>CP088207.1:0-1200000 GCA_021117315.1 Immersiporthe knoxdaviesiana
CCTAACCCTAACCCTAACCCTAACCCCTAACCCTAACCCTAACCCTAACCCTAACCCTAACCCTAACCCCT
Source organism: Immersiporthe knoxdaviesiana (assembly GCA_021117315.1). Lineage (NCBI taxonomy): Eukaryota > Fungi > Ascomycota > Sordariomycetes > Diaporthales > Cryphonectriaceae > Immersiporthe > Immersiporthe knoxdaviesiana. The sequence continues at coordinate 72 of CP088207.1, forward strand.
AACCCTAACCCTAACCCTAACCCTAACCCTAACCCTAACCCTAACCCTAACCCTAACCCTACTCTCCCCACAGTATACTTGGGACACTAGATTAACCTAATAGTTTTCTTTTTTTGTTATTATTCTAATTAATGCATAGTGCGTTAATCTAGATATTTTAAATGCGGGTTTCGAATCTTAATATGCGAAAAGCGGCGTCTCTATTAGGCCTAATAGAGAGGCGCTTAGAGCTACTATTGAGTGAGATTAATAAGGTATTTGTTTGTATACTTCTCCAGATATAAGAGAGCGCTTAGTACTAGCTGTTGATATTGTTTAAAGACGCGACTATTAAGCTTTCGGAAAGCGAATTGTCCGATCTGCCGAGTGCTAGATGTAGAAGCCTAATATAATTGCTAGTAGGCAAAGGCGAGTACTGGTATGCGTTTTGAGCATTACTCTAATTCCTTATTAATACCCCAAAAAAGACACACTGTAAGTATTCGTGCATCGAAGGACTGTTTCGCTTACATTATCTCTTTGCTCTTTGTGAACTACTTTGTCTTGGGCTACTCGAAGCAAGCCACCAAAGGAAATATGGTATCCGAAAACTTTGAGTAGCAAGGAGGTTGAAAGCGCCCAGAGTTTCCAGCCATACTTGACGATTTCAGCCATTGCGACGCAATCCTATAATGTCGTATAATAGAGGATCAAGTACGACTTTGGCTTGTGGAACGACGAATCTAGTTTACTGCTTAGGTGTTAATCAAGATTATAACCCGAAACGGAACACAAGATATATCTAGAAAGACATGTAGAGCAATAGCATTGTTGTTTATATAAATTTATATAGAACTAATATGCGATAAATAGTTTAGCAATAATACAAGTTACTGTACTATTAAGTTCAGCCGCTTTCTTAGCCGCTTTCTTATGTGGTTACTGGTTCCCAGTGGCGGCTTATCTCAGATGGGCTGTGCAAAGTAGCCAAAAATCTCACTCCATATGCCCTCTTGCCTTGCATTTTTGAGCGCAATCCACATTTAATCCACAAGCATATGCATGTATTCGGAGGCCCCCTCTCTACCCCTCTTTCCACCTTATCCTTCCCCGCTCCTGATCGCTTACTACGCTCTTTGTTCGATTGCTGGACAACATTATATGCGCGCTAAAAGGAGTGACCACTCCCAGCTGACTGGAAACGGTAGTGGCCTATATAGCGGTCGGACTCGCATATATTAATACTAGTTGCTAGCAGCAACACTCCGGCCAATATCGAACATATTAAGCGATTAGCCTTCAAGGTCGTTATGCTTTCAGAATGTATCCTTTAGCAAACAATAAAGGGTATATCGAGCGTTACCTCGAGCATAGTCTTCCGGAGTATACCTAGCACAATTTTCTAATATACCCAGATGAGTGTCACTTCGATGTCGCAGCGATGGGGAGATGCGGTGCAGACTATAGTTTGGAAAACCTGGAGAATTTCACAGCGTTTCTTCAGCAGTGGCTCATTTTCGGTTTCCTGAGAGCCCTTTTAGGTCCTTCGGGCCTGAAGATTGATGTTGATGACTTCCTCTTTAAACGAGACGAGGATGATGATCCTCAGTCTCCCACTACCGCCGACTATAATAGTTCGTCGCCGACATCGGAAAGTCTTCTGCTCGACACGACGCCAGTAGATAGAAATATCATTTACTGGATCGCTAGGGAGCATTTGACAACTGAAGATCCTGCTGAGAATCGGAGCCGGCTGAAACACCTCAAGAAGCAACACTCTGCAGTGATTTCTGCCGCGCACACGGCGTTAACGAGCCTTATCTTATGGAGGAGAGATTTCTATCCACTCGACGCTTCGAAGCCTCGAGACATACCAGCTCTAGATAAGCTCATCTTATCAGCAGTCCTCCTCATAGAGTATTTGCAGCATGTCTGTAAGGATCTCTTCTCCTTGTTCTTGGGTTCTTTGGACTGGCCGTTGGATAAGGCCTTGCGTCTTCGGTTATTGGAAGCTGGATGGTGTCCTGGATAGGTATGCCGCAGAGACCTATTCTGCCCCTCGTCTACAGTTTGTGCTGACCAAATGCCACGGGTTAGATAACCACTCCATTCTGCACAACAAGTTCACCTACTCTACCAGCCTCTATCTTATCGGTAGCCTTGATCGTCGGTCGCTAGGCCAAGACCATTCACGCTGCACATCGCATACATGTCTCGCCAACCAGATCGACTCCTCGACCTATGTAACTAAGCATGTGATGGCGAATTGCGACTGTGCATTCATAGGCACACCAGAAGCGGTCAGCTCACCAGCTACTAGCATACTTGCAAGCGGGGAAATACCCGTCGCCACTTTTACTGTGACACCAGACGACAATAACCCAACCCTATCATTCCAACATTCCAGCGGCTCACCTTATGTTGCGATATCCCATGTGTGGTCTGACGGTCTGGGCAACCCGTCGTGGAACGCCTTGCCGAGAGTGCTAGCTTTTGCGTCTTCAGAAATGTGTGGACAATCTCTATCCGGAGTCAACAGAGCCGGTACCCTTCTGGGTCGACACCCTCTGCGTGCCCCTCGACAGACAAGTACGTAAGGAGGCGATTAGCCGGATGGGAGAGACGTATCTGGCTGCAGACAAGGTTCTGGTGCTCGATGGCTGGCTGGTGGATCCGGGCTTCAGCGATTATTACGATTTGGACCAACTAAAGCTCAAGTGCTGCACTTGGACACAGCGTCTGTGGACATTGCAAGAAGGAATGTTCGCGAAAACCGACAACCTTTATTTTCAGACACCAGACGGACCAATTTCCGAGACAAGCTTCATAAATGACCGGTGGGAAGGACAAGGTTATCACACCGCCGAAATCGTGCAGCGGCTCATTGGTAGTGACGATGACACCCTACAGGATGACAACCGCGAGATCGCCAAGGCGATCCTTAGTTCAGTAGAGCCCAACATTATTTCTCTTGAGACTGCAGGCTTCACACTAATGACGCACAAACACATAAACGATCACAACCATCCTACCGGAAAGGTTCCTGCACCATTAGGCGTATTCGGACGTTTAGATAACTGGTTCTGGATGAGCGGATTTGTGTATCATGAAGGGCGGGATTTCATGAGGGACCTGCGGCATGTGGGCATCACATCTGCGGGAGAGAGGCAATACAGCGCGGTCGGCCAAGCCAACAATTTCATGATGGTCGCACACAACATGAAAAACAGATCCACCAGCCGGTCGGAGGATGAGGCTGTGTGTCTCGCTACACTCCTGAGACTGGATGTGAGCGCCGTTCTAGAGGGCTCGACAGCGGAAGAGCGTATGAGGATTGCCATGGCACAAATTCGGCATATATCTCCTCATGTGTTGTTTTCCCAGGCACCGCGAGTTGACAATACAGGACTCGGCTGGGCCCCTACCACTTTCACAACAGACGCCAAAGCATACAACCCCGGGCATATTATGCATAAGCCTGCAGAGGTTAGCCCTGACGGATTGCACGTGCAGTTTCACAGCATCACGTTTCGGCGGGGCTGCGGGAGCGAGATATATGTCCCGAAAGTCTGCGTCCAGGTAGAAGGTTATGTTCTTCACTTGGAATTCATAGGACAGCAGACTTCTCCTGCTTCACGAAGAGCATGGGATGGTGCTTTTGTTCTTCAGAGGCGTGATCCATATAATCAGGATCTTGACTTTATCCACGTGGAAGCTGTGCTTGTTGAGATCACAGAAGAGAAAAAAGACACCATCTTTGGGCGACTGTTGAGCCATTACCATGTGAAACAGGAGCAACCGAGTACAAGAGATAGTCAAAAGGGGATTCGAGGAAACATAAAATAGTCTCAAAAGTGGTATATTGGATAAGTAAAAAGGGGTTGGGTCAATAGGGGACTAGAGGACAGGCGGTGGGAGCTTGTTTTCCTATTGTCCTTTGGCTCCTGTCACACTTTCTCTTTCCTTTGATAACTGGAGGAAGAGCGTAATAGGATAAGTCGAAGTAGACACTTTATATCCAGTTTATTCCTGCGAGTCTACTGAGCCAAGCCAGAAACGCTTCGGCCAATAAAAAGAAAAACAATATACAGACTTGCGAAATAACTCCAAACTGTACAGTACAGGCCAGTGGCCTGCTCATGTCATCGGCCTTCCTCATAAAAGTCCACACATAGCTAATACTACAGCATTCGACTCGGTCTCGGCATTAACATCCCCAGATATCCCAGCGTCCCCTCTCCGACACTGGCCAATGCAACAGCTGCCTGGCCCGGCGTATGGGCGCTCGCGAGCCGGAACACGGCTGACTCCACAACCGAATCCGGGCTGGAGGCGTACCACGCATGCTGTGCTGCCACGTTCTTCACAGAGAGAGCCTTTTGACTGTACCTCTGCGGCAGCTTTTCCACTTCCATTAATGCTTCCGCCACAGCATGACGGCTCAGCTCCGTCGTCGTGCGGTGATAATCGCCTGCCTCCCAGGGCAACCCGGCCTGCCCAAAGAAGTCCTTGATGTTGAGTGGTTTCACAAACGACGAGAAGTGGCCCATAACAACAGCAGTGCCGCCACGTTGTATGTATGCAACCACTGCATCCCAGACGCGCTTGCCCGTCTTTTTGTTGTTGGCGAGGGCAGCGTCGGTTATGAGGACGGCGATGAGGGGTGCTGACTCAGACTCGCTGAGTTTCCGGATGGCTGAGTCGGCAGTCTTGGTGCGCTGGATAGTTGCTTTGTCACTGAGGCAGTCGATAAGGGCCGCATATTGCTCGTCAAAGAAAGGCTGGAGTTCCAGTGAGATGAGGAGGATCCGAGGTTTGGTCTCAGTAGGCGCCACGATAATTAGAGGCTGCGCGTGAGAGGAAGGAAGCTTTCGGCACTTCTCCTCCAAGAGACACCGCGAAGCATAACGGCGGAAATTTATTCAAAAGCAAAAACTGTAGAGCCTCATTATGTAAGATGCTATAACTCGGAACCAAGTTTACAATCCCAGCTCGTGAAAACATATACGAGCATTGATTGAGCTGAAGAAGGAAGTCAGAAATATCAAGTCGAATTTGTACAGGAGCCTACAAGTCTTTATAGCAACAGTACCAACTCTTTTCTTTTCCTTTTCAGTCATTCAACAATAGAGAATCGTAACTCATCTTCCCACTTCTTACTTCCCGAACTATAGCTTCTTCACCGCTTTCCAAAACTATTATAGCTTCATCGACTTTGCAAGCTTCCGAGTCTCGAGAATAACAACTAAACAAAATATATATCCAGCCAGTATAGTGATAATAGGGAAAGCCAAGAAGGGCTATCAGACTTCACCGATGTTATCCCGACTAATAGTCGATAAGCAAGCCCAAGATTTCGCATCTATACTATTACACTTTCCGCTATATCGTTAAATGTCTGGGCCAATATGGAATAATTATTTAGGGAGCTGGCTATAGGCGATCCGGAACAAAGATCCATATTAAGGATTCAGTTAAGTTTTCAGATTCTATATTTCTATACCGAATAAGCTATGTCTCGATACACTCGCACCTGATCTATCCAAGCATGCCCTTTACTATACGATCGGAGATAGAAAAGTTGATCTGGCTCGCTGCGGATAGAGTATACTCTGATTTCTCTTGGATTAGCATCAGGAGTTGTAAATTCGTGCAAGGGATTTCACTATCCGGTAGCGGGTTGTTATAATCAGAGGAGGGCCATATTGTTAAGGTTATTCCAGTACTACGTACATTCTGTATATTTTCCCTGCATCCAAGAGTCTATTGGTATCAAGACTAACATGTTGCAGTTGATTGATAAGTGGAGAACTTGGTCTGTTAAGTTTCTCAGTCTGACCTCGGAACTGTATATATTCGTTCAAAGTTCTAGTCCGCACTCCGTCGCAGTCGGCATTAAGCCCTTCCAGGAGACACTACCATTCAGGTATTCCTCGACGACGTTGAAGACCGAGTACCCAGGTAGGAAAGTTGTGGAATTGCGGAACGAAATCAATACTAAGCTACTGAAGGTCCCTCTGATAGATATTACCACCGAGATCGAGTCAGACGTACCCTGTGCCTGCCGCCCGACTTTGTCCTTGGAAGTCTGCGAACAATATATTCCCAATTGTTAATATTGTTAAAGGGCAGAGAAAATGTGGTAAGTATACCCTCGGTTGATGTTTCGCAGATGTTCTGGGCTGTGAATCAACTGGAGACTGTGATATAGGGAGTGACATCTCTGCATAAGGCATAGACGGTAAGAGATACGCAAGGTGACCAGGTCCAGTTTCCAGTCGAACAACTGAAGGTGGCTGTGCGGGTGGTCGAAGTACTTTTGTGTAGAAGCCGTCATACACGCTGGCAACTATTCCCAGGTCTGGCTGTATGCATAATGAGGCGCCAGTCTGAAGTATATAGGTGTCATTTCGTCTATCTCTGGAGATGCTGAAAACTTCAATCGCGGAAGCGCTAAATAGACTCTATATTTAAAAGGCCAATATCAAGCTCTCTGGCCGAACCGATTATGGCGCTGGTTATGTTTGACTGCGCGTCTAAACGACCGGAGCTCTCAACCAAGGCCTGAATAAAAAAAGTCATAAGCAAGCAGGACGACAATTGTAGCTGCTTCTAGGGACACCCAGTGACTGATTGCATTTCCATAAGCAACTACCTTGGCCGGCCTGCTGTAAGATATGCAGGTAGATATATGTGCTTATCTGATCTTTGCCTAGAAGAGAAGCTTAAAGCTTCGAAGGGATTTACAGCTAGCATTGTCGCTCCGGCCAAATGTGCATAAATGGTCGCATCTCTTCCGAAACCAATTCCTATTTTCTTAAGCTAGGCATTAGCCAGTAGCCGACGCGAGCGAAGTGCGAGACATTGTATGCAAGATAGGAACTATACTTATTATTGAGCGAAATGTAAACTTTCCAGAATATTAAGAGTGCTCTTGTATTCAAAAGAATAATTCTAATCGCTCTAGTATTGTGCTGTATTATGCTTCGCGCGAACTTGAGTTTTCAGTCCCGTTTCACAAGAATATTGGGGTCTACATTATTACAGCCTCAGAGCCTTTTCGATAGAAAAAGTACGAAATTTGTAATATGCATATTGCAATTTAATTGGACAAATGCAGCTACAAGTATCAGATTATAATAACGCGACTTGATTTCAGCGGGGCAGTGCTTTGGAGCGATGTAAGCAACTAATGTTTTTGCTCGGGTCTCATCTTTTCAGCTCGCAATAAATAACCCTCCTATAGATCTGAAAATTTCCGGATTGCTGTAGCTCTTATTATGCTGACTTGGGGTAATAAGCAGTTATCTGGCTACGTCAGCGCCTCTGTACACTTAAGCGAGCTTCCGAGACAAGGAGGAAAGATAATATCTTCTTGCTTATTGTATTTCTACCTCGCACAAACTATACGCAAACCTAGCGGAACATCATGGACCACATTCCTACCGCAAACTACGGCATATGCTTGCCCGCCGTTCCTCTACTCTGCGTCACCGCTTCTGACTTGTCTTGTCCGTTCTTGGAATTCCCGTCTCGCTATGGCTATGACGCAGATAGGTTCACGAAGCTTGACTTCACGATAAGGGGAACTCGAACTCGTGCAGAGACAGCCGCATTCCTTCAAGCTTGGTTATACTTCAACCTTATGAGCAATATCTTCGGCAAGCCTGTCGACCCTTCCGAGTTCACCGATTCTACTCAGGATCCCCCAACGGTCACGAGCCGAACAATACTTCCTCTTCACATCGGTGCATAGCTAGGACGGGCCAGAGTCAAGGAAAGCGACGCCAAGATAAAACTCCTCTACCAGGCGCGGGTGTATGTCAAGTGCCTGTTGAGCCTTCAGAATGCGGACCGTGGCCTACTGCCGGCGCCTGTTCTCCTCTCCATCATTGCGCTTGGCGCGACCCTGGAGACGGCGCTATCAGATGCCTTTCCCGTCTATCCATTCCCAAATCTCTCATTCGTAAGCGACTGGGGCACATTGCAGTTCCTGACGGATGAGCTTGTGAAGCAGGGCTGGTGTGCAAACGACGCATCGCGGCTCTACAATAACTTGTCCATTCCAGCCGTGCTCTTTGCTTCGACGATCCCTCGGTGCGAGATGGTCCCTCAACAAGCACACAGTCTTTGTTCATCTGATACGTGCATCGCGAGAACGATCGACAAGGCTACCTACAAGATAGAGCATGTGTGCGCCGACCCGGCGACATGCAGGACTTTGCCCTCGCCCATAGAGGACGTCAAGAAGGTTCTTGACGACAAAAACATCCCAGTGATCGAGATACACCCCGATCAAGGATATAGACTGCAGTGCTCTTCGGACCGGAAAACCAAATATATTGCCATTTCGCACGTCTGGTCGGATGGTCTGGGCTGCCAGGACAGCAACGAGCTACCAGCCTGCCAAATCAAGCGGCTGTGGAAGCTGTGCTCGGAAGCCCAACCTCACGGCCAACGCTCATGGAGTTCGAAGCTTTCTCGAAAGAACAAAGGACAAGAGATACTGCCGGCGATAGCCCTATGGATCGACACCTTGTGCGTGCCTCGTGCTAAGGAGTACCGCCGCCTCGCGATCTCGCGAATGAATGATATATATGCGCGAGCGTCCAAGGTACTGATCCTGGACTCTGAGATGTTGACCCTGTCAAGCGAGCTCCCAGAGCATAAGGTGCTAATACGCCTGCTCGGAACTGGGTGGATGCGCCGGATCCGGACCATGCAAGAGGGCGCGCTGGGGTCCAGAAACCTGCACATCCAACTCGGGGACCGTACGTTCGACGTCAAAGCCGCAATAAGCAAGCTAAAAGGCCAGTGCAAGAAAGAAAACCCCGCGACCGGTATCGTCGCTAGGGACGCTGTGATGACCATGGATTGCTACGAGAGCCTACGGAGAGCATTCGACTACCGACAGACTATGGAGCGGACACATTGCGCTGCCCTTCTCTCCGCCTTTAAAGTCTTGAATGGGCGGACAACTACTAATGATGGAGATGCTTATCTTTGCTTAGCGAGCATGATCGGCTTCAATTCAGACATCATAAAAGAGCTCGACGCGACCCCCGTGGGATAGCGCACACGGGTCATGATGAATCATATCCGTGATGTTCCTTCTGGCATCATATTCTCAGAAGGCGAGAAATTGCAGGATCCAGGTTATCGATGGGTCTGTTCTTCTTTTGGAAGACCAAACCGCCGCATGGACATGAGCGTGCATCACCGACAAAACACGGTCTTCGACTTGAGTCTCAAGGATTTGTGCTTGATCCTCTTCGCCTCCCACGAGAATATCTTATTATTCACTACCCGCACGCAGGCCACTGGTTCAAGGCCACATATGATCCAGCATCGACCGTCGCTCTTGGCGAGGTATTAGCTGAGGACACCACACTCGGCTCAACGCAGAACGCACCCAGGGAGTTTGGGATTCTTGTTCCAGATCGAAATGTTATCCGAAAAGGGTGCCGTGGATCAACTAGCAGCGCTGCGCTAGTAGCAATCACCGGCCACCCAGGTGGAAGAAAGTGGAAAGAGGGGTGGAAGCATACAGACAGCTGGATGCCATGGGATATTTTCTGTCAGTATGTCTGTCAGATTACACTTTCGGATCATACTTCTGAGGCTAGTGAAAGAGGTATGACCGGGCAAGCTCGCAGGCCTAACGGGACTGCTGATGAGCGCCATTCGATTATTTATAAACCCCAGATTTGGTTTATTTCCTGAGCATTCCAAGCATTCTTCAATCAATTCCATAGAGAATGGAAAGCTGCAAGTTCTATATTCACGCGAGGAACAAGGATCCAATAGCACCAATGTGAAAAATAACGGCCAGTGTCATTTCTACTTCGTCCCCTCAGTTCGGGTTCCCGCCTATGCCTCCTCCCTGCCAGCCTCTGCCAGGGAACACTTTCTCCAACACAAGGCCTACCAAGCTAGATAATCGTGAATGTGCGCGGCTCTATACCTTTCTCTGTCTGTCCTCTAAACCACTTGCCATCCGTCGCGCCCATGACATAGCATTCGCCAATAAACTGGAACAAATCGCTTGTTCCTGACTCGATATCCCTTTTCCGTCTGAGCAAATGCGGCACCTTCCCTCCATGCAGGACCACAACCATGTCTCCCTTTTCAGCCATCCATGGACAGATTCCAATCGAACCATTCTCGCCCTCGAATAAGAAAGGGTCCAGACATGTCGGTAGTTCTGTGTTTGTGGTTTCCTGTTTGTCCGCCACCATGCTTTCCGACACATGCCGTGGAAGTTGCAAGGCCGGTCGGGATTCACGTTGCTCCCAGTTGGAATGCGTTCTTGTGTGATCAAATACTTGCTCCCTAAACCCATCGACTCTTATAGATGGAGGCCTAGTCCAATCAAGACCCTTGAACTTAGAATTCCACGTTCGATGACGTCCACACGGGTCAAAGAGAACATCGAACACCTGGAGCAGCTCTTTCGCGGGCTTGATAAGCGGTTTGGTATACTGGTCAAGTGAGAGGTGGAGGACTCTCTGGATGACTGTCAGCTCGAAGCCCCTGAGCCGCAATCTGAGGTCAGGCTTCGACAATGCCTGGTCCAACAACTCCTTATCAGGTACTGTATCGGCAGACGCATGAAAGTCGAACTGAGCGTCCAAGGTGATTCGAGCCCATTTAGCATATCCCTCATACCCGATGGTCCATGTTGGTGACGTTAACTGTGGTTTCTCAAAGCCGCAAAGAAGCCGTTGCCAGGTCCTATCTCTGTTGCTGTGAATACGTGAGAGTATCGACAGAGATTGATGCTCACGGATCCACCACACTGTGAAGTCGGCAAACACCTGCTCAAGACTTTTTTTGTTCGAGGTCTGGATCGCGACAGGCACCGCGGTCCCTTTTTCCATCCCTCTTGCAAACGAGAGGAGCGCAAACAGCTTGTCCCTGGGATCCGTCGCCTTCATCTCGAGGCCGTGCGTGAACACCACCAACAGATCCAGCTCCTGAGCTCGGGTTTCGCGTGGCTTAAGAAGACTCCAGACGTGTGGCATGGTGACGTGCGGCGCATGGTAGACCGGTTGGTGGATCATCGCCAGCCAATCACTGGTCTGAAGCACCTCTTTCCAAGGGACGAGCTCCTCGCCGCAGTGTACGACGGCTTCTTGGGCCAGGAGGGCCTCTTGTAGGACCCAGACGCGCCGAAACCAGGGATTGATGAAGAGGGTGGACATCAATGTCGTGAGTTGGAGGTTGTTGACCGCGCCGGCGGCCTCCGCAAGTTCGCCGTGTTCGTTCTTGACATGCGCCATGAATACCTCGTGCATGAGCTCTGGTGGTGGCTTGCCCTGGCGCTGACGGGACTTGAATGCCTCAACCTCCAGCGCGTGGCTAGTGCCGTGACATTTGCACGCGGCACCTCCCGGGCAGACTTGATAGTGAATGTTGAATGTGTCGCGAACGATGCGCAGTGCAGTCCATGTCGCTACGTCGCCCTCCCCAAGCCACACGTGCACCTGTGTCGCACCGGAGTAGATCTCAGCCATGAGGCTTATCTGCTCGTCACGCTCGTCACCGTCGCATTGGTTGATGCAAACCTGGTCGATCCAAATAGGCAGCTCCTGATCTTCACGTCGCAGTCGTCGCAGCGCAGCCACCACGGAGCTAGATACCAGTACATCCTGACCGTTGATGGTGAGCACCTCCTTGGATTTCCTGCCACCCCAGCAGTACGACAGGGCATCGAATGGTCGTCCTGATGACAAACGAACAGTAATGAGAGAGCAGATGACAGGGTCATCAGCAAGTGGTGCTGGCTGCACAACGAGGATTCGGACCTTGTGGTTCTTGCTGTCCAGGCGTGACGGATATATCGGCAACGGCCTCTCCACTTGTGATGAGGGTGCGGTGTCAACAGTTGGCTGGGCGATGTTCTGTGGCGGTTCATATCCAATCTTGATGCAAGCCTCACGCACCAAGCAGGCCCAACCTGCGTAATTGGCCCGCGGGATCATCTGAACCACATCACCTGCCCGCAGGTCGTCCCATACTCTTCGAACCTTTTTAGTCTGGACATTCCAGCGTCTCTTGTGCACTCTGAACTCCTGCGGGCCGGCATCGTTGCACTTGATATTCAGAGTACCCAGAACACTGCGGCCCGATGGTCGCTCAATCGTGGCATCGACCCAGGTATATGAAACATTTGGAACACCGCCGCTGTACCATCCTAGTTGTACTGTCAGAACCAATTTGTCTTTCTACATGTGAGCATTATTAGTGTGACTTACCTTGGTCACGCCCAGCGAAAGTGCACTCGACGAATCTTACAACATCCGCGTCATCCGGAACTTGGAGCTCCAAGTAGGGGCGGTCTGGGCAATGTTGGTGGGTCACGACAAGCCCTTTGCGCTCGGCCACGCACTCAACGACCATGGTCTTCTGATGAAAAGAGATAGAATTCAATGTCGTTTGAATAAGGTGATCGCAGTGTGTTCTGCCTTAGCACGAAGCTTTGTACATCTAGGCAATCTCTGGAAACACTTAAGCTCAAGTAGCTGTTGCCCGGCCGCGAGGCTCATGGGATTGCTTGGATTTAAGGATAAAATAAATTGAGCAAAAACCTGCTGGGGGAGCATAATTAATGAATGCAGAGCCAGGCGCGGTTCAAGTATGATGTAACGGTCAGCAGTAGTATTTTCGAGTCAGCACCTATAATACATCATATAGTCAGCTTATGTGGACTATGATCTACCCAAGGTGTCTGGGCTAAATTGCCAGCTTAGCATTAGCCGACTTAACGAGAGTAGCTTAATGAAAATGCTGGAGGAAATAGGATCGTCCATCGGTTCACAAGAGAGGCAGGACTTGGGCCGGATATGAATTATTTCCTTGGCCTACTGAAGCAGAACTCGAGCGCTTAACAATCCTCTTCACTTTCGCCAGCTTCATATTCCTTCCTTTCTGCGCACTGCCTTTGCGGTTATCAGTTCACCCACAGCGAGAATGCTACTTGCGCCTATAATTTCAGAACCTGCGACTGCCATGTCAAACTCAGTTTTGATCTAGTCGCGCAGCTCTATTGCCATCGGAGTCTGTGCTGTAGTCGGTCAATGTGCGCCGCCGGTCCACTTCGCCTTGTGCTATGCCCACTGCTCGAGCCAGCTTGGACCTCATCGCCGCCACAACAATAGCACTCCAGTCACCAAGCTAAATTGCTTTGCGAAACAATACCGCTGGACTATCTTCCGTCATAGCAACCAAGCCGCTTGTCGACTTGACGAGTTGTGGGGCTAGGAATCCAGCAAGCAGCGGGCGGTTGAAGATATGCGTATGCTTTGCTTATTGGTTGGCAAAATGCACAGGCGTGACTGCCCCGACAAGGACTTGACTCTGCTCGACCTTGAGAAGAGAGAGGCATGGGTTGCAGTAGTGATCAAGGAGCGCGTATAGATTGTTATCCTCGACTTGATTCATGACACCAGCGCTCTGCTGATCGAGGCGGTATTCTTCCTTCTCTGCTATAATGAAGATTGTCCGCATCCAGCCGAGATTGAGTGAGACTGAGTCTCGGTGGCCTTCGACGGTGCGCCACTTGGCCAACTCATCCTGGAATGTACAACCAGCGGCGTAGTTAACTTGGCCTGGAGACTCGTGGATTCCGTCAACAGACGATAGGACGATGAAGAAGTCCACATCCGGAGGCAGAAGTTAGAGCAAACTCTAGCTGGAGTAAACCTTTGAGCAATGGCTTTTGATGCTCGGGGTTTTCGGTATTACTAGCATATATTCTTTATTTACCTTAAGAATTCTTGGATTACTGCAGTGTTTATTATATTTTCTTATTTTTTTTTTTTGGGTCTCTTCTTTTACTTGGAAAATCTTAGCAAACTTTATCTTTATTCGAGCGGTAAACTCTACTCTTCATCTGCAGACTAGTATACGCATATTTGTATAGAGCTTTGTTATAAGCCAGGTGCTCTAATTGGATTATTCAGACTCACCTCGCTAGCGCTCTCTATATATAAAGCACTGCTTCTTTCCTTTCTTGTATGCTCTTTTCCTTTATAGAAGATAGATTAAATAAAGTCTACCTTAGCCTTATCAACGTTCGCTCTGCTCGACTTAAGTTTTCAATAAATTCTATTCAAGTCTATAGCCTTTATTAAGATAAATTTATTTAAAGCAATTATAAGCACGTGTAGACTTGTTTTTATAACTATGCATAAGCTCATAGAATATGCCAGTCTACTTGCTCTATAGAAGGAAATTCCGTAGTTCCCTGGTCTACAAAAGAGTGGAAAATGCCAACTCTAATAAAGTCCTTCGTCCTTCTGCTCTTCTTCAAGTAAACTCTTTCGAGAACAATACCGATACAGCTATATGTAGTCTGGCCCACGTGTATTGCGTATTTCTCTGCCCCAGGACGGAACGTACCAAGCCACTCTTCAAGCTGAATCTCGCCAGTGCAGAACGGCTGAAGATGTGCTCTGGAAAAGCTCGAGACTGTGAGGTCGCCAGTCGCAAGCGCCTGTCGTGGCGGGCACGCGGCAACAACGACGGCCTCGCTGATCATGATGAGGCCGTCACGGCCGATAGCCCAGTTGAAGACCGACGGAGGGCTGTCTACCCAAGCCTTGTATATCAAGGTGACTTTTCGGTAGCTGTCGACATCCCGGGTTATAGGTAGCATAGTTGCCTCGAGGCGCATGTCGGTAATCTTCTGGGCTAAAGCTCGCTTCTCTGGCTTTCTGGAAAAGAAATATCTGAACAGGGAACCAAGGTTGCTGCTGGTATCCGTGCCTCTGGTGCTTGTCTGAAAAGATGACAGGCCGAGCAGTGGGCTTGAGAACTCACTAACGGAGAAGGGAGCGCCTCCGAAAGCTAACTGCAGTTTATCCACAAACTCTTGGGGATATAGGTCCAAGACGAAAGACCGAAGGATAGTAGCCTCCGACTGCCCCTGGGTACATTCGAGGTACTTCTTATACCAGGTGACTGTTCCGAGAGCCGACATAAGAGTCACGGCCCGGTTAGTATCAGTGCAGTACCTCTTGTTGCCAAACACCATAATGTCTATCCCAGTCTCTTTGAATATCATGGCGAGCTGAAACACGCTCAGCGGTGGCTAGGACAAGGTTTGTCTAGACCTCCCCGCTCGATATACATATTTACCAGTTCTACTAGGTGATCAAGAGGGACCGGCCTGGGGGCAGCAGGGCCGGGGACAGCCGCGCCTGGACCAGCCTCTCTTCGGCCAACACACCAGTCCTGCTTGCAGAGCAGCAGGTCCGGCGGAAGACATGACTCCTGGAGCGTCCAGAGAGACGAGAACCACCCATCCGGCACGATCACGGTCGAGGACTCGTTGGGGTTCCTGTCAGCCTCGGGCGGCAGAAATTAAATCATGCCCTGCCTAACCTGCTTCGTAGGAGCCACAGTTGTTAGGCCCGAAAATCGTGCGGCTGCTAAATAGCCGTGGCTCCAATGACTGTGCGCCTCCAGGCCCTCCTCCGCGCTGATTGACGAGAACCCGACCTCGCGCGACAGATTGAAGTGGGCAATGAACGAGACGGCCGCACGCAGGCCCGACTAGTCTCACAGTCGGTTAAGCCACACCACAGCCCACTTGGCCGACAGGAAGATGGCTGCCTGGCGTGTGATCTCGGTCTGACCCAGCTCGCTGCCGTCTTGGGGTATGCACACCAGGTCAAACCAGACATAGCGAGTCTGGAACTGAACACGGCGGAGGACCCTCGCAATTTCCCTGACGTCGAAGAGTGAGTTGCACGGTACATTCCAGGGGACGCCGCGTACGGAAGCATCCACACCGGGGTCCTTCACCTGCCCCAGGTGTGGCTGATGACAAGGTAGTTGATAGTACCGCCGCTTGGGTACCGAACTGTCCGTTCCTCTTGCAAGTCCTAGAGGAAATAGGGATATCTATCTGCGCGGTGTGTGGGCGGCAGCCACGGGCAGGGGTTCAGTACCCCGGCAAAAGCTGTCTGTTCACACAAAGCTGGCCTGTCGTCTCGCAGCGTCTCGCCTCGGGGAGAAGGCTGAAGGTGATTGCGTCGGAGGATGCAACACTGGCGGTACGGTGCGCTGCTGCGGATCCCTGCTGCTTGCTTTCTCCGAAAACTAGTACTGTCCCAGTCGTTCTTCTACAGTGCAATGAACTCCCAGAGCTACAGCTTGTAGAGGCGAGCGCTGTAGAGGGAGGTTGTCCCGCTCGCAAAATCATTGCAGCGCTGATAAGAGATCAGTGTCGAGGTCACCGTCGCGAAGTTATGCCCTGGGCCAGAGGCTGGGGATCCCATTGTCGCCGAGAGCCTGCTCGCCCTCCCACCGCTCTACGAGGAGCTGCAATGACTTCAGCTACTCTAGACACAGGAGAGACAAGACATTTGTACGCCGCCGCTGTACATCGATCATGCCGGTGTGTAGGTTCCTCCAGTACTCCCAGTTACTGTAATGTTGATGTAAAGCTTCATCTTTCGTGTCGACACTGCCGGTATCCACTCTTGAGATGTTGTCCTGGTAAAGTTGTACTGTATGAATAGGAAGGTTCGGATCCAGTGATCTCTAGTCTAGGTCTTGGTTGCAGTATTACAAATTGTTAGGTACTTACCTCCCTGCGTCGCTCTTAGAACAAAGCCTCGCGCGAAAACATGCTCTTTCTAGATTTCTCTTCACACTTGGCAAGCCTGTCTGGGAACTCGATATCGGCCTCAGTAAAGCAAAGCGCGGGGATAGCGTCACCTGGGCAGATATATATAAGATATAATGTTACATTTGGCTATACCCTTTGCACTTGGCATTCATCGAATCTGCTTATCTTCTTGTTCGAACAACCAACTTCTGCCCTCTGACCTCTCCGCTCTGCAGCTCTACAAGGCCGCGGATAATATCAGCCGCCCAATTATCACAGGTACGCATCTCTCGAATTGGATGTGGTCTCACCAGCCCCTTGTCCAACAAAGCCTGCATTTCACGCGTCCAATGCTGAGTGATGTTGAAGAGGGCTGAATTGGCTTCGCGACTGTATGTGACATTGGCTGACTGATCGCCGCTGGTATCGTCAGCATCTGCGGGAGCTGCTACGAGCGAGACTCGACTCCCCAGCCCTTCGTATCCTCCCAGTTAGCTCCAGGTCGTTACTATATCCTTATAAAGTATGCCGAGCCGGACGGCAACTGAGCAAGGGATCCTTGCTATCGATGCCACTTGATAAGCTTGGGGAAAGTGTTGACATCGTACGCGAATTTGATCTAACCATCTCGGAACTTGACGACATAGGCTTCCTAGTTATCGACGACAACCACAATTATAATATACTAATCACTATATATATATATATATATATATGTGTGTGTGTGTGTGTGCGTGTTTTTGTTTGATATATTCGTTGAACTTCTTCAACGCAAAGATTGCTTGATTCTATAAGTAATTATAGTTTCTGAATACCTGATACCTGCTTTCTAACTAGTTGATACATTTATACTTAGGTAATATTGCTTTTACGAACTACCTCCCCCAACCCCCTCCCCCTTCACTCTCCCTAAAAGAACAGTTATTCAAGGATACTCCAGGGAAAACCACACATATTGAGAACTATTACGGACACTCCTTCAATATTGGTGCTAGAGCTATACCAAATCCGCCCCAGTCGACGAGATACTCGCCTTTTTATAGGAAAACAAAAATTACCAAGACCTCTACATCATATGTCCGCGGATCCCCCATCTCAAAACGAAGTCATCACCACAATGCAACACGTCTTCTAGCTCTCGTGCCGTTTGCCAAACCCGCGAATCCGAAAGATCTTACACTACCTCGGTCGGTTGGCCCAACTTCTTAAATCTACCAACTCTACACAGAGTAAAAGCGTTGAGCTTGTGGACATTATGAAGGCCGTCCAGATATCCGTGCGTTCTTGTTTATAACACTTACCAAATGCACAGCCCTCTAACATATTTCGGCACTGAAGTGTGCTACTGCTATACTTCTAGTTGCTACGGCTTCATTAATTATCGCAGCGAAGACCAGCTATGGGGAAACAGTAACCTCTTGGATGTTCACTCGGCTCTAAGGCGAGGGCCGACTTTCCGACCACAGGCATACTTGGCGTCGACATGAGCTTTCATTGAATCATGTTTTATGTATAGATTGTATCCCAGCCTCGTCAACATTGTCTTTCAAATAAATACCCTGTAGACTTCATAATTCCCGCCACTTCAAAACGCCTTAAAAATTAAAAATAGGTTCTTTCAGCTCGCCTCCGCCGAAGAAGAGGCAGCCGAGTGGCTTAAGACATTCGTTAAAGGTACGTACAATATGGAGACGTTTGCTCACACAGTTTGCACTTTTTATTAACTAAGCTGTGTATTGCAAGGATGATGCATCCTGCCATGTCGGGATTGGACAAGGCTTGCGTCTCTGCATATTCCGAATTTGAAGCCGCCGATCCGATCGTGTGGACATGCCGTGAGTATGATGTAGTTGTGGTCGATGCTCGCGGCTCTTTCCAGTGCGAGGACAACAAGAACCACTATTCTGGTGATATAGGTCTAGCTGGTATAGTCTACAATTTAATTACGGCATGTAGACTAATGAAAATGGCTAATGTCCCTTAATTTGTCTAGGTCACGATGTAGTCCAGTGGCTGGGCTCTCTGCCGTGGTCGAATGGAAAAGTCAGTTTATATGGCGCCAGTGTCTCTGCAATAGTACAGCGGTTAATTCCAGTGGAGAATACATTATGCTTTGCGATAGGTAATGACTTCGCTGGGCACAGCCCTCGGTTGCTTGATTCCTTTTTGGCACTCTCTTTTCTTCTTTTTCCTTTCCAAAACTAAATGCATCCAGGGCATCTTGCCCTTTGATGCAATGATAGATCTCTACCGCGAAGTGGCTCTCAAAAATGGAATACCTGAGATCCAGTTGATGAAAGTGTAGGTCACATCACGTTGGCTGGTATTTGAGGCACTCATTAATCCATTACTGAATTGTGGTGTCGCAGGTACCCGCACTTGTTCAACTTGAGACCGGGCATGGTCGAGGAGCCTGGGAATTATCATTTTGAGCATCCTTTATTTGACGAGTCCTGGCAAAGCAAGACCCCGGTCCTGTTGAAAATTACTTGTCCAGCCTACGGTGTCAGTGGATGGGGTGATCACGGCAAACATACTCGGGGTATCCTCAATGGCAACAAGTATAAGTATCTCGAGATCCACAGCTATTACCAAAAGTCAGTACTGCACCATGTCCTCTGTTGACACTTTGATACTATTATTTCTTGATCCCGAATGTGACCTTGATACCAGGTGGGAATGTGCTGTTTCCGAACAATCTCTCACCAGCCGAAAGGCCTTTTACGACACCTTGCTTGACAAAGCAACCGAGGTCCAAGTCTGGCTTCCTGTCCGCTACGCAATGCGTGAGCCATTCTATGTCTCCGAGTGGCGATATTCTAGCCAGCTTCCTTTTCCCGAGACGAGCTATCGAAGATTATTATTCACCTCTTCGAGAGGTCTCTCCGACGTCGACCAGAGCGTGGAGCAATGGCTCTCTTACAATGCAGCCGACAGAGAAACCGCCTTCGAACTTCCGGTTCTCGAATCTCTCGGGTTCGCCGGCCATGCCAAGCTTCGGCTGTGGGTCGAGGCGAAAGGTGGCGATAAATGGATCTTCACATCATCTTGAGGAAGATCGATGTCAAGGCATAAGTCATCAAGGTCCCCTGGCTCACCGTCGCTAACAACGGACCCATTGCTTTTGGCCGGCTACGTGCTTCCCGAAGGGAGCTCGACGACAATTGCTCAACAGGTATTATTCCATACCCTTCTCGCACTCGAGCCGCGTTGCTTTAACCAGGCGATGTGGTGCCTCTCGACATTGAGGTTCTGTCTACTTCATGTGGGTTCCGCCCCGGCAATCGCCTCCAAGTCTTGGTCTGCGGTCATGACTACGGCAACTACCCACCAACGATACCCATTGCCAAGCATACCGAGTCTGTCAACTAGGGAACGCATCTTGTCTACTTTGGCGGCAGGTATAACAGCTACCTGCAACTACCGCTCATTCCACCCGTGGGCTAGTCCATGCATCATAGCTTGACTGTGAAGATGATCATAGTCATGAATCGTGTCAGTGGTTGGTCAGACGACAAGATTATGCAAGAATGGATGGGCGTTTACACCGATATGACCAAGCATCTGGGGTGGGATGCTTCCTGACATGAGAGCTTATACTCAAGTGGTATCGGTACGTAGGATCAAGTTTGACAGTGAGTTTGACGGATGGTCCTCGCCACGGAAGCTTTCACTACGTGTCATGTCATTCAGGCAGCCAGCCTACAAAGCATCAGCTGATCAGCACCTCCTTGCGGATCCTACACACAAAGAGTCTCTGCCCGAGAGTCTCAGAAACTTGAGATCTGACTCTATAAAGTACGAAGCACGAATAAGCGACTGTGTTGTTGTTGTGGTCTTCGCGCCTCGCAACTCTGCAAAACTGCCTCTTGGAAAACTTGTGAAGGATGGTCTCAGAAGTCGCCTAGACACAATTGGCAGAGTTAGTTCGGGATCGGGTCTCCTGCGCCTCGTTATCAGCCGCGACATAACCCCAAGAACCCGAAAAAGAGAGTTTTCGACGGGACGCAGTTCAAAGACGGCGACTGGAGCAGTATCATATTGCTGCAGTTGAGCAGCATTGGTTTTCGAATCAAGTAGAGGCCTTAATCTTTTGGCAAGGTGAAGTTGGGTAGGAAATCTTGGAGCGGTTGCTGGACGCCTTTGACTTACCATTAGCGGGAGGAAAACCGGGATTTCAGCAGACATCAAGATTTCTAAGGCGTGCAAGTGGTTAATTATCAAAATTAAATATAGCTTTTCAGAATTTCCGACAGTGTACTAAAATCACTAAACTACTGAGAAGTCATTGCTCCGGCCATTGGAATGTAAATGCTGCCTCACTCTTTTCTCCTATGGATAGACACCATACACTCTTTCTGTTTCACGAACCAAGCGCACCGTGAAGTAAGCTGATGACCCTCCTCCGTCGGACTGATCAGGCTAAAGTCGAATTTCCTAATCAGGTGAGGAACCAGTTTAAAAATCTCCAGCATGCTGATATTCTTGCCAATGCAAGTACGTGATCCCAGCCCAAACGGCATATAGTAGGCGTTCATTTCACGCAATTTCTCCTCTGACGCGTCAATCCATCTATAGAATTTGCACGAGTTAGTATGAATATCCAATGACCAAGACACTCACCCGCTCGGTGATGCTTCCTCCAGCCATATGAGCCAGGTTGAAGCCGTCAAAGTGACCATACGTACCTCTCCGGGCGGAAGGTATCGGCATCCAAGCCCCAGACCTCCTGATTCCGGTGTGCCACCCATGAATTCACTCCGACGTTTGTTCCGGCAGGGAAATACGTGCCGCACAGCGTCGCACCACCTGCTGGGACCTCCCTCCAGAGAGGCAGCCCCGTAGCTGGATGCAGTCGAAGGGCCTCCTTCAGGGCGGCTTGTAGGTAGGGGAGTTGGTGTGTCTCTTGGAATGTTGGGGGATCGCTCAGCCGACCTTCGCTATACGCCTCGTCGAGCTCCAGCCGCAGTTTGGTCAGCGCGTCCGGCTGTGTCATGATCTCGAACAGCGCCGAGGTGAGGGTTATCGAAGTCGTATCGCTGCCTGCAAAGACATTGGCTATGCATGCACCTGATACTAGGAGGTCTGGGTCGAAGCCTCTGAGCATCTTGCTGTTGCCTGGAGCGTCCACCATTCCCAGCAGCTTAGAACAAAAGTCTGGCGGTGTTTTCACCTGCTCCAGAGCCTTGGACTCTTCGTCATGCCCGTGTAGCAAGTTCTTCTTGGCCTCGGTGATGCAGTCTGTGGCGAATTCGATAAGCTTGTTGGCACTCTGGCTCAGCTGAGATACCAGCCAGGCGTAGATGGGAAGAACAGCAGGGAATAATCCCACGAGTTGAGAGATTTCGGCAACGCCACCGATGGTGTCAATAAGGCCGTCGACGTCTTTCTTGGACTCCATGAAGCCGAAGCGCCGTGAAAACTGATAGGCTGAGTGTGAGCAGAAACAAGCTATGGGCAATTCTTGTTGGAACTTTTTGGCCTTACCGTTATAGATCCAATTACATCAAACGCGTAATACTGAAACCACTTTCCCATGTCAAGGTTCTCCCCGGAAATGCAGCAGTCGGCCAGCTCCTGACACAGCATATTGATGCAATCATTCACAAAAGGCTCGTACCCGACCAGGCTCGACATGGCATAGAGATTTGCGTAGCGTCGACGTGCGGCAGTGTGTTGCTCGATATTCCGTTGGGCGAAGATATTGACATCGAGCAGTTTTTCTGGAACACCCCACACTCGGTACCACTCGGACTTTTTGAATTGTGTGCCATGACCATAGATGATTTTGGTTGCTGCTGGATCGTCGATGCTGTAGTCTCGAGGGCCGACTCGAACAATTTTGCCTAGAATATGGGGGAAAAGGTAAATTTAGCTTGGGGATAGGTCGAGGAAGGCATTAAACCATCATGCTATTCGTACCATATTTTTTATGCAATTTGATATTGTCTTGGTGGAAATTGCCTTTAATCATCTGATACGCCCGCCACAGGTTTGTGAACCGCGCAGGCAATGGACCGGGGGCGGAAGGGTATTTCCTCCATTGTAAAAGTAAAGACCCAACGTAGAACACTATAGAAATGGAGAATGCCAGGCCTACGGCCGTAGGTGTCATGAGCTGCTCCAGCATACTGGGCAGAGGGTTTCGTTGAAAGGATGGTGAACAGTCGACAATTCGAGCAGCACCCTCAATGTGAACAAATATATAGCGAACACGTTTGATACTATATCGCTTATGCCGGCGCATTCGGTGCCTTACTGGAACCCGAACGTTAGTTGTCCCCATAATACCAACAGGGAAAACAATCTGCCTATACATTTGATTTGCCGCTTCATGAAACCTTTGGTATTCTTTGACTCCATGTGATCCATTTTATGCAAGGTCTCGGTAGTATAAATGCAATGATGAGGTCATCAAGCCAAGAATAGTACTTTTCAGGTGCAACAATACCTTTAACTTGGTAGGTTATTATGGCGATATCTCGGCATCTCACTCTGAAGTCGACAACCCGTGGCATTGTGAACGGTTTGTTCTCCGAAAACCCACCGGATGCAGTGCGAAGCGCCGTGTGCACGCAATTTGAGAAGATGTTGTTTCGACTCTTATGAAACAAGATTCATGTATATTCTCGGGTGTCTCTTCCCAAATTTCTTTGCTGCCGGTTTGAAGGTCATTGTGGATGTTTTCGAGAACAAAATAGATGTGGACTCATGTCTCACTGTCGTTTAATATCCAGGCTCACATTACTCTTGTCCCCCTTTTCAGGTCGAGGCAATCTAATGTCATCTTCCAATTACACCCTCTAAATTGTATGACCATGAGGTCCTCTCCAGATGTATCGAAGTCTAAAGTATGCGTCGGCTAAAAGGAGTGACCACATGGGCACTCCAAGCTGACTGGAAATGATCAATGGTCTATAGCTAGTAATGGACAGACTCGCATATAAAGCAAATAGGACCCAAGCAACCTGCACAGGACGCTCTAAACGAAGAAAAATGAAAAGTGCAAAAGAAAAAAAAAAATTCAGAGGACAAAAAATCATTATACACAATTCATAATGCTCATTCCTTGTCTTTACTCTTCAGCCTTCTTGCTCATCTTAGTCCTCAACTTCATTAGTGCGTAGACCAGGGCATAGCTGGAGCACGCAAACAAGACCATGATTCCCGCATCCCGCCAGCCGTACGAGTAGGATTTCAGATTCAGGGTCTGCAGGTAGCCGCTACCGTCGCGGTACTGGCATACCTCGCAGCCGCTGGTGGCGCTCGGGTTCAGAAGGTTGCTCAGCATTCCACTGCCCATCATGTAGTCGGTCAGGTAGGCCCCGCAGGTGGTCCCGTTGGGCGGGTCGAAGATGGCCAGCTCTCTCTTGGTGCAGGTGACGTCGGTGCCCCAGACATCAAAGACCAGCATGCTGCCCATGAGGTAGTTGAAGGGGTTCAGCCAGTATATCCAGTACCGCCAAAACACGTTGATAGAAGCGTACGGAACTAGAACGCCGCAGAACGAGACTAGCGTGCCGATGATGACGGGGTTTGCCAGCGAGGCGAAGATGGCGTTGGGGGCATAGGCCGCGATGAACTGGCCGATGCCCGTGTACACGAATTCGTACGTCAGCATGACGAAAAAGGTGCCGCCAGCCCGGGTGGACTCGGAGGGGAAGCCCACGGTGTAGTACCAGCAGACAAAATAGAGCACGGCGCAGATGCAGAGGTAGGGAAACTCGGAGACAATCAGGCCCGTGACGAAGGCGAACCACGAGTACATCTTGGACTTTTTCTCGCGCGTCTCAAAGATATCGCGGCGTTCGATAAAGAGCGGCTGCAGCTGGTTGATGACACCTGGGGCCACAAAGACGAAGTTGAAGACGGTGAAGAGGCGCAGCTGCAGGTCGGTGATGGAGTCGCCGATCATCCAGAAGGAGAATCCATTGAACAAGGCGTTGGTGACGTGCAGAGCGACTTTGTTGTTGATGTAGTCGGTGTTGCGCCACAGAGCAGTGTTCATGCGGGTCGTCACAATCTTGGCCTGCTCCCAGAGGGGCATTGCGAACTCATGGCCGTCGTCTAGTGTGCCTGGCGGGCTCGCCTTGGCGTGGGAAATGATCTGATCAAGCTCCTCGGTGACTGCTGTATGCTCGGGCGACTCGAGCCAGACCTGGTTCCAGTCACGACCCTGGGACAGATGGCCCGAGACGACGTCGATCATGTGCTCTGCAGGGTTGGCCTCCTCCGGACACGGAGCGCCATAGCGAGAAAAGTAGTCCTTGACGACTGCCCCGTTCTCGCCAATATCGCCAAAATAGACCGTCTTACCGCCCTTGGCGAGCAGGAGGAGCGTGTCGAACTGGGCAAAGAGCTGGGCAGAGGGCTGATGGATAGTGACGAGCACGGCCTGGCCGACATCGGCCAGCTTGCGAAGGAAACGAACAGTGTTGTAGGCCGACTGGCCGTCCAGGCCCGAGGTGGGCTCGTCGAGGAAGATCAGGATGCTGGGCTTGGAGACGAGCTCGACCCCGATCGTCACACGCTTCCTCTGCTCGACGCTCAGCCCCGCGCCAACGTGCCCGATAAGGGTGTCTGCCAGGTCGTGGAGCTCGAGCAGCTCGATGATCGTGTCGACGTACTTGAGCTTCTCCTCCCGAGGAACATGGCGGGGCTGGCGCAGCAGGGCCGAGAACTCGAGGGCCTCGCGGACTGTCGCGAATGGCTCGTGCACATCGAGCTGCTCGCAGTAGCCGGCAGACCGCTGGAAGGATACGGGCAGCTCACGCCCGTCCACGAGGATGGAACCTCGGATCGTGCCATCGGTCTTGCGCTGCGCGAGGACATCCAGCAGAGTCGTCTTTCCAGCACCAGATGAGCCCATCAGGGCTCCCAGCATCCCTGGCTTGACCCATCCCTGGACATTATCGAGGAGCTGGCGGTCGCCGTGAGGGGTCTTGACGGTATACGAGAGATGCTTCCATGTGAAGACAGACGTGTTGCGGACGAGGTGCTTGTCGATGCTGTTCTCGCCACCACTGGTCTCCACGGCCGTCTCATCACCGCTGCGGTACCCAGCAGCGGCGGTGGCGGCACCGTCCTTCTCGGAGCTCTGGGCCTCAGTGTCGACCTGAAGTGCCCTGGCCACCTTGGCCTTCTCTCTTGGGATAAGCAGCGACGGGCCCGTCTCGGAGGAAGACTTCCAGCGCGAGGTACAGAAGACAGTGATAGCCACGAACAGGACCCACCAGGCCCAGATGATGCCAAAGTTCCTCCACAGGTGAGAGTGGCTGTACGAGAGCGACGCCAGGTAGTTGTCTCCAGAGAAGGACGTCTCTCCCTGGATAGCACCACTGATTCCTGCGCACGAGGCGTAGGTATTGTCGTAGCCTACACCAGAGGGCACGAGATTGGTGCTTACGCAGTCGATGTGTTTTCCGTGGAACTCGTTGGAGAGCAGCGCATCGAAGCCGTATGCCAGGGGGTCGATCCAGAAGATCCAGACGAACCAGGGATGCATGTTGGGTTTTTGGATCATGTAGCCCGTATACTATGAATGTGGTTATGATTGGTTAGCATTTGGTTATGTAGATGAGTAGGTGGGTGAGAAAAGAGAGCGAGAGAGAGAGAGAGAGACCAACCATGACGCTGCACATGACTACAAGACCAGAAACCTTAGATGCTCCGTCAAAAGTGGAAAAGGCCGAACCGATGGCACGGAATAAAGCTGTCATACACTGTTGCATTCACCATTAGCATGCTTGAGCTTGAGTCTTTTTTTTTTTTATATACCTTATCAGAGATGAAAGGGCTAGGGAATAACTCACCATGGTCACGGCAAAGACAAGGATCCAGTAAGTGAAGAATGCCCCGGCGGTCACGGTCAGGCCAACCATAAAGTACAGCACAATTGAAAAGACCGAGACCTGGATCAAAAGAATGGGGATGTCTGCGGCGATCTGGGCGATACAGAAAGCGGCGGGGGTGAAAGAAGGCGAAGTTCTTGTGCTTGGTGAGGACAGGGCGGCCGCTGAAGGACTCGGTGACCTCAGCCATGGCGAGCAGCGAGTTGAAGAGCAGCGAGAAGAAGAGGGCTCCAGACCTGATGAACAGGCCGGCGGAGGTGTCTGGGGCGTTGTAGAACAGGGAGCCGGTGATAAGCGCCTGCACAAGGGTCGAGATCTGCTTGATCATGAAGGTTGCCTTGTCGCCCCAGACGATCTGGTACTGTCGCTTGACACAGGCCACCACCTGGTCCATGAAGCCAACGGTCAGGGGGCTGCCGGCAGGGAGCCGGTGGTTCTTTTCTCTGACCACGCCCTGGTGCAGCTTTTCGGTGTTGTCCTTGGCCACCTGGCTGTCTGGATAGTCGTACTCTGCGATCATTCTAGTATAGATGGGCGATTTTTGATATTCAGACCTGAGCGCTACAGCACTACGCGGGATGGAGTCCATCTTCTCAGGTCTAACCCTGCGCTCCGTAGGGACGGTAACGCCTGTGAGGTAGTCTGCGACGTTGGCGCCTTCGGCGCAGATGAAGCCCAGGTCCTGCATGAAAGGCTTGGCCTCCTGCAGAGGGCCGTAGAAGATCTGCTTGCCAGAGTCCAGGACGAGGACCTTGTCGAAGAGATTGTAGATGCCGTTGCCAGCTTGGTACAGCGTAACGATGGACGAGAGGCCCAGCACATCCGTCATGGCCCGGACAGCCTTGACATAATCGAGAGCACTGATGGTAATCACAGCAGAAATGTCATGTCAGCGGTTTGAGGTTCACTTGGCAGCAAGGAAAAAAAAAAAAAAAAAAAAGTAGACTTACGTGCTTGCATCGAGACCTCGAGTGCTGTTGTCCCAGCAGAAAACGGAGCCCCGCGTGGCCAAGGTTTCGATGATGGAGACCCTCTTCCGCTCTCCACCAGACACACCGCGGACAAACTCGTTGCCGACCATGGTCTCGTGGGTATGGTCGATGCGCATGGACCGGAGGAGAAAGTCGCGCTGTTCTCTTCGGTACTCCTCGACCGAGGCGACGCCTTCAGGCAGCTTGGCCGGGATCTTGAGCCGCGTGGCAAAGTCCAGGGTCTGGCCCACCGTCAGGGTGGGAAAAAGAGTTCCTCCTCGCTGTTCATGACAATCTGGCCTCGGAACTTCTTTGCTTCTTGTGGGGTCATTGAGCCGTAGTGGACGTCGCCAGCGACGGATTTGAACCCGGCCCTGCGGTTCGAGAGGATGTTCAGCAGCGTGGTGCAGCCAGAACCCGGCCTGCCCAGGACCAACAACATCTCTCCCGGCTTGACACATCCATGGCTGTCGTCGAGGATCGTCTTCAGTGGTGGTTTGTGCCGGGACTGCTGCACAAGCTTGGGGATGTTGAACTGGGACCCGACGTTCTCGTGGATGGCGGCGTCGGCACTGATGACCTGGACGCTGAGATTCTTCCATGTCACCCCGAGCGCTCGCCCTGGTGCTCCTGAGCGCTGGTCCCGCTCCTTGAAGGCCACCACCTCCGGCCTCAGCTCCCAGTCCTGGTCGTGGAGGGAACCTGTCTCGTGGATCTGGGGCTTTTGCTCTGCCACTGAATGCGTCTCGCTGGCGCCAGGCGTCAGGGTCCGGCTGTCCATCTTGAGAGCCACCGTCTGGACTGCGCGGCCGCAGGTACGGTGATTAAACAAGAATACGGCAGCTATTAAATTGAAGAAGTCGAGACACTGTATTAAAAACCAGTTCAGAATTAAAGACCCAAAAGGACGCGAGCAGGGATCGGCTGAGAAACGAGGCAAGCAGACGGATTAGAACAGGAAGGGCGAAACGTTTAGGGTACGGGACAAGTCGGTCAAAATATAGATCTGTAAAACGGAGCCCGGGATACTTGAGCCATGCGTAATCTTCCGGTGGCGGCGGAGCCGAACTGATCCAACAGAGGATTGCGCGATGGATAACCCACCCGAAGGAAAGGGGATAGGGCTGAGGCGTCATCTCGTGTAGTTACTACAAAGTACAAGACCGCAAAACACCGAGCCGGAGATGGTGAATCACCAACAGTGACCATTTCGAGACAAGGCGACAAGTTTAGTACCGGCGTCGCTCGGACGAACAAGAGCCCCGATAACTCCCTCGTTGTCCGGAAGCGCGACATCGCACCAACATCGTGAGAGGGTACCCGTAGTTTGCTGACAGCTACTTGTCGCGATGGGGGCGTCTAGAGATACAAGGCTAGATCGAGTACCGGGATGGTCGGAGTGCCCAGGCTGCCAGATATGAGCCGCATGTCTCGGGCGGCTGCACGTTGTAAGAAAAACCTCACTAGTTAGCCTGGCGACAAGGTTAACGAGGCTGTGTTCTAGAAGGCCGCGAGACAGGCACGACAGGGTTATGAGCACCATCCCAACCTAAATAATGCTCACGACAAGCCTCAATTATCTTAGTTATTATCATCAGGCCTCGGCCTAGACGCATCCTTTTCAACCCACCTCCCAGTCCATAATAAGGCCACCCTGGCTTCTTGACTTTTTAGGAAAGTCTTGCGTGGGAAAAAAGGGATTCAAGATTTGCATGTGCTACTACGTACAGCCCGTAGATGGTCCGCACAAGATGGACAGATAGCTGATAGCCCTGCGGGTCTTGGCTCCATAAAAGAAAAACTCTGGGACGGATCCGATTGAATGCTCCGCTGAATAAGCGGAGGCGGGTGTGAGAGTCTTCGCGAAAGTCTTCCGCTGACTCAGCGGGTTTTTATGCAATATCCGGCAGACAAGTCTTGACCGGGCTTACTTAACAAATTCCACGATGGTGGGACGTCACATCTCGAACGGCTGCCCAGGTCCCGGAATTTCCACTTTGATTTCATCCCTCAACGCCCAATTTCTGATAAATTCTGGTTATCAGCTGCTGACCAACATACCACTGTGTGCTGCGAGCGTATTCAGGGTCAAGTACACAGTTTGTGTGAGAGAGAGCAGGAAGCCGGGAGTCCATATGACGGAGTCGCCTCACAGTGTGTCTGCAAGGGCAACCGGACTAAAGAAACGTGCATGCGACTCTTGCTATAAGCGAAAGGTAAAGTCATAATGTTCTGTTTAGAATTCGCAAGAGGCTATACGGACAAGCAAATCAAAGAAGAGGACGAAGAAATGATCAAGAAAGAAAAGAAACAAAAAAGAAGGGAGGGGGGAAAAAGGCTGACACGGTTCTGAGGATCCGAACGCTGGATAGATCCATTGCGATGGTGCCGCCCCCATTGCAATTGGTGCTCGCACCACGGAATAGCCTGCACCTATGCACGACCGGTGAAGCAGAGAAAGCCTAGGGCACCCAACAAAAAAGGTGAGTCGCTAATTGGACGCTCCTTTCGTCATCTGGCTGCCCTGCATCGCCCAGAACAAACCACTGGCCCCCACACCCTCTTTCTCCTTCTAAGTGGTCCCATGATATACTTGTGTGGAAATCTCACCGCATTCATATCCTCCTAGGGCCAACAATGGCAAGGACGAACTGACACAACGGCTCGAACGTCTGGAGGAGCTCGTGTCTCATGCCGTCGGCGACAGGCGGTCCGTTCAGTCGGTCAATCCCGAGTCTTGTTCAACTTCGAGGTCCCCCCAAGACCAGTCAGCGCTTGGCGGATCCTTCGCTGGCTCGACATCGTCACACGTTGACAATACGTCGTCCCCAGCATCGCCACCGGATCCTGCTCATGCGGCCTCGTTTGGCAAACTTCACTTCGCCGGATACCAGCTTGGCGACATCAACTCCTTCCAGGGCATCCCCCTCTTCTCGTCCGACGGCCGCAGATGGATCCAAGAGAGGACTGGGACCAAGCCCGCCTTCCCGTCTCTAGTCGCACCGCTCTGGCAGAACCAGCAGCATATTGCGAACCAGGTCGCCATCGCATCTGAGTCTAGTTTGGGCCTACCCCCGCGCAAGGTTGCTGACGCCTACTTTCAACTGTTCAAAACAACGACACTCAATCTCGTGTTTCCGGTCGTCCATATCCCTTCTTTCCAAGACACAATCGATCTTGCCTACTCACAACCCCAGACCACCGAATCTCTCGAGGTCCTAGACGCCCAGGCTTGTGTCCTCTCCTTCATCAGTATCCTTCATCTCTTCGAGGGAAGCATAGAGGACGCGCCCGTCGATGGCGAGCTGTGTGTTGCAAAGGCACAGCAGATGCTGCCGCGGATTCTCCTTCAGTCCACCGTCACCAGTCTCCAGATCGTGCTGATGCTCGTGAGTTCCCCACCCCTCGCGTCCGAAAAGCCCTTGGTCCTCCTCCCGGGCTAATATAGAGTAGGGTATCTACCATATGATTTCCGGCCACACGCAGCTGGCAACAGTACAAACCTCGTGTGCCAGCCGTCTCATATACATGCTGGGCGCCCACGTGTTGAATCCTACTCGCAGCGACGGGATAAGCCAGGACACCTACCGAGCACAAAACCATCTGCGCAGGCTATTCTGGCTCTGCTATACCTTTGACAAGGACCTATCGCTACGGACAGGACAGCCTCCTTGTCTCGAAGACGACTATTGTGATACTTCCCTGCCCGACAATTACGATGATATCATCACAGCCAGATGGGACGCCGATCCCACGCTCATCGACGAGTCCGAGGCCTCCGTACTGTATGTACCAGGAAATGTCAGGCTGAGTCTCATCAAGGCGAAAGCCGGCAGGCTCCTGTACGCCGCAAAGTCCCTTCAGAAGTCAGACGCCGAGCTCCTGCGCGACATTCGTGAGCTCGACGACGAGCTCGAGAACTGGCGCATGTCCGTCAACAAGGAATGGCGGCCCAGCCTGATCCAGTCCGGCGACTCACAGACTGTGTCTGACGACATGACCCCGCCCAAGAGGATGCATGCCATCATCATTCACTTTGAGTACTACTACCTGATGGCCACAATACACCGGGCGACGAGCAGGTGCAAGGCATGGGCAAATGTTGAAGACGGCAACATGGACGGCGTCGGATCGAGCCTGGAGTTGACGGTCCAGGCCAGTCGGTCGACCTTGTTCTACCTGAGAGCCGCGGTCCACGCGTTTCTAGGCGAGTCTTTCTGGTAAGTGTGAGATGTTCGTTGCATGTGACTCCAGCAAGAAGGTCCTTCTTATCAAAACTCTACGTGCCTTTTGATGCTGATCCTTTTTTTCTTTTTGACGTTTCAAGGATGGCGCTTTTCTACCCAATGACGGCCGTCCTCACCATTTTCTGCAACATCCTGCTCAAGCCCCGTGATCCCCAGGCCCAAGATGATCTCCTCCTCCTGGAGACGGCCCCTGAGCTCATCAAGAAGATGCGCAAGCGGAGGCTGACGCCTAACGAAACGATGCACTTGAAATTGGTTGAAGACTTTATCACGGAGCTGATCAGACTAGGAAACTGCGCAATCCAAAAAGCGCGGTCGCCTGAATAGGTGTATTATGAAGCGACAGAGACCTTTGTTCCAAGGTGTAATCCTTAATTATATCGTGTCAAGCGAACAGTATTGGTGCCTGGGCATATAGAAGTTAGAACTGATCAATAAGAGATTCAAGCATGAGTCGTTTACTTTACCCAAAGTAGGCATACATACATACTTGTTGAGTATTCTTATTTAAGCTCAGCAGTACCGGTAGATATGCTTGGGGCTCTCCTCTCATGATTTCTGAGGCTCCACCTACCTAGGTATGAGCTCGGGCTGTTCAGACTTCGAGTACTTTACCTAAGCGGTGTGCTGAACTTGATTAAAGTTATAAGATTTAAGCTCGTAACGCTAGACACCTGGCACCTCTTGTGCCGAGGCGGGTATTCATAGTACCAAGAACATTACACTCCTGAGTGAGACCAAATTGCATCTTTCAATTTCGCCAATGGGTACCTATGCGAGCTAAAAGGAGTGACCACTCCCAGCTGACTGGAAACGATGGTGGCCTATATAGCGGTCGGACTCGCACAGTACCTATCAAGTCATGTGATTTGATTTCGCTCCTTCGGTGCCCACAGGCAGAGTTCTCCAACCCCACGCAAAGCATTGTACCACCGAGCACGTTTTAGATTTCCTTAATTATGGCCGTGCTATCACGGCTCAGGAAGGATTCTCTCGTATCAACGTGTCAATATTTAGTATGCAAGGTCTAGGATTCGGTCTGCCGGAGATTGTATATGCGTCATAAAAAGATATGAGCCTGCACAATTTCTCAGGCATTGCCTAACTTTCAATTCTTGAATCAGACTTAGCACGTCTCTTTACCAACAAGAGACGCAGGACACAAGCTTCAAACTGCTTTCCTCGACGGTTCGTGTTGTTACTGGTCTGTATGCTTGTAGACTCCAAGATTCTTGGAGCGGTCATGATAAGTACCTAGGTTTGTGCTGTGTGCAATCGCGCTGTTGTGCTGTCAAAGGGCCTGAAAGGCGAACCCGCGCTGGAATGCCTGCAAAGGGGATTCTCCGAAATTGAACAACGGAGAGGTTGTGCACAAGCCCCAGCGAGTGCCCCTAAAGTGGGGTGCAAAAGGGTAAATTGCTATGCTTTACTTCGCATGCTGTCGTTTATCCTGGCGTAGAGATCACAGTCTGCGCCGTAAGGAGAGGGGAGCAAGTCACACACCGCTTCCAAGGCCATGAGATGCCAAGGTCAAGGAGCTGACCGCTATTAGGTCTTTCTGCTTCGTCTTGGTCTAGTCCCGAGGTAGGCATAGGCCTTCTTGTCAGCTGCCAAACGGTATCTATCGTAGGGGATTGATCTCTTCAGTGAATCGAGATGGGTTGTTTCTATGGTAAAGATCTAAAAACTAAGAAACTTGATTACAAAAAAGGAAGAGTTTCACACGGCCTTGGCCATCTTATCTAGTCAAAGACGTCAGAAGCATAGCGGATATTTCGCTGAGACTCCCACCACTTGTCCGCCTCATCTTGGCTCATTACTGAGCCAGCATTCTTCTCCTCCGCGACCTTCAGACTGACCGCTGCAGCGCGAACACCCTTCTCGACAGCCCGTGCCCCACAGATGTATAGCTTCGCATTGCATCGCCACAGCTTCGTGAAGTCCTCGCTATGAGCCAGGATGAGGTCCTGGACATACTTGCATCCGTTCGAGAGCTCAGGCTTGCGGCTGTAGGCGACTCTGGTGGTCACCACGCCGTCCTTCTCCCATTGAGCCAGCTCGTCGGCGTAGATGTCGTCCCTTCCTGGTTCGCGGCAACCGAAGAACAAGAGGGCTGGTGCCAGCTTGCGACCGGCAGCCATCATTGAGGCTCGTTCTTGCATGAACCCGATGAAAGGCGCAAGGCCTGTGCCTGCAGCGATGCATATGATGGGTGTTGTCTCGGGATCCTGAGGGAGGTGGAAGGCTGCATGAGACGGCCTGATCGCAATGTGAATCTTATCCCCAGCTTCGAGCGAATCCAGATAAGAGCTGGCCACACCGATGTGCTTTCCGGGCCGTGCATCTGATTCTGTATTCAAGATGCTGTATGTGATGCTCGCTCGGTTGGCAGATTGGAGGGGCGATGACGAGATGGAGTACTGGCGGACACGCATCGGAGGTAGCGCCGACAAGAACGCTCCAAGGGGCAAATCTACCGAAGGGTATTTTTCGAGTAGGTCGAGGAT
This sequence comes from Immersiporthe knoxdaviesiana, assembly GCA_021117315.1. Taxonomy (NCBI): domain Eukaryota; kingdom Fungi; phylum Ascomycota; class Sordariomycetes; order Diaporthales; family Cryphonectriaceae; genus Immersiporthe; species Immersiporthe knoxdaviesiana. The sequence goes on from CP088207.1 coordinate 34,245, forward strand.
CGACGGCCGATGGTGCGAGGAATTGTCCGAGTCTGCGAGCTTCTGCAGTTCTTGTTTTTCTGCTTCCTCCTTCGCCACCTCACTAAGGGTGAGGATGTTCTGAGAATGAAATTAGGAACGCGTAACAAGACATATGGGTCGGGTTTGTGTGAGGGTGCTTTTTGAACTTACTCTTCTGGTGGCTGGCTGTGCCAACTCAACGTAGGCAGAGAAAACCTCATAGGCTGAGATGGGAACATTCGTAGGTATCATTGTTTCTCCCTGGGTCTTGACGGTGATCTGAGAGTCCCACGGCAGCTTCAGCCGCCTCATTGCTCGGCGGATGGTTTCCTTGGGGTTGAATGGCAAGACGGTGACATAATCACCAGCCTTGTAGGTCATGCCGGTTGGGAGTTCAAGCTCCAGCATCTTCTTGACTGGCTCGCCCTCTGCAGTGAGCTGTCTGGTGTTGGTCACCAGAGCCCCTGTCACGTCCTGGCGAAGGTTCTTGATTCGCGAGTTGGAGACCGACACGTCCAGCACATGACCTCGAAGTGCCTCGCTCTGAGCAGCACTCTTAGTCTTCCACTGGCTCTCAAGTGCAGGCCACAGATTCTGGTCTTCCCAACTTTCGAACACAGTGAAGACATCACCATCTGCCGTGTCCGCAAAACCGGCCGGCACCATGCGGTGGCCACCGGCCTCTTCCAGCTTGGCATCCACCAACTTGGGAATCCTGTAGAAGGTCTGCGCCCAGTCATGATGTCCGCATCCAAAGACAGCATACTGGCGATCAACCAGAGCCTTGTTGTCCTTGATGCTCTCGATCCACGAGATGAAGTGCCCGGCGTTGTCCGGAGGCTGTCCTTCGTAGGAAGCGGTGAGGATGATGATGGGCTGGCCTTTCGGCAGGTTCTCCTTTGCCGCATCCAAACAATCAAGGGTTTTGGCAGCGAACCCATGGAAAGAAGCGTCGCTTGCGAGCCGCCGGGCCAACGCTTCACATGTGCCACTGTTGGAGCCGTATAGGATTGTCATCTCTTGTCCCGTGCCGCTGCCGTTGATATGACCGTCGGTGAGAACCGGCTGATGATTCTCGACCGACGATTCGGTACCCGCTAGGCGATGCTCCAGCTGCGTTGCAGAGATGTTGTCCCGAAGAATAGCTCTCATATGGAACTCGGTCGGCTTGATAGTCAGTGTTTGCTTGATGCGGAGGGTGTAGGTCGGATCATCAGCAATGAAGTTGAAGTTCTGAAGAAGCATCGACATGACCAACAAAGCTTCCTGCCACGCGAAGGGTCTGCCGATGCAGCCTCGGACCCCGTTGCCGAATGGTTTCCAGGCACCTTGGGGAAGCTTGTTGAAGGGCTCGTCCAACATCCGCTCGGGGCGGAACTGGTCGGCATCCTCGCCGTAGACAGCCGGGTCAAGATGGCTCTTGGAGAGGATACCGGTAACCTCTTCTCCCTTCTTCACTTCGTATTTCCCAGCAAGAATTGTGTCTTCTTTGGCTACGACCGCCAACACTGGGATTGGAGCGCTGACCCTCAGCGTCTCGCGAAGCACCTAATATCGACATGTTAGCATCTTCTTTGGTATATTGCAGTAGACAGCATAACATACGCCTGGAATGTAGCGAAGCTTGGAAAGATGATCCACAGTGATGGGGCCTTTCCCGACCACCCGATCAACCTCTTCTTGTGCCTTGCGGTAGGCAGCGGGGTGCTTCAGGAGGTTGTAGAACGCAAAGGACAGAAGGGCCGAGGTGGTCTCGTGGCCAGCAATCAGGAAAGTGACCAGGTTGTTGATGATATTTTCGTCGTCCATGTGCTCGCCGGTCTTGGGATCGACGCCGCTCAGCATGCCCTGGAGAAGGTCCTTGGGCGGATGCTCGTCCACCTTCCTGGCCTGCAGGACCTCGTCGGCCGTTTTCTGCAGCACCTCTATATCGGCTTCGAACTTTGCGTTCTCGCGTCTGTACCACCATTCGGGCAGCGGCCGGGTAGCCCGCCTACCACTCTCTGTGAGGAAACCGCCCATTGCAGCAATAAACGGGTGCATATCTGTCGTGTAGTAGCTATTGAAGCGGTAGTTCATGGAGCATAGAGCCAGTGTGTCCAGCGCAAGCCTGGTGAAGTCTTCCGATGCATTGATTGCGTGGTGCGGACCGTGGCGCGCCCACTTCATTGCCAGCTGTGCGGCGATGTCGTGCATTTCGTCGAACATGGAACGAATCGAGACTTGTCCGAAGGCTGGCATGAGAACTCTGTGCGCAACCTCCCAGCGGTGCTCTCCCGGACGCGCCTAGCATGGCTCATCAGCTGCCTGAAAACACTTGAAGTCTTTTGAGTTTGACTCACTGTAAAAAGCCCATCACGGACACCGTGCCTCACCTCCTAGAATAAGATTATAAGCTTCAGCCACGACCACAAGCTTTCCTGAGGAGAACTAACCCGCAGAGGCCCAGACGGATCTTTGACGAAACGCTTCTCATCGCAGATCTCACTCACGAGAGCGACCGTATTGACGCAGATCTGAGTTCTCCCCGGGAACCGCAGTCTGTAAATCTCGCCTAGAACGGAAAGTTTAGCAAGAGTAGTTGTTGTTTTATCGCCAATGATATCTGAAGCTCACCGTAGGTATCCGCTAGAGAGTTGAAAGATAACAGCGGAAACTCGGGGTCGATCTCAGTCGCATGGCCGATGAACGGGAGCGCTGTGGGCTCTGGAACGGGTGTCATATTTGGTTCAGCCATCTCAATGATATTCGTGAGCGTATGCGAACAAGAGGGCCCGTAATGAGGTTAGTTTACGAATCCAGCAAGTCATTACGTCGCAGAGGGCATTTTATAAAGAATTTATCGGGCATATGGGTTCTTGAATAGGCGATATCCAAACAGCCGAGACACCGAAGCGGACAGTCGGCGCCAATAGATTAATACAGGCTCAGGAGCTCATCGCAATCGTCTCCTGCCCGACCCTGCACCTTGCTGGAGGCAATGCATACGGACTGGCGGGTGAATCAAACCAGCCGTCGGTGCGGCGGAGGCTAGTTCATAGGGCCGGATGGAGCGACTCAGAATCTGGATCATCGTTGACGTATCATGGTAAGAGTGGGCAGCCAGTCCACATTTCATTGGGCCGTATCCAGGTTGAGTTGCTTATTGGTGTGCACCAACACCCAGCACTGGCCAACCAAGACCGCAGATAGATCTGAGAGTCAATGCCGCATGCCACGTGTCTGGCGTGATATTTGGCTCGCTTAGTCCCCTAAACCCGGTCTGACAGTTTCATCCGTCTCCGGCGGTGACGCTTTATTACTGCGACCCGGGCCGTAGTCCATGAAACAAATGTAATCACTACCTAAACCGCAACAGGAATTCGACAGCATGGTCCACATCCTGCACCTGCAGAAGACTGTCAGTCTGTCAACGGTCCAAATGCACAAGTTGTACTTGTATGAACGGCAGTTCCTTATTTAGATGGCTTCAGATCTAAATCCACACTGCGAGACAAGTCAGACTTCAGTTTCCTGAGCTCATCTCTCCACAGGAGAGCAGAGACACTGTGACATCAAACATGTAAAGTTGTTCGCCGCCTACAGGAATATATTTTGAGTCCACTGCTGAATCTATGTGGTCTATGAATTGCTAAAATTGTCTGTTCAACTGTCAGGTAAAGCCGTTAATTGCACTAGATGCGGCACGGATTGGTTGGTGGACCGGGCCATATTCGCAGGCCACTACACCTTCGGGGCAATGAGAACTGCATATTTGACATCCAGGAATTGCGAGCACTGGTGTACGGGATACGAGGATAGCACCTCTCGAAATAATAAACACGCACTCGAAGATCTATTATCTGTCGATAGGTGAACTCAAAAACAGAAGACGCGAAAAAAAGAAATAAGGGGGAAAACAAGGCTCTCCGCTACAAGGCAGAGCACCAAAAACACGACCGGAATACAAACGGTTTAAAAAGAAAGAAAGAAAGAAAGAGACAAGACAAGAATGGCGTCCCCGCCAGAATCTAAGAAGAAAGACAAGAAAAAAAAAACAAAAACATGACGTCCCCGCCAAAGTGAAGCGTAAGAACCGGGCAAGAAAGGGAGGGGAAAACAAAAAAGTCTCCGCTCGTTCTGGGGACTCCTAAGCGGTCGCATTGGTCCTCCGTTCCCGCCGTGCTCGTGCCAGCTCAAGCGATTGCTTCACGTCAGGCCGCTTATTCAGGTTCGTCATATTGGGCTCCTGAAAGTATTCCAAGTCCTGCGAGTCTAATGTCAATGTGGAATTCATTTTGAACACTCCTGCGATGTGCACAATCTACCAACATCCATTCCAGATTAATAACGGTAGCCGTCTGCAGGTAGCAAGCGCTGCCTTGGTCCATCTTGTCGTACACAACCCACTCATGCCTGCCGTTGATGAGACCACTGCCCGGCTCCAGTGCAGCGTACCAGGGCCCGTGAGAATGCTTGTAGATGCTGTCATCTGGGTCGTTGATAATGGCAACCCGGTGACGAAAGCCGAATGCCAAAGTGTGCGAAGCTTTCTATATAGACCCCTACATTTCCAGTAAGCACTGGGGATGGCCATCCTTTTAGTGCTCGCATAGGTTATGAGCCCGGCGTCTTACATATAGATAATCACCTAACAACCGAATTTTAGAATAGTAGGTGACTAGCGTCTCCTACATTCTCGGCCAGCCACGGTACAAAACGGCACTATAGAGGAGTACAGCCCTTCTCGACCATCATCATTCGGCACAGCCTCGCGTTAGTCAGCTCTTTGAGCTGAGGGGCGGTGTGCGAGGCTTTCTATAGACCCCTACATTTCCAATGAGCATTGGGGATGGCCATTCTTTTAGAGCTCGCATACAAAGACTTGCAGATGTTGTCGACATGCTCTTCCGTGTGTATGTCGCCAAAATGAGGCCGAATTTTCGCCTGCGTGCAGATCCCAATCAAATGGTCCTCGATCTTTCGAGCCTCCGTCAATGCACTACGATTGATAAAGTGGTCACGGCACCACTTCACCATGTCTTGGCCCTCCTTTTCTGCAAGAATGTACGAATAGTACGCGTTGAGGTGAGCAATGTGGTCAGAGGTCGGGTGCCAGAATTGCTTCTTGACCTCGTCGGCAGCGACTCGCACAGCTTTGGGTCGAAGAAAGATCGAAGACTGGGTGCTGAAGACAGCGGCAATCGATACCATGTCCACAGAGCAGCCGAGGGTTTCCGCCTTTTTATGGTTTGAAACCAGGCCAGATAAATAGGAAACTTGGCAGCGGTCTTTCCAAGGGCCTCGATTTCTCCGCTACAGTTGATGTACTCCCTGTGGAAAGAAAGAATCCAAAGGTCAGTGACATTCTCTCATAAGTATCATAAAATTAAAATAAAAACTCACATCCAGCGCAGGTCCTGGTAGGCGCGGTATAATCCCTCAGGATGAGGTCGGTCATCGAAGCCGAAGTTCCAAACGCAATGGAAGCCCATGGCCTTGAGGTTGAAGAGACCCACAGCCAGCGTAACCCAGCCCAGAATCAATGACATGCACTATGCCATCTATAGTAAGGCTAGTCTCGGCAATGTTCGTCGGGAGAACACACTTGGTGGCTCCCTCCGGCACGGCCGCAAATACCTCCTGCTGTTGCTCAAGTGAAAGAGCAGAGTAGGCGGGTATAACCCTCATCTTGTCTGGGATGTACTTTTCTAGCTGTGCAGATGCAGCCGCAATCTCACTCTCACCAGGAAGGAGGACCAAGATGTCGCCGTCTTCTCCATTCGCGTGGATCCGACGCACAACCTTGACCGTCTCGTCGATGTACTTCTGGAGTGTGCCCAGTGTCTCCACGTAGAACACTTCCACCGGATGAGAACGGCCTTGTACCTCGATGTAGACTGCGGGTCCGCCGTCTGGCTGGGCGAAAGACTTCCTGAATTTCATCGCGTCCATTGTCGCGGACATGATGATGAGCTTGAGGTCGCCCCGGACTTTTAGGGCGCGTCGAAGCAGAGGGAGGAGGGTGTCGGTGAACAGGGATCGCTCATGGGCATCGTCGATGATGATGCAGCTGTATCTGGACAGGACTGCATCATTTTGAATCTCTCGGAGCAGCAGGCCGTCGGTCATGTATTTGAGACGAGTCTTGTCGCTCGTTCGATTTTCGAACCGCACGGCGTATCCTATCTCCTCGCCAAGCTCCACATCCCTCTGGTTTGCGACAAACTGTGCTGCCGAGATGGCGGCAAGGCGTCTTAGCTGTGTGCAGGCAACCATCTTGCCAGACGCCCATTCATCAAACAAGATGTCCTGCGGGATCTCTGTGGTCTTGCCCGAGCCTGTCGCGCTCGATACGATTACGGTCTGGTGCTTGTGGTACGCGTCGAGGATTCTTTGTTTTTGCGCGTATACGGGAAGCCTGCGGCGGTTTTCGAGCAACTCGCGGTGGCGCGCAGAGAAAGCTGGGTTTCCTTGGCGGAGGGGATTCTGGGTGCCGTCCTCCAGGGCGTTGATCTGGGCAACCGTCACCTGGTTGCGCTCAAGGGAGGACATCATGCTGGATGACATGTTGTTGGTGATATTTGATGGGAAAGTAGCTATCCACAGTCAGACCTATCAAATGGTCAAAAAGGCGCGTACTGGCGTAGTTACCTTGTCGTAACCAAAGTCGGGGACAGACTGACAGGCTGACAGGCTATTGTATGTACTAGCCAGATAGGAGTCAATTTGACGAAGGCATACAAACAAATACCAGAGCCGGTGGACTTACTGTTTCAGTTGGTTTGAATTGAAGACGAGTATGGCTGCTTCTCAGGCGGTGCTCGCGGTTCTAATATTGGAAAGTCGACAAGAGAATTAGGACTTCGAAGTTGGCTCAAAACCTAGGAGAATCTCAGCCTTGTGGCAGGCCTAGCCTAGGTGCCTAGGGTTATTTCTAGTGCAGGGGTAAAAGGCAGCCCCGACATGGTCCGTGCAGCCCCAATATAGTCCGTGCAATCCTTGCCATCGTCAGGTTGGGGCTGATTACCTAATTCGCCTATGCGACGCCCTCACAGCTGCTGTGTTCGCGTTCGCCTTCGCGTTCAGCGTTTACCCCCTCCCCTTTTCACCCAACTACCTTCTCGAATTCCTGGATCAACCTCGAGATCCAGTCCTTTTTGTTTCCGCTTTTCTACGTATCATTTACGTTTTCTGTCATCCAGTACATGGGCCGGGCTCTGAAGGTCGGACCAGTGGTATGTGTTTCAAGCTAGACATTGTGTTGGTTGCGAATTATTGACAGATGATTGGCAGAGCAAGGAAAATGCCCTAGACTGTCGCCAAATGCAACGAGTCCAGGCCACCCAGCCGCCTCCTGGAACACACCCTCACCATGGAGTATCCTCTCGACCTCCTGCAACTATAACCTCGGTCGTTTCGCCTTCACGATCATCGCCGGCACCATCTGCTGTCTCTCTCTCGCCCGCATCACGAGGTCTGACACAACCCCCCTCGTCACAACAGCAAGGGCCGCCTGTCGTTAAGCCTGCCTCAGTAAGTGCTAGACCGATGATGTACACATAAAAATACACAATACTGATTATTATATAGACTACCACCCAATTTGCTGTCCCCGCTGCCTCGACTAGTCGACATTCGCAGGTTTCGAAATGGCGAGAATGGAGAGTCAGTGACGACAATCCGTACTCAGTAGTGCGGGGAAATGTAAGGAACCTCTACGAGCAGTTGAGTGACGAATACCGGTCAGCAAATCTCAACTCCGGTGTCCACATGGAGAGCACTGCGGAAAACAGAAAGTTTGTCCTGCGTCAGGTTCCTCGCCCAGCCACCTCTCAAGTCGTCCAGGACCCACGTGACATCTCGGTACCCGTGGTCAGAAAAAGACGATTTAGGTGGTCGATTGAGATTCAAGAACGTCAGGCTTCAGGATATTGATGCCTGCCTTGCTGAGGGCTGGACCAGAAGGCACTGTCCAGAGGGACCGACCGAGCCTGAGCAGGACAAGGAACTGAGGCGTGTTCCCCGCCTCGAGGACACTCCCGACAACCGCCAGCCGTGGAACCCCTCTAAGGTGCGAGGATTCTTTCCAGAGGCCTTCGAGATACTCAAAGCTGAAGGTGTTGATCTTGCGCCTGGCCTACTGCTCGGGGATGCACCTGATGGCTGTCGCGATGAAGACAATATTTCATTTGTCAACGACTACAGCTTTCCTTGTACGACATGCAAGGACCTGAGATCAGCTACCTCACGAGGCCATTCTATCACGAATCCACATGTGACCATAGTAGGGGCAGGGGTGGGGTCAGTATGACGACTATCTACAGTGGCAGGCTCATGGGCGTCATTTGGACCGCAACTGGCCAATGGCACTGAACTGGAATGACCCGGCTCCCACTGTGCTGATCTCGGATTGTGGTTCTTGGCTGGACGGGCTTGAAGCCTTCGGGGGGCAAGCTGAGGTTGGGCAAAAGATGACCCTCCACCTAGATCCCTCTGGAAGAAGTTTCAAGAACAAGGCAGGGGTGTTAGGGGTATTCAAGCAAGAAGTGGCAATTCTGCTCTTGACGACTATGAGCAAAGCCTCCTATAGCCAAGAGACGTCGGGCTTTGAGTGTTTGGCAGCAGTCTTGACGCTTTTGTCTTTTTGTTTTCTCAGGGATGTGAGGAGGGAGGGAGGGAGAGGGGGGACGCGGGGACGCAATTTCTTTATTTTTTCTGCTTTCTTTTTTTTTCTTTTCTTTTTCTTTTTTGTGGTCTATCTCGCGGGTCCATTTGCTGGCGGTGACGGGATTCCCTCCCCCTTATTTTTTTTTTTGTTCGCACCTGTTGGCGGGGACGCCTTTTTTTTTTTTTCTTAATTTCAGTCGAGCGGCTATATTTGTTCTTTGTTTTTGTCAGGCGCGTTAGGCGATTGCTGAGATGTGTAAAAATACAATAATTATCAGATACTACATCTCTCTCTATTACAGCAGTAAGTCTCTGTCTACTTGCAAATATCAGAAAAAGCACCCGGCTATAATCGGTCGTGCAGCGAGCTATCTTTTACAGATTATTCCGAATTCTATATCACTGCTCTCTTCGAGAGCTAGATCCCAAACTAGTGCCCGCAGAGTAATAATATCTCGGCTATCTATAGGTCGAATTCGTATTTATAGCAGCAGTAGATAAATTCTTCAAAGCTCCCGTATATAGTCCTACTAGACAATTCCAAGGCTACTTAGTATCGCGCAGAAGCGATCGCTATTGCATTGTACTAGCTGTAATGATCCGGTTAAGTAACGGTGTTTGCCGTAACAAGTCAAATGCTACAATTATATCTTCCCACACTCATAACCATTTTTAGCTATTAATATTTGAGGCCTTCTTAGTTATAGGAGCAAACATACCTGGAAACTGTCACTCTCTTTTATTGCACAGGGAACAAGATACCTATTAGGATTACTATATCGACAGTACTGGAGATAATGAGAAATGACCGGGGTATTTCATACTATGAATTTTAATTGTGTACTCAGTAAGAACTGGTTCTAGTTATGATGAGTCCTACAAGCAATAGCTTGAATACATCTGTAGGCTCTAATTACTAGGTCCACCAAGCATGTAGAAGCATCTGTCTGTGGTGTCGATTAGAAGGCAGGAGCTATGCAGCCTGGATTGCATTCTGGAGGAAAGGGCAGTAGTCTCCGGTGTTGGAGCCAGCAGCCTCCAATTTGGAAAGAACGTCCTGCTTGCCTAGTGACCTCGCAGGGGGTGCTCTCCTTGTTTTTCCCTATTCGTAAAAAACAAAAACAACAAACAAACAAACAAACAAAAAACAGCAGCAGTAGCACCACCTCACCACCACCACCACCACCACCGCCAGCAGCAGAAGAGGAGGAGGAAGAAAAAGAAAGAAGAAGACTATGAAGCTCCTCGAGCTTGTTTGCGCCGCGGGCGCGTTCCTCGGGCCCATCGTGGCCATCGACCCTCCCCTCCCCTCCACTCTCTGTACCACCACTGTTGCTGCCGCCGCTGCCGCCACCACCACCACCACCAGCCTCCCCCGGCGCCGCCGCTGCCGTTTGCGCCGCCGTTTCCGCCCCCACCACCACCACCACAACTGCCGCCGCCCCCGCCGCCCCCACCGGCTCCACGACCGACCCAGCTCCAGTCAAATAGAGCTGGGTCACAATAGGGATGGCTTTGCCGCCAGTCGCAGCAAATGCCATCCTCACTCCCCGTGGCCATAGAGCTGGTAAAGATGTTGTCGGCCTTCGCCGGGAGGAAGAAGAAGAAGGAGGAGAAGAGGGAGAAGCTGCAGGAGAAGCAGCAGCAGCAGGGGCAGCAGGGGCAGAGGCTCCTGAGACTTGTATTGGGGGGTGGGGAAGGGCAGTAGCAGAAACAGCAACAGCAACAGCAACAGCAGAAGGAGACGGAGACGGAGGGGAGGCGGCAGAGCCGGAGACGGAGAACGGGGCGGAGGAGGAGACGGCAGCGGACGAGGCGGAGCAGCAGCAGGGGTCACACGGGCAGAGGTTCGTAAGATTTGTGTGTGGGCAGCAAGTAGAAGCAGAAGGGGGGAGGGAGAGGAGGAGCAGAAAGAAGAGGGAGGAGGAAGGAGAAGAGCAGGAGGAAGGAGTTGTGGCAGCAGCAGCAGCAGCAGCAGGTGGTTCGCCTAGAGAGAACAAAGGTTCATTTTCCCTCTTCTCAATCCAATATCTTTCCTTTGCCAGCTTGAATCCGATCAGCTCCTGTCTACTTAAGTATGATTACTCGCATGAACCAGAACATTCTCGGCTGAAGTCGAGCTGGCCACAACTGCGCCACGCATGACCGTCCAGAATCCTGGAAAAACCAGGAACGCGTTTATAGTAGTTACGACATTGTTTCTGTCGGCACCAGTACACCTCAAAGCCCTCCTCGTCGAACGTCAGATCATATGAGTCCGGGTCCAGGGCCTTATACCAATCAGGGCCCAGATGCCCTTTGGCACCGAGAAACAATCTTCGTCCGTACTTGAGCTGCAGACAAGGCTTCCCACTGTGGCAGGAGGTGAGCTCCACAAGACTCGAACTGTTCTCGCCAATGCAGAAACCTGCATCGTGCAAAGTGGAGGCCGCCTCACACCTTCTTGGCGTCTCTGGACCCGCACGATTCCAAAGCTGGCTCCAGGTCCTGGGCTTGAATATGGAAGAAGGCGGCGGCAAGGACGGTTGCCATCAGCCGCCCAATCGTCTTGCGGCGTTCATGTGGCAAGTCTCCTTGGGCTGCGGCGGTCGGCAGGGGCGCCAACCGGTCTCGCGCAGGCCCTCGAAATTGAAGCAATCGCAGACTTTGGGATCGAAACAGCGGAACTCCGGGGGTGCCATACCGGGCGCTATTTCTGGGAAGAGAAACTGACCAGCACCATCACCATCACGAAGTTTGCTCAGGAGCCGAGTCCTCAGAGCGTCGGCGCTGAGGGGCCAGTCCCCGGGGCGATAGGCAGGTGTGCCGTCCACTGTATGGACAGCTCGGAAGGCGTGGAGTGGCGGACAGTCGGGTACGGGAAGTCAAAACACGGGCAGTCCTCGTCGCCCATGAGGTTTGACGCGTGCGGGTCGCCCTCAAGCCTCCGCCTAAGATCCTCGCATGCTACGACGTGGCTGCTGTCCTGGCACTTTCGTTCAATCTCGGCCCAGTTATCGTCCCAATCACCCCGCCTGGCCTCGATCTCATCAAACATGTCCTCCACATCTTTGAGGTACACGACCCCGGCGTCGTGGGCACAAATACGGACAAACCCCCTGTAGGCAATGCACTGCCGATCCTCTGTCCTGCTCGTGTCACGATCCGCAGTGTTGAAGAGGCAGGCCGGATGATCATCCTTGCACTTGGAGCAGTGGAGATACCTGCGCAGCCTCTCGACCCGACTCTCCCAGCGCTTCTTGTCGCTGGCAGCCGCAAGACACCCAGCACAGTACGCGTCCCTGTCTAGTCTGCGCAGCAGGTCGGGCCAGTCGTTCACATGCCACGGGCCGCCGCAGCCTTCAGCTTGGAGACGAACCTCCCTTTTGTGGCCCCAGTAGGATATAGACTGGAAGCGCGGCCACGTGAAGAGTCGTTTGCTGTTATTATCGACCCAGGTGCGCTGCCGTGTGAGGATGACGGGAGCGCACAGGGCCGGAAAGCGGCGGGACGCCCGGCGGAGGCACTCGACGTCTGCGTCGCCGTCGAGCATGTGGATGATCTTGGTAAGCACGGCGTCCGGGAGGCGGTGGAACGGGCTCAGGTGTTGATTGTGCCAGGATGCCGCGACGAGTGGGTCCATCTTGACATGGGGACGAGGAGGGTCCGATGGAGGATCGTCAGCCCCTGTGTAGGGAATTGTCTGTGGATAACTCCCGGGTAGAAGGGCAGGGGCCAATGCAAGGGGGGACGTCCGTGTATGCCGGTGGTGAAAGGCTGAGGACAGGCGACTCAGCTGAGGCTGTCGACGAGGTTGACGGCGTGACCACGGCCCCACCGCTGGTCGTAGAGGAGGAAGCGCTGCTGATGCTGACATCGCTTTGCCGACGACGATGACGACTGTCAAGTGTCATGACTATATTCTAATTGTCTCTCTGCAATATCAGATGCCTAAGGAATTCTGTGCAAGGGAGGAAGAAGAGCAGGAAGGAGAAAAATAAGGAAAGAAGGAGCACTCATGGGCTGTGGACGGGGCGAAGGAGAGTAACCTATTTATATTATAAGTCAAACTGACACCCCTCGCCTGCACCGGTTCACATGCCAACAGTAGGTAGAGCACATACTAAAACAAGTAACCGCAAACACATTTTAGTAAAGGGCATTCACAACTAGCCGAGGACGAACCTTTACTACTTGAGCACCGGCAGGCTAAGTTAGCAATTAGTCTTCTTAGGTGTGCTTAAGTACTTACTTGTGTATTCAAAAACAGGATGGATGGCTGGTTAGATAACGCGTGTTAGAGGATCATTGCTCATAGGAGGATCGAGCCAGCTGATTCTTCGTAATTAGTAGACATTATCTTCCAAGACCTTGAGTTATAATTAGGCTGTAAGCATGTGTCTGTCAGTACGGTACACGACATTTTATGTGAGCATTTTCGTGGGTTGCGTTTCTGCCCCCGACCACGTTCGTAGCTAGCCTTGTTCCAATCATGTAAGTGGGTATGGAGACCCAAGCCGAGCAGAATATCATACACTCTAGAGAATGCAAGCAGCCACTTCTGTGTCTTCCCAGGTCTGCCGGCTATGGATGCCAACACCTTCGTCTTCGCGGAGATACCTAGGCTTACACAGCATCTGGTCATCTCTGCAGCATCCAGGTGCTCGAGATCTCCGACCGCATCCTAACTGTATTGTTGGACAGTGCTGTCCATATATGCTTCTGACTTTCAGCCACAGGTCCAAAACAAGGTGAACTCGGATGTGGGGAGTCGGGTGGCGTCAAGGGAGATACCGAGTGCCGGTCCCTGGGCAGCACCTGCGCATACTCAAGCTGGGTCATGAGCATCTTCATTGATTAAAGTTTGAGAAGTTCCTGTTCTATGTTATGCATAGAAAATAGCGATTGATTACTGTTGATTTTCTTGACATCAAGTGCAGCCCACCTTTCGGCATGGGACCGATTCGTTCTCTGCATCCATGACTCGTCCAATTGTGGCGCGGCGCCTGACTGTAATTTCACGAGCGGCTCCTCTGTCCAGGTCAAGACAATCTGAAACCACCCTCAATGCAGGGGCTGGATGATCAACGATCTCAAAGAGAACCTCTGCCGCGATTCAGCCCAGAAGCTCTCCCTACACAAGAGCCATCATCTCGTATACACAAACCACCCACAAACACGGCCCATTGCAATATGGAGCGCGATCAACATCAAACCCTGGGCATGGATCCTATTTCAGGTTTGCTGTACGGTCTGTACCTGTCAAGCCAAGCAGAGTCCCCACCGGCAATCATTTATGCTTTCTGCGTAGGATGTCTGCATTCATGCGACTGCTGCTTTTGGTCGTGCGCGCGCTGGAGGAGGGCCGTCTTCTGAGGAGTTCAAGACAGATTCTATCATGACCTTGAACTTTACTCTGCTTGCTGATTCTTGATCTGATTCGAGTCTGCCCTATGAGTGTGAGGTCCATCGAGAGGATAGATCATCTCGCTCCTCCCAGCTCGAAACGAGTGGATCCTGTTTATTGCAGGCAGAGGCTGCGCAGAAGTTTATTCTCAGGATCGCAGGGAACCTGAGTCGCTTGATGTTCTCAACTGCTTCTATAGGAGCGCCAACAATTGTATAAAACGACATCCAGCTAGTCGTCAAAAGAAACCGTCTTCAATGTGTTCAACTCATTCTCTACTCAACTTCCCTTCACATTCGTTGGCCCCTTACAATCTCAAGCAAGCCTGACTTGACATATACACACTCTTTTCTCGTCCCTCGAGCTCACATTCATTGATCTGAGACCATCTCAACATAAATAAAACACCAGACATCAGACATAATGCGTTTCTACATTGTCTTGGTCGCCGCCTTCGCTGGTGTCTCGTGAGTGCCATCATTCCGACCCACAACTGGCTCTCTTGTTGACCAAAACCTTTTCAGCTTCGCGGATCACCACTACAGCTGCACCTGCCACAATGGCGACAGCTACAACTGGCGCATCACGAGCCCTACTTGTGAATACTACGCCACTGATCGCCCAGCAGTGAGTTGCCCTGTGTACACCTGACCTACATATTGTCCTGCACGACTCGATCATGACTAACCATGTGCTATCACTGAGCAGGACGTCTCTTATGTCACAGACACGGGGCGTTGCACATCCACGTCTGGCAGCCAGATCGACGGTGACTCGTGGCAGGTCGCCTGCCAGAAGATTGCGACCGAGGGCTTCGCTTGTACCGACGGTCAGGGTACCTGCTATGCCGATTCGGACGATGTGAAGGGTTCTTGTGATTAAGAACATTCCTCGTTCTTGAGTTGGGCAGAGGCCGTGCGGATGCTACAATGTGATGATGAGAACTGCTTGTATATAGAGCTCCGAAGCTGAAAACCTTTTCGACGAATGAAACAAAGCTGGGAGCATTTTTCTTTTTGACAACCTAACGAGTTTGGTTCCGGATTTCCAGTAAACTCACCGGCTTTGGAACATCAGTGATTTTCCTCGATCAGACGCCTGCGACTTCTAGGACTTCATCTTCGCCAGTAGTGCATCTTATTTGGAAACTTTCAAGCTCAGACGGGATATTCCCGATGATCTGAGTCAAATTCGCCACGTCATAACAAACAGCCCAAGCCTCGACCCTTCTCACAACAGAAAAAACCACTCTGGCTGCTCCTGATGTTGTAGCTGGTATTTTTTGCTCTGTCTCTTCCTAGTCCTTCTCCTCTTGAAGCAACCAGTACCGGCCAATAATGCATCAACAATGCCTGGATCACGCCGCATAATAAGCCGACCGCCACGCCGCCTACCAACACGTCCAATGTCGTGAGCATTGGAGTCGGGCGGCACACAGGGCACTTCTAGGGCTTCGGGAGCGCCAGGCACGCGGGACAGTCATACGTTGGGCACGCGGGGCAGGCATACGCTGGGTACGCGGGGCAGACACACGCTGGACAGGCACACGCTGGGCAGGGCGCGCAGGCTGCGCAAGGCGCGCACCAGGGATGGTGATGGTCGTAGCCATGGCAGTCCCAAACCAGGTGCCGATAGCAAGGAAAATGCTATGGAACTCCATCCTATTCGTTATTCCTCTTGTTTCTCTCTCTCTGTTTTTTTTTCTCTTCTTTCTTTCTTTTCTTTTTTTTTTTCTTTGCTCACTGCTACCAGGGCAGCTGCTGTGGGCGATATTTGCTGTCGTCGTCGTCGTCGTCCTTGTCGTCCTTGTCTTCGTTGTTTGACGTGGGCGGAAAATCAAGTACCAAGTGCAATAGAGAAAGATCCAAGAAGGGTCGTCGGGTGAGCAGAAAACTTCGTTCAAATAATTTCGAACGACCAAAACCCTACTAGTAATTATCTCGGACTGTAATCTGTGCGAAGGCTAGAAAGTTACTGGCTTATGCACCGCTGACTTACTTAAGTAAATTGGTTTTGCTAAAGATTAGCTCCTGGTCTTCCTTCTTTGTTTTCCTGCTTTAGGGCAATTTGATATAACTTTTTACATATGAAGAAACCGGAGATGAGAAGCTCAAGAGGAGGAGGCTGGAGAATGAAAAAAAAAAGAACTGGTTCAAAAAATAAAACTAATAAAAATAGGAGCACACTTTTGATGATCATTTGGATATCGCTTTTTTATTCTTGGCAAGTTTGCTAAAGTTTGGCAGTAGGTACTTCAGCTCTGGACTGCTTCCCTTAAATAATGACTATAATTGAGCTCGTACTATTATTATAGCAAACTCCCGACGCCAGTTCCCCTTTTCGTCCTTATTCGCTTCCATCTCGGTTTGATCGCTGGAATCTGTTTCTTCTGTGACGACGACGGCTGCCCCGCCATGTCCTTGCCCTTCCCCTTCGCCTCTACCTCCCCCTTTCGTCTTTGCCTCCCCCCCCCCCCCTCCTCGCCCCCCGGGGTCCGCCACCGGGGTATTCGCCTGGTACTCCTCTGTGGTGGTGGCCTGGTTCTCCTCCGAGGTGTTCTCCTCAAGATTCTTCTTCTTCTTGTCCTCTCGGTGGCGGTCCCAGCGCCCCAGCTGCTTGACGGCATAGTGCGTGACGATCTGGAGGAACACGGCCATTGGTATGCCAGCCAACATGAACTTCAGGAAAGCCGCTAAGGGCAAGTCCCAAGGAGCCGGCGAGGGAGAGAAGCGGGGATCGGGGCAGGAGGGGGTTCAGGGCCAGGGGTGCCCCTTGGGCAGAGTAGGCCGGGCAATTGTACGTCGGGCACTGGTAGGGCGGACAAGCCTCACCGACGCCGGCGAAGGAGGGTGTGGTGGTGGTGATGGTGGTGTTGGTGTTAGTGGTGGACTGGTGGTGCAGAGGGTGGTTGGGAGGTGAGTGGTGGTGGCCACAGCGGGCCCAACTCAGATGCCCACGACGTAATCAAGCTCGAGGAGCTTCATGGTCATCCTCTTCCTCTTTTTACTGTTTCCTTGTTTTGTTCAGCTGCTGGTGGTTGCGCTGCTGTTAGATGCGCTAGAGGGTTCTTGATTGTGTTTGTGGTTTTGTTTTCGATTGGGTGAAGGAAGAGAAAGAAGAAGAAGAAGAAGAAGAAGAACAAAGCCCGTCAAAAACACTACAGGTCCGTTCTAAACTTTTGATACATTGTCAGACGTGCACAGCGCTCCTTCCAAGTGTCAGACGTGCCTTCTAGATCACCAGAGTCCTGCTCACAGAGCTTAACCACATAGGAGGGCCGATTAGTCATCAGCTCGAGCATAGCTGGCAAGCGCCTGCCTCGCTTGTGGTGATGGTCACGGCAGTGGTTACAGCTGTCCGGACCATTGTCCTTATCTTCCTCTTATTTCTTTTCTTCTCTTGGTGGGGTCTAGTAGAGGCCGTTCGTGCGAAATCAACCGCAAATTATAGGAAAGGCCTGTACTGAGGAGCTACAATAAAGGGAGGTAGGAGGAAAAAAGAAGGAAAAGAGAGCCAGAAGGCTTAAGGTTATCTACAGCAATGCTGAGAGCACGAGTCACTTACTCATTGGCCCTCGCATACATATGAGGGCTGAGAGGAGAGAATAGAATAAAAGTTATATTCCGTCCCAAACAACCCCCCTCCCTTTCAAAAAAAAAAAAAAAAAAAGAATATTAGAAACTGCAAAGATAACCCAGAGCATAGTCCTAAGCCAGCTCATTGTCCAAAAGTCTCGGGTGCCCGATTTCTCATTGTCAGTAGAGTTTTGTTTGGAATATGACTGTTGAATGTATGCGTCAGCTAAAAGAAGTGATTACTCCCAGCTGACTGGAAATGATGATAGTCTACTTAGTATCCAGCAGTTCAGATCAAAGTGGCCACACAGAATGAAGTTGAGAAGGGTTATTGGATTGGGATGAAGGCATTGTTGTGGCTCCTGAATATTAAGTGTGCTCTTGTGATCACCAGGCTAAGAAACCCCTTTTCACCATTTAATCTACTAAGTATCAAGGTGGGAAATCGACGAGTTTCTATCCGTCCTTTGTAAAGAGACGCCTGGCAGTGTCGGCGACAAATTGAGGGATACTCCATAATAGTAGGCCCGAATGCAGCAAATTTTACATTCCGTAATAATTACTTAAGTACCTAAACTAAAAATCTATACAGAAGTGGCTAGGAAATAATAGAAGAACAAAATTATTGCATTTATTATATTAATTAAAAACAAACATGTGGTATTTAAGAATTAATAGCTCTTTTTAATAGACATTTCTATCCAAAGTTGCTATGTAATTAGAAAAACCTTTTCAACACACTTAAGTAGGGGGACGATCAGCCGTCTTAATAACCCTTGCCGATGATAATCTAACGTGGTTGTTTCCATTAGGTATTTATTTGCCCTTGATCATCTTCCCTTCCTCGTTCTGTCTTGCTCACTGGCACAACGCCTCGCCTCGCTGTTGGCAGCTGTTCCACTGGCTAAGATCGGTGGCATACACAAGATGATCAATTGTCTTAATGCCATCTCAACAAGACTAGAAACGCACTTCAGGAGAAGGATTATAGCACCGCGAAGTAGAAATCCTGCACCTGGTCTTTCACATAGTACCGCAGCAGCGTAAAAATTCAACATCAGGTGGGAACACACGTGATGGCAGCACGTCCAATCAGGAGCAGCGAGCCTGCATTGTCAGGGACAAGCTGCAGTGCTAGCCCCAAAGATCTCACGTAGTTGGTTTTCTTGAAATCGCCTCGAATCTCAGGGGTCAGATATCGCGGCTAAAACCTCTGCAACGTCCCTGAATCAGCCAGATTGTAGGCGGAGAAAATGGCCTCGAGATCATTCAAGCGTTTAATTGTCTGCTGCGACGGCAGTTGGATGAATGCCTTAGGAAAACAAGGGTAAGAGAGAGAAAGAAAGCGAGCGGGGTACTGTCTGTCGTATAGTCAATACTGACAACCACGTACTTATCAGCAATTCCTCTCCCCGTCAAACGTGTGGAGGATCTGCCGCCTCTTCCGCAATGTCTGCGAAGATGGGTGCAACCAGATCGTTTATTACCATGCCGGCGTGGGCAGTTCGGGCTCCACGCTGGACTCAGTGACGGGAGGAGATTTTGGTGTGGGGCTGGACGCGGTGAGTCGAGTGGCTGGATTGACACTTGCAGAAGGTCCAGCAGCCCGCCTCTATCTAACATGGATGGACAGGACATTCGCGAGCTGTACAGCTTTATCTGCATGAACTACGTCGACGGAGATGATATCATCCTTATCGGCTTCTCTCGGGGTGCTTTCGCAGCGCGTGCTGTGGCAGATATGATCGCGTCGCTGGGCCTGATGTCGCACAACGGACTCGACCACTTTTACGAGATATTCACGGACTACCAGTTGATGGGAAGCAAGAGTCGCGACCCCCAGGAGTTCCTCTTCAAAGGACTCCAGCCATACAACGGCGAGAAGGGCACGGCAAAGATCCTGTGGGAAGAGGAGCGCAAGCGTCAATACCACCATGTCCTGAATCAGGTTTGTTTTCCTCTCTCATTATTGCCTTGTCATGTGTCCAGTCTCTGATGAATTACTTCAGATGGCCTACTCCAGAGACACATTTCAGGATGGAGTTAGCAAGATCAAGATCAAAGCAGTTGCCGTGTGGGACACGGTCGGAGATCTTGGTATCCCTCCCGTCCCTTTACTTGGCCTTGGGGATCATCACAACAATAAGTCTCCCACTCTTGAGAAAGACATCTATGCATACTACTCGACAAGGACTCCACCAACTGACTTTGCTCTCGAGCACGTGGCGTTTTACCAACAGCAACGTGGCAAAAGAGGTGGAGAATGCTTTCCAGGCAAGCACATATAATACTAACCATGCAATAACATGACATTTGCGGTAACTGATCGAGAGATCGTGCTTTAGGCCCTGGCACTAGATGAGCCCCGGGCAGCGTTCAGGCCCACCCTTTGGGAACGCATTCATGACAAAGAGACCAATCTCAAGCAAGTTTGGTTCCCTGGAAGTCATGCTAACGTCGGCGGCGGCTACTACGATCAACAGATTGCAAATACCACCCTGGCCTGTAAGTTCAGTTAACCCTGAAACCTTCATCAAGGCTCATGCTTATCATAACATAACACACCCAGGGATGTGTGACCAGCTAATGTCCGTGGGCGTTGAGTTTGATGTGGACCTCACGAGACAGCTCTTCGTGGCTGGGCTGCAGTGGTCGGCCGCTCATCCTTTCCCTTGGGTTCCTTCAGCAATGAAGGGGCCGCCTGTCCCTTGGGCAAACAGCGATATTTTCCCATCCTCGGTACTTTCCACTTACTCGAGGGATGAAGAGCATAACGACGTCGCGATCGCGAGTACGACCGATGTCAAGACCCTCTGGGAGACTGCTCGTCCTTGGGGTCTGGGACAGACACGAGCACCCACAAGCCTCCTGCAGAAGGCGATGGGACAGGTTGCTCGTCGCCCCGGTCGTTGTATGCGAATTGACGAAGACACCAACAAAGCGACCCACGAGCCATTACTGAACACGGGCGAGGCCATCCACAGCAGTGTTCGTGTGCGCCTGGTGTGTGGAGGCTTGAGTATGGATGACGAGGGCACCTGGACCTGCAGCCCGCTCACGCAGTCAGAGGATGTAGCCCAAGTTTGGAAATTGGAGCGAATCGGATCGGGCGACTTGGAGGAGGAGCCACTGTCACTTGCCGAAGCAAGAAGGTCCTCTATACGAGGTATTGACCAGGATAGCGCGGCAGTCTCTGTGCTTCAGCATGCGGAGAAAACCTGGCAGTGGTCCTGCACGCAAGCTGGTGCTGGGATCCTCCCGGAGGAGCCTCTGACCGGGATCTGCGAGAGAACATTGCTCGAATTGACAGCAGGCCCCCAGGATGTCTGGAAATATGCTGAAAGCAGTAAAGGCGCAGGTCTGTGGACCTCTTGAGTATGCATCGAGTACGTATCTTGGAAGCTTGAAAATCAGAATTTGGATCAATCGCGTTTGGATCTTGTACGCAGCAGCGTATGACTGTGAACGTTCTCTGTCAATGGTTCTCAGAGCATATTTGACCCTGCATACTGTATGATGTTCCACTGTAGCTTCGAGCGCTAATGAGCCTTTCACACCAAAGCGCGGGGGGTTGTGATTACATCAGTTCTTTAAAAAAAAAAAAAAAAAAAAAAACAATATACCGAAGAGCGACATGCTGCGGCATCCATATAGACTACTACTTGTCCTTCTCCCATATTTTCGTTCCAGCCTCTCGGTAACAATAATCTACCTAACCCGGTTACGGCCCTCGTGTTTAGTGGATAGCCACCCAACAATTTTTTCAAAGCTGCTGACGGGGCCATCAGCCACCCAGCCGAAATAACCCAGCTTGGGGTAAAATCCTTTGCCAACGACGTACTACGTAAGAGCAACCAATTCCCCTTACTGTGTAACCCTCCAATCTTCCTATCGGTGCAATGCATATTGGCATCTGGGCTGAGCTTTAGAGCCGATGACCTTGACTCATGACCCAAGGACTCAAATGTCTCGGTCAGGCCTGCAGGCCTGGTCCATCACGATCAGCCGAACAGGATCTGGCCCACGGGTGAGCTTTGTCTGGGTAACTAGACTTTAGCAATGTGACTGGACGTAACATCGGGTGTCACCCAGCGTACGGACGTACACGCTGATGACGGACAGATCAGCGCTTTTGGGCATTCCCGAGAATGCAATCTACGGAATACAGTACTGCAGCCAAGCCGGCGCTCAGTCTGTTAACAAAAGCCTTATAACGCCGCAGCGTCAGAGCGCCATGGCCAAGGATTCAGTACTTCATAACTAGCGGTGCCTCGGTGGTCGTAGCAGGCTCCCGAGGTCCTCCATCAGGACGCGGTGGCCCCCTGATGACTGCATACGTACCATAGTACGCCCCTTTGAAATCAGGCGATGGCACACCCCGAGCTTTTCAGTTGGAATATCTCAGCTTATTTATGTTAGGGGGCCGATGTGCCGAGATGACCCTGGCCGATATTCTCAAGGCATTCATCGCTAGAGTTTCCGAGCAGTCTAGGTAAACTTGCACACTGATATGATAACGCCTTTCTTGTCAAACGCGCGATTTATACGTGCTAGCGAGAGTGAATGAGAAAATATAAGGTATTTGGGAATTTATTAGTATCCGAGTACGAGTACATATAATATATATAATCTCACTAAGAACCTCGTACGATCCTAATATTCTTGAGTTTTGAAGATTAAGCATGTATCATTACCGGGTAACGGTGGTCTCAAAGTTGGAAGTACGTCCGCACTGATCTAAGTACCCAATACATGCCGAATCTACACCACTCATCACCCAGCACGCTACTGTACCTACAATAGGTAGTCGTTAATCAAGGTTCGGACAAATCTAGGTTGCATCAGCAGCGCAGAGGGATTGCGTCTAGTACAAGCACTGCGACTCTCCAGATTTCAGACTATCGAAAATATACAGCTTCTCTGCTGGGCGATGTCGATCTCTCTTGGTAGAGAGCCGGGCGATGACCACCGGCTGTGCAGCTGAAGGATTAACGCGCGGGCCTTTGATCCAATAGAACTCTGAAAAAGCAATATTGCCAAGGGCCACGCAACTGTCGGATGTAGCGGCCTGTGGGATGGCAATGAGTACATATGTCGCCGGATGAAGGTAATAGCCAATCCAACTCTCACGTCAGATGCCGACTGCAACGGCACATGCCTCTGGTATTGGGAGCTATATCTATTATATTCCGAAAGCGGCCTAAGGGTAGTCCCCAAGTAATCAACAAAAACTTTCAGCGCACGTTCATGTACGGAGGTAGTAATCATAGCAGTTGTGATCCATACTTAATGAAAAACGGTCTTGTATAAATGCTAGGACTGGTGGCGCTAGGTTCGCGACTCATATATGAGTGAATGTCTTGCTTAGGTCGCCAGATGATAATTCTTAACCAGAGCTTCTCGTCTGCAAATCGGCCGGAAAATAATTCACCTACAACTACATCCCTCGCCGATATTTCACGGGCCAAAACGGTCGTCTAAATGAGAGCCAAATATTCCAGGCACATTTCATACGTTACCCAATATGAATCCGTTGGCCAGGTCAACAGACCTCACAGACTCTGCCATTAGTACAGGCGCGGCATGCGTAAGCCATCCATTCACCTCTCTTGTGTGGCTCCTAGAGAATGACAACAATGATCTGATTATCAGTCTCCATAGTGCGCTGTGCTGTCAGGCCTCTTTGGTGCCAACGTGTCATTCGCAGGAGGCGCAATCTACAACAGCTCTCAGTCCACATACTATTCACAGCAGGAAGAGACCGTCTATCCAGCCTGCGTCTTCGCTCCTGAAGATTCCGAGGATGTCTCTCGTGCAGTCTCGAGCCTGTCTGCCAATCCCGAATGCCAATTTGCCATCCGCTCCGGTGGCCACACCATGAATGCAGGTGCGGCAAACATCCAGAACGGCGTCACCATCGACCTATCGGCCCTCGATTCCATCACCGTCAGCAGCGACGGACAAAACGTCGTGAGCATCGGAGCCGGTGCCACATGGGACCAAGTCTTCAGCGCCCTCGAGGTCCAGGGACTAGCAACCACGGGAGGACGCAGCAACGGTGTCGGCGTCGGCGGATTCAGCCTTGGCGGGGGCCTATCGTGGTTCTCGCCTCAGTACGGCTGGGCCTTTGACTCCATCCAGAACTACGAGATCGTCCTCGCAAACGGCAGCATTGTCAATGCCCAGGACGATGAGGACCTGCTCGTTGCCCTCCGCGGAGGATCAAACAACTTTGGCGTTGTGACGAGCGTCGACATTCAGGGTTTCGAACAAGGCGACCTTTGGGGCGGGTTTCTCTACACGCCCATCTCGACGCTCGACGACCACATTGAGCAGTTGGTCAACTTTAGCGACCCGAATAATTACGACATATATGCATCGATGGATATGGCCATCTCCTACAGCGCAGCTAATGGGCTTCTTATCATCAACCAGCCTGTGTACACCAAACCTGTTTCAAACCCGGCGGTTTATGCGGACCTGCTGAGTCTGCCTCAGATCTCCAACACGCTCAGAGTCACAAACATAACAGATCTGACGGCGGAGACAGCCTCTCTGCAGGCGAGTGGGCTGCGGTACGTTTCCTTTATCAGGCTGTAATGCATAGTCAGATGAGGCTATGACACTGATTACCTTATATTAGATCCAACTACCACGCAATCACAATCAAGGCAACTACAGAAGCCATGAACGCCTCGTGGGCCGCCTTCAACGCCAGTATCCCGTCCGTCTCGGGAGTGGCAGACATCGGCTGGTCCATTGTCTTTGAGCCGCTGCCCCCAGCTATCTATGCGACGCACGCAGACGACAACTCGTTGGGTCTAGGGACAAGAAATGGTTCCATGTTAGTCGTCCTGCTGATGGCGGCGTGGACAGACGAGGGAGATGACGACACGGTCTACGGGGCGACGGCTTCGCTGAGCGCACAGATCCAGACCGCAGCGACTGCCCTGGGGGCCTGGGATCCGTTCGTCTATCTCAACTACGCAGACCAGTCTCAGGATCCCATCGCGAGCTACGGCTCAGCTAACGTCGCCAGGCTTCGAAACGTGTGTGACGAGGTCGACCCAGACAAGGTCTTCACGAAGCAAGTTCCTGGAGGGTTCAAAATACCGAAGCAAGGGTGATAGCGTGGTGGGCTGGAAGTGTATGTTTCCTTGTACAACACCGAGAACATAGAAGACACCGAGAATATAGAAGTGGAACAAATAATACACGTGGTCTCTAGCGTCTCGAGTACCTCTCTTATGACAAGAAGAGTGGTCGCAGTGCAGCCGATGAAGAAGCTGTATCATACGACATATGCGTCCGAGAAAGTGGTCAAAAGCATAGTAAGTTGAGATGGATGCCAGCCCAGATAGCTTGGTCTGAACACTTGCGCGCGGTTGACGAAATGGTACGAGGGTGTTGCACGTTGATTCTTCATTGCTTGCGCCCCCAGTCTCCTCGGACAAGACTGTGCTTCCGCCGAATTTGACGCTCTTGCGCCGCTCTCGCTCGCCTACTAGCCCAACCCGACCTGGACTCGTGCTCAGGCCAAGCGAGGCGCCAGACCGACCGGCGGTGTTGCTACTGCTCGCACCGCTGAGATGAATAGCTGATGCAGCGTGCCTCAGTCCGCCACTGGCCAGTGACTCGCGGGCGACCTCCACGGCACGGCTCTGGGGGATGTCCTTTGCGTCGCTATAAACGCTGCTCTCGAGGCTGTCGCCGCCCCGTCGTCGGCTTCCTCGGGAGCCGATGGCGATGTCATCATTGCTGAGGGACCCTGCAGTATAGCGACCAGCAGAAAGCCTCGGGGTGGCGGTCCCGCTCAAATTGGCCCTTCGATTCACTTCCTTGACCAGACGACTAACCTCCTCGGTCCTCGCCACGGTAGACTCTGCCCGATACTTCCCTGGAAGGCACGCATGCCCACAGCCGTCAAAGGGACAGCAGCCGTCCGAGAGGAGACTTGTGCCGCGGCCATCTACAGAGGAGTTGGGCTCTTCGTTCTCGGCTTCCGAGTGCCAGCTCTGGAGACACGATGTGTGCCCTCCGTGCCCGCACCCTACACAGTACCACCATGTTGACAGAGGAGAGTCTTCGTACTCGGCTGCAGGCGCATGGAGCAGGTCGGCGCTGATCTCGACTGGGCTAGTGACTTCGGCCATATCGCGATGACGGCAGATTGCGCACGGGGCCATGACGGCCGAGCAACGCTCACACTGCCAGACGGGATTCGGTCTCTTGCTCGCCTTACGACGGTCAATCTCCCTGGGCTTGTGGCAGGTAGGGCAGATAAAGGCAGCCGTGTTGTTAAACTGCGCAGGTCTGAACACTGCTGGGTAGTCGTCGCCCCACTCGGAGAGCGGCTCTCCAGGCCACCCTTTGACGCACAGCTTCCGGAGGACAGCCGCCTGTGTGAACAACTTCATACTCATGAGCCGGGAGTGGTGCTGTTTGAGGATGGCAGCTGCCTGGAAAGAATCAATCACGTTGTCGTCGCGGAGAAGAGGTCTCAAGAGCAGAACCATCGCAGAGGCGTTGAGAGCCGAAGACCTGGTCTCGAAGTTGAGAGCCCACGACACAATCTTACAAGGGTTGAGAGGACTCGGCGAACCGAATGCTGTCTCTTCCTCCCAGGCAATCGGGTGAGGATACGGGGGATCGTCCGACCACGGTAGGTAATCTGTCTCCTGGGGCAGTTCGGGATCCTCGTAGTGGATCTCAATCGAGCTGTGTGGGCTCACGCCGACAGACGCCGTCTGGGAGTGGTCTTGCGGAAAGCTGTCAGGTCGGGGGTGTGACTCTCCCTTGTCGAAATTGACGCTGTCCATTGTGGTCTGTGTGACGAAGGGGTGCTCATCGGCCGTAGATTGCGATGCCACCACGTTCGTGGAGCTGTCGTGGACGGGAACCCCGGCTTGCTGACCCAGAGAGTTACTGTCCTCTAATATGGCGCCTCTGATCCGGTTGTCGTACTCTCCGGTGCTGGCGCTGCGTGCAAGCTGGGGATGTATCGGACCGCCAGCCTTGGTGTGGCTGGGTCTGAGCATAGAGCTGGAGGATGACGCCGCAAGCTGGGTGGTCTGCCTGCTGCCGCTCGAGATGGAGAACATCTGCCCGTAGCTTTCGTCGGAGTCCTGTCTCGCGATGAACCTCCTCACGCTGCCACGGGATCCTGGCTCAAAGCCCTCGTGGCTGTTCAGCGCGGGCACGTCAATGGCTCTGTTGATGGTCTCTGTGTCGTAGAAGTCGTAGCCCTCGGTGCTGGCGTATGCATCACTGTCATTACTCATAGTGGAGATGGGTTCGGAATCTAATCTCTTCCTCAGCGACGGGCGTTGTTGAAGCGGCGCTGGGAGCGCGAAGCTGGTGCCCTCCTGCACCGGTGTCAGCTTCTTGCCGAAGACAAAACTATGATCAGGGTGGGCAAGACTCTTCTCCAGGGCAGGCAGGCTCGGGCTATCTATCGGCCGAGCAACGGGAGTAGGGGCATTCGATGTGCTCTCAAACTCCTCTGACAACAAAGAGCGAAGGGCACCCGCCTTTTCAGCACCCGCCATGGGCGACAGGCCAGCCATCGAGGCACGGCTGGGTCCCCCGAGCCTGACCGGTCGGGGTCGAGGCCTTTGGGTGCAGGTTTTGGTTTGAGCTTCCGCCTGGCCCTCTCTGACCTCTCCAGCTCGCCGCTTCGCCGGTCGAGATGGTATTGCGCCCTCCTCGGGAGCAGCAGCTGCACAGCATGAGCCAGCAAGAGCCAGATCTGTGACAGTCGAAAGAGTCCGATGGTTTCGGCGGCCTTGGAGTAGTGGTGTAGTATGGACACGACTCGGTCCTCGAGGGTTCCCCCATTCTTCTTATAGGGCAGCAGGTCCTGCAGCGTCTCGAGATAATGCGTCGAGAGGTACTGGTAGACCGGAACCTTGTCTGCCGAAGGGATCCTGCCAATGGCCATGGCCTGTTGCGTCTTGTAGAGACCAGCTGCCTTGATGGACTGGGCTAATGCCAGGATCGGGGCGTCTGGGCCTCCAGGGGGTGGTATTGTGGACCTGGGCAGACCGACCGGTGGCGGGCGCACGTCGCTGCTTTGGTCGAGCCCTCCGCGCGCCCAAGAAGCTTCCTGCGACGTCTTCATCCGAGTCGCTGCGGCTGATACTCAGCATGGGACCTGCCGTCGGACTGGAGCCGTATGAGGGCGGGATCATCTCGGAGGGGGCACGATAGACGGATGAGGTCGTCGCAGCGGAGACCGCTCGTCGAGGAAGGCCATGACCTCTCCATGGGAGGAGAACGCTAGCGCGGAGGTAGGGATCTGGTCGACGGCTTTGGGCGCATGGGCGATGTCGAACTGGTTGAAGAGGCCATCGTGGCCGACAGTCCACAGCAGGTCCTGGTCGTGCCAGAGGAGGGCGGAGGGTGGTGCGTCGAAGTTATGGAGCTTCTTGAAGGGCATAGTAGGCCTCGCCAGATCCCACACGTGGCAGAGGTTGAGGCCCTGGCGGCTGCTGTCGTCGTAGGTGACTGCGAGCTGGGCGGCCCTTTTCCCCTGGGCAGTGGCAGACCAGGTGCCAGGCCGCCATGCGAGGTCGGCGACCGGGGCCGGGGTAGATATGGTGCACTTGGGCTTCTGCCGCTTGTCGGCTGATGCAGACACGTCCCAGACAAAACATCTCTTGTCCCAGCCCGCGCTGACCAGGTGGTCGCCGTCAAAGTGCCACGCCAGCGAGGTGCAGGCCGCGTCGTGTGCGTTGATCCTCAGCACGGGCGCGGTGGACTTTCGAATGTCCCACTTTAGCACAACACCTTGTTCGGTACCGCAGGCGAAGTAGAAGGCCCCCTCGATGTTGGGGGACCACTGCAGGCACTGGATCCCGCCGGCGTTGCACTTGAAGGACTGGATGGCCCGGAAGGTCAGGTGGCCGGTGTGTGTTCGGACGGGGTTCATGATGTCGAAGCAGCGCACGATGCCGTCCTGGCTCCCGGCGAGCATCTTGGAGGACCGCGGGTTGATGTCGAGCGTGTTGATCTGGCGCGAGTCCTCCCTCATGTGTATGACCTCCATGGGCGCGCCATCAGCGCCGCCCCCCAGGCGCGTCAGGTCGTACTGGAAGATCTTGCCGTTGGCGCAGGCGGTGAAGATGGTGGTATCGCCTCGCCCCTTGAGCCACTTGACGTCCTTGATGGATAGCTGGTCGGCGACCGACACGGTGGAGTTCTTGACGACCGGCTGGGCGAGGATGGCCGCGCGCAGGTCGATGCCCGCCTGTATCGACCTCCCCTGGAGGTTGACGATCTTGAGGATGTGGCGGCCGGCGAGGATGGCGCTGTGGCCGTCCGAGGAGCGGTCGAGGCAGTCGATCGGGCAGCCAGCGTCGAGAGAGACATCTTGGGAGCGGCTGGGTCGGTAGAGGGTGCCTGTCGAGGCATATGGAGATGAGCTAACGCCCAGGTTGGTCGGGTTCGGGGGTGGGATGGTCGACGGAGGAAGAGGGCGAGGGTGAGGCGTCGACAGCGACCTTGCCGAGAAGTTTCCTCATGATCCTGTCCTTGTTGTACATGGCGACTGGGGCCCTGATGCCTCCTCGCCCGTTCTGGCGCGACCCGTTCCCTGGCCCACGATGCTAAACACCTCTGCTTCTGCTTTCGGGAATTCTCGACGGTGGGTTACCAGGTTTGTCTGATGGCTGCCAGGAGATCAGGTGCAGGCAGGCCATGGCCGAGGATTGGTAATGTAATGTTATCGCATAGCGAAGAGGACAGATAGTAGGGTATAATATGTTTATACAGGGACAGAGGAGGGGAGGATCATCACGGCGAGGTTGTCTTTGGAGGAGTGGTGCTCTTGTTCCGGAGCTTTTTTGGGTGTAGAGATCGATTGATCGGTCTTGGCCTAGCTAAGTTCCCGAGTGACATCAGGTGGTTAATCTACAGGGGAGGACCGCTAGCCAAGCTACGGGTAGTTCTGACCCCAAATTCTGCCCCTCACTCCCCTGCAAACAGAGGGGCGGGGTAGCCCGTTTGGGGTTATCACAGCGATCAAGCGCTAATCTTACAGAAGACCAGCCGCCTTGGGACCACTGAAAGCTGCATGTGCAACCCGTCTTGCAATGTTTGAGAACACACACAGAGGAACTCGATGGGATTTATGCTGTACTGCTCCAAACATCATCGCTTCAACTTAACTGTCCGAAACTGCAGCGAGAAAAAGGCTCACTAACGCTTTGGAGAATGTCCTTTCCTCTGCCTACATATTCGCAAGCCTGTCTAGCAGAGCGATGCCATGATAATAAAGCCAGTTCAGAATGAGCAGAGAGGGGGTACAGAGCACAGCCTAGGTACAAAACCAATCAAGGCATCAGAAGCAAGGTCGTGCAAGTGCAGCGCATGCCTTGGAAGACGTGGAGAGATCACTCAAACTTGAGCTCGTCGACCAGACCGGGAATGTCCTTCATTTTTCCGTCGCCAGAGCCTCCCTCACCACCATATTCCTTTGGCAGGCTTTTCTTGTCCATGGTGCCCGTCTGAAACTCGGCCGCGAGGTTTGCACCGTTGGCCATCGGGTGGAACTTCTTCGCCGTCTTCTCGGCGATAAAGACCTTGATCACAGCATACATCCAGCCCATGATAGCAGGAACGTTGACGAAGAATTTCTCCTGTGGTTTGATTTTTATCAGTGGTCCGCGTCCCTGTGACCAGTATACACACACACACACACACACACAGAGAGAGAGAGAGAGAGAGAGAATCATAGTCGGACAGAGCATGGTGTTTGTGGGATACTGTCATACCTTTAGAAGCTCGGGATAGGCCATTGCGAACTGCTTGATGACTTCGGTGCTGGCCGCCTTCACGTTGGGGTTTTGGCGCAGGAAGGAGATGCTCTTGTAGTCATGCACCTGGATGATCTTGTATGGGTCTTCGGTGGCAGTAATAGGCTCGGTCGCCGAGGAGAGGTTCAGTTTTTGAATGCCCAGCTCCTGCAGAGCGATGCGGTAGTCCATGAACCTGCCGTGTCGTGTCAGCGCCGCCGGCTACCCAGGAGGGGGTTTACCTTTACGCACTCTTCAAGCGGCACAAAGACCTCGTCCATCCTTCCCTTGACATTGCCATAGATGTTCCACGTGAACACTTCCGGGACGGGGCTGTCCTTGACGGGGTATATGGTGACAGCACCGAGGTCTGCGAATTTCTTGGCGCTGAAAGCCTTGGTGAGCAGCTCAAGGGGTTTCTTCTGCTTTCGGAACTTCAGAGCACCCTGGAACTGAGAGATAGCATTGGCAAGATCCCCGTCGTTGGCGTTGAGGAATTTTTGCAGGACGATGCTGGTGGGGATATGAGACGAGGCGGGGCAGACGAGCTTGACACCCCACATCTCATCATGCCCGATTTCCTTCAGTATACCAGGAAGTCTCGCATCGAACCGGTCAAGGGCCGTCTTGGGCGTCACTTTCTCCTCCGAGCCCGCAGCAGCTGCATCTACCGGCGCGGCCGCCTCGGGTGCCGCCTTTTCTGTCTCTCCGGCCGTTGGCTCCTCGCCCTTGGACTCAGTGGTGGGCTCTACCGGCAAGGCCGTCTCGGCCGGCTCGCTAGGGTTGGCTTCAGATTTCGTGGCGGTTGCAGAGTCAGCAGTTGGCGGATGAGACGCGGTGGTGGCCTGATCCGCGGCAGTCTCGGATGGCAGCGAAGACCCCTCAGCTGCTTGCTGACCTTCCACAGCAGGGTGGTCAGCCGTGGCTGCTTGGTCCTCGGAGCTCTTGGAGTCAGCCATTGTTTCCCTAGATGAACTGAGAGATGGAACACGAGAGTTAGAGGTAGAACGGCAGACAACCGAAAGGGGACTGAGTGCTCAGGAAGTTGTTGATGTTGAGATAAGCGTTCGGTAGGACAGGGATGCAGGTCCT
This sequence comes from Immersiporthe knoxdaviesiana, assembly GCA_021117315.1. Taxonomy (NCBI): domain Eukaryota; kingdom Fungi; phylum Ascomycota; class Sordariomycetes; order Diaporthales; family Cryphonectriaceae; genus Immersiporthe; species Immersiporthe knoxdaviesiana. The sequence continues at coordinate 65,741 of CP088207.1, forward strand.
GGGCATATCGGGATAAATACATACGCCCCAACCAAAGCAATCATACTATATGCATGTATCGCGGCTTGCGCAATGAGAAGCCATATCAGTTCTCGCAGAATCACGGTTGCTCTGCATTCTGTCTGGTTTCATTCCCTAAGTATATTGCTCAGTCGAACTCTCACAATGGACTGCATTATTGTCGACACTCAAGAGCTAGTAGTCCGTCTTTCGTGGGTGAGGGCAAAACGCAACTTGCTTCTTAGTATTAGCTGCTAACTCTGTCACACTAACACCGAGCGGCCAAAGCCTTCACACCCTCCCACGACACCAGACGGCCGAAGCCCTTCTCCATTAAATAAAGTATGATATCAGCGCCTGCCCGAATCGCTTGGGTCATGTACTGGCGCAGTTCCGCGACCGACGGCGCGAACGGCCACTGGACACTGCACTACGACCTTGGAATCGTTCTTAGCCAGTGCTTGATCCGTGATTGTGAGAGGGCCTTAATCGTCGACACATTCTTAGGTTCCATATCGCGTTCCGCAGGGACTACAAAGTAATCGCTGTAACTAATATTCTATTATAAGTTTATTTTATTATTTCAAAAGGAATATCTTTCTGGTGTATCTTCCTAGCAGGTGCCCTTCTAGTGTGCCTCTCTATTGTGCCTTCCTGGTATGTGCCTTCCTGGTAGGTGCCTTCCCAGTATATGCCTTTCTAGTAGGTGCTTTTCTAGCATGCTTTCCTGGTATGTTTTTCTAGTATGCCTTCCTAGTGGGTGCTATTGTGGTGGCCAGTGTGGTACGCTTCAGGACTTAGAGTGCAGGTGGGCTCTGGTAGCACATATGAAAGAGGACCACACCATGACTTGAATTGTTTTAATAAATAGACAATAATAACACAATATCTTCACTTTACATTCTTTTGAACCACCTAGGAAGGTCTAAGGCAGGTTTCTCACCCTGGTCTTGCGCCTCGTTGGCCTTTGTATGCCGTCGTTCTTCTAACAAGGTACGCTTGGGTCGACAGGGCCCTTGCCCATTGCTTGCGACGTTCGTTCGTTCGTTCTTTCGTGCGACGGGCGCCCGAGTTCTGGTTCAGTGCCTTCCTAGTAGATGTCTTCCTAGTAGATGCCTTTCTAGTATGCCTTCCTGATAGATTCCTAATATACCTCTCTAGAGTATCTTCCCTGTTATATAAGCTAAATAGCAATCTTTAAATTCAAAGACTACTTTGAATCAAAATACCACTTTGATTCCAAAGGTTATTTACAAGATAAAATCAATTATAAGATATATTGATTGATTTCTAATTGAGTGGAATTATAGCTTAATATCGGCCTTAACACCAATTGTATATTGATGTTATTTCTTTCCTAAATAGAGGTCTATATAATAAAGTTTATATTCTGTCTGAGCGCGGTATTATAGTTGCAGTGGATTATCCGGCCCTGGATGCGTGTCGACAACGATTTAACAGCCTTTGTATCTTGGTCCGATACAAAATATAAATCACCCAGGGGTGACTTACTCCATTCTGGACCAGGCACGTCCTCAGCAGTATGCCAGACTCCTTCCCGTGCTCATTCATAGACGTTGTCGTGTGTATCCACAGTGTCGCAGACTAATACAATGCGGCCGGTTGTGTCGAAGAAAGAAGCCATGGGAGGTTGCCGTGCCGCTCTCTTTGGATGGGTTTCTCTCGGACTCATTCTCGAACTTGAGTCGCCAAGAGCTCTCTTCCTTCCAAGCCCGGTTGACCTTGACCTTATCCCCATCTTTCACCACTTCTTCTGTACCGAAGAGGCCACCGGCCTCCATATATTCAAGTCCATGTTCCAGGTTTAAATCTGCCCACTGTGCATGGTGTCCCTGACGGTATGGTCGGCGTAGATGTCCTCGGGCTGTTTACATCAGCTTGAGTCGACAAAACAACAATTAAACTCGTTGTCGACGCGAAGTTGTGGAACCCATAGCTAGATGGGCAATAACAAACGGCGCAGTTTATGCTCCATGCCTCGAATAGTTTGGACATTTTGGGGGCTCGGCCTTCTTGATTGACTCCAATTTCTCTGTCACCTCATTGAACTTTTCTTTTCTCTCTGCTTCAAGCCTTGGGAGCGCAAAAGCAGGTCCCGCGTAAAGGTCGAAGGTTTCGTGGTATTCATCTATGCTGAAGTCGCCGCCTTGCACGCATGTTGAGAGTCGAACGATGCGAGCACGAACTTGCGACGTTCGTTACTAACTCCGGGGGCCACATCCATCCCTTCACCTAGTGTACCCGAAAAGTTTGTCTCTTTGCTCAGCTATCGCCCGCGGGTCTGTCGCTATTCTGGTCCAAACCTTAAGTACTCAAGTAGTCCGCAACTGCCCTAGATAGCTTCGATGATGATCTCTGCTTCTTGAAGTTCGTCGGTCCGTCTGGGTCACTCTCAGGCGAACGGCAGGTTGGCTTCACGGCTACCACGCGTGCCAATCGGAACTCTCTCTAGTATGGGAGGTATCAGCAATTGTCTCCCCGCTCAACGAGGAGTGCAGGTTCCTGAGGACAGGTGCCTCTGCCCAACTCGCCGACGTCGTCCATGCACGTTTTTGGTACTAATTACGAGGGAAATGACCTCACACTCCTCACTGTCTGGCATGCCTATTATTTCCAGTCGTCGACTGTTGCTAACCAGGTGGGAGGCAAGCGCCATTCCGAGCATCTCGACCAGTGGTGCCAAGTGAATTTTCTCGACTACGACAGCCTCCAAAATGCACAAAGACTGTCCGGTCTCTTCTAGGCTTTGCAAAGATCAAGGCTATACGGTCTTGGGAGAAGATCCTCCCAGTCGCGTGAGAAGCGCGGGTTAGTCCTCGTTTTTCCAAGTTCATCACCAAGACTCATCTGAGAGGCGGGTTCTTGCACATCGCCCGCCAGAGAGACCAGGTGTGAGGGGTATCGCACGTTCTGTAAACACCAGTCTGGCCTCATTCATCCTGGCAGTGCGATTGTCAGTCGAGACTACGACTTCGTCATGTACGACAAGTTTTTGAAGACCAGCAAGTGTTGCTTCGTCAACCCCACAGGCATCGAGTGGCTGTTCGAGGACCCGGTAGCATGGGTCTATGGACGAGGGAGGTTTAGACCGATTGGTGTTTTGGCGGGAGGAGGAGGGGTCGATTTTGGTGTGTCATTCAGCAAGTGGCGTGAGGGCGTGTGAGCGGCTCTTATAATATCTAGTCGCTTAGATATGGTCTCAAATCACAAATTTTGAAGTCACTGTTCATGGCGACCGCATAAAGACAACGTCTTGATCATTCAATCTCGCCTCGCCCTCATATGCGAGTTCTTGAATTTTCTGATCGATAACTCATGTCTTGTCCTCCTATGTGAGATTTACATGTCAGTTACTGACAGTCAAAGACAGTTAGGAACAATACAAAATGCCCAAGTACACAAGTTGGAGCCTACTTGAGTAAGTAGACAATTACCCGAAGAGCTACTACCGGTGAGATGCAAGAAGTAGCGACCTACAAGGGGAGGGTCAACTGAACACACTGTATAATTGATATGGGCAAATGGCTAGCCTATTCAAACTTCTTGAGCAGGAGCATGACCGACCTAGATGAGTCTCTTTGGTTTTTCACCCCTAGGAAGAAGCAGGAAACAAGCCTGCTCAGGACGTGCGAAGGCAATGCGAGGTCAAGTGACTGTGCGTATTGCTTGTCTGTGGCGCTACCACGAGGCCGTTGGAAGTGGCATAATTCCCCAACCCTCCATTATTCAAGCTCTGATATGGATCTTGAATGAAACGTCAACGGGCCAATTGTGTCATCTGGCATAAGCGTGTGTGTCCGTTCCGGGAAGGCGGAAAAAAAGTGCCAAGGCCATCGTGTAGCATATTACGTCTCTCAGGGGGCGAAAAACGAGATCCCGCGAGGGCTGGGCATTTTTAACCCCATGGCGCTGGAGCTGGAGGTGGCGCTGGAGGGGAGGCGATGACCCCGCGCAGGTGGGCCTCTGCCAGAGAGGATGATCGACAAGCTCCAAGGCATAAGTGCGATGGCAGGTAGAGAGAGATTAAGAAGGAGATGGAACAGCCACAAGAGCTCTTGGCGCGGTCCTTGTCACACAGAGGCAGGAGAGGGCAGACCAATCACGGAGGAATCACGCGACATCAACTCATTAGGTATCTCAGACCTGCTCGCCAATGGCAATTTAGCCTGAAGATGACTTGCTTGCCCGTCTGTCAGCCACCTCTGAGCGCCTAGTGCTGCATCCTCTCGTTTAGAATTTAGCCTTGCGGCGCCTGCAGAGAACATTCCGTGACCCAATCCATCGACCGGGACCCCCGCGCAGGCGCGTTAACCAGCAGCAATGATACCATGATACCATATAAGGGGGTTAATTTCCTTCAGTGACAGTGAATCCTCAGGCCCAAACCCAATCGGCGATGCCTCATACGTAGCAACCCCAATTCTTGTTTTATTTTCTTCTTCTTTTCCCTTCCATACCCACTGCCTGCAGTACCCAGTTAAATCGGAAGCAAGATATTGTTCCGATAACTGTTCAATTATCTTGATCGAAACTACTGTTCTTCTGCCTACTTCTCAAGAGCGGTATACGACCCGTGCACAAGAGGCTTGTTGAAGGCCAGCCTCTCGGTTACCTACTACTCACTTTTAAGTATGCAGCAACCACCTCTTGTTTCGTTGTTGGCCCCATCACCAACCCTACGTCACCCCACACGACACCTGAGCTTGGCCGGCAGCCAAGAACTGGATGCCGAGTTGTTGCTGACGTCCAAGCTTCCAAGACTTCAGTGCATGCCGGCAGTCAGCGGGCACTAAATAGAGGATGACCAGGGACCTGTGCTAGGGCCTACACAGTACGGAGTAGCATCTGGTTATCTGGTGGCGCTGTTGACAAATGACAGAGGGACAACAACAAACAACAGCAGCAGGAGAGAAAAACAGAGCGGGCATTTTTGATGCATCCGAGGAACGTTACTCTTGAGGTAGCATCAGCCCTCTTGGGTTTTATTTCTTCTTCTTCCTTCTATACCTCAGCTCGCCTCATTATTCCTCCAATAAGACCAGCGAGTCTACGAATCTTGGACCTTGTTGACTCTATCATCCCGCCCCTGCGGACCCAGCTGCACCACCATGAGAACTGGACAAAAAGCAGTTAGGAATAAACGCTCCATGGGCTTGTATCACGGCAGCCACGGCCCCATGATACTGGCCTGCATGGGTGTGGGTGTGTGTGCTTGCCAACACACACAAGCAAGCCAAGCTCTGCGGAGGACGGATGCTTTCTCCATCCATATCACGACATTGACAGGGATCGGATCTAATGTCTCCAATGGTATTTGCCCAAACATGGTGGGCGCTGATAAGCACGTACACAAAAGATAGACAGAGGAAAACCAAAAGACCCACGCGGTGCGGCTCGACGCAAGGGCCCCTCCCCCTTCCCCTCTCTTTTCCCCATTGCGCCACCGGCAGTCATGCCACCAAAATCCTCAGAACAGTCACACCCCCAGCCATAATATATGCAAGATCAACCCAGCAGAAGAACGAGCGTTATCATAGTACCTAGGTACCGCGTAGCGTGGTACGCTAGAAGCAGGTGAGGTGTGCGGAGTACTTGAGTACATAGTACAAAGTTCACAGCAGACAAGCCTCATCACACCGTAGTAGTTGGGCGTTCCTAGCCGTGGCTCGGGACTCCGGGAGCTTCTTCAGTACTCGGTAAGTACGGACGTACTTATGGCCATACTACACTCTTCTTTTCCGTTCTCTTTCTATGGCCCAAACTCGAAATATTTGATGGTGTAATTTCCTAACTCTTCCAGCCTTACGCGTCCGTACCGCTCGATGTCACCCTCACTGACGTCGACAACAGCCACGACAGAGAGATAGATGGACAGCCGAGACGGACTGACACTTCCCTACATGTAGAAAGTGCTACATAGCTCGCAGCCATCAGGAGGGAGGAGGGGAAAGAGGACGAGCGGGGGCGGCAACTGACCGCTGAATTTCAAGTCAACCAAGACCTGCAGACTACGCCGCTACTGTACATCCAGCGCACAGCCTATCGTATCGCGACTCTTCCCATTTCAACCCCCCCCCCCCCCCCCTCCTCCTTACAGCTGGCGCTGCTCAGGTGCGAGGTTGCATTCAAGCTTGTTGTGCCCATCACCACCACCCCCCTTTCCTCCCTCCTGCAGCTCTACCGCACCTGGTCCTAGTGGTGCACCTGGTCCTAGTGGTTGGTAGGGACCACGGCATCTGCAGATTGCAACCTCCCAACCCGCCCACTTCCCTTCCCCTCTCCTCTCCTCGTGTTGTATGCTGGCAGCGATAAGGTTATGGACACGTCCCTTGCACCACAAGTTGCACCTGGGCGGAGATCTTCTGTCGATTTGGAAGGTCAACAGACGAGCTGCATAGCAGTGATGGCACGCCAGGGGTGGCACGCTCAATAGTCGCGGTCTCGCAACCTCCATGGCCACCCTCGTCCACAGCACCTCTACACAACATGTGGGCAAATCCTTGCCGGAATCGAATACGATCACCGCGTCACGTTCGATGGGCAGCGCGCCTGTCCTGCGGTCCAACCCGGATCTCCACCTAGCGTGGTGGTGTGGGCTGGTCGCCTCGACCTGCACATCCCTCGTACAGTGAGCGAGTATCCAGGTCGATACTAGGACAAATCAACATCTGGTGGAGAGGAGAGAGGGGGAGGGGCGTAAGTGAAATCCACGGCTTGGCCTGGTCAAGACCTTCAGCTAGGTTCTGATAAAATAATATAAAAAGGCAGACAACTCCATAGCTTCTCGACTGCCTCCTTCTCCTTCTCCTCCTTCTCCTCCTCACCCCTCTGAGATCTACCTCCAGTCTTCCCGGCAAAGATATCTTTTCTCTTGTCTCTTGTCTGCCCTCTTCGCAGCCAGCTCTTTCTGCCCTCCCATCCCCAGCCTCAGCTCTCCACCTCACCAGCCCTCTTCTATCACCCATCCAATATGAAGTTCTCCGCTGCTGTCAGTGTCATCCTCTGCGCCGAGGCTGCGCTCGGGGGCCAAGTGGACGCAGAAGCGCCGCGATAGCCGTCTTGCTCGCAAGCAGCAGACGCGGACCGTGTCCGCCCACCAGTCCAAGCCCATGATCAAGTCTGATTTTGAGGGCGTCGAGACCAACAACTCCTATGTTGAGTACAGCTCCAACTGGTAAGCAGAGTCTTTTTCAACTTGTTAAAACGCCAACTCCAGCGAGCCAAAAAGCACGCTGCATGTCCCCCGATATCCTTCCGAGAAGCATCCTAACCGCCATTCATTATCAGGGCCGGCGCGGTGCTGGTCGGTACCGGCTATACATATGTTACGGGAACCATTACCGTCCCGGATATCCCCAGCTCGAGCGGCTCGACAGAGGAGGCTGGTGCTGCTGTAAGTTGTGCAATTCTTTCTTTTCTCTTTTTCTTGCCCTGTGCCTGATTGTAGTCCCCACTCCTCGGAAACCATAATATTCGTTGCAGATGAATCAGATGTTGACAAGTAATGAACATGACATAGTGGGTTGGTATCGATGGCGACACCTGCGATACCGCCATCCTCCAGACCGGCATTGACTGGTGGGTCGAGGGCAGCTCTGTCACCTACGATGCCTGGTATGAGTGGTATCCCGACTACTCCTGTGAGTATATGTGCCCATAGAATCAACCCCGAGAACCTCTTACGTCCACCAGCAACATCTAACGCGCTGTCTCTGCTAGATGACTTCTCTGGCATCACCATCTCCGCTGGAGATACCGTCACCATGTCCGTCACGGCCACAAGCAAAACCGCAGGTACAGCCGTCATCGAGAACGTCACCACTGGCACTACTGTCACGGAAACTTTCAGCGGGGAGTCGGACTCTCTGTGCGAGTACAACGCCGAGTGGATCGTTGAGGACTTTGAGGAGTGCGATCCCTCCTGCGAACTCGTCCCCTTCGCAGACTTCGGCACCGTCACTTTCACCTCCGCTTCTGCCATTTCTAGCGGAACTACAGTCACACCTGCAGGCGCAACTATCATCGATATAGAGCAAAATTCGGAAATTCTCACGGACTGTTCTGCCTCGTCTACCGAGGTTACTTGTACTTATGTGGGTTAGGGTTGGGGATAGGGTTGGGGTTAGGGTTTCTCAGGGTTAGGGCTTCCGTCATTGTAACCTTCTGCTTTCTCTACCGAGGTCACCTGCACCTCCGAGTAAGAGCTATTCGACAGCCTTACTATGGTTTGTGAATAGGGGTGTGAGAGGTTAGGAGATAGGAGCACGGCGCAGGGTTAATGGGATCTATGATGTAGATGTTGAGATGAGAGTTGAAGGGCTCTTCCCTTCTTTTCTCATCTGCCTTTCTCTTCTTGGGAGGAACTTTTGTCTATGAAAGATTGGATAGTACTTAGCATCTTCAGCACTTCCAACAGGTGGTGCAATATACTGTCACATAACACATGCCCTATATCTTCATTACTATTTTTGAACGACAACAACCGTTCCCAAGTCTATAACTACTAAGTAATTAATTACGAGTACCATTTATCTGGGCCCATGATCGACCGTACTTGATGTGCAGTAGTAATACTTGTAACCCAATCATGATACCATTTGCTCTAGCAGCTCAGCCTGTTGTAAGACCCTCTTTAAATTATCGTGCCACAAGTCGTGGACTGCAATTTGATACATTTCAGTCCAGATAACACAAGTCTCTTGACCCCTACCTCCTATCTCCTGTCAGGTGAGGATCCACCGTTTTCCCTCAATTTTTCACTTTGCATTGCATCAAACAGCGTACGTTATCTCTGGTTGCCTTGCGTGATACGAATACGCGTCAAATTCATGCAGATGGTTAGGTGGTCCCTTTTGGACATTCCTCCCCCTCCTAGGAAGTGGTTCTCCTCTGTCGAAGCCTCTTTCAGTCCCACTCAAGGTCATCTCGAACTATTAATTTGGCTTTATATGATAGAGACACATATAGAAAGCAAGGGAAAGGAGAACAGCCTTGTTGCTTACTGGCCTTTTCCCATGTCAAACCAAATTTATTAGTTCGAGAGGATCTTGAGTGGAAAGTTTGTCACCTTCTGGGAGACTGAAGGAGCCTTCGACAGAGGAGAACCCCTTCCCCTTCCCTGTGTCTTATTGTCATCCATCCCCCTTTGGTGATGACGCTTCTCGGCTCCCCGGCACGTCTCCGATAATAGTTGCGTATTCTCGCCGTACATAGCTGTACGGTATTGGCTTATAAGCCCACATGGGATGTCACCGTATTTCCAATATACCCACAACATTGCGACCCTGACGCGCGAGAAAAGATCGGGCCGTGCCAGTGTCTCTGGGTCCCACAGCATTGAGAAGAAGTTGAGGTGTTTGCTCCGGCGTTCCTGGCCAAGCCGATCAGAAGTCAACAAACGTCCTTCTTGTAGCGACTTTCTGAATATACTATTTTTAGTTCTGAATAGCTTAGGGATAAAAACTAGCTAATCTATTTTATTTATCTTTCTTATTATATTTAATGCTTTCTGAAATTTAAGACTTAGTTGCTAAGTTAATTAGATTGACTTGAGTTGATTAATTTTGTAATATCTTTCTGGTGTGCCTTCCTAGTAGGTGCCTTCCTGATGCGTGCCTTTCTCGTAGGTGCCTTCTTGGTGAGTGCTTTTCTGGTAGGTGCCTTCCTGGTGGGTGCTTTTCTGATAGGTGCCTTCCTAGTGGGTGCCTTTCTAGTATGTGTCTTCGTAGTATGCTTTTCTGGTATATCTTTCTAGTAGATGCCTTTCTAACAGGTGCTTTTCTAGTAGAAAACCTTCTAGTACGTACTCTTCTAGTAGGTATTTTCCCAGTATGTCTTTCTGTTATACCTTCCTAGTATACTTTTCTAATATGCCTTCCTAGTAGATACCTTCCTAGTAGATACCTTCTATATAGGTGCCTTCCTGATATGCCTTTTTAGAGTACCTTCTTTATTATACAAGCTGACTAGCTATCTTTAAATTAGAAGACCACTTTAAAATCCCAAGCTTATTTACGAGATAAAATCAACTATAAAGCATATTGACTGACTTGTGATTGAGTGAAATTATTGCTCGATGTCGGCCTTAAGACCAATTGTATATAAAGATCACCTATCTTCTAAATGGAGGTCTGTATGATAGACTTTATATTCTGCCTGAGCGCGGTATGGTAGATGCTGTTGGTTTAATTCCATAATTGTTCCGCTCCAGGGTGCCCACGACACGCAACTCGCCCTTTGCCTGTCTGCTAGCCAGCTCTTTCTCGACGAACTTCAGTGGACGATAGACAGGATCCCACATCTGCTCGCGGATCCAGTCCTCCAGGGCCTCGTCGTCGCTGGGTATATCTTTTTCCTGCACCACGCCCTCCTTCTCTGCCGCGCGGATGACCTTTTTGGCGACGTTCACGCTGACATCGCGCACCACGTCGACACCAGGCAGCAGAGGAGCCCTGTCGTCCTTGAGAGCCGGGCTCATGTCTGATACGCCCTCCACCGCGGCAACAAGCATCTTGTCGGTCAAGAGCTTGGCGCGGGAGAGCACACAGCCGAGGCCGATGCCAGGGAAGACAACGGAGTTATTGCACTCGGCCACCTCGATTTCGACCTCATCCCCTCCGTCGCCCCAGGGGCCCTTGACGGGCTTGAATGGGGACCCAGTCGCCACCAGAGCACGGCCTTCGGTCCAATTCAGCAGGTCAGCAGGAACAGCCTCGTGCAGGCGGGTAGGGTTCGACAGGGGCATGATGATGGGTCGGTCGACGTGAGAGGCCATGGTCTTGACAATCTCCTCAGTGAAAGAATTTGGCTTGGTGGACGTGCCGATGAGGACGTTGGGATGCACCTCGTTGATCACAGCCAGCAGATCAGTCGACTTTCCCGCCCATTCCTCCTTGGACTTGGCAAAACATTCTTGCGCGTGGTTGAGTTCTGTCCCGGTGGTGAGCAGGCCGGGTTTGTCAAGGAACCTGAAAAAGAGTGCCTTGGTCAGTCTGTGTGCTTCATCTAGGTAGCAGGAGATTGTCAGGAACACTGCAGTTTAGTTATTACCAGATTTGCTTGGACGCATCTTCTTTGCTGATATTCCTCTCCGCAGCGATGGCGTCGCGGACCTGATCAGCGATCCCGCAGCCAGCCGTACCAGCACCAAAGATGATCATACGCATATCGCTGAGTTTCTGCTTGGTGACATGCAGGCCAGCCATGATGGCTGCCAGTGTGACACATCCCGTGCCTTGGACGTCGTCGTTGAAGCAGGCCATCTTGGGTCTATATGAATCGAGGATTCGTCGCGCTGCATCCTTCCACATCAGCATGAGGCATGTAAAGTATCATCGTGGAAAAGGGATAGCCCAACAGACCATTGGTGATACCAAAGTCTTCAAAATGGATATAGGCCCCGGGGTAGAGCTCTCGGGCTGCTTTGACAAAGGTGTTGACAAACTTGTCATACTGCTCGCCGCGGACGCGCTTCTCGCGAAGGCCAAGATACAAGTCATCCTTGAGCAAGTCTTGGTTGTCTGTACCGCAGTCAAGAACAACGGGTAGTGTTCGATTTGGGTGGATGCCGGCACACAGGGTGGTAAGGACGAGCTTCGCAACAGATATCAATACGCCACCGCATCCTTGGTCTCCAATGCCCAAAATTTCCTCTCCATCTAGGAACATAATAATGCATTAGCATCGCGCGCCCACCCCCATCAAAGAGTGTGTGATGAAACAGACCTGTGACGACGATGTAGTCGATGTCTTCAGGCCTGCCCCACTGGCTGAGATCATGACGGACCCGGCCGATGTCGTTGATGTTGAGGAAGCATCCTTCCGGTCGTCTGAACAGACGCGAGTAGTTCTGGATGGCCTCGCCTTCAGTGGGTGTGTAGATCACACTGAACATCTCGTCGATGTGCTCTTGGAGTAGCTTGCCGCACATCCTTTCTGTTAATTACACGGCCGTACACGTGGACTTAGTAAACATCAACAAACCCATAGGTTTATCGCCGACTCACCTTGTAGAACAAGACCTCATTCTGCTCCTTCATGGAAGTCATGAACGTGTTCTTGGTCAGGTCATCTGGAAGGAACGAGTACTGCTCATAGGCACGTTTAGCCTGTTGGTCGAGGTTCTGGATGCCCTGAGGAAGCAGTCCAGTGAGGTTGAAGGTCCGACGCTCCTCTGCCGTGTGAGCTGACCCCTTGTTGAAGAAGGGGTGGTTGAGGAGCAGGGTGCCTGTCAAGGCACATTCGAGGTCGCCGCTTGTGCTGAGAGGAAGATGCCCAAACTTGGAATTCTTGTCCTTCGAGGCCATCGTCCTGATTCCAGCCACTGAAGCTCTCGTCAGGACCGACCTTGCTGGGGTAGTAAAGGGTGAGATGACTCGAGTCTGGAGTAAGGGTAGGGAGAGGCAGTGTTTAGTGAGTATCATGGGAGAGAACGCTGCAACTCGAGGGAGGGGAATTCGGATCACCTGCTTGTTGAGGCAGGATGGGTGAGCGTCAGGAAGCGACAGAGTCGATCAAAATGTAAGGAGCGTCGTCTTCCAAGATTTGGATAAGTGATGGCAGCTACGACCAACCTTAGCTTGGAAATGGCGGCACGGATGCAATGACGTAACAGTCAGGCAGGCACCTGCAGCACAAGTGCAATAATTGACTGGTTCGCAACTGCCCAACCAAAAATCATGGTTTGGATCGAGAAACACACAAGATGCAAGTACGAGGGTTAATCAACGACACTCTCTCTTGTCTCACTAAGAATTTTCATTACGGCGTGAAGCTTTCTGCAAAGTGATGCCCCTGCAGAGTGGCTTAGCGACTCGGATGTCACATAATACTAGATTTTATCCCTCTTCACTTGATTATCACAGCACTGCAACATCCAACACGATTGTAGGCGTCTTTGTGCTCCCCTCTAGCATGACATAGGTGAAGTTCCAGAACTCAAAGTCGTGGATGGTGTCACAAGTGCCCCCGAGCAGACCGCAGAAGGAAACCTCGGGCGTCAAGTCGACAGTGCCGCTCACGTTCACCGACAAGCCCATGACATCTTCCCAGCCCAGCAGGTCTCTCTTCTCGCCATAGGGATTGGACGCCACCAGGAATGTGAAGATGCTGCTCTCGTTCCCGTACGGGTATGTCAGACCCAGACTGCCTGGTTGAAGGTCGACATCAAGCGCCTCTTCTGTTCCATACAGGCTAAGCCAGCCCACGCTCCCGTCTTGTCGCAACCACTGCGCCACAGCGGGCGCCCACTGTTCCTGGTTGATGCTGAAACCACCTACGACGGACTGGTCAAAGCTCTCAGCGCCGATGGTGATGTTATCGCTCAGCCAGGTTGTTACGTTCCTCCTCGCCAGGTCGTAGGGCGGAGAATACGCCGCTGTCTTGTAGGTGTGCTCTCCCGGAAAGGTGACGAGTTTCTGGCGCACCTCGTCGGGCACCAGGGTGTGGTGGTAGGGCAGGATTGCGCTCAGGAGCGGGGCGATCTCGAAGTCGTCTGCATGCGTGGTGGCCCAGTAGGGCGTGTTGCCGTGGGAGATGGTGTTGATGCCAGGGGCCCTGTCGGCGCCGACGAGGGACCATATGTAGGCGTTCATGATGCCCACGTAGAGGTTCTGGTCCCAGCCGTAGGTCCTGTCCCAGGGCCCGGCAATGTTGCGCAGGTTCGCATTGTACATCTCGCCGACGGTCGTCCAGATCTCCTTGATCATCCTGGCGCCGTTTGCGCCCATGACGCTGGACTCGGGCAGATATTTGGCCCACAGGGTGAGGGGCGAACAGGCTCACGCCGCAGTACGTGGCCGAGTTGAACTCGCTCAGGGTGTTGTTCAGGTCGAAAAGGTCCAGGACCTCCTGCGCGTACAGCTCTCCGGCCCTGGTCAGGTTGCTGTCGTTTAGTTTGCGCCCCGTCCAGCCGCTGGTGGCTGCACGCATCAGGGCAGGATTGCTGTAGGCCGGATAGAGGTTGTCGCCATCGACGCCACCCACCCTGTAGCTATCGCCAACAGTATTGTTGCGCATAGATTCGAGAATCAGGGACCGTGTGGAGGCCGAGAGGAGATGGCCGTACTCTTCGTAGATGACGACCAACGTGGTGCCTATAAAGCCTCGCCAGTTGGGATCCCAGCTATTGTAGATCTGGTATAACGACGTCTTTTTGAGCTTCCTTCTATCCTTCAGAAAAAGATATAGGCTGAACTTACACTCTCTGGGTACCAAGCTGTTCCTACTGTAGGCTCCTCTGGGTATTTTGTATAATCTCCAAACCTGATAATCACGTAAGAATTAGTAATTCGTGATCAACCTAGGAACTTGGTCGGCATGGACTTCTTCCTTGCTCAAGATCCTAAGTCGAAGCTCACCACTGGTCGCTGACATTCTTCTGCTGGTCGCCAATCACGCTCTCGATGATCCTTACGGCCTCGTTCACGTCGTTGCCCTGGTTTCGTCGCAAGAGTCCTGCCGCATACCACACAGTGGATCTGGTCTCGTGCTTGCCTGCGGCCAGCGGGAAGTAAAAATACCAGAGGTAGCCAACGACAGGATCATAGATCTGGTCGAGGAAGCTCATGGACGTGTCGAACATGTCATCAATGTACCCTGTTGTGTTGACTCCTGCCAGGGCAGACACGCTGCCGCTCACGGCCAGTGCGCCGAGCAAGGCTTTGAATGCCACCATCTTGGGGAAACCAGGCTGACTGAATTTGGGGCAAACAATACCGTTTTTCTAGGGTATCGTCAAAGGGAAGGGGGAGCAACTGGGCGTACGCTTGTCTTTTCTTTACGATGTCATATTTATATGCGAGCGATCTGAGCGGCACTAATTAACCACTACTGATGCAGCGATCCACCTCCGGCTGCTACGTAGTAATCCCTTTTGCACGGAGTATTTGCTTAAAGACGGGGTTCCCCGCAATCGCTTTTGATTAGGAACCGAGTATTCGGTTTGTTCTTTAATCGTGGGGCCCAGTATCCGACATTGGGAAAGGCTTCACGTGTTTTCAAGAAAGTAGTTAAGTTGCCCACTTCACCGCCTTACCATCAGCTCTCCTGGGCTCCAGGGCTCTGTCATTAATGGCCCTGATATTGTTACTCTACTATAAGTATAGTAGGACGGCCCCAGACTTGACTTGAAAGGTCAGTCACCCCCAAGAAACAGGTTCGTCGGCAACGCCCCTCGCATCAGGCACGCCAGGCCGATCACAAGCGGGGTTCACGATACCAGTTGGGGGAGCACTTGATTTACTTGCGCAGGGGGCCTGGCACCTGAACTGGGGAGTCGAACCGATGCGGCGTTGTCCCGGTGGAGTTTTGCATTTCCCCGGATCAGTGGACGGACATGAATCCCGGTTTGAGGAAAGCTCAAGGGAAACAACGTAGCGGCGGTGGCTGCTTTTCAGCTGGTCTGGGTCATCAGCCCACACACCAGCCGGCCCTCGCTCTCCTTTTACTACTTGAGCAAAGCAGTATGCTATCTTACCGTGCCGAGTTCCTGTCTATCCAGGATCAACTCGCAAAAGACTAGTGCAACGTTAATAGAGAGTTTAGGGGAAATGTTTGATGATATCCAGATATCAAATCCTCCTATCTGTGCCGGGCTTTTCTGAAAACAAAGGCCCAGCATCGTCTATAGACAAAAGAAGAAGAGAAAAAAAGAGCGAAAAACACAAAATATTAATCTCTGGGTATCAATACAACATCTAAAATCAGATAAGCCTACGCGCGGCACCTTCATGCTGGCAGCTCAATCACTCCAGCGGAGCCAACGGCGCAGCACTTCTCCGATGATGATGAATGCTGAGCGGGGTGTCCGCCCTCGCCCGCAGCCTCTCCACCGTCGTCTCTCCTCTCCATCATCCTCATCAGCCCGTCGAACGCCGCCTGGTCGTCCTCGGCGTCAAAGGAGCTGAGGATGGCGTCCTTGTTCATCCACAGCTCACCAGAGTACTTGCGCAGGAACCCATACAGGAACAGCCTCATCTTGGGCCTGGCCTTCTGGGTCCGGCGCACGTTCTGACGTCCTCTGGCTCGTCTGCGGTGCCGGCGTCGTACTTTTCGAGCCGCTGGTCGTCGATGGTCAGGGGGATGTAGTCGTCAGCAATCTCAAAGCGCCGCAGCTTCATGCCCGGCCGCGTGATCATGCCGAGGAAGGCCGCCCAGGTCATGCCCCCTGGTCATCGGCGTCGCCGGCGCTCCGGTAGCTGTAGCAGTTGCGCAGCTCGAGGGTCCTGAGGGTCTTGGTGTGGCCGTTGATGAAGTGCGCCAGCTCGAAGCCGATAAAGCAGTTGCGGATAGAGAGGTGCTCGAGATGCGGCAGCTGCGTGGCCTTGAGGGAGAGGGGGATGTGGTAGTGGCCACGGGAGCCTAGGGGTGCGTGCTGCGAGGCGTGCAGCGACAGGCTCTGTAGCGAGCTGCTGTGGAGGAAGAGGACCTTGAGGATGGACTGGAGCGAGTCGCGGTAGGCCGGGACCGTGTTGATGCGCCGGTTGCCGTTTTTGGTGCCAAAGATGTTGAGGTGCAGGCTGTCCAGCCGGCTCAGGAGATCACGGAAGGCGGTGCAGTGAAAAGCTGACGTCCACACAGGCACGAACCGGTTGACAGACAGGTCCCTGACCGCCGTGTTCAGCGCCAGTGCCGACCACGAGTCCGCCAGCAGTCGTCGCCGGGGGTCGTCGGCCTCGAGCTGCAGCAGACCCTCCTCATCCCTGGCCTGCAGGAACAGCCGCTCGACCTCTCCCTCAAAGTGCGCCATGCCGTCCGTCTTGAGGTCAAAGTCGCACTCGATCTCAACCTGGACCAGGGCGGGGCCGGTCAGGCTGCCGCTGAGGAGCTCCTGTGCGGCGCTCGACAGGATAGGGACTGCAGCGCCATCACCACCATCCTGCGGCAGCTCGTCTGGGCTGTTCTGCGACCTGGTGGGCCGTACCTGGAAAGTCATCTTCTCGATGAGGTGTCTGCCGTGTTGTTTGAGCGAGAGGAGGAGGGCGTTCTTGTCGTGGCCTCCGTCGGTCATGCGAATGGACCGAGGGACACAGTAACGCAATGCACGCTTCCGTATGCGTGATGCACGACCTGGGCGGCACTTGGCAGGCTCGTCGAGCTTGGAATGGCTGCATGTGCGGCACTGGATCTCGACAGACACGCCTTCTTTATGTTGCATGTTGTCTCCCTTATCAATCTTTTCTTCTTGTGTGCGTGTGTGCGCGCGTGTGGCATGTGTGTGTCTCCCTTGCTTGGAAAATGAGAGATTGCCTGTCTCGTGTCGAAATTACCTTGTCTTGGTTCCTGACCAAAGAAAGGGTGGTGATTACAACACACAAATACGAGGATGACCAGTAGATAAATATCAGAAGACTTGTTTTTCTTCCCCACGGGCCCTGCCTCCCGTGTTTCTCCCGTCTATTTGTTCTTTTCCTTTTTTCTTGGCCCCTTGTTTGTGAAGGTTTGGGCAGCAATATTGGTACTTGGATTGACTACTTGGGTACCATGGTTTGTTTGTATTTCGCCCGCGATACTTAAGAAAAGGTACATGGGTTAAACTGGGTAAAGGCTATGCATGCCAAGTACCATCAATACGAGTTTTTCTTGTTATTTCCAAGGTTAAAGCAGTTCCCGCCGCTGCTGTCCACCTTTTGCATCTGACCAGACAGCTGGTGCCACGCATGTGACGCCCCCGGAGGTCAAAAACTCAGAGGATGACTCAAGCCTGGTTGAGCAGTCCCCCCCCTTTGGACCCCACCAGATGACCTGTCCACTTGTCAGCCCGTCAGTGATGTTTCAAAAAACGGTTCGCGCGCCTACATCCGCGGCACCACCACCCCCCGTCTTCCCCCAAATCACTGGTTCTCAAGCGAACAAATGTCACCATTGTTGTGGGGGAAAAGGGAAGCATACGCGAGTTTTCATTTGCAAACCAAATATTTGAGCATCAACAACCGTTGCGAAGTCTGTGCTATATGAGACCCTTTTAAGAATCTCCTCAGGGGTCTGCTGTGTTTTAACTTTGTACTATACCTATAAGTGGTGAAGTGTAGGTTCCTCTCCTGCCCCTCTCGTTCTCTCCCTCTATCTCCCTCTCTCGTGTGTTGCCCCTGGTGCCCGTTTATAGTCGGTGAGTCTAGGGCCCCATGTCTTATCTTGTATGTGTATTCCACCTAATCTGTGGCTCCCCTCAGCTGTGCAGATCATGCTATGTGTGTATGTCTTGTGTACCAGAGAGACGACCTCAGTGACTAGCTTAGTGATCGGAAAATTCTATTCTGGGTGTACAGCTTGTACATCATCTTGCGGTTCAACTTGCCCAGGATATCTAAGAATGGGTCAGAAGATACAAGTTGCCAAGAACACAGTGTGGTGAAGCAGGAAGAGGCAACGCCACAAACTTACACATGGGAATGCAGAGCGCAAGCAGCGAGGTGGACACGATGCCAAACACTCGGAACACTTGTCCTGCGCCCTCTTCGGCGGCCCAGGTGTTAATGAAGTTGGAGAATCCGTAGAACAAAAAGTTCTTCAGCATCATCTGCAGCACGAAGACTTCTGTTGCTTGTCCCGGAAAGGAATCACTTGGAATAGTTGTCAGTGACTAGTATCCTATCTTCTTTTACACTTTGGCAAGCAGCGATAATGCAGTACTCACAGAATATACAATCCAGCTGATGTGGATGGGACAGAGATACCAAAGCAGGCGCAGCCGTGGCAGAAAGACCCCAGAAGGTATCCACGCGGACGCGGGTTGTCCACCACCCACATGAGTAAGAACCATCCTAGAGAGCAGAAGAAGACACCGAGCACATTGACTGGAATGCGAAACTCGGCCTCGAAGATGCCTCTGTTGAGTCTTGCCAGCCATCTGGCAGACCAGTCGCAGAGAGGACCGACGAGAACCGCCAATATTCCCCCAATGAAAGCCCCCGTCCAAAAGTAGCCGTTCTGTGCGATATCAAGGTTGTATGGGGAGCTGACCAGATCTGTGCCAAAATGTATGCCGACACCACAAACATGGAGACCAGGACGGCGCTGACCATGAGGATCCAGAACACTGCCGGATTGACGAGATGGATGAAGATCTCGGCGAGCAGGTGAAGGACGCTCTTTTGCGTGTAGCTGACCCCAGACCAAGGTGTTAGGCGCGCAAGGTACGTCTTGCGAGGAGCCTGTGCCCCTCCTGCTGCACGTACATGGCCGATGTGGTAAGCGTTGCCGCCGTTCTCGTGTTTGTCGCTGTAGCTTTGCGAATTACCCTCGACTGCTGCTGCTGCTCCTCGGGAGCTCGTCTGCCGGATGAATTGTGTTTCAGGCACAAGGAACATGGTCGCCGCAAGGCCAGCAGCATCAAAGGGCAGCTCGGCAACAAAAAGATTGCGGTATCCCTGCTCCTGCGTCATGACCCCGCTGATGAGGGACACCATCGAGGCCATGCAAGCCAGGGAGCAGACAATGACGGCGGTCCGCCAGCCTCGCTCGTGGAGATAGAATATGTCGCCCACGGCAGCAAGTGAGAGGCTCTCCCAGGCCGTGACTCCGAGCCCCTGGATCATCCGACCTGCAAGCAGGGTGTTGTAGCGGGACTGCTGAGACCCCACGATGCAGATGATCGTACCAAGTGTTCCGACTGTCGATGCGAAGAGAAACTGGGGTCTTTTGCCGTATTTTTGGGCGAGAACTGAGACGATAGGCCTGGAGCAAAGTTTGGATCTCAATAAGTGTATATTCTGAGCCTTGTTGTGGTGCACAAGATGGATCAGGGGCCTCACCCGAGGGCGGCTACCACCAGGAGCTGGTAGCCAGACAGTCTGGCGACGTCTGTGAGAGTGACATCCAGAATCGGAGCCAGAGCATAAGTAGCAGGTGCTATGAGAGGGCCTGGCAAGATGGCAAATATGATGGCGTTGAGGAAGATGGCCCAGAATGCCGCTTCCTTCTGCCAATTTGGCCAGAGCTTTATGATGTTCTCTCGCGTCAGCACATCTTCAGATCCCTTTTACACACAGGCTTTTCTCTTGCCATAATCGAAACCTACCAGAGGATCATTGGCATCGTTTTCGGAGGGCTGGGGAATAAGGACCGTCTCAACACCCTGAAGTATACTGAATCAGCGTCTCTTTACTTTGAGATTGTCTCATGAGGACTCTTCGGGGTGTAGTCACCCTGTATGTGATCTTTTGTAGCTGTGTGGCCTCATCAGAAATGCTGGAGGCTATGCGTCTGTCACCGAGGAGAAGCTCCGTCCCTGGCAACAGCCCAGTGCCGCCGTCCTGGATATCGGTATCAATGATTCCAAAAGGCATTGCAGGTATCAAGTTTGTGGTCGAATGGCCGCGAGAGGGGGTTGCCAGGCAGCTGTCGACTTTTCGAAGAGTAGAAAGCGCCGGTTGAGCTTGGCTGATCTCGTTGTACGTGGCTCACCGGGTGAATGAAATAATCCCTCGCCGTGGAGCGTTACATTCTATGCCCATCACTTGTGTGTTGGCCAACCTAGATAAATGCCCGCCCTTCCTCCAACGACCCCAAGAGACCGGATAATCACCTTGGCAATGCAGTAGTGATGCTGATGAATAAAGCTAGGATGCTGACACTGTATGTCCTAATGAGGAGATATGGGGATTTTAGGTTTAGGAATATCTTGCGTTGTTATGTCTTCCTATTCTAAGTATTCTATGAATTGTCTGGTATGTTATACTAATAGAAAGTCTTCAACAGCCTTGGTAAACTGGTCAGGGTCCTGCAACGGCGCAAAATGGCTGACATTCGTCAGTATGACCAGATTACTTCCTGTGATGGCCTTGTTCAAGCGCGAAGGAACATCCAGGTTGACTGCCTCTTCATATTCTGCGCCTGCGATGGTGACCTTGGTGCCGTTGATCGCTGCAAGGTCTGCATCGGTCCACTGTGGAAGGGTTGCTTCCAGCGTTCCCACCTTTGTCGCAAATTCCGTGAAGTTGGCAGTCGGCTGCAGCGTGCTGTATTCTGTTTGGCAGCGCAATACAAACTCGCTGTATATTGCCGTGTCGGTGAATGTCGCATTCGAGTCCTCGGGCACAGCGAAGCCTCCAAAGACAAAGGCTCGCTCGATGTGCGGTTCGATCGTGCTGTTGAGCAGTGCCGCCAGCGTCGTGGCGGCTCCGTCCGACCAGCCGACGACGCTGTACTTGCTGATACCCTTTTGGCTGAGCAGCTGATAGGTATCCTGTGCGAACATGTCGTACGTAAACACGTCTGCCGAGTTGTACGTGCTCCGCCCGTGGCCTCTGCGGTCGACAGCAATAACATAGTGGCCGTTATGGATCAGGCGAGATATGACGGAGCCGAAGTACGCCGAATAACCCAAGCCGCCGTGAATCATGACAATAGGAGTACCGCCGGCCTCCTCATTGTACTGTTGCATCCATAGCTGGGCACCGTCGACTGTCGTCTTCGCGTCCGTGATTGGAGTTGGTAGGTCTGGCGTTGATGGGAGTGTGAGCCATACTGGGTCCTGAGACCGGCGAATGGCCAAGCCCTGAATGCCAGAAAGTGCCGATGCGGCGAACAAAGGAAGTAGAGAACGTGCGAACATGTGGGCGGCTTTTCAATTAACGAAAGATTTGGTTTCTGGGCGACACTGTTGTTGTGAGGCTGCGGCTGACTGTTGAAAGTGAGGACTGATGTTAGCTTATATAAATATGTATAGATGAATATGAACTTCCCCATAAAAGCCGGATACTACGGATGGTCCGCATAACTGATTGTATCCGCAGTAGAGATTATTCTTAAAATAAGCTTTCGTTTGCAGCATTTAAGAGTCTGAAATTCTCTCGGGTGTGCCGATTTCTCTTTTTCTCTCAAAGACTTCGCCCTCTAGACCCATATTATAATATGCTGCCTTGGCTTCAAGCTTTTTTTTTTATACTTTCTCTTTGAGTGATTCGAAATATAGAAACGAATATAAAGTTTCCCACGAGTCGGATTTTATGGGGGTTTCGCATAACTACGTCGTACTGAGGTAATCTTATTAGCAATAGAGCAGATATTTGAAAACGTGCTTCGGTAGCTATGGGAAGCGCTTGGTCGTTATCAGATTAAGCCTCTGTCTGCAGCATTCAACGAGCGGCGGCGCAGGATACTCGGTGTGCAAGTTCTATAGTCGAAGAGTGGCATGAGGGCCACTTGTTGATTTGAGGGCCGCAGGCTCTTGACTTTCGATGCCACTGTAATGTATGGATAAATCAAACGATCCTCCCGAAAATCAATGTGCTGGATATGTGTGTGAAGTCAGCTGGCTGGAGATGTCTGCTGAAATGTATCTTGAGAGAACCTCGACCAGCGATTTCTCTCTAGCACAAAACTTTACCGGGGTTCCTACTTACTACTCGACATTGCTTTGCTAATTGGAATCAATCAGTGGCAAGGATGGATCACGTGGATTTGGAAATAGAAAAAAAGCCGCTCGTTCAAGACTGCCTTGACAACTGTGCAACGAGAAGGAGGGCAAGAATACTTTCTTGCTTGGGCGAGCATGCGCCATTGCTACCAGGAAGAGACTGTAGAGTAAGTAGTTGGCCGAAAGTCACATCGGCCAGTGTTAGAAGAAGTGAGAACCACTCGTATACCATGGACGCAGAAGAATTACTGTCCTTTTTAGGCACATCTGAAGCAATTTTGAGGCTTTTCAACGACTCGTACACGCATGCGCCGACATTCTCACTAGTAGTATCCCTCAAAAGTATCAGCTCGGCTGTGGCCAGCCTCCTTCACGGCCTCCGTGATGAGATCGTTCCCACCGACGACATCAAAGGCAAGCCCAATGGTCTCGGGTGTATTGATGCAGGAGACCACCACCGTGGCGACATCCTCCCTCGTGATCATGTTCCCCAGATGCACCCTGCCAGCGCTCACAAGGCCGGTGCCCGCATCACTGCTGAGGCCGCCGGGGCGGACCATGGTGTACTCGATACCTCGCTTGTCGTTGCCTGTCCTCATCGCCCTGTCTGCCTTGTACTTGGCCTCCATGAAAGGGCCGATTGCCCTCCAGAGCCCGTCGCTCCGCTTCTCGTCGTCCTTGTCGTACCAGCTCGGCACGGGCTTGTTCTCGCGGTCCCTGAGGTCCAGGGCGCTGATGCTGATGAGCCGCCGCCCGCACTCTCCGGCGCCAGAGGCGATCGCGAGGGCGTCCATCACCTTGACCGCTGCATGGTGGTCGACAGCGTCGATCCTGTCGGGCGCGGACCCGTAGCCTGCCCCGGCGGCCCAGACGACGACCTGCGGCTTCACACGGCTCAGCGTGGTCAGCAGCTCCGGCACGCTCGCCTTTTCTATGTCCTGGACGATGGGAAAAGCCCCGAGCTTCTCGATTTCGGCGGTCTGGTCCTGGCTGCGGATGATGCTGTGGACGGTGTAGGGAGCCGGCTCGTGTGTGGCGACAAGCTGCTTGGTGATGAGCTGGGCGACCCTGCCGTGGCCACCCACGATCAAGGCTGTCGGCATATTTTCTTTTTGTTCGAATATAAATAATATGCTTTGTGAATGGTCAAGATGTGGTCAATTTTGGTTCCTCATCATCGTACCTGGACTGTCGGCGTCGCAGCTCTGGCGAGTACGTGAGCAACTATGGACCGAGTGAAACCGTTTGTGGTGTGATGTGATTGTGTTCAAGCGGGGCTGGCACTGAACTTACATCATACTTAGGTACACACAGTAATAACATGCCACCCACTAAAAATAATACTGTAATACTGCATCCCTTCATTCCGCAGCGCATCCCCGCTGCCCGCATGTCCCGTTTGAGACTTTATGTGACCGCTAGCATCACAACAAGCAATAGGCATTCAAGAGACATATTGCTTAGTACTACTCCTTTAACCTACCCTGATGTCGAGGCTATTAGGGAACGAATGCCAAGATGCGTGCATGCCGTGTCTTCTGTGACCAGTTGAATGCCCAAGGTAAATTCAATTGCGAAATTCAGGCGTTGATTTTTTCTAGACAACTGGTTTGCGGCACAATAGCACTCGATTTATGTAAACCCTCAAGATAATATGTACAACAAATCGCTGAGAGCGTGGCAGGGTAAAGATCACACTTGCCACGAAGGACAAAAAAAAAATATGACCCTTCTTCGAGACCATAATTACTCCATTGTGTAGAGTCCTTGTTTTCGACATCTCGTCCGAGTCCCCAAGACCTAATGATAAAAACGTCGGTAGAAGATGAAAAGGGTAAGGAGCGACAAGAGCAGCAGCGGGTTTGCCCCGTGGGTGGTCGAGCTCAGGCCGGCTCCAGCAGCGCTGGTAGCCACTGTGGACGAGTTTGAGGCTGACGAGGCCGTGCTCGAGAGTACTGTAGACGCTAGAAATGCAAGGGAAAAAAGAGTCAGAGAGAGAAGGGCAGACAAATGAGTGGACCTGGCTACAGGGGTTTCTCACTGGACGTAGCGACATTCCCGCCAGTCGTCTGCGACAGGGTCGTTGCAGCAGCGGAGCTTGCTGAGGTGGTAGCACCCGTAGCGCTGACGGTCCCGTTGCTGGGGATGGAAGAGCTGCTAGCAGAAGAAAGGACGACGATGCTGGAGATGCCGGAGGAGGCGCTGGGGGCGCCGGAAACCGGAGTGGCTGCACTGCTGCTAGAAATAGCATTGGAGCTGCTGCTGCTGCTGCTGCTGCTGCTGCTGGACGCAATGCTCGTGCTGCTGGGAGACACGTTCGCCGCAGATGTAGAGGTTGGGTCGGAAGAAGCTGTCGTCGTCGCATCCGATGTTGCGCCAGCGCCTGCGCCGAGTGTGGACGTGGTCGTGTAAGTGATGTACGAGTCGAGATCGTCACCTAGCCCTCCCGTCTGGGCCGGGCTGTACTGCGAATCGTATATAGAATCGATGATGTAGAGCGTCTGCTCTGGAGACGCGACCGTCGAGACCGTCGTGACTTTCACAAACTCCATTTTCTCAGTTTCTTAAGGCGGTGATATTCCAAGGTCGGTGGAGTTTAGATGTGAGAGTTGGACGACTACCGATGTCAATCAAAAAGTCGTTTTGTTGCAGGTCAGAGAGGACACATGATGGGGGCTCTCGGCTTAGCTATTAAGTGGCAGCACAAATGAGAGATGGCAGGAGTACTAAGTATGTAATTAATTCCATTTCATGTCTTCACCGAGACACACACAACCCCCATTCTTCCTTTGGGGCGAACCTTTGGCTGGTCATCAAAGGGGGATTCAGCTGTCCCATGTTGATCGCCGACGGCGTACTACCATAGTACGCTGTTAAGTTTCATGTCTGCTCCGGCGGCCAACATGAGTTGCCTGTTTGGCGGTGTAAGTGGGCAAATTAACCTCAGTGCTGGCAGGCTGCAGCTTCGAGCATCCAAAATGCCAGAGCCAATGGGCTGCAGCAGACAAGGGTTCTAGCAGTCACACGCCTCCTCCAGACCAGCCTAGCCTAGCAGGTTCAGGCATTGAATCGGGCCGGGGCGTTTGTGCCCCCAGTCCTGTAATTTGTTTCGGTTCCTGGCATAAGCCACTGAGAGCAGGCGAATTGGGGGGGCAATAGGGCTGTGGCGCATTTTGGCCATTTCCTAATCGACAAACGTTCCAAGAAGGGGCCTCCAGGACTTTAACAAGTAATTAATCAGTACCTACATGTACAGGCGTAAGTACTTGCTTACATAGTAGGTAGATGTTTTAGCCCTGATCCATATTGCCTGCTTAGGTGACAAGGCTGTGGCATAGGATCATTGCTTCGTACTGTAACCCGTCTATGACCGAGTCTAATGAAATCTGTGACAACCTGCGAGTCACGGACAATTTAGGACATAGTTGCCATGTACGGAGTACATACACCCCCATATGACGGCTTTGGACGATGCCACAAGTGCCCACCACCTAGTCATCCCAATAGCTCCAAGCCCAAGACAATGGCTGGCTGCGTCAAGCTGTACCTGAGGAATCCTCAACGTCGGTGAGCCTATCTATCGCCCCTTGTGTTTGAGAATGTCTTATTCGCTACAGCACGATACTATGAGACTCAAGAAGGAAGACCTCCAAGCCAAGGAATTATAATGTCTACGGCATCAATATTCTCGGGCGGCCGTCCCGGTTGCTTGGGCCTTGGCTTTATTCGGCTGGATCGAGCATGGCTCCTGCCAGACGACCACGATGCGCGCTAATATTGTAGCAGAGAACCCACCAACGTCATAGACATTCTAGGTCTCTTCTTCTTCTTGTTCTGCTTCTCTGGACCCTGAGGCTCAAATGCTGTACGTCAGTTATCTGGCCCCTAGGACAGCAAGGAGGCAGATCTCGATCGCAGATCGAGTGGCCGTCGCTGGCAACGTCGCTGGTCCCAATGAGCCAATAACGCCTGTCGGACACACCACCGAGTGCGGATCGATCCGCCCGGGGGAAATAAAGAAGAAGCATACTATGTCCTTCGGACACGGATTTGTTGTTTCCCACTGGGGTCGAAAAATCCATGACGCTCCCGAAGTAGGCCAGACGTTTGACCATTATGCAGGTATATTTCATTAGATATCGAAGTATTTGAGTCCCAAATGGCCTTGTCCTCGCCTGATCCACTGATTCTGCACTGCGGCACTGATCTCAATATCGTCGTTTTCCAGCCCAGCCTCGAGTTTTGTTTGTTACATGAGAGCGGCGGTACAATTAGAGACACCCAAATATCATGATTGATATCATCCGCGAGTCCTTCTTTGGGCAGTGCTGCCATCTCGTTACGGGCGGCCGAGTCTTCCAATATCCCGAGGAGGTCGACTCGTCGCTATGGCACCGCTATATAAACGAGGAGAAGTCCACAAACATGGGTCTGCACGGAAAGACGGAACCGCCAGAGACAAGACCCGACAACTCCTCTTCCTCAAG
The DNA here is from genome assembly GCA_021117315.1 of Immersiporthe knoxdaviesiana. NCBI lineage: Eukaryota > Fungi > Ascomycota > Sordariomycetes > Diaporthales > Cryphonectriaceae > Immersiporthe > Immersiporthe knoxdaviesiana. The sequence goes on from CP088207.1 coordinate 92,606, forward strand.
CGATGTCGATGCCAGGAACAACTCACAGGATGCTCTGCGAGAGAAGGGACGTCGGCGATATGTCGACCCTGAGAAGGGCAAGGACGTGCATATCGTGGACTGGTACGGGCCGGATGATCCAGCTGTCAGTTTGGTTCCTTTTTTGCCCCCCCACACACACACAAACAGCTCTCTTACCTCTCCTGTTGTCTGTAATGAATACGCCAGAGACTGACCCACCAACGACGACGTCCAGAACCCTCAGAACTGGTCTCAACCCAAGAAGTTCTTTGTCACCTTCGAGATCTGCTTCCTCACCTTCTCCGTGTACATCGGCAGCGCCATATTTTCGTCGGGCATCACAGACGTCGAGGCCGTGTTTGGCGTGTCGCAGGTCGCCGCAACGCTGGGCCTGACCCTCTTCGTCGCCGGTTACGCCGTGGGCCCGATGATCTGGGCGCCCATGTCAGAGATCCCACAGATCGGCCGCAACCCGGTGTACATCATCACCCTCGCGCTGTTTGTGGTGCTCCAGGTGCCGACGGCGCTGGCTGTCAACTTTGGCATGCTCCTAGCCTTCCGGTTCCTGACGGGGTTCATCGGCAGTCCTTCTCTTGCGACAGGCGGCGCCAGCATCGGTGACATGTACACCCCGGCCAAGAGGACGTACGGCCTCGCGGTCTGGGGCATCGGAGCTGTATGTGGACCAACCTTGGGCCCGCTGGTGGGCGGCTTTGCGGTAGAGGCAGAGGACTGGAGCTGGGCCATCTGGGAGCTCATGTGGCTCTCGGGCTTCTGCCTCCTCGTCCTCGTGTTCTTGCTCCCAGAGACATCCTCTGCAAATATCCTGTACCGGCGGACCCGGCGCCTGCGCAGGCTGACGGGCAACGACAGGCTCATCAGCGAGCCCGAGCTGGTCGGGCAGGACATGACGGGCAGGGACATCTTGACCATGACGCTGATTCGGCCGTTCAGCCTGCTCTTCACGGAGCCGATCGTGTTTGCGCTGGATATGTACATCGCGCTCGTGTACGGCCTGCTCTATATCTGGTTCGAGAGCTTCCCCATCGTCTTTGTCGAGCTGTACCAGTTCAGCCTGGGGACGCTGGGGCTGGCGTACCTCGGCCTGCTGATCGGGATCTTCGTCGTGGCCCCTCCGCTGTTTTGGTACCAGCACCGCTACATCGAACCCAAGTTCAACGCCAACGGCGAGCTGATGCCGGAGTGGCGTCTGCCGCCGGCCTTTGTGGGCGCCTTTGCGCTCCCCATCTGTCTGTTCTGGTTTGGGTGGACGAGCCAGCCGCAGATCCACTGGATCGTGCCCATCATCGGCACAGCATGGTTCAGCGTCGGCGCGTTCCTGCTGTTCAATGCCGTCCTGAACTATCTGTCGGATGCATACCCAGATTATGCTGCGAGTGTGCTGGCGGGCAACGACTTCCTGCGGAGCATGGTCGGCGCAGGCTTCCCGCTGTTCGCGACCGCCATGTATACTAGGCTGGGCGTCGGCTGGGCAAGCTCGCTGCTGGGCTTCCTTAGCATCGTGTTTATCCCCATTCCCTTTGTCTTGTTCAAGTATGGACACTGGTTGAGAATGAAGAGCAAGCATGCCAGACACGACTTTTAGGAACAAGACGCTTAGAAGTGATTGGATGGGATAGGGGATTGATGGTGAAAGAGATGGACTGTATCATTTTATATGTTTTTAGAACTCCCGAATCAAAATGCGTTTTAGGGTATCTCAGCAGCCAGTCAAACAAAAGCCAAGGACAAAAGGAAAATGAGATGAGGAAAAGAAGAAAAAAAGGAAGCAGCCAACAGAGGACAGCAGCCCTCTTTTTTTTACTTGCCAACATGCTCCCGCATGCCCTTGGTTCGGAGCGTCATTTTCCCAAACTCCTCGTGAAAAGGGAGACCAACCTCCGACACGTCTGGTGATCTGTCACCACCATCTGAGCTCTTGGCACTCCTGATGCCCAACTCGTTCATCTTGCGCCGCAGTTCGTCGCCCCCCAGGCCTCCGCCGGTAGGCATGTCGCTATCGACACTGCCGCGGCGGCTCGACGTCAGGCTTCCCATGTCGTCTGCGAGGCTCATACCTCGGCTCCGCATGATGCCAGCTCGGAGGCCCCGGACGCCGCCCTTCTTGCGCTCTGGAAGCTCGTCGGTGCCCGCGCTGCAGACGTAGAGCAGGTATTTCAGGTTGGGCAGCGTGTGCCGGATATCCATGACCTTGAGGCCCTGTGCCGTGCAGAGGGTCTCGATGTTCTTGTTCAGGATGAACCAGCCGTAGTCGAAGCGAAACTGTGCTGCAGAGCCTCCCTGGGGATATAAAGGGGGAAATCGCGGGTCGGGTCCTTGAGGATAGATATGTCGTCGGTGATGTAGCTGCGGCTGCCACAGTAGGTGACGGGATACGGCAGGGGAACCGAGAGGTACATCTCTAGGTGTTGGGTGAGCAGGGCAACATGGCCCAGTGCCGCAGACAGCTCGTCCTCCTGGGCACCACTCAGCACACCTGCGCCGTAGTCCTCGGCGTTGGGCAGGCGTATGCCTCGGATCTGGAACTGGAGGGGTTTGCCGTCTGGGACAGGCTCGATCTTGAAGATATTGTTTAGGTCTTCGCATATGCGGCGCCGCTGCCCGCGGATCTCGTCTCTGGTCTTTCTGCACTGTTCCTTGTCGTCAGACAGTTTGAGGAGGGCATTCCTCATGTCCTGGTCCGTCCTGTCCATGGCAGAGCGCCCCTCGTTCATCATGTCGCGGCGGTCCGTGATGGACGTGTTCAGGTGTTCGATCTGCTCTATCGCAGTCTTGACCGACCTCTGCTCGGCCGCCACGTACTTGTTGCTGAGCCTCAGACTGTCCTCGGCCTCGGTCAGCTGGAGCCGGCCGTCCGAGTGGCTCGAGACGAGGTCGCTGATCTGCTTCTTGAGCATGTCCTGCGCCGCCAGCGCATCTTGTATCGAGTGCTCGAGGGTCGACAGCCGCATGAGGGCGTTGTAAGAGGAGGTGGGCTCGACGGTGCCCTGTCTGGGAGGAAAGGTCTTGGGGGGCAGCTCGAGGGTGTAGACGCCGTCGGTGAGATGGAAGACCAGGCAGTTGGGAGGGAAGTGTGTCCCAAGCATGCTGCCCAGGAAGTTGAGGCGGCGCAGGTCTACCAGCTGCTCGAGGTGGAGAGACCACTTCCCAGACCTCTGGGCCCAGACCTTGACGGTGATCTCGGGGCATCGGAGGACGGTCGGATCGACGGCGCGGAAGAGTTCGAAGAAGCGGAAATCGAAGTTCTGCGGGGGAGGAGGAGCAAGGCAAAAGTCAGCCCTTTCGTCTTGCAACCCTGACCTGCGTGACGAGGTGCTATCCTTACCGTTGCGCGTTCGCCCGTCTCGCTGATGTAGACCGGGTCCTCCTCTCCCTGGACGTGCAGGGAGAAGAAAGCATTGGCGACGCGCTTGTCGATCGAAGCCTCGAGGTGCCTCTGTCTCGTAAAGGGCGTCGCGCTGCCCAGATTGGTACTCCGACGCCGCGCGGTCCCAGGACGGAGGTTCTCGCTCGAGGCCGAGTGATGGAGCTGAGAGGTCTCGCGAAGGGACTCGATCTTTCCCGGCGAGTGCTTGACTGCCGAGTCATCTGCCGTCCGCCCCTGAGGCCGGTCAAAGGTGAGGTTTCGCACAAATATGCCTTGGAGATGTCGGATCTTGCGGTTCTGAGGAAGAAGCAATGGTCTTGATGAGGACTCAGCCATCGTGGGCAGGTTGAAACGGAGGGTGGGAGAGGATTGCTGCCTCAGCGCAGCTTCAGGATGCTTGCGCAATCATCGACAGACCAGAAACCATCTCCAATCCATCGATAAAGTGCTTGGTGTTGAGGGGGTGAGGTCTTGGACAAAGTTGGAGGAGCACGTCTTGGACCTTTGAGGGTGAAGCTTGAACCCTCACATTGTGTTAGCGCCCTCCTGAGTGCCAAGCTGTTCAAGCTGTCAGGTGTAGTCCAGCACCCCCTGAAGATGCCTGAACCACAGGGTCTAGTGGGTCACCTTGGCACTGCAGGCCCTGTAAGAAGTGCTCTGTGCTCAGTAACAGGGGATATAGACCCTGTAATCAGATTGCAACCAATGCCACTGTCCATTTCTTGATTGTGTCAAGACTCATCAGCAAATCTCCTTATGATTCACCACATGATTTTTATGGCCATTTTGTGCTTTTCTTGCGATCTCTTCTTCATTTCACTGAGACTTGAGATGAGCCAGCTTGTCTCTGATCATTTGAGCAGCACACACAATGTCACCAGGACAGGGCCCTTGTCCAGAATGGCCTCCTCAACAACTCCCATGTGACATCAACCCGAGAAACAATATATACCTTGAGAGGACAGGACAGGAGGATGATATGAAACATCTAGAATACATTCACATTCCTGGAGTAGATATCCATGTTGACTCCATTCCAAGGTAAGGAACTCTATGCTATGCAGTCCTCTTCAGACTGCCCAAGTAATACACAAGAGGGTATTGTGGCCATGAGCTTCCATCTCCTTCCTCACCTCGATCCCAGGCTGCTAAGTGAGAACCAAGTATACCATTTATGTGCATGAATTATGCATACCATGTGTCATCAAAAGGGCAACTGTCCCTCAACAGCAAGCGGCCTCTTTGGTCATAGTAATTACTCTAATTGTAATGTACAGTACTTCGGAAACCAAACAGCTACAATTGTTGGACCAAGCTTTGAGAAGCACTGGGGCATGCCTGGCCTAGTATATACATACTGTGCGAGGGCCAGTGAGTCACTGGCCCTAAGCCGTGCACGGGCCTGCCAGCCAGCAGCCACCTTCGAGATAGCCTCAGCCAGATTAGCTGGCAGTCTCTCTTTCCTTCCTTCTCTTCTGTAGCGCATTCCATTTCTTTTCCCTCTGAGTTCACACACATACTGTACTGTACTGTAGTATGTACAAGTATAGTATAGCAGGATCGCGGCATGTCTACCCACCTTTTCCCTGTGATCAACAAAGAAACAAAATGCAACGTTCAGGCAATGTGCCCAATGGAAACGCCTCGCTTGGCCGGAATATCAAGCATGACGGGAGGTTCCAGATCTGCAGAGGTACACACTATGAGTGCAGAGACCAGTTGGCATCGCAGGACAGGTCGGAGGTGATGGCTCATATCTGCTTCAAGTCCGGTATGAAGTGCCCATGTACTATGTAGAAGCCCCCAGGTGGGCGCGCATTCTGAGCCAGGGAGACCTGTTGCTGCAGGCCACACATCATCTCACCCTTTGTTTCCTTACTTGTGTCCAGGTTCCCTCGGAACTGGCGGCAAGTATGTCGCCCTCTAAGATCCTTCCTCCACGGTACCGATATACAGTCAGCAGTCGTCTACCAGAACGAGGTGATCCTATTATAATCCATCCATGAGTGCCCATCGTCGTCAGGTTGTACCGTCCTACCCGCTCCAGCTGAAGGCGTCAAGACACCAACCCCCGTTCCAACGTGCATCAAACCATGTCTTACTTTCCTTTTTTCTTTAAATAAGCCACCTCGGACTGTCACCCTGCGTGATGGGCGTAAGACGAGGGAATCCTTTTCTGTCCCCCTTTTTTTTTGGCCCTTTCGTCATGATTGCTGTTTCGAATTTCCTCCTTTTTTTTTTTATTCGAACGTCGTTATATTATATGCGACCACTAGAAAACACGAATCGCTCGTGTAAGCCATCGAATCTGCTTCCAGCCAATAACAGCAAGATGACGACAAGGCTAACAAGACCTCTGCTCTTGGCGTCCATGTAGGTCTTTACCGCAAGGTTATTACAGATCCTGTCCGTTGTTCGTCCTGTGCTAACCACCAAATCTGTTGAATAGAACGCTGGGAATATGCATCGTGATCCTCACATTTCGCTATAGTCAGAGTGTTGCGTTTGGTACGTATATTCCTCGTAGTGCGCTCCGCTCTCGTGCATCCCTTGGTGTACTGACCCTACCTGCAGAGATTCCGACCCCCTTCTCGATCCTCACACTACTTTTTGCAGGCGCGGGCCTGTTCGTTGTCGGCCTGTTCCCAAGAACAAAACAGCAACACAATTCCTACGAGTTTACGGCGCTCCGAACAGATGACTTTGCCGAGAACGATGGCGTTCCGGAAGCCAGCGACACCACAGACGCTGCTGGGACGACGGGACTGGAGCGAGTCTCTAGGCCTGTGCTACATCTGATGCTTCTCTGCGGATTTGTGGTCAGGACTTGGCTGTCAACAATGATAGCGGACAGGATACATTGCTCTTCCTCTGGTATCTATGTGCGTTTACCCTGCTGCTCGAAGCTTAGAGGCCTAACAGGCAGACGTGTCGACGGAAGGAGAGAAATCTAATCAAAACTTTGGAGAGAAACAATAGCTGCTACTTCCTCTGTGGATATTCCTACTGGAGCTTGTTCCTCTGATGAAGAGCCCCCAGGCGCTCGTGACAAGGCTGCTCAAGGCTGACGGACTAAAATTTTTGGCTTCCATCCTGCTGTTTGGACTGGCTGGCAGGTTGTTCTGGTCGTCCTCCATAGAAGAGGCCACTCGGACCAGTGCGATATGCCCAACCGCCGAGACCCTCGAGGGATCCATTCCGCTTGTCCAGGTGGCCCTGCTGTGTGTCGACGCCTTTGTACTCAGCGCCATCGAGTGCCTTGTGCATGACGACGACAAGGCAAAGCCCAATAATAATATGGGGTCAAGGCTCCTTCCCTACGTGTGCTGGGCCTCGGCTGTTCTCATCGCCCTGCTCGAGTTTGTCAACCTCACGACCAGATGGGCAGAGATCAACGACCTGCACAGGCAGATGTGGGACACGGACTGGATGACCAAGCGCGACATGATTGTTGACAGCATACTGGCGGCGTTGGCGCTGACTGCGACGGCTCACATGCTCAGGTCCATCTCAGCGGCCACGATGGGCCTGGTATTGGTCCTGCTCGGCTCATTCGTGCAGCTAGAGCTGGGAATTCTCGACGGGCAGCTGGTCGATGTTCTGGCCGGATGGGGTGGGATAATGACTGTCTTGTTCCTCTGTGCAAGCGCAGGATGTGCCTTTTACTTCTCGAGGGCCTGCGACCACAAAGCCCATCACTCCCACGACGCACGAGACGGCCCACAGAGGAGAAACACGCGACTCCTTGTTTTTCATATGCTTGGAGCGTTTGCGCTCATCGTCGGCCAGTGCCTATTACTGTTTCGGTATACGAACAATACACAAGCGATCCGGGAAGTCATCAGAGACTCCGAGCACGCCTCGAGCAGGTGGCTTGGACAGGCAGCTCTGAGCAAGACGCTCGAACAAGCTGCTGGCGAGTACAAGAAACGCTACGGCATCCCGCCACCTCCTGGCTTCGACGCATGGTACAGCTACGCCGTAGACAAGGAATCACCAATTATCGACAACTTTGACCAGATCCACTCGAGCCTGCTCCCGTTCTGGGGCGCCACGCCCGCCGAGCTCCGCGAGAGGACCTCACATATGCTGGAGACGCCCGCCACGAGCGTTGGGGTTATTGTAATCGAGGGCGGCAGGATGACATATGGGCCGCACGACGAGCAGTACACTTGGATGCTGGAGCACATCGCAGAGATGATGGAACCTTTTGTCCAATGGCTGCCCGATATGCAGGTGGCCTTCAATCTGGACGACGAGTGTCGGGTCTCGGTCCCTTATGATCGCATGCAGTCCTACCTGCAGGACGGGGCGAAGTCCAGGGCGAGGCTGGCGAACAAGACAGAGCTTTCTGGCTTCAGCAAAGCGCCAAGTCCACCGTGGTCGGTCCAGTACCTCGAGGACGACCCAGAGCGCTTCACCAGGCCCTCTCCTCACTTTCAGGCCTGGTACAGGCAGCCCATCTTCTACGAATGGATAGTCTCGACCTGCTCACCCGATGCGCCCATTCATAACTTCCACTGGTGGGACAAGAAGATGTCCTGTGCATCCTGTTATGACCCGCACGCGCTCGGCGGCTTCGTGTCCAACTGGACTGCAGCCAGCGACCTGTGCCACCAGCCCGACCTCTTCTACCTCCACGGCGGCCTGCTGCGGCCACAGGCGGCCCGCCCGACGCACGAGCTCTTCCCGGTCTTCAGCCAGAGCCGCCTGCACAACTACAACGACATCATCTACCCCAGCGTCTTCGTCTTTGCGAGCAACGTGCAGTTTGACGACAGCCGCGCCGTGTCGTGGGAGGAAAAGGGGAACAGCGTCTTCTGGCGAGGCAGGAACACCGAGGCCACAACTGTCAACGGCCTCTGGGAGAGCTTCCTGCGCCCGAGGTTCGTGAGCTCCGCGCGTGACGAGCAGAAGCGCCTGGAGGCAGAGGGCCCTGGCAGTTCGAACCACCTGGCAATCGATGTGTCATTTGCAGGAAAGTTTGAGAGATGCCAAAAGCCAGACTGCACCGCCGAGACGACGCATTTCTACGGCTCGCCAGACGCAGAGGTCCCAGGGAACGTGCCGTTCGACACCGCCTGGAAGCACCGCCACCTGGTCGACCTCGACGGCGCTGCCTTCAGCGGGCGGTTCCCCGCCTTTGTCGCCTCTGGCTCGCTCCCATACCGCACGGCACTGTGGCAGGCCTGGTGGGAGGACCGGATCCATGCGTTTGTGCACTTTGTGCCTGTGGACGTGAGGCTCGTCAGGGACCTGTGGAAGCTGGTCAGGTTCTTTGGGTCTGATGGCGAGGCAGAGGGCAAGAAGATTGCAGACGCAGGGGCCAAGTGGGCGGCCAGGGCGATGAGGAGGGAGGATATGCAGATCTACATGTTCAGACTGCTGTTAGAATGGGCGAGGCTGGTGGATGATGCCAGGGAAGAGATCGGATTTCAGATTCAAGGTACTTAGAAAAGGGGCACGTTTATAGAGATGATTAGTATTAAGCTTCAAGTCACATTCCTACTTTGTATGTTCGTGTGAATTCTGTCTATTTGTTTCTCAGTCTAGTGTAAGGGGAGCAAGTGAGACTTGTGTTTACCTGTCCTTTTTTTTTTTTTTTCCTGCAGCCAAGCAATCAAAGGATAGGGGAATACGCTGAGTCTATCTGCTATGTTTCTCTGTAAAGTTAAGAATGGAAAAGAGAGTGAAGATGAGGCTCGAGAAGAACTACTCTCTAACCTCTGCCGGCCTGGAAACGAATGTTCTCGTTGAACTCTCGGGCTTGCTTGATGACCGTGTCGACGAGGTTCGCCCCAATCATCGCCCCAGGCCAGCTGAACCAGGTCTTGCTTGTGCACTTGCCTCTGTAGACATCAACAGCCTCGGAGAAGGTCCCATCCCACTGCATCGAGCCCTTGATCTTGGCCCACGCCTCGTCCTCGCGGGCCCTGTTGCCCACGATCTGATAAAACCTCCACTCCTGGAAGAAGCCCAGAACCCAGGCGCCTGCGCTATGGTCGCTGCCGAGACCATGAAACGGCTCCGTCCCCTTGCCGGCGTAGCCAGTGTTGTACTTGGATGACGAACAACCTAAGTCTGGGTACTTGGGGTTGGGAGTGAAGGCCCAGGCCAGCGTCTTCTCCCAGATCGCCCTCCAGGCTGGGTGGTCACGCTTGTCGCCTTCGTTCTTCTTGAGGAAGCCCCACTCGTGTGCAAACAAGGTAGGCATGTCGTTCCCGTCGTGGTATGTTCGGTGTCCACTGACACCCGCCTTTGGAGACGGATTCAGGGCGTATGCAAGCATCGTCCTGCCAGAACCGTCGGGACACTTGCAGGTGAGCCGATCAAAGATGGCAGTGCGGATACCGTCCGAGGCCATTCGGACCGCAGCCGTGTTCTCATCGGGCAGGGCCTGAGGGATGTCGTCGAGGAGCTTGGCGACCTGCTTCAACGTGTACCAAGCCAGAATGTTGCTGGACATGTGGAAGGGAAACTCGCTGGTGTTGTCATCGGCTGGAGTCTCGTCGGTCATGAACAGCCTGTTGTTCTTGGTATCCAGCCTGGACAAGAGGTCACGGAGGACCTCTGTGAATGTCTTGGTCTGCATCATGTTGATGACAAACTGCTTGTATCCGTCATCACCATCGCCATCATCGCGGGACCCGTAGGTAGTGTAGTACTCGCAGAGCTGCAGGAAGGGATACAGCTGTGTGTCGAGCTGGTAGACTGCGCCGTCCTTGGGTCGTCCATTGATCAGATAGGACCGCCTCCAGAATTGTCGGGTCTCTCCCTGCACGTCAACATCGATCGTGGCAGTCTCAAAGAGCCATCGAAGATGACCCTTGAGGATGGAGTCGATCTCTTGGGCACATGCGCGAGCCTTATCCGGCTTACCTGGAAACAGATCCTCGATGATGTTGCTGCAGTGGAACTTTTGGAGAAGCCGGAGCTGCCAGTAGTTGTCTCTAGGCCAACCCAGAGGAAGGGCAATGTGATCAGGTATGACGGCCACCGGGTCAGAGTATGAGTTGCCCAGGGGAGCAGAGCAGCACCCAATGATGTAGTTGACATTAGCCCAGAGGATGGTGCTCTCGATCGTCTCCAGAACAGGACTGAGAATCTTCTTCTCAGAGTTCTGAACGGTCTGTCGGTAACGGCATAGAACTGCCTGCGGGTCAAAGACACCATCTTCATGGGCAAACAAGCTCTGAGGAAGGATGGCCTCGGCATCAAATACTTTTTCCACGTCCAGGAACGACGTGGACAGTGGAAGCTTCTCTCCTGGCTCAGACCACCGTATGTCCTCGGCGCGGAGGACGCATCCGAGCCTCAGAGTCTCCCCTGGTGCGATGGCAAGGTCCTGAGGCCGTAGACGGGACTGGTACTCTTCAAGCTTGGCAGGAGGGTTGTCATCCCGGCCTCTGAAGCCATCATCGTCAAAGACACTCTGCTGGAAATCCAGGTGACACTGGCGCGTGCTATTGTAGAAGACAGGATAGGCAGACAGTCGGCCACTCAGGCTATCATTGTCGATGCAGTAGACCGGTGTTTGACACTGGTGAGCCGTGTGCTGGGTGTACGTGTTTGTCTTGTCCGGCATCTCCACTCCGCCCTGATCCGTGAGCTGGCCGTAGGAGGCTCTAGAGACGGCAAAGGTGAGGTCCAGGGTGGCCGGCACATGGCAGACATTGGCAGTGTTGTTCGTGACCTGGCTCGCCTGGATGATGGTGCCATCATCGCGGACTCTGAGGGCTGTCTGTACAAAGAGCTTCTTGTCGTGGCTCTCGTACTCGTACTGAACTTGACCCCCGAGGCTGCTGTAGACAGGCTTGATGAGGACGGCCCCTGGGCGGATGCCGAGGACCAGGCCAAGCCCTCGGATCCTGCCCTCGAGTCGTCGTTCCATGTGCTTGCGGTACTGGCGAACGAAGGCTGGGTCCTGTCGCTTGGCCTGATCAAACTGCTCCCAGGGGGCCGCGATCATGAGGGCGAACCTGGGATCCTCAATCTTTGCGCTGATCTGATAGATGCCACCAAAGGGGTCTGCCGAGACCGTGACACCATTTCGGCCAACGTCAACAGTCTTCTTGTCTGGCCAAGTCCCCTCTGGGAACGTTCGTCGCTGGCTGGGCATCAGGTCGGCTGCACTATGGGAGGGCATGGTGGTGAGGCCCATGATTTGTGTGTGTATGTTTTTATGGTTTTATGGTGGATCGCATCAATAAGTATGAGATGTAGGGATAGGGAGGAAACCAAGAGAGGCATTATCTTAAGTGATTGCGGAGGAAATATTTATATACTATTCTAGACAAAGAGGATTCAATGAATGACACAAGGCTTGTTCAATACCATCCATAATATATGATTACGTGTGTACGTGCGTGTGGGGTGTCCTGCCTCCAACAATTCCACTGTTCATTGGAACAGGAATGTTCTCTATTCGCTCACCTGTGAACGCCAGAACACCGAGTTATCCTAAGTGAGATGTTGACACTTCACTAGAGTTCGCTGCTGTTGTATCACTGCTACTTTATCTGTCTCACCTTTTAAATGAATGAGCCTGACGTAGTTAATGTCCAATCTCTCTAGCTTTGAAGACTTTGCTCGTCATTCCAAGATGAATTCAGTGTTGATATATTACGTGATGATTCAAAGGGTGTTATGTAACTGCCGAGTCAGTAAGGATGAACTTAGACTTCACGCCTTCTCCATCTGAACCAGACTGTTGACATATGAGGTCAGTAAATCATATGACCTGCCATGGAGTAACAGAAAGACATTGGCCGGTGCATAAAGAATAGGGTTTCATGTCCAGATCGTCATTGATTCTCCGTCATATCGTCAAATGTCTCATGTGAACACATGGCGATGAATTGGGCGTTAAGACTACCTCGTTAGTATTCACAGAGAATGAACAGTGGGATTGTTCCAATTAGGCAGACGTTCAGATGGACTATACTAGCGGAACTCGCTTCACGGGTCTGGGTCTGTCTCGAATCTCTAGATCTACCGTACTTCCGTTCCCTCGGCAGTACTCGATAAACTATACTAGAGGTTGATGTTTTGGGAAGGAGAGACATTGTGTGCGAGGGCCAGTGAGCCACTGGCCCTAGGCCGTGCACGGGCCTGCCAGCCAGCAGCCACCTTCGAGATAGCCTCGGCCAGATTAGCTGGCAGTCTCTCTTTCCTTCCTTTTCTTCTGTAGCGCTTTCCATTTCTTTTCCTTCTGAGTTCACACACATTGTATAGGTAGCTCCAATCCTGGTCATGTTACCTGAGTACTATTACATGGTATTATAGCAATACCAAGGACTAATTATAGGTAAGATTTCCCCCTCCTCAATATTGTAATCTGTGTGTGAATAAACTTGAACAGGCGAATGTAATCAAGAAACATTGGTTCCACGCTCGCCCTGGCTGGAGCTTTTACGTGAAGATGACTCGAGCTTAACGAAGGATAGCAGATGATAGTGATTACGAGGTAATAAACTGGCTTCAAAACGCTCTACATATGTGAGGCCGAACAAGCGTCAAAGTGCCGCGGATATCCATAAATTACCCAAGCTCTGAGACAATCTTATGATGCCCTCAGTTATATTATTGTGGCCTGGAACTTATATGCAAGGAAGAATTCAAGCTCTAATTACAACAATCATACCCCGTCAACGCCAGGTGGTCTTCATATCCAACTAGCTCGACAGGTAACATTGCGGTCTCGGATTCTGTAAGACGAAGTCCAGGTTCGTTGTCTCAGTGCCCGACGGAACTTGTAAGAGCTCTCGTGTTGATAGAGAAATGATGTCAGATATAATCATGAGCGTTCTGGCAGCGTATCACGGAATAGGACGTAATAGGACTGATCTGGTAATCCTGTAGGACTGGTGACTAAACAAAGTAGGAGGGGAGTGGTAACACAGAAAAGGAGGTATAAAGCTTGACAATTCCTCTATAACTGGGGTTATCGTTGTACTCCACAGCCCGAGCGAGTATCATAACACCTCCACACCACAGACAAGCCTCATCAGAAACGGAAAAGAGAGTACGTGGGCAAGCCCAAAAGTCAAAAATGTCCACCCCTGTGAACCAAGACAACTGCCTTTGTCTCATAGCGTGCGGCCCGGGCACTGAAGCATCAGAAGTATTAATATAAGCCGTGGGCCGAGCGGTTGCTGAGGGAGGCGCAGATCGTGGAAGCATAAATCATAGTGCTGGGAGTATGAGCGGCGACAGCAGCAGCAGTGCTAGTAGTTCCAGCACAGGCACAGGCAGTGGTGTTGGTAACGGTGCATCATGATTTTTTTTTCTTCTCAGCATATGGCATCCAGGCACGAATTGGTATTACGTGGAATGGGCGGCCAGATGTTTACGGTATATTAATTTCTTAAGTAATCACCAGCCGAGCCTTCAGCCAGCCCCAGCAGCTTCACATCTCACCAGGTCTGTAGACTGATTATGCACGCACCATACTGCCCAGCCTCTCTGGTGCGATTATCAGCCTGCAAATTCTTTTTGCTTTTTCTTTTCCCCCTTCTACGCACTGACCCGCATCCCCCATCTATTGTAACCTCAGGACGCTCCCTCCCTCCCTCCCTCTCCCTCCCTCTCTTCCTCCCTCCGGGAACCGCAATATTAGCGCATGGATACCAAGCTTGGGTCGAACTTAAAGGCCAGCTCAGCGCCATCGCGATGCCCCCAAGCCGGGCTGCTATTACTACTACTATATCGACCCAGCCTGCGACGCCAAATGCCGTCAGGCCACCGGCCAACCCTTGGCATTCTACATCCGCCAGGCACAAGAACAGGCAGCGCGGGCCCTCGCCCGCCTCAGGGACCGTCACGATACCGACTTTGCGCGCGTCTTCAACGTCATCATGAAGACGCCCAGGGCAGACGCGGAGAGGCTGCCGCGGTCCGGCTCATGGCAGTGTCTGCGCCTGGGCTTCCGACACCAGCCCGAGAGGCACTGGCGGACGACCATGCAGCACGTCGCCCGCGACCTGTCCATCTTTGCCGCCAGGTACCTCCCGACCAGCGACCGAAAGGCGGCACACGTGCGTTTCTTCAGCGACAACGGCGAGCGGTGGGTGCAGGACGGCCCGCACCTGTACGACCCGGTCAACCACATCATACACAATGATCGAACGGCGCCGCTGTCCCCCGACCAGGCTTCTGGGGCCTGCATGCACCCAGAGGGGGAGGCCTGCGCGGACGAGAACCCCGACCGGTTTATCATCGACTTTGGCGAGAGGTGTTGGAGGGAGGTTCAGGACGAGAGGGCGTACATCCGGGCGCGCGGTGGTCACCTCAACGGGGCTCACGTCAACGACCTCCTCGTCACCTCGCTCAGCCGCCTCATCTTGCACGAGATGATGCACGGGCCGCCGTTCCACCTCGACGATGTCCCGCACAACGGCGAGACGGCCATGTGGGGGTGGTGATGGCCAGCAAGAAGGGCGATGCACACAGGAACGCCGAGTCGATGGCCGCCCTGGGGTTCTGGGCCTCGCTGGCAGACACCACACCTGCCGGGTGGCAGTCTGGAGGATACACGCTGGACAGGAGCTGGGACAAGATACCGGGCAGCTCTGACGATGTGAAGGACCAGGACCAGGAGGCCTCGTCAAAGTGGGCCACATCACAAGACAACCTGGCGGCGAGGGGCGTTCTAGTGCCGTATGCCGACCTTACAGGCCACAGGTGATAACTACACCGAACAGCACAGAGTAATAGTACTAAACATCATTGCGTCGCCAGAAGATGGGGAAGGCATTTTCACTGACGAGTTTGTCTGGTTCGAGAATTGAAGGCAGGCCACGCTTGGCTTGCTTGGCTTGCAGACTGGAAAATGCACCACATAGGAACTATTAATTACTCAATATTAGTAGATAAAGATGGATATACCTAGACGACAATTAGTAAATCAATTATTCTTTTCATCTGAACAGGCGAGGAGCACCACAAATGCGAAGGAAGGCTTGACTTTACATCAAGTACTTAAATACTCAAGTAATTAAGCAACATTAATGGTGTTGTGTGAGGAAATGAGAGAAAAAGTATGGCCGGTGCCGGGGCTAAATACAGTAATTATTGGCCCCACCGTCGATTGCCAGTATTCTAAGTACATCCGATTTCCCGGGCTTCGAGGGACGCCATTTTCTTTGCGATAACTAATTCAGTGAGTAACCGCTGCCGCTGTCAAGACTACTTCTTAAGTAAGTATCCTTCTAGAACCACATTCACCACTCAACAGCATGGAAACCTGACCACCGCACTCATCAGTATTTTCTCACACTGAAGTGCACAACAATCGCTTCTCCTTCAAAGCATTGCTGCTCCCTCCTCCCCCGCATCGGGACCGTGACTAATCAACCATGACAACCACCACCACCAACGGAAACGAGCGCTTCAACGCAGAAGCCGCCGCCTGGGACAAGAATCCAGACGTCCAACTCGCATCTGAAGGCGCCCTCCAGGCCATCCTAGCCGCTCAGCCCCCTATCCTCTCTTCCTCCTCCTCCTCCTCCTCCTCCTCCTCCGCCTCGCCATCACTCGCCTCTGCAGACGTCCTGGAGATAGGCTGCGGCACAGGCCTCCTCACCCTGCGCCTGGCGCCCCACGTCTCCTCGATCCTCGCCATCGACGCCGCCGAGGGCATGATAGACGCCCTCCGGCTGAAGCTAGACAGGCTGAAGGATGATGATGACGACGACGAGGAGAAGAAGCCCGGTCAGACGATGCGCGCCAAGGTCCATCCGCTGTGTATAATGCTTGAGGACCCAGAGGACCCACGCCTCCCGCCCCTCACCACCACCACCACTACTACTACTACCACCACTACCACCAGCAGGAAGAAGTTCGACCTCGTCATCTCCCACCTCGTCCTGCACCACATTGCAGACCTGCGGGCCCTCCTGACCACAATGCACGGCTGTCTCAAGCCAGGAGGCGAGCTCGCCCTGACTGACTTTGAGGACTTTGGGCCTGAGGCGCGCAAGTTCCACCCAGAGAGCAAGATGTTCGGCGTCGAGAGGCACGGCATCAAGCGGGAGTGGTTTGCTGGCCTCATGGCCGACGTCGGCTTCGAGAATGTCGACGTCAAGCCCGCCTGGACCATGGACAAGGAGGTCGAGAGGTTCCCTGGCGAGTGGGGAGAGGACAAGCCTGCGGGCAAGGAGCTGGCCACCATGGGGTTCCCCTTCCTGCTGTGTAGGGGACGGAAGGCCTTGTGATAAGTCGTTGCAGGCGTTACATTCATGTACGAGATAGATATCAGCTGCGCCAGCCTTCACCAGGTTGGTCATGACGTGAAACATCAAAGAGCTTGTTTTGTGAGTTGAATGATTGCCAAACTCCATGCGTGTTTTCGCCTAGAGCAACGCCACCACGGAAGTATCCATCTGTTTTAGTGCTGTTCCCTGCACTCACTGCGCATCCCTCGTCTCTCTTGTTGTCGTACCACGGCGCTAGCAATGCGCAGGAAGAAGATCCCACGTCGAATGCTCCAAATGCCAAATGCGAATCCGGGAATGAATAAAAAAAAAAAAAAAAGGCCCCCTTTGTGCGCTGAGGGGAGAAGAAATCAAGACAAGGTACCACACGGCACCAGGAGTTGAGACGACCCTCGACGTGAAAATATACTTGGAGAAAAACAACAACAAAAAACATCTATCCTTCCTTGCCAGTGGCCGTCTGGGTCCCTTCGTCCTTCTTCTGCTCGCTGCCTAGTTCTAGATCAAACATTGCCTCCTGCAGCTGTAGCTGTAGGTGGCCCTCCTTCTTCTCCGCCTCCGGGGTATAGAACGGGGTGAAGCTCCCGTCGAGGTCGCTCGCCTTGCGCGTGCCCACACCACCTCTGCACCGGATAGAGTAGTCGCTTGGTTGCGAGCTCGGCTCCTATGCCACCCGCGCCGCAGGCTTCATCCCTCTCCGGCCGAGCAGCGTGGCGCCGTCCAGGTTCAGCTCGAAGGCACCCTTCTGCCGCGCGCGATCCTTAACCTGCTGCCTCGCCGCCGCCGTCACGGCTGCAGAGTGCTGTCCGTAGCCCTTTGCTCCGTCGCCCGCTGCTGCCTCTCGCGCTCGCGGCCGCGGTGCTCGCCGCTGATCTGGGTGTTACGCATGCTCTGCTCAATGCCCTGGGTGCCATTGCTCGCCTTGTGGACATACTGCGTGTTGTCGCCGGCGTCGACCATCTCTTCGTCTTCGTCCGACTCGTTCAGGCCGGCCAGCTTTGACATACCGGCCTTGGTGCCGATCTGCTTGCGGCGCTTGGCCTCTTCCTCCTGTCTGTGCACGGCATAACCGACATCAAATACCTCACGCAGGTTGACGGCACCGGGGGAGCGGAAATCGTAGCGCCTGTCGCCGTCCTGGAATTTGGTCGCATCAAAGGCGCGCAGCTTCCCGTCGGCGGTGACGTTCGCCTTCTTCTCGACAGCCGGTGTCACGCTGGCCGTGATCCAGGGGTGGTTGAGGAACTCGGTGATAGTGTATCGCTTCTCGGGATCGACGGTCAGGAGGTGCGTGATAAGGTCCTTGGCAGAGTCTGAGATCTCGTCCCACCACGGCGACAGGAAGGTGTACTGGCCCTTGGCGACCTTCTCGGTGAGAACCTCTATGCTCTCATCGTAGAAAGGCGGGAAGCCACACAGCAGCGTGTACAGGACACAGCCCAGCGCCCACATGTCGACCGATTTGGAATAGCGCTCGTCCTTGACAATCTCGGGCGCGGTATAGCCGACGGTACCACAAGGCGTCATGGTCTGTGTATCCCACACCACCTTGGACAGACCAAAGTCGGCAATCTTGATCAGACCGATACCACCAGCACCGACGCCCTTGATGTACTCGCCCTCGTCGACCTTATCTTCATCGCCAGGCTGCTTTGGTTTCGGGTGCTTCGAAGGGATCATCGGTATCGGTCGGTACAGAATGTTTTCGGGCTTGATATCACTGCGGTCGGAAGTCAGCACCGCGGTCGCACACACAAGACGACCGAAGATGAGGGAGGCCCGGGGGGAGGGGGAGACAAAGTACTAACCGATGCACAACGCCCTTCTCCTCGTGGAGAAACTCCAGAGCCTTAGCCACCTGGACGATGACATGCCGTGACAACTCCTCGCTGAAATAGGTGAGGCGGACAATCTGGTGAAAGAGCTCGCCGCCGGGTGCGAGCTCTAGGATGATGTAGTAGTACTGCTTAGACTCGGAGAAGTCGATGAGCTTGACGATGTTGGGGTGGTCGAGCTGGCGCATGATCTGGACCTCCTTCAGGATGTTCGCCCTCTGCAGAGATCAAGGTCAGTACGGCCCGCTTGCCAACTTAAACGCAGCCCACTTTGGAAAGGCGCTCTTAACCGGCCGCCGACACTCGTCTGGCTAGAACCAGTGGTAACATGAAGTCTTTTTGCGTGATACACCAGAGTTTATGCTGTGTAAAAGGAAATCCCCAAATCAAGAAGAAGAAAAAAAAGAAGAAAAAAGTGAAATGTCTCGCACCTCTGCGGCTTTGGGAGCCTTTGGTTTGAAGTCCGGATGCAGATGCTTCTGGCCCTAGATAAGGTCCTCCATGTTGGTATAAGAGAACAGGTTGGAGGGAAAGAAAAAAAGGAGGAAATCACATCATGAAAACGCCCAACGCCAAAGTAACATATGCACAGAGGAGAAAGCCGGCCTCAATAGTGACTGGTAACACTGCCGGTGGTCTGCGTGAGCTTACCTGCATGCTGTTCATCTCGTACTTGCGGACGACCTTGATGGCAACCTCGCCGGCGTTGCCCTCACGGTCGCGTGCCCGGTAGACGTTGCTGAACGCACCGTCGCCCATCTTCTCCAGGAGCTCCCACCGCTCGAGGCCCTGATAGTTGGGGAACCTGCTCCGGCTCGCGTTCTCTTCGGCCACCAGCTTCGTCACCTCGTCCATGCGCTTGTTCTTGCCATCCCCGTTGCCCTGGATCACCTGCCTGTCCTCGGCGTGGTTTGCAGCAACGCCATCTGCCCTGGCCGCCCGATTTGCCTGGTCAGCGGGGGCGCCGGAGTAGGCGTCAGGAATGGGCTGTGGTGCTGCAGCTGCAGCGGGCGCGGCAAAGCCAGGATCGGACTGAGCCATAGGCTTGCCGGGTGCCGCCGCGGGCTGAGACTGTGAGGGCGAATGTTCCTGCTTTCTGTGGGCCTCGTCGCCGTTGTTTGCTACTCTGGCTTGCTTGCCTGGTGGACTGAGTTAGTATGGGTGTGGAGGGAAGAGAAGAGAGAGAGAACAAGCTGAACGTGTATCTCTGGGTGTGTGTGTGTGTGTGTGTGTTTGTGTGTACAAGATAGAGCCTGATGGTGATCATGAGGATGGTTTGGGGTGACGTAAGAGACAGGCACCAGCGGAAACCGAGGAAGCTCCCAGTGAGGCTTCATAGGGAGGAGCCCGTCACGCAGTAGTAGTAGTGCTTCTGCGTCCCTTTCTCCCTTGGTGGATGAAGAGCCATGATTTGAGGGATTAAGGGGGAAAAAATAATGACAACTTGAATTAAAAAAAAATCAAAAATAGAAAAAGGGCGGGGGAAGGAGGGCAGGGGGAAGAGGGAGGTTGCGGCGGGAAGGGCGCCCTTACCATGACGAATAAAGTTCTTGAGTTGTTGTATGGTAGACATTGTAGGCGATGATGTGACCTTGAAGCTGATGGTGGTGTTTCAACTGGTCAACAGTGGGAACGTCTTCCCAGATCCAGAGCAGGAGAGATGAGCTGAGGAATGCTGAACTCAAACTGCTCTGATGGTGGACACGGCGGAAAGTATGACGAAGAACTCGACGAGTCTCGTTCTGTCTTTACTTCTGTTATGGTGCGAGAGGCCGCAGCAGCAGCAGGTGGAAGGGAGGGAGGGAATAGAGTGTCCCTTTTTTTTTTTTTTTTTTTTTTTTTTTCCTTCAGTTTTCCTCAGCTCGTTGCCTTCTATTAAAGCACGGTCTTGGTCAATGACGCAGGCTGCTTCGTCTTTTTCGTTTTTACCCCTTCTCTTCGCTTGTTGCTCGCAGAGTTGCGTTCCAAAAGCCGTGTCTCGGTTCCGTGGTAGAGGCGGGAGGGGTCTGATTCTTGGCCTGGCTTCTTGAGATAATGCGAGGGAGGTGGAATGATCTGATCCTGTTGTGGTAGACGAGACGGAGGTGGTGAGGTGTAAGGTTTGAGGTAGAAAACCAGATGACAGTCGATGAGTGGTTGAGACCCGGAGTGTGTGTGGGAGGGGGAGTGAGGTAAAAGCTGTCGGGGATAACAGTGGTGATGATGGGTTGGGAGAATGGGCCGTCGTCTCTGTTTTGGTTGGCCTGCGTAATGAGGGAAGATTGGTCGGGCGGTAGATACGTCAGACGGCTGGCAGCCCAATTCCAGGGCAACAAACAGGACCGACAGGCTGGAAAAAGCAGCGTCTGCAGGGCTGCGCAAGGAGCAGGTGGTCCAAGGTGAGATGAGGTTAAAGGCCGGTCTTGGTCTTGGTCCGGGGGCCTGCTGGTGGCGGTCCAGCTATGACGAAGTCTTTCCGCGATCTTGGTCCAGGGGAGGAGGATGATGGGGGGGCGTATGAAATGCGGCTCAGGGGCTGTGAAAAGGCGAGGGCACACAGTAGCACAGGCCTCCTGCTCGCGCGCGCGTCTCTGCAAGGTGTGATGGGAGCGGGATTGCGCAGTTTCTCGAGAGAAAACGGAGGCCACCCTATTTCATCATAGGCTCCTTTAATGATGATGATGAGGGATCCGATCAGACTAAGAGACAGTCGCTGACAAACATAGGACGAAAGGACTTGGGATCAAGGCCTGTCTCAGATTCCCGCTTGTCAAGCAGCCAGCGCGATGTTGGTCTGGTCGAGGTCAGTCTGCGGGGAACAAGCCAGAGCAGCAGGGAGGTTCTAGACGCAGCCCCCTGGAGCTTTTTTTGCTTTTGCCTTTCTGTTTCGGGCCGCTGGCTGTCGAGATGGGTGGTGGGTGGGTGGTATGGCGCAAAGGCGGAGAGGGAGGTGATGTACAGGAGGAGCCTCTCTCTCTTTGTTGTCGATGGGCACGATTTCCGTGGATCCTGCGAAAAAAAAAAAAAAACTCCTAGGATCGCCTTATGTCCGTCGTGACAAGGTGCAGGAGGGGCAAAAGAAAAGACGTCAGGGTCTAACCGGAGGACGCGCCGGCATTAACACTAGTGAACGGATGAGCGCGGCTATCTTTGTTGGGTATAATTGAGCAGCCTGGCTGGCATTTGCCGATCAATGATTTCAAACGGCGACGGTGTGTGCGTATTTTGTGTGCGTGTGTGTGTGTGAGTGTGTGAGTGTGTGTGTGCTGGATTGTCTGCTGCAATCCTACGCGTTCTTGCTGTGCTGTCTTTGCCTTGCTTCGCGACGAGCGTGTGACCCTTCCTGGTGCGGTGTGGTGGGAGCAGGTGCTGGTCGAGATGTGAGGGTGGTTACGGTGATAGATGCAATGCAACGCACACGTACAGATTGTGTGGTGACAGAGAAGAAGCTGTTGGAGGGTCGAAAATGGAAAGGGACGGGCTTGGAATGGAGGGGTCATGGACGGGGGGACTCGGGCGTGACCCGCCTATTGGAAGGAGGGGTGGGGGTAAGGGGAGGGGTTAGATTTGTAAAGGTCACTTGTTGCCGAGAGAGAGGGGCAACCCTGGTTTAAGGCAGCTGCTTCCCACCTTGACACTGCCGTGGCTGCCAGACTGCAGTGCTTGGTCTACAGCACATACAATCGCTCCGGTGCATCGATTATAGTACATACAGTAGCAGTGCTTGCAACTCTTTGTCCTACATAGTATTGACTACAATAGGAGCATGTTCCGTTCTTGTGATTTTTGAGTTGTTTTACAGGCGGCAAACGCGATGCAGTAGCGCATAAAATTAAACTGGACCAGGGGGTCGCACTGTATACAGTGGCGTACAGGTGCGGCTCACGTAAACTCCAGCCCTTGTCACAAGGGTGCTCACTATACATAGTAGACAGCGACTAAATAAGAGGGGGAATTCATGTAGAATCACCAAAAAAAAAAAAAAAAAAACACATACAATGCAAACAACAGCGTGGGCCGGGCTGGGAAGTTCGCATGCTGCCTGCAGGTGGGGTCTGGTCTGCAGGGTTGGTCAATGGAGGCCCAATCGACAGGCATCTGCCATGGCGAGTCCGGCGTGGGTCTCACCTGCTGGGAATGACGTAGCGACCCGCGTCATGGTGAACCGGGGGTCCTCCCATCCCGGCCCTGCGACATGACGTGCACATAGTTGATAGGGGGGACAGGCACGTGGGAGGGAAGGGGGAGAGACGGAGAGGGAGAGAGGGAATTGATTTGTAGAATGTTGGTTCTCGAAGATTACTGGACTTGAGAGGGGGTTTGGGAGGATATCAGCTTCGGTAGGAGGCAGAGGATGCTATATCTATGTCTCGACCCAGTCTCAAAACTGAAAACCACGGATTTGTGTGTTTCTTTTTATTTTGCTTTCTCGCTTTTTAGTACTCCGGACTCCTGCCCTCCTGTGTGGCGGCCTGCCTCGGAGGGTGCCCTGATGCTGGCAGCTGGGCTGGGACCATTCGGGGCTATTCGGGCCTAAATTTTTGGAATTAGAGGCCTTGGCGTTCCTGGGCGCCTGCTACATTCAGGCCTTGCATGCCCTGGCGCAAGCCACGCACGCACTAACTCGGTGCCTTGAATTTTATTGAATTTTACTTGTACTATAGTTCTGGGAAGTATGTATTTACTTTGTTCACGCGCAGACCAGCGCGACGACGGCACGACGACGACCTTGAGACACATACACACACACACACACACACAAACAGGAGCAGGAGATGCGCGCGCGACACTTCGTGATAATTAATTAAGACCGAGCTATATACCTACCACATATGGTATGCCTCTGGAACGGCCTGGTTCGCTTAGGAACAGCCGCCTGGTTCACCGTGGGCGGAGATGCTAGCGCCTGACTCGTTGGACAAACGTACTTACGGAGTACTGCCCTGCTAAAGACTGCGCCGCGCGCTGCCCTGACCTGACCTGACAGGCCTGCATTGCTGCTGTGCAGTTGCTGCCCCACCCCAGAGGTCTGGCATCTCCTGCAGCTCTCCTGCTGTACCTGACTGACGTCACAGCCCACCAGCAGCAACACCCACACCTCGCACCTCTGGCAGACAAGAGAATGTTCTGTTCTATGTAGCCAGGTCTACAGTATTCTTTACAGTCTATGGTGTGTGTGTGTGTGTGTGCGTGCGTACAAGTACAACAAGTCTGGTGGACTGCTAGAGTACTGAAGTTGGCAGCCAGCCAGCTCCGAGATCTCACCACACAGCATAGTCCCGAGTACTCGCTACATTCATTAGTGCCTGGGCGTGCCCCAATCATTTGAGGCCATCATTACTCAGTCTGGGTATCAGATATAGTGCATCGTTTCAGCAGTGCATAGTACGTCCGCACGGTACTGTAGTATCATGCATACCAGAGAGAAATGCAGTGGGGGTTGTAACTTGTATTCTGATCCGGGGAATCTGGGGCAGAATACGACATAAGCACCGACCGTGGTGGCCCCCTGCACACATTCGTTCTCGACTTCTCCTCTAGATTCTCAACACCACTGACTATCCTTGGTCTGCAGATTGCCAAAGAAGCATAGTGCATAGTACAAGTACATGCTTCTTCTTAGTAAAAGCGCAGGCCTCCTCGAGTTCCACACAGTTCCACCGGACTACTGCACCGCCTGCAGCAGAGTCATGTCCCATCCTGGACCTCGAGTGTGACTGGCAGCGAGTGCTGATGACATATTGTAGCTACTAAGAAAGTAGTACTGTACTATCCACTGTTGTAAGCATTTGATGCTGCATCTTTCGCTTGTCTAAACCAACACTGTTCGATATATATATCAATGTCTTATGGAGTATGGTGTTGCAACGATCAGACACATGCTCAAGGAGAGTAACGAAGAAGAAGCGTCAAAATGGACTCTACGTCCAGATGAGCGCTGATTACTGCCGTAGAGGACAGATAGGATGATGAATCAACAATCAATCGCCTTGCCAGCATTGTCGCAGATGAGTAGTATTGTAAACATGCTATTGAGGCTTGTGGGAGGGAAACCTCCGGCAACCCTGGAACCCAGAGTCGCAGCAGGCTCGTCCAGCATTCGCTCGTTGCCACCACCACATTCACCCAAACACCTTCCTCCCTCCAAACCAGGTCTCCACGACGTGGGCCTCCAGCAGCCGCTCCTTGTCCCACTTCATGTCCAGCACGGCCAGGTCGGCCCTGAGCCCCTCCTGGACCGCCCCCGTCGTGCCCTCCATGAAGCAGCTGTAGGCGCTGCCCTGTGTGCCGGCGACGACGCTTTCGCACAGGCCCAGCGCAAAGTGCGGGTTGACGGCCGTCTCGAGCTCGGGCTCCCTCGCGCTCCGCCTGGTGGTCGCCACGTAGCAGTTAGCCGGCAGGCTGTGCGGCGCTGTGGGCGCATCACTGCCGAGCGCGATATTGGCCCCGCCGTCCGCCATCTCGCGGTAGGCAAACGCCCTCTCGCACCTGTGCGGGCCGATGAGCCGCGGCCAGGCCCCCAGGATCGCCGGGTCTGCATGCACCGGCTGCACCGACGCCGTGATGCCCAGCCGGCCCAGGCGCGCCGCGTCCTCGGCCGAGGTCAGCTCCAGGTGCTCGATCCGCGGCCGCTGCTCCGGCCGCACCGCGGCCTCGATCACGTCCACCGCGTTCCGGATCGCCAGGTCGCCGATCGCGTGGATCGCCACCTGCAGCCCGGCCCTGCTGGCCTTCTCGACCGCCGGCAGCAGCATCTCCTTGGTCCACACGGGATCCGTCGACAGGCCCGAGTGCGTGTACGGCTCCGACAGCGCACTCGTACACGCATCTACGATGCCATCCGAGACTATCTTGATGCCCACGACCTTGAGGTCTGGGCTCGTCTCGGCGCTGTACCTGCACGCCATCTCGATGGCGTGGTCCACCTGCCCTGCGACGTCGGCCTCGTCCGAGGGCCGCAGGAGCCAGTACGCCGCGATGCGCACCGGCAGGTCGGGCCGCTTCGTCTTTAGGTGCAGCAGGCTCTCCCAGCCGTTCTCGTCCATGGCCATGTCGACCATGCCCACGTACCCCTCTGCGCTGAACGTCTCGACGGCGTGCTCGATGGCGCTGGCCCGCTCCTCGAGGGTCGAGATGCGCGAGATCCACGGCCAGATCAGCGTGAACACGACGGCCTCCTCGAACAGGCCCGTGGGCTTGCCCTCGGCGTCCCTGTGGATGGTGCCGCCGGGAGGATCTGGCATGGACCCGATGCCCAGCCCTCTGTCGAGCTCGTCAATGCCTGCCTGGTTGGCCCACGTGCTGTGCAGGTCCTTGGTGTCGACAAAGATGGGCCGCGGGTCCAGGTCGTCCAGCATGCCGTGGTCGACGCCTCCGGGTGTCTGGGTGTGGCGCCACGATTTACACATGATGCGGGGGAGCTCTGGGTGCGCGGCCGCGTATTCTCTGATGGTGCGCCGGATGTCCTCTAGGTTCTGGCACGGCCCGAGGTCGGCCTTCTTGAGCGAGAGGCCCAGGAGGAGCAGGTGCAGGTGCCCATCGATGAAGCCCGGGAGGACCGTCCGGCCCTGGAGGTCGTGCACCTCAGCGCCGCTGGCCCGAGCCGACCGGATCACCTCATCCTCTTCACCAGGGTCGGACGAGGTATTGACGTGTCGAATGCTCCCGTCGGCGCCGATGAGGAGGCTCGAGGCAAAAGAGGCCTGCTGGTCCTTGCTGGTAGGGCCGGTGGCCTGGAAGATCTTCCCGTTGACGAGGAGTGTTCCAGCGGCCGGCATGGTGATCATGTTTGGGATCAGAGGGAGGGGGGAGGGAGAGAGAGGCTTGGTCTTGTCGTCCTGGACCGAGATCTACAGTAGTGAGCCAAGGTGTGTTGTGCCCTGGGACGATCATTGCCGCCATGCACAAGACAAGCCTCGGCTGTCTCCAGAAAAGTTCAGACGCATTCTGTCGGCTCATGTTTAAATAATGCGGCGCCCCTCCGGAGCCTGTAGATGTTCTATAAGGAATCCTAGGTGTGCGATAACGGAGCGCTGTGCCCAGGCGGCGTAGTGGAGGATGGTCGCTTATTTTTTTGCCCGTCAACACGCCAGAATCACCTTTGAATCGCTATCTAGGCTATCAGCTGCAGTGCAAGAACAGGCCCAAGAAATTACATGCAAGGGTTGTCAAAGCCTACAGCAGAACCCTTATTCACCATGAACCCTTCTCTCTCGCGAGACTGGCCTCAACAGCGTGCTCATTTCAACATCGATTGACTATCCCTTTTTCTTGTGCCATTTCCCTCGCTTAATGCCTCCCCAATGAGGCGTGAGATGAATCAGTAGGGGTTTCTCAGACAGGCGCCCTCTGTATTGTCTGATCGCCTGGTCTCATGCTGATCGCCAAGCCAATCCCACCCCTTGTTCCCCATGGCGATCAATCACACAGCGCAGAGGAACCGTACTGTACCCTCAGAGCTGTCACAGCGATCCACATGGGTGCAAGAGCGGCTCGTCCCATCTTAGCCTAACGAGGATTTGGCTTTGTCTGACAAGCTTAACTGCTTACAAGAGACACGAGACAACAGAGCCTCAACGCTTTCATATCCGAGTACTTAGCCCCTTTGGAGTTTCGTACATGGGGTTGTTTAGGCATGGTTCGTAAGGGGATGTTGCGACTGAATCGGGAAGTTGGGAATGTTTATAGAGAAGAATATGAGAAGCGCACTCGTCTGAACTTGAGAACCAAGAATTGATCTCCCGGTTGCTCTCCCGTCGCCTGATGACCACAGTTACATTCTTTTTTGTACCTCTTCTTTCTCTTCTTCTACCCAGTTGAACTGTTTTAGTGTGGTGCAGGCTGGATACCTGAGCCCTGAGCCATTCTTTTACTTTGTTTTCAGATACACTTCTACCTTTTTGCCCCAAAAATGATCTCCAAGATTGTGTTGTTGGTCGTGGCCACGGCCTCTATGGTCTTCTCCAGCCCGCTGGCAATCGAGCGCCGGACCGATGCTTTTGACATCACGTGTACCGACGCAGACGCGTATGTCATATCCATTTCATGATTATCTTCCATCTTTGGGAATGCCCAGTAAAGAAACTTGTGGCTCTAATCGAGCGGTTTCAAAATACACAGAAACATCGACGAGCACAACAAGAACGTCGCTCTCCTCTCCATATGCGGCGGCATCGCCGGAACCATCGAGAAGTGCGAGGGCGATCCGACATCCACAGAGGGCGCATCAGGCGATGCCAAGTTCACGCTGAACCCGACCGTCGCGAATGCCACCATCAACATCTCCAAGGGCAGGTGGGAGCAGTGCATCAAGTCGGCGGAGGCTGTCTGCCCGGGCGGCCAGGCTTATACGGCCACGTGCCCCTGGGTGCGTCGACTGGCGATGTTGACTTTGAGTTGACGAAGCAATAAAGGGGTCTAGAAAGAAGGAAAACCATGTTTGTACATCCATAATGTGTACATGAGGGAAGAAATTTATATATACCTGGAGTGACCACTCTCCCAGAGTCTGCGACTGAGTGAATGGTCCAAACCTTTGGAAGTCAGTCTTCTTCAAAACAATATTTCTTTGAAAGAGGGGTTATGTCTCTCGTGGTATCCATCGAAGCTTCAAAACATTAAATATGACCATGTGAAGTAAATAGCAGTTATTGAGGAAGACCGCTGGAGGAAATTGCAGATGGCCTCTGGTGTCCTCCCACTTTCCTGCCCATCATCTCCATCGCTTGACCTTCATTTATTAGACAAGCACCGTCTATGCTCGGCAAGTCTTACCGCTATTTTGTTATCGCTTCCTCCTTACTCGACAGCCTCGGAACCAGCTGCGGGCGCACACCGTCTAAGCGGGCACACTTCACAACAAACAGCCACTCTCCGTCGCTCACGAGTCACGATATCAATGACGTACAAGTTTCTTGGCAACTAATACCTTCTCGTGAGTCTGGTGATAAGTCTGAAAATGACGGAACTCGGTCCTATACTGCAAAAGACGTCGTGACTCCTCTCGGATCAGCGGTGTTGCGCCCAAGCGATGCGGGGTATCGTCGAGAGAAGCAATTCAGGGTGGCAGCGAGAATGGCGTGCTGCCGCGAGCTCTTAGCAGAACACCGCACAGTTTTCGCTGGGGTGCTGTTAGTAAGGGCAGATAAGGCGCATGCAGTGCGGAGAGTTGCGTGCTCTGCGCCTGGCATGACATCTACGGCCGGCTTGATTATGATCAACAATAAGGGCCCAGACCACCAGGTGGTCCTTTTTTTGTTTTCTTTTTTTTTGCTTTAGTCAACCTTGCCGAGCTTAGGCCATGCATAGTTCGACTTTGTTATAGGGGGAGGGAGCGGGGAGAAGGGACGAAAGGAAGGGAAGGGGGAAATCCATTCCAATACTTTACTTAGTACTTAGTAACGAGGGACGACGCGGGAAACCGGCAGATCAACATTGGCGCATGTGTGGCCCTGAACAATGCCGACAAGGTTCATGGCACCAATCTTGGGAAGGGATGTGTTTGGGAAGAGGAGGGGGGTGTGGGAGGGAAGAGGGCTTAGTGGTCAGGTACGGACGTACTATTTACTTCATGCGGCACTCAAAGTTTGCCTGGCACACATTAGCCTGTTGATTAAAGCAGCAAAGCCACACTGGTATCTTAATGGATGATCTTTGGACGGATAATATTCGCCGATACTACTTAGTAGTATAGCACAGCACATGAAAAACCTGTCATAGTAGCACCATACTACCAAGTATCTCTCTCCTTTTCCTACCCTGTCACCCTGTCAACCTGTTTGCCAGTTGTCGAAGATTTGGCTAGCGGAGGATCCAACCTTGGAGTCCGACCAGGTCCCCGATTTTTATGAGAGGCTTAAGCTTAATATTGGACAGCCATGCCCTCCCTGGTGGTCCAGCAGTAGAATGCCCGCCCCGGCCCCCTGATTTTCTCTCAAATACCGGGCCAGGCGCTCAGCCACTCTCACCTCAGCGGCTGTAGGTTCCTGCTTATTGCCTTTTGTTCCTTTGGAGAGCCGCTCTGAGAAAGAGAGAGAGATTGTGAGAGTCGGTTCTTGTCCAATGGATCAGGGTCTTCTGCTGGGGTTGAACGAACGGCAAAAGTTGAAGAGTGACGCTCTTGTCCCCATAAATAACCCACACTCCTGAGCTATGCATGCAACCAGGGAGGGATCGATCGAACGTGGGGCCGACAGGAACGTCAACATATATATTTCTCCTCGACGCGGGTACTTGGCCTGTTTATCGTGGTGACCGCAACATCGCCATGAACGTGCATGATTGCGTGCTGCTGCAACTGCACAAGCATACACACACACACACACACGCACAGCGTCCCAACAGCCGATCACAACAATCACGACAGCAGCCGCTCACCCCTCATCTCTTTCCCCTCTCTCCACGGAGCACGCAAAGTTGACGTTGATGGTCGGAACATGGAGGAGGAGCCTTCTGCGTCGCAACCCCTAAGGCCGTCCAAAATGTTTAAATATGGCACGTTCACATCGCTCTTCGGGGCCAGGGGAAGAAGGCGGCCCCAGAAGATTCGGACACGTCGACATCGCCGCCACCGCCGGATCCCTCCAGCGCCTCGAGAGCCAAGTGCATCCGCGTCTCAATAATCATAATGCTTACTTCGGGCGTCGTTCTGGCCGTGGGCCTGCTCGCGGGTCTTCTCACCCGGCACAGGGTTGGGGCAAGCCCTGCAACCAGCGATGGCAGGCCCAATATCGTCTTCATCATGACCGATGATCAGGACAAGAGGCTGTATTCAACAGACTACCAGAGCACCGTGCAGCGAGAGCTCGTCGACAAGGGCGTCAACTTCACAAACCACTACACCACGCAGGCTCTCTGCTGCCCAGCGCGGTCGTCTCTCCTGCGAGGACAGCAAATTCGTGAGTCAAATCATCGCCCCTGCTCTAGAACAAGTCGAGGCTGACACTGGATTTCTAGATAATACCAACATCACCAACGTTGTGAAGCCTGGTGGCGCGTATAACAAATGGGTTCTCTCAGAGCAGGACCAGAATTATCTCCCACATTGGATGAAGAAAGCAGGCTACAGGAATGAGTGTAAGTTCTCGTGTGTAGATGATGAAACTTCGTTCAAAGACTGCGTATACTAATCAACGAGCCCTGGTTAGATATCGGGAAAATTATGAACGGCTATGGTATCTCGAATTACAACGTCACCCCCAAGGGTTGGGATCACGTTGATGCCTTGGTAGGTTGAGACCTCATCTATATACACGTATGCCTTGAATAGAAAGCAAAAATTACTGACAGCCGGCTGTGCTCCAGTGTGAGCCATACATAGACGACTACAATGTGCCTATATGGTCTGCAAACGGCGACACTCCGGTTTACTACCCTGGTTGGCATCAAACCGATGTCCACCGCCTCAAAGTGTATGTTCTAAGTGTTCTTCTCCGCAATATTTAGTCGTCTTGCTAATATTCGTTCTCTCAAATCCCAGGCTTGATCGATTGGACAACCTTACCAGCCAGTCGGATCCCTGGTTCCTCACCATTACGCCATTTACACCACATGTTGCCTATGAGCAGGGCAATCCTTCGAGCAGGTGAGATTCCTCTCTCCGAAATGACTTCCCCTGGCTCATTATTTGGCTGACGTGATGTGTTCGCCAGGCCCATCCCTCTGAAGAGACACATGGACCAGTTCTTGGACGCAACAGCACCGCAGACGCCTAATTTCAACCCTGCTACCGAGTATCAAGATGGCAAGTCGGGCTGGGTGCAGTATCTCACGCCCATGAACAGCTCTGCTATTAGTTTTGCCGATTTTGTCTACCAGTCTCGGCTCCAGGCCTTGCAGGGTGTCGACGAGATCGTTGAGGACGTCATTACGAAGCTGGACGACGCGGGTGTCCTCAACAACACATACAGTACGTATTCCCACTTCTCATTTGAGGGAGAAAGAGAGAGAAAGAGAGAGAGACAGTCTGAGTGCTGACCATGAAAACAGTCATCTACACATCGGACAACGGCTACCATCTGGGCCAACACAGAGTCCCTGGCGGGAAATCACTCTTCTACAACGAAGACACCAACATCCCCTTTATTGTGCGCGGGCCAGACGTCCCCGAGGGCGTCGTGTCAAGCCTCCCCAGTCTTCACCTCGACCTCGCGCCCACCTTTCTGACCATCGCCGGGCTGGATGAGGCCGAGTGGCCTCCCTTCTTCGACGGCCGCAGCCTCCTGGACCAGTGGCAGAGCCCCCTGGTCAACAACGCCACCGACGCCGGCAAGGGCAACTCGCGAGAGAGTCTCAACATCGAGTACTGGGGCCTGGTGGGCATCGAGGCCCCCTCCGGCCCGGAGCTCGGCGGCAGCTACTACAACAACACGTACAAGACGATCCGCATCGTGGGCGATGAGCAGAACTGGGCGTATGCGGTGTGGTGCAACGGCCAGACGGAGCTGTACAACATCACCGCCGACCCTTATGAGCTGACGAACCTGGCCCGCGGCGACAACATCAGCACCGTGCACCAGAGCGTCATCAACCGGCTCAATGCCCTCCTGATGGTCACCAAGTCGTGCGAGCAGGACCGCTGCCGCGACCCGTGGGCGCAGCTGGTGCCGGACAACGACACCACCCTGTACTCGCTGGTGCAGGCCATGGATTCCGCCTACGACACCTTCTTTGAGGACTTTGAAAAGGTCCAGTTCGACACGTGCATGCAGTACCAGTGGGCGGAGAACGAGACACCCTTCTTCCCGGCCCTGGATACTCTGGACGCTGGTGGTCTGGGCAGGGCCTATCGCGCCGAGACCATCGACATCCCGGCGTCGCCAGGGTCGAGGGTGATTCAGACGCCCAATTACTACGGCACGTCGGCGCAGAGGAATGCCACTTTTGCGGAGATGGAGACGTCGGCTCGGTTTATGACGACGGAGGAGATTGCTAGTACCATTGCATGAGATACCCGTACAGCGGATCACAGAAGATCACACTGATGACATATCCATAGAGAGAGGCTTGCTGCATGATGCGGCTTGCATGAGCTTGGACATTTGACTTTGGATGTAAATACTTATGAGACGAATTTACTTTGGAACGGACTCTGATTGAGATTTGAGGACATTGGCTTTGCTTAATGAACAGAATGCACTGCTCTTCTTAGCTTGACCTTCTCCAGGGTGGAAATTCACTGCGAGTGACTGCGAGAGCTGAGCACGAAAAGAAGCCGCAGCGTTTCGCTTTACTGTGGCAACGAGAAGTGAAAGCGTTTGCAAGAGGACGAATCTTGATGCAATCTGTCTTGATAGCAACTATAACAGCCTCTCGTCTCTTCTCATGTTGCTTCCCATAAGTAGAAAGGATAATGGCACAGATCCTACTATGCATTTGGTTTCAAACCTCTATTCCCCTTAAATATGGCGTCTCGGATCCACCTGAACAAACAGAGCGGTAAGAATATGCCCTTTCCGAACAGGAACCTTGATCCGTACAAGCTGCACCAGACTCACGCATATGAATGCGCAGGCGAAGAAAATCATCGCACACGACGGAATAGCCCAGAGCTATCGGACATAATAGACTGTCATAGTAGTCGACATGAAGCCTGCGTAGTACGGTCCATTGTGCGCCGGCGGTTGAAGAGAGCTATCCGTGCGGAGCACATAAGTAACATAGGCAGCGAGGTTATTAAACCATGAATTGATGTCATCCATATTCCTCGTCAGGCCCTGAATGACTTCGATCGATGGAGCACTCCAATGTGCCGCGTGGTTTAGATTAACGACGGGGTGGACATCGCCGCTTAATTGTAATATAGCTTCGGAGTTTGTCTGCAGGCCCCCTAGGACTCTTGGCTGCAAGATATAGTTTTCGTTCGGCAGCACATTCATGCTGGAAGGCATCCCGCCAAAGACGGGCCCTTGCGTGTTGTCGGTCGTTATCGACGCATTGAGCCCTGTTCACTCGGCAACGAGCGTATCCGTGAAGGTACCGTTGCGTGCTTGAGCCGTATAAGCTTGCACGCACAGCTCGAGGAAAAACACTGTGCTGAAATGACCTCGCCCGTAGTCAAGCCTGGAGAGTTTTCATATTTCAATGCGGTTGGTATGTTTGATGGTATTGACTAGAACAAGGCCGTTTGCAGCAGGCAGAGAAAAAGCTGTGGACATGCTGAAGAAAGTTCCCATGTCGTCCCTCTCGACTGTCATAGCAGCGCCAGTCGACGTCGTGATATTGCACGGGATAGAGAAACCAAATTAGTATTAATATGTTTCTTGCACTAGACAACAGCGGAAGCGACTTAACATACGGGGTCAAGATCTCTTTACAGAGTAACAGCAGACTACCCCATGCACCAGATGAGGCTTTGTCCAGGTCCTGGAGTTCCCGAAGCTGACCTGGCGTTCCCCTTGAGGCCTATAGCCGCATGTTTTGACTGACCGTAGTCGAGACTGCGTACATACAAAGCACGCGGATGACTGTCGAGGAGGCTGCAACCGTCGAGCTGAGCGTGAAGACTGTCGAATATGGCCATGACGTGACTGACATGTTGTTCCAACTGTTTGGGCAAGATGAGCAGACCAGCCATGCCCAACGTGGATGCAATAACGGAGGCGATTTCCTTCCACCACAGCATCACAACGTGACGGCATTTCACCCTGGCATCTAGTCCCATGTCATGGTGCTCTGTAAGTATTTCTTTGGACGATTTTAGGCTGGGAGTAGCCACCGCGATGGAGTACGTAAGGGAACGTTTCCACAAAGAAGCTCTGCGAGGTCTCGGGGATGAGGCTTTGGCAGAGAAGAAAGCTTAGACTGGTTGCACATAGCTTGGGAATTGGTAATAACCCTCTCTATAGACTCGAAGAAGAAGGCCCCATTACATAAATATGACCTACACCTATGCATTGAGTTGTCCATTTGATCGACTAGGACAAATGTTGCCGCAAGAGGCATGGCTAATCTACAACCTCAAGCAAATATTTTAATCAGCCAAGAAAATGTTCTCTCCTCTGATGAGAACCACAGCAACCCTGACTTAATTACAGGTTCATCCTGACAATGTAGAGGTTTGATACAAGCGGAACAGGCAAATTCAAGCTCCTGAAATGAACAAACGGTCTTGGTCAAGCTTTTGACATTTTCTCATGAGAAGCCCC
Source organism: Immersiporthe knoxdaviesiana (assembly GCA_021117315.1). NCBI lineage: Eukaryota > Fungi > Ascomycota > Sordariomycetes > Diaporthales > Cryphonectriaceae > Immersiporthe > Immersiporthe knoxdaviesiana. The sequence continues at coordinate 127,167 of CP088207.1, forward strand.
TCAATGGAGCACTGCGCAGAGCCGCCGGGGCTCAAATGGCCCCCAAGATAGAGTATGTTGCATGCAACCCACAGGAGGACCGCCATAAAATCACAATCAAGAAAAAGCGCCGGTGGCTGCTGACAGCTTTTCATACATACCTGCCGTCATCCGGAGATTGTCGTGAACAGCACAGGCTTGGAATGGTTGCATATCACTCTTTATAGATTAAGAAGATAGCAGTCGACGCAAAGACCGCCTGGGAAGCCTTAGTGCTGATATCTGGTCAACTCCGGGCGTTTGAACTATTGTGACTGCACGGATTGAGAGCCTGCCGCAGGAGGCCTCGCGAGTGCAAATAGCAGTTGGGCGCCGCAGTGTGCGTCTCTTGAGAAGACGTACCCAGGCTGTGCCCTCAAAAATGATGGAGTAGCAGCCAGCAAGGCCGGACGAGAGAGCGAAACGGAAGGAAAACGGAACGGAGCATGCGAGGTTGAGAGAATCGGGAGCGGGGCTCCTGGATCATGAGAACCCTAACCCTAGAGTGTCATTTGCATGGTTACTGTCGGCGACAACTGCACTGTCTGTGTAATATATTGATAATATAATTCCTTTCTTGTTTCAGGATACTGTTCATCATGTATGGGGTGTCTCTGATTGAATTCTATCTTATTCTAAGGAGGCATAATGCACGTATGGGGGATGATGGGGAGTGTGCAAGGATTGTTGTCGTTTTCCAACGTGGCCGAATGAGCATTGAGAACCGAGGAATGCCCCCTTTGCTCATCATGAAAAGATCTGGAAACCTAGAAAATCAAGGTGACTGGGCTTCGTCCATACTCGTGTCTGTGCCATGGCTGAGGGCATGTTTACTATGTAATTATGCGTCGTCGTAGTTGGACTGAAAACCTGCCTCCTATGAATTCAAACCCAGGTTGATAAGTCCACCAAATTGACTTATGCAATGTGTCATCATAGCACTTATCTGCCAATGTGGATCCCAATCCTCTGGAGAAGAATCTTGTCGCAGGAGGCAAAGAGGCCAGGACTCATCAGACAGACGACACCTCACCACCGCCACAGACAGACCCGAGTGTCATGTCCATGTTCCGATAGCCTTTTTTTTTTTTCTTTACAGTCTTACACTATCTTTCATCCTCGAGAGGCCTGGAACAGAGACCTGAGCCATGGTCCCCTCTCAGATCCCATTCTTCCCGCGCGTGACGGCGCAGCTCAAGTCAATCACCGAGCATATCGACTATGACTTCCAGCCGCTGCACATCTTTGCCCTCATCGGCATACTATTCGTTCTCTACATCGCCGAGCGCGCCCTAGACTTCATCTTCTTCCACCTGGGGACCTCGAAAACATCACTCCAAGGCTACAGGAGGCGCGGTCCCAAGCCGACGTACGCGCTGGTCACGGGCGGTAGCACGGGTATCGGCCTGGGCATAGCCAAGGCTCTGGTCAGGCAGGGCTTCGGGGTGATCATCCTGGCGCGCGACGAGGACAACGCCGGCCTCTCGTCTGCAGAGGCCCAGCTGCGCGAGGCCCTCGTGCTGCCCGAGGAGGACACGACGAGCTCGTCAACAGAGGTTGTTGCCGCCGCAGCGGACCAGTACGTCAAGACGATCGTCATGGACGCCGTGACGGCCACGCCGGAGGAGATGGAGGAGAAACTGCGGTCGGCGGTCGTGGACCAGGAGCTGCGGGTATCGATCCTGGTAAACAACAGCAACAACAGCATCGAATCCGTTACGAGCGCGCAGCTGGCGACGTGCTCCCCCAACGACATCGACGGCATGGTGGTAGCCAATGCAAGATTCCCGGCGAGGCTGACGGCACTGATGCTGCCGGTCCTCACGCACCGAGGCGCAGGGGTCGATGGACACGGCATGTCCTTCGGCACGCACCGGCGGTCCCTGATCCTGAACATTGGCTCCGACGCCAAAGTGGGCCAGCCGTTCAATGTCGTTGACGGCGCCACCAAGGCGTTCAGCTCGGTCTTCAGCACGGCTCTGGCGCGCGAGCTCGAGGCAAGCCCTGATACTAGCCATATTGATGTGCTGAGCGTCATAATGGGCGACGACGACGTGGGCGACGGCCAGACGGGTGCTGGCTTTGAGAAGTATGGGCAGGATGTGGTCGGCAAGGTAGAAGGGGCCTTAGGCAGAGGCCTGAGGGAGATGTATCCTCACTGGCGGCCTCACCTCCAGAGCGTGTGGCTCGGTATGGTTTCTGAGAAGTCTGCGACCAAAAAGATCCTTAAAAGAGCCGTGGTTAGGAGGAGGAGGAACAACAACGCCGTGGACACAGATCTCAAGCAGTAGTAGCACGCGCTCTCAGGCTTAAAAGGAGAAGAGTATTTCCAAGTATCTACATTCTGTATGCTGGTATTTTTTATTTTATATATCTTTACTCTTCGAGCCCTTGTTATGTGCAGGGTAGCAAAACCACAGCTTAGGATGTCCATGCGGGCAAATTATGATTCCCTTAATAATATATATCCTCCCAACTTCAGAAAGCCTTGCCTTTGGATGCGGACGACACAAAGTTTCTCACCTGTCTGAGCACTCTCTGTCTCTAGTCATCAGGCTCCACGGCGTCTTGGGCAGCTGTCGCATCATCAGGAGAGTTGGCCTCCAGCGAAGCCAGAATGCTGTTCACCTCGTCATCACGCTTCTTGTCATCTGGCTCCACAGCATCCTGAGCAGCTGTCGCATCATCGGGCGAGTTGGCTTCGAGCGAAGCTAGGATGCTGTTGACCTCATCGTCGCGCTTCTTGTCGTCCGGCTCCACGGCATCCTGAGCAGCTGATGCATCATCAGGCGAGTTGGCCTCCAGCGAAGCCAGGATGCTGTTGACCTCGTCATCACGCTTCTTGTCATCTGGCTCCACAGCATCCTGAGCAGCTGTCGCATCATCAGGAGAGTTGGCCTCCAGCGAAGCCAAGATGCTGTTCACCTCATCATCACGCTTCTTGTCATCCGGCTCAACGGCGTCTGCAGCAGCGGTCGCGTCGTCGGGAGAGTTGGCCTGAAGAGAAGCCAGGATGCTGTTGACCTCGTCATCACGCTTCTTGTCGTCTGGCTCCACTGCGTCTTGCGCGGCCGTGGCATCATCAGGTGAGTTGGCCTCGAGGGCGGACAGGATGCTGTTAACCTCATCGTCCCGCTTCATCTTGGTATCCGGCTCCACAGCCTCGTCGGCAGCAGAGGCGTCGTCGGGCGAGTTGGCCTGCAGCGCGGCCAGGATGCTGTCGACCTCGTCGTCGCGCCTGCCGAGGCCCTGCGTGGCTGCGGTGGCGTCGTCGGGGCTGTTCTGCTGGAGCTCGCCGAGGATGGAGGTGGCGTCCTCCTGCTGAGGGTCGGGCGCGACCATCTGCACGGCGGCGGCGTCCTCGGGGCTGTTGGTCTGGAGCTCGGACAAGGCCTTGTTCGGGTCGAGGTCTGGGTTCATGGGAGCCGCGGTGACCGCCACGATGGCGAGAGAGGCGAGGATGAAGGGACGCATGGTGAGGGGTCTTTGGGTTGGTTGAGAGATTAAAGAAGAGAGAGCACTGCTCTGTGTGTGTGTGTAGTGGTATTAAGGGAGAGAAAATTAAAATATGGTCAAGTCCAGCTTTCACTATATACAATCAACTGGCGAACGAACAAGAGGAGACAGAGCTCAGCCTCCAGAAGAAGAACGGGATCTTGTTGTTCATATTAATACCTGGCAAAATGCCACAGTGAGCACTCACAAGCCTCTCGGAATCAGATTCATCCAGCCTCCGTTCGTCAAATTATTTTCACATACCTAGCAATGAGGTAATGACAAAAGATGCGATTCGAAGGCCTTGTTTCTACCCGGCATAGCCTGAGCGAGACAGAATTGGTGTCGGCTTGCCAAGGCCCGCGATGTTGAGTCTTGGGATGACTCCGGAGGTGTTTCGTGGTTTGGACGACCAAGGCACTCCGGGGCACCCGCACAAGCTTTGCGCCCATGTCGTGCAACGCAGAGCCGCGTCCCAGAGATCAGAAGAACTTGAATCTCTCACACGCTACATACATCTGTATATAAGCTCAGCTGGTTGTCTTCGCAAAGAAAGAGCCAAATAGGTTATGATAGTCAGCGGGCCTGTCCCCTGCCTGCCGCCCCGCACGGCGATGTGTGCTTGTGTTTTAGAAGTTTGGGCAGCGCTACGGGAGCATCCGGCTTGGGGGCGCATGCTGGACGGGCCGAAGGAGGGTCGAGGCGATCCCCATGTGAAGTCTGGACTAAGCCAAGTCTCCCAAGACTGCCACAACAATTTTGCAAGTCATAGAAGGCGTATATTGACTGCTGGTTGCTGGTTGGCCATGCCAGGGTACCTAGGACGCAGCCGAACCTATGAACAAGAAAATATTAGGTGTGCTATGCATTTCTCACATCTTTCACAGCAGGATCGATGCAATCATTCATCTTGATCCCCTGCCGCTGGCTCCTGTCTCCCCTGGGCACAAGTGACATGACCCCGTACACGCAGAGAGCCACTGCTGTGATGAAGTCGACGATGTGCACTGCCCACCATATATGCTGTGTCCCCAGCGCGCACTCGGCATATTCGAACCTCCACTCCCAGCTGTCCTCGTCGAACCAGGCGCTCAGGAGCCCAGCATTGCCTCCGTAGCCGCCCATCATGCTGCGTACCGTGATCTCTCGGACGCCAGGCATTGAGGGGTTCTCCACAATGCCTTCTTGGGCAGCGCCATGCCACCTCTTCGCCTGCCACTCCCTGTCAGCCGGGCTCTCGCCATGCGACTGGTTGATGAAGTGGTAGGTGTCGCAGCCTTCGTGATCGTGTCCGTTGATGATGACCCCCTCCGTCCCCGGCCGCTGCCCGCCGCCATCGGGTCTCCGCTCAGCCCAAAGATCCCCTGGAGGAAGCCTCTCGACGCGTCTGCGCTCAGCTGGTTCTGCTCCTTCAGGCTGCCGTCTTCGTCGTGGAAAGAGAAGTAGGGGGTCGACGCAGATGCCCTCGGCCTTGTACAGTGGGACGTGGGTCAGGACGACGGTGAAGTGGCCCTTGTGCTCGACGGCAGAGGCGGTGTTGATGATGTCGTTGAGGAATTTGTAGGTCTCGTCCTGAAGCTCGGAGGATGTGGCTGGGGTGTCGAGGTTCATGTCGTTGAGGACGACGATGCGCAGCTCGGGGATGAGGCGGTCGTCGTAGTGACGTGGGGTAGAGGACGACGCTCCGTCTTGGGTGGTCTCGGCGGAGGGGGAGTCGTCGTCGTCGTCACGGATGGTGCTCGCGGCAGCAGGGGAGAGGACTGAGGGAGGGATCTCGAAGCGCAGTTCGTAGTTGGCCTTGCCGAAGACGCGCTCGAAGCGGTTCATCCTGTGTACGGTCAGGTCTCCAGCGTAGCCAATGTCGTGATTGCCCGCAACATTGAGGATGCGCCGCTGCCATGTCTCGTTGTACAGTGCCGTGCCCAGGGCGCCGGCCACGACATAGTAGTCGTCTGCGCCTGGCCATGTAGCAGCCTCGTCTGGCATGCGCTGGCCTCCCTTGAAGGCCCTGTTCCAGTACCTCCACCCCCTCCTCTCGAACTCTTCGTCCGAGATCCACTGACTCCCGACAAGGTCACCCAACACTGTCACGTGTGTAGGCACCGTCCACCAGTTCAGGGAGCGGTACATGTGGGCGAGGTAGAAGTCATTGCCGAACAGATCGAACCTCTTGCGTATGCTCTCGAGCGTGTTGGGTATGTCGTCGAAGTAGAAGTCAACGAGGTCGTGGAAGGCCTGCTTGGTGCTCCTTCGAAAGCTCGGGTACTCATCGGAGCGAGACCTGAGGCGGGACAAGAAGTCGTGCAGGTGTGGGAAGGAGGAGTCGCGGTAGGCATTGGGTATGGAGGTGTCGCCCTCGAGCTGGGGATCGCCGAGGGCCAGCAGCCGGAAAGGAGCCACGTGCAGGTCGGAAGCGGAGGAAGGGCGGCGGTCGAGAGGGCCGGAGCTGGTGTCGGTCGTGGTGGGCTGCGGGTCTACAGAGAACAGATGGAGCTTCACGGTCTCCAGCCAGGCGGCGAGGTGGCCATCGTGGGAGGATGTTTGTGACGAGGCGGAGGATGACGGTAGAGGGAAGCCGCAGGTCAGGAAGAAAGGGTAGAGGTAGAGGTAGACGGTCAATGTCACCGACAGGGGAACAAGAAGTCGCAACAGGTTGCGAAGGAGGCCATGAGCAGCGGCATACGTGAAAGGGGAAGAGGACATGTATGACAAGTAGGATGCTATGGACGCATTGAAACGACAGAACGGTTGTGGATGGAGGCGGTGGGCGAGTAGTGGGCGGGCAGCATAATTTAAACGTTAATGAGGTCGGTGAGGCGGAACTGGACGTGACGTGACGTGGCCGCGAACTCGTAATTATTTTGGAGTTTCGCGAGGGCAGGGCTCAGCTTCTAGTGGCATTTACTATTTACTATAGTGGAGTACAGCACTGTAGGAGCACCTTTGCTTAGCAGCAGGGGGCAACACAGCAGGGGTTAGCTGCTGGTGGTGGGTGCTAGTTCCCGATGTCAGATAGGGCAGGGCCCCTGTAGAGAGCCTAGGATGTCGGTCAGCTTATAGCACAGGATGTGTCAATTGATTTGCCCAGTGTATATTCGAGTATGATTGTCTTCATGGTCCCTACTTGTGCCCTGTGGAATTGCTGCCTCCAGAACTACTATGTATCTGTAGTTATCTGGCAAAGCTTGTTTGTTGATTGTCTCAAGCTGATGTTCCTGCCAAAAGCTTAAGCAGAATTATGTTGGACAATATGGATGATTCACACAAAAGGAAAACATTATTTTTATATTCTGTCTTGAGAGACCAGTTGCCCAGCTAAAATTTCACCAACTCTTCATTGTTCACAATTCAGCGATTTCTATCTTATTGTCAATATTGCTGTCTCTGCAACACCTTTTCTAAATATTCTACACTAACTTACAAGAACCAACATTATGATGCCTAATTTTGTCTACATTGAAGTGATAACATAATAGCAATATGCCTCCACTCTGCACTCTCATATACTCATTTCCCTTTTCAACCTATAACAGATGCTTCACACATGTAGGTGCTCTAGGGAGCCTCCAGTGTTGGATTAAAGAGAATGTTGTTATAGGCAGCAATCGAATATTCCACTAATTAAGTAGTTTTCACTTGGTCCTATCATCCAATCCCCTTGTGGAGAGAGCACCTTCGGTATACATAAACAAACACACAGTCCAAGATTCATCTGGCTATCTTGGAGGTCTTGTCGATTCCTCGACTTGTTGCGGGGGCATGTTGATCAATTTCCTGCCATCATATCAGATCTGACCCTCCACTTGTACATCCCAGCCCCATTCACCAAACTCATTCTCTACTAAGTATCACCCACAGCTACCTTGGAAACTCTCTTTCTGCACAACGGCTGCATGCTCTCGCCCAGGAGACCGTTATGACCGACTTCGATGCCCAGAACCACTATTTACGAGAGAGTCATAAGCACTCTCGACCAGCACTGCTTCCACATCGCCCACCCCTACGCCACTGAGAGAATTGACGAGCTAGCTCTGTGGCTCGAGAATGAGGAGGAGGAGGAGGAGGAGAATAAAAAGCAGAACACCAAGCACCCCAACCGGGGCTCATCCGTCTGGGCTCGTGGCTCTGGCAGCAAAGGCTACTCAAGTACCCAAGGTCCGTCACCGAGTCCATGATATGCAATCCTGGCTCGTCCAAGACCCAAGACACTATCAAGGCCATCCACAGGTCAATGCCCCGGCTGCTTCTGGTTCCAGTCCCTCGACGCCTTGTCCGCAGTGAGGAAGACGTTCTTGTGTATTCGCAGGACGATACTCCTTGTGTCCTCAGAGGAGAAGGCCGCCCCCGTCTCCACTGAGGAGGTCGACTTGATCGAGTTCCCTGCTCAGGAGGTTGATCTGATTGAGTTTCCTGCGGACTCAGGAAAGCTCACCTGCCCCGGGAGATGGAAGGGGGGTGGTTCTGAGCGGCATATGGGAATAAGTTTGCGGAGGATGCGAGGATTCAGATTATTCTTCTTCCTTCTTCCTTATTGGTTCTTTTTTTTTTTAAAAAAACCCCCCGAAAAAAGAAAGGAAAAAGCCCAAATGGCTCAAGAAGCATGCTCAATATCAGGTCCTTCATTCTCGACTACCAAGGTACATGTTCACATGGTCAGCAATTCAGAAGCTAGAATGGTCAAGAGATCAACACAGGTATCTAAACCCAAAAAATCTCGCTTGGTCCTTAGTAGCTGTTCCTATCAATGACGAGCAATAAGGACGGATGAGGGTGAGCTCTAGAGCCGCGATAGTACTTAGCTTACCTTGGTAAAACACGACACATGAGCTATCCTAGGTGCGGAATTCCCTAATAGCAGAAGGGAGCAGCAGGCAATTTAATTTCCGCAGACAGCAACCTTCTCCCTTCACTGACCAAAATTGCACCCTTCCCAGGGCGGCTCTCACGTTATCATCATGCAGTTGTCATCAAGTGATTTATTTACCAGTAGACGCGATGTACTAGGTCTCGATGGTGACACACCGACATTATAGGATCGCCAAGTCGAAATCTGAGTCAAATTAATATGAAAGTAATTACTGCCTGACCGCTGCTTGGAAAAGGGCGTCAGGCAAGAAGCAGGACCACAAAGTAACTAGCAAACAAAAACGGCGTTCGTGGTGGGCCTATACGTGTTACAGCATGACTTTTTGTCTTGGGGTGAAGCCAACGGACGGCACGTTCGCCCGCTCGGCAAAGAACCCTCCCTCACGTCGTGAAATAACGTTTTTACTCTTTTGTTCTTCTCCTTTCGCTTCTTCCCCCTGCAGACATACTTTCCCAACACGGCACGCACGGGTACGCTGTCTGTGTAGCGTGGATCTAGAAAATAGGAAACATGTGGTCTGCGCGTGATTGGAGGCAGGAGGAAGTGGTCCTTGTGCTAGGGTCAGATAATATTCAGGCGACGGTACAGTACGCACTTTCACCTCTGTTGATAAATACACCTTACCTGAGCTGAACCTGTCCAGCACCTTCTTTTGTTTGTCTCTCACTCCTCCAGTTCATCCTGTATCTGGAACTCAGTCCTTTGAGCGCAGGCTATCTGTATTACCCGCATGTCAAGGCATCTGTACATCTATCCTCGCCCCCTTTTTTTTTTTTATTCTTCCCCTTAGCTCCTCCTCGTTCTCTCCATCACAATCCATAATGCACTCTCTCACTCTCCTGCTCACCGCCGTGGCCTCTGTGTCGGCACGAGTCTTCAACAGACTGGACGCGATACCTGAAGGATGGAGGAAGAGCGCCACGGCCCTGGCCACAGACAAGCTGTCCCTCAAGATCGGCCTCAAGCAGCAGCACGCAGCTGCCCTGGAGCAGGCAGTGCTGGCCATGTCAAGCCCCGATCATCCTGACTACGGCAAGCATATGTCGCGGGAGGAGCTCCGGTCCTACGTTGCCCCCAGCCCGCAGGCCGCCCAGGAGGTGACATCCTGGCTCGCCGAGTACGAAGGGATCGACTCTGCAGTTGACAACGACTGGATCACCATCAGCACTGATGTCGCCACGGCCAACTCGCTCCTGGATGCCGACTTTCACTGGTTCGAGCACTCGAAAGGGGGCGCACCAAAGCTGCGGACCCTGTCGTACTCCGTCCCTGACCTGGTGGCACAGCATGTGGATCTGGTGCAGCCCACCACCAGGTTTGGCCACCTGGGCGTCAGGCGGTCCACCATCTCCGAGATGGAGGTGCCGCAAGAGGAGAGCCACAAGGCACATTCTGTCCACCACGAGGCCTCGTCGGCGGCGGCGGCTGAGGCTGGGTCCTGCAATACCACCGTCACACCTGCTTGTCTCAGGGCGCAGTACAATATCAACTACACCGCAGACGCCAACTGCGGGAACCTGATCGGGTTTGCTTCGTACCTGGAAGAGTCTGCCCGCTACGCAGACCTCGCCGAGTTCGAGAGGACACTAGTCCCCGAAGCCGTCGGGCAGAACTTTTCGGTGGTGACAATCAACGGTGGCACAAATGACCAGGCCAGCAGCCTAGACTCTGGTAAGAGTCTCTCTCTCTCTCTCTCTTTCTCACTTGACGATGCTGTGCACTCATGACCACACGAGATAGCTTCCCCGATTGCTGACTCCATGCTGCAGGCGAGGCAAACCTAGACGTGCAATATGTCCTAGGCATTAGCCATCCGATCCCGATTGTCGAGTATCTCACCGGTGGTAGGGGGTAAGTTTACTACGAAGAAGAAGCATTGCCTAGAGGTCATGTGTGAATCCTTTTGTGCTGATGTTTTCCATCCCGTGCAGACCTCTCGTGCCATCGCTTGACAATGGATACCCGAACTCTAACGAGCCGTATCTCGAGTTCCTCACCTATATCCTCAACCTATCAGACGCAGCCCTGCCGCAGACCCTGAGCACCTCGTACGGCGAAGAGGAGCAGTCTGTACCGCGTGACTACGCCCTCAAGGTCTGCAACATGTTCATGCAGCTCGGGGCCCGCGGAGTGTCCGTTCTCTTCTCGTCTGGCGACTCCGGACCAGGGGCCACCTGCAAGAGCAACACTGACAACACCACGATCATGCTGCAGCCTACCTTTCCGGCAGGGTGTCCGTATGTCACGTCTGTGGGGGGCACCTCGGGCTCTGCTCCAGAACACGGGGTTGCTTTCTCTAGCGGAGGGTTCTCCATGTACCACGAGCGGCCAGAGTGGCAGGACTCGGCTGTCACAAAGTACCTCGAATCCATCGGGGACACGTACGCGGGTCTGTACAACGACACAGGCCGCGCCATCCCGGACGTGGCGGCGCAGGGCCAGCTGTTTGCTTTGGTCAACAACGGCCGTACCACCTTGCTCAGCGGAACTTCGGCATCGAGCCCGACGTTTGCTGGCGTTGTGGCTCTGTTGAACGCTGCGAGGAGGGCACAGGGCAAGCCTGGCCTGGGCTTCTTGAACCCGTTCCTATACAGCAACCCAGCAGCACTGACAGACATCACCATGGGCTACTCGACTGGCTGCCAGGGAGGAGGGGGTGGACTCCCACCGACAGGCGCACGGTGGAACTGCACACAGGGGTGGGATCCTGTGACGGGGTTGGGGACACCCAAATTTGATGCTCTCTTGGAAGCCGCAGCTCCTGGAACTCCCAACCAGTAATCTTGTTCTTTTTTTTTTCTCCTCTCCCCTCGACCTAGTGAGGTGAAGTAAGGTGTTTGGAGAACGAGGAGGAAGAGCAGCTTGTGGTGATCGCGAAGTGACGGTAGAGACGAGAACCTGGGAGTACTAGGGGTAACCACTAAATTAATAATTCGTATTCTGCAGCATGCCTTAGGAAATAGAATATGGTACCTGGTTCATTCTTCAGATCTCACAGGCTTTCCATCTCAGCAGCCTCTTCGACCAGTCTCCTGGTGCTGTCCCTCGCCTTCTCGGCGAACCCCATCAGGTCATCGCCATACTTGCTTTTGAATTCTCCGTCAAACACCTCCACGCTCAGCCATCCCCTGAACCCAGTCTCGAGCACTGCCCGTGTGAAATCGGCAATGGGCAGATACCCGCCATCGTATGGCAGCGGCCTGTAGTCGTGGCTCCACCTCCCCCTCGGCCTGAGACCACTATCGTCGTCCGGCTCCGGATGTGGCACAAGAGGTGGTTGTACCTTGTACGCGTCGCTGATCTGCAGGAAAAAGATCTTCTCTGGTGGGACCTCCCTGGCCAGGTCACGCAGGCTGTCGAGCCAGCTCGCAGTCAGCGCGTCCTCGGTCAACCCCTCGCGCTCGACACGCCCAGAGGACGTCGTGGGGTCTGCCCACTCGCCGCCGGCAGACTGGAATGTGTCCAAGCAGAGGCCGATGTTGGGGCGCCCGGCCAGCTGCACAATATCCCACACCTGACGCCACCCGGGCGCGTGGGTTGCCCAGCACCAGTTCTCGTAGGCGATCTTGAAGGTCGGGTGCTCGGAGGCGAGCAGATCGGCGAGCTCTGCGAGGTCTGCCGCGAGGGCATCTCTGGAGGAAGAGATCTTGTGTGCGGGTGTGTCCGTCGAGCCGACCTGCAGCATGTCCGTTCCGGCCGCTTTCATGATCGACGCCCAGCCCTTGGCCCTGGCGAAGACGGCCTCACGGGCGCTGGGGTCCTTCCAGCCCTCGAAGTTGGCAAAGGGCTGCAGCACGAGGACCTGCAGGCCGTGGGTGGTGCACAGGTGGCGCACGTGCTCAGCGGCCCGGCACAGTGTCGGCCAGTCGTTGTCTCGGATGTCGCCGGCGGGGGAGCTGGCCGAGGGACTGCAGCTCGCGGGCGTGGGCAGTCAGGTCTGGGAAGGAGAGCTCGATGCCCTTGAAGCCGTTCTGAGAGATGGCCTCGAGCTTCTGGTGGAGGGTGTGGCGGGGGAGGCCTATGGAGCAGGAGGCCAGGGAGAGGGGGATGCTGGAGGCTGTCACCTGGAGAGGAGGCATCTTGACTGTGGCTGTGGTTGTTCGTTTGTTTGCTACCTGTCTGTATTTTCCTGTGAAAATGAGGTTCGGTGGTCAGCTCTGTGGTGTCTCAGGAGTCCGGACGGAGAGAGAGAAGAGGCGGCCACTTACACGATCTTCAGTGCAACATGTGCAGTAACAACAATGGCATCACCAGTTGCATCATATCCCCTGGTACTCTCGTCTCCCAGAAGCAACAATCACTTGTGCAGGAAACCCTTCATCGGCGCTTGTAACTCACGGTGCAGGCAAAACGGCCCAGCGGTAGCTCTTTCCCCCGACGCCTCGCTGCAGCGGCCACTCATCATGAATGATGTCACAAAATAGGGTCCCCACCCTAGGAATCGCCCATCGCACCTGCCCCTCTCCAAACAAGCTGCCGCGTCAAGGGACGGGGCGTTGAGCTGATTGGGCCCTTCTCAAACCTGATTCGCCGCGTCGGATTGCGAAAAGACACTTCTGTGGCTGGCGACTCACTGAGGAATTGACATCATTGGTTGTCGTCACGCGTGGCAGCAGCAGCAGAGGGGGAGAGATGAAATTAGGAAAAAGAAGAAGAAAAGGGTTGAAAGCGCGAGACAAGTCAAGAAAACCAAAACAAAACATAAACGAAGACCAAACAAGCACGGACATCCTTTTCTGTTGTGTATTGTATTAATGGATCGCTTTTAGGGTCACTGCTGGTCGAAATGCCGTCAGGATCACTTAGTGACGACAATAACACTAAGAGGCCGGCTGGCTCTCAGACTGGTCTCACCCAGGCAGTGATCCTTCCGCACTCGAGGCGGTTAAAGTCAAATAGCCTCAACAGCTCAAACTATTCAGCCCTTGACTTCCACTACAGCGTCCTCCCCTCGCTGTCGACCTGACGAAGCAGCAGCAGCGGCAGCAGCAGGAGCAGCAGCAGCAACAACAACAACAACAACAACAAACCGAGAAGCCTGTGGAGACGTAGCCAAGATGGATGTCAAGCAGGTCAGTGTGCACTCTCTCCCCTTTGCCTGACTATGTATGGATGGCCCCTTCCAAGCTGGCTGACTGACCGACTGACTGGGCTGACTGGTCTTTCTAGTTAGGATTAATCGGTGCTGGGAACATGGGCGGCATGATGGCGCTCCTGTTTGCTGAATATGACATTGAAGTGCACGTGTTTGATCCAGCCACAGAAAATGTCAACCGCGTCCTCGACCAGGCCAAGCAGGCAGGGCTCGGCTCGAAAGTCTTCCACCAGAAGGACTACCAGTCCTTGTGCAGATCTCTGCCCTCTGACGGGCCCAAGGTATTCGTGCTGAGTGTGCCTCACGGCTCGGTGGGAGACAAGACCATCGACGGCCTCGAGGCGTTCCTCAGCAGGGGAGACGTGATCATGGACGCGTCGAACGAGCGGTGGACACACACCGAGCGACGTCAGGAACGCCTGAGACCAAAGGGTGTACACCTTATCGGTATGGGCGTCTCTGGCGGATACCAGGCAGCGCGACACGGCCCGTCCATCTCGCCCGGCGGCAGCACGCAGGAGGCACTCGACGTGGCCTGGCCGTTTCTGACCAAGATTGCGGCCAAAGACCGCCGAGGTCGTCCGTGCACAGCTAAGCTGGGCGTCGGCGGGTGCGGCCACTATGTCAAGATGGTCCACAACGGCATCGAGCACGGGATGATGACGGTTCTCTGCGAGATATGGGGCATCATGGCCAACGGCCTAGGATGGTCGCTGGAGGAGATCGGGGACGAATTCGAGCGGTGGACTACCGACAAGGACAGCCCTCTGCAAGCCAACTTTTTGATCGAGATCGGTGCTGAGATATGCCGGAGGAAGGATCCCAACGACGAGACCAAGTACATACTGACCAGTATCCGCGACAAGGTCGTCCAGGACGTGTGCGAGGAGGAGGGCACAGGCACGTGGACAGTGGGCGAGGCTGCGAGACTGCACGTAGCTGCGCCCACCATCGCGGTGTCGCACATGATCCGTGTGCAGTCAGCATATGCCTCAAGACGCGAGGCAGCCTCCAGGGCCTTTCAACACGATGCTGGCACCACTGCCGAGCCACAGCCCTGCAAGGCGGAGGCGCAGACGGTCGAGGGCAAGGCCAGGGCAGCCCGCGAGCTTCGAGACGCAATATATGCGTGCTTCCTGCTGTGCTTCGTCCAGGGGATGCACATCATCGCGGCGGCTGACGCAGAGCACGAGTGGAAGTTGGATTACAGCGATATCATGCAGCTGTGGCGTGGTGGGTGCATCATCCAGTCGGACGGGATCGTGGACATGCTCGACGACGTCTTTAGGTCGGAAACGGTCGACAGGTCCAACCTCCTCGCCCACCCGACCATCGCAAAGGAGCTGGGCGCCGCGATGGCCTCGCTGAAGGAGCTCGTGATCAGCTCGCTGGGGATGGACTCGTATGTGCCGGCCCTGAGCGCGAGCCTGGAATATCTCAAGTACTCCATCTCGACAGATCTCCCCACCAGCTTCCAGGAGGCGGAGCTGGACTTCTTTGGGCACCACATGTATGATCTGAGGAGCGAGAGTGCCGGTGAGCCGGTCATGGGCAAGCACCACTTCGAATGGAGGCCTGCGAGGGGAGTCCGAGATGAGGAGCAGAAATGAGAAATAGCTTGGTGATTAGGCGACAGCAAAATAAGATCAAAAACGTATTAGCCCACGAGCTGTTGTCCAATTTGTCTAAGTGTTCAGACCTGGCCAGAAGACATCAAGAACCCGCCAGAGAAATCGGTCACCATTTCTGCAGGTTGCAGGATCAGCTGCAATGCAACATCCAACAGGAGCAAAATGACGACGACAGTAGCTGGGAGTGGGATGATTGGAGAATGTAGTTGGTCCATCAGCGTCTCTGCTCTAGGGTACCACAATACGTTCCATGCGGCCCTTGACGTTTGAAGACCTCGTGAGTAGAATCAAGAGACAGCTGCCTGGTCTACTTCCATGCCAAGAGAGCTGTCCGCCGCTGTTGTTGTCTCTCAACTTCCATGGATTACCGCTACTTTGGGATCAATACTTATCCATCATGTGGCATACTAATATCGAGAGCTTTACCTGGACCTCTTCTACACAGAAGAATATAAAGCTGTATCGAGACTAAGCTACAAGATCTCCTCTAGAAATACCTCGGGACCTACATCGGCAGCTGATTCCTGCTCTGTCAGTGTCCGCAGCTGCGATGTACCGGTGGACTCGGGACAGTAAGAGGAATTTTTATAAATCTGGACAAAGATGCCACGAAGAGTCAAATCCTAGATTTCGTCGTCTCTGTCTCTGGTCTGGGTAGCATCTCTACCTTCACCAAGAATGTCAGCCTCGTGGTTTCGGACACCTTTCAAGATGCCCAGGAGAAGTATTTTTCAGTCGATGTTTTAGTGTAATTACAGGTACGGCGTCCACAATATCCCACAGATCATCCGTGCTTCCGATCCGAGAACGCTGTGACACTGGACCATAGCGGACAACTCGGGCGGAGAACGAGCGCCCTGCAGCTGGCTATCTTCAGAAAAGTGCCACAACGACATACTCGCTTCAATGTTTCCTGTGCTCTTTCATTTTGTCTGGACCTATTACCAGATACGCACCAGCCATACCTGAACGCGGAGGTATCTACAACTATCACTCTGAGCCCGGAAATTCCGTATACAAGTGCTATATGTAGTATTACTTTTTCTACAACGCTTGCGTGCCTCAATCACGAGAAACCTGATTTTTCCGGATCACATTAACAGAAATCCATTTCATAGGCCAGTTTGTGGTGCGGCTGAGTGTGCCGAGTTGTTGCTTCTGATCGAAAAAGCCAATTAAACACCTGGTTTAATCAAAGGGTTGCATGTGTCAGCACACCTGCTGGGGATGATGGCTGCTTTTGGTATGATGTGGCAATCTCTGGAAAGCTGTGGTGATGCAAGTGGCTTATGAATTGCTTATTCCTTTGGGTATCACTGCATAATTGTCTATCTTACTGGGGTGTAACCATTGCACTGAGGTCAACACTCGGCATTGTTTCTTTTAAAATTCTTCCGAGACCCCCAGGTTTATGGAAGTAAATCGTGGTTATTCACATGAAAGCTCTATTGAGTCTGTAACCACACAGCAAGGTTAGCCATTCTGCCTCACAAAACGGGCATCTCCTGACAATGAACCAAGAGCACATCGACAAGGGGGACTTTATGTCATTCCCTCTAGCTTTTCTCATTGTTCTGGGCTTGTATATCACTTGGACCGGGGTATACAGTGCCTTTTTCCACCCTCTGTCTCACTTTCCTGGGCCTGTCTGGAGCAAATTCACGAGGATCCCGTACTGGATTGCTAGCCTGACAGGGGATGAAATCTACTTCATGCAAAGACTACACAACAAATATGGTAGTGTGGTCAGGGTGAGTCCGACAGAGCTCAGCTACATAGATGCCCAAGCATGGAAAGACATCTATGGATATCAGAAGGACAGGGCAGAGAATCTCAAGGCCCCTGGATTCCAGTATGTATGATCTGAATATGAGTTGACCCTGCTCTCTCTTGATCTCCTTCTTTTACACCCTTGTGCTGATTACAATGCTTAGTCTCGAGTCTGAGAACGGCAAATCTGGCAGTAGGTTGCGAACAGGCCTCTAAAAGTAATACATCAAAGCTAATTACATATTGCTAATCGCGGCCCTCTTTTATGCAGCATTGCCGAGCATGATGGTAGTGGGAACGGCCGACCACACTCGAGTGCGTCGACTCTTTTCGCCAGGCTTCTCCATGCGCGCCTTGAAACAACAGGAGCCTCTACTTCGGAGATACCATGATCTGCTCATGTCCAAGCTCCACGAGAACGAATGTCAGCCGATCAACATCGCCAAGATGTTGTATCTGGCGACTTTTGACATCATGGCCGAGCTCAGCTTTGGTGAGGCGCTGGGCCTCCTCGAACACAATAGCTACACGGAATGGGTCCAGAACATGATGGATTCCATCAAGACACTTCCGATCCTTCAGATGATCAAGTTCTATCCTTTCCTGAACGCCGTCTTCGAGTATGTAGAGCCTAGCGCAGACCGAGAGGCCAGAATCGCCAACTTCAAATACTCGGCCGATCGGGTAGACAAGCGTCTAGAAAGGGGCTCAAGTAGGTCACTACCTCCTTCTCCATGCGATTCCGACTACGATGAGAAAGGGCTGACGCATTCATCATAAATCTCAAAGGCCAGCCGGACCTTTGGAACCTCGTCGAGTCTGCGGCAGACGGTGAAAGGCTGAGTCTGGACGAGATGCATGCCAACTCGTTGGACTTTATGGTTGCAGGCTCTGAAACTACAGGTGAATACATTACACAGTCGCCAGATCAAAGCGGAGGCTCACCTTGATATAATCAGCTGCGCTTCTCTCGGCATTGATCTACCTTGTCCTCACAAATCCAGACAAGCTGGATCTCCTAAAGAGGGAAGTCCGCAGCCAGGCAGCAGACGGCGAGGGACTCACCCTTGAAGCTCTGGCCAGTCTTGAGTATCTCAATGCATGTGGGTATCAGCTCGTGTCACTGCTGGTCTTGAGCAGATCATATGGCTGAGCATTCTTCTCCCTGTTAGGCATTCAGGAGGCACTCAGGATCTATCCACCAGTTCCACTCGGGGTCCCTCGTGCGATATCCTGCAACCCCGATCGGGGGCCAGGTTGTATGTGGCAGTTGGGTCCCCTCCGGCACGCGCGTGTCCGTCCATTCCTATGCAGCGTACCACTCGTCGTCGAACTTCAAGAACCCCGAGCTCTTCGCGCCTGAGCGATGGCTCGGCGGTGACGCCTACAAGGACGACCAGCGCGAGGTGCTGCAGCCGTTCTCGTTTGGCCCGAGGTACTGCATCGGGCAGAACCTGGCCTGGTTCGAGATGAGACTCATAGCAGGGTCACTGCTTTCCAAGTTCGACATGGAGCTCTGCGAAGAGAGCCGTGGGTGGATCCACGGCAAGGTCTACACGATGTGGGAAAAGACCCCGCTGAAAGTGCGGTTGACGGCTGTTGGGAAGAAGTAACTAGGATTTTGGGTCCAAAGTATTTTCCTGAGAAGCATGTGAAGGAAGAGAGAAGGACAATGTGGTGATTTCTTAGCAACTGGTAATTCATAGCTACTGATTTAGATCCTCACATTCTTGCAAGTCCTTACATCCCTCTTCAGACATGAGCAGAGACGGAGACATAAACAAAGACTCAAAAAAACAGCAGATCCAACCAGCTCGAACAATCTGGATTTTCTTTCCCCCTTGGGGGCCAACTGGGAATGCGTCCCGCCACGTCAGTGAGCAGCTTCCAGGCGAGTATAGACCTCGCGCACGTCTGGTTTGGGGGGTTCGCAAGTGGAAGCGATCTAATGTCCCGCGGCCCGGTCTCCTGTCTCTTCATCAGATCCTTCTCTGGTTCTCCCTTCTCCAGGCGCCGGATCAGGTCTTCTGGGTCGGCATCCACACCGAGCGGGTTCACCTGGAACTCGGGCGTTCTCATGAAGGCGCTGGCCTCGTCGGCGGTGTCGAAGACATCCACCTGCGTCTCGATCTGGTTGCCGTCTGGGTCCTGGTAGTAGATGCTCACGGTAGGCCCGTGGTTGGTGGTCCAGATAGGCTCGATGCCGATTGCCTGCCTCTGCTTGTAGGCGGTGAGGAGATCGTGGAGGCTGGGAAAGGTGAAGGATATATGCGCGAGCCCGGACATGCGAGGGTCCCTGGGGCCCAATCCCGGGATGTCGACGATGGCGATGCGGTGGTGCTCGTCGTCGTAGGTCAAGAACGAAATGTGTTCGTTCTCATGAGACGCATGGGCGCCGAGAAAGGCCTTGTAGAAGGCCACCATGGGCTTGAACTGGGCGGTGTTGAGGACCACGTGGGCCAGGCGCTGCGGCGAAAGGACGCCGGAAGAGGAGGTCTTGCTCTGGCTCGAGGACGACATGGCGATGCTGAGATATATATTTGTTTCTATG
Source organism: Immersiporthe knoxdaviesiana (assembly GCA_021117315.1). Lineage (NCBI taxonomy): Eukaryota > Fungi > Ascomycota > Sordariomycetes > Diaporthales > Cryphonectriaceae > Immersiporthe > Immersiporthe knoxdaviesiana. The sequence goes on from CP088207.1 coordinate 146,594, forward strand.
GTTGCGATCAAACAAGATGTTTTGGTGTTATACTCTTATGCAGCTCTGCGAGAGTGCGTGTTTCCTCACGGAATAGAGAGGTTCTTGGGCAGCCGGTCTTACTTATATAATAATCGAACTTCAGGCGCCGCATGGTCACGGACATAACCTTTGTCTCCCCTTCCGCTGTTGTCGTGTCACCGTGGGATGGAGATGGACATGCGTTGTCGATGCGGGGAACGTTTATTCGGCAGACAAGCTGTGGGGAGGTTTTGGCTCATGGGGGTACTGTTGGTTAGCAATACGTACGTACGTCGTAGAAGGTGGTGTTGATGTTGATTGATTGGTTGAGGATGAAGAACTGCTACTCTGTCGAGGGGGCTTGGCCCCTGCTAAATGCCCCCGCGCACGGGCCTGCGCACGGGCCAGTAAACAACGATGGTCGTTGCTTCCACAGGTACAGAGGCTCTCGGGGGGGTTACAGAAAGTTCATAGGGGGTACAGTTCTCAAAATAGTAATAATCTGCATTATTTATTTACTGTTTTTAGCATGTGCGAAGCATATGCTAATTATATTAAAATATTCATTATTATATTTAGTATATACTTTATATATATATATTATTTTATTTTAATATTTATTTTATCTATTATATATAAATAGTATCTACTGAAAATATAATAAATATAATATAATATATATAATTATATATATATTATATTATATTCTATATTTATTATATTATATTTATTATATTTTCAGTATATACTATTTATATATAATAAAAATCTTTTAACTATTATATTTTTAGTATATACTAAGTATATGCACTTGTAATTCTTATTCTAACTGTTATCTTAATATCTGATTATTACCCGGTCAACAGCTACTCTGACCCACTTTTCTGTACCCCCGCGAGGTTCCGTACTCCCTATGAACTTGCCGTACCCCCGCCCGAGGTAATCTGTACCCCCTATGAGCTATAAGCCCGCTGTGGGTGGCAATGGTAGCATGCCGACGATGCAACACAAACTTGGGACAATGTGCATAAAGTTGACACTTTCCACGGTGAATATACATGGCTCCCCTGTGCTGAGCGGTCAGTAGTATTCTGATTTGTCAAGATATCAAATCATAGACGCGCGCGCTGACGGGTGGTTTCTCCAACCGTGCCCGTTTCGTCTCACAAATACTTGGAAGGATTAGCAATGTCTCCAATATTTTTTGAAGTCCGTGTTCCCTATGAGGCCACACAAGGTTTCGACGGCACTTAACATGTTACAATCCCTGACTCTTCCGTGTTCTTACCGAGGCACATACGTAGCAGCCCTTTCCAATGCTGGAGGTGGGTGCTTACTGTTGTGTTCAGGCACCTGCCGTTCTAGATAGCTTCACCTAGCCTGATACCCCTTGTGACATGTTCTTGAACGAATCAACTGCTGCCGTTCATGGAAATAACCACGTGGCCTTCTCTCTGGCGTAATCTTATTATCGTTCCAAAGCTAAGACTTCCCGGGTTGGCACGGCACGCCTGCACTGTCCCCGGCGCACCTGGTCGAGCTGAGACATCCCGAGGTCTTTTCCTCCTTGCAGAACCTTACCCTGACTTCCGCATGCGTCACGACGAGGCAGCTCCGAACAGCCCCGTTTTCGTTCTCTTTGATCTGAGCATCGAGCAAGTGTCCTGGGACCATCTCTACTTCCGGCCTGCAGACTCGGCCAGTGACTGGCCATTATGGCCTACCGCTTTAATGCGGTTCATAGAGCATTTTCATTGTCCAGAGGCAGTGATACCAATGCGGAGGAGTGATGCCTCTTCTCGAGATGTAGTATAATAGTTCAGGACCTCTCCAGACCCATTGCCGTGCCTCTGAGGGACCATCGACCCTCATCACGTATTATCTGGAGTAATTATATTAGCTTAAATCACCCGAGGAGGGCGCAACAGGATGAGTCCGTCCGTGATTGTCGGTGGCTCCGACGGCAAAGGGCATTCAGCACCGCCCAAGGCTGACCCAGAGCATCTACGAGCGAGTGTGGCTTCGTATCCGATCTGTCTGGTCACAGGTGGAGCTGGCTACATCGGCTCACACACGGTGCTGGAGCTGCTCACAGCAGGCTTCGCGGTCATCGTGATTGACAACCTCTGCAACAGCCATCTCGAGTCTCTCCTGCGGGTTCACTACATTGCCAGGATCGAGTTTGAGCGGTGCGGCCAGGGCTCGCGTCCTGTCCCGCCCATCTTCTTCCACAGGGTCGACATCCGAGACAAGTACGCCGTGGACGAGGTCTTTGCATTCTGGCAGGAATCCAAGACCCCCTGGAGCCCGAGAGGCTCCCCATCGACATCGGAGCGGCAGTGGCCAGGAAGGCCTATCCCATGCTGGAGTACAGCATCGACACCAAGAAGAGAACGCAGGCCAGCAGGCTGGTGAGCAAGCCAGAGACCCACGGCAAGATCGTCTGTGTCATCCACTTTGCTGCCCTGAAGGCGGTCGGAGAGTCCCTGTGCATCCCTCTGGAGTACTATGAGGTCAACATCGCCGGGCTGCTCTACCTCCTGAAGGCCATGCGAGCCCACGGCGCCAACACCTTTGTGTTCTCGTCCAGCGCGGTGGTCTACGGCATGGGCCACGGAGCAGGCATCACCGAGGACGCTGTGGGCACCGCAGGCAAGGGAGCCGGCGGTGGCATGCTCACGAATCCCTATGGTCGGTCCAAGTGGATGTCGGAAGAGATCATCAACGACTTTTGCGTCTCGAACCCTGGATTCCACGCGACCTCCCTGCGGTACTTCAACCCGACCGGCGCTCACCCCAGCGGCCTCATCGGCGAGAACCCAAAGGGCACGCCCAACAACATCGTGCCTGTCATCCTCCAGGCATACGAGAGACGGCGCAGCAGGGTGCAGGTGTTTGGGTCCAGCTACGACACGAGCGACGGCACCGGCGTGCGTGATTACATCCACGTGTCGGATCTGGCCAAGGGACACCTCGCCGCCCTGCGAAAGGCCGTGACTGATCAAGACTACGGCAGCGGCAGCGGCACCGGAGCAGTGGGCGACCCGGGCGCACACTACCACGTGTACAATCTGGGCACCGGCAGGGGCTACTCGGTGCTCGAGATCATCAGGGCCTTCTCCAAGGCCACAGGGACAGACGTGCCCTTCTCGATCGGCGCGGCACGCGCAGGCGACCTGGGCACGGTGACGGCGTCCCCCGACAAGGCGGCGACCGAGCTCGACTGGAAGGCCGAGTTTGACCTCCAGGACATGTGCAGGGACGTGTTCAACTGGGCGTCGTCGAACCCGGGCGGGTACGAGCAGCTCCGGCGGCTCTCGGCCATGTCGGACGTGTCGGCCAAGGACCTGCGCAGGATCAGCGTGGCGTCGCACCTCTTTGAGAGCGAGGAGGAGTTTGACTCCTTCATGCACCACGTCGCGCACCCGATGGGCAGCCACAAGACCACGCCGCCCGCGTCGCGCAAGTCGAGCCACAGGCAGTCTGTGGCGTCCCTGGCGGCCCTGCTCCACCGCACGCGCATGTCTGTCTCGTCCAACTCGAGCGACGAGGACGGCAGGGGGTCGCCAGTGGCTATCACAGCCCTGGGGGCCACGGCAGCCCTGCGACCCCCATGATCCCCTTCCACAGCCAGAAGCACCAGCCGCGGTTTCACATGAACTGGTCCGAGAGCTCGCGAGGGCCATCGCACACGGAGCTGGAAGCGCCCATCCAAGAAGAGTAGTCAGCCAAGTCACGTTGTAGGAGAGAAGTAGTCCAAGCTACAGTATTATTATCATCATCTTGAATTGATTCATTCTTTTGTCTGGCACTGGCTGTTTATCTTGTTCAGATACCCGCAGTGCCAGGAACATTCGTCACAGTGCCGTTCGAGGACTCCGGAGCAGCAATATCAGCAAAGATGATGCCACGGCCCGATGTGCCGATATAGACACGGCCATAGACGCGCGGGTCTCCCAGGATCATGGTAGGCCCGCCATACCGGTGAGCTTCATCGTTGACCCTGACCCAGCTGGCGCCAGAGTCGTCCGACCTGTACAGCCCATCAGCACTGCCAGCGCCTGAGCTCGCGACTCGGCCCCACAGGAACAGGACCACAGCCGCAGTAGAGTTAGAAGCTGGCGGTGCCATGCCGACAGAGAAGTAGTCAGCCTCCAGACCAGTATCACTCGTGCCCACAGCCTCCCAGCTCCCACCAAAGTCACTGCTGTGGTACAGGCCGCTCAGGCCCAGGGCAAGCCACAGCTCGCCCGCCCTGTTGACGTTGACCACGGGCAGGGCACACTGTCCCTCAGGCAGGCCGACGGAGGCGCCTGCCGACCCCTTGTAGCTCTTGCCCCCGTCTGTGCTGACATAGAAGGTCCCGCTGCTCGCAGGCATAGAAGGTTCCGGCCCGGACCCTGTCCGCGCTGATGTATTCTGTCTGGACGTTCAGGTCGCCTGCCGGGGCGGTCCAGCTGGCGCCGGCATCCGAGCTGACCCAGGGCCCGTTCTGCTGCGCGGTGATGAGGGTGGACCAGACAAAGACCTGGCCCGAGGCGTCGATGGTGATGATGCCGCCCGTGGTGGTGGTCTCGTTGATGCCAGGCGCGCACACGGGGAACATGGTCCAGTTGTGGCCCGAGTCCGTCGAGTACGTCCCCTGGCCACACGCGCCGTACACGCTGTAGTTGAGCCCGCAGTCGCCCGCCCTGGCGACCAGGGAGGGCTTCTGGCCGGCCCAGTCCAGGCTGTCGAGGTTGCTGAAGGCGGGGAGGCCAAACATGGGCTGTGGCGCCCACAGGTCATCGTGCGCCATGCCGTTGATGTCGCCAAACCCGCTCAGGAGGTGGGCAGGCCCCTCGGACGGGCTGATCATGGCCAGGGCGACGGTCTCCTCGATCCCCTGGGCCTGGACATACCAGCCCGGCGCCGCCGCATTCTGCTCTGCGGCAAAGACGTCGTCCGTCGCCCAGATGGTGGCGCCTGTGCCGTACATGACGTGGCCGGGACGGCTCGGGTCCAGCAGCAGCGCGCTCATCCACCACCCAAACTTGGTCAGCCCTGGGATCCGAGAGGGCGCGCCATAGCCGCCCCACTCCTCGCCATAGTCAAACGACAGCCAGGGGACTGCTGTGCCGTTGTCCAGTGCCGCCTCTGCGATGGGGTGGCCCCAGTTCCCTTCCGTTCCGCCGGGTGAGGACAGCTGGGCCACGTCCTTCCAGGACCTGCCGCCGTCTCGAGAGAGGTACAAGCTGTCGAGGGCTGGGCCGGGATCCCGATCCAGTGTTGTCACGACCAGGGTATCTGGGTCGTCTTGGTCCACGCTGATGCCACAAAACCCCCCAGGCGGCCAGGTCTGAAGCCCGTAGGGCGGCGGGCAGCTGTTGTTCCCAATACCAGGCGTGATGTTGGTCCAGACCGCGTCCTTGGTCCCGTACCTGTACACAACTCCATACTGAGCTCCATAGGGCCCAGGGTAGTCTGCATACGTGACGTACAATGTCGCCCCCGTCAGAGGTCAGCACGCCCTTCATGGGCTGCGGTCCCGTGCTGAGGGGCGCCTCGCCTTGCACCAGGGCCGAGCTGTCCCACGCCGTCGGCTGGCCCGGCACTGCCTCCCACGTCTGGCCGTTGTCCGCCGTCACATAGAGCCCGCCAGGCGTGCTCCCGCCCATGTAGATGGTGCCGTTTCTGGTCGGGTCAAAGAGGACAAAGTAGATGCCCATGGTATTTGCAAACGCATCAGGAACACTCGTCACGTTGGTCCACGTCGCCGCATAGTCCTCGCTCTTCCACAGGCCTTGCGTGCGGCTGCCAAACCACACCTCGCCGGGCCGGAACGGGTTGACGGCGATACGCTCGCCGTTGTTCCGGCCCAGCTCGTTGGAGCCCATGAGGAAGGGCGTGGGCACGACATCAAACGTCTCGCCCCGGTCCGCCGAGACGAAGAAGGCGCTGTTGTTGCTGGTGAGATAGCGGCCCTGCGCCAGGTACAGCCGGTCTGGGTCGGTAGGGTCCAGGCCGATGGCCTCAGTGCCGAGGAGGTTGGAGCCGGCAGCGCTGACGAAGTCCGTGAGGGCGATCCACCTGTTGTCTGCCTGGTCCCAGCGGTAGGCGCCGCCAATGTCAGTCCGCACGTACATCAGGTCCTCTTCTGTGGGGTGAGCGATGATGCCTGTGATGTAACCTCCTCCTGTTACGGCCACATGGTTGAACTGGTAGGGGTAGCTTTTTGTCTCTGCGCGGGCCGGTCTTGAGAGGAGGACGAGAGCAAGGAAGAGGCCCAGAGCTGTCAGGCTGAGCAGCCTGGACAGTCTGGTCGATCTCGTGATCGCCATTGTTTAGAGGGAGCGGGTGCAAGATGTAATGACAGGACGGCGGGGCCTGGTGTCAGGCTGCTGAAGAAAGAGAAGTAAATATGAACTATTCCTGTCCAGTGGATGTCAAACATGCGGCGACGGCACTAATCAAATACTCAAGGAATATCTCTGATACATGAGCTTAAAGCATGCAGTCGGCCTGGCTAGTAATCAAATAGTTACTGTAGAATATGCGTATCATGTATTCTAAATACTATTACTATTCCTACGGATGTGACCCAACCGGGAAATCCTGAAAAGGTCGGTCTCTATTACACCTTCGACGGCGCTGTTGTGGCCACCGCCTATCATTGGGATTACTGGAGGTTTACAATCCAATGCAAACAGCATGTTGTGTCTCTTTTCGTGGTTACTGCACTCCCGAGAGGTCACTGATCTTCTAGAACATACAATATAGAGGCTCACAAGTGAGAAAGTTGCAGGATAATTATTAAATCACCGTATTATATTCTGGGTGCATGTAATCACTGTAAGTGCTCCTGAGTTCTGTAAACTGTCCCAGACTCTTCTTCTTTCTTCTCCAGGGCGTCTTCCGATCCACCCCAGAACCTCAGAACACCCCCCGGGCGGCAGGGCTATTCATGCGTCAAGGTTGGCTCAGGGCCAGTCCCCAATCTCCCCCCACGGTCTTCATTCCCCCCAGCGTGCGTGGAGCGCCACCAGGCCCAGAAATTGGAAACAGTGGCCTGCTTTTTGTTAAGAAATTAGTGGACCGACGGAAAGTTTGGATTCCATCCGGAAAGAACTCACAACTTCCAGGCAATTCCTGGTGTGTCTGCCTCTCTCTCTCTCTCTCTCCCCCGTCTAAAGCCGATCCAAAATTCAACTGCTCCTCGAGCCGTCTTTCCGGTAGCGGGTTGTGCCGTCCCCCTTTGTATGTTTGGGTGTCGCAAATTATCAATACTGGTATGCCAGCGCCTGGGCGAGATTCTTCTGGGGCCCCTTCTCCAATTTCCATAATAAATCAGCTTGGCTGTTTGTGTCCACCACCAGCAGACCAAATTCCAGGGCAAAACGGACCGAGGTTAGGTATACAGCGATGATGATGTCAGGTGTTGATCCTTTCTGCCACCTCTTCTCATAATATATCAGAGCTTCATTCCATAATGGAATGACCCACGACCACCGATGTTCTGAGGCTCATCATCTGCACCCGTCACACCATCATGAGACTGCCATCCCGAATCTATCGAGGGAGCCGCTGCTGGGGATGATGAAAAGATGCTGCAAAATTTGACAAGGTTGGTGACTGCTGCTGTGAAAGTGACAATGGCATGGCACCAAAGACTTCGCCGAAGCTGGGCAGCCGCTCCCGAGACGGTGGTCCTCGCAACGGCCCCCGGATGGGAGGCAGCTGGGAGGAGGAAGAGAAGGATCTTGCAGCCTCGAGGTCGTAGACCCCTCGTCGAACTTGTTGGGGTCGTCCCGCTTTGAGTTCGCAGTCTGTTGGTGGGGCGCGCTGGATGTCGTGCCGGTGTAGTCTTGATCAATGTCCATTCTGTCCGGCTCAGGCACGAAAGAGGGGGACCTGGCGGAATTGTGCGGGTCTTGGGGAACGTCGTCGCTCATCTGGATAGCTTCCATGGCGCTCTTTCTAAGGTCTGGCATCTCCTCGTCTTCCTGGCCGCCGTCGTGCGCTGGCAGTGTGGACGAGCTGGGGGATACATCGTGGTCGGAGAACACGGATGGGGCGTCGGCGGAGAGCTCAGGGGTGGTGCTGCCCCCACGCCTGCCTCGGCGCCCGTCTCCAGGGCGCCCAGGGAATCCATCATCTTCTTGAACTTGTCGGCTGTCTTTCGGCCCCGGACAGACCCGTCGACCTTGACATCCGTGGGGCGCAGGTCGCTCGCTGAGACCCAGTCGATGGGCATGTTGGACAGGGCCGTCTTGGTGAATGTCATCTTCTGGTCTGCCCTGGTCGGGATCTTGAGCTTTGCAGGCTTTCGGTCGTCAAAGAAGAGGCACAGGAAACGCCGCTCCTGGACGCGATGTCCTCCGTCCTCGTAACCTGTCGCCCAGCCCTTGAGGCTCGAGATAGACTCTGTAGACGTGACATTGCCGTGTGCACCCTGATGGCTGGCCTGCACGATTTCGGGAATGTAACAATCCGGAAACCCATCCTGGAGATCCATCATGCTCATGGCGAAATCCAAATTGACGTCCTTGGCCCAGGCATCACCGTCAAAAGGCAGACAAAGTGCCATGTACCAGCCCCTTTCAGCTGCTGACCGGTGCTGGTAGTATGCCTGGTAAACATTGCCAGGTGTCACGTCAACCACGCCCGGAAATGGAGACGCATGCTGCTCCTGGCTCTGGCTGCTTGACTCTCCTCCGGGATACTGGGACTCCTCTGGTGCCGGCGAGGCTGCTGCTGCAGTGGCTGGGCGAGACGGTTCAGGTCTTGACGATGGAGACGGTGGAGACGAGGCCGCAGCGGCGGCCAGAGTTGAGCTCTCGTGCTGAAACGCCGATGGGTCCGGCGCTTCCGCGGACCTCAGGTGTCGCGGTGGAGGCAGCACCTCCTCGCCAGGCTTGTCCGCCATGCAGACCATGCAGATCTCCTGCCACCTGGCCCAGTATTTCTCGTCGAGCCGTCCTATCTCTTCGTGGTGGAGAGCAATCTGCGATCGAAGTTGGGCTTGTTTCTCGGCGACCTTCTTGGCCTCAGCTGACTCCTTCCTGGCGAACCCGCCGCGCCACTCCTCGAAGTTGTCCACGCCGCCCTCTGCGACGAAGCTCTCAAAGGATTTGGACTGGTTTATCCAGTATGTGGACTGCGCCTGGCTGATGGCGCTGTAGAGATTGACGATATCGTTTCTCAGGAACTCGCGCCGACAGTCGAGTTCTCTGAGCTCCTCGTGGGTGTTCTGCAGCAGGGCTAACAGCATCGATTTGTTCTCGCCAGTGTCCTCGGTCGCATCGACGCTGGTACTAGCTGGCGACGCCATATAGGACGTATTCATTGCGATATGTCTCTCTTGTCTGCTCCCTGTCTGTTTGCGATGACAACGGTATCTGGCGGATAGTGAGAAGGTGGAAGGGGCAGCACACCTCAAAGATGAGAAAAGAAGCTGAAAACAGTTGTCTGTGTAGTGGTGTTTGGGTTAGAAGAAAAGCTTTGCCTTGCTGCTCCCAAGTGATGATGACAATGTGGTCACCTCTTGATGGTTTTGATTGAGGTGCGTCCCGCAAAAGGACGAGTTTGAGTGTGTGTGTGCGTGTGTCAGAGAGAGAGAGAGAGAGAGGATTCTGTAGCTTTCTCCCTGTCCGTGTGTGAATCGATTCCGCAGCCTTGGAAGCTGCAGGTGCGTGCCTCTTTGTTCAAGGCAAATCGCTTTACCTGGCCATTCACAGGTAGACAAGGTCTGTGATATTTATCGAAAAGATGACGCGTAAATGAAACAGATCAACAAATTGTGCTGCCGTTTGCCAGGTCCGATGATTTGTTCTAGGGTTGCGCGATCTCTCGTGTTCGATCCGTCATTGATTACCATGTAGATAGAACCATCAAGGGAAGGGGGACGAAACCCATCTCTCGAAGAAGAAAGGGGTGCCTCGCGTGTGTGTGCGTGCGTGTGTGCGCTTTTGTGGGTGGATGATGATAAATGAATCCGGTTCCTTGCACTGCTGTCTTTATCTCAAAGCTGGGATGGGAGTCAGTCAGGTGACGACGGTATCGCTGGGCTGGTGAAGAAGGCTCAGCCGTCAAGGAAGGTTTAGGGGCCAAGGTTGGGGGCAAAAGCGTAATTACTGCTCACTCACTTACCTTGGTTGGCATTTGTATTACTTATCAACTACTTGTGTATGCGCGCGCGTGTGTTGTCTGGGGCCAAGGAGGGGGAAAGCTGCTTCTATGAAACGCCACACACTTCCAAGAGGTCTCGGCTGGGGCCAATCAACACATTTCTACCCGCCACCGTGTGTCGAGGTTTGGGCAGTGCAGCGGGCTGCAGCGGGCAGCAGCGGAAGCTAGGCTGGAACATTCGGAGTAAAAGTATGACCAACCAAATTTTATTCCTTCAGTGAGACTTATGAGGGTGGATCCTGCATGTGGAATCCGGTCCAGTCCAGAACCGCATTGTGATCCTAAGCTAATTATTCAAGTACTTCAAGTACTTCAGTAACTGTGTAGAAATCCCTGGTTCGCAGACTGCATCATGAGGTGTCGAGGCGGTCAGGACTGTATTGGCTGTGTTTGCTTTTGCATATGCGTAGTTGCTTCTTCTTCCTCTGGTCTTTTTTTTTTTTTTTTAATTACTGATTTTGATTGTGTGGACCTCTTTTATGACGTCCTACCTGTATGTGTGCATGTCTTTATCGTATTTTTGACTTTGCAATCTCGCGTCAGAGTGCCTGTTTCCCCCCCTCCCTTCTCCCCCCTTGTGACTCAACTTTGCTTTTGAATTATTTGCCCTGCATTCCGTTATCACCTCGGACAGCGGAACCGCCGCTACCAAGACAAACAGACAATCAGAGCAAATCAGATCCTCGCACTTGATTTTTAGCACTGCAGCGAATGCAAGGTTGTGCATGGCCCTAACCACTTGCAGATGGCAAAGGTATCACTGCATTGAAAAGAAGAGGGGGAAAAAAAAAAATTCTCCATCTCTCCAGCCAAAGAAAACAACAAACAAACAAGGATCCTACATAATCAGCTCTGCAAGACGTCGCCGCTCTAGCCTGATACGGCAGTATCCCTCCGTCGATTGTTTCATTCAGTCTACAAAAGCAAAGTTAGAAAAGAAAAATAATGTCGTCGACAACAAAGTCAAACCCGCGTGTCGGTGTGGCTGCTGTGGTCCAGGGCCCGGGAGGACGCGTCATTTTTGGACGGCGCATCGGCAGTCACGGAGCAGGTTCGTCTCCTCCTACAGCCTGCCACAAGAGGACTCCTATTGGATGCTGATGGAGTGCCAACGTGATTTCAGGACAATGGGCCTTTCCTGGAGGCCACCTTGAGCATGGAGAAACCATCCTCGAGTGTGCCGAGCGAGAGACCCTGGAGGAGACAGGACTCAGGGTAAAAGGAGTCAAGATCGCCGCCGTCACCAACGATGTCTTTACAGAGCAGGGCAAACACTACGTCACTTTGTTTGTCCTCTGTGAGATGCTCGATCCACAGCAACAGCCTGAAGTAAGTACAAATATTTATTACATCAAACATCTGGGCGGTCTAGGCTGATCGTCCGCTTCTTCCAACAGCTCCTGGAGCCAGACAAGTGTGAGGAATGGATCTGGGTCCGCCTAGATGACCTTGGCCGATACAAACAAGAAGAACTGTTCTTGCCGATTCAGAACCTCTTGAAACAGTCGTCAAGTCTTGATTGCCTATTCCAAGGCCTCCTGTCATCATCATGAGACCTGGGGCTTCTTGTCAAGACCTGGCCTCAGCCTGGTATAAGAGAGATGTTATGGAAAGGAAAGGCCATCTCTCTGCCCGGGATGCTGGGCTCCAGAAGGAAAGAAGAAGCGAGCGAAAGAAGGAGAGAAGGCCATCTAGGCTAGGGCTCCTAGAACTGTCTATTTAAATAAAGTACGGAGGGCAAGTGCCTTGTCAGATACACAAGGCCCTTGATTACTTCAAGGCTCACTGGCCTTATAAAACTGATCTCGGCGAAGCCTTGCTGATTATCCAGGATATCATACACACATACGACCATCTCTGCAAGGAGCCATCTTGTCATTGTGCAGTCGTGATACAATGGTTCCGCACCTCCTTCCTGGTCCTGGCGATATTATTCCATCTTGAACTGTGAAGGGCGTCTTCTTTGTGGATGCGACATGACTGACACCTCTTCAGTATGAAAACCCCCTTTTCTACAGAAGTTCCCAGCTCGGAGGCACAGGAGCCCACACCGGTCCTTGCTAAGACAGATGGAATCTTCTAGAGTTCCATCCCTTGCTTCTGCCAAAGTAGGCGATGTTGTCTCAGCATGGAGCAGTACTGATCGCTCAGGATCCAATCAGGTGATTGCTCAATGTCTCACCAAGAAGATAATTGCATTCATTCATTCACTATCTAAAGCCTTCCATTAAAAGAAAGGAAATTTAGATTGTACGTACATATATATATATATATATATGTTGTGTGTGTGTGTGTGTGTGTGTGTATAGGAGGTCTTTGTCCTTAACGTTTAGCACTATCCACATGGTCGCATCAAAGTCATTTCAATTAGGTGGTGGCTTGGTCCATTGCCTCCCAGAAAAAAATGCGGTCGGTCCCCAGAAACTGCCATTCATGTACCCAGCCAGGTTGCATTTATATCAACCTCACCTCCACGGTTATGTACGAAAGACCCTCCCTGGACGAGTCTGGGTCGCTGGTATATTCTTCGAGATCGTGGAAGCTCGTCTAAGCCCAGGCAAGCAAGGAAGAGCACAGAATAGAGGCACCCAGCCACCAGCCACACCCGAGCAGGACAGCCTCGGCGCCAGACTGCATAGATGCCGCGGAAGTAGATGATGAAGCGCTGGACGAGCCAGTGCCGCTTTGAGACGACGATGAGCCGCTGGTCTTGGATGATGAGCCGCTGGTCTCGGAGGCTGATGAAGCGCTAGCGTCTGTGCCCGTAGTCACCGTCGCCGAGGCTGCGGACGCATCTGTATTTGTTGCTGTCTGTCCTCCAGTGTTGTCACCCTCCGAGCTCGACGTGGCTCCTGCTGCAGATGCGCCGCTCTGCGACGACGAGCCGTCGTCTTGCGATGATGTTGCGGCGGTTTGCACGGCACTAGTCTCCGAGGTAGGAGTCGTAGTAGGATCCTCATCAGAGGTCGCTGATGCTTCGGCGGTTGTGGATACCTCTTGGGCAGCAGACGTCGTTGTAGGCATGGAAGTCGCAAAGGTGGATGTGGACTGGACTCCGGCGCAGTCCCGGTCGTAGAATAGAAATGGCGAGTTGGATTGCTCCCGAAAATTGGTGTCACTGCAGTACCCGGTTTAATTTAGCCATCCATCCTGCAAAAGGGCATCTGTGGGCCAGGGTCCTTGGTGTTGGGGGAGGGGGAAACCTACAGCGGTGTTGAATACAGCAGACATTGTGAGTCTCCAAAGGCGAAGCTCTGACACGTCGAGTCTGACAGGCACTTGGTAGAGCATAGGTCGAACGTCGACAGGCTCCCATCGCCGCTGTAGAAGTAGGCGTTTGTGCCTCGGTCGTAGCCATGGGCGACGCCGCATGTGATGTCTGATAATGCTGGCGCAGCCAGGCCCAGCAGGACGGTGGTGGTGTAGAGCTTCATGATTATAAAGGACAAGAAATTTATATAACGACTGTCGGATCAATGTATGAAGACAAGAAGGGAAAGAAAAGAAGACCTTTAGGACGGTAGTGGAGAAAGGATGGAAAAAGAACGTCAGCTCGTCAGTCGTGTAGAGGAGAGAGTCAACACTGATAAGAAGAATCTTGAAGGGAGGAAGGGCGATTCGTATTGATTTAAAAGGGAATTAAGCTTAAAAGACAAGGAGCCATGTGGAGAGAGAACGGGCTTTGCTATAGAAAGAAAACGGGTCCACGGCCTGTACAGGTTACATCGACTCTTTTTTTTTTTTTTTTTTTTTTTGTTGCCGAAGGGAAGGCCCATCACATCACATGGCGATTAATTAGCAGGTATTAATGAATGGGTCTAATACGAAAGCGTTGAAGACGAGCAAAAAGCCAATCGTAAGCACCAAACCTGGTGTGCAATTTCCGCAACGTCGTCCTGAGCGCTATGATAAGCCTTGGCTTGTCAAGGTTGTCAAGTGCGCGTTGAGGCTAGTGGCGCGGGCGGTAGTTTGGTTGTTGAAGGGGGTCGAGGTTGCATCAATATGAGACATACGAGCTTTTTCCTCTTCTTTTTTGGTTCTTTGCTTTTCGAGGCTTGATCCTGACCCAAAGTTCGGTGACTTTTGTTTGCCTGCTTCTTTGCCTCCCGGATTGTGGACTAGCCCCGCTCTCCTGTGGTCGCAACCACTCTTTGTCAACCCAAGGGGACAAACGATTCTCTGCTCGATACAACAGATTGTCGCTGTCCTTTCGAGGTTCTTTTGAAGAGGCGCGGTAAGCACAATGAAAGACCCGAGTCGCTACACGTGCAACCATGATCCACTTTTTGGTGAGCAGTCTTCTCCGCAGGGGCGTCAACCGGTGTGTATCTGGTTGATTAAAAACGGGAGAAAAACACCTGATGGTTTTCAAGCCATGCAAAAAGCAGCGGTGCCCGGCTTTTGTAGGACCCGGAAACCGCCCGATGCCGCAACCTGCATAGTGGCTACCAAAGATCAGAGCCGCCTCAGGTACTTTTACTTATTCAGACCAAAGCAAAATGGGCCGTCTCTGGTAGTCGAGGAGCAGAGGCACAAGTCTCGAGCCGTCTTTTGGGTCACCTGGATCGTGAATTCGTATAACGGCTTGTTTATCCCTGCTAGCCTTTCTCCCCATTATATTCCATCCTGCCGTTGCCGTGATGGTACTAACAGTACTTGGCAGTAGAGAGGTCGGCTTGCTCGCGTGGTCAGGGGTAGAAAAAGAGAACAAGAAAGGTGCAAGCAGGGGTATCGAAGGAGGGGTCACCCAGTCCTGCGGCCCAAAAGTATCAACGGCCAATGTGAGCTGCCCAGAGTCCCACCGAGCGTAGTGGCCTTGTGCTGTAAATGTTAATCATCGCTTCTAACTCACGGACTAATTATGATAAAGTGCGCAAAGCCATGGCTCCAAAGGAATGGTTCGAGTCAAGACTTTATTAATTATTATATGAGTAATTAATCCAAGCCACAGTGAAATCCACTAGCCCATTGGCTGTCTCCGAATTATTCTAAAGCGCGCGCTATCAAATCAGATGAGCAATGTGAAGGCTCGTGCACGAGACTGCAGGATGGACGGCTTGCGAATGTCTCCTGTGCTGGCGGAGGTAATGGCCATCTGTGTGCGAGCGCTGCAGTAAATGGGTGGTCATTCCCAGCGCAGGCTTAGATTGTGTTGTCTGTTTGGTAATTAGAATCTCGTAGGCAGAGGATCTCGCACAGTTTTTATTTATCGACTTCGCGTCTGGTGTGGAAGCCTCGTTTTATGTGCAGTTGCCACACTTGCATTGCCACTGCATCACCCAATCAGGCAATGACGTATCATGACCACTTGTTTACTGTCTATGAGCCACTTTGTTGAACTCCTCGGCACAGTTCGCCCCTCGCCTCATTCTCACCTTGTCAACCTCGACAACCCACAACATCGTTATCTATTACTTACCTACGATCAGTCACAATGTACAACCCCAGAGCACTGTTTACCCTCCCGGTCCTCGTCTTGCTCAACTTCCCGTCACAAATCCTTGCTACGCTCCCCGATGTCATTCCCAACAAGTACATTGTGACTCTCAGGCAGGGCATCGCCGCCGGTCAGGTCGACGACCATCATGCATGGGTCACTGAGGTCCACGCCAGGAGCCTTGCCACCGACATCCTTGCCGGCATTGAGAGGCGGTACAACATCTCTGGCTTCCAGGGCTACGCTGGATCCTTCGACGGCGCAACGGTTCAAAAGATCAGAGACAGTCCTGATGTAAGTCACGAGGGAGCCCTGGTCTCCAAGTCCCCTGGCCAGGAGCCTGCCCTGACCGAGACGTAATTAGGTGGCCGCCGTCGAGCCCGATCAGTTCGTCCACCTGTTCGAGATGAAGAAACAGCACGAGGCACCCTCGTAGGGCTTGGGGGCCCTGTCGCACCGTACTGGATCTGGATCCAACGATTACCTGTTCGACAGCAGCGCTGGCCACGGCACCTTTGCCTACATTGTCGACACTGGAGTCAGGGAAGATCATAACGACTTTGGCGGTCGCGCCAGTACCCCGTGGGCCGTTGACAACAACCACACCGACGCTGTGGGACATGGGACTCACGTCGCCGGCATAATTGGCGGCAAGAATTACGGCGTGGCCAAGGGTGCAACAATCATTGCTGTGAAGGCGATGAGTGAATACTCCGCAAGCCTCTCTCAGATCCTGGCTGGGTACACCTGGGCTGTTCAGGACATCGAGTCAAAGAAACGACAATCTCGATCTGTCATCAATATGAGTCTCGGTAAGCATCCTCTGACATTGCAACTCTCCATCATGGGTTGAAGGGAACGTCAGGAATTGACTAGTGGAACCAGGTGGTGATTACTCTGCAGCCCAGAACAATGCAATCCAGGGTGCTTTTGAGTCCGGCATCTTGACTGTTGTTGCAGCCGGCAATGCAAAGTCAGATGCCAGCATGGTGAGCAAAGCACTGCAGTGGCATATCAATGGCGAGGCTGTCAAACAGCTTTAGGCTAAAAACAACTCATCCATGACAGTCTTCTCCCGCTTCTGCACCCAATGCCGTCACGGTCGGGGCCACCACCATCACAAACGAGTTCGCCAGCTACTCCAACTTTGGCAAGATGGTCGACATCCTCGCGCCTGGTACCGATATCAAGTCGGCATCGCCAGCTTCCTCTGACGCGTATGCTGTCAAGTCTGGCACGTCGATGGCCACTCCACACGTTGCCGGGCTGCTGTTGTATCTGATGGGCCAAAAGGACTATACCAGCCCCGATGAAGTCGTTGCACATCTAAAGGATCTCGCCGTTCAAGGTGTCCTCACCGGTGTCCCGAAGGGAACTGCGAACCTCATGGCCTACAACGGCGCTGCTTGATGACGATCCTTGTGTTCTTCTAGTCTCCCGTCCTATGAAGGTGTTGTTCGGCTCTCTCATAATGAGCACACAAACATGGTATAGCGGTATGCATAAGAGGTAGCTTTTAATCAAATCCAATTTGGAAGGCCTTTATTCAGACTGACATCAGCCAACACTCTGCAGTGGAACGCAACTGCAGTGCATTCATTAGAATTGAAAATCTTCCTAGGTAGAATTACCCGAGATCCCCATATCTTTATGCTCTCATGACCTCCTGCTCAAGTGGTCAGCGGCACGTTCAGGCCCAGCTGCCCGAGCGGCCACCTGAGGGCATTTCGCCACCTCGGCGAGATGAGCTTGTCTACGTCGGTGGTTGTCTTGCTGCCCCAGCCCTTGAGAAACCAGGTCTTCTCCTCGGCCTTGTTCATGACACTACAGTAGTAGACGAGGACCAGCAGGGTGATGTGAACCCCGCGATGGCGGTGGGCCAGTAGGTGGTGACACACATCCCGGCGTCCCTGGCGGCCGCGACGGCCTTCTCGATGGGCTTGATGATCTCTAGGTTGACGAGGATGGGCACGACGCGGCCCAGGCTGTCGTCCCCGCTGATCTGAGCCTCGACGGCTCGCAGCTCTCCGGCCACCTGCTCCCTAAAGGAGGAGGAAGAGGGGGCTCAATGTTCCGCACGCACACACACTGAGTATGAAACGAAAGTGACAGAGAAAGAGAATGAGAGACACTGAAGTCTAAGCTACTTAGCCCTGGCAAAATTTGAGAGCTTTACAAGAGCTCACTGGGAGGAACAGACGAATCGACGAGGTGGGAGGCGATGGTTCAATGGCGGAAGGCACTCTCCAGACAAGACAAGGCACAAAGAGAGGCAGAGAGAGAGAGAGAGAGAGAGAGAGAGCAATGAGGACCGAGCTGGCGGACGACGCGTGGTTACTTGTAGTATTCCTCAGCATGTACAGTAATTATGCCTGAGCCAGGTTGGATAGGGTCTGAGGTTTGACCTGATCTGCTAAGATGCAATGCTTTTCATTGAGAAGTTCATTCCTTCCCACTGGTTCAGTGGCCCTAATAACGACCGACCAACAGCTTGGCACGTTCCAAAGCGCGAGACATCCACAACGATCTAGACCTTGTCTGCCCATGGCTTTCCCTTTCTGGACAGACTGGGAGTTGCGAGGGTAAGTCAAGTTGCTTGTGCATGGCAGGAGGAACAGGCCAATTATGATATGAAAGCAGGAATCAATGCTTCCTCTGGGCGTTCTGTCGTGTTTTGAGGGGCGTGTTTTTGCGATGCGATCAGCTTCATGAGCAAGAAACACCTCTCACACTAGGCAGTGTTGAATCTGGGGTGCAAAGTCCTTTTACTTTTTGTTACCTCTGTTGTTACCTCTGGTAAATTATACAATCTGAGGAGGATGCTCTTTTGTTTTCCTGTTTTTTCCGTTTTAGAGCAAATTCATCTTCTCCCCCCACCTGCCTCGCCTCCAACGAACGACCTTGAGGCCTGTCGGTATGCTCAGGCCTCTCTTCGATCTCTTTCTGATTATTACCACCATGAATCAGTGACAGACTTGAGATGTGTATGTGTTGCATGTGCTCTGGCTTCAGTCGTTGTTGACAGCCGCCAGCCTCTCGGCTCTCGCAGCCTTCGCAGCCTTCCACTCCCTGTCCAGGATCGAATAGTGCATCATGTCCCAGTACCTCTCGCCGCAGAAGACGACCTCGCGGCTCCTGCCCTCGTACACGAACCCCATCTTCTTGTACGTCTTCCTGGCCCTGTCGTTGAACTCGACGACGTCGAGGCTGACGCTGTGCAGGTTGCCGAAGCCAAAGGCCCAGTTCAGCGCCCACTCGATAGCCTCGGGCCCGAAGCCGTGGGTCTGGTGGGCGGCGGCGAGGGCGAGGCCCAGCGTGGCGCTGCGGTTGTGGGTCGTCGGGTGCGCGGGGTTCTGGCCGCCGTAGCCAAGACATAGGAACCCGATGGGCTCAGGCTTGTTGGACGACGGCGACAGGTGTCCTGGTTCCTTCTCCTTTTGCGCGTCGTCTGCTGCTGTTGCTGTTGCTGGCAGGCAGATCATGACGGCCAGCAGGCTTGCCTCGAGGGCGCTGGCGATGGCCCTGGTGGAGCTCCTGGTGGGCGGCCGGAGCATGCCGGCCCCGCTCATGGCGATGTTGACGGGGTCGGCGTTGATAGCCTCGATGAGAGCCACGTCGTGCTCGTCGTCGGCCGAGATGGAGCGGTAGACGAGGCGCGGCGAGCGCCAGGCGTGGGTGAGGTCCAGCCTCAGGCCTGCCACGTCGCGAGCAGCGTCGTCGACAGCTTGAGGTGACTGCGTGACCATTTTTTGTTTTTGTTTTGAAGAGTAGGAGGACAGGCGGGAGGGGGGAGGTGTAACTGTAGGATAGTAGATGGGATCTTTGCCAACCTTCTTTCTGTGTCAGTGGCGTGCACAACGCGTACGTGGAGCCCTTGTTTCTCTCGCCATGATATTGAATAGGAAAAGAGAATGGAGTATAAGATACTTACAGTAATGCAAGTAATTAATTACAGTATCAGAGTCAGTTAGAGTTGCATAGGCGCTGCTGACCTTCTTCCGTCTTGCCTCAGTGCAGTGTTCGTGTCAAGTGGATGTGGATGCTGACCACAACTCCACCTTCTCCCTGGAGCACACACAGCTAAAGTACCGTGGCAGCATGGGCACGGAGCTGGCCAGCTGAAGCACCCACACAAGCATACTACTATTACGTAGTACAGACGTACTGACGTACTTATACAATACCACAAAATAACCATAATAATAATACAGAGCTCGCCGAGGTAGGTTAAGCGCCCCCCTGCAAGCCACAGCCACAGTCAATCACATGTACCCTGGCCCTGCATTAACAAATCACACTGACGGGGCCGGACCAACTCCTCCTCCCCTCTTTTCTCCCATCTTTTAGCCCGGCAGGGGCGGAAGAAGGGGGAGGCTCTGTGAGCCAATGAAACATGTAATAAGCACAGAGGGGGCGAGAACACCCTCCAAAGTCCTGTTTGGGGGCCGGTGCATAGATTTTTGGAGAAAGAAGACAAAACCTGGTCAGTCTTTTACGTATTGAATATTCAACCACAGCCTTTGAGGCCACGACGAGAGGAAAGGCCAGAAGAGAAATGCAATTAAACATATTGCTTCTAGTAAACAGTCTTTGATATCATTGGGGGTATAATATATGATAAGTAGATACTCTTTCCATGCTATGCTTCCAAGTACCGATTTCAACTTTGCTGGCGGGCAAGACTTCCCATAAAGAACGACTTCTACCCATTTCTCATTCTTGTTTCCTTTGGTGACTGGACAACGCATCAAGGCCCAGATACATTCCGAGGGTCAAACACCACCATCGGCCACTGTCCCAACGGCACGTCGGCCATCTCGCTTCCGCCGCCGCCGCCTCCTCCTCCTCCTCCTCCAGCACCCCTATCGTCTCCTGCTCCTCGCTCGGCGGCGCCGCCACCAAGCGACAGCAGGGCATTGGCGCTGTACCGATCCTGGATGGACGGCACGCCCATTGTGTGTGTCCATTCGCTCCACGAGTTGCCTCCGCTGGGGACGCCGCCCATCCAATGGCCTCCTCCGCCAGTCAGATGGTGGGGCGTCTGGTGCGTCTGGTGATGGTAGTGGTGGTGGTGCTGAGGCTGCCCATGAGACGGGGCTGCAGGCTGCGTCTGACTTCCATAAGGCATCATGTGGTCGTGTTGTGTCTGTGATGAGTTGCTGGGCGTGTTGTGGGCCATCTGTGCCGCCGCCGCCGCCGTGGTAGTGGCATAGTGGTACGAGAGGTGGTGGTGATGGTGGGAGGAGGAGGACGAGTCATCGGTCAGAGGCGTGTACGAGGTGCTGGCGCTCGTAGTCGGCGTGCCTAGCTCCGGGTAGCCCATGTGTGAATAGCTTGTGTTGATCTGGGCTAGGGGCGAGCTGTTATAGTAAGAGTTTGTATTAGCAGCCGCAGCAGCAGCAGCAGCAGCAGCAGCAGCAGCAGCAGAGATATGAATACTGCCCAGACGTGGTGGCATGGCCATCTGGTCGGAGGCGTTGCCGCTGCTGCTCGCCACGGGGCCCGGCGTGGTGGAGGCTGATCTCGAGATAAGCTCTCGCCTGGTAGCGGCTGGGCTGTAGTCGCTGCTGTGTTGCGATGATCTGGCCTGAGGAGGCTGTTGCTGCTGGTGTTGTATGTGGGTTGGCATTGTACCGCTGCTGCTGCTGCGCTGTCGAGAGTCCATTTCTTGTTCGATGCAGGCTACTGTTCGATCGATAACCGATGTGATCTGCACCAGAACCTGGGCGTCAGAGGCTCCTGTAATTGATTGAATAATGGTTATCGTGTCAGTAGTGGTACTCAGGTTTGTGTACATTATGTAGGTAGTGTTATCCCCAAGCACAAGGGTAAAAAAAAAAAAAAAAAAAAAAAAAAGAAAATCCATACCATTATATTTCAGGATTGCCCGCACGACAGACAGACCCATGTCTATGTGCTCCTTCAGGTCGTCCATCTCTGCAGCCGTGGTCTCGGTGCGCCTCTTCCACAGCGAGGCCAGCAATGTGAAGATGGCAGCGACATAAACCGCCATCTGGTACCAGGTTGTGTCCAGGGCCTTGTGCGTGGCCAGCTCGCTCGCCGTCCTCAGCAGCTTCCTCGACACATCCTCACAGACCTCGTAGTTCTCGGCAATGATGGCAGGGTCGCTCGTGGCGCAGTGCGAAGGGTGTCGGAGGCAGAGCAGGAACTCGTAGCACGTTGACTCGATGTATTTGGCGTGCACCGAGAGCTCTTCTTGTGCCGTGGTGCGCCCCGCGTCCGGCCTCAGCAGGCCCGGCAGGTCCCTCTGGTAGGCCCAGAAGTCCTGCTCGACCCGCCGCAGCTGCTCGACATACCTCTCTGGGCTCTGTCTGGCCGAGTAGACGCTGTTCCACATGTCCATGAAGAGGAACGACAGCTTGAAGCCGGCGAGGGAAAGGACCCAGTTGCCCTGCCCGATCCTCGCCGGGTCGGTGATGCCCTGCTGCTCCGTCAGGCACTCGTCGGGGATGGCGATGGGATAGTCCACGTCGATGTCCTCAGCCCGGATGGGCATGGGCTTGCCCAGCCGCCCAAACAGCGAGACCACCACGGTGAAGAGCGACCAGAAGATGCGCTTCCGCATCTCGTTCTCGTAGGTGGTCGGCTCATCCGCCCCCAGGTACGCCCGGTGCATGTCAGACTCGATCACCCTGTTCCACGCCAGCGAGGCGATGAGGTAGGCCGGGCCCGGCTTGGGAAAGCTGCGGCAGTGGGTGGCCATGAGCACGAGGGCCTGTGTCGCGGGCAGCGACATCTCGAGTGCGAGGTTCCAGGTCTTGTCGACGCTCCAGTGGTAATGGACATTGGAGAGGTGGTTCAGCTCGGCCCTCTTTTGGGGGTCCTCGCCGTTCCGACAGGCGAACTGCCAGTACATCATCGCGAGGACCATGTGCACAATGACGAGCTCTGCTTTGGTGGGCGTGAAGTTTGGTTCGTCGTATAATCGAGACAGCTAATAAATACATGGGGCCAGTATTAATTAAAACACACGTTAGGCTGACACTGATATGAGTGTGTGTGTGTGTGTGTGTGTGTGCCTTACCAGTTTCATGTACGTAGGCTTGTGGAGGACCGGCACAAAAGAGCTTGTGGTCATGAAAAAGAACTCGGAGAATCGAAAGGCATCGTGTCGGGAGGGCAGTGGTGCGTCTCTGGCCGGGTTGACCTTGGTAACGGAATTAGTAAAGGCATGCAGAGACTTGTTGTATAGAGGGGCCGCCCTGGATATGCCTGCAGGAGGCCCGTCCATGTCGGGGGCGTCGAAGGAGGTGATGTCGATCCTGGTGCCGAGGATGGACAGCTGCGTGCCGTCGATGCTGCTCAGAGGTGCGTTGTCCTTTGCAAAGCCCAGATGGCCACCAATGGGCGTTGTTGTGCTTGTTCTCGTGCCGTGTATTGGTAAGGATGGCAAATGGTGGCTCGGCCGTCGCGGGCTGTGTGGTGGTGGTCGGGAGCTGTCACTGACGTCTCTGGCCCACGGCGAGCCAGATTGTGTTGTTGGCCAGAGGCTACTCCTGGAAGAGGCCGATTCCAGCTCCAGGTCAAGAGGTGGTGCGTAGGGGGTAGCAGAGGAGGAGGAGGAGGAGGACGACTGCCATGGCCGCACCTGGACGCCCCTCTCCTCGAGCAGTTTCTCGAGGTCTCGTATATGGCTGAGCATGCTCGTCTTCTCTCGTTCCAGCTGCTGCAGATAGCCACGGCGCTCCGTCCTGCCTGTTACCCTGTCGGTGACATAGCATTCCAGGTTCAGCTGGGTGCAGTTCGTGCATCCGTTCGCCAGCGCATCGCACCGAATCTTGCGAACCTGTGTCAAGATGGTTACGAGAAGGTCAGATAAGTATCATTATTATGCCAAATCATGCAACCACGATGTTTTAGGAGTCATGAGAGAGACAGAGAGAGAGAGAGAGAGAGAGAGAGAGAGAGAGAAGGTGAAAGACACCTTGTTACAGTGCCAGGCCTGCGACCAAGGTGCGCTATTCTTATTCCAATCTCTCTTGCTCTTGCACTGATCGCAGCTAGCAAATATGACCAGTAGGAAACAGACCGGTACAAAGTGTCCTGTCTTGCACTACACTGGTAGCACTTGGGAAGACAGGTCAAAGAAGGCTACTCAAAGGAAATTTCTGATGGAGGGACGTACCTTGCAGCGGTCACAAGCCTGGCCCGTCCGTGAGTAGGACGAAAGCTTGTTCTTGACAACCGACGAGAAGTCTCCCCTTCCCCTCCCGACTCTGGCGGCCTTTTGTTTGCCGCTGCCAGATGGACTGTCTGAGGGCGAGTTCGTGCTGCCATCATCGCCTGGCCGCTTGGGAGGACGTCCAGCAGGCATCCCCGTGGGTTTGTTTGGGGGGTCCCGAAGAGGAGGTCAAAGGAAACCCCCTTGTCGCACGCAATTCGGAATGGCGGTTCGATCCGGCTCGATGGCTCCCCCTTAGATCGAAGGGGGAGGGGGGAGGGTTCTGTTATCCGTGAGACGGATCTTGCCGGGCCAAGGAGGGCTGCTTGCAGCAGGGTTTGTATGTGTGTGTGAGTGTGAGAGAGTGAGAGAGCGAGAGGGAGAGGGTCTGGGGGTTCGGTGGCGCCGGTGTGAGAATCTGGCATAAGTAAATATTTTTGTCTCGTCGCGTCCTTGTCGTAGCTCGTCAGGGGGCTACCAGTTGCATCTCCCGTTGGGTGTTCCCCTCCCAATGGCCTCCTCTCTTATTATATTTATCCTCGTAGGACGAAGCAGACGGGCGCAACTATTCTTTTTTTTTTTCCCTCCTCTTTCCTGAACACACCACAACCAAGCCCTTTGTGGCTCGTAGGTGAGCACAAAAGGACCCTTGGTTTTTCTCTTTCTCAGGGAGGTCGAGGACTAAGTAGACACACACACACACAGAGAGAGAGAGAGAGGCCCGTGGCGCACCTGCACGGGCGGGAGTAATGCTTGGCTCGGGCCGATCAGTGGGAACCCGAGCCCGGAGGAGGGAAAAATATGTAAACAAATAAATGAGTAAAAAAAAAAGCAAAGAGATTGCACGCGGTTGTACCAAGAGAAACTCCTCTAGTTCGAGCTTGGAGTCGTCTCCTCGTTGTCCCTGGTTCTGTCAGGCAGCGGAAGCAAGCATGGTGCAATGTGTGCGTGTGGGTGTAGTGTGGGAAGACAACAAGGACAACAAAATACAACGCCCGCCTGACGTAGCCAAGGCAATCGATGTCCTAGTAGTGTAAGGAGATTGACAGGGAAAAGAACGACACTGCAACATAAGAAGATGCAATTAGTAGGTCTTGAATGTGTGGTTGGGGGGGAGGAAGGACTCGAAAATGGTTTAGCTGGTACCGACCACCTGGGCAGGCTGGGGGTTTTCGTTGTCTCTCTTTTTTCTCTTCTTTTTTTTTTCCTTTTTGATTTCCAACCCCTGGGGCCCCCACGCCTTCAAGATCGCCCTGGGGCCTACGTGGATCACCGTTGTGAGAAAGCAGTGCTTTACTTTGAGGGAGGGGTGGAGGGGGGAACAAAAAACAAGGCGTCCCGAGAAATCGGGTTGAATAATGCCCCCTGTCTCTGAATATTTGCAGGGTGGGTGGCATCTACACTCCTTATGCAGGGCACCAGCGCTCTCCTCTGGGCGCAGATTTAGCCCAAATGTCCCATGAACTGCTTGCCCAGAATGGAATTGCTCTTGTGCACAGAAGGGCCGTGCCAAGGAGGGGGGAGGGGGAGATCTTGCCTCTCTCCCCCCTCTCTCGCCCCCCTCCCCATCGCACTCGCAAGCTTTTTGGGTCCCGCGTGGCATGGAGGGCTTTATTGCTACACTGTGCTGCAACTACTGCGGCCCGCCGCCCTCTAGTGTGTTCAACGGATGGGTACCCTTTGGGAGACCCGCCCCTGGGCTCTGGGGTCTCGCATGGAACCTCCACGCTCGTAGTCTTTCTGGGATCGATCGATGCAAGAATCATCGGAGAGAGGGGGAAGGGGGACCCCATCTCGCATCGTTGCATTCTACACGGGAGTTTTGATAGCCTGTTCATCATCTGCTCAAGCCCCTCCCCACTGATAGGACACACAAGTGCCGTGAGCTAAAAAAGTAGAGAGGCAGGGTTATCGAGGTTGCAGTCAACGTCGTCTGGCGGCAAGGCTATTATTTATTTACCTCAGCAACCTTAGACTCGACCAGGACATCAATCAAGCTGATGCTGGGGACACGCTGGCGACAAATGAGCTGAAAAAACACACTGACGCACAGACACACACACACACACACAGAGAGAGAGAGAGAGAGAGAGACATGGCGCATGCGTGGCGCCGCAATGGGTGTTCCTGTCAGGGACTTGGACAATAGCCCGTGTAGCGGCAGTTCAGAAGGCACGCCTTCTTGGCAACATGACGCCAATCTCTTCTTGAGATGAACCCCACGTGGGATCTGGGGAACTAAGTAGACAGGCGGTCAGGGGCCCTGGGAGAGGAAGAGACAGAGAAAGAGAAGGCCGAAAGGGAGTGCCCTGATAAAACTGGGCGCGGCGTGGCCCAGTTTCTAATATTTCAGTGGATACTATCGTCCGCCCCAAAAGCCGGCTCATTTCCGTCTCAAGGCTGGACCTGGAAAAAGTACTGTAGGACCCAACTGCTACTCATTTGATGGGAAAACTACTATAATGTGCGATATACTATGTAATGTGAGCTACATTGATGGCCACACACTTTGGAACACTGGCCTTTTATGTCCAGCAACAAATCCCGACGGTAAGCCACGGTTTGTATGGATAGGAAGGATGGACTAGTTCTGTAGACAAAGTGATATTTCCTGCTGCATACTTGGATCTAAAGTATGCCACAAGGTTTAAGATCAACGGAAAGACAAAAAGCAAGGATCACTTATAATTAATTTTACGGTGTTTACTGTGTGCTACAGTATGGACGAGAGCCGGCCCTGCTGCAACGGCAGGCACAGAAACCATGTTATTAAGATACGAATTAAGACTGGATAGGCCTTGACCGCTCCAAAGAGGAACAAGAACAAAACTTGTTCGGGACTCTGCCATCCGCGCAAGTGACTAAAAGTCATGTCATGAGGGGGAAAAAGAGAACACGAAAAAAAAAACCCCCAGCCATGACTTCAGTCTAAAGAATCTACTACCTCAACACGTTTAGTGGTCAATCTCAGCGACTTCAATACATCGAATACGAAGTCTCGACATGAAGGTTTTCAGCTTGGGGCTTGTCTGTGCGTATTGTGGCTGCTGCGGCCCATCCTCATTTGTGTAGGGCACTGATTTCAGCGCAGCTCCCAGCGTTCAGCCTCACCTTAACCAAGCCAGAGAGGGAGGGGCCACACTCGCGCAAGCCTTTGCCTCAGTCATCGATACCTCTAATTTCTCTGTCTAATTATGTGGGTGACGTTTATAGACAGACACTCCCACAGTTCCGATCCTTGATCCCTCCGCTCGCCGTACAACTTTTGCATCATCTGACTGACTGCAGACCAATATTCTGGTTATACGAGAGGCTACTGGCGAGTGCTCAGGCGAGAAAGAAATGCGGCTGAGCAGAGAGTATTAAATCTACTCATTAGTGATTTATGTTGAGCGCCAATATAGTAACAAGGCACAGCCCGTCGGACTCAGCTGATGAGGAAACATTGTTGAATTAATATTGCTTTGGTGCGAAATTCACACCAAGTATGAGTCTTGACTGCAGCTAGAGGCAGATACTTTGCTATCCTGTCAAATTTTGCCTTTATGTTATCATCAGTCGTCGCGCTGGAAACTCTGGGAAACGGAGGACGAAGAAACAAAAACACATTTTGTTTCAGCTGTTTTAGCAGCTTCCAGGGTTTAATTCTTTTCTTGAAAAGGAAAGGGTGATCAATATTTAGCTGCAAGAGTCTTTTGAATGCGAGTTCAGCCTTGCGTTGCATAGTAATGCTGCCTCCCGACGAAGATGCCGTCGACGTCCTCCAAGGGTACTTCATAGTCGGACTGGAGGCCTATCACTGCATATAGCCACAGCAATCACAGACAAATTTAGTGATGCCTGCCCCCAGCAACAATATTCGGAAAACACCGCTGGGCAAAGCTAGCAGGGTGGATTTCTGGGTCCCCTGACAAGCGGGTCAGGGCCGACTGTCGCTCAGAGCCTCGACCAGACTCTAGGCACACACGCACGCACGCACAGTGCCAGATAAGCAGAGAAAAAACTCGTGGAGCACTAGGATGATAGGCACTGTTCCTTGTGCATCACGCTTCCTTCTGCGGAGATTTGTATGCACAAGCAATCACTGCCGCTGCATCACGGGGGACTAAATCCTGACTGTGGGTTGGCATTATGCAAGAAGAGAAACAACCAGACAATCACATTGGTGGAAGAGAAAAAGTTTCTTGAAAAGCCCGTGCACAAGGCAGCGATGAACGCATCGCAGCAACTGCCTCTCTCTCTCTCTCTCTCTCTTCCCTTTGAGTTCTCACGCCTCACGCGGTGAGTTATAATATTGCGGGGCGATAAGGGCTCTATGGGGAACGTGCCGTGAGAAGGACCGGATTTTCCGGAGCGCGCGCCAGGCTCTGTAGCACAGTGTCTGAAGAGGCAGCCAAATTCCGGCCGCAATTCGGTACTGCTGAATGACAAGTGTTTTGATCTCTGTCCTATGTACTATGTACTGACCATTGTAGTCGCTCGAGGAGGCACTGCCGAGCCTTGCAGACGGCAGAGACATGCCTAGAGTAAAGACAGCTGGATGGCTTGTCGGAATTCTCGAGCTGCATCTGTTCAAGATTCACGCCGTTATCGTAGTATGAAAAACAGGGTCCTTTTATCTGCAGATAGAGCCCTGTCTATCTATCTGTCCTGCCTGTTGTATCAGGTGGAGAGCCGTCATCGTACAGTACCGTGTAGTAGGCCTGCCTGTGTTCATTGTAAGGACAAGATCACTTGCGCTACTTGGAGAATGGGTTCGATGACGATGCCTGAACGGCTGAATCTAGACACTATCAAACCTTAAGCAACAGACTGCAAGAACGCGCATGCACATCTGCGAGAGATCTGCTCATGCGAGAGCAAAATGTCAGGGGTCCCTGACTTTCCTCTGTCGAACATGAGTCCTACGACCAATCTTATTCCATACGGATGCTTTGCTCCTATCCTTGCCATCTTTTGCTTTCGCCGTAGACCCAGCGATGGCTTTCTTCACAGCTCTGGAAGCCCACAAACCAGCTATCAGCTTTCGGTCCCGGAGAGGTACGTCAGTCCGCGGGGGTCCAAGAGAATAATCTGTCCCGCCAAGGAAGACTCATTCAAGGGGGCAGTGAAGGCATTGTAAATAGTAGATGTTCTTAAATGATTCAGGTAATTAAGAAGCTCGTCGCTGCGTGATCGAAGGAACAGAGAGCCCGGAAATCCTGGAATCTCGGGAGGACTCCGCCCTCTCCCACATCGCGCAGTGGATCCCTCGTGTGGATTTCTCAACGATCGCTGTGACTCCGAGGTGCCTTTCCGAGCCGAGGGAGTCGAGTACGTCGGGAGCGTCCTTGGGAAACTGATGAGATACAATGAATGGTCACTTTACTACTACATATGTACATATTGCTCTCAGGGCTTATTACAAGATTCGGCATCTCTGTCTTCTAGAGTAGATGCATCAACATTGCCGCCATGATCTCCAGCAGTAAGCAAAGGCTCTATCAGCACCACAATGATTTTTTTTTTTTTTTTTAAATAATTAGACCATTGCTATAGTACGCGTCAAAAGAATGTAATGAAAGCAGGACAAGCACTGAGATGCGGCTGGGTCCCCCTCCCGCCTCCCCGAAGCCGGCTGAGAGGTTACATATCTACAAGAAAGTGCCATAACTAGCATGTATCTAGAGTTCGTCATAACCATCTCGCGCCCCATCGCTTCTCTTGATATCAGCCGGCTTCATCAAGTCAAAACGACAAATTCCGCCCAAGAACCGCGTTGCTGGGCAATGGAAAATTCTCTAGTTACCACAGGGTGGGATGTATCGAGCCATAAGCTTGCCGGTGGTCTGGGGTATAATAATGCTGAGTGGGCAACACGCTTGAGAGAGCATCTAGAAGTGTAGTAGGTATTTAGGTATGTAGCATGGGGTGTAAATGTACTTGAGGAAGGTCACAATATTACGCCATAACTCGATTCGTTCTGAGAGAAATGTGAAGGTGCAGGCTGTGTCCTCCAGTGAGACAATGAGTAATCACTTGATAGGGGCAGTTTCGGTTACTGGTAAAACAAACCTGAACGAGGCCATGTGAGGCATAGTTGAAACAACCGACTAGGGGAGAAAGAACATACGCCTAGAAATAAAATAGTTCAGTAACCCTTTCTTCAATACTGTCGTGACTATGAATTCAATTACACTTATTCTGTAAGCACTGTGTATAGTTGAAGTTGAAGGGAGAGCGAGGCTACAGTATCTTGGCACGGAGCAAGGCGCCTGTGGTAGATGGAGACTTTGGTGGGCAGGTGCGCCCAGGTGCCAAGGGTCTCTGGCCAGCTGGTTACCCCTCCTGCCAGGTGCCCCGCCATCTCCGTACTGAGTAAGTACTCATCCTCCCGTCCAGCTTCAAGCTTCAACTTTCCTACAACTTTTTGTACTCTTCAGCACCACGCTCCACCACCGCCCTTTCTTCCCAAGAGGAGCTTGATTCCCACGCCCGCCTTGCTTGCCATGGCGCTCCTCGAGACCGTCTCCCTCGAGCACGTGCCGGCCTCGCACAGTGTCCACGTCGCCTTGTTCAGGAACGTGTCAAACGCCGGGTTCCTGCAGTCGCAGCTCCTCGCCCGCAACGCCGACTTCGAGTACGCCTTCATCGACGCCACCACCATCGTCTCCCGCTTCCACGTCCTGTCCGCCACGTACAAGGCCCTCTCCGTCCTCCTCAGCGGAAAGCTGCGATCTCCCAATGTTCACGCAGAGACGGTCATCGCGCTGAGCGCCAGCAACAACGTAAGTCAAGTCGTCGCCAGGGCCCCCAGCCGGTTTGCGCATGTCGCGGCATCCCTCCCCCCTCTCTCTCTCCCTCTCTCTCCCTCCCTCTGTTTCTAACGATTGCCTCGCACCGCTTCCCCCTCTCTTTAGATCTCAGAAGCCTACCGTCGCTACGGCATCTCGCCCGAGGTCCGGGACATTATTGTTGTCAAGGTTCTCTTTCCCACCGACGAGCGACCTCACCCGCCCACCGCCCAGGATGTCTGGAAACACCTCTCCGAGAGCGTGGAGGGAACGGCAGTCCCCTTCACCGACGAAGAGATTGCCAAGACGACAGACTGGTCCAAAGTCAACAAGTACTACAAGCTCAACGGCGCGCCTTCTCTGAACGCCATCAAGGATCGGGATCGCAGGCTCAAAGAGTCCGAGATGCTCATCGTCAGCGCCATGGCCCTGCGCGGAGTCTGAACAGCAGGATCTCTTGGTTTGTCCCGTGTACACTACCGGAACAACTGCCCACGACGAACACCTTGCACCCGGATTATCCGATGTGGTCCTGCGATCAGGCGCCGGCTCTTCCAACAGTCAATACCTCATCACCCCCGAGGAATACTGAACTACAGACTCTCCTATTGCCACAATGATTGGCCTTGTCAAGGAGGGCACGCTGTATAGTATTGACGGGCTTATATGGCCAATTGACTATGCCCTCAAGAGAGTACTTCTGTGCTTCACGCACGGAAGGGCTCTTGCTTCCAAAGAGCACTCGTTAGATGTCTGTCAGCTTATAGGGCGGCGGCAGCGGCATCATGTGGCTCTAAAAATCGGGTCAGATTATTGGCCCCAGCCATACTGTGGTTCTTTTGCTGGAACAAGCTGCCGAGTTTCCAACCGGTGCTCTGCACTGATGGCCATTTTTGCTGGGCTGGAAACACCCTGAAGACCAGGCATGAAAGAGAGGAGGGGTCGTAGGTCGAAGTATGACCAGGAGTACATTTTACGCTCGCCTCGCCATTGTCAGCCCCAGCTCACATCGTCTATGGCAACTCCCAACAAATCTTGCTGGCTGCATCATCTGGCCAAGCAAGCAGCGGCGGAGTTTTGTAAATCATGACTGGCATCATACTTGCTACAAGGCTTGCGGAGAACACACACTCTCTGTGATTTTATGTCCAAGTATCATTGTTCATCTAGCGATACCCAATAGTGCTCTTGTCTGTTCACAAATTGCGGAGCTTAGGAATCATTTTGAACCTTAATCAAGAAAAGAAACAAGAAAACCGCTGAACACCGCCGTCCTTTACCCAAATAATAAAGTGATCCATTTCCCTTTACGCCGCCACCCCGAACGCTGCCTTGGCCCGCCTCCAGACCTCCTCCTTCATCGCATCCCGCCCACTCTTTGTCCTCCCCACCGCGTCGCGGTTCTCCTGCGCCCTGCGGAGGAGGTACTTCATACACTCGCCTGTAGATCCCCAGACGAGGTACTTGTACGCCCTCGGCTTGAACGCCTCCTTGGCGGGCTCCGCGGCGACAGCGGCCGTTCTATCCGCTCCGCCGGCCCCGTCCTTAGAGGCGAGGATCTCGCAGCTCACCTCGTCCGCCATCCCCTGCAGCTGTGCAAATGCGACCTCCGTCTCCGTCGGCCCCTCCTCCAGCACGGCGCGGGCCTTGCGGACGGTCTCGGCGTTGTGCGAGGCGAGGACCATGTTGACTGCTGGGAACCTCGTCTCGTCGTCGCCGCCGTCCCGGGCAAACTGCGCCAGCGGGCCGGCCCACCTGCGCCTGAGCAGGGCCTCTGCGATGCCGTTATAGCACGCGTCGGTGTCGGCCTTGGTGTCGTGGATGAGGTGCCGCGGGTCTGAGCCTAGGTATGCACCGCGCACGAGCTTCACACCCAGGGTGAAGCCTTCCTGCTGTGCGGCGTGCAGGTGAGAGGCGAGGACGGAGGGCGTGGCCTTCAGGTAGGCCTGGTAGGTGCCGTAGATGACTGCCCTGGCCGGACCAGAGGATGATGATGAGGTGGGCTTGTTGTACTTGCGCATGTACTCGAGCGTCCAGTCGTCGATGCCGTGCTGGACCGCCTGCTGCTCTG
Organism: Immersiporthe knoxdaviesiana; assembly: GCA_021117315.1. Lineage (NCBI taxonomy): Eukaryota > Fungi > Ascomycota > Sordariomycetes > Diaporthales > Cryphonectriaceae > Immersiporthe > Immersiporthe knoxdaviesiana. Next base: position 179,224 of record CP088207.1, read on the forward strand.
CGTCGAAGAGAAGACGCACCCCGCGCGAGGCAGCGAGCATACAGATCTCGTCAATGGCATCTGCGAGAGCCTTTGGTGGTGGGAGGCGCTCAGAGAGGGTCCAGAGGGCTTGTCGGCCGGCACCGGTGAATCTGTTTCAGGCAAAACTTGTCAGCTGCTAGCTCGCCTTAGGTCATCTTGCCGAAATCTCTCAGAGAACATACTTCAGTGCAACGTAGTCGCCCTCCTCGGCGAGCCTGACCGTCTCCGATGTGCCCCGGGCCCAATGAGTAACCTCACTCTTGACGTGCTCTTCCAGCTCCTTGCTTCCAGTCCCAAGACTCGACAGCTCCTTTGTCTCGGAATCTGTGAGCACCACCTCCTTTGCATACCCCAGGATGACGCCCGAGAAACCAAGGCCCTTGAGCCGTGCCACGGTGGTGCGGACCTCAGCAGCGTTCTCTCCCGCACAGAACTGCGCGTAGAAGGTGGACTTGATGAGGTGCTTCAGGAGAGGGTTGCGGTCTGGGTTCAGGAGTCCGCTGTTGGTGTGTGCCAGCACGTTCATGATTGCCAGTGATGGTGATAAGAGGAACGGTGACGACGAGATGGTCGTCACAGCCAGAGAGCGGAGGACGGTCTGGAGGGGGAGGATGGAGAGGGGTGCTTTCATGCCGTGGGATGGTGGCGGGGAAACTGGCTCAACGGTAGGCGGAAGGGGGAGGCTGGTGGGGTTGTCGGTGTGATTGAGCGAGACCCCAGCCTGTCGTGTGGTCGTGGAGGAGTGCAGGGCGCGAGAAGTGGATGTTGGTGCTGGCGGTGCCGATGAAGATGCTGTGGATGCCATACAGTTGAACTGGGGTTGACGAAGAGGCCGGTATTTGAGGTATGAAGCTGGGACTGTGCTGGGAGATGCAAGTGTGCCCCAGCGAGTCGAGGCAGAAGGCACAAGGGCGATCGTCCTCTCCCGAGGGGCGGTGGTCAAGAGCGGCCGCATCGAAGCCATCGTATTACGGTATAGGAGGAGGGGCGAGGTGTAAGTGACAAAACAGGAAACAAAGAAGCAGGGCAGTGACGCTGAAACAGGCTCACACAGGCTTTAAAGCACCGGAATGATCGGAGGTGCAAGAGCCAACTTGGAAGAGTTATGGGTATTCAATTCAAGACAAAAAGGCAGATAGACAGAGAGACGTCTTTGTCCAACCCCGTGTGAGGTCGGAGGCTACCCAACTTACTTGTACCCGAGGACGAGATCGAGCCAGGGTGAAGAGAGAGAGAGGAGAGATCCCCTGGGGCCTTGGTTTGATAGTCTCTTTATCTCCGGTAATCGCAACGACAATTCGACGCCCGACGGTGACCGTCTCGATGGTGACAAGCGGGCGGGACACTGGTCTGTTGTCTCATGGCGGGACCTTTTTGGCCGATGTCGACCGTAGCAGCCATCCCTGCCGTTGTAGGATCCTCGACTAAGTTTATCTCCTCACCATGCGGCTAGAGGAGCCCGCAGGATGCTTTGTGCTGTGTGCTGTGCTCTATCGCGGTTCACCGTCGCATGCTGCAAACAAGGCCAATCCCTCCTCTAGTGTCCTTATCGCGGGGTGCACGTAACTGCTCTGATCCTCAGAAATGCCGTGGCTAGCCGTCGGTAACAGTAGATCACCAACACTTGAGGTGCACAATGAAGCCACTGACAAATGAGGCTGTTTTCATTTTGTCATTGTTTGACCAAGAGCCCCGCCAGACTCGTATCGCCAGCCGCAGCGACATGGCTAGTCTCGTGACACTGTAATGGTAAAGTAAAGGACGGAGTAGCTGTGAGAAAACAACCTTGGGCAGACCAAGGGCCGTGTATTGGGTGCGTGGGTGATGTGAGATAGCGTAGCATGGAAATGTGGGGAGGCCACCCCCAAAATCGAGGCGCACAACTCTGCAGGATGGTCGGTTTAGGTCGTTGGATGCGAGCATCTTAGCTTGGCCGTATGTACGAAGCGCTTGGCCCGTCGGCTGGCGTGTGAGTTCGGCTCTTTGTGGATCCCCTCCTTAAGAGCCACCATACCACAGCCGATGTGCGGGGCTGGCTTGCCCTCGCTACTAGTCTGGGCGGCCTGTCGACCTTTCGCAAGGGGCCTCGAACCATAGTATGGCAACAGCTTAGGCTTTCTCTCTTTGTGTTGCGCCATGTGCTCGAGAGAAAGTCCGCAGATTCGACCTCCCTAGCTCAAGGGGGTCCAGTGGAGAAACGGCTCAAGGAGGCTTAAGGATGTCAGGAGGCATCTGAAAGCTGCAATGTCTCCCGAAGCCGCTGCTTAGGATCGACCGCAACTCCAGCCCAGGCCGTACGAGGGGACAACAACAAGTCCGACGATCGGGGGCAGTGGCTATTCTCTCGGAACACAGCCGTGCGTGATGTCGGCGAAATGCCTTCCCAGATGTTGCTTTTCCATGTTGTGTCGGGTCTGGTCGACGCAGCGTCAGGGGCCTCAAGGAGCCGCCGTCTCTTGTCCCTGAGCAGCAGACCCGAGGCGTCTTCGGAACCAGTCAATGTAGCCTATATGTCGGCCTCGAGCTGCACCCATGACATCCTGCAGACCACCATATACGAGGCCAACGACGAGTGCGGTCTTTGTCGTACGAGCGGTCATGGCGAGGCTGAATCTGTCTACACCAAACACGATATATGGTCAGCAGTGGTTTGCTAACACCAGCCCTCCAGAGGAGAGTGGTGGAGACACAAATCATGGGAAAACAGGGTCAGACACATACTCCAGACACTGAAGCCACCGGCGACGGTCAGGGAAGCCAGGACAGTGTTGACAAAGTCATTAGATTGACGGTAGTTGTCATAGAGATTCTCGATGGAGAACATGGCGGTGGTCCAGAAGGAGACCCTGGCACCCATCCTGACAGCCTCCCTCACGCTCGCCCTGGCCATGTTGTAGTTCTTGCTCTTGTGATACATGAACCATCCGGTGGGGGTGGTGGGCAGCTTGTGGGCGTGCTCTGCGCGGAACTGAAGGCCTGCCATCCTGCTGCCCTGCGAGAACCCCAGCGCGGCGCCCACGCCGAACGAGCTGACGGCGGCGAGTATGATCCTGGTGGGAGCCATCAGGTGCAGGCGAGAGTTCTGCAGGGCGAGTCTCATCTGCTCCTCCCGCGAGATCGGTGGTGGTCTCGGCCGGCTGAGGAGGGCCTGCCACTCCTCTTCGGTCTTGGGTGGTCGACTGAACATCTCGCTGGCGTATCGAGATATTCAGGTCATGGAGTAGTCTCAGTGTTTCAGGGGTGTGCTGTAGTGTCTTGTTGGGAAGGGGGTTGTGCTGTGTTGTCCCATGCTATCGAGCAGTAAAAAGCAACGAAAGCGTTATTTCGATGTGTTTTTGTTTCCGACCCTCGTACTCGTACTGCCTGCCAGTGATTACATAGTAAGGCAGGCAGCTAAGCTACTGGAGTACAGGGCCCACCTGCCAGAGCTGCAGACCCTAACGCGACCCTGACGTAGCCCTGAGCGGCACCTCTCCGGTACGCACAAACTCTACTATTGTGCTAAGTGCTTTCGGTGGCAGCACGCGCTGAAGCTCTCGCAGCAGGGCTTTGTGTCAACCTCTCGAGACCTCGACTTGTCAACCCCGCTGACTTGGCCGTTACAACCTTTGCCACATCCTCTCCTCAGTCCCAATCTGCTCTCTCTCCCCCAGGTGTATCCTGACCCAAAGTTTCAGTCGCTGGAAGGGTTGCACACCCTTTTCAAGCTGTCAAGATGGTAAGCAGCCAGCTGTCAATGCCCCGCAGCGCGTTTGCACACACCACTTTACGCGCCTACGGGCCTCATGGTTTGCGACTCTCACGCCGCAGAAAACACCTCAACAATGCTGACGCGTCTTGAAGCCGCCCAAGGAAGTTGTATATCAGGACCCACCTGACATGCCGATCTGCCTCTGCATGCGATATGGCATGCATACCTTCTCCCTTCTCGTCAGCCCCCTCTCCACCTTCTCCGACGTAACCGCCGAGCTCATCTTCGCCATCCGTGACCGAGATCGCAACAAGGATCCCAAGAACAAAGGCCTCACCCCGCGCTCCGGTGCACCTTCCAAGCCCTTGCCGGCGGCGGACCAGGACATACGCATCTCGTACGGCGTGCTGAGGGACCCAAATGACAGCGACAAGGGATGGATGGACCTCAAGATCCAGAGCGACGACACCCCCGTCAGCAAGGGTCTCAAGAACTCATCCCTTGTGGCTTTTGTCATTCGAGATCCCGACGACCTCGACAGCCCACCCGAGTTTGTGGTCCAGTGGCCTCAGCTCTCACCGGACGATGAAGAAGCTGAAGAGGAGGAGGTGGCCGCGGGAGGGGTGACTGCTGGAAAGGGAAAGCAAGTGGCAACGGACATGGACGACGACGTGGATATTTAGGGACCTTCACCTGTCACCAGCAACACTGGACCCAAACTTGACCTCAAGGCTTACTTCGATCCCACCCCGAAATGTGGCCCCAAGCCTGAACCCAGAACTCAAACTCGTCCCAAGAGGCGCCGCTTTGAGGAGGACAACCCGTTTCCGTTCCCCCAGTGCAAGAACAGGTAGAGAGGATGAGAGAGGCTGGCACACGTGCCATATGGCTGCCCTCTACACTCTGGGACGATGGGTAGGATGATCTGACGGGAGTGTGTATAATTTTGAAAACTTGGAAAATGGGTGCCAAGGGGACGGACGAGTATGCTGTCAGGCGTCATTCAGTTTGGGTCAGTGTTCGCTCCGTGGCGCAGATGATGCCTCCGAAACTGATCGAGACTAGGTTATCCCGACACTGCGCCTCAGAGCTCGCTCCCGTCACCTGAGCAACGGGAACGGCGATTTTAGACTGCCCTCGCCCTCGCTGTCTTAGCCCGGGCACGAGAGAAGGAGTCTTGCCGTCGTATGCGTGTATTCTTCGCAAGGCATCGTCCCTTGCACAGTTCCCTTGTAGCTGAAGCAGTTTCCAAAGGAATGTACGATGTACAGGTCATCATTCTTCGGTCCTGATGTCATATTGTGTACTCGACTGGCGAGTGCGAATGACAGATTGTGCAAGTGCAGGATGAACGAGCGCGATACAATATATTCCGCTTCCTTATCGTTTCAACTCTTTACAAAGCACCGCTGCTTGACATTTCTCTTTTCCAAGCTCGCACAGTGTTCTACGGATCCCTCAGTGCTCCACAAACCGGTCATCAGCCTCAGAGTTGATGTCGTACGTGGCGAACTTGCGGGACGGAATATTGCGCTGGAACATGATGTCCATCTCCTCAAAGGTGCGGTCCTTGGTCTCTGGCAGACGGAACCACCCCCATACCGTCGTCAGGAAATACAGGCAACCCCAGAAGTAGGCCTACGAAACAAAACAAAAAAAGATGATAATGGTGTCAGCAAGCAGGCTCGAAACGGCAGGTATGGCTGAGAGGAAGTCCGATATCTCTGCGACACTTACAGTTTTCCCCTTGGCATCCCACGCGGTGGGCGACATAAAGTACGGCTCCAGGATACCACCTATGAGGTTGGCAAAGTAATACGCTGTCCGACCAAGCACGACAGTCTGCGTCCTGAGACGAGTGGAGCCGATCTCGGCGACGATGGTGTACACGATAGGGCCGACGCTCATCGAATAAGAGCCGAGCCAGACGATGCACATGACCGACTCTGCGATGCCGAGGCCGCTGGTCTGGGGCGTGACGGAGGCCATGATGCCGATGAGGAACAGGCACACGACGAGGGCGTACGAGCCTCCGAGCCAGATGGTCCGCCGGCCCCACTTAGAGATGTACAGCCACGAGACGATGACGCCGATGAAGGCGATGGCGGTGCCGACGAGGCCGAGGTCGTAGGAGAGCTCAGTGCTCAGGCCAGCCTGCTCGTAGACTGGGGAGGAGGCAGTGCGATGTCAGCAGACTGAGCAAAAGAAAACAAGAGAACAAAGACACGAGGGAGCCACCAGAGTTGGGCCACTCACAAAAGGTTCCGGTATAGGCCAGCGCACCGCCGTCGGTGATCTGACTCACAAAACACATGATGGCGATCTCTGTGCGGCGGCGGTTCGTCCCCCTGAAGCAGTCCACAAAGGACACGCCGGCTCGCTCCTCCTTCTCGATCTTGTCTGTGTGGACCATGAGGGCGATGGTGGAGTCATAGTCGACATTGTGCTCCGGCTGGGACAGGCGCATCAGGGACTTCTTGGCCGACTCCAGCTTCCCCTGCCGGACCAGGAACCAGGGCGACTCGGGGGCGAGCAGGGCAGCGACGAAGAGCGGCAGGGGCCAAACCCACTGGATGGCGAAGGGGACCTTGTAGGACCACTCGGACGTGTTGGCCTCGAGGCCCTTGAGGACCCCGAGGCGATGAACTGGCCGATGCACCAGCACAGGTTGATGTAGGCGGTGAGGTAGCCGCGGAGGGCGAGCGGCGCGACCTCGGCGGCGTAGGCGGGCCCCGTCGTCGCGAACACGCCCCACGGGATGTTGCAGAGGAACTCGCCCACGAGCAGGACCTGGATGTTGGGCGCGAAGAAGCACATGAAGATGGCGGCCGCGAGCCAGACGAGACTGCCCATGAGGACTATGCGGTGTCCGTACTTGGCCGTCAGGTAGCCGTTGGCCAGCGCACCGATCATGTTGCCGACGGCCCCGATGTCGTTGATCCCCGTCTGCCACTGAGAGCTCACCTGGTAGCCGTTCTCCGGGCCGTCGTATGTGCCGAACTTGTTGCGGAAGGCTGTGTAGCCCCAGAAGTTTCCCAGCAGCTGGGTGTCGTAGCCTTCCATGATGACGGTGGTGGAGATGACTGCCCGCCTTCGTTGTGAGCCAAAAAGATCAGGGGAGCCAACCATGATGAAGCCTTGTCAATGGATCAATACATACGGACAGACCAGAATGCGGCTCTCTTGTACGTCCTCAGGGCTTGCCACAGGGTCAAGCTGTGCTCGTTCGCCGTGGCCTGCGCCGCCTCATGGTTGATAAATTTGGAGTCCGAAAAGTCGGCATCAGGCCCCTTCTCGTCGAGGTGTTGAGGGTCCGACTCCTTGCTCTGGGTGATATCCATGTTGGCTGGCTTTGGACACAATTTGTGTCTCTGCTAGGTTCCAATTACAGGATTGGCCCAGACGACGAAACCCTTTCAATGAAAAGCGTCGGACGAGGATTGGGTCTTTTCAATGAAGAGAGAAAAGAAAACAAAAGAATAACTCTCAGCCCACGGAATGTCACGGTAGCAATCGCGTCTTGCACCCAGCATGCTGGGCTCTCCCGAGGCTCTTTATGAGGCGTGCAGTCATGGGCCCTCCTGCTCACCCCCTCAACTGTTGCAGCCATACCGAGTACACATACGAGAGGAGGGGGGGGTTTGGTCGAGGCCTTACCTCAACCAGATCGCGTGACAGGAGCGGCGGCCCGACTACGCCGCAAGAGCGTGCATACAGCCATAGGAGGAGCTCTGCAGAGCTCTCATGATGGAGGAGCGCCATGTAAGCCCCCCAAAATGCATTGGGCCAAGCCATTGCGTGGGCCATTGGTGGAAGTTCTTGAACCCTTGTCTTCAGGCCATCACCTTTCGTGGGGAAGATAGCGTGAGGGGGACCGGGGAACGCATCCACTCCTGGCTTGGAGAATCCGGGGTAGCTTGTAGGATTTACCAAGTGATGCAGGTTGGTTCGCACTCATGATACAAGGACATATAGGCTCAGTCGATCCCTCGTGCAAGGGGGAAGAGACAGGCCGAGAACCGAGGAGATGCTCATCTTGCGCAGGGTCAATTATCACACACTATGAATGTTCGAGAGTGATCGATCGTCTGCTCGTTTCCTGGAGGAGCCTCGAGCCAAGCATCGCAGCGAGCCTGCAGCAAGCTTAGACAAGGGGTCGGAAGATTATTCTTACTTTTAAATCATGCTAACTTTTTCAGGCTTCTTTCTACTCGGCAAAGAACGAGACGACGACAGCAATCGCGACGTTCCAACCGCTCTTTTCCATCTAAACATTGTTGTTAGTGTTGTTTCAAGGTTAAATTGTGGTATACAATTGAGGAGCCGCACAAAGTCATCTTGACTTGAGACCATCATATGAAATGACTAAAAGGATCTATCAATTCTAGGTTTTCTATCAAATCATGTAATTACACCATAATCCCGCGCCCACTTTGCCGTTCTCACTGACATAAACATACAAGGCGAAACTCGGAGCTCTTGGACAAGCAAGAGGTAGGAATACTGCTAGAGTTCCAACTTAGAGCAGAGCAAGGGATGGGAATCTCTGTGAGGCTCATAGGTGCTCGACGCTCATATGCCATAAGACTGACAGGGGATTAATCAATACCACGTCGCAATTCTTCCAAACATATTGTAATGACTTTACACAACAGACGGTAATCAATGAGCCTTTTGACCGCTGAACATTGCAAGGATGTCATTACATAACAGTGGATGGGGAGCTTGTAACGGTAGTTGAACATTCCCAGCATTTTGTCTTTTTAGACTTTAGTTGTTGCTGTGGTCGGCGGTTTGACGTGGAGGTGCTTCGAAGCTTGATGTCGAGGAAATGCTCGGAATTCGCAAGAAGACAATAAATGGATGATCAATGATTATGAAGTGAGGATCCTGGATTTTGTGATGAGGAGATTCTCTTTCTTTTCTCTCTCGACGCATTCTGAGGGAACGTCCAGCTTCTTGTTCACTTCCATGTTGCCTGCCAGCAGCACTTCTCTCGTCATAGTCAACCAATGAGATGAGCCTTTCTTTTCTTACTTTTTTTTTATTTTTACAAAGGCTCAGCCTTGTTAGTGGTGTTGCTCGGAATAGTGTACGAATATGCGAGCGACGGCTGACCACACTTTGCGAGCGTAGGACGATCCAGCCGTGCCGAGTCCAGTGCCAAGACACAAAAGCCACCTTGTCTAAGATTCAAGACTTTTGATGATGTCGAGAGGCATCAGGGAAAGGGGTTTTCGTGGGGAAAAAAAACATGCCAGGCGTCTTCGGGTCTTCTATCTGTGGCTGTGTCTCTCTCCACGTGTCTGAGCTTGATACTGCATAGTCTGCGTGCGAGAAGACGAGCTGAACAGCGTACAGATGAGCGACGCCGGCTTCAGAGGTGAGCAAACAGAGCCTTAGGCTGGACATCAACAACTAAGCTGTGCACTTGCTCAAGCACTATCGAATTAAGTTTTCCAGAGCACCCGGCAAATGGAGTTCACAATACTCTCAAGTAAGTAAGTCTTAGGCACAGCTAACAGACACTGCCAGTTGTTGTAATTACTGAGCATATAGCATTAGGAGGAGGGTTTGAACGTGCATCTTCAGGAGTCAAGCGTTTCGTATTATTATTCTGCAAAGTCACTATGACTGCGAGATATGGATCACGATATTCTTATGGCCCCTGGTTCCAGGACAGGTCACCACCCACTCGCGACGCGCGCTGTCATCATCCACGTGTGGATTGTACCTGGCCATAAGAAGGACCATGACACACCACCTCAGCTTCTCGGTCGGCGTCCAGATGGCTGTCTCATACCCGCGGCCGCAATGTCCACTGACCTCTGCTGTCTTATCACCTGAGATGGGCTGTGGTGTTCCAAACAGGGCTCTCTGGACGGAGAGATTGTCCTGCGGGAAGTCTACCGTGAGCTTCCATGCCGCAGCTCGAGGATCAGTGCTCCAGAAGCGCGGTCGGAGCTCGATATGCGCACGGTCGAAAGTGCTGGCCACGTTCTGCCCGTCCGGACCAAAGCAGGCAAAGCACTGGTTCATGGAGATGCCGCCCTCCACGATGTACTCCCCCTCGTGATTGCGCAGCACCCTGCGCTGGTCTCTTGTCCCGTCGCCGTAGTTCATGGCTCGAGCGAGCGCGTGGGCGTCATACACATTGTCCTGGTCTTTGAGCCAGACGCAGTAGACGAGCAGATTCTTGGCCTGGTTGTTGCGGATCATGGAGTCGCGAAACCGCAGGGCTCGCTGCCAGGTGTCGAAGAAGGAGATGAAGGGCGTGTCGACGCCTGAGCGCCAGGCGAGATGGTGGTCGACATCGGGAGCAAAGTCACGATCGTGGTTCCATGCTCTGTCCCTGTCGCGATTGAGATGCAACCGTGGCCACATGAAGGGATCGCCTGCTCTGAATGTTACATTGGAGCTGTCGGGCTGCCATATCTCGGTGTTTTGTGGGTTGCGCCAGGACCCCTCGACCCTGAATCCGAAATATGGTCGCTGATGGTGTTGGAGGGGCCTCCAAGGGCTTATTTCTGATGAGCTCATTTCGTGAGTGGTCGACTTGCAGCGCTGGAATAATAAGGAGGCGAAGACTGCGAACCTCGGGAGCAAGGAACTAATCTCACTTGGTCTGCCTCACCTGTTCGAGATTCAGAGTAAAGATCAGAGGGGAGGAAGGCTCTTTATATACTTCAATCAGGATCAGAGTTGTCGCCTTGGCGTAAGAAGAACAGCCACGCCGCTGACATTGCAGGACGCCCATGACAGTGCTACCCATCTCTTCAGTGCTTTTCTCGGTGGTAATCCTATGGCACATTTTCTTTTATAGCGCTTACTTTCTGCATCATGATCTGAGGAGTTCGTGCCTTATTAAAAAGATGTGCAAGATGGGATGATTGAGTCATCTTCGACCTGCTGACTTCAACATGCGGTTTAATATTAAAATAATTAATATCAATGAGTTTTTTTCCGACTTCGACAAAGCTAAACCACTTTTTTCCCTTTCCCTCAAGTATGATGAATCTGTGAACAGTGACAATATCTTCCAAAGCTGTTTGGAATCCCTTTTTCCCTTTTGTTCTCTTCTTTTTCTCGTATCGAAACTGAGACCAACCAGGTGAGGTCCGGCACAGTAAACCTTGGAATTCTGGCGCTTGTCTATTCTGGTCCAAATACACTACTGTAACTCTGGTTGGGATGGGCTGGTGGCTCCCCTCCCTCCAAGTCGCAGCACTCTTCTCTTCTCTCTTCCTTTCTTCAAGATCCAGCCTTGAAGCTATTACCAAAACCAATAGAGTAGACACACATTCCCCTTTCTACCATAGTTCTCACCCTGCCTGCCCTACGTGTCCCCCAGAGCTGCCTTTTCAGGGCTGTCAGCGTGGGACTACTGCACCTCGCCACGAGCACCTGAGCCCCTCGGATCTGAGGTCCGAGTCTCACTCACGGCTGAAACCGGCATGCTTCAAATACCGCATGTGCCTTCTTTGTTGGCGCAAAGTGCCAGTATCCTGCTTTCCAAATATCACGCAAGCCAGTTCAGGTGCCATTATATGTATTACTCTCGTTTTTCTTGTCATTTATTTCATTAATCAACATCACCAAACTGAGAATCAACATGTCTACCTCGAAGGGTCAAGACCATTCCACGACTGGCTCTCGCGAGGCAGCGCCGCCGTCCTATGCAGAAAGCATTCCGCGCCAGCAACACAGGAATGCAGTCATCGTGGCAGCAGAGAGACGCGCAAAAGATGAGGTGCGTTTTTTTTTTACAAAGAGACCTCGCTAGTCCAGACGCAGCTTGAAACTGACTCCTTCCACAACCCACACAGCAAGAAATGCAGCTCTACCTCCAGAGCGTCAAGCAGCACTACAACATCTGGAATACGGACCTCGAGCCTCCGGAGCACGACACAGAGCTCTACTGCACGTGCCAGTCGTGCGAGTACACGAGGCGCAAGAGGGCCCGCTACTTTGTCCAGGACATGTGGTCCGAGGCGGTCATGTACCCTGGCGAGAAGGCGTACACCGACAACACGCAGACGTGGAGCCTGAGGAACCCCTACCGCCTCAGCGTCGTGTCTCCCTATGGTCCTTTTACCAATCAAACTGGTGGGTATGGCTCTGCTGCGTCGTTCTGGGCAGCCGGGATGAGGCCGATCCCGAAATATCACACGAGAGCGATTCAGCAGACCCTCAGGCTGAACGAGTCGCTGAACCGGCAGGCGCAGATGGAAATCAATGCAAAAGAGCCAGCAGGGGAGTATATGGGATGACGAGGAAGGTCCTCTGAATGTCCCGACAGAGGAGAAGTCGTCGAAGCTAAAGCGAGCCAAGGAGTTCCTTCACATCAAGTCTGCCGACCAGAAAGCAGCCGAGGTGGCCCAGCTCCTGAAAGACGCGATTATTGCCGAAGAGCTGGGGCGCTGGCCCGACGAGACATGGAGACAGATTGCGACTGCGTACCAGGAGAAGATGGGAACGGCTGAGAAGATCGCGCGGCTTCGTGCTCGTCGGCCCATCCAGTACCTGCACCTACTCAGAGCTGGGTATTTTGAGCCGATTCCTGTGGCATGGGCAAACAAAGCGTCGAACCCTCTGAAGTTCACAGTGGATGCCGCGGCAGGTGAGTTCTTTTTCACCTCCGTCCTAGCTTCATCGTCTCGCACCATTTGGTTGGAATTTCATTCTGATGATTAACGTTAATCGTAGGGTGGAGAGGCATTACTCCTGCCTGGCGAGGCTATGAAGACACGGCAGAAGAGCGGTTGTACTGGGTCCTGAACCACCGCGAGGGGACCGAGGGTGCAAGAATGAAGCCCGACATCATCTCGTCGATGAACATGGCGCAGGCCCGAATGGCCTCAGCAGTCGAGCCTCCACCGGCCTACTTCTCCGAGTCCGATATCTGCCACGTTCAACACAAGACTGATGGCTACTCAAGACAAGTCATGCCGCCGCCTTTTCGAGCATTTGACCGTGCAGAGTCAGCAGATGATGATACCATGATCCTGCTTGATGTCTCTGGGTCCATGGACTTTCCCCCGATAAGGCCTGTCTATGATCAATACACTATTACGAGATGGGAGAGGACTACCCAGCCGAAAAACAAAGGTTTGGCTCAGTCTTGCCCATGCATGCAAAGGAATAGCTAGCTGACCGACCCAAACAGACGTCGCCAAAGCCATCATACGTCGTTTCACCGACGCCATGTCCAACCACGCCCACAACCACCGGGGCTATGATCTCGTCACCTTCTCCACCCACGCCCGCTACATCGGCACCGTAAACCACCTCAACTTTGACGAGACATGGAAAGGCATCCCCATCGGTGGCGGCACCCGCGTCATGACCGGCTGGCAGCTCGTCAAGAACCTACACTTCCAAAAGCACTCGGCCTCGGCCACCCACCATCCCGTCTATGGCTGGCAGGCCGGGCCCGAGACCCGCATGCTGCGGCTGCTCCTCTTGCTCGACGGCGAGGCCACGGACATGGACGAGTTCGAGCTGGACCTGCTGGGGCTGTCCTGGGCGCACGTGACGATCTTTTTAATCGGGGTGGATGGGTGCCCGCATCACCACCGGCATGCGAATGAGCTCAAGCGGATTAGTGATCTGAACCACCATGTATCGTTTGTTGATGCGCAGGGCAACTGTCCGGAGAGGTTCGTGACGCATGAGCTGCTCAAGAGGCACCTGGGCTATGATATATCGATGCGGGAGTTTGAGGAGCTGGAAGCCTTGCCAGCCTACACGGAGCTGGAGGAGGGTGCTTGATGAAGACTTTTAATTCTCAACTCTATTGCTCTTATCTTGTGATACAGATTTCTAATATTATGATCTAGAGTGATCTGAGCCCTAGGCATAGTTAAAATCCATAGGCAAGAAGCTCTTCAGGGTCAAGCGCGACCTTTTCGCCGTGCTGGGCTTCTCGCTAGCCACGGGCTCTCCCTCCCCGGACTGCTGCACTGGCTTCTTCTCCTTGTACTGCTCAATCGAGTCCGAGTCCGAGTCCGAGTCGGAATTATACCCTGCCTTGTCCTGTGCGGCGCCCTGCTGTGCCTCCTTCTTGTTCTTGCCCCTGAGCTCTGCCCACTCGACCGACCCAAACAGCGCAACGGATGCGGCTCCCAGTCCGATGATGAGCGCAAGAACCACCAGGCCAACCACTCCTCCGGCGATGGTGCCACTGATGCTGCCCAGATTGATGGCCCTCTTATTGTGACCACGAGCCTCGTGTAGTATTGGATCATTACTGGTGTCCCGTGTGGTGCGATGGTATGTTGGCATGCTCAGCGCCAGCGTGATCTGGGATACGAGGAGAAAGACAGTCGTGGTGGTGCTGCGAAAGGGAGGAAGACATGGTGTCATGATTTCGTATGTCAAATAAAGGACGTTGTATGTACGTATTTGTTGTTTTCGTCGTTATTATGTCCTGAGATGTCGTAATTATACAAGATTTTATGCTGGGCTCGGAATTGTTTGTTGCTGGGGCCCTGCAGCTGGTGTAAAAGAAACAAAAAAATAAAAAAATAAAATAAAAAGACTTTATGTTTTCCACCAGGGATCGTCCTGCGTCGTCGTGAAGGAGATAGGCTGGTAACCGGCCGCGATATTGTGAATTATAGATACAGAATTGTATCGATGGATGGCCAGATCCAGAGTGACGGAATGGACAGTGTGGGTCAAGTAGAACAAAAAGAAAAAAGAAAAGGGAAGAGAGAAAGAGAGAGAACTCACGCCGAGGAGACCATCAGGGCGGAGGTCTGGGCGGCCTTATTGAATCTCTCCGAAGAGGAGGAATGTTCACTAGCTTTTGAGTAAACATGTCGCACAGAGCTGCGCCTCAGGGAAAAGAGAAAACAAAAACATAAAAATAAAATAAAAAGGCCCCGTCCAAGAGTCCCGGAAACAGAAGAGAGGGGACACTGTTTTTCATCAGACGAGTTGCCGGCGCCAGGGCTATGAGACCAACCTCGTGCATGCCCAGCAGCTTGACGCCCACTACTGACACAAACGCCTGCCTTTTTCCTCTGCAGACGCCCAGGTATTCTTTCTAAATTTGGAAATCTTGTCTCCTCTGGATGCAGAACAAGCGCGCAGGCAACGTCAATACGCGGGGAGGGCGAATCAGAGCGCGCCAGGAGGTTGCCAGGGCTCCTCTTTGTCGCCGCCACCCGGGATACTTGAGACGGGCATTGGCACGAGGCCGTGGGTGCGTTTCAGGTGCTCGACTTGTGGGTCCCGCGTGTCAGAATCGCGGACTGAAAAGAAAAAGAATACGACGCTCGTCATCCGCGGTTCCGAGATTTCTCGGCAAGATCGGATTTTGCAGTAAGTATACTAAGGAAGTGCTTATGTACAAGTATGTACGGAACCTGCATTCAGCGTTGAATCTTGGCTGGTTTTTTCCATCTCAACCTTCCCCCGAAGGCGAAACGACCTTTGCCGCCGTTCACGCGCGGCCCGGGTATGTCACGGCTCAGGCGTGACACAATGCCTTTACTTACCAGACGATATTTGAGCATTGGCGTGTGACAAAAGCTATATTTAAATATGAATGATCTCCGCAGAGCTCAGAGTCAACCGCCTGGTGAGTCCCTGCCCATGAGGTAATGAACTGCGCGCCTACACTTGTATAAACATCCCATGTTCTTGTATCCAATTTTCACCAACCATAGGGTGTTGCATGTAGCTTTCTGCTTTCTCCGTTGAGCGCGTCATGAGTGATATGACGTATATCTCGAATAGTGTCTGAGGCCCACTGGAGCATGCAGCGAGATCTCGACATTGACGACCTCGGAACACTGAGAACTGAACCTCGCCTACTGAATGCTAAGTATCTCGCATAGCTTGATGTATTCACCATAGACCTCATTTCCTGGCGAATAAATCATTCTTCATAAAGGAAAACAGTGCGTGGAAGGGCGCAATGGTTCACACTTTCACTAGTGAATGGCTGACAACCAAACTCCACCCGGAAGGGCGCGGGAGACAGAAGGACCGATCCCGTCTCGGCATACAACCAATACTCCTCAAGCTGCCATCAGCAACCGACAAGATGATATTGTGCCAATGATGGGAAACCGGTCAACATTTGTCCTCCCGCCGTACAGCATTCAATTCGAGGTCAAGTTGTCAGACCCTGTGCAATATTCACATGATGGATCCGGTTCTCCGCTCCACCATCCTCGACTGTCTTACCGGCGTAGGCGGGCTGGACGGTTTAAGCATCACAAGGCCACCCGCCTCGACCTCCCTGGTCTCCATACATGGAGCGCAGTACAAGATCCTCAATTCATCAGTGGACGTTTCCCTCAAGAACAATACCACCAATCCCGACTCCTCCTCATCGCTTCTCGCAGCACGAGTGATCCTCACCATCTGCAGAGCAGCAGCAGCACCCACCCAGAAAAGCAACGAGGCCGCCGCCTCCCTCCCCGTCGAGGTTGCAGCGCACGCCTTCCTCTGGTCCTCCGGCAGCAGCGCCACAATCACCCGCTCCGAGATCATCCTCGACACAGAAGCCCTCGAGTCCCGCCAGTCCTCTCATCAGCCCAGAGCAGCAGAGCGCGCCGCAGCCATCCCAGCGCCTCAGCCGACAGGCCAAGACAGCAGCAGCCCCATTAGCCCGGGCCTCGCCGAGACATACCGGTCCTATATATCCGCCATCAACGCCCGCCAGATGAGCACCACCCTGCCGACCTTCTGTCACCCCAGCGTGGTCCACAACGGCAGGACCCTCGACCTGTCCACCTACCAGCGACTCATGACGGACGCACAGGCTGCGATCCGTGACATCACATTCGCCATTGACGGTCTCGTGGTGGACGAGGAGAGGGGCATGGTGGCTGCGCTGTTGAGCTTTACGGGTACATCAGCTGGGGAGTTTGCTGGGGTGGAGGGGACGGGGAGGGAGGTGAGCTTCGGGGAGATTGTGTTCTACTGGTTTGCAAGAGGCAAGATTTCTAGGGTTGTGAGTCTGGTGGATGTGGAGACGTATCGGGCGCAGGCGAAGGCTTGAACGAAGCACTGCGGTGGTCTGGAAGACGAGTCACCCTGTTGAGCTTTGAGGATTCATCGCTCTTCCCATGGCCTGAGCAATTGAAGTTGAATTTCGTGCTCGTTATAGGTTACAGAGATGTGCTAATGACCGGCTAGGCAACTTGCAATATTTCCTGGTGAATCGAGGGAGAGTGAGGATCCTGATCGTGGAGAGACAAACGACCAAGAGAAAGAAGCGGAATTTGTCGTTGATTCGTCAATGAGAGGGCACAGGCAGCCATCAGTGGCTGATATAAGAAGAAAAAAACAAGTAAGGGGGAATCACCTCAAAGGGCCCGCTGGAGCCCTCATCCCCTTCATATGCAAAATAGACAGATCCGAAAGCCTTGATTCCAACCGTGAAATGCAGCCGTGAGATTCCTGAGCAACGCCTCCAACTCGAAAACGCCTGCGCCAAGAAAAGAAAGAGAACAAAAAAAAAAAAAAAAAGACAGCAATTTCGATACTAAGCGACAACATCCTGCGCGATGGCAGCGGTGGGTGTGCTTGCCGCATTCCAGGTGACCGACGTAGGCCACAGCTCTTCCGGAACCTCGTCGTCATCATCGCCATCCGTCCAACCCCTCACCGGGCCCCAGCAGATGGTGCACCCGTTGGCCCTGGCCGTCTCCAGCAGGCCCTGGGTCATGTCGCCAGACTTCTTGACCGGGCTGTGTGCATCAAACTGCACCTTGTCGACATTGGGCAGGCCCCTGAGGATATCGCCGAGGAGGTCCCGGCAGAATTTCTCGTAGTAGCCCGGAGACTTGCGCCAGCCGTTGAAGATGTTATCACTGGGGTCGATCTCGATATATACATGTAAGCAGCGGACGTTGACACAGTCTTGGAGGCCGAGCATGTCGTTCACGACCCAGCTGCGGTACGGTCTGGCCCAGCCCGGGCCCAGGCGCAGCTCCAGGGTTGTCATGCGGCTGCGGCACTGGGGCTTGAGGCAGGCCAGGAGCCCTTCTTGGTCTTGACGTGGCGGCCGTCAATAGGGAAGATGCGAAAAGTCTTTGTGCTGTAGAAGACATGGGAGGCCTCGTGATAGATGGTGCGGCAGACCCGCAGTATCCTGAGTTTCCTATGGATCTCGAAATAGTTTCCAGGCTGGAGATCAATGACGCCGTTAATGTCGTCAAAGTATTGTTCGTAGATCTTGACGCGCAGTTCCGAGGGCAAGTCCATGAGGCGGAAAGGATGGATCTTCTTCCTGCTATATACAACCGGCTTTAGAGGGACGTCGAGGGTCAGGCTCGCGATGTCGAGGGTATCGACAGCGTCGTCAGGGTTCGGTTCGGCCTCAGCGGTACGGATCGGCTTGTGGGCGGCGGATGCGATTGGGGTCGGCGACGAACCGGCACCCTTGGCACGGGACCCTTTCGAGGGCCGACGAGCCATGACCAATCTCGTAATCGTCGCAGACCGAGTTCAACCGTGTGGTGCTTGTGCTCGAGGCCGAAGACTGAAAGTGATCAACTCGCGTATGAAGGCCCAATGTCGAATATTGTGGCGCGTGGTAGGACCCGAATTGGGTGGAGGAGGGGAGGGGGGTTTTCTGAATGGATCGCGTGATGTGGCAATAGTCTGGTAATTTTGAGGGTGGGCTTCTTTGCTGGAATGGTGTTTGCTCGTCGTTTGGAGTCGCCTTCTGCTTATCTGCCATCAAAGATTGCTTTGCGTTTCAACAATGATAGACGGCACAGAGTGGGAGTAGAACTCAAGAGGGTGGACCATCCCATCGTCAAGTGCAGACAAGGTCAACGAGGGGGCGGCCACCCTCAGAATGCAGCATCCGCGAAGGCCATCTTGCGCACTCTGAAGAATGGTGAGGGTCGACTGCTGGCGGAGGGCATTGGATCCTCGTACGTCTGAGACACTGTTCAAGCACTGTCGACGCTGGGTTCGGGTGTTGGTGATGTGATGTTCCGGAGAGGACTTGACGAGCGGAGAAAGAGAGGGGGGGAAAGGTTGTTGTTGCGGGGGAAGAAACATCGATCCAACGTGCCAATTTACTGAGGTTGCAGCGGTGTTGAGCCTGAAATGCTGAGGTAATTAGCGGATCTCAGTGTTCTGGTAGTGGGGAGAGGGCGGCAGGCAGCGCGTTCGGGTGGCGTGGTGGTGGCGGCCCTTGCAGGAATCCTGGAGCTACCCAAGCACCGAGGTACTATGTACCCTGCGTAGCACTGCAGTATTGTGGAGTGATGCAAATTTTGGTGACGAAATCCAAAGAAAATCAGCTCCAACCTTGCGCCCCGGCTTAAACCTCTTCTCCGGTCTACGGCTCAGTCCACTCTCGCACGCGAAGCGATGTTCACCCTCTAGAAGCTGTGGTTTTCCAGCATAGAGCTTATTTGACAACCAGCCCTTTTCCTGGACTCCAACGTTTGAGCAGCCCCTTGGCTTCCTATCACTCGCTCGCGCAAGCAATCCTCCGTCGCCCTCCGTCATGCTCTCAAGAGCAGCCCTGCGCCTGGCTCAGCCAGCTGCTGTCTCGGCATGGGCCTCCTCCTCCTCTTCTTCCTCCTCAGCCCGACGGGGCCCTGCCAGCGCTGGCAGCAGCTCCGACGATATGGGCCAGGGGGCTGGCAGATAGCAAGCGGCCACCACCTCCGTCAAGATTCAGCTCGCCATCGAGCACCACCCCGCGATCATCACCCGCCTCGCCTCAACAGCAATCCCAGCGCGATGGCAGTGTCAATGCCAGCTCGAATGCCAATACAGAGGGAGCCTCAAAAGAACCACAAAAGGCAGAATCTGCGGGGGCCAAGCCCCAGACGACAGGACCAGCCGACGGGTCGGCGCAAGCCTCTGAGAAACAGATACCACTGTCCGACCTTCCCGACCTGACCCAGGGAATACCATCCACCCTCGAGTACGAGATGGGCGACGCGGCCCGCAAGTCGGAGCTGGAGCCTGTCGAGGAGGATGCCGCGGCAGGTGCTGGTGGGCGTGGCAAGGGAGAGCTGCCGGCGTCGGCATACGTCTCCTCCACGGAGCGGAGGCGGCAGAAGCTGGCCAACTGGATGTTCGGCGCTACACTGGTCGGGATGGCCGGTGGTGTCGTGTTTCTGGGCCGCAACTGGGAAGAGGAGGACCTGAGGAGGCACCCAGACGTGCCCAACGGCTGGGGCCTGTCCCTGTGGTGGAACCGCGCATCCACGCGCATGAAGGAGGTCCTGACATACTACCACGAGCCCGCCTTCGAGAAACTGCTCCCCGATCCCGACCCCATGTTCGAGCGCCCATATACACTTGTCATCAGCCTTGAGGACATGCTTGTGCACAGCGAGTGGACGCGAGAGCACGGCTGGCGGCTGGCAAAGAGGCCTGGCGTCGACTACTTCCTGCACTATCTGAGCCAGTACTACGAGATTGTCCTGTTCACCACCGTGCCTTTTGCTATCGCCGAGCCATTGCTGCGAAAGCTAGACCCGTACCACTTCATTGTGTGGCCCTTGTTCCGCGAGGCCACCAAGTACAAGGACGGCGAGATCATCAAGGTTAGTTGTTCTTCTCCCCATCCCCCGCCCCCGCCATGACAGCCTCTCGATGAAGCTCTGCTGACCTGGTGTGGCGCGACAGGATCTTTCCTACCTGAACAGAGACCTGTCCAAGGTCATCGTTGTCGACACCAACGCCGAGCACGTCCGAGCCCAGCCCGAAAATGCCATCGTTCTGCCCAAGTGGACCGGCGAGCCTAAAGACAGGGAGCTGGTCGGGCTGATCCCCTTCCTCGAATACATCCACACCATGCAGTACGGAGATGTGCGCAAGGTCCTCAAGTCGTTCGACGGCAAACATATCCCCACGGAATTTGCCCGCCGTGAGGCTATCGCGCGGGCCGAGTTCAACAAGCAGCTCGAGGCGGAGCGGCGCAAGCACCCCCACAAGGGCAAGAGCGGCATGGCTGCCCTCGGCTCGCTGCTCGGCCTCAAGCCCCAGAACATGAGCGTCATGGTTGTCCCCGACGGCGAGATCAACCCGGCCGATGCATTTGCCCAGGGCAAGATGATCCAGGACATTGCGCGCGAGCGCGGCCAGCGGCAGTACGAGGAGATCGAGAAGATGATCCGCGAGAACGGCGAGAAGTGGCTCAAGGAGGAGGCTGCTGTGCAGGAGCAGATGCAGAAGGAGGCCATGAACAGCATGAAGAGCTCCTTCACCTCCTGGTTCCTGCCCACGGGCGCAGCAGAGGCCGGGAAGGGTGAGGGCGAGAAGAAGGCCTAGACAGGCCCCCAGCCACGCGTTCTGTCAAGACTGCTAGGTTCCTCTGGCCCTAGCATCTATCATCACAGACTAGCATGTATTTGAGAACAACACCCGGAGCCTCTCTACACATCCCCCTCTACATTGAGATCTTTCTTCCCTCAGGCGGCGGCGGCGGCGGCGGCGGCGGGGTGGTGGGAAGCATTTGCATTGGCGTACTGGACGGCGGTGCCTGGTCACGGACGGGTCAAGGAGATCTTACACCAAACCAGATTGTGTGGTCTTCTCTGTGCACCTTGTTGTTGGTGAAATCCAGTCTGAAAAGATTTGTTAAAATATGTAGAATATTATATGGGCTCGTGTACCGTGTGCGAGAGAGAGTCGAGGTAGCTGAAGTCCTCAACACGAGGTTACTATTGTGCATCACTTGTGTGCCTTAGGCCAGATCAGTTCCTTGTCACATTAGATCCGCACTACTTTGCTATCAAAGCTGGTTAGTAACTGGCGATCCAATTCCCTAGAGGATCATTTGCGTAATATCAAGCTGCACTGGGTGCCGGGGGTAATTCGAGCGAAAAACCCCCTGTGTGGCTGATTGAGCTACAGCAGGATAAGATGCGGTAATGTAATGAGATAAACAGGCGAGCAAGAGGTAAGAATAGAGGAATGTCTTGTCATGGGAGCCCTTCCATGCTCAGAGCCCTGGAGGGATGACTGTGCAGCCGACTTCTGTCTGCCAAAAGGGCTGAGACATGGCACCTCTGAAGCTGCTATGTGATCTCGTCACGCGGAAGAGTGTCTGTCTCCCTCCAATCCAACTGGAATACCACGGCCTATCAGGTTATGGCCCAGGTATCTTACCTAGAAAGCGGCAGACTGCTCGATGCTTCAAAGGAGGTGGATGATGTGATTACCGTATGTGTAATTACACCTTGGATATTGTCCTTTGGTGTCAGTTGCTTGTGTGTCATCATGGTATGATTGAAATAATGACTGGCTACCAAAAACATTATCACGAAATCGTCATGGCCATCCTGAGCAGGCTTCTGAGCGGGTTCCGGGGCGGGCTCCGAGGTGTGCCACGCTGATGCCGCGAGGAGCGGGCCGCACGCAGCGCGGCCTGCTACTTCAAGTACTTAAGTATATAAAACCTTAGGAGTACTTATAGCACCAGCTATACGCGGCCAGGGTACTGTACCCGTATTGCACCCGTATTGCACATATTTGGCGGTGCTTGAGAAAGGAGGAGGTCGTCCTTGGCTATGACCAAGAAGCGTTGTACATGTCCCATTCATCCTTGATCGAATCTTGAGGTAGTAAACTTGTCCAAGTAAAGTGTATCTTGATAGGCACGACGGGATAGCCCTTTTGGAGTCCAGAGCATGAGCTTTTCGGCGCACATCTTCTCGTGGAGGAGCCTTCATCGACGCCAAGGACCTGTTGATGATTGCGGCGGCCACGGTGCTGTAATTAGTCGCCGGGGGCGGACAGCTTGAATACCTCCCTCGGTGGGACATCGCCACGTTGATTTCCCCTATGGCGCCCTGCAGGAAGGCAATGTGGCGGCCAAGCAGAGACTTGTACAACGCACCCATGCTGGTCGTCCTCCGCAGGCCTCTTCGTAGCATCAGCTAGGTCGAGATTGGCCCAGATCTTTTCGCGGCTGTTTGTTGAGGAGCCGTCCACGTCCTGCTCTAGACTTTCGACATGGTGGTCCGCTGTGGAACCGCACTGTAGCCAAAACGGTCCTATGGGCCATAATGTTGGGGTGCTCGGGTTGCTACAATCCAGTATGGCGTCACCTCTGCTTGCTGCTGCTGCTGCTGCTGCCGCCGCCGCCTCCTATTCTTCTGCCTGCAGATAAGATGGGATGAAGTGAAGCTTCTTTATGCCTGCCGTGTCCATTTCTGTGATCTATCTCAACTCGACAGGAATCCTGGTGCACTTCCTTCCTTCCTCGGTCTCTTGTCTCTTTCCTTTCATCTTCCAGATCACGTCGCACAAGATGGACAAGACCTCCAGGACACACTCCTCTCCTTACATCATGTCTTCTGGTGGTGAAGATGCTGATAGAAATTGCAGAGCACCAAGCAATGCAGCCTCGTCGCCTTGGCCTGTCTCCACCGGCGACATCGTCGACCAGTACAATGGCGACCTCGAACACGCCCTGAGAGACATCTTTTTCGAGTCCAGGTCTGAGATGGAAGTGGACTACCATCTTTCACCGGAGCATTTCGATGCTGCAAAGACCTTCTTGGACGACAACGTATGCCGGTGCGACTCACACCTGCCACCTCTCTCTCCCCCTGGCTGCAATTATCTGTCCATCCAGACTGACCTCTTGCCAAATCAATAGCTATAACTACGATGGCTCTGAACAGAAGTTGACTGTCAAAGAGATGTCAACCCAAAAACACAACCGGCCGTTTGCGTGGCTTGACAAGTATCTATGGAAGTGTCACCACCAGCTTGTGGAAGGCCCCGCCTTGGTCAACCCCCTCGTCGAGCGATACCTACGATCTCTCGACCCAAGCGCCGATTCTGATATCATCCTCGGCAAACACTCTCTGAAACAGCCCGACAGCAGTTTCGAGGCCAACGGCCGTGCTACATTTGTTATCCTATCTGCATACTCACAAACGTGGGCAAAAGTAGCCAAGGAGGCAAGGCAATCCTTACTCAGCCCGTGGGAGAATGGCAAAGAAGGCCCTATACGCATGGTCATAGTCATCAAGCAGTCTTACAAGACTTCTGCTCCTTCTGGCAAAGTACGTCTGGCGATTTGGCGGGCTGTTTTCGACGAGGCAACGTCTTTCATGGATATGGTCCAGTGCTTTGACCAGGTCAGTCTTCTTCCAGATCATTGCAATCTTTTTTTTTTTCTCTTGTGGCAAACTAATTGACGCCTTGGTCCTGTATAATTATCATAGGTTCTACGTGATGGACAAGGCAATTATCTCGTTACCGACACTGCGGCTGCTCAAATCACGTGGCGGGACTTTCTTCGTCCTCGCCTCTCCACGCGCAAACAACGCCGCCTGGCTGCTCTTCTGGAGCTGCACACCATCAATATCCCTCTGAAAGAACTCGTTGACTCAATCAAGAAGGTTCAGAAGGTCCAGGCAGTATTGATGGCGATGGCGACGGCAACATCAGCAGCGACGACGACGACGGCGACGGCGACGGCGACGGCGACGGCGACGGCGATGATGACAGCGAGAGCGAAGCAGCAAGAGCAGCGGCAGCGACGGCGGCAGCAGCCCGAAAGATAGCCAAAATAACCGCGGCAGCCGCGGCAGCAGCCCAGGAAGTAGCAGAAGCAGCCGAGGCGGCAGCCGTCGAGGCAGAAGCTGCATTAGGCGAGGCAGCAGCAGCAGCCGAAGCATCAGCAAAGAAGCGACAGCATCAATCGCGAAAGCGAGGCAACGACAGCGACGGTGGCAACGGCCAGGATCCGCCCGGCGCCCGCATCAAGCGCACTGCCATAGCCTCCATCGGGGAGACGGTAGAACAGAACAAGTGAATGCATGGATCGGGATGGAAAAGGTCGGGGGATGGCTCGTGGAGAAGGGGGGAGGTTGGAGACAGAGACTGAGCCTGTGCTGCCGAGACTGCAGTCTGGTGGTAATTGCGAGGTAGAAGTGAGTCCTTCGCATTCAGTCGCCCTTGTCAAAGTGCTTCAGTCAGTGTCATTGCACCATAGCCCTCTTAATCAATGACCTGAACATCTAGATCTTGTTGAGATACTCCTACCGGCCCCCTACTGTCAGTGGTCTTTCGCGTCAGAGGCTGGAGCATGTCACGACCAAGGCGTCCTCTTCTCTTCCTTCTCGACCGCCAGGGACATTCAGCACCGAGCGACGAGACCTTCCCAGGACCTTGATTTGTTGCAGCTGCACTCTGGATTGGCATCTAAGCATGGCGCCAGGGTGAACAATCAGGCACTCGAGGCAGCTAAGTGCTCAAGAAGCTCGCCTTACCACTACCTTCAGCAAGCCTTCTCAATCATATCAGTGTGATTATACAACTGTCCCAAGGGCATATCCCACCCAAACCCCGTGCTCGTACTCCATAAACCGACTCGGTAATACTCTCTCCCTCTACTTCGGCAGGATAGAGGATCAGCCCAGCAGCATATCCAGTGCGAGGGCTCTTCCCATATCCCTCCAGGCACGATATCTGGGCCAGTAACATCTTGTCTGCTTCACTACGCGTCGCATTCTTGTTGTCTGTGTCCCAGCCGATGAAGAGCCCCAGGTTCAACACCACCTGGAATAATCTGGCAGATATGTGTGGTCAAGACCCCATTGAGGATATTGTCCGGTTTCCCGCTCGTGAGGCTGGCAAGAGGGAGTGTGCCTGTCCTCAGCACTAATCTTGCGGTCTTGAGTCGACCAAAAGGGTTGTTACCCACTGTCGAAAAATCGATATGCACGACCTCACACCGCATCATCAGCCTCGCCGTTGCCGCGAGTGAAGGAGGCCCTGCGTCACAAGGCCCCAGCAGTCCAGCCCACGATCATGACAGCCAAGAGACAGACCCAGGAGCAGACAGCGCCGCGATCCTCTCCCAAAACGAGACCATGCCCCGGGCGCCATGCCGAGGCACGTTGCGGGTGAACAGCAGGTCCTTGTCGAGGTTGTCCCGCCACACTCCGGCGAGGTACTGGCTGCCAGTGCTGTCGGCGATCATGCTGGAGAGGCTGGCCAGGGCCGGGAGGCGGTCCGTGTCGAAAGTGAAGTCCTTGGCCGTTCTCGCAGAGGTAATGCCTGTCGCACATGAAGAACAGCCAAGTCTGAGGTAAAGACGAGGAACCGGCTCGAGAGTCTCATCTCCTGGTGGATCTAGTCCCGGCCGTTACCAGCTGGACCCGTCGATCTGCTTGTGGAAAGGGAAAGAGTCCAGGCGGTAGTAGTTGATATCGATGGCGTCCGGCCCGCATGGGATCATGCTGTAGGTATAGGGACAGTCTTTCGTCATACTATTATCACTGACGGCGACCGCATCGTTGTCTGCACGGGGCTGGATGTGTAGCGCCTGCGCCGTCTGGGCCTTGAGGTCCTGAAGGAAGCCTTCCTGGCAGCTCGTCGAGCAAGCTGCGCTGAGAGTGACCAAGGCGGATTGGAAGATCTGGGCCATCTGCTGGCTCTCGCGGTTCCAGTCCTCCACGGCGGTCTTGTCGTTCCCCTGTAGGATGCATAGCGCGTCAACCCATAAGCAGCGGATCCCGAGCTTTGAGCAAACCTAAAGAAGCAGGGTCCGAGTAAGTATCTTGTATTACTGAGGTCAAGTAATTTGCAGGGCTGTGTCTGCCTTATTTACCTGTATTGCGTCTCGGACTGCGGGAGGCATCTCATCCAAGTCGATGCTGGTCATCCGGTGGTCCAGATTTGTCGCTGTCGTCTTGGGCTGCAAGACCGCGGCCTCGTGGTCCCCCAGCAGTAACTCAATGCAGCATAAGTGGCTTGATCCTTTGCATGGGTGGTTTCTACGATTCCCCCTGTCAATACAAGTCGTATACTCCCCCACCGAGGGGACCATCGCCGAGATCGAGCAGCCGCGTAGGGAGCAAGCTGGTCCAGCCCAACGCGCTCACAGCTGAGGCAGCACCTTTCCAGGGCATCCTTGGCAAATGAGATATTCCTATCAGATAGAGCATCGACTGTAGGACCAGGAAGAGATGGGATACCTGGTTTGGCTTCCTGTAAGTGCTCCCATCAGAACCAATTTAAAAGAGTCGGCAGAAGGGGGGCGACTGAGACCTTGTATTACAAACCTGAGCATCCAGACACGCGAGGAATTTCACTTGGTGAGAAAAAACATCCACATCTAATCGTTCTAGGCAGAGACTCGCAACAAGGCCACACAAGAATTGTGACTTGTTGCTGTTGCGGCTAGAATAAAGCAAGACATCATCGATAACCGGGAGCAAGTCGACAGGCACGCCTGATTCGTCTTCAGCATCCCAGGGCCGGACGTCAGGAGGCTACAGACGTCACAGCCAGATAGGCCAGACACTGCTAGATGAGGCAGGCCTGGCCAGGTATGGTGGACGCGGAGTGAGTACGTGGGGATATAGGGCATGTTTCCGGGGGCGCCTGGCTCCAGCAGTGCTTGAACGTCTTGGAGGACACAACGTGAGTCGCATAAGCGGGCTGGAACGGCTATTATATTTTTGATATAGTGAATTAAGCCGGAGACCCTTACGCTTTTGCGTTGTCAAGTATGGTAGTGAGTCTTGGGACCCGGACGAGCTGAACGAGGGGCAACGTTTCCTGGAACACCAGCAGCAGTACACCAAATCCTTTTTCTTACCTGAATGGGGCTATATTATTATAGCTTATGCTTACTCAAGGGTTCCTCAGACAGTCCTGCATGGTGCAATAAGTTTGTTACACAACTAGAGCACGAGAAGGTGCAAGAGCCATGATTAAAAATGTATGCTTTGAAGACTGCTCGGATTCTTACACTATATAAACTCTAATACTTGATCTTATATGTTCTAAATTGACCAGGTCCAAGGTGTCTTGTCTAATTCTAGACGAAATTGAGAAAAAGAAATGATCACAAAATCACATCACAGCCTCGCCCTCGACCCCTCAGCATCTAAATCCTTCCCCACCCCCGCGAAATCCAATCCGAAATCGCCATATTCGTGACCATGGGATTCACCCGCTCGCGCTGGGGAACACACTCGCATCAGCAACATACAGTCCATCTGTGCCCCAGACCCTGCCGCGCGGGTCGACCACGCCGCCCTTCTCGGTGCTGCTCATCCGGCACGTCCCCATCTGGTGGGCCGACGTGAAGGGCGTCTCGGGCATCCCGTTTCCGTGGGCCTCGAGCTCCCTCAGCCAGGCCTGGAAGCGCGGGTCCGCCACGCCGGCGTCATCAACCGAGGCGATGATCTCGTCGTTTAGAGAGGCCGGCGTGGACGTGGATTTGGGCTTGGGGGTGGTAGTACTCTCCTCGTTTCGAATAAAGGGACGCATCCCAGGCAGCGAGACGTGGATCTCCAGGGCGCCCTGCAGGTAGACGAGCTTGGCGAGGGCGACATTGCCGGTCATGACGTGTTTTCGGTCAAAGGCGGACGGGGTGTAGTGCACGCGCGGCTGGCCAGAGTGAGGGTCGGGGTAGACGTAGCCCGGGTCGCGGTCGCGGCAGATGGAGATGTAGCTGTTCATGTGGCGGTATTTGAGGGCGCGGACCTTGAAGTCGATGCCGTTGTCCCAGTTGAGGAAGCGCATGGAGTAACATGGCTGTTGATGCGAAGAAGAGAAGAGATTAGTTATATCAGTTTATGAGAAGACGGACGGTGAGATAAGCGGAGGAGGGGAAAGAGGAGATCTCTAGCTTACCATCATTGACAGGCATTCCAGCTTGACGCCATGGCCTTTATTGTCTTGGTCCTCAAATGTGTTGACGACAGCGGTGAGGATGCCTCCCTCCCAAGGACGAACGTCGTCTTTGAAGAAGGCCGTCACGACGTTGACGGGATGAAGATACAGATTCTTACCGATCTGTGGATTCTGTAGAAATAGTCTTGTCAGCATGAGAGAAGACGGTTCACGTAAGCAAGGAAATCTCAAGGGGACTCCTCGTCCTGTTCTTACCTCCAGCCCGCTGCTCTTCAGGATGACTGGACTCCATAATGTCCCGCTGCTGACGATCACCCTCTTGGCCCTGACGACCACCTCCCGCACGATCTTGTCCTCTTCAGGCCCGTCCAGCCTGCCGTCCTTCCCTCTGCTCGTCCAGGTCCCAACAACACCAACCGCCTTCTTTTTACCACTTTTCCTCTTGTCTTCATCAAACAGAACCCTTGCCACCTTGAAGCCCTCGGCAAACTTGGCCCCGGCCCGAGCTGCATCCGGGAACCATCCATTCACGGGCCCCTTCTTCTCACCACTCCAGCACCCGAGCGCACAGTGGCCCTCATGATGCCCGCAGCGCCCCGTGTTCTGGGGCACCCTCTTCGCCGACCACCCAAGCCTCCTCGCCCCGTCCAACAGGACCTGGTTGCCGTGGTTCGGCACAAACTCCTCATGCACGCCCATGTGCGCACACACCCTGTCCAGACACTCCTGGAAGGCCGCCGTCTCAAACAGCCCCAGCCCGCGGTCGCCCGCCCACTCCCTGCGCACAAAGCCCTGCGTCTGCAGGCTGGCGCTCCAGTTGACGGTGCCGCCGCCCCCAAAGCACGCGCCCGCCACCGCGAGGACGGAGTTGTCGTCGGACGAGATGGCGCCCGAGCACTCGATCATGTGCAGGAGGTGCTCGGACGGGGCCATGGGCAGGGCCTGGCTGGTGAAGTGGTAGCCCTTCTCGAGGACGAGGACGCGGTGGCCTGCCTCTGCTAGGTTTCTGGCGCACACGCCGGCGCCGCAGCCCGAGCCGACGATGACGACGTCTGTCTCGATTTCTGCTGGGGGGAGAGGAGGAGGAAGTAGAAGGTGAGAACTGGACAAATTCGTATGGGTAAGTGGGCGGTGGGTTCCACCCCACCGGGGTGGCGGGGAACCCGGAGAGGCGGAGAAAGGATGGGTTGCTGGCTGAGAAGGCGACCTTGGCCAGGGTCGTCAGCTGTCCGAACAGGCCGCGCAGCTGAGGGGTGTAGCTCGTCCTCCACCTGTGGAGGATCTCTGCGCGCTGGTGTATGGGCAGCCTCGTGATGGGCGTTGCCGTGCCTGTCAGGAGGATGGCGGTTGCTCGGCTGTGGGAAGAGTGCTGTCATCAGCCAGTGGTTGTGGTATGGGAGTTTGTGAACTTACTAGGTCAACAACCGGAGCACGGTTGTGAGCATGTTCTTGGTGTCTCGCGGCAGCTGGAGCAGCGTGCCCTGCAGGAGCTGCTGGAAGCCCAGGTCACCCGTCGGCTTGTCGGCCAGGTACTGATCCACATCCTGGATCTGGACCGAGGGGGAGGGAGGACGAGGCTGCGTCGAGAACCACGGTGTTGTCTTGCAGGTGAGACACAATGTCTCGGTATTTCTCATCCGAGATGTACGACACGCCCAGCCTTTTTCTCCTCGGCGCCGACGACTCCTTCTGGATGGGAGGCAGGATACCGTCCATGATGGCAAGAAGCATGCGCCACTCCTCTGGGCCCATGGCCTCGGTGACCTTGTACCGCCATGGAATGCCCGTGGGCCTCACCGTCGTCATCGCAACCTCGTCTGCCATGATTATCCTGTATTGGTCACACAGGTGTACTGTTTGTATATAGTAATAGCGGGAAAGAGGATATGGGAGGTTAGCCAAAGAGGGAAAACGACATAGAAGGAGGTAGTAAGCAGTAAGGGCGAATGAGACTCTTTGTAGCCTTTCAAGAGTAGCACTACTAGGTACGTCCGTAAGAGAGTAAATAGCAATAGTTGCAGCAGTAGTGAGACGGAGTAGCATCCGTCATGTGAACTTGGGACGAAGTAACAAGCGAAGGATTGCAGGTGCTAATGTGACCGCCCAAAAGGCCATCAGAATGCCGGACAAGCAGAAAGCAGAGAGAGGACTTGTTCAGCCGAGGTGCCTCAAACCCAATTCACATACCTCGGCCTTGGGCAGCACGCACGAGCACACTACCAACCTGTGCTTGTTTCAACGCTACTGTATACTGTCTCCTAGTTTATGCGGAGATTGTTGGGTCACGGGTATTTTTAGGCGCCCCCGTGGAGAAAAAGGAACAAGAAGAAGCACTGAGGAGGAGCCAAGGACGCACCAGAGCCAACGGAGACGGAGTCGGCAGAACGGGCGGGTCCTTCGGGTTTCTTGGTCTAAAAGAAGAGGTTCCTATATCTTATCTCTGGGGTTTTATACTTAAGTAGGCAGCATTGGGAAAAGAGAAGCAACTTCATCAGGATCGACGGTGTCTTTTTTGAAACAAATTCTTTCTTCAAAAGCCCAATTGGCAACCAGAGGAATGAAATCCACATGGTACTCATCAAACCCCAGAATCCGCCCTCATTACTATAGATGATTCTTCCGAACTTTCGTGTGTTGCGTGGCTCCGGTCGGCGGCATTTTGCTTTCTGTGTCCACTGCAGCTACGACATCGCCGGCCCTCGGTGTTTGCGTGGTACCGACCAACGGAACGGGCTCTCGTCTTTTGTTGTCAAACACAACAAATAGAGAGAAGAGGAGGACTTAGGCCCTGCCAGAGAGCTGCTCGGGACGGCCAGATGTTAGGATGTGGTTGTAGTTGTCTTTACTTGTGTGGACTGCCTTGCATAGCATAATTATAGCACGTGGCAAAATAGAGAGTGTGCAGAGGTCAGTCAGGTAAGTATCATCCAGAACTAAAAACACACCAATCCTCTCAGGTCAGACAAAAGGCAAAAGAAACACTTCATGCTCGGATGCCCACTATCAGAATCGAACTGATGACCTTATCATTACTAGTGATACGCTCTACCACTGAGCCAAGCGGGCGATGAGAACTTCAGTTCGAATTTTCATTATGTAGCTGTTTTGTCGCTGTGTGCGCGTGTTGGGTCGTGCTTGTGTGGGTCGCATGGGGCGTTTGAATGCGTTAAGAGACGGGACCGCGAGTCGAGGCTGTGGACCTGCCCTTTCTGATCACGAAGCGAGGAGAAAGAGGACAAGGGAAGGGTTAGGGAAGAAGCCCCGCCCCCTCGAGAAAATCAGAAGAAGAATCCAAGAAGTGAGCCGTATGCAGTAATAAGGTGTGGTGCAGGTCCAAGAAGGGGAGGGAGGGGAGCACAAGAGTGTCGCATCAGAGGTCCGTATGATGATGTAAATTCCTACCAATGCAATCTGTCTAGATCCGGTGTGTATCGTTTGTCGAGAACAGTTCCTGAGATACGCCGTGTGTGTGCGCGCGCGAAGAGCGAGAATCAAACCTGTTGTTGGTCTCTGGTCTCTCCTTTTGTTTTTCTTTTTTCTTTTTATCCAACCCGTGCATTATCCTGTTCCGAGAAAAAGCAGCCCTGTAACTCCGAGGCTTGCCCCTTTAAAAGAATATACAAGAGAAACGCAAGAAAGAAAGGAAAGCAAAAGTGTATCCTGGTTGCTGTCGCCTGAGATAAAGGGTATATAATCTTGTGTCAAAGTCGATCATAGAGGGGAACAAAAGAAAAAAACAGTCAAGTCTGGTCCGCCCTCGTTCTAGGAATGCCTTCTAGGATGCCTTGTAGAGTCTTTTGTCGTCTGAGCCCTGTATAGTCCTGTATCGTCTTGGATCTTCTAAAAATGTGTGTTGTCTAGTGGTCTTCTTGATCTTCTTGGTCTTCTTCATTCTCGTCCTCGTCGTCTAGCCGTGTAGTGAGCAGGTTGAACTTCTTTCCCCTGCAGGCCTCGACGATCTGCTGGGGGAGGCCCTTGGGGCCCTCGGCCAGGATCAGCGTCCTGAGGTTCCGCGCCATGTACTCGACGTTCTCCAGGGCGGCGGCGAACAGCTCCGTGACCACCTCGTCATTACCGATCTCGCCGGAGAACTCGAGCGTCTCCAGCTCGGGCGGGAAGCCGACCGAGTGCAGGCGCGGCTTCTTGGACGTCTTGCCGAACAGCTGGGTGTCGAAGTTGAGGCGCAGCGTCCTGACGGCGACAAAGTCCCGCATGCGCAGGACCTTGCGGCCGCCCAGGGTGGGGTGGTCGATGGCGATGGTCTCGAGGGTCTCGGCGCAGGGCTTGAGGGCCATGACGAACTCGTTAATCTCGTCGCTGCTCTCCTCCAGCTCGGGCCTCGGCTCCGCGGTGTGGGACATGTGGAACTCGCGCAGGCCCTCGGGGAACTCCATGATGTCGGCGAGGGCGTCGTCGTTGATGTCGCACTCGACGAGGTGCAGGGCCTTGAGGGCGGTGCTGTGGGGCCGCTCGAGGCTGTCGAAGCCGCGCTCGTCGAGCCTGGCGCGGCGGATGGTGAGGGTCTCGAGGGTGGGGTGGGTGAAGATGTGGATGTTCTCCTGCAAATCCCAGTACTCGTCGTTAGGGCACTGGTAGTAGAGGGAGCAGGTCTTGAGGCAGGCGAGGTCGAAGGGCCCGTTGAAGAGGGTGCCGATGCCGTGCAGCAGCTTGACGGGCACGGCGACGTCGAGGGTCTCGAGGTTGGACATGGTGGAGAGGGTGCGC
This sequence comes from Immersiporthe knoxdaviesiana, assembly GCA_021117315.1. Classification (NCBI taxonomy): domain Eukaryota; kingdom Fungi; phylum Ascomycota; class Sordariomycetes; order Diaporthales; family Cryphonectriaceae; genus Immersiporthe; species Immersiporthe knoxdaviesiana. The sequence goes on from CP088207.1 coordinate 212,267, forward strand.
GACAGGCCGTCGATGCGGTCGGGAGAGTAGTGTGAGCGGTCCAGCGGCGCGTCCAGGATCAGGTGGGACAGCTCGGAGCCCGGGTACTCGAGCTTGACGTCGGTGATCATGGACCCACGGCGGGGCCGGCGGTCGAGGGTCTCGCTGAAGATCAGGTGCTGCTCGGGCGAGTCGAAGAGGAGGGACCTGTACAGCGACGTGTCGGCGAGCTGGTGATACCTCTTGTTGGCGAGCGACATGCTGCAGAGGTCGTGGCGCGACTCGTGCGCGAGCGTGTCGAAGATCATGAGCAGCAGCTTGTCCGGCAGCATGGCCAGCCGGTCCCCCACCACCACCGGAGGGCGCCCGTGGTTGGCGGTGGCAGTGGCAGCCGAGGCGGAGGAGTTTGTGGTGGTATTCGTCGTCGTCGCCGTCGTCGTCGTGGTGTTGTCATGACGGCAGCAGTCGGCAGACTGGGCGCACCTGGCGCAGCCGTTCTCAGCGGCTACAGCGACGTCGCGCGACATTCCTGGCGAGGACTTGTGACAGTCGCAGCTGGGCGCATGAAGATCTGGTAATCCTCGCAGGGAAAGTACACTCGAGACGGGCGTCAAAAGCGTGGCGACGACGCTGTGTGCTGAAGAAAAGAAGGCTCTCATGGTGAGAAAAAGAAAAAAAAAAAAAAGAAAAGAAGAAAAGAAAAAAAAAAAAAGAAAAAGAAACAAGAAGAAAGGAGAGAAGGGAAGAAGAGGAGGAGTAAAAGGAAGAGTTTAGAGAGAGAGACAGAGGATGAGTGAGTGGAGTGAGAGTGACGAAAGAGCCACTGGACTGGACTGGACTGGACTGGATTGGGACTGGATCGAGTGACAGACAAGCCACACGCTGACTTTGACTTGGATCTGAGACCACACAAAGTAGAAAGCGTTTGGCGCCTCAGCTTTGCGATGGATTTTGACCGGCACTCTCCTCTCTTTTTCTCTTCTTGTGTCTCTCTCTTTTTGCTCTTTTTTTTTTTTTTAGGCCTCTCGAGTTCGGGTCCAGCCCAAAACAGACGGCCGCTCCCAGCTCGTCAGGTACCTAAGGCGGGTAGCGCGTGGGTCGCGGACTTTGTGGGTCGACTTTTCCAGCATCGATGATGGGTTGAGTACTGTATCCGCCCGTGGTGTGTCAGCAAGAGAAAATCACCTGATTGGGTGGGTAAGAGGAGGAAGGAGACCAAATGGCACCACTCTTCCAAGGGAATGAGAGAATTAGAACAAAAAGAAACTGAGAAGGTGTTTGGGATGCTCAAGCCTCCCCAGCTGAATTTCGCCTCAGAGGTTTGCTGGCTGGGTTCTAAAGTTCTCATGCCTAGCAAACCTACTTGTACCAAGTAAAATGCAGGGGACCTAGGGTGTGTGTCTCCAGCTCGCTCTAGGCTAGTGACTCCCCCAAATTCCGCACCGGGAAGTTCCCTGCTGTTGTGGCCCCTCCCCAGCTGTGTCAGACCGGGGAAGCAGAAGGATCACGGGTTGGAATTGGAGAAGCCAGGATTGGCTGGGCTGGGCAAAGCCAGGGCAGGGCATCAAATGATTCCTTGGTACCTAAGTATGCAAGACCTCTAATGGAACCAATGCAGCAGAGAGTGACTGTATTGAATGTACGGTGGGAAATATGGAGGAATAGGGCTCGGAATGGGGGCTGAGCAGAGAGAGAGAGTGTGTGTGTGAGAGTGAGAGAGAGAAGAGGGGCGATATTATGTACAAGAGAGAGAAGAGGGGCGATATTATGTACAAGAGAGAGAACAGGCCACGAGGCCCTCCTCCAACTGCCGCACCACAGCGCAACTGCCGCCTGGCCCGGTGCGAATCCTCACCTTTCCACCAGCCATCTCGCCCAGCACCACTTCGGAAGATGGCTGTCGCAGCTGAACACATGACTCCGATGAACGACCAGGACTCTGAACAACATGTGGTCCGCATAGCTCCACTACCGCCCGACGCAAGGTGGGATCCATCCTGTCTGCCGACCGACGAGGCCGACGACGAGCCCCGCTGGACAGAGCTGCAGCTGGCATCGCGCAACGGCGACCTCGAGCGAGTCACTGGGATTCTTGCACAGTACGAGGATCCTTCTCGCAGGGCAGAGGTTGTCAATGCACCTCCCTCAGGCTGGTACGGCCAGACCGCCCTGCAGGCTGCCTGTCTGCACGAGCACCAAGACGTTGTCCGGGCTCTGCTTGCGGCTGGCGCTGAGATATCGGCACCAGGTGGGAACAACATATACTGCAATGCTTTCGAGCTGGCTTGCGGGACAGGTAAGTACGTCGTGATCAGCCCAGTGCAGCCCCAATCAAGAGCTACCAATACTGAGCCCAAAATAATCACAGGGAATCTGGACCTCATTCGCACGCTCCTCGGTGCTGGGGCTAGGAACTGCGTCAACCCTGCAAGGGTGACCAGATACCAGGGCCGCACACCCGTGCAGGCTGCGGCGGAGGGCGGACACGCAGAAGTCATCAACCTCCTTCTGGAGTTAGGGGCAGATATAAACGCCCCGGCCTCGCCAAATGGGGGCGTGATGGCGCTCCAGGTGGCTTGTTATCGAGGGCATACAGACTTGGTCAAGATGATGATCGAGAGGGGCGCTCAGGTCAATGGCAGACCAGGCAAGCACAGCGGCTATACGGCCCTTCAGGGGGCCTGTCTGCAGGGGGAGACCGACATCGTCGAGATCCTCCTCGAAAACGGAGCAGACGTCAATGCTCCCGGTGCTGTAAGTCACGGCGGAACTGCCCTTCATGCCGCCGCCGCAGGTGGCCACTTAAGCCTGGTGAGGAGACTGCTCGGTGCCGGCGCGGACCCTAATGTTTTGGCAGGTCCTCGTGGCCAGACAGCCGTACAAACCTCATTTGTCATCGGGAGGATGGATATTGTCGACGCCCTCGTGGCAGCAGGTGCTACGGGGACATTTACTGGGGGCAGAATCCTGTTTGGAAATAGTAGAATCAAAAGCTGGTCTACAAGCGAGATGCGCATTACTCCAGACCAGATCTAGAAAACGTTGTTTTGATTAGTCGATATTCTGCAAACAAACCTCATGATACCATCCATCCATGGCTGTTGGGGTGCAAACTTGTGGCTCAGGCGACTTGCATATCTCTGAGCTCAGAAAGGAAACTGTAGCCTGATGTCGCTTGCAAGCTGTGACTCTCTGCTCTAGCCTATGTCTATTTACCGGCCACATTCATGCCTTAGCAACTCCGAGCCCGCCTGGTCTGCCGGATGAGCTGCAGTAGGGTAGCGAGCTATTGGGACAGTGCGAGAGCCTTCTTAGATTAATTAGTGGAGAGGATGTCGTTTTTCTTCAAGCCTGCGTAACTTCTGTGAGTTGAATTATTAATTACACCGAAGAAAGAGGATGCCAACACTTTTTTACCTCTTGATGCAGACGCTGACTATTCCATCACACATGAAGCTCCACGAGATCAAGAGCACACTGCATGGTAGCGGCATGGTGGGAACATGGACGTGAGAACTTTGTCATGATGTCTTTTTATTCTTAAAAAGAATTCATCTTGACCGTGGCAGCAGTGAACCTTCCATTCCTACCAGTGGGACACAAACCCAAGAACATCCTTGGCTGTCTCGCCTCCATCAGCTCGATCATCCGCCGCCAACGGAAGTAAGTCTTTTTTTTTCTTCTGTTTTTTTCTTCTTCTTCTTCTTCTCTGCGCACTTGATCTATCTGTGATGATTTTTATTTACCATCATGCCAACTAGGTGGAGCTCCTGTACGATAATCCGGGCGCATTGGGAAATTTGTTTCCCGAGATCCAGTTAAACTATTACGACCAATCGAGTTGACTATGCCAGGCTGGCCGAGATAAGAGGGAAGGAGATAAATCTCTCTGGTTCATGAAACGATTTTGATATTGATGGGTTTAAAAGGCTCAAGCTGGAATGGCTTGCGGCGCGGTTCTTACCAAGAGCTGCAAACAGGATGACAGGGGTGAACGTAGGGGGAAGAAGAAGTGCATATGCAAGTTAGGATAATACATAGAATCATATCCGTCACTGACCAAGTTTCGTTTGGAGAGACATCGTTTTGCCCAGTAATTACTTGAATAATCACGCAAAAGATATCCGCAGGGAAAGCATGTCCTAGGAAGCACAATAAAGCTTACGTAATCCAATTACTCAAGTCTCCAATGTCGTTTCCAGGAGGTTTGTCTCAGGTCTCTTCTCTTCTCCTTGAAACACGGCAACGATATCAGAAGGATCTCTACCAATACAACTCTGATTGAACAGACCTAGGGAGAACTCTTCCAGAATCTACTGTCAAGCTTACATCCAAACACGGTCAACACTTCCAGTCTGAGAAAGCCTTGACTAGATTTTCCCCATCAGAGGTCACCATGGCAGAGGCCAGCGCCCCCTTCCCAAGACCATGAGAGCATGGATCGTCACCAAGAATGGGGAGCCCAGACAGGCCCTGACCCTCAGGACAGACTATCCCGTGCCCAGCAGCGTGAGGTCAGGCAACATCCTCGTCAAGGTCGACTACGCGGCCCTGAACCCGGCCGACCTGAACTTCATGTCCGTCCTGCCCAACTGGCTTCCCTTCCGGCGCAACCCGACCGTCGGCCTGGACTTTGCGGGCAAGGTGGTCCGTGTAGGGTCGGCAGTGTCCGCTGCCAAGAACCCCGGGATCGAGGTCGGGTCCGAGGTCTGCGGTGCGCTCAATGTTGTGTCTGTGGCCATCGGGCGTGGCAGCCTGGCAGAGTACATCGAGGTCCCCGCCACCAAGGTGGTGCTGAAGCCCGCCAGGATCCAGCTGAGGGATGCCGCTGGTGCGCTTGGCATTGCTGGGCAGACGGCGCAGATTGTGATCAAGAGCGGTGGTGTCAAGCCTGGGGACCGGGTTCTCGTCAATGGGGCCAGCGGCGGGGTGGGCTCGGTGCTGGTGCAGGTCGCCAAAGCCAGAGGAGCCATTGTCTATGGTGTCTGTTCTGGTGGGAATGCAGAGATGGTTAAAGGTCTTGGAGCAGACGAGGTACGACGAAGAATGAGCGGCGGAATCAACTGTTCGGATGACAATTTTCCGTCCTGTTTCTGTTTCTTTTTTTTTTTTTTTTTTTTTTTTTTTTTTTTTTTTTTTTTTTTTTTTTTTTTTTTTTTTTTTTTTTTTTTTTTTTTTTTTTTTTTTTTTTTTTTTTTTTTTTTTTTTTTTTTTTTTTTTTTTTTTTTTTTTTTTTTTTTTTTTTTTTTTTTTTTTTTTTTTTTTTTTTTTTTTTTTTTTTTTTTTTTTTTTTTTTTTTTTTTTTTTTTTTTTTTTTTTTTTTTTTTTTTTTTTTTTTTTTTTTTTTTTTTTTTTTTTTTTTTTTTTGAAAAAAAGTCTTCTCGTGAACATTATCCATCTCGCTAACACCAACACACAGGTCATCGATTACAAGGCTCACGACTCCTTGACCGCCTATCTAGCCCAACAGTTTAGGCCCGACTCGAAGCCTCTCCAGCTAATCTTCGACACCGTCGGCAGTGATGAACTGTTTCGAAAATGCAACGGCTATCTGGACCGAAACGGAGCCTTCATCACTATCGTAGGCGGGATCGGGCACGGGCCGATCCTGAGAAGCAAGCTTCTGCCCACTGCGCTGGGCGGGACGCCGCGGAGGTTTGAGATGCTGTCTCTGATGCCAGATGGGGCGATTGCGAAGGAGGTTGCCAAGGTAGGTCTTTTGTCTTTGCAGCCGTCCATCGTCAGCTTACAGTGTTTAAATTCTAACACACAGTAGTGGATTGAAGACGGCGATTTTCATGACTTTCCAGTAGACTCCGAGTATCCCATGGACAAGGCGGTCGAGGTATGGTCTCTTTGCACTCTCTGTATCTTATCAAACTTCTTGATGCTAAGTATTAACATCTCACTAGGCTTATGAACGCGTTGCGAGCAAGAGGTCGAAAGGCAAAGTTATAGTCAAAGTATCTTAAATGAATGTCTTTAGGCTTAGAAAAGATAATCGTAATCTGTCTTGTCAGCATTTATCGATGAAGGGCGCCTGATCAGCCAGCATCCATGACCACTCCTAGACAGCCTCGGGCGTGTCCCTGAAGGCCTCTGGCAAGATCCCTCCAGGGCAGCCTTGATCTGCAGGGCTGTAGACAAGGAATAGTACCGATGCATCGCAGTGGTCCCTCCAAAGATCCAGTAATTCTCCACCCTCAGGTTCCGCCTGAAGACGCCACGAACCTCGCCCTCCTTGTCCACCCCCATATGGCATCTCGCCTGGCAGCCACCTCCTGTGGACCAAGGACCTCGTCGCCCTTGTTTCCTTCCTCGCCCTGTTCCTTCTCGTCCACAAACATGTCGCCCCCAAGAGTCTGCGCGGTCACCGACCTGTCCCTGTCCTTGAATCCCGTGCACCAGACGATAGCATCAGCATCCAGCCTCGACCCATCACTCAGCGTCAGCCCCGTGGAGGTATACGCGGCCGGCTCGACATTGCCCCTAACAGCAACCTTGCCAGAGACGATCATGTCGATGCCCTCCCCGATGTCATTGAAATGGCCACCGCCCCTCTCGAGCAGGTGGTGCATCAGGTCGCCGTCCCCCGACACGCCATCATACACAGGGAACCCGGCCGCGGCGAGCGGCTTGTACCTGTCCGGCTCCTTGTGTGCCAGTGCCGTCTGCAGGCCTCTGGCTAGCTGGCCCCCGATCGAGGCCGGCCCGGACATCTGCAGCTTGTCGACGTGGTCGGGAGGGACCAAGGCGTAGAGACCTAGGCCCTGTGGGGCGAGGGAGTATTCCCAGGGGAAGACGTAGGTTGGGGAGCGGGCGATCATGGTCGTCTGCAGGCCAGCGGCGGCGCAGTCTTCCATTACGTCGAAGGCCGAGTTGGCGGATCCCACAATGATGACGGACTGTTGTTATATGTTTTCGTGTTGTCAGTATTTATCTTCTCCCCCTTTTTTTTTCTTCTTTTTTTCTTTTTGCTTCCATTGATTCTTTGAGAGGAAAGAGGAGGGGAAGAATTCTATTTAGTGTATCAACTCACCTTGGCGCCTCGGTCGGTTAGAGACTTTGGGTTTTTATACTCGACCGAGTGCATGTTGACCCCTTGATACTCTCCAGGGATCTCAGGAACATACGGCTCGGCACCACCCAGGCCTGTGGACTGGACGAGGTGCTTGCTCTTCACAATCCTGACGCCCTGTGGCGTGCGGACCTTGAAGGTCCAGGTCCCGCGGGTCCGGTTGAAGGAGGAACCCTCGACGACGGACGAGTTGATGATGGGCAGGTGGAGCGCGGCGGCGTAGTTTTTCATGTGGTCTGCGAGGTCTTGTTTGGTGAGGATGACGGGGAGGTGGTCAGGGTAGGCTGTAGGATTGGTTTTTTGTTTTTTTTGTTTTTCCAACTCAGTATTTGTTAACTCTTGGAGGGCGAACTAGATGGAGGGCGTACGCAGATAAGGAGTCTCGCAAGCGTGACGGCCGATATGGAAGCGGAGACAGTCGTAACGCAGCGCCCAGTTGTCTCCCGGCTGAGGATTCCTGTCGACAATGACAGTATCGACACCGAGAGCTTTGAGACGAGCAGCGAGGATGAGGCCACTGTTTCCAAAGTTTCAGCCAAACCCACCCTTGAGGCTTGAGCCACAGGTGATAATAATGAGAGAGAAGACAGAGAAGATCTCACGCATTGCCACCTCCCAGGATGAATACATCCGTCTCAATCACCTCCTGGTCCTCTAGATTCCTGCCAGGGCTCTTGAGGCAGTTCACATCTTCTGGAAACGTCTTGAGGGCGTCAGTCCAGGTAGAAATTGTCCAGATCTTCCAGACAATTTCCCTCCCTCCTTCTCCTCCTCCGGCAGAAGGACCACCCTGCCTCCACAGACCGCAGCAGGACTGCCCGTCTCAAACGAGAACAGACCCTCGACCCACTGCAGGGCAGGCGTGACGACGGCATGCTTGACGCTGGCCACATCCAGCTCAAACCCCCCGCCCAGCTCCTCTCCCGCCGGAGCTGGAGCAGGGCCGGGGCGATGGTAGGGCCGTCATTGAAGGTGCGGATGTGCCAGGTGAAGGCGATGATGTCGCGCCAGTAGGCCTGGGCGCCGAGGAAGCATGACTTGACAGCGGTGAGGCTGTCGGCCTGGAGGGCGTCACTGAGGGAGGCGAGGGCGGCCTGGACGAGGGCGGGGCCGTCGATGTTGGATGGGTCCGGGAGGAGGTTGTTTGGGGGCAGGGCGGGAAAGGGGCGGTAGACTTCCTTGGACAGGCTGACCTGGGGAGGGTATTCCTCGGGCTGGGGAGTCACTGTGGGATGGGAAGGTAAGTATAGTCACCACTACTGTGTAATCAAGTTTGCCCTTTGTGGAAAAGTATTGTGACCACATTCAGTGCAGTGGGTGTGTAACACAAGAAATGGGTATTGTCATACCAGAACCCATGGCGATAGTTTCAAGCTGTGGCTTGGATTGTATTGTATCCAGAAGATTGATTTGCTAGAGGCCCAGAGACGAGATCTTCGTGTGTGTGTGTGTGTGTCTGTGTGAGTAGAATCACAAGTGAAGCTAGGTTCTCAATGCGAAACGTGATTAAGTAGATAAGTTCTCCTTCATCCTTTTGTTTCATAAATCGGCGTTGGCTCGGCAGATGGGCAAGCGGAATCTGGGGAAAGTTGCAGTGGACTAATATCTTCTCGTGACATTTACCAAAGTATATTCCTATTATATAATCTTTTGTATCCATACGTATGAACTTATGGATACAAAAGCCATACAAATGTATATTTACGTATTATACTGAATCTCGTGCTTCGGAAATCCTCATGTCCGTAATCATTTACAAACTCACAATCCTACAAAGATGCCATAAAGACACGGACAGAACGGATTTACACACCTCGTGTGCACCTCGGCCTGGAATTAAACCCACAAGTGACGGAGTTTGCGTGAAAACCACTGCAGGTTGCAAAACTACCCCCGATGTAACAGTCGGGGGCACTCTTTGAGGAGACAAACCCGAGACCGACGCTCTTCTCCAATTTTGATCCTCTTTCTTTTCTATTCTTTTTTTGGGGGAATTTCCGCCCTTGGCATTCCCTATCAGGAGGCTACGTATTGTTTTGCATAGTAAGAGGTGAGGGGAGGGAGGGGAGCCCAGCGGCGGGCCGGAAGAGCCGAAGGGAGGGGGAGAGGGGAGGGACAGGTTTAGTGGATTCGGATTTCGAGGGAGGAGGAGCGGAAGCAGAAGAAAAAGAGGGGGAATAATGTAAGGCCTGCTGCTGCATGTATGATGTTGCTGACATGATACTCGGGCTCGCGAAGGAATAATGTCCGACCGGTGTGCATCATTGACAGTCACGCAACGGTCACGGAGACAGAATCAAGTCTCCGTCAATACACTGTGGTTATATTGTATGCAGGGCGGAACTGCACACTAGACAAGTACTACCTACCCACACACACATGAAGTGCGTTCGCGTGGAAATATGACTTTCGTTCTCAAGCGCGAACATCTTCACAACAGATTAAAGTAGCACATCAGGTCACAATGTGCTGACCCTGGCGCACGCAGGGCCTGGGCCTTCACTTCAGCTTACGCTCGTCCGCCTGCCTCAGCCTGGCCTCGAGGATGTTGAGCTTGAAGACGCGATAGACGGCGGTGTCAACTAGCCACTCGCCCGCACAAGACGCAAACCAGATGAGCTTGGCGAGGCCTCCAGCATAGTGCCAGTCGGGCCGGCCCAGACCAAAGGCGCCGCGCAGGAAGAGAGGCCACTCGGGCCGCAGCGCATCGTTCACCAGGGTCCTGGCATAGTCCGCCGGCACGACCGACGAGGGCGTGGTCCGCGAGAACATGAGGCGCCAGCGGTAGACGTCCTCGATGGGCCGGTACAGGCTGTCGTCGGGCAGCTGGCGGTCGGTCTGCAGGTTGATGTTGGTGCGCACGGAGCCCGTGATGGCGACCATGACGCGCACGCCGTAGGGGTAGAGCTCCTGGCGGAGGGTGCGCGAGTAGCCGTTGATGGCGCCCTTGGAGGCGCTGTAGGCGGCGGCGAAGGGGTAAGGGACCACGGACGAGGCGGACGAGATGTTGATGATGAGGCCGCGGGCCGAGATGAGCTGGTTGATGAAGCCCTTCACCATGGCCATGACGCCGAACACGTTGGCCTCGAAGGTCTTGCGCACGTCGTCCATGTCCAGGTCGGTGGCGGGGACGGTATGTGTCCTGCCTCTGGATTATCGGGCCATCAGAGTCAGCGAAAAGTGGTCCAGACAGACGGAACAAGAAAGGAGAGAGAGAGAGAGAGAGAGAGAGAGAGAGACGCACGCATTGTTGACGAGGATGTCGAGGGTGCCTCTAGTTAGGCCGGCCACCTCGTCTACACAGGCCGAGATGCTCTTCTCATCGGTCACGTCGAGCTGGAGACATGTGAAACCTGGCTTTCCAGCAAAGTCTGCCAGCACCGCAGGATTACGGGCTGTGGCGATGACATGCAGGCCTGGCGTTGTCGACATGAGACCTCGTCAGCCATAAGAACGAGCCCATCATCACCGCCACCACCACCGCCGCCAATCGTTTCGATATGTGGTGTGGATGGATTTTTGGAGAGCAGCTGAGCAAGCCAGCTGCCGAGGTTGGCCTCAGTTGTCACGAACCTCGGGCGTGAAATGCCTTGCAGAGCTCATTGCCTATTCCGCCGGGGGAGCACCTGGAGCAGCAAGCATCATCATTTTCTTGGTCAGTCGGTGGAGTCTCACGATGCGAAAGCACGTCGGGATGGGATTCTACGAACCCGGTGATAAGCACCGTCTTCTGGCCAGGCTCGAGAGGCATGGCTTCTGGCTGGATGAGGAGGAGGGCGAGATGTACGGACGTACTTGTTGTTGCAAATTGGGTCTAGGGGGAGGAGGCAGTGGAGATACTAATGATTGGCAATAAATGACAGCAGCTTTCTTCGGACATTTATCCTACTCTATCCTCCCGAATCCTGAATGCTGTGCACACACACACACACACACACACACACACACACACACACACACACACAGTCTCTCATGCTGCTGCTGCTGCTGGCCAGCACTGCAGTGTACTACTACTGCAGAAGCCTCGGTCCAGCATTCGAGCAGGACATAGTGATCGACTTAAGCTTATATTTTGCCATGTGAGAGACTAATGCCTTTCAAACTCTGTTCATTCTAGTAATAAAGAAAGAATGCCTAGGCAATCAGCACTTGCACACACTAGACAAGTATTCAATCAGGTTTTTCTTTCATGTTGCACATGTGTGGTGGCTTAGGCTTGACAGATCAGCCCTGCTCAGAGCCTGTCAGAACCATTAAAGTCTTATCCCCTCTGACATACAGCACCTACAACCCACTGGAGCCACTGAGGCCACTGTGCCGGACTACCTTTGTGGGTCTGGCCAGTGGGCTGCGGGGGATTAGGTCACACTGGACTGCCCTGCCACCGCCAAAACCCATTCTGCTTGTAGCCTAAAGTGGGTTACAGCCCCCAAATCCACTGACCTACAGGGCCACTAACTATAGTAGGGTATCGGGTCAGCAGCCTCGGGTCAGCCTCAACAGGCCTAAGCTGATCAAAGAAGAAAACAGCTCTCCAGATATCCCGCACTGCCATGTACCACTCACAAAGAAACTCATTGGATAGCTGGAATGAACATTTAAAAACTTGGCATGCTCTCTCTTTCCTTTTCTGCTTCTTTCTCTTTTCTTTGCCCAATCCTGGTGTGGTCGCCCCTCCTGCGCCTAGAATTTACACTGCTTAAGTACTTACAGAAGGTTACTACCCCGCACTCATATGGCCTATAGGGCCCATACTATAGTAGGTGCACTATAACCCCCTAAGCTATAGTGCTCTTGACACTGGACTGGCCCCTGGAGCCTTGCCCGGAGCTGCCCAGAGCTGCCCAGAGCTGCAGAGGTCTTTTAGGTTTCCAAGGGTCCTCTCGCCCAGGAGCTTGGCCCAAGCTCCCAGCTCCACCACCGTCCCCAGGACGTACGTCAGTCAGTCGAGATGCCCTCTCTCCCCTTCAACCGCAAGGGCAAGAAGAAGGGGAGGCAGGCAGGAGGTGAGATTGATGGCGACGGCAAAAGGCCCCTGACGGCCAAGCCGACGGTGGCAGCCCAAATATCACCAACAACAACGCGAACAAGCTAACGGCGGCCCCTCCACCGGCATACACGGACAATAACAACAACGGCCACGACACGAGCCATGTCGACATCAATGCCGCCTTCGCAAACCTCTCCCTGCGCAGCACACCCGGCCAGCCCGACGAGGATACCTGCCTGGCCCACCTGAAACTGCTGTTTGCCATCCAGTCCATGAAGGACGATGTCGGCTACACGGATGGCCTCTGGGGCCTGTGGGACACCCTGGCCGACAGCGAGGACCTCGACCTCGACGACGTGCCGTCCGACGACCTCCTCCCAGGCGCACCACCGCCCGCCGGCAAGAAGGACGCGGACCCCGATCATCAGAGAAAGATCAGGCTGAGCAAGATCCGGGAGAAGCGGTGGGCCCTCTTCGTCGCCCGCGCTGTCGACCGGTACGAGTCCTGGTGGAATCACCTGCCCAAAGTCCAGCTGCGCGAACAGGACATGTATGAGGGCAAGTCCTCCAGATACCATGGATTTGTGGACGAGAAGAGGTATATCCAGTGGACAGAGGCCATGCTGCCGCCCCTGGATGTCGTGATGGTGTAAGCAACTTGTGTTTTCCCTCATTATTGTTTTCCACACTCTGGTGGTCTGGCTGAGCTGACCCTGGCCGCTTGTCTGCAGGTGGCATGCTCACATGCTGAACCCGCGATCCTACCTCGAGGACTGCCTGCGCATCGGCGTGTCCATGTTCTGGGCCACCGGCATGCCCTGGGGACCCGTTGCCTCGGCCATCGACAACGACTTCAACTACAACCCGTCCGACGACGCCAAAGCCTCCTTCGTTGCCAAGACGGGCCGCGTCTGGGACAACACCGACGACGCCATGACCAAGAACATCAAGTGTCCCGCCTGCCAGAGGGCCCTCGAGATCCCCTGGACCACCTGTGGCAGCCGGGACGAGGAGGGCGCTGCAGAAGGAGGGTCGGCCGCCTCTGGTCTGGTCGGCAGCGGCTACGGCGACGGCGAGCTCCTCTGGTCCTGCCACGGCTGCGCCACCAAGATCGACAAGAAGCTCCTGTCTGTGGCCAAGTTCGCCAGGGACGCGCAGGCGCTGGTGGTCAACTCCTTCACCATGCCCGGCACCGTCCTCGAGCCCATCTCAGGCGCGCCCCAGCCCATCCCCGCCGCCTTCGGCTCTAGCACCTACCCTTACCCGCGCACCTTTCCGAACCGCCTGATCCAGAGGAAGCTCATCATCGAGGTCGCAGAGCTCATCCGGCCCCGAATGCGGACCAACCCCACGATGGAGACGGTGCGAGACCTCATCGAGGAGGTCCTCAACGACCGCGCCGCCATGCGCCAGATCGAGGACGGGCGGCTGTTCAGGGGCCGCGCCCTGCCAGCCACCTCGAGGATCTGCGTGCGCAAGATGATGTCGCGCTACTGGGAGAACTTCAGCCCCTTCGCGCTCGACCTCGGCGGCGCCGTCATGCGGCAGGGCATCTTCACGGCCAAGATGTTCCAGATCGACTGGCTGCACAGCCCCAACGCCCGCGACACCATGGCCCGCCTCGTCACCAAGTACCACCGGTTCATGACCCTGATGCGCGACCACCCCAACAGGACGTGCGTCCCCACCCTCGACGTCGACCTCGCCTGGCACACGCACCAGCTCGCCCCGGGCGCCTACTTCCAGTACACGACCACGTCGACAGCGGACCACAAGTTTGTCGACCACGACGACAAGATGGCCGAGGACAAGCTGGCGGCCGGCTTCGACTGGACCACCCGCGCCTACCAGGACAAGTACGGCGAGGTCTACAGCGAGTGCACCTGCTGGTACTGCGAGACCATCCGCTCCAGCAACGCCGGCAGCGTGTCCCGCATGCTGGGCGTGTCGACCCAGGACAAGGTCGCCCAGAGCTTCCACGACTCGGGCCGCGCCAGGCTGTGTCCGCCGGACAAGAGCGCGCACATCTCGGCCCACAGCGCCGTCCGTCAGCAGCCGCCGTCGTCGTCGTCGGCCGACCCCCGGGACACGGTGCGCGACTACCAGCGGGAGCGGCAGTACCGCCAGCTGGAGCTCGACTACCAGAAGGCGTGCAGGCGTGCCCAGAAGAAGGGCAGGACGCTGCCCCCGCGCGACGAGTACTACAACCACTGGGGCTACAGCTACTACATGTACTCGCCCTTCCTCTTCCCCATGTACTTCACGCCGGGCCTCTACTATGGGTGGAACCCGGGTTTTATCGGCGGGGGCGTCGGCGCGTGGGGAGGCTGTGCCTCGGGATCCTGCTCAGCAGGCACGGCGGCTGGCGCGTGTGGTGGGCCTGGTGGCTGTGGCAGCGCAGGTGTAAGAAGACCTTTCTGTTTCTTTTCCTTGCTGGACATGTGCTTTTGACTAACTTGGCTCCAACAGGCCGGCGGCTGCGGCGGTGGTAGTGGTGGCTGTGGAGGCGGTAAGTTTTTCTCTATATCCATCTCGATCACTCAGCTACTGACACTCTCATATAGGCAGTAGTGGCGGCGGTGGCGGCGGTGGATGTGGTGGCGGAGGTGGTGGCTGCGGAGGAGGCGGCGGCGGCGGCTGTGGCGGCGGTGGCTGATGGAACGTCTGGCGCCTTTTTCTCTTTGTTTTGTTTTTCTCGTCTCGACACTGACTTTTGTAGGTTTTTTTGTGGTTTTTTTTTTCGTCTTCCTCTTTCTTTTTATCTCTTCTTTTATACCCTCTATTGCCCATGCTAGTTCTCTTCATAGCTACCTCTTTTCTTGAACCAGTCAACTATGAAAAGAAGAGAGAACAGACACAGCCATGTCCCCTGAGGACAAATATATATTCTTTATGCTTATGCTCGCTCATCAATCAAAAGTCTATAAAAAATTATCCGCCTCCAGGCTGAACTCGGCAAGACGCTCCTCAAGATCCCTCTCCAGCGCGTCATCAGGAGGTCCATACCGGATGACATCACGCAGCGCCCTCGTCGTCCTGGGCGAGTACCTCCCTTTCCTCTCCTGCATCAGCTCAAACGCCTCCCAGAAGAACCGCCTGCCCCTCTCAGGATCCCCGCCTCTACACTCGCAGAACCCACTGACCCTCAGCGCCTGGTACATGAGCTCGACAAACACATCCTCAGAGTAACCCCGGCCCCTACCACAAACACCACCGCCGCCGCTGCTGCCGCCTCCTCTTCCTCCTCCCTCCACCACCAGGCCAAATGCCTCCTCGTCGCTCTCGCGCAGCTCGCGCCGGATCCGCGCCAGCCTGGCAAACACCTCGGGCCACTTGCCGCGGCGCTTGAGGCAGAAGACGAGCTGCAGCTCGACCTGAAGGCGCTGGTCGGCGGGGGCGTAGGCCTCTTCGAGGGAGGCGACGGCGCTGCGGAGGAAGCCCTCGGCGTCGTCGTGGCGGCCTAGGGAGTCGAGGACGTCGGCGTGGACGGCGGTCAGGTGGACCATGGAGGCCGAGCGGGTCGGGTACAGGTAGGAGCGGAACTGGGACCAGACCGCCTCCGAGGCCAGACCGCATACTGCCCGGCATGCTTCTTCTCCTCCTCCTCCTCCTCCTCCTCCTCCGCCTCCTTTTGACTGTCCATCACTTCCTCCGCTGCCGCCACCGCCACCGCCACCACCCAAGACAAGAAGCAGGTCCGCACAGATCAGCCTGAGGGGATGCCGCGGCCCGAGCACGACGCCGCTCAGGTCCTGCAGGTACGAGACCAGCATGTGCAGGATCTCTGAGCGGCCGTAGTACAGGCACAGGCTCAGGACCTGCAGCAGCACGGCCAGCATCTGGGGGTCGCCGGACCGCAGGCTGGGCTGGACGAGGTCGAAGGCGCCGTCGAGGCTCTTGAAGGCGACGCGGTCGAAGGTGCTGCGGCGCAGCTGCAAGTTGGCCAGGGTCTCCTCGAAGGCGAGGCGGAACCTCTGGACGGGGCCCTCGAGCTGGATCTCGACGACGACGACGGTGCTGCTGCTGGTGCTGGTGGTCGCGGGCTTGTGGTGGGCGGCGGACTCGAAGGTGCCGGCCAGATAGGCCCGGCTGTGCCGCAGGATGCTCTCGGGGACTCGCACCGATTCTGGAGGGCGCAGCAGCACCGGGACGAAACAGGAGGACGGGGGAGGATGAAGAGGGCGGGCCTCGGTAGGCCCATGACGATGAGGACCATGAGGGGGCTGGGCTGGGGCTCTGGCTGGGCCGCAGCGAGCCTCCCTCCTCGGAAGAAGAGTCGGAAGATGGAGAGGATGAAGATGATGAAGAAGAAGCAGAAGAAGAAGAAGGCGCAGCACAGATGGCGGAGGCCAAAGTGGGTGTGGGCCCAGGGACGGGGCCGGTGGTGGCAGCGGTCTTCTTGGCGCGTCTGGCTACTGCAGCCCTCCTCTGCAGGGCCTGCTGCAGCCTGTCGGCCCGGATGAGCCTGTCCCCGACGACGTAGAACTCGGGCTGGTGGGCAGCACTGTGGCCAGCTCCAGCGTCTGTTATCAGGGCGGTGGAGGAGGAGGATGACGACGAGGCTGCTGCTGCTGCTGCTGCTGCTGCTGCTGCTGCTTGTGGTGATGACGATGAGACGGAGGACGACGGCGGCCACTCCCCTGCCTTTTTGACAATGCTGCTTATGTCGCTGGCCTTGACGTTCTTTACGATACGCCACTGGGTCAGACGATCTTTGTACATCTTGGGTCTGTAAAGGGAGAAAGAAAAGGAAGAAGCGAGAGCAGACACCTCCTCGTCAGCCATGGTCCCCATCCTAAGTAGCTTACTACTACAACCGATGCATATAAAAGGTGTGTAGACTCACGTGGCTCGAAAGCGATACTCTCTGTCCATAAACACAATCAGGTCTTTGAGTTTCATGTTGTCGTCCCTGTAATGCCTCGTGATTATGTCCCGGTATGCGGCCCAGTCCGCCGCCCGCGCCCACGGGAGGGCGCTGCCGGGGGTGCAAGTGGATGAAGAGGGACCTGCTGGCGGCATGCCCTGCCGGGGGTCTGATGTTGATGTTGTTGGTGTCGAATAGGAGGGCTGTGTGCCTGGTCCCATCATCGTTGTCGGCGTAGGGTCCGTCATGGTGACGGAGGTTTCACGATCTCGTCTCTTCGTGTATGGACGGATGGAATGGATGGATAGAAGAAAGAGAGATTGGTCGAGGGGAATCCGTACTCAGGCTGACTAGTACAGGATTAAGCGAAAAGCTTCTGGAGACAGGAGATGTGCAAAAACAGAGTGTGTGTGTTTGTGCATGTGGGTGGGGGCGTGCTCGCGTGCGTCTTTGCCCTGGATGTATGCTTCGCAACGTCTTTATGGTTAATTAGGAAAAGAGACTTCCTTCAAGTGTCTCATGTGTCTTGTGGTTGCAAAGAGACACGAGAGAGAGAGAGAGAGAGAGAGAGAGAGGGTTTACATGGATGATGAAGGCCTTGTTCGCTTGTCAGATGATGAAATAATTACTGCAGCATTAGCGAGAGAGACGCACCCCGGATTGTGGATTTTGGTCTTGTTTTCTTTCTTTGGTCTCTCACATCTCAAAAGGTATCTTGTCTCTGTCTGTCTCTCTCTCTCTCTCTCCCACACACCCTCCTCGTCCTTTTCCCCCTTCCTTCCCACCCCCTTGAAGGGTCTGCCTTTTGACCTGATTGCTACCTCAAAAATACTGCTTTCCAGCTTGGGCCGTCCAACCGACCATGTAAGCAGGGGGTTGGATGTGATGGTTGTGCCCAGCTCCGAGGGGAAACGCTGGTAACGACAAGCATGTACTAAGTAGCAGCAGCAGCAGCAGCAGCAGCAGCAGCAGCAAGGTCCAGGTTTGTTGTAGATATGGTGGGTTGTGCGGGTATGTGTGGGCAGGTATGTGGGCGAGTGCGTGCACAAAAATAGCCGCCAGGGCGGGGCGGGCATATGGTTATGGCTACGGATTGGGGGGGATAAATCAGAAGTAGTGAGAGGGAGAGGAAAAAAACAGAAACCAACAGTGCCGTGACGGACGAGTGAGGAGGGAGAACGAGAAGGATCTAGAAGGGGCGGGCGCAAGGCTTAGCCGAGATGTGGACAGACAAGGAGAACAAACAGGACAGGATGGACAGAGAGACAGACAGACAGACAGACAGACAGGCCAGAAGGGCGAGACACGTGGTAATCACCCGCCCAACCCACAGCCACCTTGTCCAGTCCCCGGTTTCTCTCTCTCTCTCTCTCTGCGGCCTCTTCGTCAAGGGGCCTGCCAAGGGCGCGGGGGTACTGGGCGGTACTTGTGAAGTCCTCCTCAACAGCTCATTGTGACGCACCAGTGAGGGAGCAGCATCACACACGACTGCAGCCCTATTGCGCCTGTGGTGTGGTGGGCAGCGGATACAACAGCCGTAGCCGGTGCAGAAAAAGAGAAAAGGGGGTGGGGGGTGAGCAGAGGGCGGGGCGGTTGGCATTGGTCTGCGGTTCGTGAGAAGCATGAAGAAAAGAGGAGGGTGGGGAAAAACAGAACCAGGGTGGGAGACATCGTTCCTAAAGGATGCCGCGCCCTGTCGATTCCGTTGGCCATGCGTACGCAGTTGTGCACGCCGTCAAGCCCACCCCTGTGGTACATACGTCTGCTGCTCCATCGCCATGCGTCTTGTTTGCTGATGGTGCATTGTGCATGGCACATCACCCCCTTGGTTACTATGGAGTTGAGGAGTACTGGAGTGCGTATATTACTTATGTGGTGAGAGGCCGCTTTTACCCTCTGTAGAATTCAGAGCTGATTGCTTGCCGGAAACCAAACAAGGAGGGGAGCGTGGTCTGGACGGAACCTCCCCTCTCTGCTTATGTAGAGAGGAAGAAAGAAAGATGGGAAGGACCATAATACAGGAGGAGGAGGAGGAGGAGATGATGAAAAGAATGGACGCGGATCGTGTTCCGGCCCAGGCGCGGCTTTTAGGGCCCACCTTGCTTTTTCCCTGCGAACCAACGTATGAAGAAGATCGGACACCCACGCACGCCTGCGCGCACACTCACACACCGTGTGTGTATGATCCGACAGTCTTTCTGAAGAGTCCCTGCAGTGGCCGTCTGAATCTGGAAACAAGCCCGCTGCAGCCCGAAGGAAAGCATAGGTTGTATCCTGCCGGGCTGTTGCTGCAGCGCGTATTCGCACGAGTGAGAAGCCCTGCCGACCCACCTCGGTCCGAACCAGCTCTCTAAAATCCGGTACATACTCTGTACGGCCGTACTGTAAGTACCGTAGCAGTGAATTGGCAAAAGAAAAAGAGAGAGGGGGACAGAGCGGGGCATTCGCGCTGGGCAATGAGGGGGAACAGAAAAGAGTGGGTTTCATAGTAGGCCTCGGGATATGCACGCGTCCCATCCATCCATAGCCTTTTTCATTGTCTTTCTCTTTCACACCCTGAGCCTATCATTGACTGTAACCTGTACGTCCGTATCTACCTACGTAGTGTCGTTAATGAAGACCCGTACCTTAAGATCCTGACTGGCTGGTCATTCTCTGACCACGATCACCTGTTGCTGGCGACGATGAGCAGCCAAGGCAAACCCCGATCGAGTCACTCTCTCTTACTTGCCCTCTCTCTCTCTCTCTCTCTCTCTCTCTCTCTCTCTCTGAAGGCCTACAGGTCAGCCCTAGCCGGCTCACCAGCCCAGGCCCTTCGGATCAGCTCCCGAATCGGTCCCCTCTCGATCTCGCGCGGGTTCCAGTACGGGTTGCTGACTGCCACGTCCGCCGCCCTGTCGATGGCGTCCTCCTGCATCCCAAACTCCCTCAGACCCTTCTTTACCTTTAATTTGTCCAGCAACACATTCAGCCCTCGGATCGCGTCTTTCTCCTCCCCTTCCCCAGCCGGCACCAGCGCCTCCGCCAACCTTGCCATGGCCTCAGGGACCCTAGGCGCATTATAAGCCACAGCATGTGGCAGAACGGCCGTGTGCGTCTCGGCATGCGGCAGGCCTAGGGTGCCGCCCAGCGCGTGGCAGAGCTTGTGGTGGAGCGACATGCCCACGCTGCCCAGACAGGTGCCGCACAGCCAGGCGCCGTAGAGGGCGAGGGAGCGGGCGGGCTGCGAGCTTGGGTCCTCCACGATCTGGGGCAGGGCCGAGGCGAGGGCCTTGGTGCCTTCGACGGCCAGGAGGGTGATGATGGGGTTTGTGTTGCGGGCGTAGAGGGCCTCGGCTGATTGGGAGCGGGTGTTACTCTTACTTGCTTATGTGTATACTTCCAGGGGAAAAGGTTATAGCAAAGCTCACCTGCGTGGGCGATGGCGTTGACACCGCTCACGGCGCTCATCCCAACGGGGAGGCTCATGGTCAGGTCCACGTCGTAGATGACAGTGCCTGGCAGGATCTTGGCATCACTTCGTGTCGTCTTGACGCCGTCTGCTGTCTCGCCCAGGATGGGCGTCATCTCGCTGCCGGCGTACGTAGTTGCTATGCAGATATGAGGCAGCCCTGTGAGAGATTAATCAGCTTGTGTTCAGGCCACACACACGCACTCTTTTATAGCTGTCGACCACCAGACATACCCGTTCTGGTGCTGACGGCCTTGCCCAGGCCGATCGTGCTCCCGCCCCCGATAGAAACAACACAGTCTGCACCCTGAGCCCTGGCATACTCGAGCGCCTTGTCCGTAACACCAGTAGGCGTGTGCATCGTGGCCTGGCTGAACACGCCCGCCGCCTTGCCGTCCAGGATCTGCTTCAGATCCTCTGCCTGGCTGGCTTGTTCCGGGGTCGAGAGGAGCAGCGGTCTTGCGAGATTCTGGCGCTCCAGCTCCAAGGGCAGTTTCTCTACGGTGCCGCGCCCGAACAGGACACGACCTGGGTTTGCGTTGTATTCGAAGTCGTTCATGTTGATGGACCCGTATAGTAACGACACGCACCTGCTAGGGAAATCAAGGACGGTGAGCAAGCGATGAGATACCCAAGTAGAATTATGCTCTGCTTGCGTTTAAACAAAGCCAGCGTTCTCTTGTCGCTATTTATTAATTGCCCAGCCCAAGCAGCATCTCCCACTCCGGTTTCCATGTCCCCACCCAAACAGTGAAATCATTATTCCCCCTTCTTCGATGACTAGTCGCCTTTCGCGGTACTTGATCCGCACTCGGCACTGCTCAACGGAAACTTGTGTGTGTATAAGGGATTCCGTTGTAAATCCTGGATGTCAGAGGTCGTACGAAATGTTTATACGGACTCAATGAGCCGTTGCAAGGAACATTTCAATTTCTGTTTCCATTTATTTGTGCTGCCTTTTTTTTTTTTTTTTTAAACGCAATTATCAACAAACAATGACGAGTGCTCTACAGCCGAGAGTATAACACGCTCTCTACTGAGGAAGTATAAGAGTGCTAACCTTACAAAAACTTTGAAATATACATCTTGTTATACTCCCAACTGGAAAGATTCTTCGGCTCAGCTCATCTCACTTTTGCAAACTACCAGGAAGTTCTCTTAACTCGAAAAGGTGCAACATCATTCCTGCATCCCAAACAGCGAACCAACCAACTCCTGTGCACGCCCAGGCATCATCCAGCTGACCAAAAATAGAAATACTCCACGCCAAACCCAATACCACGCATATGAGCCCCAACCGACGATCATTTCAGCTCTGTGGTCAAGTCCAGCTCCTTCGGCCCTTGGCAATGAAAGAAACTGATCCCCCGTTCGAAAACACGTTTCTCAAGAGAACAACTAGCGACCCGTTCCAAAGCCCTCGTTGCGGAGCTTGTTGAAGCGGTCGTAACAGCCTCGCTCCGTCCGGTCAATGTGTTTCTACATCCAAGATGAATTAGCCGGAGAACAGAAATATCCAACCCAAAGACGAAGATTCGAGGTCTACTTACCGCGATGTCGTCAAACTCCATGCCCTTTCGTCGCAATTTCCAGAGAATTGCCTCCTCCTCAGGGCCCCACGGCTTGCCACGTTTCTGTCCAGAAAATGTCTTGTCAGTTAAGATAGAAAACATATCAAAGTGGGCCATAGAAGCACGCATATAGTCTGCTCACCTTTGACCAAGGCCTGTCGCGTCGACGCCGTACAGGACCGGGCTTTGTCGCAGGAGCCACGTAGACCTCAACAGCGTCCGAATCGTAGTGCGCCTGCCCCATCCAGATGTGGTCAGTAATTACTACCAGATCCCCCTTCTTACATCTCAAACGATAATCTATCACTAGCAACGAGGACTTGAACCCACCTGGAACGGCAGCTCCGGCGGATCGTAGAAGGGAAGGATGCACAGCGAGAGGCAGTTGTGGTACTTGTCCCGAAGGAACTGCCTGGCGTGGTCCCGCGCGGCCTGCACCTCGGCCTCCTCCTCGGCCAGCGACATGCCGCTGCGGACGTTGACGCAGCCCGGCGTGAGGCACTCAAAGTCCGGATTGTCGACCTCGCGCTGCGTCATGAGGCGGGTCGTGGTCCCGGCGACGGCGTCGGATGCGCAGTGGCCGCTGCAGACGTCCTCGGCATAGATGATCTCCTCGCCGAGGCCGCTGGGCTCCTCGCACGCCGGGCAGAGGGGTATGATCTGGAAGCACATTGGTGGTGAGTTGGGCAACAGTGTTGTGGTCTAACCTCCTTGGCCCGAGGGTTTTCGAGCCTCGTGTGTGTGGTAGGAGGAGATGAAGAGCAGGTCCAAGGGCTGCCCGGGTTAGTTTCAGGGCAGGGCGCTGAGGATTATTATCTTCTTGAGGGCTCTTTTCTATGCGTGCCAAAGGCTATCTCGGCGCGAACTTCCTTCCGGGACCATACACCCTATCGAATGTTTGCCACCAGCCTCTTTCTCTGTGCTACTCTTTGAGCATGGTCAAAGCATTTTTGCTTAAGATACAAATGCATGCTGTAGTCCTTGATAATCATGGACAAATAATAGATGTGGACTCTATATTGTTTGCATCTTTCAGTTCGGCCCCTAAACCAATCAGTCAAACAACAATAAAGAAAAGGCTTCCCCAAGGTTTTTTTTTTTTTTTCCCTCCTTGCAATTCATCCACTTTTTTCAAAGAGAAGTAAAGTTGACATTGAGAGGCACATTATCAGTAGTGACAGAACACAAAGTCCACTCCTCATTTCCCTTCAACAGCGGCATCCCAAAGCCGAGGAGATGCCTTGTCTAATCACATTGAAAACCAAGTTCAGGTGTTGTAAGGTGTTTGCAACAAATCATCATCCTTTGAGCGGAATCGCCACAAACCAGGTTTGTGTTGGACAAGGCCTTCGTTCACTGATGCCGAATACCAAACCGCAGTCCACCAAAGCCACAAAGCCACAAACGGACCCATCTCATCAGGTGGTGACCTGAAAAGAGACTGAAAACACGGTTCCATCGACACTAAAGTGGTTGGACAAAGAGAGCGAGGTTATCATCCAACTGAAGTCCAAGGGCTCACGTTATCCCGAAACTGTTCCGCCCAAATGGCATAGCAGAACGACCGTTAATTGTTGATCCCAAGGTGTCCAGGTGATCTTCCTTCCCACCTCCATACTTAGCCATGCTTTTAACCGACCCCAATATTGGCAATCCACGTATACTGCCGGGTCCCACTCTGGCCTCTTTCTGGTCTAATCCTCTAGATTTAGCGGTCTACAGTCACAGAATTTCGTGACCCCCGCATTATTTAGCCAGGCTTGGTATTCCTTTATCATCTATCCTAAGAAACCGTGGCACCCGTGGCGGCTATGGTTTCTGAAATGGGGTATATCTCATTGGCGATCTGCTTATGGGTCCGCTGGGGGGTTGTCTCACCGATACTACGGAGCCCATCGAACTTTGACTGTCCTGTATCTTCTTGACGCCTCTTTTCCCATGTCTTTTTCCTTTCCACTTCACCAGACAAGTCCAGTATCTACTGTCCGGGAGAATCACTTGTCTAATGTTTAGGCAATCATGGGCTCAATCAAAAACAACTCTGATGCACCCTCGGTGAGGAGGATAGAGACGAAAGACCCTCCAGCAGACCTCGAGGGGGAACATGGCGTCGTTCCTATCGAGGAGGAGGCGGTGCTGGACGCGCAGCATATCAACCTCAGCTGGAGGTCATGGGTAAGCCATGATAAGTGCATGCGTACTTGCAGAGTTATCAAACAAGAAGAATTTACTAACATCAATGTACAATAATAATAGCTCGTGGTCTTTGTGACGTGTTTTGCGTACGTCTTGATCGCCCGAGAGAGTCGACGACCAAAAGACACAAACCTTGCATACTGACAGTTTCCTAGCATCATGGCGCAGGTGTTCGTCGTTGTGGCTGCAGGATCAGTGATTGCATTCATTGTTCGCGATCTGGGGGATACTTCCATCTCTGGCTGGGTGATCCAGGTCCGTTGCGTTGCGTTTCCTGTCCTTGATCCGGGTCACAGGAATAATGGCCACCCTTTGATATTAACGAGCCTTGCTTCTATCTCTAGGGTCCACTACTGATGCAGAGTGTCCTGTCCCCCATCGTGGGTCGCCTCTCGGATGTTCTCGACCGCAAGTATCTCGCAGCCGTGCCGCCTCTCATCGCCTTTGTCGGGGCCATCATCTCGGCCAAGGCCACCTCGATGAGCATGCTTATAGGCGGGGGCATCCTCATCGGCACAACGCTTGCCACCATCTCCATCGTGCAGGCGATCCCCTCGGAGATCCTGCCGCTCAAGTACCGGGCCCTGGCCAACGGCTTTGCGTTTATGGGTGGCGCTGTTGGCGGAGTGTTAGTTTTTGATTCCCTTTTTTTTTTTTTTTTCTTCTTCTTTTCTTCCACTGGCAATGCCACTTCTCCGCGTTCTTAAACAAGGCACAACAGCTAATCATTGGATTGGATGGTTGATAATCCACAGGATCGGAGGCCTGGGCGCTGGTGCCGTGACCAACCTCAACGCAGAGGGATGGCGATACATCTTCTGGATGCAGGCAGCCTTCCACGGCGCCACCTCTCTGGGCCTGTTCCTATTCTACTGGCCGCCCAAACAACAAAGACAGTACCCTGATATGGGCATCAGAGACTACATCTGGGCCTGTGATCCCATAGGCTCTGCCCTGTTTGTCTGCAGCGCCACTCTCCTGCTGCTTGCCCTGGACTGGGCCGGCGGCTCTTATGCGTTTTCTGATCCTCACGTTGCCGTCCCTCTGGCCTTGGGTCTTGTGCTGTTGTTTGTCTTTGCAGGCTACGGCAAGTTCTCTCTTTTCATCTTTCTTGAGAAGGCAACAAAAGACGATCTGACTAACAATTTGCTTTTCAAAAGAGTGGCGAGGGCGTTCCGATGGTCTCCTGGCTCACGTTTTCTTCCGCAACAACGCAAACTTTGCACTTTCGACGTTTGCCTTCGCCGTGGAAGGGTGGATCTTCTACAGCGCCGTCAACTCGGTCGTGCCGCAGATCATTCTCAACCTGGGGTTCGAGACCAACTCGTGGCGCATCTCCGTCCGGCAGCTGAGCTACACCATTCTGACCATGTTCGCCTCGATCCCCATCACGTGGTACGCAACGGCATGCAAGGACATGAGATCTCCGTTGCTCGTCACGTTTGCCATCTTTCTTGTTGTGTGAGTATTATTACTATTTATGCACTCACTCCTCCCCCGCCAATTCTAGACCAGAGTGGAATTGGAAGCTGATACTTACGTTGTTCGTCTCCTCTGCTCAGATCGATCTGCTATGCCTGCATTCAGCCGACATGGAACAAAGCCCAGATAGGCTTCAGTGTGCTCGCTGGCATTGGACAGTCTGGGCCTCTTACTCTTCTCGTCGCCTGTGTCCAGTTCACAGCACCTCACGCTTACCTGTCGACAGCCACGTACGTAGTATTTCCCCCCTCCCCCAATCTCTTGTATTTTTTCCCTTTCTCTCGTTTTCTTCCTTCCCAACAGGAATTCCTTAGTCACAGACCGAACTTGACTAACATCTATTCATCAACAGAGGCATGGCTTTTTCTGCTCGAGCCATCGGAGGCGCCTTCGGGTCCGCCGTCCTGGACGCAATCATCAACGGTCGCCTCGCCGCCCACTACGACTCCGCCGTAGGCAAAGCAGCAGTACAAGCTGGTCTCCCTCAGGCCAGCGTCCCCGACCTGCTGGCTGCTCTGGCGTCAGGCGTGCTCTCGGGAGTGGACGGGGCCACGTCGGCGGTCTGGACGGCGGCTGTGGACGAGAGCAGATGGCAGTATGCCAAGGCGTATCAACTGGCGTGGGCCAGCGTGATTCCTTTTGTGGTGCTGGCGCTGGCGGCTGTGGCCTTTTGCGGGGGTCAAGGAGCTTATGACGGAGAAGGTTGAGGCGACGGTTGAGCATGTCAGGCAGCAGCGAGGTTCGGAGGGCCCTGAGAAGCAAGACTCTACTGTTCCTTAAGAAGCCGGTCATCGTGCCGGTTCAAGGCTGTACTGTATGTGTCTTGTTCCAACAAGAATGGGTCTGTACTATCGTAACACCAGACCACCAAGGTGTAGAGGCGCCTTCAATTTCTTTTACCTCGAGGTGGTGCCGAGGTGGTGCTTCCATATACACATTATGATACAAATTTCTTCTTCTTTTTTTCTTTCTTTGGATTTCCCTAACTACCTAAGCCGTTGCGCGCTGCAGCTCTCATCATGGAATGGTAGAATAGGCATTCAGAGCAAGCTGGCCACCGAGGTGAGCGTACAGGACATTGCCGCCCTCGGGGATCTCTCCCTTCTTGATCATGTCCATCATGCCAGCCAGACTCTTTCCCTCGTATACCGGGTCCGTGATGAACGCCTCTGTGCTCGCGCCGAACTTGATGGCCTCGATCGTTTGTTCGTCTGCAAGACAACATTTCCAACTCAGTCAGCTTGCTCTCGAGCAACAATCAACGATAACAACAACAACAACAACAACAACAACAATAATAATAAGACGAACCTGGTATGCCATAAGTACCAGCGTGGTATCTGTCGTCGAGGATCACATCACTCTCGGTGATGTCGTCCTCGCTCAGGCCAATCTTGGCAGCAGTGAACTTTGCGATCCTCAGCACCTGGTCAAACGTCTGCTTGACCTTTGCGCTGGCGTCAATGCCGATGATCTTCCTGGGCTTGGACCCGCCCTTCTTCTGCGCCAGCTTGAAGCCGGCAATCATGCCCGCAAACGTCGAGCCCGTGACGGCGCACACGACGATGTGGTCAAAGAAGACGCCCAGCTCCTTCTCCTGCGCCTCGACCTCGAGCGCCCAGCGCGCAAACCCGAGCCCGCCCAGCGGGTGGTCCGAGGCGCCGGCGGGGATGTAGTAGGGCTTGCGGCCGGCGGCCTCGAGCTCCGAGGTCAGCCGGGCGAGGGTGGTCTTGTGCTCGATGCCAAAGGTCGAAGGGTCGAGGCGCGTGTCGCCGCCCATGAGCCGCGAGAGCTGCAGGTTGCCGACCTTTTCGTAGCCAGGGTCCGTCCATTCCACCCAGTGCTCTTGTACCGTGGCCGCCTTGAGACCAGAGGCTACGGCTACTGCTGTTACGGCGCGGGTGTGGTTGGACTGCACGCCACCGATAGAGACACTGTTTTTTGTTGTTGTTTCAAATCGTCAGTTGAGGGGGCCATGATTCCATCATCACTAAGCACGAATAACACCTTTCAGGCGCAGGTGTATGTGTTATGCATGGGTACTTACAGTGTGTCGCAGCCGGTCTCGAGAGCTTCTGGCACGAGATACTCGAGCTTGCGAACCTTGTTGCCGCCAAAGGCCAGCCCAGAGTTTACATCCTCGCGCTTGGCGTAGACATTGACCTTGCCGCCCAGGGCCTTGGAGATCTTGGGGAGCGGCTGGATGGGCGAGGGACCAAATGTCAGTGTTGCCCGGGGGATGGAGGCGAACGGCTCGGGAAGGGGAACTTGGATGGCCATTTTGACTGTGTGTGTTTGGTGAACTGAATTCTTGCGCAAACTGGACCAAAAGCAAAGACTTTGTCTGGTATTCACACACGAACAACGTCGTATACTCTTGGTATATAGTATGTAATTTTACAAACGACAAAGCAACCTACGGACTCTAGATGTGTCCATCGTTCATCCGGCATCGGCATGGGTAGCATCGGTGGAAGACAACCCGGCCGTGGAGACCAAAAGCCGGCATAAGAAGAGAGAAGAGGAGAGCCCCAGGGTTTCGGCGCCGGGAACGTTGGTGGGAATAATCTTTTGTATACCAAAATAGTATCGGCCAATCGCATCCCTACCCTACGTGAACCAAGCTCTGTTACTCACCATCATGACCGAGTGATCCGACATCGAGAGGGAGAACCCCCTCGTCGAACCATCCGGTGCATAAGCCCTGGCAAGCCTATCGCAAAGGGGAGAGAGGAGAAGGCCAAGAACAGAATCACCAGTCAGTGATCCAGTCCCGAGACCGGCTATTCGCAAAGCAGGAGACAGATAAACCCCACCCTTATCGTTTGACTCGTGTTGGAGGGTTCTGGGAATAGTAATGGGAACTACAGTACTTACAGCTGGGGAGGGGCGGCGTGTGTGTATGGGGTCGCTTATAGAGCATACTGACTCGGGGTGCATCATGTACTATGTATCATGTACGGACGTATGGTTGATCAAGGACAAAGTATCCATTTCTTTTGTACATGGTAGATCTACTATGCACTGCAGTGTATCTGCTTGTACAGCAGTACTGCTTATTGCTGTGACAAATCGACCTTACTCCACCAGAACTCGCTCTCTTTTCTGCCCCATGCATCGTCCATGAAGGTCGCCGCCTTGCCCAGATCGCCTCCGATCAGCTCCTCATTGCCCAGCCCAAACACCATTGCCTTGGGCGACTCCTTGCGATACCTCTCCCAGACCGGCCGAATCACAGTAGTGGCCGCAGTATCTTCTTTTCCTCCAGCATTGGGATCTCCTCTGGTGATGAAATTGGTCACATACGAGTTGAGCGTCTGTGCCAACCGTGCCTGGTTTTCCGAGGTGCCCATGACCTTTGGGTCGCATACCTCGTACCGCATGTTGTCTGCATGCTGCGCCCCGTTCAGGACGGTCGAGATGGCAGCCCACTGGTACAGGAACACGGGAACACCACCGTCGTCTGCCGCTGCTGCTGCTGACGCGAACTCGGCCGTCTGCCTCACGGGGGCGACATAGGCGTAGTGCCCATAGGCCGCCTCGATGCGTTTATACTGAGCGCCCACGCCCGCCCTCTCCTCCTTGTAGGGCGAGTCTGACACGGTTGCAGGGTCCGGGTAGAGGGCGTCGATAGTCTGCAGGTCCTCCTCCGACAGCAGCGGGAGCAGGGTGCGGAAGAAATCCACAAACTGGTGGGACTCGCTCATGGCTTTGTCCACGTACAGCGAGCCCTCGTTCCTCTGGAAGCCCGTCATGATGGGCACCTTGTGCCACTTCCCCTGGCGCCATGTGTCGAGGGGCGGGCGCGGGATCACCTCGCCGTCGATGACGGGCTGGAATGCCCATTTCAGGCTGGGGTTGTACTTGTCGAAGACAGAGATCTGGGCTGCCTGGATCACCTCGCTGGGCTGGGATCGGAGAAACGAAAAGATTTCGCTCTCGGGTAGGTCGGCTGGGACGCCTGCTGCGGCCAGGAAGTCCTTGAACTGTGCCTCGTGGACGGGCGCGTCGTAAGGACGGACGGCCCTTGATGTTGGGGCTCCAGATTCTATGATGACTCTGTTGAAAAGAGGCTTTACGCCCTCTTGGTAGTGCATGAGATGATGTCCAATCTGGTATACCAGTTAGCATAACTCTCTGAGTGGACTTGTGCACGGCAGAGGTAGAAGTGCATTCATCAAGGTACATACCGAGTGTGCGCCAGCAGAGAGGCCAAACAGTGTCACATTGTCTGGATCGCCGCCAAACGCCTTGACATTCTCCTGAACCCACTCCAACAAGAGGATCTGGTCCTTCAGCCCCAGGTTAAGCACACCCTCTTTGGCGCTCAGCCCGCTCGGGAGGAATCCCAGCGCACCAATCCGGTAGTTGAACGACACAGCCACGAAAGGCTCCTCGGACCAGGCCATCATGGACGCCGTGTTGTGCATGCTGGCCGTGCCGCGGTTGAAGGCGCCGCCGTGCAGGTAGACGGCCACGGGCAGCAGCTTCTTGTCACCGCCAGAAGAGACACTGCCAGCCTGGCGAAAGACGTTGGCCGTCAGGCAGTCCTCGTTGTAGACCAGTTTTGGTCCGCCAGCGAGCAGCTGCTTTCCAGGCGCCGAGGGCCCATACTTGGCGGCGTCGAGGACGGTGTCTGGGGAGGGCGGTAGCGGCTGCGCTGGGCGAAACCGTCTGTCTCCCACGGGCGGGAGGGCATAGGGAATTCCAAAGAATGCTTCTACGCTTCGAGGGCGGAGAGGCTCCTTGGGCAGTGAGATGCCAATGACTTTACCCTGCTGAGGCAGCACCACTGTCGGGCGGGTAGGGTCCACTTGCAACACCATGATTGATTGATTGCTCTCTGGGTGTTTGTCTTTGGGTGATGGAGGTTATTTACTGTGCGTGTGTGTACGTCAGTGCTTGCTCGTTGCTTTTCTGCGGGAGTGTGAACACACTTACTATGTTGGCTTGTTGATGTTCATACACGATCAAAGAGAAGTTCATCGATATTCTCACTGCGTAAGTAGTATGTACATAATCATGTAACCACTACAGAGTACTTAGTATCGAGCGAGGTCGGACATCGGGCCGGGAACCACAGCCGGCACTTCCAAGGTTGCAAGACAACCTTGAACCGGATAAAGAAAGCCGGAGTGTTGAGTCCACTGCTCCACTCCCCCTCCTTCTCCTTCGTGTACTGCATAATAATAATGAAGACGCAGATGAAGAAGTTCAAAGCACCTCGAGTGTTCTCGCTCATGTATCTATTCCTTTTACAAATAAGTTACAGATAAGTTATAAGAGACAGTTCATAAAGGCTGCCATCGGTCTCGTATGATTATTATCAATCTCCCTGCCGAGCGTGGCAATGCCATGTCTGGGCTTACGTACAGCAGCCGGAACATGGCCTATAACGCTCCTCACGACTCAACAAGCCCTTGGCTCAACACTCAAAAAGACATTTAGCACCCCCACAACATGTTTAACCCCTTGTTGCACATCATCTCCATAGGGCAGAGTGTCAAACAAAAAGACAAAGGAACACAGAAATGAAGGCCGAGAAGGCCAGAAAAAGAAGGACTCCATAGCATTATTGTTTTAGCCCCTCCCTGAGGACTACTATCAACGGTGGCGGCCGATCGGTATGCTCTCTTTCTAGCCGATCGGGATCGTTTGCCCACCGACCGACCCCCTTGTAGTCTTGTGAATTGATCCCTATAATAACTATATAAATACTTGGCAGATAAACAATCAGGTTGATCGTATATCTCCCAAGACCCACGCCTGAACCAAGGCGGCAAAAGTCACACCCTTTATTGATAACACAGCTTGGTCCATCATGGTAGTAATCTCTGGCTCCACAGGCTAGTTACTACATAGTACTTACTCCTGATTATACTACAGTGTGCCATGGGAATATAATGGGAAGACCACATCTCCTGCTCTCGCGTTGATGTGAGGATTGTCTGTTGTGTTGTTGTATTTTCTTGCAGCCAGGGCCCCAAGACCAACATAATTCAACCCACAGCAGCAGCCAGCATGGCCTCGCAGGACGCAGACCTCAAGCTGGAGAAGCTTCCTGCCGACAAGAAGACCGTTGCAGACGACGATGTCTCCGTCTCTCGGGTCAAGTCCGTCACGGCCGGCGAGATTGTCAACCTAGACGCCGGCGAGGTGTTTCTCCGGGAGCACAACTTCCACGATGACTACCTGGCCGAGCTCCTGGCCGACGAGAGCCTCAACAAGCGCCTGGTCCGCAAGATCGACCTCATCGTCCTGCCGCTGCTGGCGGGCACCTATGTCCTCCAGTACATCGACAAGCAGGCCATGTCCTACGCGGCCGTGTTCGACCTCCTGACCGGCACCGGCATCACCCTGGACCAGTACGGCTGGTTCGCGTCCATCTTCTATCTCGCCTATCTCTTTGCAGAGTACCCCTGGATGTGGCTGGTGCAAAAGACCCTCATGGCCAAGGTCGTCGGGTGCTGCGTGATCGTCTGGGGCTCCATCCTCATGATCACCGCCGCGTGCTCCAACTTTGGTGGGCTGGCCGCCTGTCGTTTCTTTTTGGGTATCTTTGAGGCCCCTATCACCACCTGCTTTATGCTGATCGTGGCTATGTGGTAAGTTGTGGTTGGTTTCCCGGGAGGGGAGCAGAGCAGACATCCGATCCCCCCTTCGTCGAGACTTTTTCGACCACAAACTAAAACCATTTCCACTACAGGTACACCCGACAAGAACAACCATTCCGTGCCGGTGTATTCTACTGCTGCAACGGTGTAGGATCCATGGTCGGCGGGATCCTCACCTACGGCATCGGCCAGATTTCCAACTTCCCCGTCTGGAAGGCCATCTTCCTCCTCTGCGGCGGAATCACTGTCTGCTGGGGGTATTGCTATTTTTCTTCCTCCCAGACAGTATTCTGTCCGCCAAGCGCTTCTCGCTCGAAGAGAAGGCGCTGCTGATCGCCCGTGGTCGTCTCGGCCACACCGGCATTCTCAACAAGACAATCAAGTGGGAACACGTCCGCGAGGCTCTGACAGACCCTCAGATATGGCTTCTGTTCTTCTTCGTTCTATTGAACGAAATTATCAACGGGGGATTTGCAAATTTTGGGAAATTAATTATTAAAGGCGTGGTAAAGGGAAGCCTGAAGACCACGGCGTTGGGCATCCCACAGGGTGCGTTCCAGGTCATGTGGATTTTGTCCGGTACCTACGCCGCCTCAAAGCTCAAGAACGCACGGACTGCGGTTATGGCCATCTACATCATCCCAACGATCATTGGTACCTCCCTTATGGGCTGGATGCCTCGTACCGACTATGAGAACAAGATCGGTGTGCTGCTCGGGTACTACATCACCGGCTCTTACGTGGCTTCGCTGGTGCTTGCTCTGCAGCTGCCTGCAACAAATATGGGTGGATATACCAAGCGTACGACCGGCTCGGCTCTTGTATTCCTTGCTTATTGTGCTGGCAACATCATGTGAGTTAACCCCCCTCTTTCTCCCCTCCACCTCCTTGTGGCTTCTCTTTATATTATAGTTACATACTGACCGCTGTCCTCCGTCTTATTATTAGCGGCCCCCACGCCTTCCTCGACACCGAGTCGCCGACGTATCCCACCGGCTGCAAGCTGATTCTGGCTTGTGCTGCGGCACAGATGTGTACTGCGATGGCTCTCCGGGTACTGCTGAGCCGCAGGAACAAGAAGAGAGACGAGGCTGCGGCGGCGGCAGTGGCAGCTGGAGAGATACAAGATCCAACGTCTTATGACGCGGCAGACTTGACGGATTTTGAGAATCCTTGCTTCAGATACGTTCTGTAATATGTTGAGTGGGGGGGAGGGTGACATACATGTGGTCCCGAGTTACACGTTGATACAAACCGAGGTCATGACATACCAAATCAATCTGCATGAACGACTCTCACTAAGTATAAGGCTCATAATTGTATCTTGGTAAAAGTGCGAGGACATGATATGAAAAGGGTTTTGGCCAGTTTTCCCGTTATCATATCCCAACCAGTATTGACCTAGCAATCTGCCTACAGCACCATTCTATCTTCAACAAACAAAAGTCATTAGAGGGATGTTGCGTTGCCACAGTCGGCGCCCTTGTCAACGGGCACATTGGCGTGAAGCCTGCCCCCGACCAGCAGGCCATCGAGTCACTCCGCAGCTCTCTGGCCTCCCAGCCTCACCTCTTCACCAGAACGCTTTCGTACTGGGGACATAATGCCGATCCCCTTGCCTCCATGAAGATGCCAGGAACAAGCGAGAAGATGTGGCAAGAGGTTTCCACAATCACCTCTCTCGATTTCCACTTCTCAGCCCCGATTGCCCAATGACAGGAAATCACTGAGAAGGTCAAAACACCGCGTTCATAGATGCCGTCTCTCTGAATACGAATGCGCCGCGTTTCTGTCATCTCACTGATTGGTTCGTGCCCCTCAACGTAGACATGCTCAACTGGTAGACCACGCTACAAACCTCATGACTGGTATCACTCAATTGGCCCGATGTGTCCTGAATGCTCCAGGGCCCGTCCAAGGGGCTGCCTGTAGGCCCTCCTACGGACGTGTCATGAGGACCTCTATTCCAACATTGGACAGCCATCTGACCCCAACCTGAGGTCAGCCTCAAGTGGTCACTCATTACCAGTCCCCTTGCGCGCCAGGGCAACATGGAAGCTTCCTGGAGCTGGTGGACACCCAGCGCACATCGCGCTACCCCTTTCTTGGATCAACCAAATTCATCCCAACATCAATCGCAACCTATTGACACGAAGTCTGACTTTTCCCTCCTTCCTTTCTTCATCTCCCTGGCGGCGCCCACCCCTCCCCTCCCCTCCGGACTTCGACATCCCCCTCCCTTCCTCACCTCACCTTCCCTTCTTCCCTTGGAAGCATTGTGATCCTCCTCTTCTATCTCTCCTCTCGTCCATCTTCCCCCTCGTCATGTCCATGTCAAAAGACGCTCTTTCGCATAACTGAATGCCCCGAGCTCGCTCGATGAGAGCTACTCCTCCCGTAACCTCGATCAACCTCTCTGCATACTAACATATCTGACCACCAGCAACTCCTCCTACGGTCCAACCATGCTGCCCACTCCAGTCTCGACGCCAGCCGGCCCAGCTGTACGGCTGCACCCCACATCCGACGCGTGGCTTGATGCGTCCAAACTCAGAGGTGTTCACAAGGCATCGCTGTCGATGGTACTCGGAGCGGCCAAGCAGAAACTACACCCCGATGAGGAAGTGACCAAGGAAGAGCTTAGAACCTTCGTCGACCTTTGCTTCGAGGATTGGGTGACGGGAGATGAAATCGACCTACCTCGCGACAAACCAGCTGAGGCAGACCTGAAAGATGTGGGATACGAGTTCGGCATCCTCGCCCAAGCAGCTGCGGCCTCTGCCGGTGAGAGCGGCAAGAAGAAGCCGCGAAGTCGTGCACAACAAAAATTACACGCACCTGCTGCTCCCGCTACAACCCATCCCCACCGCCAACAGGGCCAGCCTGTGTTCCTCATGGTCGAGGTGGTTC
Organism: Immersiporthe knoxdaviesiana; assembly: GCA_021117315.1. Classification (NCBI taxonomy): domain Eukaryota; kingdom Fungi; phylum Ascomycota; class Sordariomycetes; order Diaporthales; family Cryphonectriaceae; genus Immersiporthe; species Immersiporthe knoxdaviesiana. The sequence goes on from CP088207.1 coordinate 247,405, forward strand.
CACAGGACTGGAGACATCGCCGTCTCCTACCGAGACAAGAAGGCATGGAGGCTCTCCAAGCATGTGGTGATTCCTTCCTTCCTTCTTTTTCTTTTCTTTTTTTTTGTTTCTTCTTCTTTCTTTCTTCAGTTAGCTTGTTATTAATTCACACCTGCCTTACTATCTCTGCACAAACTTTTACTTGCTGGTATTTATTTAGTACTCAAGTATCTACTAATGCCCACTTGTTATGCCTAAAGTTTATTTTACACTGTTCTTAAAGTTTTCTTGTACTGTTCTTAACGTTTTATTCTACTATGCTTAAAGTTTCTATTACTGTGCCTTCTTGCTATGATATCTGCCCTCCCCCCTCCCCCCTCCTTCCTCCTCCAACCTATGAGCTCTGTCCCTCTCTCCTTCTCTTCTCCTTCTCTTTTCTATTGGAAGGAGCATTTCCACTAGCACCACGGTTGGTCTGTGCGTCTGTTTGTTTATCAATCCGGCCACCGCTGACTTGGCCACCCAGCTTTGATTCCTTTTTCCTTCAACTATCGCTTTCATCCATCAAACCACCATTGCTTTTCTATCGCCTACTTTAACAATCTCCACCCTTCTTCACCCATCCAGACTGCCACTGGAAAATATCCAGTGCATCACCTTCAACATCCTCCTCATTTATCCTCACCCTCCTGCGACCCCGTTGTCTCGGTCCCTCCACCCTTGGCTGTCTCCCTGTGTTGTCCTCGCCGGGGCTCCCGGTATCTGGGGAGATGGTTGCTGCTCTCACAACCCCATGAGAGAGTGGATCAAGGGAGACATCTACGCCACACCCGAGCAGATGGAGGAGAAGTCCAAGGCCAAGAGAGAGCAGACTGTCATCAGGGCTCAGAAGTGGAGGAAGCGCATGCTTGAGGAGATGGGCGTCGACGCCTTCAGGAAGTACAAGCGAGAACTCAATGCACACTCTCGAGTGGTGCACCCCGAGAAGAGACGTGCGGGGAATGTCCGCTACCGCCAGAAGAACGCAGCCAGCATCAAGGAACGCCACGCAGCCTGGCGCAAGGCGAACCCCAACAACATCAAGGAGAACGCCAAACGCACAGTTGCCAAGGCCCTTGCCGAGAAGAGATGGCACTGCGATCTCTGCGGTCAGGCTCTTCGGAGCAACACCGCTTTGCGGAAGCATTACCAGACCAAGCGGCACAAGGGTCTTGTGGATGGCACGTCCAAACCAAAGTAGCTAGAGATGTCATATATCTATTACACGTCACCAGCAGGAAGAAACAAATAATGACAAGGTCAGAATTCTATTGAGATTATATACGCCCCGAAAATGCCAGTCGCGCCATGACGAGCTGCCTGAGATGGCAACCCCATCAGGTAGAAATAGATACAAGAATGGTTGTTTCCTCCCATTGCAGAAGAACCGATGCTTTTTGGTCCAGGCTTGCTAAAGTTCCGTGCCTGAAATGTTTTTCGCGTGCTTGCCCTGCGTGCAGCGGCTTGTCGTTCCAACTTCCTAGGGACATCAGAGTGTCCTTTAGAAGCCGGCGCTGGAGCCCTGGCCGGTAGGCTGGGCACCGCTCTTGGTGAGGGTCTGGAAGCCGCTGGGGGCAGAGTCGCCGCCGGCGCTGGAGCCAGAGCTGGAGCCACCGAAAGAGCCAGTGGGAGAGGCACCCGAGGCGCTGAAGGAGTCGGATCCGCCGCTGGAACCTCCAAACGAGCCGGTAGGAGAGGCACCCGAGCCGCTGTCAGAGCCGCCGAAAGAGCCGGTAGGAGAAGCACCCGAACCGCTGTCAGAGCCGCCGAAAGAGCCGGTAGGAGAAGCACCCGAGCCGCTGTCAGAGCCGCCGAAAGAGCCGGTAGGAGAAGCACCACCGGCGCTGAAGGAGTCGGATCCGCTGTCAGAGCCTCCGAAGGAGCCAGTGGGGAGGCACCGCTGGCGCTGAAGGAGTCCGAGCCGCTGTCAGAGCCGCCGAAAGAGCCAGTGGGGGCGGCACGGCGCTGGATCTCAGCGGCACCAGTACTGTATATTTCAATGTAAGTGTCATGTACTTCAGAAGATAGACCCAAGACCTGAGGAGGGAGGATGGGTGTACTCACGGCTGAGCACCGGAACCAGACTGCATGGGACCGCCAGGGGCACCGCCACCAAAGCTAGCACACAAGAATTAGCATCAACCAATCTATATGAAAAACAGGACTCCTTGAGAGCGGGACACCCAGGAACTTACAGCCAGTGGGCTGGGCACCTCCAGCAGAGAAGTGACCGCCGAAGCCACCAGCAGACTGGGGGCCGGAGCCGGAGCCGCCGAAGGCACCGGTGGGCTGAGCACCCTGGCCGGAGATGGCGTGGACCTGGCCGCTGGGGAAAGCACCGCCGGCACCGCCGGTGGGGGCAGGGCCCTGGCCGGAGTGGTGGCCGTGTCCGCCGAAAGCGCCGGTGCCAGAGGGGAGGGCAATGCCGGTGCCGGTGGGCTGGAAGCTCTCGACACCGCTAGGCTGCTGGGGAAGGGCAGCGGCCAGCGCAAAGAGCATGGAAGCAACGAGGGGGCTGATCTTGACCATTTTGACTGATTTTGATATGTGTGACTGGGGGAAAAAAAAGGCGTCGGGGTGAAATTCAGACAAAGGAATTCTTAAAAATGGTGTGAAAAAAAAGGAAGGCGGCGTTGATTTCGTCTAGCGAATGAACGTGGGGTCTTGACAATGAACAAGAAAAGAAGAATTGATGAAGACTAGCTTCAATGAGTGACTGTGAAAAGGTTGGAGAGTGGAATGAAGAGGAATGAGGAAAGGGAAACCAGATCGACTTGAGAAACAACACCGGGAGGCCATTCTTATAGAAGATTCTGTGTGTCTCTTTTTTGGAACAGCCCAGCGCCTGTCGGCTCCGTGTAGACGCCTCCTCCTCCTCCTCCCCCCTCCTCCTCCCCCATGCACCCACTCTGGTCGGGCAGTTGATGTTATCGAGCGACTGGCCGGCCTCCAATTTCTTCGAAACATTCCGTAATGGATCCTCTTCGGGCTGGGGCTCCAGGTGGGTCTGCGGATCGCCGTGGTGAGCAGGGTGAGGGGGGAGAGAGAGTTCATCTTCGTGTGGAGGCCAAGGGGGGGGGGAGGCTCCTTGTGTGTGTGTGTGTGTGTGTGTGTGTGTGTGTCTGTTGAACATACGTACCCATGTGATCATGCACAGAGCTGTCCTTGGTATTCTCCACGAATGCAGGCGTGCGGGTCGAGCCCCTTACCAAGTGAGATCTAGCAGCAGGTGAGATGTCAGGGTGACTAACATGGTCCCATGTACGGAGTACATTTGTGCTTTGGGATACTATGTTTAATTCTTGGACCCCCTTTAGATGCCTGCTGCTACTGCTGTGCCTGTACAAGCTGAGCATACCCCTTCATTCGTAGCATTAGTTAGTACTGGCTGATATTTGCGCGGCCCTGTACAGCTGTGGGTTGATGTTTGTGTGTGGTGGTTGAGACTCTCGAGAGGACGGCTTTCCGCCATTCAGGGGCCGTCATGCTAGTCCTACCACGTAACGACTGTAACTGCATGCAACATGGCACGCAGGTACGAAATGGCAGGCTGACAGGTGTGCTGCATGCCCCTGTATGCTTCTGCCGCCCTGAACGATGATTGGATTCGTTTGCTGGTGGGTCCCAGAAGAGGAAAAAAAAATCTCCAAGAAAGGCCCAGTCGCCTCCGTTTTTGGGGGCCGGCAACAACAGCAAGCAACAATGTACTATTACACCCTCGGAGGAAAACATGTAAGTTTGAGGATAAGCGATTAAGCATCATTCGCAGCCGACTTTGGAAAAAGAAAAGAGTAGAAAATGACCTGAGGTGGAGCTGAGGTGGTACATGGTAGCGTGGATTGTGGCTCCCGGTGGCACTGGGACCCTGGAAGGTGATGACGAGTACACCCCGCCCATCGCCATTTGTTTTGAAACGACCCCTTACTCTGGGCACCTTTGTGCTATTCCTGGTGGACACCTTGAAACCTGCAAGTTTTCCCCGGAAGAAGGAGTATGTGTACGTCCGTACTAAGTACAAGTATGAGGAGGGAGGTGGCGGGGCTGACGGATTGTTGTGGGGTGGTTCCATCGCAGTGTTGGGCGGTCTAGATGCTGTGGTCCTTGTTTGTTTTCTTCTCTCTCTCCCTGGCCAGAGAGAGAGGGAGGGAGGGAGAGAGGGCTGGGACAGGGGACGGCTCCCGGGGACGGCCGAGTGACGTGTTGTTCATGGTCTTTTTTTGTTGTTGTTACTGGGAGGATAAAGGAGGCGGACCAGGATGGGACGGCTTGCAATAGAACAACCCGCTGGTAACCTTGAAAATTGAGAAATGTCATTATGATCAAAAAAGAATAGGGGGATAGGGGAATTGAATACTCAGGAGGAGCTCTGAATAGTTCATACATAACCAAGAATACGTAGATGAGCCTACACAAGTGTCCACAAATCTATGCACAACATCTGTGTTCGCAGATTGTATGACCCAAGAGCATCCATCGAACCATGTGTTTCGTTCGGGTGCACACACCAAATCTAGGCGCCTGGAGGGTGTGAGTGATGATCAACACAGGGCTGTTCAGCCCTCCCTTCCCTATCCTTTCCGCCCTTGAGATCTTTTGGTCGATCACCCGCCAAGGCTGGAGTGCAGACACACACGCCACACCACGCAGATCATGACAAGGACAGCTAGTAGGTTGTTTCATGTTTCAAGCCGCTGCCCCTGCAGGCCTTTTCCCTTTTTTGCCTTCAGCGCCTATCGATTTGTTTCAGTTTGTTTCCATGTTCTAGACACGCAGACAAACATCTCTTTTTCCTTTCCTAATTCTTCGTGTCTGTCTCTTTTTCCTGTTTGTACATCGTAATCTCTCCGGGTGTCTGGATCCCACCTTGATATTACATAGCAGTGAGGATATTATTATGTCGACTTTCGACACGAGATCTCGCCTCCATCAAATCCCGGGATGCCAAGAAGTGGAGGCTCTGCGGGAAGCTCTGTGCACCGGTCTGCAGTCTGGATTCGACTGACAGAGGCCCAAGGAGCTGACGATTCTCGTGTGTGGAGATTCTCCAGCTTGGCGGGCGGCGACCTGGCAGCTCACTCACAGCACTATGCTCTCCATAGCAATGGACCATACGTACGACGCAGTACTTACTATGTCCTATGTAGGCTTTGGATAGGGTTTCTCTTCCCCGCCGTGGTTGCGCGTCGTTGGTCTCCCGGCCCAGAGACACCGATAACCGTCGACGCGGTCCTGGCCTGTCGCTGAAGAGGGTCCAGTAATATACGAGACGCACTGAAAAACCGCTGACGACGACCGTCCAGGCCGGATAGCCTCGGAAATCATTCTTGGCCTTTTGTTTTATTTTTTTATCTTATTTTTGTTTTTCAGCCGTACCTTCTTCTCGATGATACCATATCGGCCCAGAGCATACGCAATACGCCGTTTCGTCCTTCCATCCGCTGACATAGACAGCTTAGTCCTGGGCTGTCTTGGTCAATTCCATCCCCGTGTTTCGAGTTGCTGTGTGGATCCACCAATCGTTATCGAGCCATCTTCCGTCGTGCATACAAGCGACATGTGGTGGCGTCTGTCAAGGGGGGCGGGATGCACCGGAAAACATCATCGGTCCAAGGAATACAAATCCACAGAAAAAGGGAGAGAGAGAGAGAGAGGGAAAGCCAGGGCCTAACGATCAACCCATGTGCAAGTGTGCAGAAGTCAAGGGCACCCCAACAAGTCGCAACCCATGCGGAGTGCCTCTGTGTGTGCTGTGCTTGCGAACATTAATCTTACTAAACTAATACGACCTAGCAGCCCCGTGGAGGTACGGGCGGATACCTCCAACGGACATGAAAGAGATCCTGTAAATAATTAAGGGACAGGAGGAACAACTTTTGCGTCATTGTCTAGACCGGATGAACATGCAGACACCTGCAGCTCTTGATGGCAGGATTGTCTAGTCTCTTCCTCACTTGCGGATGAGCTAATAATATGCTGTAGGATTTACCAAGTCGTCTTTTCCTGCACATTGACAGTACAACACGGCTGGCAAAAAAAGTGTTTGACCAGTAAGTCTTCGAAAGAAAAGTTTCCTCTGCGGTATTCGCCCTGCAGCCCACTAATAACCCTGATTGCACAGCTGAGGACTGCCTACGATCAATGCCCAATCCGCCGCATACCTTACCTTGCCATCGAGCGTGGTCCACCGCGAGACAAAACAGCTGACGACGGTTTGTCTCGAGAAACACAAATGCGTCGATTGCCAAGACAAGATCTGCATATCCGGTATCGCACTGGCCCTGGCCCTGGCCCTCTCTCTCTCTCTTTCTCTATACCACGGTGTCGACAAAGAGATTGCAGTTTGGATATCGCTCAGCTTTGAAGGCGAAAAAGTTAGAAGAAGAGAGATCATTATCAATATCTGGCAAGGTGGGTAGGGAGTCTTTGCGTGACAAGAAAAAAAGCTCACCCCTGGTCTCGTCGTCGATCAGAGTCGGGTCTGTAAGGGTATCATTAACCCAGCAAAAGTCCTCGGTGAGAAGGTATATCCTGTTCAGAAGCAGAGAAAGGAGCCAGTCAGTATTCTGTACTGCTTTTGAGTATTCTCACACACGTTATGTATAACTCTGCAGCTTCGGCTGCCCAACTCACTGATTATCATCGGCGGCATTCTCGCTATACGTCGCGCACTGGACAACAATATAGTCCCCAAACGGATACGTCCGCTCAGACTCGCTCGTGCTGTCTGGGTCCGCCAGGCAGTCGGCCTGGTCGTCCCCGATCTGGGTGAGATACAGCCACCGCTTGTGCGCTTCTGCGTCCTCCCCACGCCGGGCAAAGTCCGCCGCTGGCGTAGATGATGTTGTTGGGTCAGGCTGCCGCATCTTGGCCTCCAGGAAGGGGATGGGGCCGCAGTCGTCGAGATCGGCGTCTACAAACTCGATCTGGGCCTCTGGGACGTAACAGTTGGACAAGGTCTTGTACCATTTGCTTCAGGGTGGAATCTCGGTCAGTAATCTCGTCAAGAAGGAATGTGCCTCTGTGACGACGAAGAAGGGGAGGAGTGCGTGCAGAGAGGGACTACATATTTACCTATTCCCAAGCACCTCATCACCGTTGATGGTGTAGCACGTGAGCGTGAGGTCGACCTCGGGCTGGTACATCTTGGTATGGTCCTGGAGCTCGCCGACAAACTCGGGGATGATGTTGCACTCGGTGTTGTACTCGGTCTTGCTCGGCCCGCTCGTATACGTCTCGGCGACGTCGCCACAGAAGGCGAGCACATCAGTGTCTGCGCGACAACACGAAAACAACAGCTGTTAATTCTGTTTCCAAGCAGACGCTTTCTGTCCACGACATCCATCAACGTGGTGAGTTGTACTGCTTACAGTTGCCCTCGATAATATCCCACTCGGTAACATAGCAGTTATCAGTGGTCTCGTACCAGGTGCTATGTTGCGATCACAGACTGATGAGTATGATTTACCAGAAGATAGCCATGACCCTCATGTGCACTTTCCAGGTGTGCCCTAGACTCACTCGGTATCCACAATCATGTCACCTGTCGTCCAGCACGTCAGGTTCATGTCCTGGTTGTACTCATATGCGACCACATTGGTGCAGAGGCTGTACGGGCAGGTCTTGCACTCGGTCTGGATGCCACTCTCCACGCGAGAGGGCACGCTGCTGCTGGTTGTGGCATTCGACTGCCTGGTGTCAAGTGATACCACGTGATGCCCGACCGCCGTCGAGGCTGAGAGGAGACTTGAAAGGATATGGGCTCTCATGGTGATCGTGTCGGCTTGCTGGTGAGTGAGTGAGTGTGTGCGGTATATTGTCTAGAAGGGATAGACGAGTATCTCTTGGGGCTTGCAGACAAACAAGTGACAGTCATGCAAGTGGACGGGCTTTAGAACCAAGGGCGACGGTAGAGGTATTTAAGTAATACTTTTCATCTTCAGCAGGGGAGAAGCCAAGAATCAGCTTGAGAAGAGAAAAAAATTAAAAATTAAATAGATTAAGAGTCTCAAACAAGCGGGAGGACAGACACAGGGTGAGATGAGCGAGAGAACAGCAGCAGCACACACCTGCCGCACAGGTCGCCTAATTTAATACCTAATGTTGATTATTACGTTCCGAAAACCATTGATTCTCACCGGGACCTAGAAGGTCTCAGCTATACTCCCAGCCAAACGCTTTGGTCCTTGTTTGTCTTAGAGTTAACTAAGCTGTTAGCCGAAGATCACTACTATTACGGCGGGGTTCGTGTTGAGAAAACCACCAGTCAGCGCCAAGAAGCAAGCAGCCGGCCGAAAGCTGCGGTCCCTGCCCTCCCAGAAAGCGAATGCCAAGGTCGTACTGCATGATCAATACGAGGGAGGGGGAAAGGTGTGCCGTCCCGAATGTGTTAGTATTATGGCAGCCCCCAGCCTTCGGAAGTGTCTGAGAAGTTGGGTTTTGTTCGCGACTAGATGACCGGGGAAGCCGGGAGAATAAGATTGGGAACAATGGCGGCGGGGGAATAAGCAACAGTCTGATTGGATCAATAGTGGCCGCATGTTTAGGTTTAGGAGAGTTTGTAGAAAAGTAGTCCATAATAACATTCAAAGTGCGGTAAGACTTGATCGTTTATTATATACGTATCCAGGTAACACGTACTTACATATTCTTATATGTGTCACCAGGGCTATACGTGATTCGGCCCCAGTGGTGCAAATAGATTGATACCCGGTTCGTGGAAATGGTATGAATGCTGACACGTTGGACGGAATTAACCAAGATTAATTACTACATTTAAACTACTAAGTAGGAGCCGCACAACACTACACAGTCCATGTAGCCTCGTACACCATATCCCTCCTGGCAGCCGTCACCGTCGTGTCGCTCACATTACCCACGACAGTGCCCTGCTCGTTCTCGTACCCAGCCCAGGCGCTCTCCAGCGCCCAGACCGCGACGCTGACCTCGACGCCGGCAGGCAGGCCCGCCGTGGCAAAGCTGAGGAGCGTAAGCGGCTCGCTGGGGAAGAAGAGGGCGGTGGCAGCGTGCACGCCGCCGTCGAGAAAGACCTCGAGGACAGACCTGTCGACGACGGTCTGGACGCGCCAGCTGCCCGAGGTGGTGTTCCACACGTCGGCGACAGAGAACTTGTCGGTGAAGAAGACATTGTCGAAGCCGCGGATGCGACCCCTGTCGATAAAGTAGGGCTGGTCGCCGCCAAAGTAGAAGCCAGTCCTGAGCATCTCGCCCGAGGACGGGCTGGCGAAGGACATGTTGAGGGTGGAGGAGGACGTGATGGTGCTGGCGTTGAGGCCCGTCACGTTGGCGTCGATGTACAGGGCGCCAGACGACACTGAGGAATAGTCGACGGCGATGGATGCGTTGCCCTCAAAGGTGGTGGTGTTGAGGGCCGCGCCCAGCACGGGCGACGGGTCGACCAGCTCGTTGGCCATGACCCAGCCGATGCGCGTGGCGTTGGTCAGGTAGTTGGCCCGCGGGAGCGTCGTGGCGCTGCGCCAGCCCTCGAGGTTGCCCGTGGGCACGGTCTGGGCGTACTGCCAGTTGGAGGCCCAGCCGATGCTGACGGCGTTGGACCCGCCTGAGGTGCCGTAGAAGAACTGCGCGGCGTAGTTGTCCTTGGAGAAGTCGGTCAGGCGGGTGGCGCTGTCCAGAGGCTCAAAGTGCGTCCCGTTGAAGGTGCCCGGGAAATACTGCGTGATGGAGCCGCCGAGGGGCGCGCCCGGCTGGACTGAGATGGTCATCACGTAGGCCTCGTCGACCACAGACCCGGAGATGGTGTCGCGGATGGGCAGCTTGGCGAGGTTGGGGCACTCGTACTGGGCGCCCAGGAGGCCGTGGTGGGAGAAGTTGGAGGCGTGGGTCCAGTTCTTCAGGTCCGGGCTCGTGTAGATGCCCACGACGAACTCCTGCGCATACGAGACGACCATGGCCCAGTGGTCCTCGTACCAGATCACCTTGGGGTCGCGGAACTGGCTGCTGGTGCTGTTGATGACGGGGTTTCCGTCGTAGTACTGGAATGTGTAGCCGCCGTCGTGAGAATAGGCGATCCCCTGCACCTGAGGACCGGCCGAGCCGTCCTCGTAGTACTGGGCCAGCGTCATGATGGCCACGACGCCGTTGTCCTGGTCTGGGAAGAAGCCAGAGGTGTTGTTGACGTCGACAACGGCGCTCCCAGAAAAGACATAGACGTACTCCTCGGGGGGAACAGGGCGATCTGCTGGTTCTCCCAGTGGTAGAGGTCCTGGCTCGTGGCGTGGCCCCAGTGCTGGTTGCCGGCGACGACGCCCGTGGGGTTGTACTGGTAGTACAGGTGCCATGTCCCGTTGGCATCCACAAACATGCCGTTGGGGTCGTTCATGAAGTGCTGCGGCGGTGAGAAGTGGACCTGCGGCCGGAGACCGCCCGTGTAGTTGCCAGGCACGGGGGTGCCGGTGGGCACGGCTGGGTTGACATAGGTGCTCACGCCCTGCGCAGCCGCAGAGGTGGCCGCGAGGAGGACAAGAAGAGAAGAGCCGAGGTGACCTGCCGTCTTCATCATGATGGCCAGCTAGACGCCTTGGGATTGCTGCTTGGTCTGGGGGTCCTGCATTTTTTTTGAGTTCAACCTCTGGGTTCCACAGCCGTCTTATACATAATAAATGCCAAGGGAGAGAACTGCTCTGGAGCACGTCACCTGATCCTGTAAGAGAGAAGGTGAGGGGATAATGGCCAGGCTCAGCCACGCGGGGGCTAACTATCGAAGCCATTCACGCTCTTGGGGCCCTGAATTTGGCCGAGTGGAATCGCGTTCCCCGGACGGAGGAGGCCGGGACCATGACTAGCGGTGTTTTTTCCCTCGCAGATTTTGCAGTCTTCTTGGAAATCTGGAGCTACTATGGATCGGCAGTAGCTGGATGCGGGGTGTGCATGCTATGTGCACACCTCTATGGGTAACGGGGCAGGACAAGCATGACAAGGGGAAATGAATGTGGTTAAGGTTTTATGGGCTGAAGAGGGAGGAGGAGGAGGAGGAGGAGGAGAAATGGCCTGCTGTTCAGGTGATTGTAGATGCGCCATTGCCAAGGGGCGGAATGGGGTCTTCATTGCTTGGGGACCCAGCCGAGCCAGGCCTAAAAAACTCAATTTCCGTCTTGATGTCCTGCATGGGAGAGAGGAGGGAGGAGGAGAAGGCAAGGCTCTTCTTCATGGAGACAAGAATGTGCAGTATGTAATGAATAACTCGCATGATGACTGGCTGACTGACTGACTGGCTGACCTGGCGAGGAAAGTGGTCTTGTTCCTCATGCAGACCGCAGAACAGCCTCCGCATCATGAGATTCTGGTTGGGATTCCTGCGAACTATCTACCAAGCAAGTAATCAGCGGCATGACCGGGGGGGGTTCGCTGGGAGATGGTCCACTCAGATGACTCCTGTGGTGTCCATCTCGTCCGTTTCTTGTGGAGGTGCGGCTCACGATGCTACCCTAAAACCCCGCGTCTGGGGGGTCACTCGCTGTCTGTTCTGCCATGCGATCAACCTTGATTAGTGCAGATAATTAGAATGCACTGCTGCCAATACACTGTACAACTAAGGTTCCTCGGGTCGATGTGATGTGCACAGATTGGCCGGGTGGGTTGAGATCTGGTGGACGGCCCATCCCGACAGCTTCCCTACATAGTACAGCACGCTTATGCTGTGTAACTGGACAATACAGTAGCTCTTCAGGGGGTTGGTTGGCTGCTTTGGGGATCCGCAGTGGTAGTCAGGGCCTGTGCTTGGCGGGCTAGGGTGCTGTAGAGCCCCGAAACCACCTACTGTACCTGACGACGTCCCTACTCCGTACACTGTCTGTCTGTATTTACTCAAGTACGTCCGCACTTGCCCGTCTGTACTTGCTGCCCATGTTTGGGTTATTGGATACCAAAAGAACATTCCGATCTAATGCACGCTGTGGTACCGAGTACAGGAGATTTACCATGTACTATGCTGTCCTTCAATCCAGCTGTGATGTAATATAATATGCGCAGGCACGACTCATGGCGGACGGTGTGTGTGTGTTTCTATGCGAGCTAAAAGGAGTGACCACTCCCAGCTGACTGGAAACGGTGGTGGCCTATATAGCGGTCGGACTCGCACAGTTTCTCTCTCTCTCTCTCTCTTCACCGCTGGTATAATAATTGATCCTGTCGTGCAACATTGTCATTGCCACGAGTACTGCCTCAATACTGTACCTTCCTTTCTGTCTTTTCATTTCTCCTTGTTCTAATCCCATGAGTCTTGAGACCTGCTGTTGACTTATCCATCTCAGTGGGAAGCGGTCAATCGACCCCTCAAACTGGAAATTCCACACATTACTTGCCCTGTGTTTCCTTTTACAGATTTACAAAACATCAGACCCGTAGATTCGACCGTCTCATGTTAAATATTGTGATGTGTTGTTTCCCAGGTTGCTCGGAGGTTTAGTGCGGATCAACTCCCGAGATTTTCTGCATGGATGTCTCCTTCCCGCGGAGATGTCACGCACTGCACCTGCCACCTTTCTTCTTCCCTTAGCAACTGACGAGCATCGAAAGTACCTTCCGAGGAAAAGGAAAGAAAGGCAGGGAAAAAAAAAAAAGTTGCCACATGGTCTCCTCTTCTTTCTCCTACAGTGTCGCTCTGGGCTGGCCTGTGGTTTCTGTCCTCCCATGCGCGCTTTCTCTCTCCTGTCTTTAACACAGGGGCGATTAGGAGCAGCTTCACAAAAGAAAGTTTATTCTGCTGGTCAGGAAACTCAACAGGGCGAGCGAGGCGGAGAAAAGAAGAAAAGAATCCCATGAGCCCAGCCACCACCACCACCATTTCTCCCCTTCTTCTTTTTGAAAGCAGAGGTGTACAACAAGAAGGCGCTTGTCCTCCGATGCAGCATTACCACCCCTAGGGGCTCCAACGTCCTGCCATCATGTCCAGCAAGCCTGGAGGAGGGGAGAGGCGTCGTTGTCAAGCCATCAGGATGGAATATCGACATCGACAAATACATCAATCCCTTCATCAGGTCACCTCGCAAGCAGCATCTCCCGCCCGTCATCGCCCGGTTCATGGGTTACCGCGATCACCCGCCACGGCCCTTGGGAAACATGCTCATCATCGCATATTGCTTCGTCGGCACCGTCTCCTCCTTGTCATTGACCTATGCTGTCTGCAACCAGATCCCGTCCCTGAGCACAGGCACGGGCTCACATCTGGTCTTGGGCAGCCTTGTAAGCTCTCACCGTCTCTGCGTCAACTTATCTTTTTTTTTTTCTCTTCTTCTTTTTCCCCCCTCTCCGCGAACATGCTAGCTCGGCTCGCTCGCTCGCATTCGCTCGTCCACCGGGGAGAACAAAAGACTAACAAGACGGGTGCTTTTTACTCTGCACTGCTTAGGAGCGGCTGCGGTTCTTGAGTTTTACGCCATCGACTCTCCCTTTTCGCAGCCACGAAACCTGTTCGTCGGCCAGCTCGGCAGCAGCCTCATCGCGGTGGGCATCAACAAGGGCTTTGCACAGCTGCCCTCGCGCCAGTACGCCGAGCTCCGCTGGCTCGCCGGTTCTCTGTCCTGTGCGTGCTCGACCGTCTTCATGGGCATCACGGGCACGATCCACCCACCTGCCGGAGCAACGGCTCTGCTCGCAACGACCGAAGACCGCGTCATCCAGCTCGGCTGGACTCTCATACCGCGTGTGATGCTCGGCTGCGCCCTGATGTTCGTCGTGGCTATGATCATCAACAACATACAGAGGGCGTTTCCTGCGTACTGGTGGACCCCGAAGGAGACTGGTTCTTTTTGGACGGGTAGAAATAACGAGAAGTGGGGTGGCAGAGGCGGAGACAAGCGAGAACGGCCGGGGCAGGACATCAACGACGAAGAGCTTGGACAGGCCTCAGCAGCAGCAGCAGCAACAATATCAACAGACGACGAGTCCCCGGCTCTTGTTATGATCACCAGGCACGGCATACTCGCTGCTCCTGACACCCACCTGACGGCCTCTGACAGATTGTCACTAGAGAGAATCCTTCAGAGATTATCACCAGAAAGTCGTTCACTCCGCACGTAGCCGGCGGCCCATGAAGGCGGAAGCTGACGACCACAGTGGTGCCACAGATATACTGAATGGGAAAGAGAGGGAGGAGGGGGGGGGGGAGCGCGGTGCGGCGCGGCCCTGGGACTACACAAAGTTTTTTTTTTCTTTCTTCTTTTCCTGTCTGACAGGCTGAACAAAAAATGAGCTGAGGCCTCTCGCATGGCGCTGGCTGGGCTGATTATCGGTTTCTTACCCGAAAAGGAGCCCAGAAATGCTTGCTTCTAATGGAGACTAATACTATCTCTCCACTGTTCAGCTGCACAAGGCAAAGAGCAGCCAGCACACGCAGCGGACGCGCTGTGGCGCTCTCCCGCGGTCTTTTGGTCTAAACCGATTTGAATAGGGTCAGAAATCCTTTCAGATTCAGATCAACACTCAGCTGGCCCGGGGACCATGCCGCTGCCAACCCTCCTTCTTGGTTCCGAAGCATGCATGAAGGCTCCACATAATTACAATCTCTCTCGACTTTACTCGAGAGACAAGCCTGATCCGGATTGACTGTTCGCTCGCTGCGTCTGTGTAGGTGGTCGCTCGTGACCGGTGCCACCTGGCCCGGATCCTCAGGGCTGATGACTTGACCTCGATCTGACTGACTTGATGCTGCTCAAGCCCCGTCCCATTTTTTTTTTTTTTTTTTTTTTTTTTTTTTTTTTTTTTTTTTTTTTTTTTTTTTTTTTTTTTTTTTTTTTTTTTTTTTTTTTTTTTTTTTTTTTTTTTTTTTTTTTTTTTTTTTTTTTTTTTTTTTTTTTTTTTTTTTTTTTTTTTTTTTTTTTTTTTTTTTTTTTTTTTTTTTTTTTTTTTTTTTTTTTTTTCTTTCTGCAGCGTCGGATTATTTCATCCAAGCCAATTGGACTCCGCACTCGAGAGAGCGCGAGCGTGCTGGGATTTGCAATAGTTTCGAACGACCTCTGCCTCATTTCTCGTCATCTCATCGATCCTCAAAACCCCTTCCCCGCCACCCACCGCAACCGCAAGTGACGCTGCCTTTTGATGGTTCTTGGAAGATGGGGCGGGCCCCGACGAGTGGATACTGCGAGACTTGCAGAAAGCGGAGGATCAAGTGCGGTACGTCAAAACAAGAACCCTACACACATCAAAGGTCCAGATCGCACCAGCTGCTGAGATATTTTTTTTTTCCCGATGTTCCCTCTCTTCCCCCTCTCAACAGACAAGACTTCACCTTCGTGTATGCGATGCCTGAAATCCGGCTATGTATGCAAAGGATACGCATCTGGCCTGCGGATACAGTCCCTCGTGGTCGTGACCAGCTCCGAAGGCTCCCAGCGGCTCGCCAGATTTGTTGCGCCCTCGGGCCCGCGATGCAATGATACACTGCGTCGATACAGTTCCACCACGGCGACAGGCGGTGGTGGTGACGGGCTCGGAGGGACGAGTCCGCCCCAAGGGCTGAACCTCACAGCCTTCCAGGAGCACATAGCCTTCAGCTACTTCTTCGCCACCTACGGCTGGGCTTGTTTCTGGAAGCCCTTTTTGCAGCTCGCGAGGGAGAACGACCTCGCCCCGACAGCGAGCCGCATCTGCAGCCTTGCCCTGGCGTACGGACATATGGGCCTTGGCCACGGCGACAGGGAACTCAAGTCGATGGGGCTGGAGCTGTATGGCCGGAGCCTCAGGGAGGTTCAGGCGCTGCTTGGCCACGGTGCTGCCGTGCGGACTGAGCTGGCTCGGCTTTGTGTCCCTGTTGTGATTCTGGGCATGTACTCTGTATGTCTTGGGAGGGTCTTTTCGCCTCAGATGACGTTCCTTTTCTTTTTCTCGATGATCAAACTCGTCCACTTACTTACCACTGGGCCTTTAGTTTGCCATTGACGGAGACCTTCGACTGATACATAACCTCGGTGTTGTACAAATCTTGAAGCACTGCGGGCCAGAGGCATTCCAGGATGAACCACTCCTCACTGCGTACAGGTCATGCAGAGCACTATTGGTAGGCCACCACGTTACCAACAGATATTTTCTTCAGAATAAAATAGGAAAAAGGGCCTTCCGAAGGGACCACTGACCCTCGTCACCACCACAGATATGTCAATCTTTTGCCCTCCGCCAACGAACCTTCATGGAGGAGCACAGGTGGAAGACGGTTCCCTGGGGAAAGCAACCCAAGACCGCCCTGGACCGCCTGATCGACATCCTGGCCGACATGCCCGGGATCGTCAACGACATGGCCACCAGCGAACACCCCGTCTTGCCTGCGACCAAGGCCTCCTTCTGCCAGCAGGTTGGCAAGCTGCGGACGGACCTCCGGGAGTGGAGGCACGACTGGGACCGCGCGAACCCCGGGGCGGGCAGCGAGGCACCGTCACACCTCAAACTGGACGATATCGATTCTGCCCTGTTCAGGGAACAGCTTGGCGCGATGATTGAGTTTGGAACAACGCAGCAGGCTCTCGAGATGGTATTTACGAAATTCCCATTGGCTTCCTTCTTACGCCTCCCCCAAACCCACTTGACATCTACTTTTCAACATGCTGAATGGGGGATATTTCAAAAAGAGTCTGCTAATGATCAAGTGCACGCTAGTTGACCTACAACGCCGGATTCATCTATCTCATGCAGCTGGAAGACATTCTCTCCATAGGACAACCGCACAGCGGCCCTATCACAGCCGAGATAGCCAAAGAGATACGCCGGACCAGCCTGAGCCACAAACACCCGTCCCGACCTCTGCTCCTCCCCGAAGAGGTGCGCCATACCTGTCAGCCGGCCCTCGAGGCCTTCCGCCTCATCCCGTCGCTGTACAAGAACCTCGTCACCACCAGAGACCGCGTCATGGTCATCCTGGCCCCGCTGGGGATCGTGTACTGCTCGACAAAGGGTCAGCCGGCGCTGAGCAGGTGTATGCAGGCTGTGCTGGACGAGATTCCCTTCTTTGGGAGCGGAGCCACACGGGATCTGTCTGTCTATGAGCTTACGGTTGGGGATGCGTGGCGGGAGGACAAGTGATGGTAATGAAGAATGACTGGCCTTTTGCAAGAGCTTATAAGAATGAGCACTCTGGACATGAACGGGACAAAATTATGACGAGGCCAAACAACAGCTGAGCAAGGGGGGAAATCACTAATTCATTAATTTTGAAACTTTTGCTTTTTCTTCACGACGCCAAAGCACACATGCCAGGTCACACTGGTAACTTATGCCAGCTTGTCGTCCCCATTACGGCTCCCCGCATCACTCGTCACCCTCTTGCCATCCCTACTCTCCTGCGCTGTCCTGTCCACCACGTCGGCCCCATCCACGTCCGTCTCCTCCAGCTCCTCGGGCAGTGTCAGGTTCAGGATCAAAGTCACCAGCGCCGTGACCGCAAATCCAGTCTCCATGACCAGCTCGATGGCGTCCAGGAAGCCCTGCAGGCTCTTGTTGGAGCCGCTGTAGGTGAAGACATAGCTGAAGTAGGTGGGGACCAAGGTGGCGCCGTAGCCGATGGCGAGGCCGGCGGTGAGGATGAAGCGGTTGCGGCGGGTAAAAGGTACACCGCGGCAGATGATGGCGATTCCTGAGACGGCGACGGAGGTGAAGAGGAAGGTGGTCATGCCGCCTATCACGGCGGAGGGGATGGAGGTTAGGGCCGCGGCGAATTTGGCGAGGACGCCCATTATGATGAGAAAGATGCTGTTTGATTTTCAAAGATGCTGTCAGTATGTGTGTGGCTTTGGCAGCGAGTGAGGAAGGAGTCAGAGGAATCAGAGAGAGAGAGAGAAGAGACAGTCTCCTTCTTCTTTTCTGTCCTCTTTTAGACACAACTTACCATGCACAGTAACCAGCCTTGCGGTTGGCACACCTCGTCAGGGCAATGACACCATTGTTCTGGGCAAAAGTAGACATGGGCGTGATGGTGCACAGGGCAGCCAGGACGCCGTTCAGCCCGTCGGCCAGCACACCGCCCTGGATCCTGCTCTCGTACAGCTTGCCGTCGACCTCGAGGCGGGAGACGTCGCAGGTGGCGGTGATGTCGCCGATGGCCTCACAGGCGCAGATGATGAAGACGGCCAGCAGGGGGCAGCACGAGGGGGCCGTAGACGGTGAGCTTGAAGGTGTGCACCCAGATGAAGCTGGCGGCGGGGGCGGCGTCGATGCCGGAGCGGTCAAAGTAGCCGCAGGCGGCGGCAATGATGCAGCCTACCAGGAGGCCGATGACGACGGAGCAGGACTTCATGATGGGGGCGCCGAAGCGCTCGCAGAGGATGATGGTGAGGAAGACAGAGAACCCGAGGCCTGAACAAGTACATAAGTCAGTTACATATATGTATGCTTAAGTAATAGCATACTTGTTTGATCAAGCAGTCAAATGAGTCAAGTCGGTACTGAAGCACTCACCCAGGAACTCAGCACTCCCCCAGGGCAGGGCATGCGGCGCATCGATATTCGGACACAGGGCGTAGTAGGCAGAGGAGGGATCCATACAGGAGCCGCTCCCGCCGGCCCAGTTCTCGAAGCCGCTCTCGATGAGGCTGATGCCGATGAGCATGACGGTGGGGCCCGTGACGATGGGCGGGAAGATGCGCAGCATGGCCTTGGGCGGGATGAAGGAGATGAGCACCTCGAGCAGGGCGCAGACGGCCGAGGTGCCGATGAGGGCGCCGTAGCCCTCGGGGCAGGGGCAGCTGGGTGCCGTCTTCTGCGGTCGGGCAGTAGCCGTTCTCGTACATCTGGGGAGAAGGCGCGGCTGGCGACGGTGATGGTGGAGAAGGAGACGCCTACGACGGAGATGACTCCTGTGCCCAGGTAGTATCTTGACATTGTCTTGATGTTAGCTGTGTGACAAGATACAAAATAAAAGATAAAAAAAAAAAAAAAAAAAAAAAAACTTACGGGGTCTTGAAGATGTGAAACCTCGTGATCTGAATCATGGACAAGAGACCCGAGACGATCAGCGACGTCGACACCAGATACTGCTCAACCTCACTGGACAGGTTGGCGGCGGAGGCGAGGATGATGGGCGGGGTGATGATCCCCGCCAGCATGGCGAGGGCGTGCTGCAGGCCCAACAGGACGGCGAGCACCACGGGCAGGTTCTGGTTGAGGCCGAAGAAGGGTGCCGCCTGGGCCCTCTTCTTCATGAACGGAAGGTTCGGGGTGAAGAGGAAGGCATAGTCGTAGTCGCCCAAGAGACCGTCTCTGGTGAAGAAGGTCTGCTTGAACCCCCGGAGCCGATCACCGAATGTCCTCTTGTGCTCGGGATATGCACTGATCTGAGACGGTCCTTGATCCTCGTCCATCTTGATGCCAAGATTATCTAATCACAAGGGCGGAGAGAAAAGGAGGAGGGGAAAAAGACAGCGAGTGTCTCAGAGCGACAATAAAGCTCGTGAGGTCAAATCGACGTTCACTTAATCTCTGTTGGTTGAAAGAGTCACAACTTGATCGCATCCAGAAAGCGAGACAGAGAGAGGAGGAGGAGGAGAGAGTATATATTTATGTCGTCTCAGACCTACTCATGAAAAAAATCGCCGCACGCCGCACCTGGAGAAAAACAGAAAGACGATGTCGCATTGGAGCAGTGCTTATCATGGTTTGAACTACTAAAGGAGCCAGGCTGGATCCTCCTGGGCGGCGAGAATGGTATCCACTGGACGGGCAGCGGAACCAGCCGACCCACTATCGCTTGGGGCCGGGTTTCCCTCGAAAAGTGGTATCCTAAGAACGCTGGGGGTAGGGGCTATTTGGGGGTCGCTGTCTTCCTTTTTTTGCTCTCTCCTGCTTTCTACTGGGTGGCAGTGGTGGTGGGTGTGGCAGCATCTAAGAAGAGGGAGGGGTACGTTTTCGATTTTTGATAGTATGCGCAACATCACCTGTAGCCCTTGGCGTGGGGGAAGAGGGTGGGATTGCTCTTTTTTTTTTTTTTTTTCTCTCTCTTGCTAATTGCTGCTTATCTGCAGTACAACCCGAGTTTTCTGGTATTGGTTGGTCATTACTTTTCCTCTGTTTAAGCCTCTTTTTTTTTTTTTTTTTTTTCCGTTTTCTGGCTGAGGTCGATACGAGGTTGACGCCCTTCACATGGACGGAGCACATGCACGCATGCCAGCCCTCTCTCATCTCACCCAGATAGAAAGAGGGTCTTGTTAATATATTTCCGTGTGTGGGTCGCCCTAGGGAATTAAACCAGGGACCTCGCTGGGACTTTAATCAACCGGAGATAACAGTCCTGATAACATCACTCGATTCTATCGAGTCAACACACCAACGATGCCCCCAAGGCCAAGGAGCTGAGAAGAAGACAAGAATACAATCTACATGACATACCAGAGCACGCTTACTACGTACATACTTGGGACCCTCTTCACATCACACCACCCTGCTGAACTAAAGCAGGCCAGTCAGATCTCTCCACATTGGCGATGCAGCCAAGGTGCATGCGGACGTCCGAGACCTCTCGCTTATGCCGGTATCCGATCTGGAGGCGCCGTCTACCGTCAATCTTTTGGCTGGTTCCCTACCAAAATACTTCCGTACAAGTGACAAGATCCAGTGCTGCATTGCATGAGAATTTTTCCATCTCCGCTTTCCTCTTTTGTCTTCTTTCAGTTTTCGGCTAAGAAGAGGCTGCAGGAAAAGCAGAGAACGGAAAGGCAAAAAAAAAATTAATATGTATCAGATGCCCAGGTGCGCCAGGATGCGTGACCCTGTGATTTCTTCCCTTTTTGTCTCTCTCTCTCTCTCTTCCGCCTCTTCGGCTTCTGCACCCGGCGTCTCCCGATCTGCAGGAGGTGGCTTGTCTTGTAAGGAATCTGGCGCTGTTTTTTTTTTTTTTCCTAGGGTCGCTGACGCCGAAGATGACCTTTCCTTTACGGTTTATTGCAGCCATCGACCAGCTAGCTTGCCTGTGACATTGCTTTTCTTCTTTCCTTCAGAGGTCCACACCGATTCATAGGATTGCTGCACAGAGGCAGTTTTCATGGCCAACCCATGCCTCCCTCCGAGTTCACCTATTTGTTTCATCGATACCAGGTTGACAACATGAGATACTATAATATATTGCCAACTTACTTATGCAGCGCACTGTCAGGCAGTAATGTTCATTATACTGCAGAGCTCATCGGAAAAATCCTTAGACAGCCCGGCCACCCCCCTACTACTACTTCTACTACCACTTGACCCCCTACGTCTCGCCGCCTCCCTCAGCTCCTTGCAGTTGCATCCACAACCCCAGTCGTCGAACACTTTAACGAGAACAAGACGAACCTCTCAGCCTTATCCCGCATAATGTTCAGGCGAGGGTCCTCTCCTCTTCCGCAGCCATCCTCTCCCCTGACCATCATCTGAGGATGATCTGGTCCGTGCTGCTGCTGCTGTTCTCGTCGGGTGAATGCGGCGCCCAGATCCCGGCTCTCTTCTGTCCAGAATGCCTCCTCCAAATGATCTCGGCCCTTCTCCGCCAACAAAATGAGCAATGTTTGATGCCAGCTGGTACTGCGCAAAGTAGTGCCGTCTGTTTTTGCTATAAGCAGGCCATATTTCCTCTCCACATGTACCTATTCTTGTCTGCTCGGAGTGTCAGATGCTCGGTAGATGGGTGCTGAGGCGGGAAACTTTCTCCAACCCGAGATCTCGTGTTGTCATGTCTAATCTTCTTGCAAGTGCAGCCGGGTCTGAGTATCCCCCACCAGATTGACCACGCCACTCCAGGTTACTTTAGACACTGGACTTGACTGCATGGGGCTCGGGGTTAGGCCAGGTTTCGGGTGATACTCAAACCAGTGAGTGCTCTCGTCCCTAGCATGCACTAAGTTGGTGTCGGGTTTGCCTGTTGTGACCAGGCAATTATTTGTGAGCAAGCGCAGTTTGCAGCGTTATTGTTTGCTATGAGCGCCCTCTCATAAGAGTGCGATGCAAACTTGACGCCAGCTGCCGAGATCTGTTCTCCTGTGACACAATCGGTATATCTCATGACGCTCCTCGCGCTGCTGCTATTTATAGACCGATTTCCCCCTTCTTCTCCCTCTCGAAACCCCAAAAACAAAATTCCCTATCTATAGGGACTGCGACAAATTTCGATCTTAGGAGGCCAAGTATCTGTTTAGGAAGGCTATCTAGCACGTACTGTGCGAGTCCGGCCGCTGCTATGTTAGGTATACAGACCAACATCATTTCCACTCAGCTGGGAGTGGTCACTCCTTTTAGCTCTCATACATACTTAGTGCATATTGCCTCGTTATGGTAGAGAGAACAACAAACGACGGCTAGATGTACGCACGTATCGAAAATGGCGGACCAAATCTTGAAACAAAGAAACCCGGTAAGACTGATGCGGAAGAGAAGGGGTGTGTGCAGGATCCTGCGTGGTGACACCGGTGAGGTTCAGTAGGACCAAGGTTATCACAAGACTGCTTCGCCCCACGAGGATGAGGAACAGTTATGACTTTTCCTAAATTATAAAATAACCGTCAGGATCAGCTGGTTGTTATGTATATAAGCAAGATCTATCATTCATATTCTACCTTCTGGAAATCGGTGATGACATCGAGCCTCAGCCTTGCAAACGCAAATTTCAAGATTGAAACCACAATTTCCTCAAACGTGTTCCTGCAGGCAACGCATATTCGTGGGCACATCTTTTGACGTCCAAGAAAGAATTTTTACATGTCAGAAGTTTATTGCTTCTTCGTTGTTCTGCCGAAACGCCACCTGCAAAACGACATATCAAGATTCCAGCGTGTCCAATCGACTGGGCAGCGGAGCTTCACAGCTGGCACATGATTATCGGGTGCCTGCGCATATCCGTACCGCGCGCAGTACGCCTCTTGGTGATGCATCTTCCGTTTGGGTAGCAATGACATGTAATCTGACATGTCACCGCAGCTCCTCCTCGGTGAGAGCTTTCCCCCTTTCCGGCTGGCCCCTGGGTGGCAGGTATCTCTGTGAATCAGACAAATGCATCCAGTAATCAGGCTCTTACTGGCTTGTACCTAAGGTGACCTAAACAACAGGCCGCTGCTATCATAACATAAAATATACACACTCTCCAGAGCAACTCGGGTGCACGCATTAGGGCACCAGCACACCTTCTTGAGAATCTTCCAGAAAACAAAAAAACTACAAAAAGCAGTCACAGTCCAGAATTCGATCAGACAGCGAATTCAAACAGACACTTCTTCCATCCCACCAAGTCACCACACAGAATCATGCCAATCAAGATGCCATCCTTCCATTGCCATCACTGGTATGTTCTCTTTGCTTCCCTCGCCTTCTGCACCCGACCCTCCCCCACCCTCCCCTTCCCCCCATGCTTTGTCTGATACCCATATGGACCTGACTAACAAATCAACCCTCACCACCCCTTTCTTTCCCCCTCCACAACAGCCCAGTCTGTGGCCAGATGGGCGACAAAAGATGCATCACCCTTAAGCACTACCTGGAGTGCAGTGTGCACCCAGAGAACTACTACGCCAAGTACACATCGTGTGTCAAGTGTGCTGCAGCCAAGAAGCGAGAGGAGAGGGAGGCCAAGAGCAGCCGCGACGAGCAGGAACGCGAGAAGGAGAATGAGCGGAACAAGGAGAGCGAGGAGGGGCTTGCCAAGAGCGGCCCCAAGAAGCTCAAGAAGAAGCCCAGGGCCAAGCCTGAACACGAGAAGAGCATCAAGCAGCAGCGCAGGGAGCGCAAGGCCATGAAGAAGTCTGGGGCCATGGCCAGTGACACCAGCCTTGGGAATGACAATCTGACAGCTGGGGAGGAGGAAGATGATGGCGAGGAAACAGATGGCGAACAGGCAGCTGATGAGGGCATCGGCATGTGAATTGGTGGAGGAGTCAGAGTTGTCATGGGACTCATGGCCGCCGAGTGGGCTTGAACAGGACCAGATGGAGCTATGTGTTGTTGAGTGCTTCTAAAGTCAGTCACAAATGCAATCAAACATTGACTACCCCAACAACAAAGGCCGATGCCTCTTCACAACTTCACATCACTAGCATGAAATAGTGCAACATATTTATTGAGCAAGGTGGGTATGAATAATGCCTTTGTTTTGATTCTTTGGATTCAGAAACAGGTATTCCAAAGCACAAGGCCAGATTGAATTCAACATTGACACAAGAGGGAGAGGGCTTAGGATCAGGAAAGGAAACCTACAATTTATTGTCTTACCTATCATAGAGATCAAGGAAATAAGGAAACAGAGATAGCTGGTCATGTCAAGTCTCTCTCACCAGGAGAGAACATCCAGGAACTGTCAACATCAGTATCACAAGCATGTCATCTCTAGTCCAAGATGGCAAAGTTTACACAGGGACGATCAAGCCCCCGTCAGGCTAGTTGGGCCAGTAGGAGGAAGACGACATCTTCTGCGTAGCAGCAGCAGCAGCAGCAGCAGCAGCAGCAGCAGCAGCAGCAGCAGCCTCCCGGGCATCGAGCTGCTCCTGAGCCTTGCGCGTGTGCCAGTTCCTCTCCCGGTCGCGCTCACGGCCGCGCTGGATCTGCGCCGCCATCCGCGCGTGGGCACGCTCCGCCTGCCGCTGCTGTTCAAGGTCCTGCTGGCGGCGGAGCTCTTCAACCTGTGACGACCTGTTCATGCTGAAAAGGGCAGCGATGCCGCTTCGAGCCTCAGGGCCAGAGACAGGCCGTGACGACGACGAAGGGGGAGGAGGGCTTGGTCTTGGCCTTGGAAGAGTGGGTGGTGGGGGCTTGGTGCGGTGGTGATGAGAGGACTGGGAGGGGCCTGCTTTAGATGCAGACGGGCGCGAGGAGGAAGCAGATGGCTTCGACGAGGGCTGCTTCTTCGATGAGGACGGTGCGGCAGCAGAAGCAGTGAGATTACGTCCATTGTCCCTTTTCACAGGAGGAGCAGGGGCCTGACGAGGGTTCTCATAGCCAGGGACGATGTCCTTTGGCGGCACCGGAGGACCAGCTTGTTTCTGCTGGCGGACGCTCGTGCTTGCAGCACTAGGTTTGGGTGGCCTGCCCACAACCCCAGAGTTCGGGATAGGCAGTCCACACTGCGCAAACAGCGCAGGGGCCTGTGGGTATGTGCTCGCAAAGGCCGTCCAAAACCGCCGGTCCATCACATGAGGACACTCGCCCGCGGTGAGAGGACCAGCGCCGGCGATCGCGAAGTCGAGCTGCGCGATGCGGTCGAGCATGGAGAAGATGTGGCTGGCAATGACCGTCTTGTGCATGGGATCAGACTCGGGGGAGAGCCACATACTGGCAGCCCCGTCCACCATCCCAGGCAGGGTGAGGATGAAACAGGAAGCCTCGCCGGTCTTGCCATAGTTGTCCTGGTACCGAAACGTCGCGCGCGTGGTCGGTGCATGGGTGAACTCTTGGTCGTTGATGTATCGGATACGGATGCGGATGGGCTTGGCCAGGTCACAGGCGGTGTAGAAGACAATGTTGTCTTCAGTGTGGGCCTCGATAAAGGTCCCGTTCTTACCCAGGTGCGACGTCAACCACGCTTTTGTGGCGCGTCGCGAGGCGTAGGGCGCAGTGAGGGTGAAGTAGTCCAGATCACTGACCTCGGAACAGGCCCAGATGTACATAGCACTGCGTCCGCTCAGGAAATACGTGGAATGCTTGAGCGCCCAGTCCAGATCGGCCAGCAGCCGCCCATAGACCGCGTCCATAGGGCGGCAGTGGACGTGGGTGGCATCCTGAGAGCTCCGCTGGGCGTAGTAGGGGCTGTGGTTGCCACCAGGGAGGTAGGTGGGCGCAGGCACAGCTAGGCCTGCTGGCTGTCGCTGGCGGACCAGGTTGTCCTGGAGCTTGCGGTTCATTATCAACCTCTTGGTGTTCGAGTCTAGTGGCGTCAGCTCATCACTGTCGCCGGCCTTTCGCTGGCGTGGGAAACAACACTCGAGAAAGCCTGACATCTTGCTGGTGGAAGACTGTTGATATGGAGCGCTCTAGATCAAGTACGCACGGCGTGACTTACCAGGTGCGCGAATTCGTCGGAGGCGAGGCGATGGTCTGGGCGTTGATGATGAGGTGGTGCTATGCGTGGTGAGGAGAAATCGACTGTATTCCGTCAAGGACGTTCGAATGCCGCATATTTAAAGCCGCAGCGGAAACGGTAGAGGCATGCATACAATGTTGCTGTTGAGAGGTCGGCATGGGCCTTTGTAGCAAGAAGCCTGAGAGACAAAGCATGGGCACCCGGCACCTGGTACCGAACAAGAGCAATGTTCTTCTGCCTTGAAAAGGGTCATTTGCTTCTTGGGGTCAGGCCAGGCCACCTGGAAACAACCGACTGGTCCTTTGTCACCATGGCACACCGACCTTTGAGACCAGGGCAGGAACAGTCGAAATGGAGACATACCATGGGAATACATAGGGCAGGACTTGCGAGACGCAAGCTGGGGCAAGACAGATCTTCCTTTGTCTACCTATCTACCGGGGATGACCTCCCATGCCCAAACCAAGTCTAACGCCGTGGGGTAGTCGTACAATAGCCGTTATGCCCTTCCCATGTGTCGTGTCATTCCTCGGGATCTTTCAAAGCAGCAGTGGCCGCAGTTCAGCCATCGATGTCCATGTCTCCCCATTCGTTGCGTCTCTTGCGCCGTTCGCTGCGTCCTTCTTGGGCATGGTCGCCTCCTTGTCGATCATCTGCTTGGACACGGCCACGATGTTGTCCTCGATGAGCTGCTGGCCCACGTCCTCGAGGTGCTTCTTGGGGTCGAGCTTGCCCACGTAGCGCGTCTTGAGCTGGTCCTTGGTGAGCTCCGTCTCCTCCTTGACCCTCTTCTCGTAGCCCTCGGCCAGGCTCACCAGCCTCTCCAGCCTCTCCTTGTTGCGGTCGCCCTCTGCGCAGAAGTCGTCCATCTGCAGCGCCTCGGTCCACGGCTGCTTGTGCAGGTTCATGAGCATGTTCTCCTCGAGGGCGGTCTTGCGGTAGTTGATGCCGATCGAGTAGTAGTGTCGGTTCAGGCCGTGGATCAGCGCTTGGATAGAGGGCTTGTTCAGGTGGCCCAGGTTGGACGTGCTCTGGCGGGGCTCCTGCCCCAGCATCAGGGACTGTGGGTTGATCAGGCGGAAGGCATCGATGACCACCTTGCCCTTGACGGACTGGATGGGGTCGACCACGACGGCGACGGCCCGGGGGTAAGCTGCTCGAAGGACTGCTGGGTGTTGATATCGACACTAGAGAGCCAACAACCGAAACCAGGATGCGAGTGGTACCAACCCACTACGGACTCGGGTCTACAAGGGAGACATGCTGGTTAGCCATAGCAGCCCTTTTTTTTTTTTTTTTTTTTGGTTTCCACGCAGCGGGCAGAACAAGCAATTTTGGGGATCCTCACCTGCCCGTCTGCCGCAGCATCTCCATCATCTTCATCTGGAAGACGGGGTCCACAGCCTCGACACTGACGCCAGTACCACTCTGTGGCATGGCAAACACATCCACTACCCTGACAGTGAAGTCGTCGACAAACTCTCCCAACATCAGGCCCATGACCTCCATGGGCACACCTGCTCGGCCGTGTCGCAGCATCTTGAGGAGGGCGAGGGAGGATATGTAGACGGTTTCGGAGTTGTCGATGAGGTTCGAGTTGTCCTGCCAGGGCATGGAGGAGTCAGTGATTGCGATTCCCATCTGAAAAGGTCATCACAGTCGGGCACAGGGGTACGAACAGATCCAGGCTGAGCGCCACCTAGCTGGCCTCGCGTGCCGCCGAGCAGACCCCGGAGATCCATCTTGTGCAGGCGACTTGGCGGGCAGGAAACTGAGAGAATGAAAGTTCAAGAAGCCTCAAAGGGAAAAAGACCTGGAAGTTCTCAGGTCTTTGTTGATATGTGTAGTGGAACTGGTAAGAGGGGGCGGGGGTTCTGGAGAAGGAAAGGGAGGGAAAAGGATAGGCCAGTGTGGTGATACTGGAAGTTGTGTTTCACGGGCTCTGAAGGTCCAAGGTTGACGACAGCTCTGGGCAGCCTGGAGGACCAAGTGAGAGTGAGTGACCAACTGGAACTGGACCATCAAGCTCCCGGGTGCTTACCTCAGCCGGGGCTGGGGAGACCCAACCTTCTTATCTAGCCAATAACGACAGTGGATTGCTGGGTCACAATAGAACAGGGATAGGTCCGATAAGCTTGGGGTGGCCACCTGCAGGCACACTAAGTATATACTTAGTAGAGCTCTAGCCAGACCCGCCAGGCCCTCCCCAAACTTCTTGGCCCCGATGGTTCACCACTGTTCTGCAGTTCCTCGCATCACCATCACCTTCTAAGCCAGTCCTCCGTGGGAGTATTTTTTTTCTTTTGGTAGTACCACCAACTTTCTCTCCTGCTGGGACTCTCGGATTTCTTCTTCTATAAATTCAACCGTGACCGTTCGGGCATTCCACAACACCTTCAGCTCAGTTCCTTGTGGGAAACCATCCCATACACCAATAGTGTCGTCCTCCGCTGTTGCTTTTCACCCACCAGCGTCCCCCGACTTGGAATCTCCTGGAGCACTGCCCAAGATGGACAGTTCGTCAAGAGACAGGGATCCTGCGGGCGTCGACCGCTCCCGGCCCCTCTACACCAAACTGAACACAACCAAGAAGCAGGTTGCATACTTCTACGACTCCGATATTGGCAACTATGCCTATGTTACCGGCCATCCCATGAAGCCTCACCGTATTCGGCTTGCACACAGCCTGGTCATGAATTACAATGTGTACAAGTACCTCGAGGTTTATGTGAGTACTCGCTCCTCTGCAGGCCACCTGGTGCTGGTGCAGAAGGTGTCGCCTCCTTGGGCGAAAACGGCAGCTGCTGTGACGTGACGAATTGTTTTCTGACACGTGCTTGGGATACACACAGCGTGCGAAGCCTGCCGTCGTCAACGAGATGACCCAGTTCCACACAGACGAGTACATCGAGTTCCTCCGGCGAGTCACCCCGGACAATATGGATACCTACATGCGCGAGCAGACCAAGTATAACGTCGGAGACGACTGCCCCGTCTTTGACGGTCTCTTCGAGTTCTGTGGTATCAGTGCTGGAGGGTCCATGGAGGGTGCCGCTCGCCTCAACCGACAGAAGTGCGATATCGCCATCAACTGGGCCGGCGGACTGCACCACGCCAAGAAAAGCGAGGCCAGCGGCTTCTGCTACGTCAACGGTATGTCTGGCCGCAGCCGTACAATCCTCTAATCATGCATCCTCCATCTTGCTGACGGGGCACTTCTTGCAGACATCGTCCTCGCCATACTCGAGCTCCTCCGTTATAAGAAGCGGGTCTTGTACATTGACATCGATGTCCACCACGGCGATGGTGTCGAGGAGGCTTTCTATACCACAGACCGCGTCATGACTGTCTCCTTCCACAAATATGGCGAGTACTTCCCTGGAACCGGCGAGCTCAGGGATATCGGCATCGGCGTCGGGAAGAATTATGCCGTCAACTTTCCCCTTCGCGATGGAATCACCGACCAGACATACGAGACCATCTTCGAGCCTGTCATCGAGGCCGTCATGACCTACTACCAGCCCGAGGCTGTCGTCCTTCAGTGCGGCGGCGACAGCCTGTCTGGCGACCGCCTCGGCTGTTTCAACCTCAGCATGCGCGGCCATGCGAACTGTGTCAACTTTGTGCGCAAGTTCAACCTTCCCACCCTTGTCCTCGGCGGCGGCGGATATACCATGCGCAATGTCGCGCGGACTTGGGCGTACGAGACGGGTCGCCTGGTCGGTGTGGAGATGGACCCCGTCCTGCCCTACAATGAATACTACGATGCAAGTAACTCCCCTTTCCCGCGGGCCGATGCCCAGGCAGCGCTAACTGTTCGAGCAGTACTACGGCCCCGACTACGAGCTCAATGTGCGCCCATCGAATATGGAGAACGCGAACAGCCCCGAGTATCTCGAGAAGATCAAGAACGCCGTCATCGAGAATCTCAAGAAGACCATCCCCGCCCCGTCTGTCCAGATGCAGGACGTCCCAAGACAAGGCATCAACGTCATGACGGACGAGGACGAGGCCGAGCTCGACGATGAGGATGCAGATAACAACAAAGACGTCCGCGTCACCCGGCGCAATGCCGATAAAAACGTGGCTCGAGACGACGAGTTCGAAGAGAGCGACGATGAGGACATGGACAAGGCCGTCGGTATATACCAGACAAATGGCAAGAAGCGACCTATCACGGACTACAAGAACCCCTTCGCCCAGGAGGACTACGACGATGTCATGGATCGTAATGGCAACAAGCCACCAACCCCGCGCACCGATACGCCAGTCGCGGCTGACGAGGATGCCGACGAGACCATGGAGGACGTCGGTGGCGACGCTGCTGAGCAGCAGGAGCCCGAGGCCGAGATAGGGGCCGAGAGCACCCCTGCACCTCCGTCAACAGACGCTGCTGCCGCTGCTGCCGCCACCGACAAGGATGGCGATGTTGACATGGCAGAGGCCGAGGCGGAGACGGGGCCTTCGATTAAGCAAGAAGACACCGATGTCCGGACTAAGTCTTCCAAAGCACAGGCTGCCCCTTCGAATGGGAAGGAGCAAGATGTCGAGACGCCGGCTGAGGAGGCTGTCGAGGACAATGCCCCTGCTAAGAGCAATGGCGAAAAGCCGGCCGACAAGAAGACCACAACGTCTGAGACTGCAGAGGCTGCGGCAGCTGGGACGACCGAGCAGAAGACATCATCTCCGTCCAAGGCTACTGAGGCGGCGGATGACAGTGCTGCGAAAGCAGAGGCAGGGGATGACTCCAAGGCCGATGCAGCCGAAAAGGCAGATGCTAAGCCAGCTGATGAGACTGCCATAGAAAAGTAGAGGGACTATGGCTTCGAATTGTTTGGCTTGAGGTCGAGACACCACACAGGATTCCTCCTCCCCTTCGGAGTCGACCATTTTCGCTCGACATGAAACCCAAAACCCGACGCGCGGGCCAGCTCAAGACACAGCTTCACCAGGAGAGCTTCCTTGTCAGGTCTCAAAGGCGGGTCCGCCTTCGGCTCAATGGCTCCAGGCACTGTGGTACCATGGCTTTATTTAACAGGGGAAATTGATGTCTACACAATGGCTGTGCATGCATGGTAGGACGGATTGGAATATGGCGAAGCAGGAGTTTTTTTTTCTTTCGACTTATATTTTTTTTCTATATTTGAGGTTTTCCTACCCGGAGGCGGCGAGGCAAGGGGGCTGCGATGCCAGGCAAGGAAAGGTCGATACCCTTATAATTACACAGCTTTCTACACGGGACGTGGTCCTCAGGACCGCTGATGGGCGCAGGTGGCGTTGGGAGGATGGAGATCATGGGTGTGGAAATGAGAGCGGCGTTTGATCTCGTATTCATATATCTATCTTTTTACCCTGTCCACTGTAATATCCCTGCCGACTGTGACTGTCTCTGGCCATCGGCGGAAGTGTGATTTGCGCAGCTCCAGTCCAGTTGTCATTTTTGTCTCGACCACCTGCTCGACCCGCTCAGGGCTGCTTGCACCGGATAACCACCCACCACAACTCCTCAAGCCTTGTCAAGAACCCCGGAGGAATAAGAGCACTAGTACGCCAACATACATGCAGCATGCCTCATACATCTTGGAGCTGAACTCGAACCGATCGGCGGCCACTTAGCCAGTAATGTCTGGTAATATCTGCACTGTTCTTATCGCTTGTTGAACTCGACCTCACTTTTCAATGACCTAACTGACCTATGGAAGCTTAGTGGAATCGGTGTTCATCCACATCAAGCCGTGAGAGGTCTTCAGTATTACAATAATATAGGAAGACAATACCACCAAGACGCCTTTTCCATTCATTACTATCAATATTGAGGGTTCTTCCCTCTCTCTTCATGAATATCAGGTTACTGTCATCTCGACGACAACACGATGCCGACAATAAGGCCTGTTCCCTGCCGTCCTCATTAGCTCTCCAGAGGGTTCGCGTTGGGAGCCTGGCCCCAGTATGGGAAGCACTATTATGTTGCGAAACAGACGAGTCAGCCAATTTGCCAGGTAGAAATATGATCTTCAGCAGTTCCTTCTGTCTTCTTTCCAGCTTTATTGCTTTGGTGTGGGAGGGTGGGGGTGGATTTGGATATAAGTTGCCCACTCACGCAGTCAATGATCGTGTCGGTCCCGCAGGTCTCGGAGACGGCATCCGTCGAGCAGTTGTATGCCCAGCCCGAAGTCGGGTCGTCGTACTGTTGTATGAGGGTTGTGCCGAAGGCGCAGTAGAAGGTGGTCGAGTCGCAGAGGCTGACGGAGGAGGACTGCTGGTAGCTCTGGTGGACGTTGCAGCTGGTGTCGTAGATGTTCCCTTTGAGGATGGAAGCAGTTTGGTAAGTAGGATGGACCAGCCAAGCATTTGTTAGGCGAGAAGAGAAAGCACTGTAGATGATGGAAGAACGCGACCCAAGTGTCTTGAACGTATTGTATGTGTCGAAGACAGAGACTCTCATTCCACGTTTTTCCTTTTCTTGTGTTTAGCTCTGGGGAAAGGAAAGAAATAGAGTACTTACACTGCGTGTAGCCGGTGGAGAGGACCTGTGCTGTGCCTATAGCGAGGATGTTACCAGAGCAGACAGCGTCCGTGACACTGCTGAAGCCCAGCATGACAGAGGCGGCGAGAAAAGACGTTGACATGTGCATCTTGGTGTGAGAAAATAATATGCCTTGGCAAAGAGTAGTGGTGCCAAAGAGGAGGGGTAAAAGAAAAGAAGGAAAGTTCAGCCTCTGACCACGGAAAAAGAAACAGAAAATCTTGGGGGACGTGGATGTCGTCAATTTCCTATATATCGATCCCTCATTTGCCCTGGACCTGTCTCATGACACCACCGCCCAAGGGCTGTCAGACTCGTGGCGCCCCCATGGCGCATCGTGGTGCACGCACTTCCTCCATCCCTGACCCGTAGCGCACTGGATGCAACATTCTGGTTCCTTTTGGGGGGTCATGCGGCACCTCGTATACCGCAGGGCGAGAGATGACGATCCAGCCACATTTTGGCGGTTGCTTGGCCAGGGGGTGAATCAACGCAGCTCGTGTCTCTCATTAGCCTACAGTTTTCCACCAGAGGCGGGGAAAACCCCAGAGGGGTGGGCAAGAAAAAAAAAAAAAAAGAGAGCAGTGAAACCAAATTCATCCCTAGCTCTCGGAACCCGGATAAGACGGCAGTCCTGTCTGTCATGTACTACTTATGGTACGACGATAGTTATTCTCTCCGGCGGACTCTCATACTAGTGACATCGGTCGAAAGCTTGTTACCGCCACGGGAAAGCTTGGCTCTCGTATTGATACCTTCTCTTCTTACTTGTTAGGGCCTCTACATGCACAGTGATTAATATATTATGAGTACCGAACCCATACTTCATCTCATGTTAATTGCGAACTGTTTTTCTCAGCAAACGTTCAGTGCATCCACCTGCTTGCCCTTGGGGAGGAATGCCGCATTTGATGGAAGGGACTTTCTTTCCCCCTCTTCACCCACTGAGACCATCGAACGGTACTTGTGTAAATCATTTCCCAATGAGAATTCCAGCAGAAGGCTGGCCATGGGCCGCTCTGTGGCGTCTAGGGGCCTCGGAATTATCGATTCGGCGGGCAGCCAGCCTCCGAATTAGGCGCGTAGATTGCCCACTAGGCCTGACCAGAGGCTGGTACAGCATTGCCCTGCAATCTCTTTCTCTCTCTCTCTCTCTGTGTGTGTGTGTGTGTTCTCTGCGACCTGCTGCTCGTGTGTGTGGCTAGCTGGGTCGACATGCGGGGCCAAATGTGGTGGGAGGGGAGGGGAAGACGTGCATTAGCTGTTCAGCTGCGGGCGGCAAGGTGTGGTCAGCTCGTGCCGCGTGCATGAGATTATGTGCAGCCCGTACAGGCGTTTTCCACCCGACTTTTGGTGCAGGAACAGTCGTACTATTACTTCCAGTTTCGGGATGAAAGTGCGTCC
This sequence comes from Immersiporthe knoxdaviesiana, assembly GCA_021117315.1. Classification (NCBI taxonomy): domain Eukaryota; kingdom Fungi; phylum Ascomycota; class Sordariomycetes; order Diaporthales; family Cryphonectriaceae; genus Immersiporthe; species Immersiporthe knoxdaviesiana. Next base: position 281,340 of record CP088207.1, read on the forward strand.
ACGTCCAATGACGCGATCATCCCTTGTTCGTATGGCTGTGAGTTTGTACTACTGTGGTCACCCACTATTGATTAACTATTTCTCGTCTACTGCAGGTGTGTGGACTAATCGGAAGTATAGTCCAACGGGCCTGGAACCTTTTACAACGAACCTAGAAAATCCCATCCCCTTCAGAGATGGCTGCTTTCTATGAGCGCAGCGTAACACTGACAAGCTGTGCTTTTTGTATGTATATGTTCGTCGCATGGGTGCTGTGAGACGTGCATGGACATCCAGTGTGGAAGTCTAAAAAGCTTAAGCAGTCAAGAACTTCTCTGATGCAGTCACTCAGCATGAACCATTGACACTCTGGTGATCTCGTCTCAAGTTCCGACGGATCAGTAATAATATCTTGTCGCACTTCCTTCAGCGATTGGTTTTTCTGTTTCTTTTTCCTTCCCCCCCGCTCATCATTGGTTTATTGGTTGGAAGACATGCATTTCCCACGGCGGATCAACTTCTTAGTGTAAGAGGCAAGCTGTTGCCTATCTCCTCCTCAAACTCTTCTTCCTTTGACTAAATCAAATATTTCTATCAGAGGACCAGTGACTCAATAACCTGTACGTGCCTAGCAGGCAGCCGGTATTCCATTTTGCTACTCAAGTGGGTTCAGTCAGCCTATGCCTAGCTGTCTTTTCTTAAATTTCTTTCCTCCTTTCTCTCTCTACAACACAACCTCTCATTATAGCCTTTCCGGTGACTTGAATTGCTCAGCGACGCAGCTGCGACCATGGTTTCAGTACAGATCCTCTCTGATCTTCATCTAGAATCTCCTCCAGCGTACGATGTTTTCGAGATCGAGCCTAAAGCACCGTATCTGGCGCTTCTGGGAGACATTGGCAATGTTGAGAAGCACAAGGCCGACTGTCTAGCATTCTTGACAAAACAGCTTACACAGTTCTCGGCCGTCTTTTTTGTCCCTGGCAATCACGAGGCTTATCATTCCAGCTGGCCAACAACGCTCGCTATCCTCCGAGCATTCGAGGCGGCCGTGCGTCAGGACCCGTCATTGCCTGGCGAGTTTATTGTACTCAATCGTACAACCTATCAGGTTCCAGGCACGGGCGTCGCAATCTTGGGATGCAGCTTGTTTTTCATGGTCCCGCCTGAGAATCAGATGGATGTCAGCACGGGGCTGAACGACTTCTACCACATCAGTGCGTGGGATATCAACCAGCACAATGAAGCCCACAGGCGCGATCTGGCATGGCTCAATGCAGAGGTCGCCAAGCTGGAGAGACAAGTAGACACGATTGTGATCCTCTCGCACTGGAGTCCCTCTCGAGATCCCCGTGCCGTCGAGCCGCGGTATGCAGGGGACAGGATCCAGGCAGGGTTCTCGACTGACCTCTCTCACGAGCTGTGCTTTACGAACAACAAGGCCAAGGTTTGGGCTTCTGGGCACACGCATGATAACTTCGATTTTGTGGTGGAACGGGAGGGAGGCTCCCTCAGGCTACTGGCGAACCAGCGAGGGTACTACTTCCGCCAGGCAAGGGGATTCGATAGAGGCAAGACGATTGAGAGATAAGCGACAGATTTAGGAGTTCTCAAAGTCCTGGCAAAAGAATTTTGGATGCTAGAAGTTGACCCAGCTGTTGAACTCCAATGTTGTTGCACTGGGTTTACTGGCTGGCATCTGTCCACTGTTGCAAAATGAGAGTTAGGTCAGCGCTCTTTATTGAGAATCATCCAGTCACAACAGAAGCAGGAAATTCTATGACATAAAGTCATACACGTGGAAGAAAAGCGAAGAAGGGACAAGGGAGCAAAAAGGAAAGACAGGGGAAGGCTGGAGATAACATGAAGGAGAACATAGCAGCAATAGATTTGATGCCACATGAGTAAATCTTACATGCTAAGGTCACTGCTCCAAAGGAATTAGTTTTTGACAGAAAAGTCCAAGGTCTAAATATCTCTTTGCCAAACATTATGCACGATGGCTTATAAATGCGGTGTTTAGAGGTAATTACGGCAGCATTGCATCCGTCCTGCAGGCCCTTGCAGGGCCAAGAAGCCCAGGGTCTTTAAATCCGATCAAGAGGGCCTGTTGGGGTCATGTCGTACGAAAGTCCTCACATGTGATTACATACTTTGATGTATGCGTATTTCCACCGGATTCCTAAGTGCGGAAATAGATAAAAGGATTTTCAATTCATCCCAATTCCTTGTCTCAAGTAAACCTTAATGTTGGTACTTAGTGTAGACTTAAATCCGCTGGAGTGGCCGCAGCGATTTGGTCCGAAATCCTGTTTGGCTGCCCAGGTGTTTCGCAAGTGATGTGTCGAGCCAGGTCCGAAATTATGTGTCAGCAGAAACCTCAACTCCCTCACTTCATCCGATACATCCTTCAAACCTAGGGCCATGAGATTTCATACCAACAGGTTAGTACCCCCTTCATCCAGTGTGTCTCCTTTCTCTCCCTGTACATCTCTCTCTCTCTCTCTCTCTCTCTCTGTGTGTGTGTGTGTGTGTGTGTGTCTCAGATCTTATCATTGACTCCGTATTAAAGCTAGGCATACACACACCAAGGCACGTTCTCTCAGGACCCAGAGCAAGGCCTGACTGCATACTTAATCACCATGGGTGCCGCCGCGAGCTGCGTACGCCGCAATCAGCTTTTGATCAGCCCGCCCGTGGTCGCCAAGAACGATGGGGCCCTGAGGATCGGCATCTTGGGCGCGGCAAACATCGCGTGAGTGAGGCCCCGGGAGCTCCTTTCTCGGTATTCATGGAATACGTATGCCAGACAGAGAGAGGCTGACATGGGCACCCTTCTTGTTCGCCACCACCTGCGCAGACCTATGGCGCTCATCAGCCCGGCCAAGAGCAACCCAAATGTCATTGTGTCCGCCGTTGCAGCGCGTGACAGGAGCAAGGCAGCCGCCTATGCCAAGAAACACGGCATCGAGAACATCAAGGACAGCTATGACGGTAATTGAGTCCCCTCCCCGCTCTCATCCTTTTGCACCGCCACCACCACGACCACCATAACTCTAGACAGCGAAACATCCATCTAACCAACACGAATAATCCAATGTAATCTCTTCAGCCCTCTTGGACGACCCGTCCATCGACGCAGTCTACATCCCCCTCCCCAACGGTCTCCACTACGAATGGGCAGTCAAGGCCCTCGCCAAGGGAAAACACGTCCTCGTAGAGAAACCGTCGACCTCCAACGGCCAAGAGGCCGAGGCCCTCTTCCGCGCCCAGGTGCTCTCCCAGCCCGGCAACGCCCCCGTGCTCCTCGAGGCCTTCCACAGCCGCTTCACCCCAGCCTTTGCCCTGTTCAAGTCTGTGCTCGACCAGCCCAACATCGAACACGCCGTCTCCAGGGTCATACTACCGTCCTTCTTGATCAAAGACGACGACATCCGGTTCAATTACGACCTGGCCGGCGGGGCGGTCATGGACCTCGGCACGTACAATGTTGCGAGTCTGCGCGAGACCTTTGGGGCCGAACCGACGGAGTGCCTCGATGCGAACCTGGAGCGGATGCAGGCGCCGTACGAGAGGTGTGACGGGAACTTCCAGGCCAAGCTGCGCTTCCCCAACGGCGGCACGGGAGAGATCGTCGGCGGGCTGAGAGGCAGCTCCAACTTCCTCCGCAACGGTTGGCCGACTCTTACGGTCACGCACAGGCCTGTGGTCGTCAGTGATCATTCCCAGCACGGCGAGCACGTGGGCGAGGGCTGCGAGGTGAAAAAGACCCGCACCGTGACCTTTGTGAACTTTATGGTCTCCCCCACTACCACCGCATCGACATTGTGGACGACTTTGTGGTGGTCAAGGGCGGCGACTCGCAGGAGGTGGTCAACAAGTTCGCCAGGAAGGAGACCAAGAAGGCCTACACGTGGAAGGAGATGGGCCGCGATCTGCCGAGCGAGCCGTGGTGTTCGTCGTACGGGTATATGCTGGAGCAGTTTGTGAACAAGGTCAGGGGCCAGAAGGGCACTGGGGTTCTTATTTCCTACGAGGACAGCATTGCGCAGATGAAGGCCATCGACATGATCTATGAAAAGTCTGGCCTTGGGCTAAGGCCGTCCAGCAAGTACTACGCAGAGACGTCGTCTTGAAGGGTGTAAGGCAGCTGGTATTGTTTTCACTGTCGTGTACGAATATCTTTTTATCTACTAATCTATGTTGCGCTTCCTTACTACAATTTGTTTGATATCGTGACATCTCACATTGACCCAAAATGCACCATCACCAGAGGACTCGTCATCGACTTCGGCGCTGTCAGCAAACCCACGTCAAAGCCAATATAGTAATTAGAGGCTACAAAACACCTCGAATGGGCTAGAATCGGGGGCAGATCATTCTCAGGTGTTCACCTTTCTCGGGCTGCATTCAAAATTTTAATGATTAATCAGCTACTAACAGCAACTTAAATCCACCCGCCGTCCCAGGCAGCTGAGGCATGTCTACACAGCTGCGGCTCGACTTGGGTCCCAGGAGCCTCACCATGCCTCCACAGCGTTCTCCCCTCGCCTGGGCTGTTCTGTTGGAGTCTCGACAGGAGCAGCTTCTGCCCTTGGGACAGACTCTCGTCTCTTTACGCAGGCAAGGAGCTCACGAGGCAGCATGGCCCCGTCGATCTCTCGAGGCGGGTATCGCTCGTCGCCAGTGACTTCGTACCCGTGGCTGCCCGGTGCTTCATATGTCTGCCCTGGCTGGGGCCTGAGATACTCAATTTTCTGGATCCTGGCCCGATCGTTTAGGGTTTCGAGGGGCGGGCCCCAGTATCCCCCTGGCTGTGCTGGCAGAGGGCTGAGCACTGGTTTGGGCACGAACAGATCAAATATTCTACCAGTCCTACCCTTGTTGACAGCAAGATGTCGGATAAAGGCCAGCAGAGATATGATTATGACCAAGGCTGCAAAGGCGACACAGGCAACAGCCACGCCGATCTTGGTCCCTAGTGACATGTGGCCTGAGGCAGAGCTGGGCTTTGTTGTTGTGCTGGAAGATGTCTCAGATAACGGAGTAGGTGTAACGGCTAATGATAATGGCGGTCAGCAGCAGTAGTAGCAGCAAAGTAAGACAGGGGCCAGCAGAGTCACCACAACCGTATGAAAGCATCATGGGATGCTTAAAGGTGGGCCTTGGGGGTTAAGAAGAGAAGGCATAGGTGAGTGGACTCACTTGGGGTGGCCTCGTGATCACAATCATATATTCCGGAGCAGGTTGTGCCCTGTTTAGTGTTCCGATAGAGATCATTCATCGTGTCCTCCCAGCACACAAAAGTTCCATAGCCGTTGTCTCCGGTACCAGCCCAGCTGCCTTGCGCGACCTCGGGTCTGAGCACGGCGGTGAAAGTGACGCCCGTGTCCGAGAACAACGTCGATGTGGTAGCATTCGCCCACTGGCGTGTCGTGTTATAGGAAGTATCCACGACGGCAGTGTCGTTGGGTGAGCTGTCCGGCGACCCTGCGAAGTAGGCCATCTCCGAGGACAGCACACCATCTCTTGTGATGCAATTGGCGAGGACGACATGCTCGGCGTTGCTCCGGGTGGATATGTGATTTGCAGCTGACGGAGGAGGGTCTCTTTGGAGCAATGTCCGGTCCTTGACGTCAGGTAAAGCATTTCGTGTTCTGGTAGCTTGAGGTGAGTCGAGAAGGGAAGGGAGAGCATTCGCAGCAAAGATGGAAAGTGAAGCCAGGAGCACGAAGAATAGCCAAGTCTTCATGGCCGCTATTGGCAGACTTTGGCGGATGATGAAGACTACGACAAATTATTCCCATCCTTGCCCCTGTGAGTGACGAATTTGGGGGGGGCAGGCAGAAACCTTAAATAAGTGCCTTGATGTGTGAAAGAGGCAGATATCAGCCCATTCAGACACTGCCCTACCTCAAGGCCTAACCTGAGGCCGGGAGGATTGAGCCAGGGCTCGAGGTCCAGGTGCCAGAACATCAACGGTCGGCACAAAAGGGCAAGTTCGCCCTGTGGCGTGCTGCATGCTGCCTGACATCCGTTGAACGGAGACGCCAGCCAATCTGGAGGTACCAAGAAGAAGCTGAAAGAGCGTCTTGTACAAGATAACTGGCCTGCGACCAAACTTTTTCGTATGTAGTACCTGGAGCTGAGTAGTAAGCGAGGGGCCATTGGGGGCTGGATGTGCCTTGGCCCTCGGTGGCCTCGCCAGTCGCCTCTCTTGCTGGAAACCCCGACAGCTTAGGCATCAGCAGCACGTCACAGTATTTGTACGTGTTGAATAGCCCAAGCCTACTAAAGAGGGAATGAGATAAGTCGAGGCATTTTCATGATATCGTTGTTCCCTGTCGGTGGGCCACCAGAAACTTGACTTGTTATTTTTTTATTTATTTTTTATAGCAGCCTAATGCAGCTGTGTCATCCTTCAGCCAGGGGGTCTCGTACTCTCTCTTTCCCTCTGTGCAGAACAATACCACGATGGAACTTGGGCTGAGATTGAGCTCGGCCCTCGCATCTCGACAAGCGGTCCGCAGCGCGGCCAGCGTGGCAGCACCGCATGGACCTGGCTGCAGGCCCAGGCTCTCGAGCTCGCAGACGGCCGCGTGAGCCTGGTGGTCCGTGACGGTGACATCGGCATCTACTGCGGACTGGAGTACCGGCCAGGCGGTAGACGAGACCGTCCCGCAGTTCATGCCGCACATGATGGAGTCACTAGTGTGCACAGTAGTGATCCGGCCCGCCTCGAGCGATGTCTTGAGACACGCAGCGGTGGTGGGCTCGACGGTGATGACCGAGGCCCTGGAGCTCGGGTCCCGCTCTGCGCTCTTGTAATGGTGGGTGACGGCGTGGGCGATACTCCCTACCCCAACAGGAATGAAGGCGTGCGTCGCTGCGATGCCCCGTGCCATGGCAAGGACCTGGGCGTCGGCTTCACGCAGCATAGTGCTGTAGCCCTCAACCACCCACTTAAGTAGAACTCAGTATGCCAAGTCTGGTGATATATAGCCTTTTTTTTTTTTTTTTTTTTTTTTTTTTTTTGCTTGATACCAAAACAAAGAGCCAGTTGCACAACGCACCTCGGGGATCTGCTCGTAGCCATCCCAGCCCATATCCATGACGAGTATGACCTTGTCGTCCGCGTCTGCTTCCCGTCTAGCGGCAGCGACGCTGTCATCGTAGTTCCCGTCGATCACGACCACTTCAACACCCTCAGATCGTATCCGCGCTCTCGTGGTGTCCGGCATAAAAGCTGGGACGAGGATCCTGGCGGGCATGCCGAGATACCGGGCCATGCGGGCCACAGCTCGGCCCCAGTTCCCCCTCTGAACATAAGACGAGGCTCAGTCCGTGAGACTTTGCCTTGGCCCCAAGATCCTCCCACAGCTTTGACGGCTCTCGGGTGTCCTCCACGAGGCTCACGGGGTCCAGGCCCAGCTTGTCGGTAAGGGCCCTGCAGACAGCCCAAGAGGCGCCCAGGATCTTAAAGGATGGGAGGCCGAAGCGATCCGACTCGTCCTTGACAAAGACGTGCCCGATTTGAAGCTCCTTGGCTACTCCTGGCAGCGAAAGAAGCGGCGTCTGGTCGTAATGTGGCAGCTTCCGGTGGAAGGCCAAGACCTGAGACGCTGTCTCGGTACTCGGGCCGTTGACGGTCGTGCTCTTCGGGTTGATGTAAACGGTTGGGTCCATTATCTCGAAATTTCAAAGACGTTGAGTAAAGAGGCGTTTCCAAGAAGGGCCGGGCCAGACTGGTCGAGCGAGTGTTGTGAAGAGAGAGAGAGAGAGAGAGAGAGAGAGTGTGTGTGTGTGTGTGTGTATGGGTGAAGATGAGAGAGGTGTGTGAGCCTGTAATTAGGTAATGATAGTGACATAAAGTGGGTACAGTAACTACTTAGATGCTCTCACGAGATCACCCAAACGATAAGATATACTGTATGTGCCCTAGCAGGCCACTGCTCTGCCTTTCCCAGTAGAGAGGGCCTGGTTAGCTTTGCTTGTTTCTTTCCTTGTATAGCGCAGCTCCTTGAACCCCTTGATAGAGACCCTTCTTACATGTATTGGGCCTTCTGTTGGTGTGGTGGACAGCATAGTAGACTCCAGAACAGGGTGATGATGCAAGTGGGTCCTGACATGCTGTATAATCACGAGGGGGCCACCACTTTTGGAGTTTTCTTCATACAGACAACAATAACCAACAATTGCTCTATTACTTTGGATACTCGGTTTTCTGCGCAGATCCGAACATGGTGTTAATTATATTCTATTTCAACGGTCTCTTGACTTTAGCTATTTTTACTTCTACAATAAGTACATAACACTATGGATATATGAATACAGCGGTCGCTGAGAGTCATTGTTCACGCTCTCAAGCGATAAAAGCTGCACATCATGGCATCTGTATGGAGAAAGAAACAGCGAATATAAATATCAACATCAAATCAACAGTATACAGTCTAACACTTTTCAAACCTCTGCAACTACACCAAGTATTCTGGCTCATGCCTGCAACTGTAATTAACAGCATTACCCACAGCAGTGCCAGAATTGCTGTTGCGAGCCTGACGACCGCTGACGATTTGGAAGTCCTAGTACCACGAGCAAGCGGGATTTCCAGATCTAAACCGACTCCTTTTTGACCCCATATTATGACAACTGCATGGCGGCTGCCGTTGCCATTTGTCAACGTTACAGTCGATCCTCCTTTAGTTGGGCAAACCCATTTCTCCTTTTTCCATTGCGGGAGCGAGGCTTCCACCAGAGCAAGAATGTTGCCGACCGCCGTGACTATGAAGGTTGCCCAATCATTGGTTAGGAGCCCTGGCAACATAGCAAGGACCAGTTGGAGGACAAGGACAGTTATTCCAGAACACCAGACCCAAGCAAAGACGGGGACGCCGTGACGACAGCAAGCTCTGTCATCTACGGCAGAAATCGAAACACGGAGAGCTTCCCATTCGAGTCCGTTTCTCTGCGGTGTCGTCTTGGTTGACTTGGCTGATGATGCTGGCGCCTGGTGCTCTTGTTCATTCGCTACCTCCTTGTCGACCTTGTCGGCCAAATATGCAAGCAGCCTGCTGAGGACCCATGTTCTAGATACTCTGTGGTGGCCAGTTGCCGCGTCAATCACGGTAGTAGACCCGTCTTTGGCCTGCGGCATGAGTTTCGCATCTGTTGAGAACAGGGTTAATAACGGACCCCAGAGGAGGACTCTGGTAAAGTTGCTTTGGGGTCCCTTAGTCGACGACCTGTTCGAGTGTTCGTCATCCTACCAGGAGGCTTCTGCATTTTATATATTGCCGCCGTTCCTCACGCAGCCACAGCAGGCAAGATGTTGTCCCGCCACCACAGCACTGGGGCTGTGAGCCGCGGTGCAAGAAGAAGGATTATGCAGCATACCTAGGTACCATCAAAGCCATGTGGTTTGTTTATTGCATCTGCAATGCCTATGTATAAATTCTGTTGCATTGAAAACTTTCTGGTAATGAACCAACATGTAAGGGGAAAAGAACAAGATGATAAACGATACTGAGGCCTCCAGAACTCCATCTCACGATACATTGGCTCATCATTACTTTTGTCGGAAAATTCTGCGCCAGCGTCTCTTCCCGCTTCTGGAATCGAGCAGCTCAACAATACTGTCATGTCCACTCTGAGCAGCATACCAACGCGGCGTCTTCCCAGCGTAGTCTGGCGCATCAACATTGCCGTTGCCTGCGTCCAGGAGAAGCTTGACGACCATCTCATGTCCTCTCTCGGCAGCGTGCGATAGCGGCGTTCGCGCAGGATTTTTCGGGTCTTGAAGGTGGCCTCGACGCTGCAAAAGGAGCTTGACTATCCCATCATGTCCGTTCTTGGCAGCCATCAGGAGAGGCGTCTCCTCGCCACACCTGTTCCGCCCTGGTTCATCCAAGCCGAGGTCGACGTCTTTGCCTGCATCAAGCAGGAGCTTGACAATGGACTCGTTGCCTCCGTCGACCGCACACCAGAGCGGTGTCGGGCCCAAGGGTTTGTTCCTGGCGGTGATATCAACTTTGTTTGTCTGGAGCAGACGGCGTACAACGGGCTCATGACCTGCCCACGCGGCATGTGTGATCGGAGACAAGTACGAATGCTCGTCGACCGCATCGGGGCTCACCCTTCCCGCCTCAAGAAGGAGCTTTACTATTTTTTTTCCTTCCCGTTCGCAGCCGCCCAGGTCAGTATTGTCCAATTGTCCTTGTTATTGACGTTTGGGTCAGCTCCGTTCTCAAGCAGTTGTCGAACCATGAGCACTTCGTGCTTCAGAGTTGCAGCCCAGAGCGGCGTATCCGCATGTGGGCCAGTGTCCTTGGTATCGGGATTGGCACCGAGCTGTAGAGACAAGCTCATGGTTCCGTAGAGCCCATCGTTGGCGGCGTAGTGAAGCAAGTTGTCGTCCTCGACCTCGGTGACCCACTAGTCGGCTTCCGCACCTTTTATATCGACGAGACGAAGGGACAGCCTGGACTGTCCATCTATAGCTGCCAGATGTATGCGGGTCCAACTAAGCTTGTCGCCCGAAATTCCGCCGTCAACCTTGACAGTGCCTGTTTTCAACAGCGTGGCAACCCCCTGCCACCTGTTCACGGCTTGCAGACCTGATGGTACTTGAAAAGTATGATCCTCCCTTTCACCTGAGGCACCAATCGCTGTCTTGAGCTTCTCCAGGCACCTCAAAGGCGCCCATGAGTCCTCGCCTAGAGACATGCCAGACTTGACAAGATCTTCAACGACTGTGCTGTGCCCATTGATCACAGCGAAATTCATGGGCGACCAGCCTAGGTGGTCTCTGGTTTCCTTTGAGCCTGCGCCCTTCTGCAGAAGCAGGCGGACCACTGCGCTGTGTCCGCCCATGGCGGAAAGACGTAGGGGTGTCCAGCCGACAATGTCCTCACTCCAAAGATCAGCACCCTGATTGAGGAGAAGCTGCGCCATAGCAGCGTCGCCACTTTCCGCAGCGCAGTGCAAGGCTGACCAGGCCAAGGTTGCTTGCAAAACGCTGATGAGAGCGCCATGCTTGATGAGAACGCTAGCCACCTCGTAGTGTCTGCTGAGTGCTGCGAGGTGCAGGGCCGTAAGGCCACGTCCTTCCTTGGCTTTGACCAAATTTGTCTTTCGCACGTCGACATGCCCACACAGACATTTGACCACGTTTTCGAACCCCATATCCCCGCTGCCAAGTGCAGTGGTGTGAATCCGAGCCTGTGTCGGACGTTCGCGCGACTCCCGTACCTCAGCAGAGTGCGCACAGTATCATCGGAGCCGCCCCATGCCGCTCAATGTAGTGGGGTCCGCCCCCATCTGTCAACGGCTTGAAGGCTTCTGGTGCCCTCTCTGACGTTGCGTAGTATCGTCTCCACAAGTACTGTGCTCCCTCGCTCCGCTGCTAGGTGTAATGCTTGTTGTCCACACCTGTCCGATGCTGCAGCCCAGAAATCTTCTCCGTCGATGAGATCTGGAATGTTTCCTAGCCAAGCTGCAGAGTGGACCCTTGTCCAGTTAGGTGCAATGTCCAAGGAAACGCCATTCTCAACAGGTTGTGGCTGCGGGATCGGTTCAGGTCCATCCGTCGAGTTCACTAGTAGAGTGCGGTCTTGAAGTGTTGGGCCTCCATCTTATTCAGCATGGATATTTTCAATGTCCCACGCCTCTTTGGCCGCGTATTTCCCCACTACGCACACCCACTTCCCAAGCATCCTCGTCCTCGCTCAGCTGCTCCCAGCCCTCCGTGTCACCGATCAACACCTGCGTCCCATGCTTTCTTCGAGTACAAAACGCACGGCAGAAGTTCAGAGAGCCCACGAACTGGCACTTGCAGACGTTAGCTCCCTTGTGGACTTTCTTCATCACCTGAACGATAATGCCGTTCCTCACATCCGTGTTTCCAGGCGTGTCTTTCGTTATTCTCAGAGGTGCGACCAACAACAGATGCTTGTCGTTTTCTTGCTCGATCGCATCTTTGACCCTTGGCTCGAGCAGTTCATGGAGATTTCCCCAGACGCACTTCTCACGAAGTTGTTCACGAATCATGTCGTCCAACGCGACGGGCTCCCAGATGCCCACGATCTCCCCATTTTGATTTCACGTTTAACTCGGGTCGCATGGCCGTCTGGGGGAGCTGAAAAATTTATTCGCGGGACACCAGCTGAAGCCACCGGACATAGTAGCAGACTTGTGGAAAAGATGCTCGTGAGACACCTTCCCAACCTTTCTCAGGATGTCTTGATAAATGTCTCGCTGCCAGGTATCTTTGTTCTGCGAGACGGACGTCTAGATGCCAGCCAGGCGGCCGGCGATTGGTCGCTCGGTCTTTGGGCCATGAGGTGTATCTAGGCCCCAGTGTATTGAGAAGATCGTCTACTCCCGAGACGTGCGCATATCTGAGATTCCGTAAAGGGCCAGCCGCAATGTTGTGTTTCTCTGCCCTGTCTAGAATGTCGTAATCGAGATCCCTGATGGGGTCCTTGAAGACTACTTTCACTTTGCGAGATCGGGCCAGCTCAAGAGCCGTCCAGCCTCGTGTGAACCAAGCCGACATGACAATGGCAAAACAGGCTGCGTCCGATCCCTCGAAGGATAAGTTGCGAAGGAAACGATCATGCACGAGGGTGATTCGCGCGTACGCGTAGTTCAGATCCATAAATAAAACTCAACAACTTCGCACGGGCTGCTCGATCCTGAGGGATGCATACTTACGGTGTCCCACCAGATCCCCCAACACGAGAACCTCTCGGCCATGTCTCGGAAGTACTTGTACAAACAGGAATTGGCCTGTTTCGAAGACCATGCTCCGGCACCGGTGCCGTCTGGCCAGACGTGGGAGATGGCCATGAATGGTAAAGGATGCTCTAGAGTGGCTGTCCCGTCGAGGTTCCAAGCGGTGAGTTTCCCGGACTCGACCGCTTTCACCAACAAGGCATCGTCGCAGAGGCCCTGGATCGGAAAGCAGACCTTGGAACTGCCATGTTGTTCTGCAACCCTCGTTTGGTCCCCTCCTTCATAGGAGTATCGCTCGTGGTACTGACTGACAGCGGTGAAGTTGCGACTCGAAAACTCGCAGAAGTCTAGGGTGCACGCCGAGTGGTCTTCGTGTGAGAGGGCGTTCTCTGGAAGGCTGTCGCAAAAGTTTCGCAGAGGCTTCAAGAGGCTCGTACGCCAACCGCTGAACCTCGAACCGGCCCGCCAGATTCGGTTTGGGCAAAGACCCTGTGCCTGGGCCTTCTCTATTATCTTCAGAAGAAGGTCTGCTGCATCGGAAGAAGACATGATTTCAGGATTAGCCTGAGACCGATAGATTTCCCAACGAAATGGATAGAACACAAAGAAAAAAAGAAAGAAGAAAAAAAGAAAAGAAACGAACGAAGAGAGAACAGAATAATAGCATTCGTACAATCTCGAAACGGGGCTTGGTCAGAGGTCGGGCTGCTGTGGCCATTGGGTCAGCTCCATGCTACCTGTACTACCCACCTACTTGCCAATGTAACAAATGATAATTAGCCTTGTTTGTATAAAGGGTTTGTACGAAAGCAATTATTAGACTGGTAGAAGTCAATCAGTGCTATTGTTCAAACATCCTTCGATAAGGTATATTATCGCAGGAACAGTAGAGGTACTTCCGCGATTCAGCAGGCTTATTATACACAGCTCCAACTCCCATGCCTCAGTTAAAATCCCTTATAGTGATAATTGTGACATTTTCTTGGAAACAGAAATAAGAATCTAGAGATCAGAAAACGGACTATTATACCGGCATGAAAAATGGGGAAAAAGGACTCATATGAAATTGTATATCACTAAAGAGTAGCAAACGATCAATAAATAAAAGCGAAAGGCACAAAAAAGAAAATTGGACACAGTGGGAATTGAACCCACGACCTTTCACAGGCAGAGCAAAGCAGTCATTTGCGATTGCGAAGCGAAAATCATACCCCTAGACCATGCGCCCAGTAAGATTGTTGATAAAGTGGAGGCATGTCTCATTCATATAGTGTGCAATTGTCAAACCAGGACTAGCTCATCTCGACTTAGAGTCAATTTTTTTTTTTGACAGCACTTGGCAGGAACGAACGATGCCACTTCAGGTTCGTCCAAAAGTGAGGCGACAAAACACGCATGTCATGTCATGTCAAAGGTGTTTATTGTTTTCTTCCTGTCGCATACGCGGCCGCTATCGACCCACCCAGGCCACACTGAGCAAGCATGCTGACCACCAATACCAACTCAATTGTACGCTTGTTGACGGTCCATTCAAGCATCCTCAAGGGTCCCTGAGCCGAGGTGACATCGTCCTTGCCGCCAATTGATCCTCTTCCTTGTGCTCCTCCTCTTTTTTCCCTCGTCTTCAGGATTCCGGATCGACCTTCCATGACTGGCAGCCAAGGACCGCGGGGACGAACCTTCTCTTGTCACCTTGTGTCTCCCTACTGACTAAGTACTAACAAGTACTTGTAAGTACATATATGAGAAAAAGGCTGATCCAGATCCTTGGGACGGTCCCGATCAGCATGACGGTCCAGGCCATCCCGCCCATCGCGTGCCACCTGCGTGCTATCTCTTGCAGCCATGAGTTCCCACGCAGGCCATGCAAGCCATGCCACTGTGCCATGCCTATCTGGTGCAAAGGCGGTACGGGAGAGGGGCCACTACCTCTCTAGCTTATCAGCAGCTGTGGGATCCGTGGCGGGGCCTCGGCGGCACTTCACCGCGAATGGCCGCCACTGCACAGGCTTTTTGCCAGGCCTGTCCGCTCTCGACAGGGCTTGATAAGAGAATTCTCCGCAACGGTGGCGGACATCGGTGGTGCCGTGGTGCCCCTTGTGCCCCTCTAAGAGATAGGGCTTTCTCCTAAGAGTGAGGATCCCTGGAACAGCAGTGATCCCTGGCTAAGTTTTTTTCTGGAGGGTATAAGAGCCCCATTGGCCGCCCGCGACCGCGACCACGCGGCCACAGGAGAAAAAGAGAAAGCGGTCGATAGCCTGTGTCGCCGAAAACTCTTTCTAGCCTGACCTGTCTGTCGTTGGGACGACAGATCGCCAATCCCTCGTCAGGCACTCAGGGCAGAGCACAGAGAGAGAGAGAGAGAGAGATGAGGATCTCGGAGGCGCCCACCAGGGCTCGCACCTTTGTGCGCACCAAGGCCGCGTCGGCACGCCATGCCTTCACCAGCGGAGCTGCCTTCAAGGCCTGGATCGAGGCGCCGTCGTCGACCCTCGACGCCCACGGGCGGGAGGTGCACTCGGCCTCGGACTCGCGGTGGTCCAACGAGGACCTCGACCCGACGCCGCCCGCCAAGCGCACCTGGAGGTGGCAGAACTACGTCTCCTTCTACTGGGCCCTCTCCTTCGGCAACTGGACGCTGGGCTCGACCATGGTCGGCCTGGGCCTGAACTGGTGGGAGTCCATCATCGTCATCTTCGTCTCCCAGTTCATCTCGTCGGTCGCCATGTTCTTCAACAGCCGCTGCGCCTCGGCCTACCACATCGGCTACCCCGTCGTCGCCCGCAGCGTCTTTGGCATGTGGGGGTCCTTCTACGTCGTGGCGGCCCGCGCCTGCCTGGCCGTCATCTGGTACGGCGTCCAGCTGTACTCGGGCTCCAGCTTCGTCTCCGTCATGCTGCGCTGCGTCTTCGGCCACCTCTACGACGACATCCCCAACAAGATCCCGACCTCCATGGGCATCACCACCGCAGGAATGCTCTCCTTCTTCCTGTTCTGGTGTGTGCACTTCCCCTTCTGCGCCCTGCGGCCCTACCAGCTGCGGTGGTTCTTCTGGCTCAAGACCGCCCTCATGATCCCCTCCATCCTCGGCCTGTTCATCTTCTGCCTGGTCGACACCAAGGGGAACGTCGGCGGCGTCTACAGCGGCGCCGTGTCCGGGAACAAGGCCTGGTACATTCTGGGCGCCATCAACGCCGGCATGGGCAATACCGTAAGTAATCAAGTCATTATTTCAGTAATCGTTACTTGAGGGGTGGAATTTTATTTTTTTACTCAAGGCTAGGCTCACTAATTCCGTCTTTTTTTTTCTTCTTCTCCACAGGCTACGCTCATCACGAACCAGCCCGATATTGCCCGCTGGAGCAGGACCAAGACCGGCGCCATGTGGTCGCAGCTCGTCACGAACCCCATCGCCGTCACCCTGTCCGCATCTCTCGGCATCCTGGCCACCGCGGCCCTCAACAACACGTGGGGCACCGATCTCTGGAACCCGTGGGACCTGCTGGGCGCCATCCTGGACCGCTACTGGACGGGCGGCTCGAGGACCCTCGTCTTCCTCTGCGCCTTCTGCTGGATGTTCTCAATCCTCGGCACCAACATCGCCGCCAACATGATCCCCTTCGGCTCCGACCTGACCCTGCTCTTCCCCAAGTACTTCACCATCCCGCGCGGCCAGTTCATCGTCGAGTTCCTGGCCTTTGCCATCTGCCCCTGGAAGATCCTCGCCTCCGCCAGCGTCTTCGAGACCTTCCTTGGCGGCTACGGCCTCTTCATGGCCAGCGTCGTCGCCGTCATGATCGCCGACTACTGGCTCCTGACCAAGGGCAACGTCTTCATCTCGTGGCTGTACGACCCGACCCGCGCCAACAAGCACTACTACTACAATAAGGGGTGGAACGTCCAGGCCTACATCGCCTACATCTGCGGCGTCGCCCTGCCCTTCCCGGGCTTCTGCGGCACCCTCGGCGCCAACGTCTCCGCCTCCGCCACCCACCTGAGCGACATCGGCTGGATTCTCTCCTTCACCGTCACCTTTGTCGTCTACATTGCCCTGTGCAAGGTCTGGCCCACGCACAACCAGAAGCTCGTCAAAGAGATGGGCTACAGCTGGGAGTATGCCGTCAGCGACGAGTTTGTCGCCCCTGACGGCACTGTCATCGTAGAGCGCGACGATGTGGTCTACGGAGAGGAGACGCCCGAGAACGTCCCCACGACGGTGGACTACAAATACTGATTGCCGCCGAGTGTGTGTGAAGTTGTATATATTATCATCACAGTTTTTTCCATCATACACTGGGGATAAGAAAAGGAAAACCCCGCTGAAGTTATTATAAGCTGCCTCTCTCTCCTCAACCACCCTTCGCACAGCTGAAAACACGCGTATAGACCCAGGGGCGAGTGACAAAAGCGACGGCGCTCAGAGTAGCACAGCGCTGTGTTAGTCCATGTCTAGGTTCTGATCATCTGCGTGATGCTGAGCCGCCAGGGACTGCGCAGCACATTGTGCTCTTGTCCGTAACTGGTGGGACCAGGTCAGCTTGTCGGCGACGGCTATGGAGTCACTTAAGATCTGGCAGACTGGTGATTCCGTCAAGCCAATCTCGCCACGCCAGCACAAGGGAGGCCGTAGATTTGAGCCGATGTTCGCATTACGTAGGTGCACAGTCAGTGTGTGTGTGTGTGCTGTAGCAGCCGCGAGTTGGCCATCGAAGACGGGGCCAGTGCCAGGGTATCTGTGTGCAGAATCACGGAACACGGACACTATATATTGTGGTCGTGGTGAATATCAAAAGGCCGACCTCCTACATACAAGTATTTCTAGAAAATTGCTCGACAATCTTACTGGAGTTTCTCCAATGTGGAATATGACACAATGTGGAATATGACAACCCATTAACAGATCTCCAGATGAGAAACCAGCCTGGTGACAATCATCGTCTTTACACAATTCCCATACCTCTCGCCCGTCACGCCCAAACCAGCAGCAAGCAACACACAACCAACCCACCCACCAGCCAAACATAATCTAGACCGAGCCCTTCTCTTCAGGCTCGCCCACCACAACGCTCTCGGTCGAGCCAGAGCCATATCGCCGCCTGCCCGCAGAGTCGTGCGTCTCGTCCCACTTGGCGAGCTCGTCCACGGGTACCTTGGCGAGTACGTGGCTGGTCGCGCCGCCGTCCAGGTCCAGGACTTCCTGGCGGATGCGGTAGCCGCGTAGCCTTGGAACTGCCCAGATCCACTGTTGTATCAAAAATGCTTGGTTAGTATTTATTTATCGTGGACATTGAGAAAATTTCAGGATGTATTCTATCTAGAAGGGGTCCACTTACAGCCCAGTAGTACACGCCACAAGCGATAATACTTTTTTGTGCAAATAAATATCAGCCACGCGATTATATTTTCAAAATTTTCAACAGGAGAGGGAACGGAAGACTCACAGTGCAATGCCAGTAACAACGTACGTAGCATACCAGAATGACACATCGCCGGCATAAGGACCTCCCGTGGGCGGGTACCACGGCATAACCAGCTGAAAGATGGCGACGAGGATGGTGAGGATGATGGCGACGTCCCAGGCGCGAAAGATGGGCCGAGGGAGGCCGAGTCGGCCACGGCGCCATCGGACAAGGTAGAGGCCTATGGATAAGAGGAGGCTGAAGAAGGCGGCCGGGTAGACCTGGAGATCGCTGACTGGGAAGCAAGTACACCTGTCAGTCACAAGTCGAGAACCCAAAAGCATGGTGCCGTTTATCATTTGGAGAGCCTCCACGTACTGAAGTTGAACGCATCTCCAGCCGGTGGAGCGAGAATCATAACAAGCGTGAGCAGCCACTTGACAAAATAGGGGCCAAGGGGTGTGCCAAAGGGTTTCGTCGAGGCCCAGAACCGAGGCCAAGGCAAGACACCCTGACTGTCCACAGGCAAAAGAAAGTTAATTATCATCAGAAACATTGTTGAATCGCATGCCAGCCCAATAAGGTTGACCATGGAAAGAGAGAGAAAAGGGACCAACAGTGGGTTACACATACCGTCCACACTCCCTAATCACTCGCGACTGGCCAAGCAGCACGGCGAGGAGGTTGCCGAAGGAGCTCAGGGCGATCAAGAAGTTAAGCCCCCTCACGGCGCCGCTGGACCCGAACACATTGGTGAAGAAGAGACTTGCCGCGATCTGCTCTGCAGCGGCGAGGTCCTCTCGGGGAACTTTGATGATATTAGTCACAGACGAAATGAGCCTTGGAGGCGTGCGGTGGATCCTGCTTACCTGCTGCAAAGTAGGCGATATTGGCCAGGATATATAGAGTTCCTACAATGGCAAGAGAAATATAGCCATTTTTTTGTATCTGTTTGATTGGGTTCTGGTTTGTGCGTTAGTAAGGTAGATCAGATATGTGATCACCTGCACTGCCCTCAGACGCGATTCAAACTTACCTTGACTTCGTTAACGACATTGAATGCGTTGGAGTACCCGGCGTATGAGAAGGCAATCTTGTACAGGGCATTTGTCAAGCCGTACGCAGATGCGGCGTCCTGGTGGAACGAGTCTCGGAAGTTGACGAGCGGATCCTGGACTCCTGTGTGGCCGCCCAGGACGACAAGCCCTGTGATGGAGATGAATACAAGGGCTGTTTAGCGTTAGTGAGGCGCTCTGATGTTTTTTTCTTTTTCTTTTTCTTTTCTTTCTTCCTACTCTCAAAAAGCATTGGAAAAAGGCGAGGTTGGGGACTACTTGCTCAAAACCTTGACGATCCCCACACAGTTGGAAAAGTAATAGGAAAATTTGGTGTGGAGAGCAACAACTGTGGCAGGTCAGCTATATCTGGGCCAAGAGAGACAGAGAGATGTGAAGAGACGGAGGCAAGTATTCTTGAACGCACGAAGGAAAGCGACTGTATATCCTGCAACGGCGACTCCCTTTAACTGCCATCCAGTGTAGTCATGACCGCTGGTGGCAAATAGGTATTCAGCGAGTACTGTTTCTCGTGTCAGAGATAGACATTCAAAAATGTTGACATCTAGGCAATGTCTTACCAATGGAATTACCACTGCTGAATGAAAGGATCACGGTCTGGAAGGCAAACGCCGTGGGGAACAACCATCTCGGTCGAGGAAACGCCTGCTCCAGATACACCACTTCCGAACCGCTGCGGTTGGAGAAACACGAAGCAAACTCCAAGTACACGGCAAAAGAGGCCACCGAGATGACCAGGCCTATGAACCAGTAGATCATACTCAGACCAACGCTGCCCGTGTCCTTTAGAATCGTCGAAGCTGGTGGTTGTTGTTGTGTCAGCACGGTTGGAAGTATCAGATGACTTTGTAAAGAAGTTACTCAAGCAGAAGAGAAGATTATTACACACGGGTTGAGTACACTCCGGTTCCTATCATCATGCTGATATTCAGGAAAATGATGGTGAGAGAGCCGACCTCGTACCCCAGCGGCGAGTCGACCTCCACTGGAGCCCCCGTGGCCTCCTGATAGGTCGGGCCGGAGTCATTTCCTGCTTTCTCGACGACGTAGTGCAGGGTGCCGTCTGTGACTTCTGACTGGTCCTCTACGACGGTGTCTGGGGCCTGCTCCCGCTGGCTGAACGGCCGTCGCCAGAATGCCATGGTGTTGTGCCTGAGGCAAAGATGATCGTCGGTGAACAGGCACAAGGGTTGAGAGCTGGATTGATACCGATCTAGGAAACAGGAGAGTGCATCAAGGAAGGCCACTCATATGTACGCCTGGACCTGAGGCAGTAAGTAAGATGCACGAAGATAAAGAGGCAGAACCAGAGAGATAGGTATGATCCTACACTGACAGCCTGGGTCACTTATTATAAATACTGAATCTCGACCGTGGCTCGTAACGACTCCACTGCTCAATGACGAGAGATAGGGATTAGATGGCAAGCAGCTCCAGTTCCTGGCCGAGCTAGATATATGTTTTGTAGTAATTAGCTAATAACTAAGGTGCGTAAGTACACTGTATATTATGCGCCCAAGGTTTAGTCCGGGTAAAGGCAGCCAAGCTCCCCTGAGCGGATAAGTCCGTGGTCTACTGCAGTAGGGGCAGCAGACCCTCCTATAAAGGGGGTTGATGATCTTGCCTGGTTTGCTCTCAAGAACCCATTATCTATTCCAGATCCCTCCACGGCTGTTGATATCGGATGCGACCTTACCTGGGCTTGATATGTGGCCCTGGAACCCCCCTCCCCCTTGCTCATCGTGGGGAAGATGTCGCCATTGCGGGCGGGCGCTGGTGTAACGTGCCAGACCAAACAAAAGCAGCCTCCTGTACCGTGGGCTCTGTAATCGGTGTACGCGTCCAAGCGCCTATTGGGCGTTGTTCTTGATTACTATATATGAAATTTGATAGCAGAGATTTTGAGTTTGATGCACAAGAGGTTCGGTGGTTTGACCTCGGGCCGGAGCGATAATATCCTCTTGTGTTATGCGGCACTTATCACACCACAGGACGCTGTAAAGGTGAACTCATCCTGGTGGCTATCATTCATTGTATATGACCGTGAACTTCCAGCAGCTATAGATCACGACCCTGCCACGATCTGGAGAGAATGCACCATCTACACGAACACGCCGGCGCCGTCCTTGTCGAGAAAGACAACACACACACACACAAATCTATATATAGGGGATATCATCATGTCACACTAAAAGACAAACCAGCACAGCATCCCTCTACACTGGATACTACAGGTGAACTCCTCTACGCCACCCTCTGCCCTCTATCGAGACCCCAGCCCGCCTTGAGCGACAGTTCCCACGACGCTGCAGCCAGCTCACGATCATCATCATCATCATCATAACTATCACTACTCCCAGCAGACATGGCCATTGTGTGGCCAGGAAGGCCGAACGGGAGGATCTCCGGGTCGCAGGTAGCACCATCGGCAGGGAGGGCGCCGTCCTGGAAGTACTGGCGCACAGCTTTGGCCGTGCATAGAGACGGAGCAGCCAGACTCGTGTGCTAAACGGATTATCACGACAGATAACCATTGTCAGTCAGCAAAAGCCTACCTTTTTACGCAGACCATTTTTCCGACGGTGGAGAGAAAGACATGTCAGACTTACACCATACGAGTTCTGGATCAGAACCACGGAATCCTCAAACCCGGCCGAGTTGTTCCTCGCACTGACGAGCGGGGTGATGTTGTCGGCCAGATTGGCAATGAACAGGACAGGAGAGCTCGTGCTGGCGGTGAAGGGCCCGCTGAAGCGCCACCTGGGCCGCACGGTCCTGCCGGCACAGGCAACGCGGTCCTTGATGACGATGGCGCCGGAGCTCCGGCTGAGGTGCTCCATCTCGCGCACGCGGCCCTCGAAGGCGCGCGGGTCGCTGCCCAGGGGCTCGCCGTCGGCACAGAGGATGGCGGGGAAGGCATCACCGCTGCCCTCGTCGCCGCTGGACAGGGGCACCTCGGGCGGGACGTACTCGGCGGAGCAGACGTCAGAGAAGGGGAGACCGTCGCGCGTGACAAAGGAGAAGTAGGGCTGGGCGTCGCCGCGCTCCAGGCCGGCCAGGATCTCGGCGAGGCGGGGGAAGTAGTAGTTGGGGCGGTAGAGCGAGGTGGCGGCCAGCTGGCGGATCTTGGAGTACGTCACCACCTCGGGCAGCGCTGAGCCGACGAGACTCTGCTCTGGGGGCAGGTGGATGACGGGCTGGACACGGAGGCGCTCGAGGATGGCCTCGTGCCGCTGCCTGATCTGGTCTGGCGACGACGACGATGACGACGACGATGAAGAGGAGGAGGGCGCAGCAGCAGCAGCAGCAGCAGCAGCAGCAGCAGGAGGAGGAGGAGGAGGAGGAGGAGGAGGAGGAGCATAAAGGCACATTTCTCGGGCCCGGCCTGGTGGCACAGGTCGTAGAAGGCCCGCATGACTGCGTCTGCGTCCCGGACGGCGTTGACGTGTCTGCTGTTGAACCACTCCTCGTAGTCGACGTTGCCGTCGCTGACCAGGCGTCCGACCTTGTCAGGATACAGGGCGGCAAACACGCCGCCGAGGATGGTCCCGTAGCTGAAGCCCCAGTACTGCAGCCTGTCCTGGCCGGCCTGGTGCATCATCTCCAGCAGGTCGCGGGCGTGGGACGCCGTGCCGATGTGCTCCAGCAGGCCGCGGTGGTGGTGGTGCTGCTGCTGCTCGCAGGCCATGGAGTACGCCGACGCCCGCGCCCACACGTCGTACAGGACCCCGGCGTGCGAGTCGATGACGGGCGTCTCCTGCAGGGCCCAGTTGTGCCGCTTCTCGACCGTGTCCCAGCACTCGATCCTGGGCACAGAGGCGCCCACGCCGCGCGGGTCGAAGCTGATGATGTCGTGGTTGGTGCCGACGATGGTCTGCAGCTGCCGGCCGTGGTCCCTCAGCGACCAAATGCCCGACCCGCCGGGCCCGCCCGGGTTGAAGAAGACGGGGCCTCGGTAGTCGCTGGTGTTTGTGTTTGTGGCCCGCAGCCGGGCCATGGCGATGACCACGCGCTCCTCGTCGTCGTCGGGCTCGAGCCAGTCCCTCGGCAGGTCCAGGCGGGCGCAGTCGTATTCGCTGTCGAAACATGGGTGCCACTGGAGGGTTCGGCTGGGCGGTATGGTGGCCCATGAGAAACCAGCACCACTGGCAGCAGCAGCAGCAGCAGCAGCAGCAGCAGCAGCTGTGGATGACGATGGTGGTGATGATTGCACCTCGTAGATTTTCTGTCCTGGACGTACAGAGTCGTGGACCGTGAAACCCAAAAAGACCAGGCCTGTTATCACCAGGACAGATAGAAATACCGCTGGGCCGCGGGGTGTGCTGTTATCATTCCTCCTCCGCGGCAGCAGCAGCAGTGGCCGCAGGAGGGGAGCTTTCTCAGAGTCCATCCTCAGAGGCGCCGACGCCGGGTAGGATTTTAAAAAGGAAGCACAAACAAGAGAGCAGGAGAGGGTGACAAAAAAAAAAAAAAAGAAAAGAGAAAAGAAACAAAAACGGGCAAAAAATTGCAACTCAGGAATGGATCAAAAACACATGACAACACACAACGGGATCAAGGCCCAAAATAAGAGAAGAAACGGAAGGAGGATTAGGGCCAGCCGACATCCATGGGAATCAAGTCAGGGATGGGTTGTTTGTGTGTGTGCAGCTGACGACCGACTTGTCCCGCAGCAGTAGATACTAGATATGCAAAGCACCTTGCCAGCGATAGCCTCCTGATAGTCGTCAGATCCGGAAGATAACCTTCTTAAGTGGGGCAGGTGTGGTGTCGACCACTCACGTTGAGACTGAAACTAAGCCTGTCCATCTCTCTTCTCTCCTGGCCCGGGTGTGCACATGTGCCACCGTACGTCCGTAGGAAGGGTGCAGGTCAGTCTCTCTTCTGTCTTCTTAGGGGTCCAGTGTTCCTTCTTCTTCCCGCTGGGTAGAAAATGTACCCATGTAACATCTGGTGGAAAGAAAGTCCCGAAGACAAGACCACCCGCGTGGGGAAGCGCCGTTGTCTCAGCCAGGACTGCAGCACACCAAGTACCTCAACACCATCTTCCACTCTCCCGTCCGTCACCTGTTCCCACCCACGAGTCGTTTTATCTGGCGGTTGTGTTTGAGCACGAGCGCCCAGCTGACTCGTCAGGGCGGAATCACGGATGGCTAAGGCGGTCTGACTAGGAGCCCCAAGAAGAGAGTGGTCAGACGGTGAGCGCAGTAGCCTTGAGATCTTCCCGGGCTTTCTGCTCTCGGTTCAGCAACACTCAAGCCTCCGCCTCACTATCTTGTGCTTCGCTTAACAAGCTCTAAGTAACAGCAACAGAAGAAAAGGAAAGGAAGGCAAAACAACGGACTGTAAGAGATATAAGCAATGTATTCCTGACCGGCAAAAGCTCAGACGCTGTATGGTTTCTTCGTCAAGGTACTAAGCTTGTACGTCGACCAGTCTCGAAGAAATATGAACCACCTTCTTGACAAAACCCCCGGCCTCTACCAGGCCACCCACTTCTGCCCACCCATAGCCACCAGACGGTTAAACAGCTCATCCCGCAGCGGCATGGCCGTCACTCTGAACCGGTCCCCCCGCGGGTGACAATCTCCAGCCCGTCCGCCACCTCGCGCTCGAGGGCCCAGCCGACCACCAGCTTCGCCTTCCAGCCGTACCCGCCAAACTTCTTCAGCTCCACAATGTCCGCAACGGCGACGCTCCAGCCCGGGTGCAGGTCCTCGCGCTCCTGGCTGCCAATCTTCTCGATGGTCGAGTCTGTGCTGAACGCCACCGCGGGGATCGTAGACTTGGTCGTGATGTACACGTGGCCCTTCTTCCCCCTGAACCGCGCCTTGAAGTCCACGGGCCCCGAGATGTAGTCTGTGCCGGGCGGCGCCACCACGCCCAGCCTGTCCCTGGCCCTGCTCGACCCCGTGGCCTTTGCGCGCGCAGCGTCGGTGCCCATGGCCGTCTTGGCCGCGCCCTTGGTGGTGCCCTTGAAGAGCCTGATGATCCTGCTGGCCTTCTTGCCGTGCTTGGTGTCCCTGGACGCATCGATGTCGGCCCCGCCCGTCTCGTGCGCCGTCCTGGGGTCGTGCTGCACCGCCTCGTCGAGCTCCTCCTCGGCGGCGTTGAGGGGCGGCTCGGCACCCGTGGCGCGCAGGTGCTGGTCGGTGATGGCGGCAGGGCGCTCGGGCGGCGGGCTGGCGATGGTGGGCGGCGGGGGCAGCGGGGCCTTGTTGGCCTCGCCGGTGCGGAGGAGGGTGATGGTGAGCTGGGCGTTGGTGGGCACGCCCTTGAGGACGGTGTTGCGCAGCTCGAGCAGCTTCTGCCAGTGGGGGAACCGCCGGTTGAGGAGGGCCAGGCCGCGCGAGAGGACAGGGTCGCCAAAGAAGCCGAGCCCGATGCCCAAGGTGGCTCCCTTGGTGACCATGTAGGACGTGGCGACGAGGGACGCGCAGAAGAGAGGCACCAGGAGCAGGGCCAGGCGGAGGCGGTAGGTCGTGGCCGGAAACGGGGGCGTAGGGCTCAGCGCGTTGCCGAACCGCTCCCACGTGTCTGCCACGTCGGCCAGGGCGTGCATGATGGGCCTCATCTTGGTCCACATGGCCGTCTCCATCGGCTCCTTGGTCTTGTCGTGCCTGGCGTGTCTCCCGCCCTTGGCCACGTCCTTTGCGTCGGCAGCTCCCACGGCCAAGGCTGTCGGGTCGGGCGCCGTGTCCCCTGGTGCACCCTCGTCATTGTCGTCGTCGTCGTCGTCATCGTCACCACCGCTGCCGCCCTCGGGGTGTTTTCCTGTGGCGCTGCTGAGAGCGATGGACGCGATGCCGTTGACAAAGTTGTTGGCTTCCTGCTCCACGGCCTCGCCCTTGTGGTTCTCAGGCGCGCCCGTCGCGCTGTCGTGAGACCCCAGCACGCCCGCCTTGGGCTTCTGCACGCCGCCGGACTTGGAGTCCACGAGCGCGACGGGCGCTGGAGGGAACATGATCCCCCGCGACGGCGGGTAGACGATCAGCGTGATGGCCGTCAGCGACAGCACGGGCACGAGAAGGTCCAGGGCCCAGGCGAGGAAATACGTGGCTGCAAAGGCCCATGTCCTACGGGTCTCGCGCCAGGACCGCAGCCGTGCGATGTGTTTGACAAAAGACAGCAGCCCGACGGCGACGGTCATGTACAGCCTCTCGAGGTTGGCTCGCAGCTTGTCGGGCGAGAAGGCCTCCTCGTCGGCGATGTTGAGGTCCAGGCCGCCAGGGACGAGCTCGGGGGTGGACTTGACATGGTACATTTGCTAAAATCAAGGTGTTAGAAGAAGAAGAAGAAGGGAAGGGAAAAAAAAAAAAAAAGATAACAACAGCCGTGGGATAATCGAATATACCTTGTCAAACCGCCTGATGAGCATCCACAGCTCCTCATTGTCCAGCCCGCCCACCAGCGGCTCTGGGATCTCCTGCTTCTTCTGGTTCCACCCCAGGTCGAGCACCTCGGCATCGTGCGCCTGCTGCGCCATCCCCTTCTCCTCGTGGTCCTCCGTGGCCAGGGCGTGCGACAGAGATGGGTCCTCGGCCAGCGTGTGCGACACCTCCTCCTGCGCAGGGTCAGAGACGGGCTGCGTGCCTGTTGATGGGATCGGGAGCACGTCTGCGACTGCTAAGCCTAGAGTGCTGGCGTCCACCCCCAGAAGAGGGTTGGTGGACGACTTTATGGACTCGGGCTCGCCTGGCGGATCTACTTTTTCTGAAGACATCGTCGCAGTGCAGTCACACTTGTTCTGGACGGCGTAAACTATCACAATGGGGTATTGCTGGTCTTCTACACTGCCTCTTGACTTCTATATAAAAACTCCCATTCCTTGGTCAACGCAGCTTCACAATAACAATGACGTTATGGCGTCCCAAGAAAGACCCCTTTCAGCTTGTCTTTGCTAGTGTCACTTTTCCAGAAACGGGAGAGACAAGACAAGACTTGTGGCTTGACGACTTGACCCGTTCCAACTTATCTATTAGCCTTGTTTCCCTTTTTAGTAGGGGGAGGAGACAGAGAGAAAGAGAGAGAGAGAGTGTGTGTGTGTGACGTCTGACGTAGATCTGAGTGGGTTTGTTCTGCGGCTGTGTCGTGAAGACGATGTGTAATGAACTTGCGATACATTATCCATCTTGTCAATCTCCTAAATCTTTTCAATCTCATTATTACCGTTTCCCTCTTTTTTTTTTTTTTTTTTTTTCTTCTTCTCTTCTTTCTAGGTCTGACAATCACCGTCTTGACCCAGTGTACAATTACTTAGGATCGAGGTGATCTCATCAAGGCCCACAGGTTTTCTCGAGCCGCTAAGAAGTAGGCTGATCAGCAAAAATATCCCTTAATTATTACATCATTCATTGATGAGAAACAGCGCCCCAACTTTCCAAGAGCCCGTTTTCCTCGTCGAGAAAGAAGAAGAAAAATACTTGGAAATTAGAGAGAAGAAGAAGAAGAAGAAGAAGAAGAAGAAGAAGAAGAATGTCAGCAAGTCGTTCAGAATCTTAGAATCCTCCTGCAGGGAAACCTTCCCGGCGCAGAATAACGTCACATGGTATTGGACATTTCATGACAAGGAAGGCAAAGTAAAGCTGGAATAGGAACATGTACGTATCTGTACTTTTGGTCAGGATATGTCTTCCCTGTCCCAACAGCAAAGGCACAGCAACACATCCCGCATCCGGCAGCTCCCCTCTGCCCCTCTCTTTTGCTTACCGCGATTCAGGGTTCGGCTTTAGAGCTCCAGAGGTGCTGCATTTCCGATCGCAGCCAGCGCCCGCTGCTCCGCTGGAGTACAGCCGAACTTTGGCGTACCACCCAATCGGAGGTAGGAGAGACATGCTACAGCTCATACATACAGTAGTAGTACCGCGCAAGCTTTGATGGCGGCCCATCGGGCAAAAGACCGTCCCAGCCAACAGCTCGTCTCCTTTCTTAAGATGCGTGGCCCCCTTTTTTTTTTTTTTTTTTTTTTTTTTTAGCCTTTTCTTGTTCTTCTTTTGTCTACCAACCAGTGACCACTAGCTCCTCTGCTGCTGCGACCTGTGGATGTAGTGGGCGGTCCGCATGTGTCTCATGCCAAGCCTATTGTCAACCATAGTAGAAGCATGTGGTTTCAAAGCCCTTTTTAAGTAGATCGACTGCTAGCAGCCATAGTCGTCGTATATAAAGCTTCCCCTCTCTCCGCCCTCAGAAAGCTTATGTGAGAACCATCCGTCACAGTCATCTGAATAATTCGTGCTTCCTCTCTATCACCTCTTATCACTAAACAGAAACAAAGGCTTCACCATGTCGTCAATCCCCAACACATATACGGCCGCCGTCGTCGAGGAGCAGAACGCCGGCCTCACCCTCAAGGAGCTCGAGCTGAAGCCGCCCGGCAAGGGGGAGGTCCTCGTCAAGGTTGTCGCCTGCGGCGTCTGCCACAGCGACGATCTCCTGCGCCAGGGCCATCTGGGCCCCGTCTTCCCTCGCACCCCAGGCCATGAGATCATCGGCGAGGTGATTGCTGTTGGTGACGATGTCACCCGTTTCAAGGGGGAGAGCGCGTCGGAGGAGCCTGGCACGGAGGTGAGTTTTGAGTAGTCTGTTTTGTTTATCTCGTCTATTCTCTCTCTCAGCTTTATTGTCACCACACAACTGACACGCGCACTCTTCTCTTTTTTCAGGACACGACGGTACGTGCAGGAGCTGCCAGCGCGGCATGTTCCAGACGTGCACCAACACCCAGATCAACGGGGTGACCCGAGAGGGAGGCTACGCGACGCACGTCATTCTCCGCCAGGAGGCAGCGGTGCGGATCCCCTCTGACATAGACCCGGCCGAGGCCGCGCCGCTGCTCTGCGCCGGCGTCACCGTCTTCAACTCGATGCGGCACCTCCAGGTGCAGCAGGGCGGGCTCGTCGCCGTGCAGGGGCTCGGGGGCTGGGCCACCTGGGCGTGCAGTACGCCAACAAGATGGGGTACGAGGTGGTGGCCATCAGCAGCGGCGGCGACAAGCGCGACTTTGCCATCCAGCTCGGCGCCCACCACTACATCGACACCAGCAGGGAGGACGCCGTCAAGGCCCTGACCGAGCTGGGCGGCGCCGACATGATCGTCGCCACCGCGCCCAACCCCAAGGCCATCAGCCCGCTCGTCGCCGGCCTGGCCCCCCGCGGGAAGCTGCTCGTCCTGGCGCCTGTCGGGCCCATCGAGGTCGACTCCACCCTCATGGTCATCAAGGGCGCCTCTGTGCACGGCTGGCCCGCCGGACACGCGCTGGACTCGGAGGAGGCCATCGCCTTTGCGCAGACGCATGGTGTCAAGTGCCTGATCGAAAAGTTCCCGCTCAAGGATGCCCAGGAGGCCTTTGACCGCATGACTAGCGGCAACGTCCGCTTCAGGGCTGTTCTGACCATGTAAAGGTGGGAGGGAGGAGGAGGAAAGGCCGGGTGTGCCCTTTTATCAATAAAAAAAAAAAAAAAAAAAAGGTTAGAAGCAGCCGCATGTAGTGGTAATACAATCTTGATGGAGGCACGTGTGTCCTCCACCACATTGCTTTCGAGAGTCTTGTGTCATAAATTATATGTGCAAATATTGGTGATGATGGCTGCTGCTGCAACTCGGCTTGCTTTGGCGTGAGCTGGCTGTGGTCGGGGCTGGCATCAGTCAGGGAGCACTGTCAAACTGCCCAGCCCGCTTGCTCAAGAGCCCAATCCTGAACCACTCGGCAAGCCCTCTCCTCTCCAGAGCGCGGCCAAACTCGGCGACAGACTCGGTCTCGTTGAAGGCGCTGCTGCTGGCTGAGGACGGTGGCGCATCGCCGCCCACCTGTGCCACCACCACCACCTCCTTTTGCTCCGGTTTCCACACGCAGTGAAAGTCCTTGTACCTCAGATCCTTGACTGCGCTGACCCACGAGGTGAGATCTTGGCTGTCTGGGCTCTCCCCGTACATGAGCCCCGGAGAGCCGCCGTAGCGGACGAGCACGAAGGGGACGTTGAAGTGGGCAGCTGCTTTTTTCACGCGCTGCAGCTTCTTGCGGCTGGTGATGTGGTGGGTTCGGATGAGCGTGACGAATGTGGTCCTCATCCTGGAAGGGGAAAGGGCAAGGTCGGAGGAAGGGTGTTGAGGTGGGTGTGAGGACAAGAGACGAGAATGGATGATGGATGATGGATGTGATGACAATGGAAGAAATGAGTAAAGGTGGAAGATGGGAGGTGTTTGCGGTATGTACCCTAACCCTGAATCTTCCCAAAACCAGACAAGAAGGCAAACTGGGCAGTCCGAAGAATGCTGCCAATCTTCCTCCATCTTCTTTTACTGCTTGTTCTTAAGAGTCGTACCGTCTCGATTGTCACTACTGATCTGCTTCCATAGGTCATGAATTCTTGGTAACTAATATTGCTGCTGTCTGGATGCAAGGTTTCCAGGAGTCATGGACCAAAGCATCGCAGATAAACTCCAACGCAAGGCTATTGACGTAGCCCTCATGGATCTACTTAAAATTGCTTCTTTTTGGGGGAGGGGGAAAGAAAAAAATAAAATCACCTCGTCGTAGCTTTTCCAACCCCTATTATTGATAATTAAAAAGACAGTAAACGCGAGATAGCCATGTGGGAGGTCGACTTCCCCAAGTGCTCAGGTTGCGAGGTGGACAAGTCTTATTCCGGCAGATACTAAAATAATTACCACACTTCGATTTCAGTCTTGGCATCTACAGAAACTCGAAGAGGATCACGACTTGGACAGGTGAATTTCCAAGAGATAAATTATGCCTAACTATCAACTTTGATATGTTCCTAGAATGTGGGTGCAGCGTGTCCTGTGGTCAACACCTCGCGTGCGGTTGGTTCATATCCGAAGGGGTAAACCGGGGCTGGTCGACCATACTATACCCTTTTCTGGTCTGAATAGAGTCCATCCGTCAGCCCAGGCACGAGACCCATCACATCGCGCATGGGACGCCCGGGATGCTGGAGCGGCTGCCGGGCCCTTGGGACGTTTCAAACCACGCGCAGCGCTGCGTGCTCTTGATTTTATTTTCTGTCCGTTTTCGAACATGTTAGCTTCTCAGTTCTCGATAATTTATCAGTTCGTTCTCATCAAGGGGGCACTATGGGCCTGCACGAAACTATTCATGTCGTCCATCCAGGGAGAGATGCAGTCACTTGGTCTCCGCCGGGCTTGTCGGAGGTCTTCTTCCTAATTTTAGGTTATATATATATATATATACTGAAGTGGACATATATTAATGCCATATCCCTTGCTGTACCTTGCTGTACATGTCTCGTCGTAGCCGTCTTGAAATATAGACAAACTGCAAGTCGGATTCACCTCTCGACATTTTTCTTCCCTTGTGCTTACCTTGTGTTTCTCCTCCTTTCTTTTTCTTCCAGCGTGGATTTGCAAATCATTGCTGAACCTGCGCTTCTTCTGAGGACCGTGCAGGCATCTTACGGTCTCATGGGCCAAATCGCCGGAAAGGCGCCCATGATGTTGGGCGTCCTTTGGACGTTCCAGGTCATTGCTTTCGCCCTCGTGGGTCTTCGCCTTTATGCTCGTCTTGTTGTGGTGCAGACGTATGGATGGGATGATCATTGTTTCAACGGAGCCGTGGTAGGTATCCAATATATATCTCAGCGGGATTATGCGTATTGATCAGGAGAAAAGGAAAAGAAAAAGAAGAAGAGATCATCATCATTTGGGATTATAGACGGCTGACAACACTGACAACACAGGCACTCCTTTTCGTGTACAACGTGCTCATCTCGGTGGCAGCAACACTAGGCGTAGGCCAGCAGCAGACGGGCCCCTTCACCAGCGATAGCTCCAGCGCCCTCCTGCTCGTCAACATTGCCCAGAGCGTGGTGGACGCCATGGCCATCCTCGTCAAGGTCTCGATCGCCCTCTTCCTCCTGCGCATCGTCGCCTCCAACAGGGCACACAAGATCCTCGTCATCGTGCCCGTCACCATCATGACCATCATCGTCCTGATCGCCCTGCTCGTCCTCTGGTTCTCCTGCACCCCGATCAGCTACTCCTGGGACCTCTCTATACCAGGTGGCCAGTGTAACGGCGACGAGCAGTTTGTGGTTGCCCTCCTGGGCGGCCTCTCGATCATCCTGGTCGAGATATTCTATGCGTCTTTTCCCTGGTATCTGGTCCGGAAGCTGCAGATGCCCAAGAGAGAGAAGATCCTCGTCGGGTCGTGCATGAGCTTTGGCTATCTGTAAGCCTGGAGCCATTTCCCCAACCTCCTCTCACGAGGACAGAGCTGATGTAGCATTTTTCTTCCGGCGCAGCTCAGCGTTGTGCAGCATATACCGACTGCTTGCACTATTGGATCTGGCATATGCCAGCAACGAGAATTATTTCTGTAAGATTCCTATAAGCAATCATTTGTCCGCCATGGTCATCAAGGGAGTACTCGAATCCACTGACACAGAGCCTCTCCAAACGGTACTCTCACAGACACCATCGTCGACCTCTTGATTTGGCACGCAGCAGACATAACCACTCAGCTCGTCAGCATAGGCATAACAGTCTGCCGGCCCCTGTACAAAGACTGGCTCAACAACGTCGCCGACCAGATCGAAAGCATAACCAACTCCTCGAGCAGGAATAAGTCTAATCCGTCGGGGTTCGGCGGCGGCGGTGGCGCCGGCTTCAGCGTGATCGCCCTGCAGACGATCGGAGGGACCTCTGCCAACCCCCACAACAAGGGCGGCGGCGGCGGTGGTGGTGGTGGTGGAGGAGGAGGAGGAGGAGGACAAGGAGGAAAGTCGGCTGGGACTGTTGTTGTGGAGGACGGCGTGGTCACGGTTGAGCGCTCCTGGCGGGTCGAGTCAAACACGAGGAGTGTGCTGTTTCCTGGCGACGACGAGAGCGAGGAGCGCATCTTGGGCAGCCCGGGACATGGCGAGTTTGACAATGGAATATAAGCGGCTGCATTTATGGACAGCCCATTTGTCAACTGGGCTGTTCTGTCGAGGAGCAGGGAAGGGATCGTGGCGGCTCAAGAGCAAAGCGTGGAGTGTGTATCGACCTTTACATTATTTCCTATATCATCTGTAGATTTACCTATTGCTATTTAATACTGTTCTCTTGCAATGGTCTCTCTTGGTCTTTGACTCACATCATCCTTCCACTTAATTAATCTGCCCCTCTCGTGTCATAAGGTCGTATTCATCATGACGGCTTGGTAACGGGCTCAATTCATCCAGCGCTATAAACAACACGGATACGCAGAAGCATCGCCGTCGTTGAACAGATGCGTCCTAGCATCTCCATCGTCCGCATAGAACAGACTACTCCCCTATACCGCCCCCGTGCTGTCCCTCATGTTGGCTACCGTGCTGCTCAGTGCACTGCCCGTGATGCCCAGGAAGAAGTAGCTCCTCAGCATGATGGCCATGTCGACGGCGCCCTGGAAATCAAACGGCAGCGCCCTCAGCTGCCTCAGCGTCTCCGGGTCGTCCTTGGCGATGCCATACTTGGACGTCGCCTTCCACCCCCGCAGCGCCGCCGCGTCCGCAAACCGCTGGATCTGCGACTCGTCCCCGCAGGCCAGGACAACCAGCGGCCTCTCCTGGCCAAGCCCGCCGTACTGCGCCCAGACCTGGTCCAGCGCGTCCAGGTCGACCTTGAGCTGGTTCTCAAACGACGACCAGATGTTGTCCCTCTCGGTGCGGAAGTGGACGCCGATGTAGGGCCGCCTGATCAGCGACAGCACCTCGGTGGCGATGGCGCAGGGTGCCTCCTTGAACCGCACGAGGGCCGACAGGTCGTTCCACAGCGCCAGGTCGCGGCCCGTGGCGTCGTCGGTGATGCGGAAGATGAGGAACTGCGAGGCGATGCTGATGATGGTCGCGCCACTCTCCTTTTCCCCCGTGTTGGTGTTGGTGGTGGTTGTGGTGGTGGTGGTCGCGATGTGGTCGAGGAACCGCTCCCGCCTCAGCTCCTCCTCGAACCAGGCCCTGAACGGCCTCCCGACCCAGAAATACCCGCTGAGCATGCGGAACCCGGGCGCGGTGCCGATGTCGACCTCCCACCTGCGGCGGACGGGCAGGGCGGGCGTGTCCTCGTCGCCGGGGGACCTGAGCTTCATCTGCGGACAGGCGCGGCTCATGGCCGAGACGAGGTGCTGCTGGTCGAACCAGGCATCGTAGTCCATGTAGGCGCTGTCGTTGAGGAGGTTGAAGTTGAGCAGGTCGTCGCTGTCGCGGAGGGGCATGGCAGGGAGGACCATGTGCACGCCTGCATCGATGGCCATCTTGAAGCAGACCTTGACCTGGGAGATGATGGATGTCATGCCCGCGAGGATGCCGCCACACTTCAGGTAGACGTCCCTGTTCTCTTCCTTCCACTCTGTCCTCGCGCAGGCTGCCCTGAGGCCTGGGAAGTCATATTTGGTGGCGGCGGCCGAGGCCGAGAAGATCTGATCGAAATATGTCTGCACATGTGGCGGCACGGCGAGGCTCGGCCTGCTGGATGATGGTGATGATGAAGCAGACCCCAACAGTGACTCAGAGGTTGCAGACGTCAGCGAGGTCGAGTAGCCCCCGAAATAGATGGCCCACACCACCAAAAGGCCAAGGGCAGCGAGGGCGACATGCTTCTGCGAGGTGAGCATTCTGATCGGAGCCTAAGAGCCCACCATCTGGGGCTCAACCGCCTATTGTTGTGAACTTCTTCTGTTCTCGATAGGACGATACTATCAAGAAGAAGAGAGAAGAAGGAGGAGGAGGAGGAGGAGGGAGGAGGAGGAGGAGGAAACTGGTGGTAGTGGTGCTGGTGGGCACTGACGGGTGTTCGTTAGATATGCCGGAGAATTAATATTACTGTGATTCAAATGAGAAAAGAGACTCACTTGGACCACTCAGAGAACGAATGAAGTCCAACGTCATCCTCGCGTTGCATTAAGTACCAGACAAGGGCACTTGGCCCGTTTGACAGCACACTGACTCCTCATTTGCGCCAACACAACCCGCGAAGCCAAATACTGGGTACTTTCGTGGTACTACTATGCAGAGAGACAGAGTGTGTGTGCCTATCAGATCTGCGCACCCACAAACCGCGGCTGCATGTGCCGCCGCGCGTCGGCGGGCCTTGATTCCTGTTCAGGAGGAAACCCGGGGATGGAGTTCGTGGCCCCCTCGTGCCCCCCTTTTCCCACCCCCTGTCTTCAGTTGAACCTGGACTGTGGGACACCACTTGGCTTGGCTGCCCGCCTTTTGGGCCACCAGGTATCTAGTATCCTTGTGAGAGAGCGATCATCACAAGCTTCGTCCGTCCAGTATTGTGTAGATCAGAACCATCTTCCCTCGGCTTTCTCTTTTGCTAAGATCGTCGTCGCCGCCGCCGCGTAGATCATACTTCTGCTTGAGCACTTGATGGCGTTCACCATGGTCATCTTCAGCTCGGGAGTTCTTCTCAAGTGAGCTTGTGTAATGATATGATTATTGCTGCATGCTGTGAAGCACGAATTATGACATCATCTTGAGAGTGATGATAATCATACCAGTGGACGATGAGACTCACGCAAGTAAATTCCAGTTGGACCTCGAATGAACTGAACATGACTGACCTGCTCCTCAGCGCCCCCCTTCTTCCTGAACCATGGCCCTGTACAAGGCTGAAATCGGCACTGACACACACACACACACACACACACAAGACATATACAATAGAATATCCCTCTCAAGCTGTGAAGACAGCCAGGGTCCGTGGAAACTGGCTCAGGTTCACCTGGAGCCTGGACTGCAGTGTCATGGAAGCCAGGTCGTCGCTCTCGCCAACTTGACCAGCAGCCTCGACCGGGAAAAGCCAAAAGCCAAAGGCCTGCTCCTTCTTGGGCCGCGGCCAACCCCCTTCTCGCCGGTGGCCCAGGGCGGCAGATCGCTATGGGACCCAACCGGCTGCTTCCACTGCTTTCTTTCCTTCTCCTCGTCGTAGGCCCACGCCGGTATGAACAGCCAGTAGTCGGTCTCCAGGACCTCGTAGTCCGGCACCCACTTCCTGACGAAGCGCCGCCAGCGCAGGAGGAGCTCTCGCGGGTCGACGCTGCCCATGTTCACGGCCTCGAGCACCTTGTCCTCCCCGATGCCCGGGCCCGCGCCCAGGCGCTCGAACGATGCTGTCTTGCCGGCGATGGGCAGGATCTTGTTCCCGTGCACCTGGCCCTGCATCATCCTCGCCGCCCTGGCCACGAGGGAGTTGATGGGGCGACACTGGAGGTGCAGGAACCACACATCCTGCAGCTGCGCCAGGGTCTCCTCCAGGATCGTCCGGTGGCGGGCGAGAGGGAGGTCCGCCTCCTTGAGCAGCCGCAGGTCGTTGTCGCAGAACCCGCCCAGGTCGACGGCGAGCCTGAGCAGGCCCACGCCTTTCGGATCGTACGCCTTGAGGTCCCACAGGAAGTCGAGCAGCGTCTTGTGGACCGGCGAGTCGGCCTTGAGGTGGAGCACGTCGTGTTCCGGGTTGAGGTGCAGCACCGTCTTCTCGGTGAAGTCGTGGCCCTTGATGTACACAGGTATGTGGATGCGGTAGACGCCCAGGGCCGCCTGTCTCGCCTCGCTGCTCACGCGCATGAACTTGCTAAAGAGCTTGACGCTCCGGATCGTGGGGCAGTAGAGCTCGCCGCTGATGATGTTTCCAAGGGCGTTCTTCTTGGTGTACCGCGGCGAGGAGGCTGCAAGCTCGTACTTCTGGCCCTGGTGGAGTTTTATGTTGATCTGGATGAGACGCTCACGAGGAATGGCAAATTCCCAGATGTGCAGCCGCAACTCTTTGGGTAGGAGCGGGAACAGCGTGAACGTATCCTCCTGACCCGGAGCCTTGAGAGAGTCGGTCGCCGTCTGTATGCTGCATGCCGAGTCCGAGTCCATCTTGGTTTCGGTTTCTCTCTCTCTCTCTCTGTGGTCCTTCGATATCTTGTTGTCCGATCCAATTAATACGTATTAATACGGCCAACACGAGGATAAAAAAAAAAAAAAAAAAGAAGCCTCCGGATCTGGTGGAAACTGCACGTCTTAAATCAGTCCGAGAGCCCCTCTATCACAAGCTCTGATAGTATCCTGAGGGTGAAGCAAGGGAGCGTGCGGGGAAGAAACATCCCCGCTTGCTGAACATAAGTGACTCCCTTTCTTAAGTCAGACAATCAGTCAATAATCTGCGAGGCTGTTGGGGCCGTCTCGGGCGGGGTCTCCAATGTCACCGTTATATTCCAGTAACATCGCTTGCACAGTCTAAGACACGCGGTGCATATATTGGTGCGGCCTGTGATATTGCTTCTGCAGGCTGCGCCAATCTTGTCCTCTCGATTGACGCCCAACAGATGCTTAATCCTTGTAAGCTTCATTTGGTGACCAGTGCTGAATCTCGGGTTGAAGAAGAAGCAACGTCTAGCACGACAGTCTGGCCGTGCTGTACGAGGCGCCCGTCACAAAGGTCCCAAGACATGTCTCAGGTACACTATGGCTGAGCAATTTCGAGGAGGCGGTAAACAAGTCAGCCATCTCTAGGGTAGAGGCCGATTTTCGTGGCTCGCTTACGGCCGAATTCTCTGCAGCCTCTCGCTGGCAGGGACTTTGATTGCCAGTACTACTGTAAGTATGTACTTCTGAATCCCTTGCATCGCCCCTGTAATCTGCGTGCGGTCAATAGCTGTGCAATAGACGGCTTGCTCCCAGTCACTATGTTCTGACGTGCCTCTTTCGCATGGTAAGGCAAGGCGAGAGAATCTTAGGTGTTGTGTTGCCGTTGCAAGTCGCCACTTGATTGGCCTCTTCGGCCCGTTCATGAAGCCAATAGCAGGAAACTATCATGGTTAGCCTGAGAAAGACTTGGTGCGTGATCAAAATGCCCAGGCCTACGTCGGGACAAGGGCTCGAGACGAGCTACCGCAGAGGCCGGCTGGAACACATCTCTGCTTGTGAAAAAGACCCCGAATGGCACCAACCCAGATGATTTTGGGCGGGGATTGGGTTCGAGGCCGACTTGTTGTGAACAAAGAACCTGACCATGAAGGCGGGTTCGGTCTCGAGCTTGTTGTTGTTGGTATGGGAGGGTCAGGGCCAGAAAAGAGGTCGTCTCAAGGAGACTCGTCCCAGTCGTCGCAGTCGAGGAGAGACGAGAGAATACACGGGAAGAAAGGGCGGCCTCAACCGGTCCCGAACTCGTGTGTCTGAAAGCCTCGCGCGCATCTCTGGCATTGGAGGACAAATGCCAACTGGGGGCCAGTTCCACGTTGGCGTTCCAGCCAGACCAGAGATAACAAAGCAATTCTGTCGACCAGGTCTTTGGTGCACAAACCATAAGGGCCAGCCAGTTCTAGCCCGCGCCACCGGCTTCGCTTCCGTGGTCCACCGAACAGGACAACCCCTCATCCGCTTGGCCAGCCACAACAGCTGTTCGTGTTCTAGGACGCAGTCCAACGAACAGAACCCCAGGGAGAAGGCGCCTGATTGTTTGTTAGCTTGGCGTTACTGCAGGCCTAGCAGCAGCGGGAACCCGTTGGACGATGCCATAGGACGATATGCCTTGGGACGCCACCACCCCATGGGACGACCACGATGGGACGATGCCATGGTGCGATATGACCAGACCACCAGAAAGACGAGCATGAGGAGCTCCGGCAGGGGGGAGAGAGAGAGAGAGAGAGAGAGAGAGCTCTTGCCGCCAGCTGTTGCTGTGCGAGCAAGTCTCGGGTTCTCCGCCGCGCAGCACAACAAGATCTTCTGCCAGGTTTCAGCTTGAGATTATCCATACCTGAGTACCTGTTGGACAAAGTGTGGCGGGGGCCTGGGTTTTACTACGTAAATGTTAGGACTTGCTTCGTGAGCCCCGCCCAAAACCCGCCTAAATCGTCACAAGCATTATACTAAGTAAGCAGCTATGGCGGGAGCTGGGCAGGCGATAAGACGATCTGGTTCGCGCGGTGGGGTTACCAGTCTCCGTTCCCAGGGCGGCAGGGGTGTTTCCAGCAAGGGTGCGTCCCGGGGCTCTGGGTTCGTTGGGGCGAAGGGGCCCAGGAGCAAAGGAGGGCAAGGGCACCGTCCCAGCAGGCATGTGCTCTGGTATGCGATCTGCTCCCTGGATGCCAGACTCCAAAAAGGTTTCCTGAGCAAATAACCCAATTCTGCTGACCGACGTGGTTGATCGTTCCGCCACGTCGTTGACGACGCCGACCGTCGTCGTGCTTGTTCGCTGCCACCGACCGACCTCCCTCCCCCTCCCCCTCCTCTCTGGCGTTCCCGCCTTCCTG
This sequence comes from Immersiporthe knoxdaviesiana, assembly GCA_021117315.1. Lineage (NCBI taxonomy): Eukaryota > Fungi > Ascomycota > Sordariomycetes > Diaporthales > Cryphonectriaceae > Immersiporthe > Immersiporthe knoxdaviesiana. The sequence continues at coordinate 320,768 of CP088207.1, forward strand.
CGTGAGCTGCGTCCTCCTCCTGTCGTCGGTTGTGTTTCCATGGCAGGCCGCAGCACACGCGAGGCGCTGAACTCCAAGGGGCCATGGACGTCAAAGAGACAGACACGGCGGCGGCAGTTGCTGTTCCCACGGCCAAGACACTACATGGGGCTACCGCGATAGAAAACATCCGCGAGAGGGAGACATTTAGGTTCGTCGTCGATGATCTCGATCGGCAGCAGTGACGCCGGCCCCTGCACAACCCAGCTGCGGCCCTAATTAGACTGACTGACAGCGCACGGTTTTTTAAAATTCAGATACGACGACCTCGGCTGGACGTCCGCAGCACTGAACGACCTGCATGACCCGATCCCCCCAGCGCCCTCGTCTCGTCCAACGACCAGAGCCTCACTGCATACGCCCAGCTCGGCGTCCACAGGTTGAACGTCAAGAGGGCCCTGATATCGCTCTTCGACCGAGAGCGCCAGCACATCGTCGCCGAAGCTACTCGAGCCTCGCCCTTGCGCGCGAACTGCAGACCGGACGGGAGGGCAAAGGACACGTCTGCCCGCCATGTCTCGTCAGAAGGTCAAAACGGCGCAGACCTTGTCTCAGCAGTGGCTGGTCCAGAGAAGGACGAAGGAGAATTTGCTGGCAATGGCCTCTGGCTCTGCGGGACAGCAATCCCGCGCTCCCTTGGCATATGCGAGCATGTGCTCATAGCGTCTGGAGCGCCGAGCACCCACACACCGGCCGTGGACATGGCGGCAGCTTGTGCGCCTGACGAGCTTCCGGTCTCGGTCGTGTCGGACCTGGGAGCCGACCAGCGCTTCTCCAATCGACCGTATATCTGCCAACCGCCCTTTAACCGTTTCTATGCCGGCGTCCCCATCCGGACTCCAGGACCTCACGGGATGAACATTGGCGTGTATTGTGTATTCGACACCGAGCCTCGTCCGCACGGTCTGAGCAGCGACGAGATCAGCTTCATGCAAGACATGTCGCAGACCGTCATGGGGTATCTCGAGTGCAGGATGTCACACGGCCGATTTCAGCGATCAGAGAGGATGATCCGAGGGATGGGTAACTTCGTCGAGGGTATGGACTCGCTTGCGGCTCCAGGGAACCGTGGCCCTGGCTGCTCCAACAGGCGGCAGTCGAGAATGGTCAACCTGACGGGGCTGGGGCCTGGTGGCAGGAAGATATCGAAGCCAGCGATGCCTGCCAAGAGGCCGGACACTCTTCTGAAGAGTCTCAGTGGCGGCAGCCGTACTTCGGACGAGGCGCTTCTGTCGCCACGCACCTTCACCTCTACGCCGCCATTGAAAGACCTGCCGTCTCTCAGCAGAGGCAGCCCGCGGTTGGAGCCTACCACTGCTGCTGCCGAGTTTAGGAACTCTAGACAATCCCTCTCGTTGATGACCGAGGACTCATCGCAGTGCTCAACGCCGCGGCCAGCATCGCAGCAGTCAGGAGACATCAGTCCGCGCCCTGCTGTGCTCTCACAGGTCAGCACGGCCGATCTCCAGCTGGCAGAGACAGGACGCATCTTCGCAAATGCCGCCAACATAATTCGGCAGTCCCTGGAAGTCGACGGGGTGCTGTTCCTCGACGCCACGGTGCGATCATTTGGCGGCTTGGTGGGGCCGCATAGCGAGCGCAAGGTGTCAGTGGTGGGGATGGAGAACCTCAACTATCTCAGCAACGACGATGACTCGGCCGCTACCACACAGACACCGCCACCAGCTAACAGAGAAGACTTCTGCAACGTCCTCGGGTACGCCCTGCCACACGGCTCAAGCATAGCAGGTGATGGTGTGCCGTGGCAGTTTGAGGGCCTGCGGGATAGGACGCTGCAGAGACTGCTCAAGAAATACCCGCATGGTCGAATCTTCAATTTTGAGGCTAATGGAGAAACCCTGCAGCCCTCTGTCGCCCATGACCAAGAGACGCCAAAGCAGAGTGTTTCTGGCCTGCGAAAGAGTTTGCATGACGATCTGGATCTCGGGGAGGCCTCCCCTGGGGCGAACAGCGCTGAGACACACAGCGTGCCCGCGATACGGCGGCAGCGGTGGAATGCGGCTGATTCGATCATTCATCTGTTTCCTGGGGCACGGAGCGTGGTGATGGTGCCCCTCTGGGATGGGCAGAAGAAGCGCTGGGCCGCAGGTGGATTCATCTGGATGAAGAGCCCAACACGGGTGTTTACCACAGATGTAACGCTGAACTTCCTTCGGGTCTTTGGCCTGATCATCATGGCTGAGATCTTACGCCTCAATACCAAGGCCGATGAGACTGTAAAGAGCAATATCCTGGGCTCCATCAGCCATGAGCTGCGGAGCCCGCTGCACGGCCTGGTTGGTGCCGTGGAGCTCCTGAACGACAGTAAGCTAGATGCTGTTCAACAAAACGTGCTCAACATCATTGAGACCTCGGGAAAGACGCTGGTCGACACTATCAACCACCTGCTCGACTACAGCAAGATCAATAGTTATATCGAGAACGACAAGAAAGACAGCCTGCTCGGCAAGGTGGGCGTGCAGCCCAAGGAGAGGTCGGTCCAGGAGAAGGCCAAGTCGCAGGTTCTCCCGGTCGAGCTGGACTGTCTCGTCGAGGAGGTCGTAGAGAGCGTCCTGGCCGGCTTCAGCCATGAGCGGCTGTCAGGTCCCCGCGCCGCACGGGATGTGACAGCATATCCAAGATATGGCGAGCTGTCTGCGTCGCGCAGCGTCCCGTCGCTGCTGGGCGAGTCCGCCAAGGACCGCGTCCAGATATATCTCGACATGGAGCCCTCGGCATCGTGGCGCTTCCGCACCCACCCGGGAGCCTTTCGGAGAATCGTCATGAACCTGTTTGGGAATTCTCTCAAGTTCACCAAGTCCGGTTTCATCAAGATCAGCCTGGCCCAGGAGACAGCCAAGCCGTATGAGGATGGCTCACCCGACACGGTGCTGCTGACCGTGGCGGACTCGGGCAAGGGCATCAGCGACGACTACCTCCAGAACCATCTGTTCACCCCGTTCTGCCAGGAAGACCATTTCGCACCCGGAACTGGACTCGGGCTGAGCCTGGTGAGGCAGATCGCCGTGAACCTGGGCGGAGAGGTCAAGGTAGCCAGCCAGGTCGGCCGAGGGACCACGATTACGGTGTCGCTACCGCTTCCAGCCGCTGGTGATGATGCCTCGGCAGCAGAGGTGACGGGATCCGGAGGGGACATGCAGGCCCTGAAGGGACTCAAGGTCCAGCTCCGTGGCTTCGATAGTCTGCCGTCTCCCGAAGCACGCCCCGTCGTCCATGGCATTGAGGACTCGGGAAAGCTTTTGGAGTCTCAGGCGCATGTCCTGCAGAACACATGTCGCAACTGGCTGCACATGCAGGTCCTGTCAGAGGCCGAGGCCCGCGCCGCGCAGCCTGACCTCATCATCCACCACGACTGGACATTGTCTTTCCAAGATGCAGAGAGGATCGCGGCGCGAGCCCCGTGCCCAGTCTTGTTTGTCTGCGAGGCATCTGTGGCAGTGAGAAATTTTTCGCGCAGTCTCCCTGATTCCGCCAGTCGAATTCGGACCTTTGAGTTCTTCTCACAGCCTCTGGGGCCTCGGAAACTCGCAAAGGGACTCCTTCACCTGCTCGATATGTGGAAAGCCAAGCAGGAACACAGCAGCCTCGTGCACAACAGCCTCTCGGCGGAGGCACTGCCCATACGCGGAGCAGAGGACCAAGGGATGTCCTTGAATGGCAAGGCGCTGGTCAATCCTGCACAGGAGGCTGAGGTCGTCCAAGACATGATGATGGCCCAGCAGATGAGCGAGAGCATAGTCGCGACACAGTCGATGGGGCCCCAAGCACCCGCCTTACCGACGGCCCCAGAAGATCCAGGCACGATTGGCAGTCCGGCGGCGCCACCAGAGACCTTGGTCTCTGACAGTGTAGAGAAAGGCCCCGCTGTTCTCATTGCCGACGACAACGCCATCAACCTGAAGGTGAGCAAACCCCCAGGACAGCAACTGCACACTGAGAAGACGAATTGGCTGACCCGAGAGCGTCATCTCCCAGATCCTCTCGGCATATATGAAGAAGCTGAAGCTCCCACACGTCACAGCCATCAACGGGCTCGAGTCTTTAACACTGTATTCCCAGTCGCCGTCGAATTATTGCTGCATCCTGACCGACATCTCGATGCCCACAATGGACGGCCTTGAATCGGCGAGGAGGATCCGACAGTACGAACGAACGCATCGACTGAAGCAAACGCCCATTATCGCTCTGACAGGCCTGGCGGGCGTGGGTATCCAGGAGGACGCTGTTGCCAGTGGGATTGACATGTTTCTGACGAGACCAGTCACCTTGAAGAGATTGACGGAAGCCCTTGAGGCTCTTGGTCTTGGGTGAGGGACGATAGGAATAAAGAAGTGAAGAGCTGGATCATGCGGGCTCAAGTGCGATTTGGAGCAGGATCAGGATCAGGACAGGTCTAGGCTTTGGCCAAGGAAAAGGAAAAGGAAAACCTTGAAAAGGAAAACGAGGTTGAGTACTTGAGTAGGAAGGAAAGACGGCAAGACCGAGAGCATCACGTGTGTAGCGTGAAGTGTGCACTGCTCCTTTCAGGGATCTAGATACCTGGGCGCTGCTATTTTGTATACTACAGCATAAAGTAACTGTGGTCACTCCATTCCTCCTTCCTCAACATTGTCCAAAATGGGACAGTGCGAAAGGTGCCCCTTAATAACAGTGATAACTGTGCGCGTGCACTGTGAGTCTTGAGGTTGATCACCAACCCACTCGCGACTTCCATGCTTGGTCACCTTCCCAACTCACATCACCAACAACGAAACCCAAAGGCCAAGCAGTGAGCGAGCCTGCTGTCAACACTTCCTCTACCCCTGCGATGAGAAAAGATTGATACTCCCACTGTTCACATCTCCCACGGCTTGTCAAACCTCTCCCTGGGCTGGTTACAGGGCAAAATCCCGCTGCCATGCGCCACCACCGTCGTGTTTTGGCCAATCTGGCTGTCTTCCACGCCATGCTGAGCTCCTTGGGATCTTCAACGACGGCCAGTTCCTCTCCCGGCCTCCCCATGGTCATCAACACCTGGGGCGGGCCCTTCACAGCAGCCACAGACGCAGCCTTCGAGGCACTCACCGTCACGCCTCATAAAGTCTCGGCTCTCGACGCCGTCCAGATCGGTTGTGCCGCCTGTGAGAAGAACCAGTGCGACGGCAGTGTAGGATTTGGCGGATCCCCAGATGAAAACTGCGAGACTACCCTAGACGCACTGATCATGGACGGCACGACCTTGAACTCGGGCGCAGTCGCTGGTATCAGGCGCATGCGGGACGCCATCGCCGTTGCGAGGCTGGTGCTCGACTACACGGAACACTCCATGCTGTCAGGCGACCTGGCGACCCGTTTTGCCGTGGAATTTGGAGGGTTCGTGGAGGAGACACTCACTACAGAGGGCAGTCTCGCTCAGTGTGGCGCGTGGCGGGCAGCTGGGTGTCAGCCAAATTACCGTGCCGGGCCCGTGGTGCCAGACCCCGAGAGGCAGTGTGGGCCATACACGCCTCTTCAGGGCTTGGATGAGGCGGAGGTGGAGCTGCGGAGGCGCTCAGATGGGTATGCAATATCTAACGGCAGGTCTCATGACACCATCTCAATGATTGCCATCCACGCAGAGGGGACCATGGCAGCTGGTACGTCGACCAATGGTGCAGCCCACAAGATTCCTGGACGCGTCGGGGACGGGCCCATTGCGGGATCCGGTTCCTACGTCGACGGCGACGTTGGCGGCTGCGGAGCGACAGGCGACGGCGATATCATGATGCGATTTCTCCCATGTTACCAAGCAGTAGAAAGTATGCGGCGCGGCATGACACCCCAAGAAGCCGCTGACGACGCCGTAAAGCGCATGATCAAGAAGTACCCCAAGGCATCTACTGGGATTGTCGTCGTCAACAACAAAGGAGAACATGGCGGTGCCGGCTCCGGCTGGACTTTCACATACTCTTTCAGGGGTGGGATCATGAACGAGACGGAAGTGGTGACGGTACCAGCGTTGTTGTCGCCGTGAATACGGTAGCTGTGTCGGGCCATGTCATGCTCCTTGTACGATCCTATCACAACCTACAGATGCTACGCTGCTTGCTGATTTTGCTGACTTGACGGCATCTCAGGCCTAAGCCAGTCAAAGGTGTCCAGGAGGTCGAAATTGAAGAAGCCGCCCATGTCCGCCCCAAAGTCGAGGTTGAGATCAAAACCATGCTCTGCTCCTGTGCCGTTCGATAAGTTCGTGGGGCCTCCGTTGAGTGCCTGGTCCAGAACATGCTGGATGACCGCCTTGCATGAATTGCAGAGATCGCCGTTCGGTGCGCCTGGACTCACCCAGTCCAAGAAGCCAACGAGCAGGCTCAGCTGCTGGATGATGCCCGACTTGGTGACGCCGGGCGCGGGCTTCGGATTCGACATTGGGTTGAGCAGTTCATTACACAGTATACCTCCTGCTGGCGCGGCGTATGCCATGACCTGCGTGTCGCATTATCAAGTCAGCTGAGGACGTCACCTTGTGGAGAAGGGGCCCTGTTTTTGGGCTGATGGTCGGGGGCCTACCAGCCACTCATAATCACCGTGAATGCCGGCCAGGCGATCCATATGTGTCCAGAAGACCAAAGTTGTCGCGACCATCTCAAAGCTGACGCTCAACAAGTCTGCATCGCTGTCGTGACCTCGCTGTACGAGCAGTCGGGCTATAAAGAACAGATTTTGAAGACTCTCGAGATGGACGAGCACCTTGGTGTATAGTGCTGGGCCGGGGATGTTCTGATTTCGCACGTCTTCAGGCCGGTACTGCACTGTCTTTGGCAGCTCCGAGATAAGGGTCAGCTGGTGTGTGTTGAGGGCCCTTTCAAGGCAGCAATAGTCAGCTCAAAGCAACCCAGATCAACCCCTTCTCTGGCATGTTGCGGCTCACAGCAAGGCCTCGATGGACGCAAACATCGGGGGACCCATGGCGAGCTCCATAACCTCATCCTTCACAGTCATCAGCAACCTCCTAGCGCGCACGATTGTGGTCGAGTAATGGTTGCCATCCCGGTTCCAACCCCGGTCATCAAGTCTCTGGACCTCTCTGGCGATTTCTTCTGGTCCAGACAGCAGCACCTCGTCACTTATGTCCAAGGGGGAGGTGTCAGCAGGTATTTTCTGCTCATCAGCGGTGGCCTTCCGCAGAACGATGCGCCGACCTTGTCGACAACAAAGATCTGCGAGATCAGCCGCCTCCTGGCCTCTGACGAGGCGGTCGGCATATATGTACTGTCATGCGGCATGGCGTGCAGGCCCAGGTAAGTGGCAGTCGCGACGACCTCGCCATATTTCCTCCAAAAAGAGGGCGAGGCGTCTCCGCTCAGCATCGACTCCATGATGGCCACCTTGTGCATGAGGTACAGCAGCAGGCTGTTGGGCGCACAGCCCTTGCACAGGTCAATGCAGAGCTGCGCGGCGTACTGATACACCATCATCATGCGTCTCGGATCAACTCCATCCAGCGTCGTCGTCGTGCCGGGTTCGGGCCGGTGCGCGTGATCGGCCAGAGCGGCGAGGCCCCAGTATGTGAAGAGGATGCCGATACACTCCCACCGCATGTTGCGACCAGAGAAGGACGCCATCCACCTGTCAGGGTCGGGCTCATCCTCGAGCCAGGGCCTGGCAGTATTATCCGAAATGACCTTGGCCATCGTTTCTAGGTCGGCGGCTTTCCGCGAGCGCAGTTGTCGGTCGAAAGCGCTGGGGAGCGACTGGGCCAGGTGCTGGCCAGTCAGGCGCATCCAGCCGTCATTGGGGTTCTTGTGCTTATTGTACAGAAGAACAGAGACGTCGTGGCCGGGGATGCGGCGAAGGACGGTGAGGCAGGTCTCGAGGGTCCTGGGGGTCATGCTGGCAGATGTCTTGCCCGAGTCAGGGGCATCTGATGAGGAGCCGGGCGTTCTCATGTTGGATAGTATGGCCGCGCCCTGTACAAGGGAGAGGCTGTTCTGGGTCTCCTGATACACGGCCGAGAAGCTCGTGAAGCCGAGATAACCTGGGCTGGACTCCGAAGGGAGGCCGCGGTCCTCGGTTGGATCCGGCAGGGGATTGACGGTGGATGATATGCCATTTTGTACCGAATGGGGAGTCGATGCTCTAGTGCTCCTACGAGGGAGGTCAGCCTATCGTGCTGAAGAGGGGGGGCTTGTTGTAGTAAAGGAGGGTCTACGGCTCGTAGCCTGGAGGGTGGGCTCATGACCACCAAGACGGCAGAACACAACGCTTCTCTTTCTTGAATGCATACGCAACAAGAAAGCGAAGAAAGAACAAACAGCGACGCCTTGGCTCCAGGCTTGAATCGTGCCCACACCGCTCACTGTTACCAGTTCACAACGGCAAAGCAATCGTCGTCCGTTCCACTGACCGTCTTCTGGCCCCCGCGACCTCGCTCACCCGGCACGGCATCGGCTTTCGGCTGGTGGGCGGCGTCTGCTGCGGCGCCAGGTATACGCAGCCGTCTGTATTGCTCCGAGCACTGCACCTCCCACACATCGGATACGCGTGGTCGCACGACACCTTGCGCCTCCGACACGGCTCGCATGCCTGCAGACGGCCATTGCGGCGGCGTCCTGGCGCGCCAGACGCCGTGGCTGGGGCTGAGGACGAGGTCGGGGTCGGGATCGCGATCTCGTCCATGGCAAGACTTTGCCCAATAAAACCTCGGTTCCTCCTTTATGTATCCTCTGGCGCGAGCGAGTGATGGATATAGTCTAAGAGAAGCTCATCACACCCCAAGTGACTATTTTCTGAGAGGTTGTAGCCTGATCCGCCAGCGCCTAATCTGTTTGTTGTTCCTTCGCTGGAGCTGCTTGCAACGGGCTCGGCGCTCGGCTCTCGGCTTTGAGTACTCGCAGGGGACCCAGCAGACACTCAGCCACAGGCATTTGGACCGCTTTTGAGGAGCCAAGCTCTCGGCCCATCGATTCAAGCAGCCAGCCATAGCTTTATTCTCGTTAATTTGCGCATCCGCATGTTCTCTAGATTGAGCCATGTTGTGAGAATAATGCCTGATTCTTGTGGATTACTATATGTTTGCTGACAAGGTCTCTCTTCTCCCGACTGCTCACTCACTCCCTACCCACAACTCCCGGAGGACTACTCGACAGCTACAGTGGCTATGGGTCACTCTCATGTGCCGTATAGACAAACAAACGCTCGGATTCGATACCATCCGCCATGAGAGATGGCGAGACGAGTCGAGGCGATGCAGTCTGCTTGTCACGGAGACCATTCTTACGCCTATCTTTTGTCTAAGGCAAATAATAACCCCAAAGAAATCGAATGCAGCTTAGCCAGCCTGCAGATTACAACCAGCAGGGGATTTTCTTTAACTGCTGTGGCTGCTTTAGCGTCCCATCATAATTACTGAGATCGGAGCTGAGAACGTTCAACACCACGCCACCCGCTCTCGCTCTCCGAGGGAAGCCCAGAAACTCCCCGAAAGTCCTCAACTCGAAAAAAAACAGCCAAAGGCCAGCCATGACAGACCACGATGGGACCTCTCGCTACTAAATCAAAACACACCTGTCATTCAACCCTGTGTGCTCTGCAGCAGACCACTCTTCCTCTTCAGAAAAGACCGAGTCGAGTCCTCCCCGGGCTTGCCGTCCAGGGGGCCACCTCAGCAGCCTCGGCGCCCGAAACCAGGAGGATCGAACGTCAGCGCTGGAGAGCCGGAATGGCGGCGGGAGCAGCAGCAGCAGCAGCAGCAGCGCTGTTTCCGCCACCCCGCGGATAGACCGCACCAGTGCTCACCAGCAGCTGCTACTGCAGCAGCATCAGCAGTTGCAGCACCCGCAGCTGTGGCCCAGCAGCGACCGGTACGTCCGCTGCACCGAGCCAGGCTGCCACAGGCGGCACTGGGGCGCCCACGGTGCGGCAGGGGTCCTCCTCGTGCGCATCTCCTCGTCTTCGTCTTCCTCCTCCTGCGGGCAACCCGCCAGGGTCCTGCTCCAGCAGCGCGGGCGCGGGTGCCAGTCCGAGGGCACCTGGGCCATCCCGGGAGGGGCCCTGGACGCGGGCGAGACGCCGGCGCACGCGGCCCTGCGGGAGGCGTGCGAGGAGGTCAGCCTGCCGTGGGGCTGTGCCGAGGGCGAGGACCCGCTGGTCGTGCTGCTCGGGGAGATGGTGTCGATGGACCACGGGAGCTGGAAGTACTGGACGGTGATCGCGCGGCTGCGGCGGCCCTGGGAGCCCAGGATACCGCTGGGGGATGTCGAGAGCCTGGCTCTGGAGTGGGTGGCCCTGGACGAGGTGGAGGGGAGGCTGCTGCACCCTGGGTTCAAGGCGGCTTGGCCTGAGCTGAGGGCTCGCATAGAGGGGTGAGGTGGCGGGGGAGGAGTGGTACTGGAGGACAGGCTGACGAGAATATGTCCAAGAGGGCTTGAAATAAGATTTTTATGGTGTAGTAGCTCGTCTTATAGTGTGTATGAGCAGCGTCTCGATTTATTGCCTTCAGCGTCGTTCTCGACCCTTTCCATCGAGACAGGAAATGCTTTCGAAAGACCAGGTTTATGATGAAGAGCTCCTAAGCCACAGAATAGGACGTCGACTCTATATAATATGTTTGAGATTCTGCCGACGACTTGAGACATAAAGAACAACCACATGAGCAGTATGCTCCTCACGTGTATTGCCACCATCAACTACCCATAATCGTCACCAGAAAGTCAACAATGTCATCAACCTCCTCAGGCTCCTTGAACCAGTGGCCCTCCTGCTCAGCTCCAGAGTACTCCCTCCACTCGACGCTCATCCCCAGCCCGACGAGGACTGTCTCCGCCTCCCGACCCAGCTCGACGTCAACATAGGCATCGTCTGTCCCATGACACAGCAACACAGGAGTCGACAGTGCAGTTTCTGATGGATCCGCAAAAACACGTGGGAGAAGGCGCTTTAAGGGAGCCATGATGCCTTCAGCGAACCCATCTGTCTCCTCCTTGGTATCCTTCTTCAACTCAGCTCTCCCATTCCCCTTCAACTCTTCCTCTCCCACTGCGTCAGTCTTTAAATATCGCGAGACATCCTCTGCAAAAGGTAACCACCCACTCGCCCCAACGAGAGCCCCAAGCCGCCTTCCAACGCGCCTCGAGCCCAGCAGCGTCCACAGCCCAACCGCAGCCCCTTGGCTGATTCCCATGAGCGCGACCCTCTGAGCATCCCCTCCTAGCCGCTCAATCTCGCCGTCGAGTAAGGCATTGAGGCGACGAACTGAGTCTTGAAGCGAAGTCGCCTGTAGGCATTCATGCTCGTCCTCTTCTCCATCCTGCCGTGGTGAGGTCGAGTCAGAGGGTGAGGAGGAGGGCGCGTCCTCGAACCATGCTGGTATGAATTCCTGAAAGACGGGGCTCCAGATCTCGCGTGACGAGGGGAATACCAGGCGCCACCCGGGAAGCCTGTCAGGTAGGGTCTGGCCGTTGGCAAGGGGTAGGGTCAGGAGGTCGTCTGCGAACTCGTTGGCTGTGCTTCCGCGGCCGTGGAGGAGGATGGCGGTGTGAGTGTGCGGTTGGGTTCTAGGCTCCATGATGCGGACAGCCGTGATGGGAGGAGTCATGTTTGTCGTCATTATAGGATCAACATTTGATATATATCTTGAAAAGTTGGAAGATGGTCGTTGTAACGTAGAGAAGTTGGTAGTGAGACTTTGTGGATTTGTTCCCAAGTCACCAACTAACTGTATTATGTTGAGGCTCCATCAGCCTATGACTCACTTGGCCGAGTTTAACTGCATTTTGATGTTATTTCTTCCGTTCTTCGATACTGCTTGTCCCGCATAAAGATGATAGAGCCATATTCTCTAAACCGTCCAGTGTCTCGACAGCCCTTACATGAAAGAGGGATCAGTTCAATTTTGAGGCCTTGACATACCAAAAACAAACCTGTAAACATTCTTCCAAGCAGTAATTACCTGTCCCCACAACTCTTATTCATCACCTCCAATCATCCTCATCAAACTGACCTGTCCAGAACCCCCTAAAGTGCTTCTTCCATCCCAGATCCGAGATCTCCTTGACCTCCTCCTCAGTGAGGCTAAAGCCAGGCAGCTTCTCAAGATACTCCCGCAGCCTGTCCTCCCTCGAACTCGTCGTGATCGCCACCACGCCCTTGTCCAGCGTCCACCGCAGCGCCACATCCCCCTCCGTCACACCATATTTCTGCGCCAGCTCCGCATACGCACCGTCCACCGGCCCAGGCGCCGCCCTCGTGATGGCCGTCAGCCCACCATACCCGCTGGCCGCGATGCCCTTTTCCTTCTGGTACGCGAGCAGATCCTCGCCGCGGTCCTGCGTGACGTGCTGGAGGTACGGGTGGAACTCGATCTGGTTGATCGCAGGCGGGACCTGGGCGGTCTCGAGGACGGCGTCGAGGTGCTCCTTTACGAAGTTCGACACGCCGATCGACCTGGCCCTGCCCGAGGCCTGGATCGCCTCCATCTCGGCCCACTTGGCCTGCAGGACTTTCGGGTCCGTGGTGAAGAAGGGCGAGTGGATCAGGTACAGGTCCACGTAGTCCAGGCCGAGCCGCTGGAGGGATGCAGAGAAGTTTTCCTCGAGCGGCCTGTCTGCTTTGGCGGTAGCTTTGGTCGTGATGAAGAGGGACTCGCGCGGGAGGCCAGATGCCTTGATAGCTGCGCCGAGTTCGGGCTCGTTGCCGTATGCTGGGTGGTTGGATCTGCAGTCAGCCTCTGGTGTGTTTGTGTTGCCGCTTACTGACTGAGGGTTTCGTTTTCCTTCCCCCCTCTCCCTCTCCCCCCCTTTTTCTTTCAGAAACTTTATGGGACATATGCTTACATTCAGCGCAGTCGAGATGGGTGAAGCCAGCCTTGAGGGCCTTGACCGTCACGTTGACAAGGCCTTCATCAAACTCTTTGCGGCCTTTCTTGCCGTTGGCAGTGCCCAGACCATAAGCGACCTGGCCACCTCGCCCATTAGCAATCGCCTAGTGTCATGTATGATGAGGCGGTAATATAACGTGGCCCAGTAGAACTGACTTACCACTGGAATCGTATTACCATCGTTCAAGATCAGGCTTGGGAAGCCCTTGATAGCAGCCATCTCGGCATCCGTCAGAGGCTGCTGCTGCTGAAGGCTGGCCCACGACTGAGCGAGGAGAGCTGGGAGAATAGCAAACGAGGCGCGGCAGAAGAACATTCTGTAATCACTAATGCAGGTTGTCAGAAAGATCTCGAAGATATGTTGCCTCGGTGGTCCACAGTGTCTTCGGACCATGCAGCTGGGTAATGAAGCCCTAATTTGACGCGGTTTGTTTCGTAATGTAATATCGTCCCAACTTTTGACGCTGCGGGGCAGAACAAGCACCCTCTGCCGGTGACGTGATCGACCTGGATGTCGCTTCAGCGGATGTACCCACTGCATCTCGTCGGCATTCACGGCACAATTCCTCAATTTCTCAGTTGCTCACGCGCAAAATTAAAAGGACGATGATTGTTTGAGAATTGACAATAAATAATGCGAGGATAGATAATTTTGGGCCAGAATCCTCACAAACTTGGGGAAGAGTCATATATTCGAGCATTTCTCGACGAGGAACTGATTTTGAACCTTCCGACACAAACAGTCATAATGCGACTACATACAATTATAGCTTCAGTCTCAACAGCTCAACTGCCGCCATCTCATCCTGAACGACCTTTCCCTGCACTGCGCACAAAAGGCTCCAGGGGAAAGACTTCCTTCTCGGGCGTCACCCCGCCATAGATCTGATCCCACCTCCACTGGATAGCCTCTGGCGTCTTCCACGCATACTCTGGGTCCCTCAACCAGAACCGAAGCAGGTGTCGCCTGTGTTTTTGAGTCAGTCACATGAATCCTTCAACTACAACGATGTAAGGGGGGGGGAGAGAGAGAGAGAGAGGGAGGGAGGGAGGGAGAGAGACTTGGGTGAGAGGGGACTTGATTACCGCTTCTCATTGCTGTCAAGGAAGCCGTCCCTGGCATGAAACAGGGCAACATTATTGACATATTGCATATCCCCCTTTGCAAAGTGTGTGTTGACGCAGAACTTCTCGCCCAGAAAATGCAGGGCGTCCAGAGCCTCCGCCTGGGCCTCGGTGATGGGAGGGATCTCGGGGTTGCGGGGCAGCTGGCCGAACCCGACAAAGTAACGGCGGCCGTACTGCAGGCTGATCCTCTCGGGGGTCTTGTCCGTGGCGGGGTGGTGGAACATGAGAGGTCGTGGGGTAAACTTCTTTTTGGCATCTTTTTCGAATCTACACAGAGGGTCAATTGATCATTCATCAATACTCAACAGTCAACAGGAGAAAAAAGGAGGGGGAAAGAGACGACGAGAAGAGAAGAAAAGAATGAGACAGAAAAGACGGTTCAGACTTACACCTCCATATCCCAAGGCTGGCTCAGGGTGTGGATCAGGTCAGGTCTCTTGGAAGCCAGCTCGTTATACACCCGCCAGGTAGAAGCCAGCTTGCTCGCCCCACCCTCGACCGCCGTCTCCAGGGCAAACAGGCTCACGATATCCCCCGAGTCCGTGTGGAAGACCTGCTTGTCCGTCGTGTACGCCGGCGAGCCGATCTTGCCCTCCATGCCGGCCAGGTAGCTCAGATCCTTGATGTGCGTGAGGACGACATCCGCAGGGCTGCCGTCGTAGGGGCTCCTGTGGTCCTGGCGGCCACGCTGGGCAGCGATGTGGGCGGACAGGCCCGTGTAGATGATGACGTTTTCCTCACGGGTGTGGTCGTCGACCCGCACGCCGCGGATCACGAAGAAGCCGTGGCCAGAGTGCAGCTCATGCGAGAGGCGGCGCAGCTCGGCGTGCAGGTTGGGCAGGGGGAAGGTGTCCTGGGTGACGTGCGAGATGGGAAGGTTGAGCGCTGGGGGACTGTGTGAGCATGTTGTTTCTTTTTCTCCTTCTGCTTTTTCTCACTCACACTGAAAATGCTTGACGGCTTCGTCGATCTCGGCCAGCTGTTCCTCCTTCAAGACATAGGTCCAGTCGTACGTCTCGGCCAGGGTCTCGCCCTCCCACACCATGTCTCCCTTCAGCTGGTCGGGAAACCCTTCTGGCACCGAGGTCGGGAGCTTTTCGGACTGCACCCTCCGGGCTCCTCGGGCCTGGTACTTCTCATAGTCCGGAGCATACTGGATATCTGGCTGACCCGGTGGTGCGGCAGCCGTCGGCGTTGGGAAAGAGGAGGAGACGGGATGCGCGGCTGTGGCTACTACAGCAGCCATGATGCTCTTCTGTCCGGTTCCTCTAAGTGCAATAGTGTCCGTGTCCAGCAAGGTGTTGTTGGCCTATGAACCCGAGTATAAGTGACCATTCTGAGTAATTCTTCTTTCTTGAGACTTCAGACCTACTAATTATACAAATATGTATAGAGTCGTCCTATGCACCTTTGCCCATGCTGTGTGTTTGAACTCGCCTGGGTTCTGTCTGAGCCTGCGTCATGCCGGACGGATATTGCGCCATGCAGATGCTGTGGTACTGCCGGGCCTCTTACGCGCGCCGTGAGGGGAAGGTCACCCGACAACTCGTGCAGCCGCCCGCTCTGTTTTGCTGCAGAGTGCATCCCGCCCCTCTCATATATGGAGACGAGGGGCAAGCTGGTGGTCCTGGCCTGTACGGTGTCCATCCATTCATGGTCGGATTCAGGCACTCATCCTGTTGGGTCTGCGATCTACAAGCAGTTATCAGTCAGTTATGCAGGTGACTCGGGCCGGGCTTCGACAAGTCACATTCCTGTTTTATTAATTCAATTGCTCAAACTTAACGTTACATGTTATCACCTGATGTGGTGCAGAATAGGTCTCCTCTAATATGACAGACACCCTTTGGGCTCTCGGAAGATTGTCGAGCTCGTCAGTGAGACTCTCAGCGCACACATACCCTGACAATCAGACCACCTTTTCTCATTTCATTTCCTGGAACTTCTATGATAAAAGAATCGCTTGTTAACATTATCAGAATCGTGAGTCCTCAATACGAAAGCCGAGAAGAGACAAGAGGCATGCAATTTTGAATCCCTCTGATGAGGGGAAAGATGATCAAACCATACTTACAAGACAGCGTTGACCAACAAATTTCAGCCAGATTCAATTTCCAAGTATTGAAACTGGGTCTTTATTGACTTGTTTTTATTTATTTACTGATCCTTATGGAATCGTTTTGTCATAGGCAAAGTGTCGTTCATCTGGAAATCGAGTAACGGCTGTGAGATGATTGCTTACATAATCTCACACTCACGCCTCAACGTCAAGATTTTACTGACCATCCACGAGCGCGCCTTCCTTCGCCTGCAACACACCTGAAGCCATTGTCTTCATCAGCAAGCAACATGGCGCTTTACCACTCTCTTTTGGACATGACACCTTGGATCTCAGTATGCCGTCTTCTCAATTAGCTTAGAGCTAAGCGGAGACACAGCACGCCTTTGCTTTCTTCCTTCGTTCTTTTTTGCCCTCAGGCGGGGACTAGGGACAACCCTCTCAAGATGACCGTCAACAAGCCTCTTGCTCAACTTGGCCGCCTTCACCTTCGCCATTTCCACATCCACGACCTTCCTCCCCTCTACGCACCCAGGTTCCTACCTGCAAAGCTGCGAGACTTTCTCGAGTCGCAGATCGTGCAGCAGCGTCACGCCGCAAAGCAGGCTTCTGCCGCCAATGCCAACGCTGACGCCGACGACGACGACGACTCATATCTGAAAGATGCCGAGAGCTTTCAGACATGGCTCAGACAGGCTAGCCCGCCGCCAACTGTCCTGTCCTTCACACGCAGACCTACATACATCCTACCAAAGCACATCCTCGCACCGCAGGCCTCGTGGGCGGTCAATTACGTGGCCGGGAGCCTGACGAACCCGATGCGCATCACCTTCCCAGAGCCCCCGGCTGGAAGTCGACACCATGGCGACCTCTGTGGGAGCTGGATAAGGAGGAGCAGGAGCTGACGCACAACCCGCTCGATCACCAATGGGACCCCAGCGTCGCCGTCATGCCGTGCGCCGAGCCCATGTTCTTTGGACCTGGTCAGCTGTCCCTGTGGCCCGTCATCGACCTACAAGATCAGACGCAGATGAGGAGGTCGATCTGCACCAAGTACCAGTTTGAACGCACACTTGAGAGAACCACAGTTGAAGTGCTCACACGGAAATTCGGCATAACAGCCTTTGCGATGCCTGGATCATCGGGCGTCTGGGTAAATTCGGCCGTTCCACCATCCCCAGCGAGGTCGCCGGGCTCGAATGGCGAGTCCAAGGGGGCAGCAGCAGCAGCAGCAGCAGCAGCAGCAGCAGCACAGAGGCGTGCGACCATACGCAGGATAGCCACGATCCACGCAGACTGTATCAACGACATCACGCGTTTTGGTGTGTCCATCCACGTGGGCCAGCCCGGTCCCCTCACCCACGCGTCTAATGACAACGCGAACAACCCTTGGGCTCGTCTGGGACAGGCCGACATCACTACTAGCATCGCCGCCGAACTCGCGCACATGGACCCTCTCCCGCAGATGCTGCATCCCGAGCAAGAGGCCACCCCGAAGCAGGACGAGGGGGAGAAGGAGAAGCAGAAGTGGATGCCGAGAATGAGTCACCTGTTGACGTCCTTTAGCGACGAGGCGGTGGACGGCATAAGAGCTATGCCCTACAGCCAGGTCCGCTTTCGGCCCGGGCTGCTGAAGCCAGCGCCTATGGGTATGGACAACCGAGACCTCTCAGCCTCGTGGGCAGTGGAGTTCGCGTGGCAGCTCGGCGGGCGAGCCAGCGTTGTCGACCACCTCGGCGTGGTAAATGCCGGAAGTGGGCTGAAGAGCAACCTGACGACCAGCAACCGCAACCTCGGCTTCTGCTCGACGCCAGTAGGGAGAGGGATATCACATAACATGCCATCTAGGCAGGTGCAGGTTCCCACGATACGACTAAAACATGAAGATGAGCTGGTCAGCAGGCAGATGGTCGAAGACACAATGCGCGTGGCATCCAAGGACTCGCAGCTCGAACCTGGCACTGAGGAGCCTATGGCTCTTTCGTGGCCAATGTACTACGACCAGCTGACCAAAGTTCTGGAGGAGTCGGTCAGGGGCGGTGCGCTGGACACAAGGCTCAGGCAGTTCTTGCCAGTGGAGACCAAGGTGAAGAAGAGTAAGAGGCCCATGGCTCAGGTGAAGGCCGAGGCGAACGAAAGGAAGAGGCCCGTGTCTCAAAGCATGAAGGATGTGCAGAATATCTTATCGACCCTCGAACTTGGAGAGAGATGGGAGTCGGAGCTGTTCAACAGCACGGTGCGGATGCGTGAGCTGTTGGTGTCGCAGCCGTCGGTGGTGGAGACTCCGCCAGTAGATAGTCGCCCCAAGCAACATCCACGCGCAGGGCCTGGGCAGCCCACACTCACCAGAACCGGCCGGCAGAAACGCTTACCACGCGTCCTGCGGTCCTGGACGGCCCCACACCGTTAAAAGTAAACATACCGCCTATCTCGAGGTAGAGTAACTTCCCTCTCATACAAGCCGCTATCTTGTTCAGGCGCGACTTCAAAGCGCGTTACCTGCCGCCACATGGTTTTCTTCAGGTTTCCTGCGGGCAAGTTGCCTCACGCCACGCCCAAGATTGCCCGGAGCCTACTGCCATGCGAAAACTTAATTTTGAGCACGTCACATAGAATGTGTATGTGCATATCAAACATCCCTTTGTTGATCTAGCCATTGGGGAATCTACCATAGACAGACATGGTTCATACCATGACAGGATATATGATACTTTGATATAGACAGCATTGTCAAAAATATATTGAAAGTAATAAAACCATCTTGACGACATCTTATTCATTTAATTCTCCTGAGGATTCTCAAGCTCGGGCTGTGTGGTACTTTCTTTTCGGCAAAGTTGGCATATCATGCCTTGTCTTCAACACCAAAACAATGCTGTGCTTGAGATTTGATAGCTTGTGGGGCAGATTGATGCTTTGGCTTGTGATTTGTGTTATGGACTGGTGAAGCATGCTGCTTGGGATGCTGTGTATAGGACCTGAGGGAGCAGTCAAATTTTTAGGTATTATTGTAACAAGACTGTTTATTTATGGGAAGCCCACCTTGAATCCAGTTCACATTTCAAAGCCATACTGCGACAGAACTGATGGAAATATTCGGCGAGGGGACGCAGGGACAGCTGGAGCTTGCCATGATAATGCTGGCAAGATCAATCGAACTTCAATACTGGTCCCAAGGGTGCTTGAATTAAAGATGAGCAGTTCGTCCCATGCCTTATGTTTGCTTTTGCTGCATTTCCAAAAACATGGCAGAGTCTCCAGGATTGGAAGGTTAGATCCATGCACCTCTGTCGAACTCTGTCGAAATTCTGCCTTTCCTCTGCCTTGCACGAGGCACGCCTTTTCTGAACTACCACATTTGTTCACACAGCAACAGAACGCGCTCTCTAGTTCCAAGGCCCAGCACCAACATCACCCTCTCAATGTGTTTGGTTCTCCTACCTGCTGAACAACCACAATCCATCCAATCTGTTTCACAGCACTGCCCTCTTTCTCTCACCCATAACAAGAACGCGTC
This sequence comes from Immersiporthe knoxdaviesiana, assembly GCA_021117315.1. Taxonomy (NCBI): domain Eukaryota; kingdom Fungi; phylum Ascomycota; class Sordariomycetes; order Diaporthales; family Cryphonectriaceae; genus Immersiporthe; species Immersiporthe knoxdaviesiana. Next base: position 340,367 of record CP088207.1, read on the forward strand.
GACCCCCTCATGAGAACATTCTCAAGACCACCCCCATCATTGCAGCAACCTGCCAAGAGAACACTTTTGACAGAATCTGGTTGTTACATTGACCTTGTCAAAGAGGCTCTCTCTTTGACAAGAAGCACCCATCTTCTTGTTGACCTGATCAAGGAGAGAAATCTCTTGAAAAACACCCTCCTCGACGCGTCCCTGAAGCACACTGCCAGTCTCAACATCCTTCCTCCACTGAACAAAAGCATTCCACCCCTGACCTTCTGTCGAGCAGTACGCCCAAGATGGTCTACACAGCCAATATCATCGGCGCCATGGTGACGTTCATCCTCGTCAACTTCGTTGCCGTCTCCATGCGCCTGTACGTTCGTGTCTGGCTGGTCAAGGCCTTTGGTCTTGATGACTTCTTCCTGGTTCTCTCCTACGTGAGTATTTCCTCCCCCAACCGCGTCTGGATTCAATCGCACACAAGACGGCGGCGGCGGCGGCGGCGTCAATCAGGTGCGAGCGACAGAGGGTACATCAATCTTTCAGTTCTGACCATGACCTCCCTTCTCCTCTCCTTCTACAGGTCGGCTACATCGTGGCCTGCATCATGGGCTTCATCTCCATGCACTATGGATTCTCCTCGGATGTCTACCACCCCTGGTTCGACTACAATGTCATGATGAAGGTAACGTTTTCCCCTGTTTAAGAAACCACGTCCTCCTGCGGACAGGTGCGCTGACTATAACCTGGCGACGACACACACACACGCAATCACAGTTCTACTGGGCCAACCAGCTGATGCTGTACATCTCGTCGGGCCTCGTCAAGATCGCCGTGGCCCTGGTCCTGTACCGTCTGGCCTGCAACCTCAAGAACCAGGCGATCCTGGTCATCTCCATCATCGTCGTCATCATCTGGACCTTTGTCACGACCATCTTCTCGTCCGACGTCTGCGCCGAGGCCACGGGTGCTACGAGCTATGCCGGCGACCAGACCTGCACCGACGTCGGCTACTTCCGCATGATCTCCAACATTGTCATCGACTTCTTCTTTGCCCTGTACCCGATCCCGATGCTGTGGAACTCCACCCTCAGCCAGCGCATGAAGTACATTGTCTGCGGTCTGTTGAGCCTGGGCATGATGTAAGTTAAAGTTGGCTGCTATCCTTTCCGTCCTGCTCCTTTCCTACCCAATCTTCTCCTCGAATTCTGCTTGTAATTAGACAAACACACACCACTTGCTAACATGATCGTCTCCTCCTCTTCCTTCAAAACAGTGCCAGCGCTGCCACCATCGCCAAGCTCATCGTCCTGGTGCAGCTGCAGTTCGCCACCCCCGCCCAGCTCCCCTTGCTGCACTACCAGATGCTGGTCTGGGCCGACGTCGAGCTGGGCCTCAGCATCCTGGCCGCCTCTGCCGCCGCCCTGCGCCCCCTCGTCCGCGTCCTGGGCAGCCACAACACCTCCTCGGCCCAGTTCAGCGCCTCCCGCACCCCAGCCGGCTTCCACACTGCCGCCGTTGCCGCTGCCGCCGCCGACCAGGAGGCTGCCCACCGCGCCTTGCACCCAGATGAGGAGCAGGGCCAGGGCCAGGGCCAGGGCCAGGGCCAGGGCCAGGGACAGCAGCAGCAGCAGCAGCGGCAGCAGCACGGCATCCTGCCCTTCGGACCAGTCCGTCCTCCCCCTGCTGTCTTGGCTGCCGGTGGTGTTAGTGGCAAGGCATCATCCAGTGTCATTGCCGGCTCCTTCGCTTCTTCTGAGGAGCATGAGATGCACACCCTGGCCGCCTACCATCGTGGCGGCGGCGGTACTGGTGGTGGTGTTCCCGAGGCTGGTGGTGAGCACAGCCGCCAGCTGCCGCCTCGCCCGTTCGAGGTCCGCTCCGACACCACCCTCGTCACTGCTTAAGTCTGAAGCTGGCTCTCTCGTGACGCCTAACTTGGTCAAGACTGCTCAAATGGTCGTTCACACACACTTTACACCTCGTGGGTTCCCTAGACGATGGTGTCATGGCAAAGAGTGTGACGAGAGAAAGAGAGGTTCGGTCTGGTAGCGGGGGCTACAATCGTGGTGGTTCTCGCACAGTGACATACGAAGATATGGGAGGGGTTTCCAGTTTTCATTTGTTTTGTTCTGGCTCAAAGGTTCATGAGCAACAATGAGGTGGCCTTTTTTCTTTCATTCTTACTCCCCACCTCCCCCTCGTTTTCCCTTGGACCATCCTTCGTCCTCCTCATTTTCACAACCCCACGAACCTGCTCAAACATATCCCCTCACCGGGAAGTTGTATTACGCAGTCCTTTTCTCTTTTCTGTGCGGACAGTGACATCTGGGTTTTCCCAGAATGGGGGCGGATGAAGGGTGGGAATCAGTAATGATGGAAAACGGCATGATCATTATGAAGAATTCACAGGGTGGATCAGTCTTTACTTGGACTCCCTCTCCTCAGGGACAAAGGATTACGGTACCTCGGCTGAATTCCAAACCCAGTTTTTATGATGACCTTACCTGTGACCACCTCAGACGAGAACTGCTTACATGATGATGATGCTCTTGTGGTGAGAAGCAGTCAGTGCTGACAGGGGGAGGAGTTCTTGGCAGCGAAGCAAGTGCGTATGTGACGGAGAGGCTATGCTTATGGCACCAGCTGCACATTGCGTTCCTTCATTCCTAACATCAGTCGATTCAAGCAATCTGAAATAAAGGACACCAGAGCGTGTTGTCGTCGAGCCGTCTCACTCCCTCCGACCTCTCTCTCTGTGGGACCAGCGTGTGTGACGATACTATAGAAATCCCTGGCAGGCCGAGCAGGGGGAGTAAGGGAGATCATGTAAGTGGGTGGAGCTAAAGGTAAGCCGCTACAGTAGACCAGGACCAGAAAGACCGCGGCTGACAGCCCTGGAGGGGGCATGTACTTATGTACCGAGACAGGCGGCCTGGGCCGCAGCGGCCGCATCCTGAGGAGATCCTGTCGAGTCGAGCATGATCCATACACACGTTCATGTGGGAGGGGTAGTTTGCAAAGCAAAGAAAGACACGCTGAGGAAATGTTATTGCAATGGTACCAAGAAATGCCAGACTCCGATCGTATGCGGCAAAAAGGTCCCCAGCAGCAGCAAGAAGAAAAGAAACCAAGAAAGGAAGAAAGAAAAAGAACAAATTCCCCATAATGGGAACCCTGCAAAGAAGAGGGTTGCAAGAAGCGAAAGAAACAGAGAGAGAAAGCCATGAAGCCTTTCTCAGTAAAAAAAAAAAAAAGAAGAATAAAACCCCATCTGGAAACCCAATGAAGCCCTTTTTCCTGCGGCCCCTTTTTCCAGCGAGACCGTGGCTCAGGAAGCGTTAGGCATCATCAAGAATCGTAATCTAGCCACATGCAAACCATCCATCCACAAATCATTCGTAGTCATACAATTCCCAACAACACATTTTTGTCGAAAGAACACATAGCCAGGCCATTTTTCACACACGCACACACACAGCTCCATCTCTTAACCCGAAGGGCAGCCATTCGCCGCAGTGCCGACGCAGCACGTGGCAGCCCCCGACATGCACTTGCCCTCGCTGTTGGCATCATCGTCGCTGGGAAACGTGTACGCCTTGCCGGCGCAGGGGGAGAAGAACGAGCTCGCCTCGGTCGCGCTGCCGCTCGCCTCGTTGGTCGGGTTCTGGCAGGCGCCCGCCGCCTGGATGTCCGTCTCGCCGTCCTGGCCGCACGTGCCCAGCGAGAAGAGGTCCTTGCTGCAGCCCGACAGGAAGGCGTTGTCCCCGTTGCAGGTGCAGGTGATGGGAACGGTGTAGCCGTTGCTGTGTTTGATCGGCGTCAGTTTCGAGGTTTGACTGATTTTGATGTACGTGAGGAAGAAAAGAAGAAAAAAAGGAGTTAGGTTCTTACACATAGGACACATCAATGTCAAACATATAGGTACCGCTGACCTGCGTCAGGCCGGGCTCGATCAAGGACGGGACGTCCATCTCGGAATATTTGGCCAGCCCCAAGGCAACATTGCCGTTCCAGTTCTGCGGCGCCACGATGGTCGCCTGCGCGTTGGCGGCGAGGGTGCCCGTGCCTCCGCCAGACACGAGAGACGCAACTCCGCTGTTGCTGGCGACCGAGGTGGTGAGGTCTTCGCCCATGCTGTTGACGATGGTGACGGTGATCTGTTGCAGATCGCGCTTGTTCGCAAAGGGAGCGGGCGTGATCGTTGCGCCGGGGGCATTGGGAAGAGCCGCCACCAGGGCAGCGACCAGAGGAAGTGCAAGAATACAGGACTGCATTTTGAAAGTCTTGAAAAGAAAGGAGGGAAGAAACAAAAAGTGAAGTGAAGAAAATAGAAAGAGAAATGGAAAAAAAAAAAAAAACTGTTCTTCAAGAACGTGGAGAAACGAAGTCTGTCAGATGTGGGTTGACTGATGGGGACGAGACAAGAGAGTGACGATCGTCGTGAAGACGTTATATACTTATGAAACAGCAAAGCTCGAGCCTGGGTTTAAGGAGAGTGTTGACACAAAAACATTATTTCTGAAGGAGAGGCAGCGTAAGTGTGTTCGTGGAGGGCCGTCTCGACAGGCGACCGACCCGGGGGCCATGGCCATGATATTCGGTGCCGTTTCGCACCTCAAAGCCAACGTGATGCAAGTAATCAGCTTATATCGAATCGTCGTGCCCTACAGGGAAAGAGCCTGTGAGATCCACAAGAGAGAGAGAGAGAGAGAGGAAGAGAGACCAAAAAGACAAAGCAAGGGTTGAAAATGCTGATGTAGGTCAGTGAAAGAGGCGGGCGGCCCAGAAATAAACCTGGGCCAGAGTCTTTCAGTCACTTGAAAGGGCCGCCTTCAAACAATAAGCACTATATGGTTATCAGCTTGGGAAGGACGGCCGCGCGGCGTATCGGCCCCGATAACCATTTTTTAAGTACAGTAATTGACTTTTAAAAATGGTGCTGGGGATAGTCGTGCCAAGTAGGTATTTTGTTTCGAGTTGACCATCACCTGCAGCGAGGTCAGCTTGCGGAGATCTTGGCGACAGAAGGATGAAGATAGTCGAAGCCTCTAATGCAGGTACAGGGAAACACCACGGCCTGTAATCAGACCACGGCACTGTAGTAAGAGAAACGCCGCGCAGGACTGCCGAACACGTTTCTAAATCGTGTAGAGCCCACGACGGATCGTTTTGGGTGGCCCGATTTGGTCATACACATGGAAAGACGTCAAAAATACTCCACACAGGAGGATCAATTGTGAGGGAAGATGGGTAAGTTCCAGCACCGGACTGTTTGCACGCGCATTGGATGCAACAAGCTGGACTTGCAGGGGGTTTGGACAACATGCAATGGTATTCAAACGGTAGTAGGTGGCCAGAACTCCATTCTAATGCTCTGATTAGACAAAGAAGTCAAGCAAATAAAAAAGAAGAAAAGAAGGTGAAGCCACGTGCATTGCCCGGCAGCGGTCCTGTCTGTTGGAACAGAACACAGATCTGACGAGATGCAAATCTTCACGTGGCGCCCAGGGACTCTAGCGCGCGGCGCAGCTCTCTGACAGCCGTCGGCACATCTTCGAAATTGAGTGCGGATATTGCCCATCGCGCATGCTTCTGGGCCTGCGCCATGGCCATGTCATCGGTCACAAAATTGCCAGCGACCTGCTGGGGTACCTGACTGAGCCCTCCAGGGGCAGAGGGGGCTGCATTCGAGCCCGCCGGGTTGGTTGATGGAGGGGCCGCAGGCCGAGAGACATTAGCCGGCGTGACTATATTTGTGAAGGCCGAGTTCGAAGGGGGAGCGACAGGCGCAGGTACAATGGGCGCACTCGGCGGCGGGTGAGGTGTCGGGAACGTGGTGGTAGGGTGTGCGGGTGGTGCCGACGGGCCGGTTGGGGGCGAGAGAGATGATACAGGCGGAGAGGTGGCCTGTGACCAGCTTGTAGGTGCTGATGGAGCATTCAGGCCTGGCGAGTCTCTCGCTTCATCCTGCGCCGGCGGGGAGAGGGGGAGAGGGTAGGGTGGGCGGAGGATCGAAGTAGCCTGGGTGAGAAGTCGGCGCTGCTGTGTCGTCTCCGTATCCAGGCGCACTGGGGAGCTTTAACTCGCCGTCATCTGGTACAGATGGAGGAACAGGTGCGGTGTCAGGGCTCTGCGGCAGCGAGACCCCTCTAGAATCTCTCCTGGTATCTGTGTCTGGCGCATCCTCGACCGTCGCCGGCCTCGGTACAGTGGTGGAGGGACTCGGGCTGGTCAGGCTGTGAACCTCGGGGTCGGTGGGATCCAGGGTCGGCTGCACCTGGGCAGGCAGATCCTCCTTCTTTGGGTTTGTTTCGTTTGGATCCTTTCCTTCTTTTATAGCCTTGGTGATGCGAGCGGCGTTCCACTTGGCGTACTTGATCTTCTGCTGGGTCTCGTTATCTGGCGGCCCCCAGATGTTGACCAGGTTGAAGAAGGTCAAGGCAGCGTCGAAGGTGCTGGCGGTCTGCAGGGTGACCTTGTTGGCCTTGATGACCCGTTCTGCCCTGTCCAGGGTCTCTTGGGCAAACTGTTCGATGTAGGCCTGGGCCGCGGTATCGTCCGTGATGGCGTCCTCGTTTGGGTATTCCTTCTTGGTCTGTCGAGCGGACGAGAACATTAGCATGAGGGGTCACAACCCGACCAGATAACACACCAAAGGCAGGCAAATAATTCCACATACCTGTTCTAGCTTGTCCATCAACCCAGTTGTATAGTTGAGTATATCGGCATCGCTGCTGTGGAGGTTCTTGGCCAGTATCTGGTTGACAACCCAGTACTCGCCTGCATCCAGTCAGCTCCTGCCACCCTCTGGTCTTTTCTTCTGGACTGCACGAGGACCTACACCAGTATGCGATGATGGGCTTGACGGTCTGCAGCTGAGAGCCTCTCGTCGCCGCCTTGTAGAGGTTGATGTCGGCGCCCTTCAAGGCCTGGGGCACCGCGTCCGCCATGTCTGCGGTGATTCGTCGAGGTAATTTCTCGTTTGGGGCACGTTGACTCGGCGGGGTTTCGTAACGTGTACAGATTGACCAAGGCTTGATGCGAGGTAGAGATCCAGAAGTGCGGCAGAAGATGACCAAGACTGACGGACGACGGTGGTAGTCGCAACGAGAAGTTGGGATATTTCAAGGCAGCTATCTTGGCGGGCACTTCTGGCAGCCTTTGGCGGGCGCGTGTTGTGACGCCACAATCATCTGCTTCCCACAGGCTACAGCACCTATGGAGGAGCTACTAAGCGCTGGTACTGGGAACCCCTCATTGCAGGGCTGCCCCCTACAGGAGTACCACGCGGTGCTGTGCAGGCCACTACAAGCTCAGAGCCACAGGTGGCTCAAGCTCGGACTTAGCGCCTGATTTTACCCCAGATCAGCGTTGCATCGGGCGTCCGCTTAGAGCAGGAAGCTTCTGTCCCGCCCTCGCATGTAACACAAAGCCAAAGACGAGAATGGATCTGAATTGGATTTCGAACCACGCTGGCCTCTTCCCACGCCACCTTTCTTCTTGACAGTACCCAAAGTCCATCTTACCCTCACTCTATCCAGAGGAGCTGTCCACAACCCCTCCAAAACGTGATTGCCATTTGTCTTTTTTCCTTCTCTCTTGAGACTTGTGGCCCAATCCATCTGGACATGTCTCTCGTTATCCCTTGAAATGTCCTCTTAGGCCTCGTCCCGAATCTCTGCATCACACAGACAAACTGCCCCCTCCCACATCTGCTAACAAACAGCTCCCTTCAAACTACCCGCAAAGATCCGTCTCCATAGACTGACTGACTGCCAACATGCATTGCCCCGCTCTTTCTACCGCTGCGGCCGTCGTGCTGGCCGTTGCCCCAGTTGTCAGCGCCAGCCTGTATCTCAAGAGCTCGCCTGTCCTGCAGGTCGACTCCAAGAACTACGACAGCCTGATCGCCAGCTCGAACCACACCTCTGTAAGAACATAGGAGCCCCTGACCCATGAAATAAAGCCTAACCCTTGGCCCCTGTGGTCTTTGCTATTTCCCTGGGGTGTTCAATTAAGACTAACACGCATACCCTCCCAACCTCCACAGGTCGTCGAGTTCTACGCCCCCTGGTGCGGTCACTGTCAGAACCTGAAGCCCGCCTACGAGAAAGCCGCCAAGAACCTCGAGGGCCTGGCCAAGGTCGCCGCCGTCAACTGTGATGATGATGCCAACAAGCCGCTCTGCGGCCAGTTCGGCGTCCAGGGCTTCCCCACCCTAAAGATCGTCCGCCCCGGCTCCAAGAAGGGCAAACCCATTGTGGAGGACTATCAGGGCCAGCGTTCGGCCAAGGCCATCGTCGAGGCGGTCGTGGACAAGATCAGCAACCATGTCAAGCGGGTCAACGACAAGGACATTGACGAGTTCCTGTCCAACAAGAACGAGTCTGCCAAGGCGCTGTTGTTCACTGAGAAGGGTACTACCAGCGCGCTGTTGAAGAGTGTTGCCATTGACTTCTTGGACGTCATCACGGTGGGTCAGGTTCGGAACACGCAGAAGGATGTGGTGGACATGTTCGGCATTGAGAGCTTTCCAACTTTGGTCCTGCTGCCAGGCGGTGATAAGGACAGCATCGTCTACGATGGTGAACTCAAGAAGGAGGCCATGGTCGAGTTCCTGTCCCAGGTCGCACCACCCAACCCTGACCCGGCTCCCAAGAAGCCGAGGAGCAAGAGCTCGACGCCCAAGAAGCCCGCTACCGCAGCTGAGTCCGAGCCATCTGGGGCGGCCGAGGAGAAGCTCACCGAACCCGTCGACGACGCCAACATCCAGAAGCCCGTTGTCTTTGAGGGGCCGCTGCCGATCGCGATCATCAACGACGGCGAGAAGTTTACAAAGAGCTGCCTGACATCAAAGTCCAACACCTGTCTTCTTGCCTTTGTCTCCAAGGAGGACCGCGACTCGGCAGCCGAGACGGCCCTCGCCTCGCTCGCGGAGCTGTCCCACAAGCACGCCCAGGGCAAGCGCAGGCTGTTCCCCATGTACGAGGTCCATATCGAGGATGACCACTCGGCGGACCTGCTCAAGGCCCTCGGCCTCTCCCAGGGCGAGACGCACGTGGTGGCGATCAATGCGCGCCGCGGCTGGTGGAGACTGTACGAGGGTGAGGATTACGGCCACGAGGGCATCGAGGGCTGGATTGACCAGATCCGGATGAGCGAGGGTGTCAAGCATAAGCTCCCGGCTGGCGTCGTGGTCGAGGTCGAAAAGGCCCCCAAGTCGGCTACCAAGGCGACCCCGGAGGCGTCATCCGAGCCTACCCCTGAGGCGACCGAGAGCGAGACCGCTGACACCACGACCGCCGAACCCGAGGCTGAGATCACCCCTGATGCCGAGAGTATTTCGGACAGCACTACCGAGGAGCCGGCGACACCCCAGAGCGGCGCGGACCCCACCGTGCAGGAGGAGACCGAGGCGGAGAAGCCGACGGAGGAGGCTGCTCATACCAAGGATGAGCTCTGATTGATTTCTCCTGGTCGAGTTCATGTAGGTTAGCAGGCGTATGGAATTGTTGCTTTTTGAGGCTTGTCACAAAGGAAAGGGCATCATCGTAAATGAATGGTAATGATCAAGAGAGAAAAATTCAAGGCTGTCTTCTCACCTCTTTCGTTGTCCTGATCGTAAAATTTGGGTATCGTTTGAGTGTGTGTTTGGGGTTCCGTCGTGCCTCGTGCTCGGATCTTACCGAGGGAGGGCACTCAACCATCGACATCCATATCATCATCGAGTCCTGCGCCCTTCTCGATGGCGCCCTCATTGATCATCCTTGTCCCTTTCTCCCGCACCACATCGTCGAGTATCGCCCGCACCTTCTTACACCCATCCACACCCACCGCCAACATGCCCTCCAGCCTCCCGACCTGCACGCGGCTCTCGCACACCAGCACCACCACCCGGTCACTCGTGCCCAGCGTCGCAACCGTCAGGCTCGGCAGCTCCTGTTCCTCCTGGTGGTTAAGATCCAGCAACGGATCAGCATCCTCGTCGTTGGCGGCGTAGGTCGACGTAGATCCTGCCGTACAGGCTGCTATGTAGTCCGTCATCGGTATGCCGGCGTCGATCGCGGCCAGGGTGCATGTGTTGAGCAGGCAGGCGAGGAGGCTGCCGTCCTGCGAGAGGACGTGCAGCGAGAAGGTGATGGTGCTGTAGGGGTAGAGGTGCGTGTGGAGGGTCGAAGAGAGCGCGTGCGAGATTGTAGACTGCATCTCCGAGATTCGCCTGTAGCCAAAATGAAAATTCGTTAGCTTAGACTATATGTATTCTGTTCAACGCAAGACGTACTTGTCATTTCGTCCCCTCCTCTTGCGATCTACCGAGCTGAAGCCGGCGATCACGATGCTCACTGCTACCTCCGCCTCCTTCTCCTTCTCTGACCTCTGGCCCGCGCCGCCGCCGCCGCCGCCGGCCCGCCGCGCAGCTTGCTGGTCTGTGGGACCCGTCAGGACGCACATGACCTTTGTGTTGCCCATCTCCAGGTAGCTGGACCCGTCGGCAGCGGCCTGGGTGCGGATCTGGGCCTGGCACCTGCGGAGCTCGTTCCAGCGGCGACCGTCCACGCGGAGCAGCGCGAGGGAGTAGGAGGATGTATCGAGGGGCATCTTCGTTCTTGTTTTCTTCTTTTGTCGGCTGTTACTCGTGAGACTGATGGTTTTTGTGGTATGGAAATTCCAATAGAGGTCGGTCAGAGGTGGCTTTGGCAAAGGTGGCAGGTGGTGGTGGAGATTATCGGATTCTTCAGGTCGTGCTTGGTTGCTGGAGTTCTTATGTATAGGTTCAACTTGGCAGTGAGCTTCCCAAGGCAGGCATGGATGGAAATTTTGGAGGGGCACAGTGCAGGGATGGCCAGCAGTGTTGGGGCCGAGACAGGGGTGCCCATGCCACAACCACCACTCTACATACTGCTGCGTACCAAGTACGGACGCACTTGTTGTAGGTACCGATGTACTCCGTACATAAGTAGAATGACGTCCCGATGCATATTTATGGCCCTCTTCCAAATTCATGTCCATCTCCCCTCTTCATGCCCACATGTTTTCGAGGCTCGTCCGTCAAGACCATATACCACTTGCAAAATGCCAAACTCAGTCGACACAGGCCTGACACCTCACCTCTCAGGGCAAGCAGCCAAATACGCAGCCCAGCACGAGACTGAGCACCCTCTCAAGCTCTACGGCGGGTGGTTCTGCCCCTTTGTCCAGCGCTCATGGATCACCCTTCACGAGAAGAAAATAGCACACCAGTACATGGAGATCAACCCATACCACAAGGCCCCCGAGTTCCTGGCCCTCAACCCGCGCGGTCTGGTGCCCACGCTGGCCGTGCCGGTGGGGAGCCGAGGGCACGCAGCAGAAGCCTCTTTACGAGAGCGTCGTGCTGTGCGAGTATCTCGACGAGGCGTACTCCGACGAGAACGACCACGGCCCAAGGTTGCTGCCCGAGGATGCGTACGAGCGTGCGAGATGTCGGCTGTGGATCGATCACATCTCCACCAAGATCGTGCCGGGTTTCTACAAGATGATCCAGCACACGCCGGACAAGGCATACACCGTTGACGACGCCCGGAGGGAGTTCTTGGGCAATATCAAGACATGGGTCAAGGAAATGGATAGCAGCGGGCCGTGGTTTCTAGGCCAGAGGTTCAGCCTAGTCGACGTTATGCTTGCGCCGTGGGCCAAGCGGCTGTTCCTGATCGACCACTACAAGCCTGGAGGCGTTGGTATCGGGGAGGCGAAGAAAGAGGACCAGGAGACCTGGGAGAGGTGGGAAAAGTGGTACGACGCGATCCTCAACAGGCAGAGCCTCAAGGATACTACGTCGTCCGACGACAATTACATTGAGGCGTACAAGCGGTATGCTGAGGATACAACTGGCTCGCTGGTCGGCCAGGCAACTCGAGCCGGGAACCCACTGCCGTGAGGCGATGGCCATATTACCGCGTCGTCGTCGTCATCATCTCACACAACCAGCATCAGAGAGATTCTTGAAGAAGGGAAAGATTGTATTTCTCGAAATATGGGGTATCATGGTTCCTTGCCGAAAACCAAAGTCTTGAAAGAGGAAAGAAGGGGAAAAAAAAAAAAAGGATTACTGAGTGTGTGCCCAACACTCAAGAAGTGAAGGGGAAAAAAAAAGGACATAACTGGGCACCGTATAACCAAATAATTCCTCATCCAGTCAACAAATCAAGCTCCCGAATGCGACTCGTGAGTCGACATACTATCCGCTGGCGCCGTCGATACATCACCCGTGGCGAGTGTGATCACTGGCCAGCCCTCCCAGCCGTGCTTGTTAAAGCTCAGCTGGTTGAATCCAAAATACGTCCCCGTGTCGCCAACACTCAGATCCGGCCTTCCCTCGTTTGCCGGCGTATAGTGATAGTACAGGACGACGCTGTGCAGCTCCTCGCTGTACATGACGCCCTGGCCGCCCGGCGCGTACACCGAGCCGTGGCTGCCCAGCACAATCGTGCCGCCGTTCTGGGTCCGGCAGTTCCTCCCGTCTTGATCGAGGTACGGCCCAGCCGGGTGGTCGGCGCGGCACACCATGATCTTGTACTCATCCCCCGGTGGCGGCACGCCGCGCGAGTTGAACTTGCAGCACTGCCCGCTGCTGAAGAAGAGGTAGTACTTGGTCGGCGCGGAGCCGTCGGTCGGCCAGGCGAACTGGAAGCTGCCTTCTGTCGAGTGTCCGCCTGTTGAGTTGTACTCGAGGTGTGTCATCTCCCGCGACGTCTCCTTGGTCTTCATATCGACCGGGCTGTCCAGGGGCGTCTGGTACAGGCCGGTGTAGTAGGACCCAAAGGAGAGGTAGTACTTGTGCGCGGCCCCGTCTGCGATCAGCAGCGAGGCGTCGAGGACGTTGTACCCGTCTGTCGACTTGTGGCCCGCCAGCTTCTCGTTGTTCATCGGGATTTCCAGCTCTCCGTGTAGTGTCCACGAGCCGTGCTCCATCGTCTTGGAGCTGGCCACGTGGATGTTGGCCGTGTAGTACCAGTTGGACGGCTTCCCGGTGTGCTGGGAGTAGTACATGTAGTACGTCCCGTCGACCTCATACACCTGCGGGCCCACGACTGTCTGGTCTATGTCGAGCGCGCCCTCCACCTCTCTTGTCCACGGCCCGTGGATGCTGGGTGCCGTGTGTACCGTGCCGTTCCCCATGGTGCCGAAGAGGAAGTACGTTCCGTCTGATGACCGTCTGATGAGGGATGGATCGCGGATGCCCGTCACGGCGCCGCCTCTCGTGGCCTGGGGGTCCGGCCATGTAACTCCCAGTGCTGGGGTTGCAAGCAGCAGCAGTGGCAATGCTGCTGTAAAGGTATATAGACTGAAGAATTGCATTTTCTTTCTTGGTGGTGTGAAAACTTTGTTTTTCTTCTTGTTTCCTTCTTTTTGTCAAGGATTATCAAGAAACACGGTTGAGTGGGTTTATGGACAAATGGGTATGGAAAATCATGATCTTCAGGATTTGTTCGCTCGCCTCTAAGTTCCATTATTATCGCGAGAACAAGAATGTTTGTGGAGATGTGCACAATTAAGTATTTTACCATGCGACAAATGAAGCTTTGGCCAGGTGTGAGAAGAATAGAAATTTCTTACAATCAATGTCCTGAATTAGAAACATTGAAAGAAAGAAAGTCTTCCTTTAGTGAAAGGAATAGTATCCCGCCTTTTCATGTGGATGAAAGAGAGAGGGCTGTCCCGCACTTGCCCGTGTGAGCAGCAATCTCATTGTCTTTTTCCTTACTGGAATTATCATGACTTCTATAATGAGAAAGGCTGGACAACATAAGGAATGGGGCTCTGGTGAAGGATGAGTAAGCCAACATATGCTGCTGAAGGGGATGAGTAAATGACAAATCATGGGCCTGGTGGAGTAGGTTCTGGACGATCCTGTAGGTGTATCCGAAAAGAACAACTTGACTTGATAGAAGTATGCAAACTTGTCAGGTGGTGAAGCTCACCAGTTCATTGTCTGTGAATGTGTCAGGTGAAGTAAGTAGGACCTTGGGACACATTCTATTAATCTCTAACTAGGTGTTTAACTATTTTGCTGTTTCACTTTGCTACATGAATTTGAAATCCTAACCTGCTCTTAAAGTTGCTGATTGGCAGCACCATGACAAAGAGGTCTTCGGCCCAGGAGGGAGACATTCAACGGGCACTCAGGGTCTTCATAGTAGATCCTGTTCCTAGATGAGAAAAGTGCTCTTCGGTGCCTAGGCCAGGAGATCCAAATATAACTCTAGCTGAAGTATCTGGTGATCCTTGAGGTGGGCCACGGTCTCTCCAGATCAGCCTCATGGACCCAATTTTGGAGCCACAGCCATCTGGACAGTCACAAGAGCCACTTTTTCTCAATGCTACTGGGTGGAATTAGAGTAGATACACACAAACACAACCTATTTTGCTTCTACAACCTCACTGTTCTATAAGCATATCTAGTGCAACAATAAGCATATACAGTTTCTGGGCCTCGAGACTGACCGCACGTCTGGTCTCATGATATTCTCTTGAAATTCTATTGCAACCATACAGAAAAGTTCCATTCTCTGGGAATCTAGTTTCTACCCATCTCACTTCAGCTCTAGGAAGTCCATGCTACCGTAGAATGCTAAAATCCAAGTTAAGGGCTTGAGCCTTTCTTTCTTTGAAAGTCTACCTGACTGACAGAACCACGGCCTTTCTTTTTGCTGTAGATTTTGTCTCTACATGATCGCCGATGAATCTTTTACAAGTGATATTCCTCGGGGCGCGAGACCTTCACTCCGCGTCTCACCCAAGTCCCGTCGATGTTCATGTCTGCGGTTCCACTACAAATCAGTCAGCAATGACTTCAAAAAACGTTTCTGTAATTCGATCACTTACTCATCCTTGAGGGTAAAAGACGGCTCGGTCTGCCCCTCCTTGGGATTGGGATTCCTGAAGATGATGTTCTTCGTCTGAAAGTTGTGAACGAAGATAATTAGCAAAGGACTCTCCTTCTATGCCTCCATTAGGGCAGGAGCCAGAGCAAACGTACCAATCCTAGGGTCAGATGTATCGCTGCCGGGTTGACAACGATCTCCTCAGTCGGTTCTTTGCCCTGGATCATGGCGGCCATGTTCCTCGCGAGGGCCGCCGCATGAGGGCCCGCAGGCCGGGCTGCCTTGTGGGCCCCGGTATCGGCGATGTCGCCCACCGCGAAGAGGTGAGGATACAACGGGTCGGCGAACTGCATGGTCGGCTTGACGCGGATGTAGCCGTTCTTGGGGTTGATGAGGGAGTCCTCAGACGAGCGCGGGAGGTCTGCGAGCCACTGAGTGTTTGGAGTCTGGCCCGTGGCTGTGATCACAAACTCGGCGCTCAGAGCTCGTCCGTCCTGCAGCTCGACTGTGATGGGCTCGCCGCCGCCGACAGGGAACCCACCCTCGGGCACCTTGACGCGAGAGCCGCCCACGAAGCTGTGGCGAGGTCAGTTACTGCTTTTTGTGTGCATTAAGAGAGGAGGCTGAATAGAGTGGAACAGACTTGATGCCAAGCTCGCTGAATCTGTTCTTGATGATCTCGCTCAGCTTCTCGTTATACACTGGCATGATGTGGTCTCGCGAGTGGACCAGCGTGATCTCCTTGTCCGGGTAGATCTCCTTCAGATCACATGCCATTTGCACGCCTATTTTCCCGTTAGTTATGTACGATGCAGTCATTCCACATTCCAAGGTGTCATACCGACAGCCCCGCCGCCAATCAGGACGACAGACTTGGACTTCTTGATCGACTGGTTGAACTGCTTCAGGTACTCCACCGAGGGGGTCTTCTCGTCAGAAGGCATGTTGCTGGGCGAGACCAGGCGGGTTCCTGTGGCGGCCACAAGATAGTCGAACGTGAGCTGCTTCGAGCCCTGCCACTCTCTGTCGAGGGTGAGCTCCTTGGGCTTCAGCGACACCACCTTGGCCTGGATGCGAGCATGCTGCTCCTTGTTTGGCACCTCTGCAAAGGCACCCGAGTACGGAATAAAGGCTTTGTGCTCGTGGCCTGGCAGGATGGCGAAGCGTGGCTGGATTTCTATTTAGCACGTGCGTAACAAATTGAGGCAGCACAAGATGTTCAGAAGCACTTACGAAAGCGAACAGGTGGTGGAAGTGGCTATGAGGATCAATGAGGAGCACCTGTCGAGCGAGGTTCGTTAGCTGTCAGGGACATAATTATGTACATTACGACATGGACTCCGATACGAACTTACACGGTGCGTCGCCGGGAGGATGTTGGCGAGCTCTTTGGCGGTATTCTAGAAATGAAACCTGGTCAGCCCATTAATTGCCTTGAATTTCTCCCTCGACCAGTGTAGGCGTCAACTCACGACGCCAGTGTACGATCCACCAACTACAACGACGTTGCGCAAAGTCGAAGCCATGTTGTTCTCCCTTGTCTGAAAATGCAAGCTGGAAAAGTATGAGACTAAAACAGCAATGGCTAGAGCGATAATGGACGCCTTAAATAGTCACGCCTTCATGTCCGGTGACGGAGGAGAAAATTATGCGGCGAACGCGAGGCTGACTGATTGATTAGATTGATAAGATGACAGCAGGAAGAACAAGTGGCTAGCTTTTTGTAATCACCTTAAAAATCACAATCAGCCACGGCTTATAAGGCCAGGCACGGGCTCGGTCCTCGGAGCTTTCGGCGAAAGAGAGTCCCAACCGGTCGGCAAGCAACCCGAATTGCCTCGGAATTATAACTAAGGGGGCTCGGATTTACGGGGCAACACATCACAGCAAGCTTTGAAGACACGTCGTGGCCATATTACGACTGTGTTGCCAACGATTACGAAAGCAGGTGGGTAGCTTTGAGTTTCTGAACCCTGCAGTGTCCTAAATAGTGGACTCATTCTATGTACAAGCTTGTGTGCCGTGCGGTCCGAAATGTTCGGTGTTTTCAAGTCCGATACCGATAATTTCGAGTTGTTGATTTGGAGGAGACTTTGAACACTGACAAGCAATACAAGGTACGGTTTTGTATAAAGGGGATGGAAATATAACCGTACCCAGTGATGTTGATTGGTTGTGAATAGGTTTATTAATATCAGTATGCGCGGTCCGATGTGCTGCTTTGCACCAGGGCTCATGCCTAACGAACATTCCTGGAGTAAAACTATCTCCAGGTGGTGACTATGTTCTCTCTCACTCTGTATCTATATCCATGCCTCGTCCTCCAGCGCCCAACTGTCCGTCGGCGGAACCGCAAATCTTCCGGTGGGGCGGGATTCGTATACAGCTAGGCGCCTTGGATCAAACCCATAGCACTTTTTCTTTCGTTGCTCATTCCAATTGTTTACAATTCGCATCAGGAGTGGGGACACGCAACAGATAATACCAGACATGGAGCCCGACGCCGATAAAAGACTTAGGTAGCTTTGAGAGTATGAGAAGTCGGGGGAGACTGCATTGCGTAGGGCGGCCAAGCGCAATGCTGTCACAACGAGAACTCTTTACAGTTGCGGAAACATGTCAGTTATGGCTTTGAACACTTTTGTTATAAGGATGCCTTCACGCTTGCTTCTGGCACAAGAATGTTGGAAAAAAAGGAAAATAAGAAGAAACACAGCACACTTACATTGACCCAGCGTCCAAGACCAACAACACTGAGAGCTTTGTCCGTCGTGACGTAGATAGCGCTTGCATTGGATAAATAGGGAGTACGAAAATGGTCAAATCGAGGCCGAGACCAATAGACTCTAGGACTGTGAAAGATACAACCTGGTCGCCGCACGATCCCAAGATGTGAGGATTCCACTGCGCTGCGAAGGGTTTGCAGATGAGAAAGATCTCGAGAATTGATGCGAACGCAATCGCTGAGCTTGTTATAATAACAGCCCAAGCTGTGTAGCGAATCGGTCGAAGCATATTAAAGATTCGGCATATCAAGCGAGCTGCTGCAATCCGGAGCATGCCGTTTACGACGGACCAGAGCGCTTCCGCAACAAGGAGGGACTATTATACGAAAATTGAATTAGATTTCAAGGACCTCGGGATACAAGGAAAGAATACAAGAAACTATAAGAAGAGAGGAAGGTGGGGAAAGCAGGAGCAAATAGAAATCCGAGTGACCTTGGCAGCTTTGGCGCCTTGAGAATCCGTGATGTTCGGTTGGTGCTCGCCCTGACCTTCGTCAACGATGGCCCATGTTGACAGTGCCACCAGAGCCGTCCCTATCAAGAACGCAAAGAAGATCAAGATCAAATCCCAAACGTCGCCACCCTTAACTCTGAAGATACAGGAGGCCGTCACAGATGCAAACGCCAGGAGGGTCAGCGTCCAGTTGACACCCAAGGTGACTTTGGCGAGTAGCGTGTAGTTGTGCATGTCGTTGCTCCTGAAGCACTAGGATAAGCGACGAGAAGGAACTGAGACGCTCTGTTACAATTACTGGTGTAGGAGGGAGACTTTGGAGAAGAAAATTGAGGAATGTGTGAGATCTTTTACATTTACAGATAAGCCTTGGTTTCTTTGTACTCAACCTGGGCGCAAGCAGGGCTGTGCGAGGGGCTGTGTAATATATGCAGAGAGTATCACAAACTAGGCATATTCCGAGGCGAAGTGCAAGCTGACTGCATTAGGCAATTGGAACCATTTGGATAAGGCTATACTAGTTGTATATCGGGTATCAAGGTGCAAAGCAAAAATGAGGCGAGACGTACAGCCTCTCAAACGTAATAGTAATCTTGTTGACTTGTACCATATGAAAAGAGTCGCAAAAAGCAAAAAGGTGGTTGAGGAGTTGAACCTCGATCTTTGGACACACTGGGAATCGAACCCAGGACCACTCCCAACTTTGAAGCGAGTTGCTAAGGGAGTATTATACCACTAAACCATGCGCCCTGGCTTTGAATTGTTGATACCCTCGTGGGCGCCGTAATTTAAATAGCCGAGTGTGGACTGTTGTGGGAGGAAGTGGATCCAGGGCCGGAATAGCTTCAGCCCTAAGAACATTTGGATAGGCCCCTCGCGCCTCGCGCTTCTCTTGCCTCCTCCACCCCCTCTCCTCCATTCAACAATCGACATATTATAGTAGATTCTACCTTTTGAAGCACATCCTCTTGATCAGTTCCGGCTCAATAACCCAATAAGTCCAACAGTTTCAGCTGAGCTGGACGCCGAGTTGCCTCTGATACACGCCCAGCCCACGGTCTGGCCATTCGTCCCTTCGTGCAGAACTGCAGACCCGCAACCACGTGGAGCTCATGACTCGGAACCAGAGGAGAAGAAGAAAAAAAAAAACCGTCTGTTAAAGTCCGGATGAAGACCCCATAATTGCTCAAACCCTTCGACACGGAGGCCCACGTGTTTTAGTGCCCGAGCGAGCCGTCACGGTGTCAGGATCACACCTGGCGACATAATTATTTCGTGCATTGCAAAGGACCGCGTGAACTTGGGCGGGAGAAGTCTTTGCGAGATCTCGTAAATCGCATTTTGTCCACCAAATTCATAATGGAAATAAGTCACCTGGTTGGCCTTCATGATGATACCGCTCTTTTTCTTTATCCAGAATTCTTTTGACACTCCCGGCGTCGTGCGAGAAACTCCAATGTGCGGTGCCGAGCTGCATCATGTTGATCCGGCGCTGCCCCTCGGTCCACAGTCGAAACATCAAAAACCCTCATTCAGGAGTGTGGGGGGGGCCTTTTCCACTTTCATGATCTCAAAAAGCCGGCGCGGGTAACGAGATCAAAATTGTGAAGAATTAAGTAATCTGCTCAAACTTTGTCAACAAATATATCTTTGTTTTTCTCTTGTGTGAACTTTTCTGGCGTGTAATTAATTGCACCATGTGGTTTACGCTGGATCTTTTCTGTCATTATGCTTTCTTAATTTAATTTCACCCTTCACATGTTTTCATTCTTTTTACAAGAACCATCCCGCTGCAGGACAGCGGTCCCAGTCCCAGGATGGACCACATAGTAATACCGCTTGATGCGAGCACCGGCAACGCGACACTGGACGCGGCCGCCATCGCCTCGGGCGCAGCAACACCGGCGCGTGTGGCGGAGTGGGTGGTTCTCTTCCTGCTGGCAGTCGGCTTCACAGCCTTGAGAACATATGCGCGGACGAGGATCTCCGGGCTGAAGGACCTGAGCTGGGATGACTGGCTTGTCTGGCTGGCTGTTCTGGCTTATACGGGCCTTAACATCGATGGTGAGTTAGAAGCGCGCTTGAAAATTTAATCACCGTCTAAAGAATAATCACTGATTCTCTTTGCTTGGGGGACTCAGTATATGTCATAGGAGTGGTCGCTGAAGGCTTGTCCAACGAGGGAATGTCGGACGCACATCGAGCGGCACTGGTGCACGATGGTCCAACCAGCCAGGAGTTCCAGCTCCGTGCTATCGGCTCCAAGGCACAAATCTCAAAGTGGTTCGTGTACGGGCTGACCTTGTGGCTCTTGAAGAGCTCGCTGCTCTATTTCTTATCTGGCCGACTTACTGTGCGCAAGAACCCTCCTCCCTGGCCACTTTCAGCACCAAGGGCGTTAAAACTTGACTGACATGATCGCACACACAGTCAGAGATGCCCGGCGCCAAGTCGAGAGCCCGGCTCAGCGCGAGCCTGCTCTTCGTCACCTGGGCTATCACCATCGTCGCAGTCTTGTCCAGCTGCCGCCCGTTCACCAAGTTCTGGCAAATTTTTCCAAACCCAGGAACCATGTGCCAGGCCGCCATCTCGCCCGTCCTCGTCTCCGTCTTCCTGGTCTGCAACATCCTCACCGACCTCTACCTCATCTCCATCCCCGTGCCGGTCCTCCTCAGGGCGCGGCTGAGGACGTCACAGAAGATCTCTCTGATCAGTCTGTTCAGCTGCAATATTCTGATCACTGGGATGGCTCTCCTGAGGGCCATTGTGATGCTAAAGGTGCGTTGCCTTCTTCAAATAAGACGGGGCATTGATTGAAACATGCTGGCGTGTACTAACCTTGGGGCTACATAGGATCCCAAGGTCAACGGCGATGGCATGTGGGCCGTCCGCGAGGCCTTCGTCGCTCTAATCACCACCAACATTCCCCCCATCGCGCCGCTGCTGAGAAGATGGTTTTCCCGCTGGCTCGGGAGAACACCGATCAATACCACTGCCGCAGAAAACACACAGGATAGGGCGGGGGATTTGGAGCTGGCACTCAGGCGGAAGCACTCGGTGGCATCCAACGGATCGCACGCGCTAGCGGATAAGGCTTTGACAGCTCAACAACGGTGGACGACGATGCTGAAAGACAAGGAGCTGCCTGAGATACCTGGGCATGAGGAAGACAATTCGGGATCACGAGGTTACGCCAAAGACAAGAGCGTACCTCCGACACCGATCGAGACTACATCGAAAGAGGCGAGCGTCGATCAGAATGATGTTTACATTCAGACAGTGGCAAGGGAAAGAGAAGGGCAAATACAGACAGCTCGCGAAATTTTATGAAGAAATCCTTCCTTTTGCCGCCCTGAAGTCATGAGTCGCACCAGCAGTCTCCCAAAGACTGATTATGAGCAAAAGCCTCTAGAGATCGCCTCGTTGCCCGCTTTCATTCCCGTACGTGTTTATCAGTATCATGTCAGGGGGTCATCTTTGGCATCAAGTAGGCAAGTCAATCAAAGAACCTTCGTTCTGTCTCCAGCTACGAGAACTCGGACGACCGTCCAATGCCTCTTGGTTCGAGGGCAGGTGGCCGCTCCGTGGTAGCTATCCTAGGCCTTCTCCCAGACCCCAAATATATGTCCAGAGTTCTCCTCTCTATGTGACACCCAAGAGCTGGGAGCTCAACCCAGCAGAGTTAAGTCGAGGTCTTCTTGGCAGGCTGAGCCTTTGCGCTCTTGGCAGCCTTCCTCTTCTCCTTGGCGAACTGCTTGTACACCTCCCAGGCTCCCTCCATGAGACCCTGGTCCTCCTCCGCCAGCACCTTCTTCTTCACATAGCCCAGGAACCCCCTCAGGCTGGCCGTGGGCCCCTTCCACTGCTGGGCCACGCCCTTGAGCCCAGCCGCGATGGGACCCGTGTCGGGCGTAGCAAGGAACTCGGCGTCGCGGGCCATGCCGAAGGCCCGCAGCGTGTACATGGCGTGGATCATGTCGACGGGGCTGCGGGCGCGGGCGGATGACGAGGCGGCGCGTGTCCTTGTCGTCGCCGGTCCACCAGCAGGCGCGGTAGTTGCCCTTCTCGATGGCCTTGACCATGTTGTGGACGACGTATTTGACGCCAGCGACGTTGACGCGGATCATGTCGTCTGGGAGCATGATGGATTTGTTTGCGTCGGCGGTGTTGTCGCCATTCTCGGGGCTCGTGGGGGCGTCGGCGGAGGCTGAGGCGGCCTTGTGCTCACGGTAGTACTTCTCCTTGAGGAGTGGGGCGAAGTGGTCGAGGACGGCGAAGTTGACGCCGTCTAGGAGGATGTTGGGCATGTCGGTGGGGCCCCAGGCGATAGTGACGGTTTCCTTCTTCTTCAGCAGCTGGCGACGGTCTTGAGGCTTGCGCTTGCGAGCAGGCTTTGGCTTGGACTGCTGCTTGGGCCTGCGAGGCGAGGGAGAGGGAGGGAATCATCAGTAACGGAGAAGGGCAAGGGGGTGAGTAGGAACTGATGGGAAGGTGCTCTGCTTGTTACAGGGACTTACTCCTTCTTCTCCTTGACCTCTTTCTGCACCTCCACGTGGGCGCTGACGTTGTTCTTGGCCATCTTCTCGGCCTCCTTCTGTGCGAGCATCCTGAGAGTGGATGCAGGAAGGTTGATGTTGGCGTATTTCTTGGTCAGAAACTGCACGACCTCACGCTCATCCTGGTCCTCGATAGCGTTGTTGGGTGGGAGCGGACAGGTCACGGCAAGCTGCTCAGCAACTTGGTTGGCGTTGTTTCCGCTCATGGTTTTTGTTGTGGGAGGGCAACTGCTGTATAAAAGAAAAGAGTCAAATCAGGGCTTGAAGGATGTTTCTGTTTTGTGCAGTTGGTGGCGAGTCTGTATTTGACCTGAGGTGTAGTTGAGAGACCAGGAAAATTTAGAAAGAGAGAGATCAGAGAGAGGGGCGAGCGAGAGTGCAAAGGGTCTGTGAATATATGCTGTATGGAAAGAGTCCGGTTGGGCAGTTGCAAGTGTGTCAGTATGATTGGCTACTGAAGTACTCACTGCAAGACAATATTATGCAGGTCGCTGAATAGCAAGAAAGGGTGGTTGCCAGTGCTTGGTTTGTTTCTGTTGTTGGTGGTGTTGTGGAAAAGTTGGAAGAACGGTGGAAGTGAGCAGGGCCAAGCACTGTTTAAATAATGACTTGGACTTGGTCCTGTCTTCCCAGAGACCTACCAATCAGGGTCAAACTGTGACGGGCGTGTTGTTGTGATGAGGGCGATTGAACGTTGGCTGCCTCGTAGCAGCTGATTCGGTTATTGAGCTTTCACTGGAAGGTGGGCTGAATCAGAAGCGCTGCAGCGGCAGTGGTAAACAAAGGTTGGCATTTGCATCACTGATGGCAGTCTGGGCTAGAACTTTCCAATTATATATTTCTGTTGTCCAGATAATTCCGTTGGATTCTCCACATACAATTTACCTGAAGGTTTTTTTTTTCCCCTTCAATTTTCTTTTCTAAGATCAGTAGTCACGTCCAGAACTTTTCACTAATGACAGTCCGGGCTGGAGCTTTCCAATGGCAAATTCCTGTTGTCAAGATAAGTAATTCTATTGGATTCTGTGAATAAAATTAACCTTAAAGATTTTTTGCTCAATTTTCCATTATGTGTTAATTTATTCGTCCTTTGCTACTGAGCCCGACCTAATTAAGGCGCCGACGCCGTCGCACGACCATCCAGGCAATGGGCAAGGGCCCTGTCGGTCCCAGCGTGTCTGTGTAGGGCAAACGATGGTCAAGGAAGGTCAAGAAAGCTTAGTGATGAGAGTGAAAGACGTGTCATAGCACCCTCCTAGATGGTTCAGGATTATGTATTGTTGTTCCCTGTCTGAAAAGAAAACTCAAGGCGTGTGGTTCTCTGTTATTGTGCGGCGACTTGGGGCTCACGTACATCCCTGGCCCTCAGAGCGCACCAATATCACACTGGCCACCACAATACCCCCGGGCTGCCATCTGGTCAACCCTTCCAGGTGACTCTCTTCTCCCTGACGAGTCCAACCATGCCCATAGGCAGCAGCCCCCGGTCGACAATGTTGAGGCCTCCAAACTTGCCAACAACCTCAGGTCCATACATCTTGGCGATCCACTTCCAGTACGGCGTCATGGCCTCCCAGCGGCCGTTGATGGGCCCCTCGTAGTCATCACCAGACCCGAACTGACGAAGCGTGTCAGCCGCCCAGGGGCACTGGGCGATGTCCAGAGTGCTGTCCTGTGGCTCCTCCATGAGCGTTTTGTGGACGGCATACACGTCGTCAAAGGGCTCAAATTTCTTGTCAAAGAGGATGCAAAATTCCTCGCGGTAGTGCGTGAACTGCTCAAAGCTGATGAATGTCACCTGGTCGTGCTTCGACTCAGGTTTCCACCTGGCGTCTCGGTTGAAGCCGAGCTGCATGTGTTGAGTCCCGGTCATGTCAGCTTCGAACCGCGCCTTGAGGCGGTTGTAGGCACCGCGCTCGGCCTCGAGCATCTTCTGGATCAGGGTCTCGTGGGATTCCAGGACAGCGTCGCGTTTGTACAGCAGCGAGACGAAGGGTGACTGGAGGTCAAGACCTCCCAGGTCCGTCGGGAAGTAGAAGTAGCCGTCAGGAATGTCGGTGATGCCAAAGCGTTCTGTGATGGAGGTCTTGAGGTAGTCAACGATGCTCGAGGCCGCCTCGAATCCGGTGCTGCCGCTGCCCGAGAAGATGCGGCGCTGGATGTGCTGGTGTGCCGCAAGTATCGCATCCACATGGGCCTGTCCGAAGCAGTTGCTTGGGGTTCCGAAGTTGCTCGTCAGGAACGTGCCGACGTAGGCGTTCCAGGTCTGGATGAAGGCCAGGATGCTGTGCTGCTTCTCGGTCAGCTGCTTGCGGAGCTCGTCGGTGTGGGTGTCTATCATCTTGGTGTCGACATCGAACCGTCCTGTCTGTGGAGACAAGACGAGGAAGCCCCATCGTATCTGGCCAGCCGGCAGGGCCTTGTCGAGGGGCTTGCTCTGGGAGCTGTCGCCAGCAACTCGAACGGCACCGCACTTTTGGTCGTTGAGCGAGGTACCCGTCACCGAGACAAAGGTCTCCAGAGCTTTCCAGACCGTTACAGCCGTTGCATGGTCCGGTGACCAGAACCACATGTCACCCCCGTAGCGCCACAGCGGCTGCCCAAGGGCTGCCTGGTTAACGGCGTAGTCGAGACAAAAGAGCACCGCCTCCCCAAAGACATCACTGAGGACGTGTGAGGCGGGAACACCTCTCTGCTGGACCTTTGCGGGGGCAGACAGCTCGTCGTTCCACCTCAGAGGCACCTGGAGGAACTTCAAGAAGAAGCTGCGCCAGACGTCCGAGACACCGAGGTACTCGAGGACGGTGATGATGGTGTCGTGGGGTAGCGACGTCTCGAAATCAGCAAGGACTGCGTGGAATGCGGTGAGCTCGCCAGAGAGGTGTGTGTTTATGATAATCTCGGTCGAGAGGAGATGGAGCAGCTGCTGCTTCGCTGCGACCGGCGTCTTCACATTCTCATATTTGTCCTCCTCCTCGTCATCGTTCCGAGCTTGATAGTTCAAAGGGGACGGTTTAACTTGTGGTTCTGCAGAGAAAAAGACTGCCGAAAGGCTGCGCCGCAACCTGTGCCCTGGCTCCGAACAGCATCGAACCTGCCACTTTCTTCTTCGTACATTTCTCAAGTGCCGCAGCGTGCTCTACGTAGTCTGCCTCGACCTCCCCATCGGCCGCCTGGACTGTATTCTGAACGCTTCGTAGAAGTTTAGCCACGAAGTAGACGGCGAGGTATCGTGTCTGGCGTGCTTTTTGGAGGCTGCGGCGTTGACGGACGGGGCCGACGTAATACTCGAGGCGTCGCTGCTCGGCCAGGGGTATGTCCCTCCCGACAGAAGACCAAGCCGGGCTCTTCTGAAGAGCAGTGAGCGTCGTTCTCAGGAATACAGACCACAGGACACCGATGTACTGCAGAAAGATGGCCTGCAGCAGGTCCTCGTGGATGTGCACGCTGAAGACGCCGTTGACCTTTCGTCGCTGCTCGACGGGGACGCCCGACGGACCCCAGCTCCACGACTCGAGAGCTGAGATCCGCATGTTGAGGACGTCGGCCACCTCGGACAGGATGACCTTGTTGGACCTGAAGTCCTTGAGCACCTCGCGCTGCTCGTTTGACACGAGGTCGGAGGCCATCAGACCATCGATCGTCCACTTCAGAGTAGTGTGGGAGAACTGATGCGGTTCAGACATCTGGCGCTCGAACGCTGCGACCGCATTTCTCGCCTTGTCGAGCGCCAGCTGCTTCTCCTTTGCCGCCTCCTCGTCGATGGACCCGCCTGGGCCGAAAACGTCGTCCAGGTACCGGCAGAGGCGGTCCACGTCGACATCTGCTCGTTCAAAGACCTTGTCCTCCCACTCCTCCTTCGACTTCAGCTTGGCGGCGCTGCCAACGTCCACCATCTCGACGTCATCACCCTCTTCACCTTGGACGGGCGCGGGCCCAGTCTCTTGGTCGGCGGACAACCACTCCGTGACCAGCTGGCCGTAGAGAGCGGCATAGCGATACTTTTGTGACTGCACCTCGAGCTCGTGGAGCAGGGCTTTCTCGTGGTCCGCGAGTATCTTCTCGGAGACAGAAGGGTCGTGGCGAGCCAAGGCGACAAAGCGCTCGGTGTTGGTCAGCGCGAGGGCGAGAGTGTTCCTCAGGCGTGCGGTTGCCTTAGCACTTGCCTGCTCGTTTGTCTTGAGGCCGAAGCAGCTCTTGACGCCGTTGCTGAGGAGAGTCAGCCTGCGGACGGGGTCCGTCTCGGAGCCGAGAGACGAGAGGACTGCTGTTCGGTTATCCTCGAACGCCGCCCTGCGCTTGGAGAGCTCATCGAGCTTGGTGCTTGTGATCTCCTGTAGAGTGTCAGAGAAGACGCTGCCGGACATTGTCGACGTCAACACGTCTGCTGATGGGGGACCGCGGTGGTTGGATCCTCGAGCTGGTTCGTTGGTTCTGACCATGATTGGGTGGTAAACTGGATGTTGTGGGATGGGAGAGAGACCAAGAGAGCAGTTGGGGGTGCGTGTAGGTGATACTTATAGGTGTTGACTGCTGTACCATTGGGGGCTAGCGCGCACTGCAGCATCGCGGCGGTCCAATCAATTAACATGCTTCAGAATCAGGCAGCCACCGCCAAGCAC
The DNA here is from genome assembly GCA_021117315.1 of Immersiporthe knoxdaviesiana. Classification (NCBI taxonomy): domain Eukaryota; kingdom Fungi; phylum Ascomycota; class Sordariomycetes; order Diaporthales; family Cryphonectriaceae; genus Immersiporthe; species Immersiporthe knoxdaviesiana. The sequence continues at coordinate 367,634 of CP088207.1, forward strand.
TGCAGCGCGCCGCAGTCCTCCAGTCACCATAAAAAGGTACTGGTTTTTGTGAGTCACTGCTAAGCCACTGCTATGCTTTTTCTCTTCTGTTTGCCTTCATCTTAATCGTTTCATACTCAATCTTACGGCACTGTGTAAAGTCATTTCCACACGTGCATTCCGACATGGCTTTCAATTCCAAAGTTGGCCTGTGCGTGCCTGCTGTGGGAGGCAACCTGCCCTGAGCGCTACTCGCCGTTTCAGCAGTAACCAGCCCCTGCAAGGCCTAACGGCCTGGCTCTTGTGACCTCCCTTCTTTCATCCCTCTTCCTCTCTTCAACGCATTCGGTCAAGGCCATCAGAACATTTCGAGTACCTAATGAAGTGAGAATATCCACTATCCCCAGAATCTGTTTGCAAAAAGACTGACACTAATATTTGTACAGCCTCATAGGCTCTCCCTCTTCCCTCATAATCCTTAGTCTGCGGTTCTGCCATCCATAGTAGATCCGTAACCCGACACACCCCGCAGCCACGAAGAACAACAGGCCGGCATTGGTCCAGTGCCCAGTCGGATATCCAATGGCAGCCTCATCGGCCTTATAGATCCACGTTCCCAGGATCTGTCCAGGCGCCCCGCCCAGCCCAATGTTCAGCGCGATGGCGAGGCCGATCGATGCAGTGCTGAAGATGTTGGAAGAAAGCCACCCCAGCAGCGGAGGAATACATGCGAATGCACCCGTAGCCGCGACAATCAGGCAGCCATAGCGGTGCGAGTAGGCGTCCGCAGGCAAGGCAGCCGAGGCCAAGAAGCCGCAGGCCCCGACGGTCGCACTGGCAGCCGAGTGCAGCGCCCGAGCATCAAAGTGGTCCGCCGACCACGACACCAGGATCTGCACGACGTAGGCGACTGCATACGGCGGGACGGTCATGAGCTGCGCCTCGAGGTTCTCGTAGCCGAGGCCGGCCGTGATGGAGGGCGTGAAGAGCGAGAGGCTGCTGAAGGGGGCCGAGATGCCAAAGTAGATGGCGTAGTGTGCCCATAGTCTCCCGTCGGCCAGGGTTGCCTTTGCGTCGCGCCACCAGTCCGAGCTGTGGAGACCCTTGCTTCCCTCGACGGCAAGACGGCCAAGCGCGAGTGCCCTCTCGTCTTCTGACAGCCAGCTGACGGTTTCTGGGTAGTCTGGCAGGAAGAACAGCACAAACAGCGCCGAGAGGCAGGACGGAGCGCCCTCGATGAGGAACAGCCAGCGCCAGGCGGAGAGCCCGTGGGCCTCGTGGATGTGGCCGACGCCGAAAGCAATGGCTCCACCAAAAGCCCCTGCGAGTGTTGCGCTGGCGAGAATGAAGGCCACCCGTATGCTGCGCTCGTTGGTCTTGTACCAAAAGGTGAGATAGTACACCAGGCCCGGGAAGAGACCAGCCTCGAAGACGCCGAGGAGAAACCGGACAACCGCCACAGTGGCGTAGTTGTGTGCTCCTGCGAGACCCATCGAACACGAGCCCCAGCCCAGCATCAAGACTGCTATCCACCGTGAGGGCCGCAGTTTCTTAAGAAGGATGTTTGATGGGGCTTCGAACAAGCCGTACGCCACGAGGAAGATCATGAGCGAGATGGTATACTGATAGTCACTCATGCGAGTCTCTGACAAGAGGTCCTGGTGGTCGGACGCATTCAGCGTCTTTGCGTTGCCGATATTGCTCCGGTCGAGGTAGCACAGCAGGTAGATGGCGGCGGAGAGGGGAATGATACGCTTGTCTTGCTTCCATACCAAGGCTTTCTCAGCAGCCGTCGAGACCGGAGTTTCGCCAGAAGAGTAGACCTGAATGAAGCAACGCTGGTTAGCTGAGAGGAGAAGATTGCCGTGTTCAGGTAATGGTAAACCGAGACTGACCTCCTTGGACCCCACCTCGACGTTCTCGACGTCAACCCCGGCCTCACCAGACTTGTCAACCTGCGGCTGCTCGTCCATCTCGAACAGACCAGAATATTGACAAAGCCCCTTCCAACGGCAAGCGACTCTCAAAAAAAACCAAAAACCACCCAGTCTTGTCCAATTATGGGACCCAGAACTCGGCAGAAGGAGGGTGAAGTAGGACGGTGGAAGCAAGTGCTATAAAACAAGGAGGGAGTCGTGGACCGGGAGGATGCTTTTCATACCCGGCGGTCGGGGAAACAGACTCAACCCAAAAGGATCAACGACCCATCAGCCTAAGGACGCATGTGTTCGCCCTAGCGCGACAACTCCAGCTGATAAGCACAACCAAACAAGGAGGCAAGTGGACAGCCTTCGAGATCTGTACCATACAACGCTCCAGCTGGTACTCCACAGTCGTGAGGAGAACCCCAAAGGTGGATATTCAGGTGCTCCTCCCCAGAAGCATCGGTCTGGGCCCCCGCAGAGGATGGCGACGCAGGAGTCAAGAATCCCCTTACTTCCCACATCTATTGCTTAAGAGGCTGGGAACAAGACGTGGAAGGGAGGATCTCTCGGGGTTGTGTGGTTCAACTAGAAGCGTGCGCACAATTCAGGGAGACTGTCCATTGATATTCTTCCATAGCAATCAGTAATTAGTTAAAGACCTGTCGGAATCGAACGAAAATGGGCAAAATAAACTGGTTAAAGGATGACTCTTTAGTCTTTCTTTCTGCCGAAGGGTGTAATTTTTTTTTTGTCAAATACGATTTGTACCCTCTGTGCTGTCATCAACTTCTCTCGTTTGGTTGATCGTAAATACCATGAGGGAGTTTTGTAAAGCATCGCATTTTGAATTAACTACTTGCTGTATCTTCTAGTAAGCTCCGTTGTGTTAGTTTCCACCAAAATAAGTAGAACTTATCGCGAGATAGAAAACAATGAATGTGTGTGAAAGGCCAGAAATGTCCTTACCAAGCCCACATTCGTCCAAAGCACCTCAAATCATCGCAAGACCGAAAAGCACCGTCGCCATCGTTGCCTCAAGCAGGGCTCTGTCTCCGCGCGCAACGTCCCATTAGAGAAACCACCCCCCTCCCCAGACTCCATCCTGCTGTACAAGCAACCCATTGCCAATGTCAGTCTCGACACAGCATTGATAGCAAGACGACAGAATTTATTGCGGACCTGAGCCATCCTGCCCGTCATCCTTATCTGAACGCGCCGGTGCATCACCTGCAGCCTCCTCCTCATTAGACTGCTGAGGTTGCGCATCGGTGTCTTGTTGGGTCTTGTCGGAGGCGGGAGGAGATTCTCCACTGCCCGGCTCGCCTTGCTCACTGTGTGGTGACGGGTACTTCAAAACCTTGTCCAAGAGGCGCTTTCCCCTTCGCAGTAAAGCCGTCGAATTTCTCAGCTGCGAAGGCCGAAAGTTTCATCCAAGCCATCCTGTCCCTGCTACCTAAGGGGACCTTCGTGTCCAACAAGATATGACTTCTGTTATGTCTTGCCCCCAGTTGCTGCCGGGTTAGCTCGCCAGCGACACAGAGCTGATCAATTTGGTGGTTTGGAGGCGGCAGAGGACCTTGCTCGCGCTCAGCCTTAAGTCGAGCCTTTCTGGCTCTATAACTAGCCAGATATTGCCCGTATGCCTTTCGCTGGCTCCGCAGCATTTGATCTAGTTTTGGGCTGAGCACACCCGTTGCCAACAACGCACAGGCGTGTTTGCGGTACTGTCGATGAAGCGTATAATCATCGTATGACTTAGCCAGGGTTAACAAGGCCACATCTTGGGAGTTTCTCTGGCCAATGCGGTGAATCCTCCCGATGGCTGTGAGCATAGTCGGGATATTGTCGGGCATCTCAAAAATGACCATATTGCTGCAGTCATGGTGCAGCTCAACGCCGTGGCCGAGAAGACGCATAGTGCTGAGGAGAAAGTCGACCTGGACATTGGTGTTGTTGAAGTCATCCAAGACCTGAGGTCGAATTGTGTGGATGTCGTGCTTGGATCGTATCGAGAAGAAGGTGCATTCTGCCATTGAGCATGCCCCCTCGATTATGAACTGCGTATACGGGTGCACGCAGTACACAACGACCTTCTCCCTAGCCGCCTTTCGTCGCTCTAAATACAAAAGAAGCCACTGTAGCTTAGGAGACCGACGGACTATATGCCGAAGCATAGATGCTCTGTCACCAGGTGGCGTCTCCGGATCAGAGGAGAGCCTCGTCATGGCATAGTAATATGACATGCCCGCATCGGTGTTATTGACCGTCAACTGGTCATAATCCAAGATCTGGTTGAAAACTGCAGGTTTCTCGAAAGGATCGTCCTCAGCAAACATACCTGTCGGGTGAAGGCGAAGAAGGTCTGCCAGGCCGGGATCCGCAGTCATGTAGTCCAGCTGCGCATCAAAGTGCTTGTCCATGCCAGCTTTAGGAACCTCATTGCTGTTAGACACCCGGGCGGCGGTGGTGAGGCGGCCTTCTTGACTAGTGCGATGGATATTCCGAAACCAACGTTGCGTTCTGAATCTATAGATTTCGGCATCCTTGTCTGTCATGCTGAGTTCGATGGTCCTAATGAAAGCCCGAGGGATGCCAGTCAGGCAGGCGATCGTGATCTGAGTACCGTCTGGAAGGTGGACGGTGGATGTTGAATCTCGATGCAGAAGGCATATTCGGAATATCGAACCAAGGACTATCTGGGAAAAGTCGACGTTGAAGTCCATCTGGTGACCCAGCCATCGATAGGCGTGGGGGTTAAGCCGCCAAAGGTGCTGACCATTCTTTAGCGCCTCCCTGTACTCATCAGATACCTTGCCAGGCACTATGTTTTTGTCGAATGGGTCAAAAGACCGTCCGTACATCCCAAGGATTGAAAGAGCCGATTCGCCTTGAGGCCAGTCTATGCGCCACTCCATTGGCTTAAAGAGAGCGAACAACAGGCCCCGAAAATCAGAAACCTTGTTTGGAACAGGAGATCCTGTGAGTAGGAAGTTCACGTCTGCGTCGACCAAGTAGACGGCATGTGCCCGCTGAGTCCGGGGGTCCTTGATCTCATGCGCCTCATCCGCGATCAGTGTCCCGATGATGGCCGTCGGCAAATTGAGGTCAAAATGACGGGGCTTGGCGGCTACTCTGATAGCATCGCTCCACTCTGCCTGCAGCACTGAGCCTCGATTGGACAGCCTCTTCTCCTTGATGACCTTGCTTGGGGCGCGCTTGGTTACGAGCCGATCCACGAACTCGTCGTAAGTAGAAAGTACCACCTTCCTGCTCGTCTTTGGATCTTTGGGATCGAGGCTCTTCAGGAATCCAACAAGCGCGTCGGCTGTCGGTTCAATCTCGGTACTGTGCTGACCCGGGGTGATAAGTTTGGTATAGAGATGAAGATCGAGCAGGTGTGAAAAGAACTTAGAATGTGTATGTTGCCAGCTCTGCAGCCGTTGATGCGAACAAAGAATCAAAGTGATCTTGTGCTTGTCAGACTCGCCAGGTGAGGTCTGCTGATTCGTGAGGAAGAAGACGGCGGCCAGAGCTTCGATGGTCTTTCCAGTGCCGTGGTCATTGGCGTTGACTGCGCCTTTGAGTAGACCCCGGGCACCTTTTACCATGTATGCAACATTTTGCACCTGATCTGGTCTAAGCCGAAGTGGCGAGGAAGGACAGATCTTGACCCCTTTCAAGAAATCCTCTGAGGCGACACCAAGGTACTCAGCCGCTTCAGCCAGGCCGTCAACCGGAGCAGAGAAGGTGTACTCGCAGCTCTTCACCTCTGTTTGGTTGTCTGCATTGGTAGTCTGGGCAAGATTGCGTTCCAACTCGTCCATCAAGTCTTTGCGTTCCTGTGGCTGTAAGTGCGGTCTGGAATCAAGCCCGGATTGATGCAGATCTCTTGTGAAGTGCCCTGTCGGGTTAGGCGTCAAGGAAAGTTTCTCGAGGACTCCGTCGGCTTCTTCACAGTTGTGACGAAGCGCCTCCTCCCGGAGTGTGAGGGCTCCTGCATTAGCTTGACGAGTTTGCGCCCGGCTGTTACTTGAAAGTCTAGGCTCATTGCTGTCCGCTGCGTCGTCTGTTGGTTGATCTTCTGCTCTGGCGGAGTCGTCCTGCGGGTTCTCGTTGGAAGAGGAAGGTGCGGGATCCTCTGCTGCCGTGGTAGGTTCTTCTTGTGTAGATTCCGTCTGTTGTGCCGGCTCTTGCGACTTGTGGCGTTTCGAGGGCGCCGGGTCTGATGAGACTGGGGATGCCGAGCGTTTGGCGTCGGATGAAGACATCTTAATCAACAAGGATTAGAAATGGCCGGGCTGGAGACACGTCAAAGGAAGCTTAATTGTGAGGATGACAACATGAATGTAAGGCCAGATGAAGGAAGGGAGTGAAAGTTGGGTGAGTTCTAGAGTAGAGGGTTCGAGCTTTGAATTTCCAGACCGGGAAATGAAAGAATGGAAGGGACAATTGGTGAGGAAAGAAGGATGAGAGGGAGCAAGGGCTTGGCTGAGCTTGGGAGGCAATGAGGGTATGATGGCTGAGAGAATGAACAAAAGGGAGGAATGAGTGAGGGAAGGTGCTGTTTGAAAATACAGGAATTCCTTCAAGAAAGCCCACATGGGGTTTCAAGTGTGAGAGTAAGTGTGAGGCTCGGGGACTGAAATGGAAAATGGCGTCACATCATACCTTTGACAGCTCTGGCCCTGTAGATTGCTGTATGGCTCTAGTGGTGCTTCATTTGAGTCCCTCGTGGAGCTGGAAAGGAAGTGGCCCAAGTACTTGTTGCTCGAGCCACAAGAGTGGCGTCCAAGGTTGCAAAAGAGGTAGCCGGTAACCCTTCAAGGTTGCAGGTGAGGAAGGGCTTGTTGAGATGTCCTCCACAGCGCCTTCCTTGTGTGGCCTCCCAAGATCAGATTTCAGTAAATAAGGTTGAGGTAGTAATTAGATTCTTGACAACTCCCAGTTCAAAGGTGATTGTCAAATGAATACTGATGAAGTTGGTAGATAAGGAAAATGGGTGTGAGGAAGAGAGGAAGAGAGAAAGAGAGGAAGAGAGGAAGAGAGGAAGAGGGAGAGATAGATCTAGGTGACTTAGGATGAGAATGTGGATGAGAAGATAGCAAACCAGCTTTGAAATTGGCTGTGGTGACTTCATCCAAGCTGAACCTTCAGGGCTAGCTTGCCTGAAGATTGGAGTGTCCAGCTAAATCACAGAGACACAAGGTGTGGCTTGGTCTTCGGATGGGTAGCAATTAGAAACTAGTTCAGGAGGGAAGTATTCATTAAGGGTCTTGGTTTGGTTGAATACTGGGCTTGATGAGGTTCTCACCCACAGGAAGAGATGTACTTTCAGATGGGTCGAGATAGCTTTGTTCTGGTACCAGTATTGTGTGGTTTCTTCACCACAGTGGATAATGTGCTTTGGTAAGGAAAGATGAATTCTGTGAGAAAGGTGTCCCCAGACCATGAAGGAATAGACTTGTCACTATGCTGAGAAGAGGACGAAATACTACTCTCTCAAGCATACAAGGGTCGGGCCTCTAGGCATGAGACAGGAAAGAACTGTGAAAGATGATATCATCAGAGAATTGGACAAGTAAGTAAGTGATTATTTTGGCATCTCTGGTTTTAAATGTGTGCTCAGCTGATGAGGGCTACCGGTGAAGGTGGATTGGCACCAAGGCTTGGCCATCCAGAAAGCTGATCCAAGGCTATGGTCTCCAGAGACTGCAAGTTTCTGCAAGCTCCTTACCGAACACAGGGGCTTGGGAAGAGTGGTGGGTGGAGAGCTTTACAAGTCAGGCACAGCTGGTGTTGCATAGCTACAGTTCACAAGGCTAAGCATAAGGATCAGCTTATTTTGGCAAGGCTGAGGGTGGTGTACATTCAAGACATCAAAGTGGACTGGATTCACTGATATGATTGGATGATACTTGTGGTGGGGCCAGGGTTGGGGGTTGGGTGCCTCACTACAGTGGGATGTGCCAAGAATCTCGACTTGCCTCTCCCTCTCTAACCACAGGACACTTCCGGCCAACCCTTTATGCCTACTGTACATGTCCACATCTCCCAAGACTCTCAAATTTTGACCTCTGACTCCTGACAACATGCATTGGTCCAATCATTACATCACAGCCACCATCCTGTGGTTTCTTGCCACAATGGTTTGTGCTATAAGTGAGGGACACCGAAGCCCTACATGTCTAATGTACCTGACCGGGTGTGTCTCCCACTTTGTGACGATTCATCGGAGAAGATCCTGCACAGCATACTAACATACCCTGGGCAGACAGCATGACATCATCCCTGAGGATAAAGGGCTCATCAACCCCATCACCCACGTGGTCCTGGCCTTCATACGGTCCGAAGTGCTCCTCGAGGACGACCGAACGGAGTGGCCGCTGTTCAGGACCGTCGAGTCCGCGCGAGAGGTGTTCACCGACGGCGCGCAGGTCCTGATCGCGATCGGAGGGTGGGGCGACGTCGGCTTCTCGACAGCAGCAAAGAATGAGAGGACGCGCAAGGCCTTTGCGCAGAACATTGCGAGGATGGTGGGGACTACGGGAGCGGATGGTGAGTGCCCAGCAAGCCATCACCCAAAGAAAGTAAGCGACAAGAAGGTTGACTTTTGGGAACGTTGTGCACGCAGGCGTCGACATCGATTGGGAGTACCCTGGCGGCAACGGTGAGGACTACAAACAAGTGCCCAACTCGGAGAAGCAGTGGGAGATCGAAGCCTACCCCCTCCTGCTGGGCGAGATCCGCGCCGCCCTGGGCCCCGACAAGCTGATGACGGCTGCCGTCCCCGGCCACGAGAGGGACATGCTCGCCTTCACAGAGGACACCGTCCCGCGCATCATGCAGCACCTCGACTTCCTCAACGTGATGACTTATGACCTGATGAACCGCCGCGACCACGTCACCAAGCACCACTCCAGCACCAAAGCCAGCCGTGAGGGCCTGCAGGCGTACATCACGCGCGGGGCCCCGCCCAGAAGCTGAACCTCGGCCTGCCCTTCTACGTCAAGTGGTACAAGACAGACCCCGAGGACTGTCCCAAGGCCGAGTCTCCGATCGGCTGCAAGACGCTGCTGCTCGAGGACCCAGAGACGGGGGCGGACCTTGGGAGGGCCGGTGCTTTCTCGTGGCACGACACCACGCCAGGCGACCTCGAGGGCTCGTTTCAGAGGGCTCTGGCGGACACGCAGTACGATGAGGAGGAAGGCGCTTCATACTATTGGGACTCGCAAGATAACCTCTGGTGGTCATTTGACAAGGGCTCCAACGGCGACATCGAGAAGAAGGTGGCGGCGCTGCTGGGCGGGATGAAATTGGCTGGTGGTGTTTTTGCTTGGGGCCTGGGCGAGGATGGCACGTCCTACGAACGCCTAGGGCGCCTTCTGAAAGCCATCAATGAGGATGAGCAGCCTGTGAGAGACGAATTGTGAGGACTGTGAGAGGACCACACTGTACAAGTAGAGTTCTTCCAAGAGAATCATGAATTCAGGATGGAAATTGCAGTAGTACTCAAAGAATCATGCTGGGGTGCAGTAAATGCTGCAGGTCTTCCCAGGTCTCCTCCAATGAGCCTAGGGCACCCTGATGTAGGCCTATCCCTGCCTGTCACAGGGACAGTAGACACTACTTAGGTACTTAGCTAGCACCCCCTCACCCCATACTTTTTTCTCCCTTAGCGCGTCAAGGCTGGATGATGCTGCTGCTGCTGATTTCATCTTCAAACTTTTGAAATTTCTCAAAACGGTGCTCAGTTTTGGCCATATCTTGACTCGACCCTCAACAACCGAAAACACCACCACTCCACCACTCCAGTGACCTTCCACCAGCACCTATACTCAATTCGCTTCATGACAATCAGATAATGGCTAGCTTTGAGTAGACTCAATTGACCATTCTCCCTCGTGCCGCCTGCCGCCCGCCCCTCCAAGCCATCATGTTCGAGAACCTCTGCACCCTCCCGCTGAACTCGGACCTTTTCACCCAGACCGTCCACCCGTCCGAGCCCCTCCTGACCGTGGGCCTGTCGAGCGGCCATGTCGAGACCTTCCGGATCCCCTCGTCTGACAACGGGTCTGAGGAGGATGCGGACGAGAACAGCAGCATCACGAGCGGCAAAGGCCTGATCAAGAGCCTATGGCGTACGCGCAGGCACAAGGGGGAGCTGTCGCAGCCTGGTCTACGGGCATGATGGACAAGGTAGGGCCCGGCTCTGCATATCTCTACAGTGTTCCTGAGCTTGGACTGATGTAGCTGACAACCTGGTCTCCCATGGCAACATAGACCTCTACTCGGCCGGTACAGACTCCCTCGTCAAGCACTTCTCCCCAACCACTGGCCAGGTCGTCTCCAAGATCACCATCCCGCCCCGCCGAGGTGACGATGCCGACGACCCTGCCATCATGCACGTCCTGTCGCCCCAGAATCTCCTCGTCGGCACAGACTCTGGTGCGCTGTACATCTACGACCTGCGCGACAAGCTGCGCGCCGAGAAAGACCCTCCGGCGGACACCCTCTGGGCTCTATGGGCGCGGCACCCGTCCGCAAACACTTTCCACACGACGACTACGTCACGAGCATAGTGCCCCTGCCACCATCGGCCGAGAGCACATCGGGTTTCCCCAGGCAGTGGGTGTCCACGGGAGGCACAACGCTTGCGGTTACGGACATCAGGAGCGGGATCATCACGAGGAGCGAGGACCAGGAGGACGAGCTGCTGTGCTCGGCGCTGATTCCCTCGGGCCTGGGGCCGAAGAGGCTGAGAAGCAACGCTGTCGTCGCGGTGGGCACGGGAAACGGTGTGCTGACCATCTGGGACAGGGGTTCGTGGGATGACCAGCAGGAGAGGATATATGTGGCCGGCACCAAGAACAAGAAGGACGGAGAGAGCCTGGACTGCATTGCGAGGATGCCCGATGAGCTGGGCTGGGGTAAGAAGGTCGCCGTCGGTGTCGGCGACGGCAGCCTGGCCGTTGTCGATCTCAAGGCGCGGGAGACACAGGCCGTGCTGCGGCATGACGACGTCGAGGGCGTGGTGGCTGTCAGCTTCGACTGCGAGGGCCGCATGATCAGCGGCGGCGGGAAGATCGTCAAGGTGTGGGCTGAGGCTGATGGAAACAACGAGGAGGAGGAGGAGGAGGAGGAGGAGGGGTCAGATGAGGAAGACGGCACTGCCAACGGAAACGGCAAGCGTGCAGCCGACAGTGATGACTCGGACGACGACAGCGATGCCAGCGACAGCGACCGGCCCAAGCCTCAAAAGAAGAAGCGCAAGGGCGGCAAGGGAGGTCAGCCAGCTGGAGGCATTGCTTTCCCCGGCTTGGACTAAGATCTCTTCCCCCACCAACACAACAAATCTCTCATGATACCCCCTTTCCTAAAGAGGAATCGGATTCGCGAGGGCAAGAGGCACAGTGGTCGGACCACCAACAAAAGATGTATGGAAGACACTCCCCCTAAAAGAAGTGTACAACATGTATAAGCAATGAGGTTACGAGATATACGCGACAGGCGGTCAAAGTCTCCCTGCTCATAGATCTGTAACAAGACAGGGCTCCAGGTTGCGTCGACAAGAACCGGCCCGCAGCTTTTCACCTCTGCAAAAAAAGAATATACACACTTAAAACGCAGAGCTCTTTTCTTCTTATTTTTTTTTTTCTTCCTCCTTCGTCGCCTTGTGGCGTGCGAGCATCTATCATTCTCCCCATTCCTTTTTCTTTCTCCTCTCTTGGTCTCTATAGCCAGCGTGAGCTGGGTGTTGAACAATACTTCAGGCCCCAGGGCGAGAGTAGTCCAGCACCTTCACCCGCTTCCACACCTCTCGCACGACCCTCTCCTGGCCCTGTCGTGCCGTCTCGGTCTCTGATGGTCCAGCAGGCCTGCACAAGGAAGGTTTTCAGTCAGCATACGTGCATCATCACACACTCTCTCTTTTTCTTCCTCGTCGCCCCCTACACCGCTCTCTCACAACCAGATACGAATGCAGTGACAAGATGGGAGCAGCTCCGTCATCTTACCTGATAGCCAGATACAACCTACTCCCCAGCCTCACGTCAGGAACCTCGGCCGTCTCTGGGTCCTCAGGCGGGTTCGCCGTGGTGACCAGGCCGCCCGCCTCCAGCAGGATCGCCACACCAGCCGCGACGTCCCACTCCCAGCACCCGCCCTCCCACCAAATATCGAGGCTCCCCGCCGCCGTATACGCCATATCCAGCGCCGCGCTGCCCAGGCTCCGCACGCCATGCACCATGCCTCCCCTGCCGCCGCGGGCCTCGGGCTCCACGGCCATGGTGACGAAGCTCTCGACCTTGCGGCCCAGGTTGCCCACGCCCGCGTCCGGGTCCCGCCTGTCCTTGCCCCACTCGCAGCCAAAGACACATCCCTTGGGCGCTTGGGGGGTATAGGGCGGCCCGGGAGAAAAGGGAGGCGCTGGGTGTCGTTGAGAAAGCGCCGCGGCCTCGGCAGGCGGTGAAGAGCTGGTTCATGAAGGGGGCGTAGATGACGCCGAGGATGGGGGAGCCGCGGAAGATGAGGGCGATGGAGACGCAGAAGGTGGGGAAGAGGTGGGTGTAGTTTACGGTGCCGTCGAGGGGGTCGACGCACCAGGTTGGATGGTCCGGCTGGATGAGGTAGTCCTTTGAGGAGCCGGCCGAGTATGTCTCTTCGCCGATGAACCTGGTGATGGGGTTGTTGTGTGTGAGTGAGGGCATCTTGTCATATAGGCAGGTAGGTAGGACAAGCTAGGAGCAGTGGTAGTAGGAGGAGGAGGACAGGAACGTACTCGTGGTGGGGGTACTTTTTGGATATTGAGTTGTGGATGAAGGCCTCGACGTCTGGCGCATTGGACGACGAGAGGAGGGCAGATGGTCAGCATATCACCACCACCACCACCACTTGCTACTTACTACAAAATACGACAAGATATAGACGCAACTGTTTGGCAACGCACCGGTGTCTGTCTTGGTCACAATATCAACAGCATTCTCCTTCTCCTCAGCCTTCTGCTCCCCTCCTGCCGACGAGCCGCTCATGCGCATCCTCGCTGCGCCCATGAGCATGTCACCAGCATCTTTGCCCAGTTGGACGGCAAAGGCATAGATCTCGTCCAGTTCCTGCTCGCTGATTTGGTCTTGCTGTTGTTGGCTGGTCATGATATCGGTTTGACTGGAGAGGTTTGTGATAGGCTTATTAGGTAGTAACTGGGTGAAGGGAGCTCAAGGCGTGTGTCGTCTCACACAAGAAGTCAGAGTGTGGTAGTGAGGTGAATAGTGGCAGAGGGGCCCTGAAGGTTTCTGCGATGCCCACTGAAGTTTTAGCCAAAAAGCCGCTACAAAACCGAGACGACAGCGCTAGACTTTGCGCTGTGGCTCTGGTTTAGCGGCCTGACGTCGGTTTGCTGCCACTAAACGTGGCCTGGAATAGTGACGAGGGTCCACTGAAGGAAACGTCGTATCTTAAGAGTCACTTCAACCACCTCAAGAACAGCTTCATTTGCCAGCTGCTGGACACACTCATCCCATTCGAGGACCATCCACTCCTCTTGTCTAGCCTCTTTTCGGTTTCCAAGGGGCGTAAATGTGTTGCCAGGGAAAATTAATCAACTAAAACACTAACTGCCGAGGTTTATGTCCTTCGGAAGGGTGGAAAGAAAGAGCCGGAAGAGTACTCTTCCGCCCACCTTCGACCCTCCAAGACGGTCGAATGGATAAATGGCTTCCTCCAGGACTTATCCAGAGAATAAGCAAGAGGTGCATTGAGACCCACACTTTAACCACATGTATAGTGGACTAGTGGTGCAAGTCTCAGGTAAAGGGCGTAGGATATGTTCAGTGCCGACTGAGAGAGGAGGAGGAAGAAAGGAGGATGTATGAATACGAGGAGGGACTGTGGACATGATTAAAACGGTCCTCCAGGTTTCGACATGACAAAGGACTTCAATGCACAATTATCATCACCTCCAGCAACCAGACAGCCAAACAACGTCCTTCTCCCCTCATCATGTCCCGCCGCATCCTCCTCATCAACGGTCCCAACCTCAACCTCCTGGGCAAAAGGGAACCCCACATCTACGGCCACATCACCCTCACCGAAGTGGAATCCCAGGCCCAGGCCCAGGCCGCCTCGCTGGGCGTCACCCTCGAGACCTTCCAGTCCAACCATGAGGGCGCCATCGTAGACCGGATCCAACAGGCAGCCTCATGGCGGACGCCACCAGAAGGCCAGGAGCAGGAGAAGAAACAGCAGCATCTGCTGCAGCAGCAGCAGCCCGCGGTTTCGGCCATCATCATCAACCCGGGCGCATACGCCCACACCAGCGTCGCCATACGGGATGCGCTGTCAGGCGTGAGCATCCCCTTCGTGGAGGTGCACATCTCGAACGTCCATGCGCGGGAGGAGTTTAGGCGGCACAGTTATCTGAGCGACAAGGCGGTGGCGGTGATTGCTGGGCTTGGGGTGTTTGGGTATCAGGCTGCGCTAGAGTTTGTGGCGAAGCATCTAAAGGTGAAGGAGGAGGGGGAGGCGTGAGTGGTTTCTGCATGGGATGGAATATGTTGATATAAGTTTATACATCCGCTGAAAGTCGTAAATTCATATTCGCTATGATATAATCTCTCCCATGTTCAACTTGACTGTCAAGTCAACATACAATTCACTCAAGGATGCAACCTGCACCTCTTATTTAGGACTTAGGAATTCGGATGGGTCTGTTTATAGGCCCAGTGACCACCCAGGATGAGCAGTGTGCCAACCCCAACCATCAACAGCCCAACAACCAGGTAGTCACGCGATGGCCTCGGCCGCCGTGAGACCTTGCGGCGGACCCAGTTGCTGAACATGTTCACCCTGTCACAGATGCTGCTCAGCAGGCTCGCCATCTCCACCTGCGACGACAACAATCTGTCGTTGTGGTTGTCGCCCACGCCGCCACCGCCCAGCGGGTTCTCTGAGGCCGCTCTGCTCCCGGCCAGCGTAGTCGCCTGCGAGATGCTGCCACCCTCACCTTCATCCCTACCCTCGAGTACTTGCTGGGGAAATCTTTCATTCCCAGTGCTCGTCGTGAGATATCCTCCATCACCATCAGTGGTGGTCGTCACGCTTGTCGCCTCCTACGCCGGCGTGTCGCTATCGTCCGACTCGGTGGCAAAGGCTGGCGACGGACGGCTCTCCACCTCCTCGCTGGCGCCCCGAACGCTCGGCTCCGAGGCACTCGCATCCGACGCTACACAAGTGTCTGGTGCGGTCTTGGGCTTGGTGACGAGGCGCAGGTCCTCGACCAGCCTGCCCCACGAGACGGCACCGCGGCGTGCCAGCTCCTGCGGGACGCCTGCGCCCTCGTCGCTCATGCGGCGGTTGAACAGCTCCAGGCTGACCCACCCCTCGAACCCGAGGTCGTGGAAGAAGGCCTCTGCGATCTGCCGGATAGGCAGATACGCGCCGCGGTCCGTCTCGCCATAGAACAGCCTGCAGTTGCGGCTCCAGCTCATGCGCGGCGACTGGCCCTCCGTGTGGAGAGGGTGGCCCTCGACCAGCGGCCTGTCAAGGCGCTCGGCGTCAACAATTTGCACGTAAAAGACCTTGGCAACGTCCACGCGCTCCACGAGCCTCCTCATCGACTCGGCCACTGCCCGCTCCGCATCCGGCACGACGCCCGAGCCGTCGGCCGGGTCGGCATAGATCCTTCCCGCAATGTTAAAGCTGTCTAGGCACAGGCCAAAGTTGTCGCGGGCGACGCGCTGCACCACCTCCCAGCTGGCCTCCCAGGTGTTGACGTGTGTGCCGAAGCACAGGGCCTCGTACACAAAGCGGAGGGGCGGGTCGTGGGCGGCGCCCAGGTCGGCGATCTGCTGCAGGTCGGAGACGATGAGGTCCATGTCGCCGCTCGCCTGCGCCGCGGGGAGGAAGGACGAGGGCACCTGGATGAGGTCTGTCTGCAGGGCTGCGGCGAGCTGCATCCAGCGGTGCAGCTTCTCGATCTTGGCGTCGTGCTCCCTGCGGTCGATGAGGCCCTCGTAGCCTGACAAGGGCTGCAGGCAGATGATGGTGATGTTCTTCTGGGCGCAGAGGCTCTGGATGTCGTGGGCTGCCTTCAGCTGGGCCTGGTGGGATGGCTCTTGGCCGGGCCGAGGATGATTGGGAAGGGGTTCTTCAAACTGCCTGGAGTGGTCGAGGAGGTCGGCCTCGAAGAGCTCGATGCCCTGGTAGCCCTCCTGCTCCATGAGGTCGAGCTTGGCGGCGAGGGAATGGCCTGCATGAGGCCATCCCATGGACATGCTGGTTATGCCGAGTTGGCAGGGCATCTTGGGTGGGTGTGTGTGTTTTGAGGAGGAGAAGGAGCAGAAGGAGAAGAGTGATGAGGATGTTTTATAGAGAATGCAGAGAGGGAAGAATGCAATAATAGAGGAGGGTGTTATGCAGTGGCCTCATAGGATGGATGGATAGAGCCGGATGTAATATCTGGTCTGTCGTTTCAAGTAGAGTAGATATAAGTAGAGAGTACTGGTAGTAGTAGTTGATGTATGCAAGGGGTTTTGCATGTGTGTAGTGTCTACATGTAAATTTAATTGAGAAGCAAGAGGCGTTCGTGTATCGTCGTAAGAGAGGGTGAAAATGAATCATATGATATAGAGAAAGGTCAACGACCCGGAAGGGGCAGACGGCGAGGCCCACACCTGGCTGTAGGAGTGACTCGCGGCCAGTAGTGACTTTGGAATGTGTTTGTTTTGTTTGTCCAGTTGTGTTTGGACGCCTGGCTTGTGCCCTTAACACACACACACACACACACACACACAACAAGCCGGTGAGTTCAGTGCAGGAGACAAACAAGGTAAATGCAACGAGTCAACAAGGTATCTGAGGACAGGAGAGCGTGGCACAAGTGAAAGGGTAATGTCAACAAGGGCCTTCTGTGCGATGGGATATGAAGATTGGCAACGGCAACTTTAGTAGACAGAAAGGAGAGAGCAGGACGAGAAACAAGACAGACATGTCTTGGATTGAGGAGTGGGCGGCTCAATCCTTGACCGGATGCGATTGAATCCCCCTGAAATATAGCACCGACCACTCGGCGACACTTGGCTTTGTGATGTATTCGCTTACCAGCAGATCATGGCCATCTCATTGGCTTTCTCGGAGACCCTTCCGAGGTGACAGGTCATACGAGATTCTGCAGCTGGTGGTGGAGGGCTAATTTTTTGATTCACTTCTTGCCGGTGATGTCACGGGAGGACGCGGTCGGATAAATGTTTACGAGGCAGGATCCAATCAAGCCTGTGCACCAAGTCAAATCTGTCTCTGGCTGCTCAGTGCTCACACACCCTGGAAAGCAATTTTCCCTTCGCGTCGGCGGCAGAGCATTCTCACAACCTTGTCGGCTGAGAAGCCGTCGTGAGCCCCTTTCTCTCCCTCCGTCCCTCCCTCCCCCTCTGCAACATTACTACCACAACCTTGATGAGCGAGAGACCGAACCAGCCAACGGGCCCCCACGGGAGATGTTCCAGATCTTATTTCCGAGGTTTCCTAAGCCAGCATTGCATCGGATTTGTTCTCAGCCGTCGACGTGACAGAGCATTCATCCATTGATAAAAAGCTGCCTGGCTTTCCTCTCTGAGAAATATTCTGAACAACACTTCGGACGCTATATTTTGAATCCGCTGCAGACCTTTCTGGCACACACACGCACAAACATCAGCTATACTCTCTCTCTACTCATACCATCATTAGTGGACATCCTTTTGTCGTCCTCATTCCAAAAGTCAACGACCACTTACCGCTCATACAATAATACTTCCCCAATTATCCAACTGGGTAACGCATAAGCATTGGCCATGGCGACCATGACAGTAACCAAGTCCGCAAAGGCAGCACACATGCCAGCAAACAACACAACACCACACCTCCAGACAAGACAACAACCATCATCGCTACCACAGGTGGACCACCTCGAGAGACATGGCTATCTCTTTGGCCAGAAGCTTACTGCCTCCATGTCCCCGCTGCTGCACGACGTGGTCTACCAGAATCTCGGCCTGAACTGGGCACAACAGCGCCTAGACTCGACAGACATGGACCTCTTCCTCAAACTGAGACAACACCCCAGATTCTACGGTAAGCCTCCAGCCTTTCCAGCCCGAGACCAGTGGAAGCAGGCAGCAGGCAGCGAGACTCACACGCAGGAATCACAGGCGCCTCAGTGACAATGCCCCACAAGGTCTCGATCATTCCCCACCTGGACGAGCTCACAGAAGAGTGCCGCGCAGTAGGCGCCTGCAACACCCTCTTCGTGCGCGACGAGGCCGACCCAGCCTCCCCCACCGGCCACCGCCGCATCTACTGCGGCACCAACACCGACGTCATCGGCGTCCGCGACAGCTTCCTCAAGACCATCCCGGAGGCCCACCACGCCGCCGTCTTCCGCAACCGCCCGGCCCTCGTCATCGGCGGTGGCGGCGCCGCCCGCTCCGCCGTGTATGCCCTGCGCACCTGGCTGGGCGCCACCTCCGTCTACCTCGTCAACCGCGACCGCGCCGAGGTCGACGCTGTCATTGCCGAGTGCACGGCGCGCGGGTATGCCGGTGCCGCCGGCGAGCTCGTCCACGTCGAGACGGTGGAGCAGGCTAGGGCGCTCGAGGGCCCCGGCGCCGTGGTGGCGTGCGTGCCGGACTTTGCGCCTGCGACCGAGGCTGAGCTGCAGGCGCGGGCGGTGGTCGAGGTGTTCCTGCGCGACAAGGAGCACAAGGGAGCCATGCTGGAGATGTGCTACAACCCGAGCCCGTTCACGCAGCTGGGCAGGCTGGCGGAGGAGGCTGGGTGGAGGGTGATCCTGGGCACGGAGGCGCTGATCTGGCAGGGCATTGAGCAGGATCGGTACTGGACTGGGCGGAGGTCGGACGAGTTGCCGGTGAAGGAGGTCAAGGAGGCCATTTATACACAGGTGGAGCTCAGGGCTGCGGCGCATCAGTCCAATTAGACGGTTATAGATTAGGAGTTGGGGGTTGCATCATCCCTTTAGAGCACAGCCAACCGTTTGTGGTCATTTTGTCTTGGCGGCTTACATAGATGATACAGTAGATCAAATTAACCTGTCTGCAACTAGTACGTATACTTTTATTTTCAGTGATGTCGGTGCCTTTCAAGCTCCAAGTAAATACTCAATGTACATATGTTTTTCCATTACACCTTCGTCAGCTCAGGTTCTTAAGAATAGGGTACAAAATTTGACTAAATGGCAACACATAGGAAGAAAAGACATACATAACAGTAATCCAATATATTATCAACCATCAAAGAGGATGCAAAATTCGCTATAGCAATGCTGATATCCAAAGATTCCTTGGTATCCTGCCCAAGCAATAAATCCAAAGAAGGCCAAGTTTTCCTCTTACCATTTTACACAAATTAGTCCTCACCCTTGTCCTCCACCTGGGACAGGCCAGGCTTCAAGTCATCACTCAGCTCCAAGTCCCCCGCGTTCCTCCTAAACTCCTCATCCTGCAGCCTCAGGTCATCCATAACCTTCTCGTTGGCCCTCCAGACAGGTTTGACCGCAAACAGCTTGTCCATGGCCTCCAGCGGCAGGCCCTTGGTCTCGGGGACCAGGAAGAAGACAAACACCCACGACAGCAGCATCAGGCTCGCAAAGAACATGTACACGCCGTACCCCATGGCGGCGAACATCTGCGGCGTGAAGCGGCTGACGATGAAGTTCCAGAACCAGTTGCTCGCCGCCGCGGACGCCTGGCCCAGCGACCGCGTGTTCTGGTCAAAGATCTCCGAGTTGAGGACCCAGGGCGTGCCGTTCCACGTCGGCGTGTAGAAGCACGTCCACAGGTAGAAGAAGAACATGGCCGAGATGCCGCCCGACGAGAGCTGGCCGCTGGCGGACGGGTGCGCGGTCGGGTTGGCGATCTTGATGTAGGCGCCGAGGTACCACATGCACAGGGAGCCGCCGAGGGCGCCGACCAGGAGCAGCTTGCGGCGGCCGAGGCGGTCGATGAGGTATCTGTCGGCAATACCGACGTCAGTCATGTTGCAGTCTTTTGCAGGCCCAGCCCACTCTTTCACCACTTGTCTTGTGATGGTAGATGCAGGTGGAGCTCGAGACACTTACAGGAGCCAGACAAAGGTGAAGACCGTCTTCACACAGCCAAACACACCCGTGGTCAACAATGAGGTGTTTGTGCCCTGGACACCAATGCTCTTGAAGATGGTGGGCGAGTAGTAGTTGATGGCATTGATGCCGGAGCCGTTCTGCCACAGGAAGAGCATGCTGCCCGAGAAGAAGCGCCACTGCACCTTTCTCTGCTTGAGCGAGGCAAAGGGCTTCCAGAAGCCCGCGCCGGCCTCTGTCCTGTACCGCTCGAGGTCCTCATCGATGTAGCTGACCTCCTCGACGATGTAGATGTCCGAAGGGCTGAGGTTGCGCATCCAGCAGAGGTTCGCCATGCCCTCCTCGCGGCGGCCCTTGGACATGAGCCACCGGGGGATTCCTTGATCCACACGCAGCCGATGAGGAGGAGGCCGGCGGGGATGAGCTGTACCGCAAAGGGGATGAGCCACTGCTTGTGGCTGGAGGGAAGGGTGTTGTTGACGCCGTAGTTGATCCAGAAGCCCACCAGCCCGCCAAACTGCCAGCCCAGCTCGTAGATACCCACAAGCCTTCCCCGGGCCGCTGGTGGTGCCAGCTCTGAGATGTAGATGGGCACCATATTCGATGCGCCGCCGACACCGATGCCTGCGAGCACCCTGCCGCCGTAGATCAGGCCGAGTCCTCTATCCCCGCTGGCCCCGAGCATGAGCCCGGCGCCGAGGATGAAGACAGAGACAAAAGCAAACAGGGACTTGCGGCGGCCGAGGAAGTAGGACGAGACATAGGCGAAGAGAGAGCCGAAGAAGGCGCCGGCCTGGTATACAGAGACGATATTGGCCGAGATGAGGTTCAGCTCTGTGGTGGAGAACTTGTCGAAGCCGAACTCGGACTTGAAAGAGGCGAGGGAGATAGTGGTGCCGATGAAGGCCGAGTCATAACCAATCATGCACGAGGCAAACGAGGCAACGGCAGCCGAAGCATAGACGCGCCAGTTGTAGACAGCCTTGGGGGTAGGCCTGTCTTCTTTGAGGGCCAGCAAGGTCATTTTGACTGTAGCAGAGGGAAGAACCCTGCCTTGCCCAAGAACTTGCAGACAAGTCGGACCGCAAGGGAAAAAAGAAAAGAAAGAAGAAAGGAGAGGCTGGCGATGGACAAAGCTGGGCTGATGGTCCCTTGCCTCCCTCTCCTCTCGTCAAAGGGCAGGTCGCAAGGCGGGATGAAGGGATTGATATATGCAAGAATTTTTCTCTAGATAGCCTTGTCGACCAAGTTAGTGTCGACGCACGTCCGTGTGTGTCGGATGGCCCCAGCCGCTCGGGACAGGTGGATTATTGCCATCTCCCCACGGGGTCACTGTGTCCTCACACGGGGTTCCCCAGATGAATGGATGCGTGTTGTTCAAGTCGAGATTGATGTGTTGCCCTTTTTTCTTCGTGGGGCACACCATTTACCCGACCGTTCTGCATTGTGAATATCCTTGATTCCTATCGCATCGTCGGAAGAGAATTCAACCTGCCAGTGATGATGATCCTAGCTTGACTCGTCGAGCTTGGTGCGTTTTCGTCCAAGCCCTTTCCGAAACTACTACCCACAGTTGGCCCATCCTCCGCACTACGAACCCGTGAACCCGTAACTTAGTAGTAGTAAGTAGTATGCAGCCCTGTAGCCCACACGCTGGGCCGTGTGGGGGTGGAATTGGCCGGTGATGGTCTACCTCAGGCAGTGCCCAGGAGTGTCGGGTTACGAGACCAATAAATGAGCAACCATCGGACATTCTTTGCAAAGAGGTCATGGAGGATAGTGTAAACAGCCATGGCTTTTCATGCGGCCACGTGCCGTGTGAGGAAGAAGACTTAACCGCTCTCTGCCTTGCAATCTGCTTGCAACGGATAATATAGATGATTCCCCAAAATAGACAAACACAACTATTTCTTTGGCTTTGCTTTGCTCATCTTGTAAATCTCGTGTGTATTCGTCGTTAAATTTCATCCACCCTGTTATATATGCTTGGACAAGGTATGAAGATAGTCTAGGAGCTTGTTCAGCACATTAGACCCCACCAGCATTGTATGCGTATGAATCGCTGGTGATGGTGAAGAGCCACGTTGAGTGGCAGTTATCTCATGTGACTGCTGGGCAGGATGCGCCTCATGGGTCACCCCTGGTCAGTCCATCCGGCCCCGGCTGTGAGGCGGCGTGCGGTCTGGCCTCGACAAATCCAGAATCCACCTTTCCCCTGGTTTTGACTCACTGGTTCAAGGTTCATGCTCCACTATGTTATCGAGTCTTGGTTGCAGATGCGCCAGTTCAGACTGACCCTTTTCGTCCGTGTAGGCTCTGAAGACCTCGCGCCTCATGAACCTCCGCGGTGCTCGCCGGCCAGTGAACAGCTCAAACTGCGCGAAGCCCTGCTCTGGCAGGATGTCGAGACCATCCATCGTGACCCAGCCTCGGTGAGCTTCTCGGTGGCTCTGGCTCAGGATTGGCGTGTACAGCGTCTTGTAGACAAACTCAACCACCACACCACCAGTCGGGCTTTCCAGCCATTGTGGAGGCAGCGCAAAATCTGCACCAGGGTTGCCTCCAGGAATGCAAGAGACAATCATTGTCGGTTGCCGCCAGCCCCCGGGCCACGGGTCGTCCCTCGTTCGCAGGATGTGAAAGCGGGTTTCGACGTCGGACTTGGGGCTAAAGAGAGGGAGACCGTCTCTCGCCAAAAGTCTCGTGAAATGAGCAACGAGCTTTTCGGCGTTTGCATAGCTGAAGGAGATGGTCAGTGAATCAATTCCAGACAAGAGATAGTCGTAGTCCATTAGACCACAAAGGTTGAGTTGAACTCACGTGCGATTGATCACGCAGATGTTCTTGACACCCAGCTGTAGCATGGAATAGACTGCAGCCCTTGCCATACCACCCGCGCCGATGACCAACCCACAGCTGTTGGACCGCACTGCGTTTGCCGGCGACAGGCCCCGTCGGATGCACGCCCTAATTCCAATCCAGTCCGTGTTCTCTCCGTAGAGCGCCTTGATAGGACCGGACCGATTGCGGCAGTGGAAGAGCCGAGCGTCCTCTGGGACCGACCCATCATCGTTGAGGGCCCGAATCGGTATCAGAGTATTGACAGCACCAATCGCCTTTGCGTGCTTGCTCAATGAGTGGGTGATGCTGATGATCTCGACCTTGAACGGAAGGCTTATGGAGGCGCCGGCGAACTTCGGATCCATGACGAGATCGTGTAGGCTTCGGATAGACGTGGTAGAGTGTGGTTGGTAGTGGTGTGGAATGCCGCAGGCGGCAAGTGCAGCATTGTGCATCGCAGGTGACAGACTCTCAGACACGTCACCGCCGATAACGTATAGCTTCATGGGGTCGTATACGAATGACGAGTAGAGACCCTTTGTCACGTCGAGGGCTGTCACGCACGGCTGGGGAGTGTATGCATCGATGTCGTAGCCCGTCTCCGCCGCCGTCGATCCAGCTGGGAGGACCGACGTCAGCACCTGGTTGCAACAAGCCGAATTTCTGCCCTTTCTCCCAGTGTTGTATGTAATGGCGGGCAGTCTCGGTTCCCCAAGGTCATCAATCTTGGCCTGCAGGTAGCTGACATCAAAGTTGTCTGGATAGTGCTCGGCCACACGAGTGAAGCGAACCATATCGCACCCGAGGCTCCTGGCCTTCTGGTAATATGTCGTCCAGGAGGGATCCCTCCAGGGAGGCGCGGGCGCTCTAGATATCTGGAGATTGCCGACAAGCTTGGTCCGCCCCCGTCGTCATGCGTAAATGAGAGACGTAGGGGTCCTCCAATCTCAGGTCGACGGTGATATACTCGGCGGCTAGGCGCAACCCGTGCTGCAGGTAGTCCAGGTACAAGGACTTCCATGCATCGTCTCGCAATGCCGACTCGGGAAACACAACGTGGTAGAGGATGGGTATAACCGTGTTTCGTCTGATGTCGCACAGAGCCCGACTGATCTCGCCTGCGTGTTCGGGGGTGATGTGCCTTCCACTCGGCTTGAAAGCAGGATTCACCAGGTCGTCTACCACGATCTCGACAGCATCTGCGCCGGTCTCGATATCTTCGATATCGACGTGTTTGGCAAGCAGAACCGACAAGGGGATCGAGACGGCGTATGTGAAATGTCTGTCCTCGAGGGGTATGGATGCCAGGGGGAATGCAGACTCTATGAACGGTATCGTTCCTTTGGGCAGGATGAGCGACAGGAATTTGAGAAAGTGCCTCTCAGCTCTCTTCAGCGTGAGATAGGGTGCAGGTGACCTCTTGTCGAGTTCCGTGATGAGTCCGTCCAGCGAGTCGGCCTTATTCTTCTTCAGCAGGTCCTCGGAGACATTAAAGAACTCAAAGTGGCTGCACCTGCGAAGCACGAGGCCGCTAGCGTCCAACAGATCCTTTAGTCTTGCGTCATCAGGCACCTTGAGGTATTCCTTGATGGCCTTGGAGTCTCGAACAACATAGACCACGGGCATCCTATTGCTGTAGTCCCGGAGGACGGACTGCACGTTCCGCTCCATCCACGAGCATACTATGATGGTGTTGTTCTGGTAGCGCCGGAACAGATCTTTCAGGACCTCGGTCTGCCGGCTGTGGTAGTCCGCCAAGCCATGTTGTTTCTTGTATGTCTGGCTCGAGAAGCCAGTGACCTCATGGAAAGCCCTCTCGGTATCCATGACCTTCCGCTTCATCGCACTCGAGGCGATGATGGCCAGGGTGGTCTTGCCAGATCCTCGAACTCCGGTGATGACTATGGATGCTTGGGGACCGAACATCCTAATAGGGGAGAATTCGGACGAGGGAAGTGGGGAGCTCGGCGCAGAACGAGAGGCTGGACAGTGTTGTTTGCTGTCAGACATGAAAGAGGCCTTACGCCTAGGGGAGGGAGGGAGATTGTGGTAGCATACCTCTTGCTGACGAGTAGTTCGACGTGTGAGGTGAGGAATCAGATATGGCGCCATACTGCTTGTTGAAGCCGCTGGTGTAGGGGCTCTGGTGTCTGGAGATTGGGTCGTGGTGGCCATCTTCCCGTTCAGCAGCCATGGCCGAGAAGTTGCGTTTGGTTCCGGCCACAATAGAAGCCATCTTGACTCGCTGGCGGCGGTTGCTGAGGGCGTCTGAGATGTCGATGCGCCGATTGACGGGTGTTATCGTGCTCTGTGGGTATAAACAGCACCTGCGTCCCCTCTCGTATCGCTCATGGCCACCTTTTCTCTCTCTCAGAGAGGCTCCCCGTAGTCGTCAGGATCCTTGGTCATCGACAAGTAGCGGTGGGTGCTGTCTGAGGTGGACAGAAGATGTGCCGAGATGATGGGATTGGAGGGTGAAGAATCCGCCCTCTAGCCTACGGCGGGTCGGAAGCCCCACTGAAGGATAAACGCTTAACCTCTGGGAGATGCTGCGTTTTTGGGCTCAGCTTCCAGGTTTCACTGGACCTCCCCGCAGTCAGTGGGCGTCCGTTCCCCGGATTCCCCAGCCTGAACCCCATTGACCCCCAAGCAACCCACTGAAAGAAACCGCCCCAGCGCCCAAACACTTCCCCCAGCGCGGTGCTGGTCCTGGTACAGCAGGCATCGTGGCCGGCCTGGGAACACTCCACCCTGTTCCCAGTGATGCCCCTCCAGCAATGCGCCAGTGCTTCCGCTGCAATTTCTAATTCGTGGCCCTGGCAAGTGTGTGGCCGGTTAAACTTGACTTGATTCACCCCCTCCTCGACGCTTCGGCAAAACACACACACGCGCAGCCTCACGCAAGACGCACCACCACAGATTGCGCGCGTCGTTCTTGGCCGTGTTCCTGATGGGCGATGCGGATCATCACACAACAGAGACACTGAGCACTGGCCATGCCTACTCCATAACCCGGAACAGGGGACAATGAACGGGCCAGATAGATCCTGACTGCGAGAGCGAGACCAGCTGCGATGCCTTCGAAGCGAAAGACCGCAACCACCTCCGCCACATCCAAGGCCGACAATGCCACCGACCCGAGCCCTGCCCAAACAAACACCTCCGCGCCCGCCAAGAGACAGCGAGTCTCGAGGGCATGCGACCAGTGCCGCGCGGCGCGCGAGAAGTGCGACGGCATCCAGCCACTGTGCTTCCCCTGCGTCTCCCAGAACCGCCCATGCACCTACGCCGCCAACCCCAAGAAGAGAGGTGTGCAGACCGGATATATCAAGACCCTGGAGGTAGCCCTAGCATGGCTCTTCGAGAAGGTGCCGGGGTGCGAGGATGCGCTGGACAATCTCTTGATGCACGAGGGCGGCCAGGGCCAGAACCTGCTCGTGGGCAAGGACTCGGACAAGGCCAACCGCCTGCACAAGAGATGGAGGAGAAGCAAAGTACACAAGGGGATTGACCACATCTTGTCTGGTGGCAATGTCGCTCAGTCTCGAGCCGACAAGTCCTCGCCTTCGGACGACGGAGAGAGCGACAATGACCAGGGTGAGGAGACACCACAGACTCTCTCCGGTTCGACCCCCTCCAGAGACCGTCACAGTCAGCTGGTGGCCCGCTCTTGAGACACGTCGACGGCTGCAGCCCCTCCGATGCCCAGCTCGACTATATCATCAAGCTCCCTTTGAACCACTGGCGACTCGTCGACATCTACTTTAGCTACACGCACTGCTGGTATCCCATCCTGGAGAAGCAGGACCTCCTGAAGACCGTCTATATGTACCCCGAAGGCGGCCTTGATATTCGACAGATGGGAAATGCCTCTGCAGCGCATGCTGAGCTCTGGGCTGCCATGGCGCTGGCCTCCCATCAGGACGCCTCGAGTCTCAGCATGTCGACTACCGGAGTGGCTGGCTGCCCAACCTTGTCGTCGGACGACATTTACAGCACCGCAAGGAGGCTTGTGCCCTCAGAAGAGGGGGATTTCGAGATTCAGCACACCAGGGCACTGCTTCTCCTAGCCCTGATCAATGTCGGAAAAGGAAAGAAGACGTGCGCCTGGATCCAGGTAGGCTTGGCCCACCGGATCGCCCTGGACGTGTCAGAGCTCCGTAGTGGAGACGAGCGGTCGTCCAGGCGGGCCACTGCAGTGTTGATGGGCTGCTACATCCTTGACACCCTCATCTCGGTACACCGAAGGGGCATGCCGAGCCTCGATACGTCGGGCATCAACGAGGGCATGAGCATACCAGAGGACAATCTGGATGAATGGCAGCCATGGGCACCCTGTGAAGGTTTCGGCCCGGTTGCTGGTGCAAGAATGTCTTCTCGGAGTCCTGCATATTCTTTGACGACTTTCAACCAATTATATGATGTCTTCAAGTTCATGAGGAAACGTACCCTGCAAAGGCAGAATGGGCTTCTGTCTGGAGAGCATTCATCAGAGGCTATGATGCTCCTGCACCAGACCATCAAGCCACGCCTCCCCTTCGCCAGCTTCATTATTTCCCGGGATTCCAGCTCGGTCAGCATCCCGTCTGCGTACGTCCTGCGGATCTTGTTCCTGTGGGTGGGCGCTATACTCGACTGTGTGGACGAATCGCCTTGCAGTCTCATACTCGAGTCTGTCGAGCAGTATCTGGCACAGTTCGGTGCTTGTGGCGCGCCGCCCTTCTTTTCGAGCTGCTTGGCCATGATGCGCCAGCACCCGAGCTTCAATGGCCTTCACCCACAGGGCAGGGGAGAGATGGCAGGTCACTCAAGACACCTTGGCTTCCATCTGGACACCGCCAACCACCAAACCACCCGCAATTATCCCTTCAGTCTCGGCTCTCTCGAAGACCACCACCCCCACCACAGCAGAGACACCGCTGGCTGCCGCGTCGGCCCATACCGCCCCTACCATGACCACATCCACACCACCCCCGACCTGTACACCTCCGCTGGCTTCCATACGCCGACCATTATGCCTAAACAATACCCACCACAGAATCACGCGCCATTCATGATGGGACCGCTCTCGCCCTCCAAAACAGTACACGACACAGCCATCGACCCGGCCATTGCAAACACCAGAATGCGTATGCTAGACACGCAGTCCATGATGCAAGGCGGGCCCGGTCCCCCGCTGCAGCAGGGACAGCGCGTCCCCCGCGCGGGCTCTGGTCCACCGCGAGAGCTTTAATGCACGGCCGCTCGACTACGATGCCCTTCTGGATGACCTGTCGTCGATGGACTACCTCGACCGCGTCGACGCCGACCCACAGTTCATGGCGAACCTGGGCTTCGCACCGGGCTGCGATATCTCGGAGGTCTTGAGTCACGATTTTGGAGCGATATAAAAAATATCTGGATCTGAGCGTCTATATTTGTTTGAGTACGCGAAACAGTCTGCACCTTTATAGAGAATTCGGGCCGGTATACTGAGACCAGCTATTATCGATCCCTAGGTAGAATCAACGAGTTCCAGATTGCAGAGCAAAGCCATAACGGCCTTCATTTTGTGTTCTTGTGAAGGCGCCTCAGCTTTTGTCGAATTTGTGGTGATAGGAATTTAGTTCTATAAGGACTATATTTTGACTTTTTGCAGCAGCCAATACTTGTACAGGTTCAGTAACTTGCTGACAACCTGCCTTTTTAATGAGAACAGCCTCAATATACTGCTTGTCGAAGGCAAGGCTGTAGCTGGTGACCTCTGATCTTGTACTAAGCAAAGGGTGTCAAGCCTTAAGATGCATATTGCTTGGGAAAGGGGCTATATGGAAGGGCTCAAGATATGATCAGTGCTAAGCAGGATTGTCTGATAGATATAATATGGTACTAGCTGGTAAGCAGGGTGATGCAAGGCTGAGGATAGGAATAGGCCAAGACTAACAATCCCTTTTTACTGGCTAATCAGTAAATAGGTCCAACAACTTGCTACTACTTTTTAATTTCGAATACTGAGCCTTGCTTTTTCATTTGCTAAGCGTGCATGCATAGGTATAAATCTTGCTGACTGCATAAAGGTGGTGTAGTGGGGTTGAGAAGTTACAGTGTCGGGGTGTTAGCTCCGGCCGTTGAGGAGGCGCAGTCATATTGCAGAAAGTGGCATGTAGCAAACTTGTT
Organism: Immersiporthe knoxdaviesiana; assembly: GCA_021117315.1. Taxonomy (NCBI): domain Eukaryota; kingdom Fungi; phylum Ascomycota; class Sordariomycetes; order Diaporthales; family Cryphonectriaceae; genus Immersiporthe; species Immersiporthe knoxdaviesiana. The sequence goes on from CP088207.1 coordinate 396,638, forward strand.
CGGAGTGCTGTACTGGATCTTGTATACTTAAGTACTTAGTCAGCTAGGTGTGGATACAGATGTTCTGAGCATTTCCCAATCTCAATCAATGTGAGTTTGGCTGCGGCTGAGCCAGCATGCATAAGTACTTATGCTAATAAAGTAGACTAGCAAGCTAACACCTCAGAATAGAGACGCGAGGTATGACTGATAAATCTGCCATCCCACTCAGGTACAAAATAAAAATTGCAGGCTTTACACATATAATATGTTCTGCATACTTAATCTCAAAAGTCAAACACAGTTTCTAGTTGTTCTTGATAGCCAAAATGCATACCATGCCTTATGTATGACATATCACAGTTGCTGGTTGTATCATGAACTGGGAAGTAGGTAAAGAACAAGGCCCAAGCATATCCTGAGCAGTGCCTCAGCATCGCTTGAGAGAAATTACCACGATCATATAGCTTGAGATTGGTGTGATTATGTAATGCCTCTTCTGCAGCAGCACAGCCAGAAACCATGCACAAGAACTTATCCCTGATTTCAGATCTCGAAGCTGGTGTGGACCGCAGATGCTGAGCCGGCATGCATGATTATAGCTATGCTGACTGCATACTTAGTAAGGATTATGGGCTGAGCAATCGCAGTTTCGAGTTTCCTACTTGACACAAACATAGTAGATGGTCCCCAACGGAAAGACACACTTCACCCCTCTGCCTGAAAGAGAATGCATCATCATAAATGTAACAAGATGACAGATCGCACTTTGATTCAAATGAGTATGTGATTCCTCTTGAAGGGATCTCTTTCAGCATAAAGCACAACATCTTGATGGGTATTGATTTATTAATGGCTACTTCTGGCGTGGAATCATCCAATTAGGTCTGTATAAAAAGTTTGGTGGCCTCAAATCTCGTGCCTCAGATTTTCGCTTCACTTGCTCTTCTCTGTTCCATCATCGATCTTCTATTCTTCTTTCTCCCTCCCTCCCCCCCTCCTCCCCTCCCTGTCTCTCTTTCTGACGACCAACAGGCACAGGCTGCTAGGCGCCGCGCTCTCTACTCACTACTACCTAAGTGAGCAGGTGTAGCAAGGTAGTGCAACTTTTATCAAACTCAATTTACATTTCAGGAAATACAACCCGCAGCCAAAGATGCATATTAAGTTAGCAGGTTGCACAAATTCTATAACCCCTTTTATCCCCAATGTGTACTAGACAAAATTGCTTTAGGTATTTTCAGATTTCAATCATTACACATCTACAAACCTGCTGAGCCAACATACATAAGTAAACTAGAGAGGCTGGCTCACAAAAGGCAGAAGTGTGTGAAATATGAATATTGACTTCTCTTGGGCTATAAATGAAACAGAAATGTGAGTCCTCTGAGTTGTTCTGTGTAATCGTCCTGATAAATCCATCACATACCCTTTCAGATCACATCAAATTGGGGAAAGTTGTTCGGATCAGGAAGAACAATAAAAGCCATAATTACAAAATCTGAGCATGCATATGGCAAGTGCTTAGGAATGCTCATGGCAAAGTCATGTAGAATATATTTCTCCATCTGGATATAAAAGAGAAAGATTTGCATCAGTTTGCTCTCCCTCAGAGCAACATAAGGCAATGCTGTTTAGAGACTGACCGGACTGACCATTTCATATCCGCATCTCATCATGGAAAATGGCATTAGCATTCAGAAAACAACCTCGATCAAGAGTGGAACATTAGAACTTGCTGCCCAGTTCTGAATTACACCATGGAAACCCTGCATCGCTTAACATGTCTTGCTATGATACTTGCCCTGATAAGTAACCTCTTGTTGTCCACCTTTGGTCAACTATATCCCACCAATCTTCTTAAGGCTGGCATGGTTGGTATAGTAAAACTAGCTACGCCTATTTTTCTCAAGTACGAAATTCTAATCGCTATGGGCAGTCTTATCTTCCGAAACCTCTAACTCCCAAACCCTCGCGATGCAATGTGCATCTTGGTACGTTGCCTTGAGTGTACATTGGTCTAATGTAATTATATCAAGTCAGCTTCACGCTTCAGAACATTGACTCAAGAGAGAGAATCTTGGGGTATTACATCTTCAATGGTGTCATTCATAAGGTAGCGAATGATTGTCACTCTCTCAGTCTGACCAAGGCGTTGCGCCCTGCCGAAAGCTTGTTGTTCCATGAACGGGTTCCATTGCGGTTCCAGAAGATATATTCGGGATGCAACAGCAAGATTCAGCCTTCCAGCACCGTTATCAGTAATCACTGTTGACGATTCACTGCGCTCGCGCTCTCTGCGCTTTGCTATTTGCCTGAAAAAGAGAAGAAGAAGAAGAAAAGAAGAAGAAGAAGAAGAAGAAGAAGAAGAAGAAGAAGAAGAAGAAGAAGAAAAGAAGAAGGAAGAACTCACCCCACTGCCCCTGTCCCAAGGGTCATCAGCAATATACCGTGTCCATTAAATGATTGGAAATCGTTGAGAATTCGACGACGTTCAGCATGAGAGACGGACCCATGAATGAAATAAAAGGGAGATTCTGATACCGGAGAATCTTGCCGACAACATCCAAGGTCTTCTTCCAATACGAAAAAACGATACTAGAGAAAACACATATTAGTGGTGGATCACGGGAGAATTAATTGAAATACCTTACCTCTTCACAGTGGTATATCCCTTGATATCGTCAACGAACGCAAGCAACTTGGTGGGGGTACTCTGTAGGCTCGCGACAGTCCGTTTGGGTTGCAGACAGTTCCCGAGAAGTTGTTGCTTCCTTCAGATGTCTCAACACACTCTGCACGGTATAATCTGTGGAACCGGCTCTGCATGATGGACAAGCTTTGGTCATGGATGATGCCTCCCTGTAACAATTTCGACAGACCAGATGCGTGCACGGCGAGAGAAGGCGACCGCCATCTGTGTCCGGGCGATCGTTAATAGTGTATATGGTGCGAGCGCAGAACACACAATTCGACTCGTCATTTTGCTGGAGGTAATCAACAGCATCTTCCAGATCAGTCTCTTCAGAACAAATCCGCAGACGTCCGTGATTGCAGAAGAGACGCAGCTTGAGCAGCGCCTGGAACATCAGTGGACTTTGTTTCGCAGTAAGACCACTGACATTCAAGTCGTTTAGTCTGTTGAAACGGTGCAGTATTTCTTCGTAATCATTTCTTTCTGCTGGAGTGAAGTCCAACTTCCGTGTTTCGACCATAGGCTCAGGCAGGCCGGCCACTTGCTTTGTTCTCCGCAAGCAAACCGAGGTTAAAAGTAGCCGAAGGTTTCTGTACCGGTCTCGTACGCTGCGCGTCTCATGATTCATCATGAACTTTCGAAAGGTCGCAGGGTGTTCAAGTAGCGGAACTCGAAGGATGCTGACCAGAGAACTGATGTCTTCCAAGGAATTCTGGAAAGGGGTGCCAGTCAGGCACCAACGGTGCTCAGCAGCAAGGCCAGCAACAGCTTGAAATTGTTTGGTCTTTCTGTTTCTCACTTCGTGCGCTTTGCATAATTTTGTGTCAGGGACGAAGATCTCTGATACCAGAAGTTGTGATAGGCTCACCTTCATCCAAGACGATTCTGAACCACTCGATTGCTCCGAATACGCCCACTGACCTCGAGGTACGACACATTTGCGCCTCACTTACAATGGTTTTGTAAGTTGTGAAAACGATATCGCAGCTCAGACATCTTGATGCCTGTTCAAGACGCCCCGGTCCGTGGGATTTGACGAAAGAGATAGTATCACGCCGGACGTGCCTAAACGATCATCAGTTGTGATCCTTGCTTCTGTACAGGAACATCTCATGTATCGTCTATCGCGACTTACTGTTGTATCTCCGCTAACCAACTGTCGATGATGACTACAACATTCCGAAAACTTTCAGGATCTTATTTCATAGTCTGGAGTACATATATGGACACATTCCTTACTTACTGGAGGATGGCACAACGACGAGTGTTGCTCTTGATCTGGTACGGGTTGTGCCACTGAAAAGGTCTTGCAAGGCCTTTCCGGCAAAAGTTGTCGCTCGATCGAGAGACCCAACAATGACAGCAAGCATCACCATTGTCTTGCCCAAGCCCATCTCATCTGCTAGCAGGCCACCTCTGGTTTCATATTTCTGAGGCCGTTCTATGCCGGTGATCTTGTGCCGGTAACTTTGAAAATGAAAACTCCAGAAGTCAGCGTTTGATTGATCTTCACCTAAGGACTTTTCGGACAGACCTGTACTCTTGCGTTTCCGTCACACGTGTCTCCCATAAAAAGAGTCCGATGGGTAATGTCAGTGTTTCGCGACGAAACACGAAATCAAGTGCCTGCATTTGGTGACTTATAAGGTGTCAGTGTCCCGTGTCGACTGACAAGATTCGTTGATGATTCACATACTCTTTCAAAGTCGTGACAAGCCCACCACCTCCTCCTCTCTTTTCTAGTACCGAGCTTTGTGCTAACGAATCGAGGATGGAGTTGACTTCATTGTTGCTGTTCAATTCAACAGGCTCCAAGTCGTTCGAGGTAGCCGGATTCCCTGTCTCATCTGTTGCAGCAACTCCGCCTGACCCGAACATTGGAGTTTCATCGACGCTGGAACCCTTCAGTTCTTGCGCGTGGAGGAAATGCGGGTTGTAGTACCGAACGCCTTGTCGTTCGAAGAGTGGCTGCTGTAAGTAGAAACCGGACTGAGACAGGGCCCTTCCGACCAAATGTGCAACATCCCGGGGACCATACACATTGATATCGACATCCATGATCGCGCGCTGATTTGTATGCTGCACATTTGTTTTGTCACGGACCTGACTAAAGTCCACAACGGCTTCAAATTCAACACTGTACTTCAGAAGAATATTGTGAAGTGCTTGGTTGTTGCCTTTGCTGAAAACCGCAAAGAATCCATCTGAACATTGCAGACCGTACCACGGAACAGAAGATCCAGATTCTTTGGAGCTCACAGGCAGCCGTTGAACGCGTTCGTTCTCCGACATGCTGTGAGGCCGTGATAGCAGGCGGATGTGAATATCGCAGATCTTTGGCTGTCATCAGTTCGGACCAGTTCAAGAAACATAGGGTAATTAAGATGTCGCTCCTTACTGAGCCATAGCACAGGATATCAGGTGCCTCTAGCAACGAATGAACTGGATCTTGTTGCTCAGTGCTGGAATATGAAAGCTCGTTCACCTGTGACCGTTGCGAAATGCAATGATTGATGTAGGCATCCTCGGTATTCCGACTCGCAGCTACACTTGTCCCAGGACTCAAACTCTCATAACATATTTCATCGATCCTCATGGTTGGTGCTAAGGTCGGTCACAGCCAGTGGAGTCTAGCGTGTAATGTAAGGCTAGAAGAACTGGTTTGAGGCGTGTTCAAGGTGACGAGGTCTTGCATGAGCAAGCTGATACTGGCTTCACTTTCTTCCTGATAGACAGGTATTTCATGGGCACTTTGTTCTGGATTTCTTGAAGTATACAATATACAAGATAATAGTGCGTGTGGAGAACAGCGAAAAAAAAAAAAAGTTGTCAATGTCAGCGGATTCGAACGAAAAGGGGACTTAAGTAACTGCACAAATACGCACAGCCTTATTCTACTTTGAAACCTGCAGTAAGCCTGCATGACCTTTGGCAAGGTAGCATTCTTGACCTAATCAGGCTACTCATCTGCAGGTCAAGGGACCAATCGTCAGCCCAGAGCAGCTTCGTCGGGCGGTGGCGGTAAGGTATAGGTGCATGATAGGCCCACAGCACAGCCACCTCTAAGCATGTCATCTATAAGATGAACAACCCTTCTCCCGAATGTCGTCCATACGCTAATATCTCATCTTCACTTTTTCTTGGAGCTGTGCGAAGACCGGTCAATATGTCAAACCCAAATCTGATATCACCTTTTGATACAGCACTCAAAGAATTCATAGATGAGCTGGAACCACCCGACCGGCAGAAATTCCAGAATGCGACGCGCGACAATGTACATGCAGAAATCGAGAGTGTTCAGACCAAGCTGATGCGGCAGAGGCGAGGGAAAAACTTGACTCGACTGAAGTCCTTCCTTGAGGCTGTTGATCAGTTTGGTAAGGTTGTTGAAGTTTTTGGCAACGCATCTCTTTATGTGGCATTCATTTGGGTGAGTAACTGATCAAAAACTAAAGGCTAATGAGGTGATTGTCATGTTGACCCGAGATTAATTAGGGACCCATGAAATTCATTCTGCAGGTAAGATGAGGCGTAGGAACTGTTTGTTCAAAGCATTCCGAGCTTCCATGCTTGATGTGAACTTCAATCTAACCATGAATATGTCGGACCAGATCGCGAGTGCGTGGACGGAAGCGATAGACGATCTTGTTGGCGTCTATGAGAAGATTGGTGATAGCTTGTCACAGTATCTGCAACTTGAAGGACTCTTTGAGAAGGACACAGACATGATCAAATACTTGGTGTTGATCTACAAAGACATCCTGCGATTTCATCAACTAGCTTTGCGATACTTCCAGCGGCGCCGTACGTATGAAGTTTTTCGCCGGGATGTTGTTTTTAAAGGCTTTTGGGATGCTCACAAGCGCCATTCTAGTGCTCAAGCAGCTCTTCCAGGCAACCTGGAAAACGTACAAAACTCACCTCGACCCTATTGTGGATGACATTGAACGTCATAGTCAGCGCCTGCAGTTTCAGACAACCGTGTCTCACATCCAGAACGAGTCTCGACAACGGAGGGCTGATATGGCTGAAAAGGAGGCACGAAGGTTGCGCGATCTTTACACCTGGCTGAGGTCACCAACGAATGGTGCCAAGACCAGCATTGAGAACGACCATCACTGTTACAGAACATTGTGCGATAACTACCCTGAGAGCAATAAGTGGCTCTTGGAGAAAGAAATCTTCAAAAAGTGGATTGACCCGACATCTTTGATGATGCCTCCAGTCATGTGGATGAACGGCATACCGGGAGCAGGTGAGTGTTTGGGCTCTTGAGAATGGCTGGGTGGCCTCCATGATCCTCGCTCATCAGCATACTCAGGAAAAACTATTCTGGCTTCGTTCGTGGTTGAAGAAGTTAGAAAGACGTATCCTCGATCTACTGTTCTTTTCTTCTACTGCAAACAAGACAACAACGAGAGAACTACATTCCGAAGTATCGCTCGACACTTTTTGAGCGAATTACTCAGACAGAACCATGATCTGCTTTTACCAGTCTTTGTCGAGAAATATTCCAAAACCATCGAACCAGTTCTTAATCAGTTGAGAGATATCGAGGAACTTCTCCGGACTGCCATACTAGACTGTCCATACGCTCACATTGTGATTGACGGCATCGATGAGTGCCCTCGAGACGACAGAAAAGCAATCGTGCAGTGGTTTCGCCGACTCGTGGACAATCTTGATCCTCAAGAGCAGCACCGTGTCCGCTGCCTCTTTGTGAGTCAAGATGACGGCATTGCCCGAAAGGACTTCTCGGGACTTGCCAAGCTCGAGATCGCGGCAGTGGACAACAGCAGGGATATTGAGCAATTCTCTATTCGGGAGGCGAGTCGGATCCAGTCAGAGTTTGGACTAGATTGGGGGATGACAACGAGAATTTCATCAGCAATACAAAATTCGGCAGGAGGTATGTTGATAACATAGCCCGCCCCTACACACTGGACTTTTGGCTGATCTGCTGCGTAGGGATGTTTCTGTTGGCCAGGCTGATAGTAAACAATCTATTTCAGCAAACAACAGCCGAAGAAATTGAAACGGAAATCAAAGATGAGAAAATGCCAAAGAAGCTCCATGAAGCGTAAGTGAACGGCGTTCCTTGACTAAACGACCTGACTGATCTGAAGGTTTTAGATATGCTCGGATCTTCTCAAGAGTCCTCGACCAGGCCTCAGACTCTCAAAAGGCAGCAACACGTAATCTGCTCCAATTTTTGGTCTGCGCAGAACGCACCGTGAAGTGGCACGAGATACAGAGTGCCAAAGCCATAGATGTGGACAATCAGCTGGTGGACTGGCATCGGCGGCGTCTTCGTGTCAGCTCCAAAGACCTGTGTGGATCACTTGTCCAGATCCGAGACGACGATACTGTTGAATTCGTCCATACCACCGCGAAAGCGTAAGATAAACCATGAAATATTCTTTATCGTCCTGAGTTGACTCCATCTGACTACATGTTGTATTAGATTCGTGGTGTCTGATCTTAATCAGCACAAGATAGATGTGACAGCGGGGCACTTGGCCTGGACTTTGCTGTCAGTCGACTACCTGAACATGCCAGGTTTCAGAAAAGACTTCGAAGTTGATGAGTCTGTCATATTAACCGGTTACTATGGTTTCATGGAATATGCAGTGACGTACTGGCTCCGTCACATGGAAGCTTGGGCCACTGACAGTGAGGAGGACGACTCTGGAGTCGATGGTTTGGCCGAGTCCCTTGACGCGTTTCTGGAGACACATCTCCTACCGAGGACATCGAAACCAGCCGTTCTGGTATCACAGGGTAACGAGCGAAGACTGAAAATGTTCGAAAAGTACCACTTCTTCAACGACCTCCAGCGAGCAGTGGTTCAATTTCGAAAGGAATTGACATTCCTTGGCCAGATGAGAGAAACCGAAATCCCATTTAATCTCACTAGGATTGTGAAACAAATTCGGGAACGAATCGAAGCCGTGTACTCGAACCTTGCGGCTCGCAATCAGACAGACGAGTTTGTTGAGATTTACGGACGGAATGCTTTCAAATGCGGGAGATTAAGCTGCTGCTATTTCTCTGACGGATTCCCGACAAAAGTTGAACGTGACCAGCATCTTGACCAGCATAATCGGCCATTTCGGTGCCATGAGCTTGGCTGTCCCTCATCCTTGACCGGCTTCGAAACAAACGCCCAGCTTAACAATCACCGCAGACGAACCCACAGAATTGCGGCAGAGGATCCAGATACATTTCCGGATATGGATGACATCCTCGGCAGGAAGCAGTCACCCGCCAGACCTCCAGAGAAACGCGCTCCGAGTCCAACACAATCGAGCCGTGCCTCAAATGACAAGAAACCTAAGATCACCGAGTGGCCCTGTCCCCACTGTCAGAAGGTCTTCAAGAAGAAGTTCAATAGGGACAGTCATGCCCTCACCCACAGTCAAGAGCGCAACTTCGTTTGTGAAACATGCCCATCGTCTTTCACACGGGAGAGTGATCTCAGACGACATGAAAAGAATCACGCGCCAAGACAGTATATATGTGAAGGATGTGGTGGGAAGTTCGCACGTTTGGATACGCTTCGAGACCATCACAGATCTGAGACTGGCAGAGCATGCTTGGCATCACTATCACAAGGGCAATCTGGTCAGAATGCAAACCTCTCGCAACAGCACTAGAGCTTCGAAGACGACTATTACTTGCTACGGAGTTCGGTGGTTGATGGGTTCTTGCTGAAATGATAGACGTTAATATAAGATATAAGATAAATACAAGGAGATTATTGTGTATGTATGTAAACTGTGCTGACCCTGTAAACTTATAATAACTACTTGAATAGCCTCGACAAAATCTGATGATGACTACAAAACGTTCCTCTGTCTTGCGTATCAGTAACATGATGCTCATGAGACCTCCTGCTGCAGCATTTTACTCAATTGCGTGAGTTTTGAATATGAATTCTACGATAACTCATACGATTTCTCGCTCTTCGTAGCTCTGAATGTGCGAGTCCGACCGCTATATAGGCCACCACCGTTTCCAGTCAGCTGGGAGTGGTCACTCCTTTTAGCAGCTGTCGCATACTGAAACTCAACCTTCATTACGAACTAGCCACGAACGACCTCCTATTCTAGAGATGTGCTGGGTTATTCTGTAATATCGCCGAGTGGCCATTCGATGAGACTCGAAAGAACTCATCGATTCAAGTTATTTTGAGCCTCGTCAAACACGGGTAATTGTCATTTGTGTGGCTTTCGAGTAGATAGAAGGATACCGCTTCTCCGACGCAAGACTTCGTCACGACGATATATGTGATAATCTCCACCTCCGCATTTGTGCCAGGTGTCCGTCCACTCTCAGCCAGACAAATATGACTGCCCACTGGCATCATTCACCGTCCCAAACCCACCCACAAAATACCCCTGGCCCACCTCCGTCGGACCCGATCCCTTTCTTCCTGTCGGCGCGGCAGGCCACTCATCCAGGACCGTCTCCTGGCCCGTGAGCGTAAAGTTCACTACAGCCAGGCCGGGCTCGATATCGAGCATGAGACTATAGCTGCCAGGATACAGGACCGTGTTTCCATCCTCGTCGACCCTGGACAGGCTTCCCAGAGTCAAATCGAGCGTGACCGTGCCAGCTGCACCGGCCGAGATGTTGTGCGCCCGCTGGTACGCGACGAGGGTCTTGAGCGGGTACGGGGTAGGGCCGAACTCGCCCTTGAGGAAGAGCAGGGCCACATAGTCCGACAAGGTGTCGCCCGTGTTGTGAATGGTCACAGGAACCGAGGCAAAGGGGCAGAGGTCCATGTAGTCCACGCCAGTGCAGTTGCTCGTCAGACTCGCAATGTCAAAGCTCGTCGTCGTCGTGAGCCCAGGCAGGCTCATCTCTGCGGTGAAGGTGGTATAGTGCTGTCCATACCCAAACGGGAAGACAGCCTCGCCCTCATACCACCTGTACGTCCTCCCAGGAAAGCTGCTCGCCTCGTCCGGCCGCAGGGCCATATCCGTCATGGAGACAGCTGCGGTGTAGTTCGCAGGATACTGTGTGATCGGCAGCCTTCCCGCAGGTGCCTGCTGACCTGTGATGACGTCCAGGATCGCAGACCCGCCGTCCTGGCCGGGATAGCCACCCCACAGCAGCGCAGAAACGCCCGGGTTGGCGACAAGGGGGCTGCTGTCGACCTGGCCGCCGCCCATCTGCACGACGACAAGCGGCTTGCCCGACAGCGCCAGGTCGCCGATGACGTCGAGCTGGGCGCCGGACCAGGCGATGCTGACGCGGTCGTTGCCCTCGGACTCGGCGGACTCGTCGATGCCGCCAAAGTACAGGAGAACGTCTGCTGCGTCTGCGGCGTCCCAGATGGAGTCCCAGTCGTCGGTGGTCGGGTTGCCGTAGCTGGGGCCTGCAGAGTACAGCACGCTGTCGTTGCCCAGGAGCTGCTGGGCTGCGTAGAGCGGCGAGTGCAGGTAGGGCGGGACGCCGTAGTATGAGCCCTGCATCTGGGTTGTGGCAGCGGCCCAGTCACCCAGCACGGCGACCTTTTTGCCTTGTAAGCTGTCGGATGTGAGAGGCAGGGTATTGTTTGTGTTCTTCAGCAACACTGTGCCCTCGACGGCGGCGAGGTAGGCCAGGGACTGCGCCTCGGGGGTGTTGACGTCTTCCCAGCCCAGCGACCGATACGGCTGGTCCTCTGCTGGGTCAAAGAAGCCTAGCCTGACTAGACTAGAGTACAGCCTCGTGAGCGCGGTGTCGAGGTCAGTGTCGTTGATGAGGCCCTGTTGGTAAGCCTCGCCGAGGTGGTGCGAGTAGTATGTTCCGCAGTTGAGATCCGTGCCGGCCTTGAGAGATGCTGCTGCTGCGGCGGCCCTGGAATCGGTCCAGCGGTGCGGGAGAAAGACGTTCTGCACGGCGTCACAGTCGCTGGTGACCCAGCCCTCAGTCGTAGCAGACCAGTTCCAGTGGTTCCGCAGGACGTCGTTCAACAGCCAATCGTCTGCACAAGTGGGCACACCGTTGACGGCATTATACGAACACATGAACGCCCCGACCTTGGCATCACGCGCACAGGCCTGGAACGACGGCAGGTAGTACTCGACCATGTCCTGCGTGGAGATGGAGGCGTCGAACTGGTATCTGTAGTTGCCGTTCCAGGACTCGACATCGTAGCCTGCAAAGTGCTTACAGGTCGACACGATCTTTTTGTACTTGCCATTGACGCTGCCTTGGGTGTCGTCTGTGCCCTGCAGGCCGGCGATCAGGCTCTGCACGTACGACGAGAGGTGGAACGGGTCTTCGCCGGGCGTCTCCTGGCCTCGTCCCCAGCGCGGGTCGCGGAACGGGTTGATGTTGGGCGTCCAGTAGTCCAGGCCGGCCCTGCCGTTGTTGCTGAAGGCGCGGGCTTCGGTGGACACGACTGTGGCTACGGCGTAGACCAGATCGTCGTCAAAGGCCGCGCCCAGGGTGATGGGCTGGGGAAACGAGGTGGCCGAGCCAAAGTCGGATGCATTGTCCGCGTTGAAGCTCACCCCTGGCGACTCGGCTACCCCGTGCAGGCCCTCGTTCCACCAGTCGTAGGCGGACAGGCCCAGCCTCGGGACCCCAGGGGAGGCCGAGATGGTGGCATTGATCTTCTCGGCCGTGGTCAAGACCGACAGCAAGGCCTTTGCGCGTGTAGTAGGGTCTGTGTCTCTAGTGTTATCACTCCTTGGGGTTCTTCCTAAAGAGGGAGAGGAGTAGTTTAAGCAAAGATGTCTTCCTACCTAAAGAGGTGTCGCACACGGAGTTGTTGGCAAGTGGTCCTGAGGCGCAGTCGGGGAAGCTGAAGTTGGCCAGAGCTGTGTGTCTGCTCAGGACCACCAGGCTGGCCAGAAGGAGAAGTGGTGAAGACTTGGCCATGGTGGCAAGAGGCGGTGGTCTTCTGAGACTGAGAGCGCGATAACGGCAGAGAACGTGGGTCTTGGGGGAAAAGAGGTGTCCATTTTCTTTTCTTTTATAGTAGTGTAATGATGTACGACGTTGTACCTGCAGGTTGGACTGTGAGCCCCCTCTTCCCTCTGCATCTTGATGATTTGCCGGCACAGGTCTCCAGGCCCCGCCGCTTCTGTTGTTCGCATCATGGTTTTCCCCCGCAGCGCAGAAGACTGTGGAGGAGCTGTGGAGGCCAGCCAGAGGATCTGAGCCAGTTCTGATCCCAGTGGGGTACTATGCAAAGTCGCAGCACTATGTACTACTGTTGAGGGGGTTCGAGTTCGGTTGAATCCTCACCGATTTTATGGGGGTTCAGCCGGTAGATGGGGGATTTTAGCCGGCTTTTATCCTATGCAACCATGGAGACAAACAGGGGCATGCTCTCCTAGGATCGACATTGGAGAAGACTCGGGCCAGACGGAGAGAGAGGGAGACAAAAAGAGTATGCTCGGCCTAGTGACTGTGTGGGAGGTTCAACGCCCTGAACAGATTGAGGCGGGGACAGAGTTGTCTATTAAAACTATGAACACTTCTTCAGGTCAAGAGCAAGATGCATATTCGACGGCTCTTGGTCAGCGATGAAATCACACTTGGCGGTCTGGTGTTGAGGTTTGCTCCTCCCAAGATGGCAGCTCAGACCCACCCTGGCCAAATACTCGACTCCCCTCTCCCTACATTACGTCGTATCTCCCCACATACTTACAGTACTGACAGTACTTAGGCTCTTCGAAATGCCTACATCAGTCCTAGTTGCTCGGGTCTCTAATCGCACTGGTGCGAAGTGAGCTGTGAGGAGAGAGTTCCTGTGCACTGGGAACACCTCTAATGCTTTCCCGGACAAAGGGATCCCGACAAGTTTTTAAGCACCAAGTAATGTGTGAGAGGACGAAAGAGCTTTGAGAATGGATGCTAAATCCCTGCCCCATTTTATTACACATTATTTCTCAAGTTAGGAATATGAGTATGTTAGTTTGGAGAACAGGTCATCTCTGCGGGCTTTGGAACAAACACACCTCGTCTGGTGAACACATAATAATGGGCCTCATCGCCCAGAAAGAACCTTTAAATGATATATCTATGTTCTGAATAGCTGCGCAAGGATTCGCTTGTGGAAAGGGGCTCGCATTTTGGTTGTAATAGACACAATAAGTTTTGAATAATCCAGTGAGTTATTTAGGTAATCTTTGGAGTTGGAATTTTAGCCAATATTGATTTCTGCACAATTTCATTGCGGGCTGCTTCCTCCACACAAAAACCAGATAGAAGGACACATGGACATTGGGATAGGATAACTTCGCAGTGACTCATACTTTCAGGGCATCACTGATATGCAGCCAAGTTTGTTCAGGCCTTGTTGGTGCAAATGGCCCTGACTGGTATCAATTGTCACTAGTTATTGATCAACATCACCCGATGACAATCTTTACTCATACATCTTGGTGGGAATACTGATCCTACCTCCATGGCCAAGTCTCAAAGAAGCTGCTTGGAGACAAAGGCTGCCACGACCGAAAGAGAACAAAGACCCTGTTCGACCATGATCCCACCTGTTCCCTCTCTCTGAATCACTTGCTGCTGCTGCTCTGTGATCCTGAATTCAAACTCTACAATGAAGATCAGAATACTGCCTGGCATGTCACTCTCATCATTTCTCAGAATGACACCAAGCTCTCATCAAGATCTTCCTCGAGCTTAATTGCGCCTTTGTCATTCCGATGCCATAAATATTTCCTTGCTGTTTTCCTCTTTGTCCCTTCTTTTATGTATCACATGTAGAGAGGGTCTCCTTTCTTACCTTCCAGTGCAATTCTTTATCATTCCGATTTTTTTTTTTTTTTTTTTTGAGACATTACAGCACATGCCTTTGTCATCATGACCATCCACAGCAAGCACTGCTGTCCTTTTACTTTTGTTGTGTATCTCAGGCCTCCAGATGTGACAAGAATTCTTTTACCTTCAACATAACTTCCCACCCAGAATCGCTGCCTTGACTGTTTTTTGGCATCCTCTTGTTTTACTTTCAGCACTGCCTTGATATTATTGTTAAAGAACTACACCAGTCCCCCAACCTCATCACTATGGTCACCACTCGAGCACAAGCAGCTGCACAGAAGAGGCACCAGGATCTTGGACTGGACCCAGCGGCCGAGCAGGAGCTTGAGCGAAAGTCTCGAGGTAATTATTTCACTATAGGTCACAAGTACGGCCAGAAAGCATCCTTGCTAACCATCACTAGCAAAGCAGCTTCACAGGAAAGCCGCGGCGAGGCGCAACAAGAGCAAGGACGCGCCGTCCCACGAGGTATAGGACTCTCCCGCCCGTCTCGCGATGGGTCGCGTTCTAGTTGGGTCATCAGCTAATTACCCATCTCTAGGATCTACCGGTGCCTGTTGAGGAGGACAAAGGTCGCAAGCGCAAGCATCAGATAACTGACAATCCGTCCGAGCCCGGGCCAACACCAAAACCTTCCCCCAGCGGGCCACGACAGGACCTGCCACCTGCACGCTCCGCCGAAGCCTCCTCTGTCGAACATCCTGTGAGCATCAGCAGCAGCATCAAGAAACGCGGAAAGGTTGACCCTACTCTCTTCTGGGCCAGGACCGGGCGCATGCCGCCTGAACAATACTGGCCGGCTCACGTCTCGATCGATTGGGACGCCATGGAGCAGGCACGTGCCCGGCAGGACATGGCAGCACAGCTAGCTCGAGCACAAGGCAACTCTCTCGCGACGCCGACCATCACGCCGACCAGAGACAGGCCTCGCGAGGGAAAGGCTGTCCAGTATCGAGATGCGGCTTACGACGAGCTACTCGCCTCCAAGGGCAGTTTCCTGAAGAAATCGAACCTGGATATCGCGACCGACAGCAAGACGCTCTGCAAGAATCTGCTTGAGAACAAGCAGTCGCCTCCAGAAGAGTCCCTCTTTCGCGACGATCTCTTTGACAAGACCTGCGGGAAGATTCAGAAAGCAAATGAGGACCGGGTCATCCAGGACATCTCTCGGCTTATTGTCCCCTCAGCCGAGACTTTTGCCACATTCGGTGCTGAGCATTGTGAGGTCCTGACCGAGAGCGTCAACCAAGGGTGGAACAACTCAATCCCTCTGGTCAAAGCACGCCCGCAGCCGGATTACTCTGTCGGCTTTCAGCGTAAAGCATTCACCGCTGCACAGCTCGAGAGGATCGGCCCGCACGTCGGCAACTACCTTGCCGGCACCCAGTCCTGGTACATGGGTACGTGGTATATGTTCTTTCCGTTCCTGACCTGCGAGGTGAAGTGCTTCAATACACCGTTGGAGGTCGCGTACAGCCAGAATGCACATAGCACGACCTTGGCGGCTCGAGGTGTCGTTGAGCTCTTCCGACTTGTCAAACGCGAGAAGGAGCTCCACCGCCAGATCCTCGCCTTCTCCGTCTCGCATGACCACAACAAGGTCTCCATTCACGGCTGCTATCCAGTGATTGATGGATCCAGTACAGAGTACTATCAGCATCCCATCCGTCGCTTCATCTTTGCCGATGGTGCAGATGGTGCAGACAAGTGGACAGCGTATCAGTTTGTCAAGAATGTCTACGACACATGGGCGCCGACCCACCTCAAGAGACTGTGCTCGGCTATCGATGAGCTGCCACTGAACCTGGCTGGCGTTGGGACTACAGTACGATCCCCAACGGCCAGTCCATTGAGAGCGCGTGACACCTCTCGTTTGCAGTCCAACGCCGGCTCAGCATTGGGGCCTATTGCCGAGGGGAAGGAGGAGGAGCAATGGGATGAGCAGGGCGGCCCTGGCCAGGAAGAAAACACGTCAGAGCAGGTTGTGTTTTCGGGACCAGGACCCGCAAAGAAGAGAAAGTTGTCCGGTAAGTAGGAGCGGTAGGGTCCGAAGTCAGAGGGGGCTTCTCTTGTGATCAATTCTCAAGCCGGTCGCCGGTCCAAAAGGACCGCGAGTGAGATTTATTACGGAACGTACATGGAAGAGTACTCGACAAGACTCCCCCTTGAGTGAAACCTGCTACTGTTCTTGCTCCTGCCCCTAGGGCACGCCCTTTTGTTATCCATTCTGACGTGCATATGCATCATTACGTATGCATCATGGCTCGCCAACTTTCCTTGTATCAATTGGTATTATTATTCTTTGCTTCTTGTCTCTGTTTCGGATCTTGTTTTGTTTTCTAGATTTCGTTTTAGCCCTCAGATGATTGCATTGGGTAACTATGTGTAGAACAACCCCCGCCACAGATCAGACCTTCATTCATTTTTGCTGTTGATTAGCAACAACGTACAAATATAATCAATCATTTTCCACCCAAGTGACCCCCTTCCCTTTCTCTTTTCCCCTTTCCCTTGTTGTACTTCAAGCCTTGCCCGTCTGGACCTGCTCGCTCTCGTTATGTCAGGCTCAGCAACCGCCGTCGAGGTAGAGCTCGGCACTTTAGGAGTCGTGGACGATGAGGTGCAGTCCCATGACAAGAGAGTCCCAGCACTGGCTCCTTCTTCTTCTTCTTCTTCTTCTCCTGCTGAGCCCATCGCACCCAGCAAGCTGCGCTCAGCGGGTATCCTCATCACCCTGGCGTCCGTCTCGCTGCTGAACAGGTTCAACTCGGGCATGCTCACGGTCGCCCTGCCCCTGGGCGCAGTCGCGGACCTCATCGGCGCCCGGCCCATCTTCCTCACAGGATCTGTCCTGTACGCAGCCTCCACCCTGGCCGTGTCCCTGGCCCGGTCCGCCGACCAGCTCATCCTCTTCCGCGTGCTCCAGTGACGAATTCGGCGGCTGCTGGGGACGGGATGATGGTTACCAATGGAGGGCTGACGTATGATGGCTCGGCGTTGAAGGGCTACCGGAGCGGGTTCTGGACGTGCTTTGCTGCGGCTGTTGTGAGCACTCTTATCGGCTCCATTGGTCTGAGAGGGGCTGGGAAGGTCGGTAAGAAGAAGGAGTTGTAAATGTTTTTGTTTGAGTTACGGGGCAAAGAAGTGTGTCATGAGCAATCTTGGAACGAAGCTGTTGGCATTTCGTCTTTTTACACAAAATGGATAGAACTGTCTGGGACTCTAAATAGACTTGTGACCTTTTTGTCAAGAAGTAAAGGCTGTCAATGTTAAGATATACTAAAATTATATGTCCACGAAAATCGTCCACTGCCAGCAACAATGATAACAACAGCCATCACGTCGGCACAGGCCAGCCCGTAGACCAGCTCAACACGTTCCACCCGAACTGATAGTCCGCGTCCGAGATGCCAATCGTCGTGTCCGCATAGTGATAGTACAGCACGCTGCCGTAGTCTGGGTCCGGGTAGACACCCTGGCCGCCAGGTCCATAGACGGTGCCGTGGCTGGCCAGGACGGTGGTGCCGCCGCTGGCTGTGCAGTCGATCCCGTCGGCGTCGACAAAGGGCCCGCTGACGCTGGTGCTCCGGCACACGCGGATGGAGTACTCCTCGCCGGTCGCGGGCAGGTCGGTGTCGTAGCCGCAGCAGGCGCCCGCAGAGAAGAAGAGGTAGTAGTAGCCGTTGGCCTTGCGGTAGTAGATGAAGGAGCCCTCCTCGGCGTGGTCCGAGGTGCTGTTGTAGGCGATGTTGTAGCTGGCCGCACCCGAGGTCGCCGTGGCCCCGCTGTTCATCTCCACCTGGTAGATGTCGGACCAGAAGGAGCCAAAGTTCATGTAGTAGCTGCCCTCGGCCGTCAGGATCAGGTTCGGGTCGATGGCGTTGTAAGCCTTGCCGGTCGAGGACGAGATGCCTGTTGCGCCGTGGTCCGTCCAGCTGCCGTACTCCATCGTGCTCGAGGTGGCGTAGCCGATGGCTGAGGTTTCGGTTCCGAAGGTGGAGATGGCATAATACATGACATATGTGTCGCCTACAAGGTGGACGTCGGGGGCCTGGTTATACGGAAGAGCTTTCATTAGTATAATAAACCTTGATATATTGGAAAAATACCATTCTGTTGTTGTCAACTCTCACCCAGAGATCATCATTGCCATCCATGTCGATGCTGGATCCATCTGGCATGGCATCTCCCTCGTATGTCCACGGCCCCTCGATCGAGTCCGCCTTGTAGATGTGGGCACCACCGCCAGTGTTGAAGCGAAAATAGACCCCATCAGAGTCACGACGGATCAGGGAGGGATCGTGAGCCCAGCAGTCGCCGGAGCATGACCCGGGGTCAGCATAGTCTCCATGGACAAGAGGTATAAAGGCCAGCACCAGGGCAGCCAGGCCCTCGGCGTATCTAGAAAAGAACATGGTAGAGAATAGTAGTATGGGTTACTGAGTGAATCTTGGAGAGAGAGAGAGAGAGAGAGAGAGAGAGAAGGGTTGAGAAAGAAAAAAAAAAAAAAAAAAAGATTGACGAAACAAAAGAAACATGTTTTAAGAAACGAAAGGCTTCGTTTACTATGTATATCTAGGGTGAGAGAGAAAGAAGGGGGGAGGGAGGTCAGAGGCTGGATCCGCCTCGCGAAGAGAGGATCCTCCCCGTGTCTCGTGTTTGGGGCAGGCGAAACTATAAAGAGGGTCTTTCGAAGCCCGCTTTTCCGAAGTATACGTGCCAAATCCAGGCAGTATCCGAAGGAAGATGGATCACCTGGACGGCAAAGATTGAACAGGCCATGAAGGTATTGACAGTGTCCCGTAGTTATTTTGCGAATGGATGTTTGCATTGCTTTGAGGCTTGAGGTCGTTCGCCATGTAAGTAAACACCAGAAACACACCCGCGTCGCACATGAGCTCAGATCAGGCTTGCTGCTGGCACCTGATTGGGAGGATCTCCACTTGACTGGCTGCTGGTACGTACATGGTAATTCCACGACAGCCGTGCTTCCTCACCTTGAACTCCTCCATCTCGGCCCGGAGCGATCTCTTCATAGCCGGATTAACTGATGACCCCCCAGCCTGGCCAGGAGGCAAAGGACGCAGGTCGGACACCCTCTTTGAACTTAATCTCAAACTTACAGTATGCTTGAGATCTTGTCTCGGAGCCTCCAAGCACAGAACGGAAGACCCCGGGCCGTGAGAGTCATGATGGAAGAGAGTTCTGCAAGGGCATCAAGGCGGAATATAATAGTGCTCCGCAGTGTACGTGTACTTATGGGGTCTCGAAAGACAAAAAGAACCTCCACACGATCAGGGGTTCTGCCCAACCCTTTTTCATCTCCGCCTTGGCCGAGGAGATTCCCTCCACACCACGACCAGCTTATCGCCTTACCTTGGGACTCTCCGAAAGTTCACAGTGAGTAAAGGGAACAAAAGTCAGGTCTTCTTAGAGAGTGACAGGAAAATCAACATGAAGATCTTGAGGCTCTGCGGGAGATCTCCGCCGAAATTTGCAACGTGATTTTAGATCGACAACGCTGGGCCGGTGGTTCGACAAGGGGGCCTGTGGGCGCACACATGCCAATCTGCACCGTTGGGGGATGGTACGACCCACTGACGAGCTGCCATCTACTAAGATGGCTTTGGAAATATGCAGTGTTGGGTTTCTGACCAAGTCTTTGGGCGAACAAGCTGTGTGTGTGTGTGTGCGCTAATATGTAAGAGTTTCTGGAACTGAGGAGATACTCCTGAAAATCAACCGCCATATCACGCGAGGACTCATCAGTCTGCAGCATGATGGTCCGAAAGTGACGGTCATGGTTATTCTTTTGGCTGGTAAACTTACTTCGACCTATCTATACGAGACTGTCTAGGGCGATTGTGGCAGGATCCTGGTGATGAGGATTTCCCGAAGGCGCATCTGTATGCTATCGGCGAACCACGGCACGCTGTTTCAGCTGCAGCTGCCGCCAGCTATCCCTGCCGGCTGCTGTTTGCTGTCGAGCGCCCGCAATTTGACAGGTGCAGCTCACGGGTACCGACTCGACGTATTATTGCGCTCTGGGCAACGACCTCGGGATTCATGTACGAACCTCGAACAAAGGCTCATCTGTTTGTACAGCCTCGAGACTGGCGAGACGGGAGGAGCGGGTTCTGCTCGAAACTAATTGTGTCGGAACACGCTTCCGTTGAGTGAGAGGCGCTTTCAAAGAAAAAAAGAAAAAGGAAGACGGAGAAGAAACAAAATAGAAAAGAAAAGAGAGTGAGAGAGAATGAAAGGGAGAAAGGGTGGAAATTCACAAAGCGGGTGCTGTAGGAAGGAGTATTCCGAAAAGCCAGTGACTGCTGTCACAGCCAGGTACCTGTGGGAAGCAGATGCAAATCCCCAGCAACACCAGGGAGACATGAAGATGGCCTTCTCGCTTAGGTCAACACAACAACCTGTCAGCATCTACAGATCTATCTATCTGGCTTAGACTCTAGAAGTCTGGTGTCTAATGATCTCATCATGCCTTTGGGGGTGGTTCAGGGTTCTAGGCCAAGGTGGAGACAGAACATCAGGGCCATGTGGGCAAGTGGGGGCTTTACATGCTCCGACGTGCCTCCCTCTCTCTGCGTGTGTGTGTGTGCAATCCAACAGGGCGATCCAGGTACAGAGCAGCATCCCAACTGGGCCTCTGTGCAGCAGTGCCTGATTTCCAGGTTCTTAGCCTGCTCCCCACCTTTTAATATTCATTCGCGCCATGTGAGCCTTGCCTGTCTGTCTTTCCTCTGCACAAGCAAGTTAAGTTGGACGGAGGAGGAGTGTGTCAAAAAATAGGCTGGCAGGGTCTGCCCTGGTTTAGTGTAGTGGTCCCAGCCTCCCGCGATTTAGGCTACTGAGGGTTGGTGCTGAGGAGGATGAGGGTGGGGAGGGATGCTGGGGATGCTTGGACCAGGCAAAACCAACCTCGCGAATTTCTTATGGTGTGGCGAGGCAGGATACACCCTTCAACCAGAGAAACAGCTGGGAAAGGAGGAAAAAATAAGTTATGTCTCTGGCTGATACAGTAGCCAGAGATCTGGAATGTGAGGCGGGATTGGAGGAAGAAGAATAAAAAGGAGAGAGGGAAAAAAAAAAAAAAAGACCAGATCAGAGACATCCAGGTTTGTTTTCCCCAGGTTCTCTCTGGTCAAAAAGAGCAGTCCAGGTGAAGATCAGCCAAAACGTCATCGTCATCCGGCAGGGATTAGGTTTCCAGGTTATCAGCAAGGACAGAGAGAGAAGAGACCCCAGACACACACCAGCTTCACATCCTTGCCCAAGCAACAACATAGAACAGCTTTTGACTGTGTGTCCAAGGTGGGCAGGAGAACACTCACATCTCTGCGGTGTGTACCCCCTCATCCTGACCTCGGAGTTCTCACCTCCACCTCACCAGATGCACTATGCTGACTGCCCAGTCGACGCCAAGTGCACACAAGTTTAGCCTGTCCTTGTTGAGTGCTTCCCCCGGTCACCTTTCTCTATTATTTTCGAGGCAAGCTCAGGATGCAGGGCTCCCCGACCTCAGATAATCACATCCTTGAGGGAAAAAAGAAGGCGAATCCTCATGATCCCACCCTCTGAGAAAAACCCCCGCCATATGGAAACTGGGAACCACCCCTGCCCCACCATCACCATAGAAACTTACCTTCCCACCACCCCATATTAAAACCAACACACACCTGCTGCACCGCACCTGTTTGTGCCCTCTGCCTGTGCTCACTTTTGTCTCTCTGTCACACACTCTCTCTCGCGACAACAACTTGCAACTGCGCAAGCCACCCATCCTCTTCCTCTTGGTCGCCAAGCAATCCAGTACAGGTTTCCTGTGCTGCAGCTGACAGCAGCGGCTGCCCGTCTCCTCAATCTGATTCTCGAAGCCTCTCAACTTGGTCTCCCTGTGCCAGTCGCGCCGACCTTTGCAGATTGCCTGTCGACAGCCAGCAACACCAGCCCACCGTCCACCCATCCAGAACAGCAATCATCCCAACCAGCAGGTCAAGATGGCATTCCTGTTCACAGTCGGCTTCGTCTTCTGGCGATTTGCCGAGATTATCACCTTGGTGAGTGCCTTCAACCCCTCCTCTTTGATGTGACACCTGGCAGCGCATCGGCCTTCTTCTGACATGTGCGCCCGCCCGCGCAACTGCAGGCTCCCATCGTGGGCATGCTCGGCTACTTCGTCAATGGCTACGTCAACGCCAACGCGATGACCCCCGACTACATCTTGATACTGTTCATAGTATCGGTGCTGGCCCTGGCCTGGTCGATATTCACCCTCTTCTCCTACCACAGGAGCAGCACCAACGCGCGCTTCGTCGCATTCATCGATCTCTGTACGTCTTCTTGCTCCCTCTCTCTCTCTCTCTCTCTTCGAGCCCTTGGGCCCTCTCCTTCTCTCCCCAAACACACATCTGCGGCAGAGAGCTCGAGTAACTAACACCGCAAAAAAACACCACACACACAGGCTTTGTCGGAGCATTCATCGCCGGTGTCTACTACCTCCGCTTCATCTCCAACGCCGACTGCAGCCACATCACGTACGGCTCGGGCTACGACATCGACTTTGGCATCTTCGGCAACTACTACGGCAACACGTACCACGTCGACACCAACAAGACCTGCGCCCTGCTCAAGGCCTCGTTCGCCTTCGGCATCATGGAGTGCATCTTCTTCTTCTTCACCGCCGTCCTCGCCTGGATCCACGGCGACCGCATGACCAAGGAGCGCACCACCAAGCGCTACTACCGCGAGACCCACTACTCGCGCCGCGGCCACAGGAGGAGGAGCTCTCACGGGAGCCACAGGAGCCACGCCAGCCGCCGGTCCAGCCACTCGCGCCGGAGGGTCTACGTCTAGGGGCGGGCCACACCGGAGGTCTCGCAAGAGGGGGACATCAGAAGAGGGGCGTTGCCGCACTGTCACTGAAGAGAATCAATCAAATCAGGTTCAGAGCCGGAGCAGGATGACAAGAGAAGGGGAGGTGGTGGCTACTTGGCCCCTTGGTTTTTCCCTTTAATTGTCTTTCTACTTGCATCTGGTGATCACGACACAGGATACCTTGTTTTCTTTCCTCTTTTCTTCTATGGCTTGCTGTTGATATCGGTTGGATGGCTGCCAAGGGTAGACTTCCTTCTTCTTCATGACTTATGATTACAAGAGAAAGGCTTGGGCAATAATACATATGCCGGCATAATGATTTGGGGGCCTGCCTACAGAGGGCTGGGGCTAATTTCACTGTGGATATGGCCATATCAATAGTGAGAGGCACTTTTCAGAATTAAATCCCAGCCAAAGATCCAATAACAAGTTGATGATGTGATTGGTTTATTTCAAGGCGTGAACCGATGTCCATTCTGCAGAGCTGAGAGGAAAA
This sequence comes from Immersiporthe knoxdaviesiana, assembly GCA_021117315.1. Lineage (NCBI taxonomy): Eukaryota > Fungi > Ascomycota > Sordariomycetes > Diaporthales > Cryphonectriaceae > Immersiporthe > Immersiporthe knoxdaviesiana. The sequence goes on from CP088207.1 coordinate 420,478, forward strand.
GTGTCTCCACCACCCCCGCTTTACTATAGCTGTCTATGATAATGTACAAGGGAATGGTGTTTGCCCTCAAGGGCAAATGATTGATTTTAGTAGCTTGTGCAGGTCAGCACAGCAGTAATGAGTACCAGACAAAGCAGCAACACAATGCTGGCCTACCGGCACATCTTTGTTCGAGCACAAGAAGCAGCCTGACCAAGTCTAACTCGCCAAAGCTAATATGCTGTGTTCCATGAAGTGTGAGTAGGTCTTCAGAAGAGCAGCTCATGATGAGTGTCAAGCAGTCTTGGGAGATGGAATGTTACAATCTAATTGACTGGTGCCGATTCTTTTGAGTCACTCCCAGTCAAAGAGAGCATGAAGAGTATGATAACCTCGAAAATTACTCAAGTCTTGACAGTTATATCTTGTCTCTTTTTAATTCTCATCCTCGTCTTTTGTCTCGTCTTTCGAAGCACCTGAGATGTGCATCCGGTGTCAATCAATGAATGACCATCTAATATGCCTCCCAAGAGGAGAAACCCCGACGCCCACCCTGGCGTGCAAATCAGCAGCCTGAATAAGAGAGTCAAGAACCAAGACGGAGACCAGACAAACCTCCTCCTCCTCATCAAGAACCTGCCCGACGGTGCCGCCCAGACCTACCACGACAAGAACGGCCAGCTGCACCAGATCGTTGCCGCCCAGCTCGACCAGGCCCTCGAGGGCGCGCTCGACAGGCAGAACGGCAACTTCGACGCAGAGGCCCTCATCGACCTCAGCCGGTACAAGTACGCCGACAAGGACCTCGACTTTGCCGACCTGTGCAGGCTGTTCGCCAACAAGGACGGCGGTGTGCTGGTGCGCGGCCTGCTGCACATGATTGACGGCAACGTCGAGAACCAGCTGGCGCATGAGGCGTATTGGCGGCAGCGGGCGGAGGGGGAGCGGGATCAGGCCGAGGCGGCGCTGGGGTATCTGCAGAGCATCCTGCCGCTGCACCCCAACGAGCCGTCGAGGGGCGCCTCGAGGCTCGAGGATGAGATTGCCAGCCTTGTTGGGAACGACGATGGCGACGATGACGACGACGACAACGACAAGGGCGGGGATGCGGGTTTTGTGTACAGTCTGCTCTGGGAATCGGCGATCCTGTGGATGGACGCGAGGCTGAGGGCGCTGGAGATGTACATGCGGCACGGCAGGTCGCTGGGTGAGCAGAACCAGGTCATCCCCGCGACATTGAGAGAGCGCAAGGAGTTCATCAACGCGCGGCTTCATGGCGGCAACCTGCGGATCGACGCACTCATGCTGCGGATCCAGTATGCGAAACATCGGCACCCTGGGCCCAACAGCGCGGACTGGATCACGTTTCTGCGCAAGGCGTTTGAGGAGACGTACCAGATGGAGGTGAGTGATGGCTACTGGTTGGGTAAGTGAAGTATTACTGTTTGATTACATCCAACTCACCTTTGCTTCTTTTTTTTTTTTTTTTTCAGTGAACTTACTGCTGACGCCCGTGCCTACTTAAACAGCCAAAAACAGCCATACGTCCTCACGAGGCATAGACTGGGCCCACATCGTCGGCTTCATCGACAAGTTTGTCGTCATCAGAGACCTGGCAGCCGGCCGCTACGTGCTCCCCCACGCGCCCCTCAACCTCGCCCAGGTGAACAGGGGCCAGTTCAGGAGCTACACGGAGCACGTGGCCAGCCTCGTCCGCAGGGCAGACGCCGACCCGGCCTGGGAGGCCAACGAGAAGGACAAGATGCAGCTCGCGGGGCTCGAGGAGGCGGTCCTGCAGGCGTGTGCCGGGTGGAGGGCGTACCAGATCCCGCCATCAACGGGGCGAGCGGCGGGCCAGCAGAGACCGCTCTGGGCGCGGTGGGATCTTCTAGCGCCTTGGGGGCCCGCGGCGTATATGCAGACGCATGGGAAGCAGCAGAGGAGGGCGGGGGTGAGTGATGGGGGCGCGGAGGCGGGCAGGGCGCGGATTGGGCTGCGGCCTGTGGCGAGGATCGCGTATGATTATAAGAGTCTTGTGCGGCGGCGTTCTGGGAACACTGAGCAAGTCTGACCTTTGGAAGATGTCTGATTGAAAGGGAAGTCACATATTAGCACTGTTTCTGATTGAGGTATTCGATGCGGTGGGAAAATCTCTGGCCTTACTTGAAAATAGAAGGGGGGAAAGACCAATGTGCCAGTTGATTGGCAGGGATCGATAATCTGGGCCAGTGTAAATCATAGTTCCACTCGACATGTGGTCAAAGAACTTGGGTGGGAAACACTTGAGTTCAGACGAAAAGCAAAGAGAAGAAAAAGGTCAGTTGGATCTTCAGAACATCGAACTTTCTGTGGACAAGTTCTGTATTCATCAGTGAATCACATTCGACCTGCTTGGCGACGTTTGGGGCAGCAGGGACCCGCTGTATGATCCGCGTCTCATCGGGGACGATCAGGTAAGCTAGTGAGTGAGTGCTGTAGCCGCCGCTGGTCTTAGCGCTGTAAGAGGGCTGTAATAGGGCAGTGTTGCGCGCCCCCTACCCTAAGGCTCAGCGGGACGGCCCTGGAGGCTAGGGGCTGGCAGGGGTGCCGGATACGGTACTGACACTGCAGTGACGCTGTAAGCGCCTGTAAATATAGTAAAAGTGCCAGGCTTTACCTTCTGAGGGTTTTGTAACATGCAATTTACATGCAAGTGTGTTTTCATCATGCCTCCTCGACTTGCTTGCTCCCCTTCAGACAGAAAGCAGATTTCAGCCACAGCCACTGCGCTTATTGTTATTGTCGCAGACAAGGTTGTTTATTTTCCTAGCATTGTCTTTTCTCCAGCCGGTTACTTACGGGCAATGACCCGAGAGTGCTTGTCTGAATCCCCCTCGTTTTTTGGAACTGAGGAGTCTCGTCCCTCTCTCGCGCCTACATTTGAAGCACTTGAGAAATGCCAACGACTGCTTGCAAACGTTGAAATATAGGACGCAAACAAATGATCAACATTCGTAAACAACACATACCTTTGCAAGAGTCATCTGAACTTCAGTCGAGATGAGCTTCAGGATCGCCATGATCGCCTGATGTTGTTCATCGTCCCAGACTTTGGTTCTCTGATCTCTCGAGTGCTTCGGCTGCTGTGGTCTGCACCGTCCACATAAACTTGCAATCAAGCTTAATCCTGATCCTCGTCCCTGCGCATATCTGCTAACTATTCTCACACGCCTTGGCATCTCAACCAGGGACACTTGTCTTGCCTTGCTCGTCTTTTCAAACCGACTCATGCCACTTTCCTCTGTGCAATGGCCGGCCCCCTATTCCCCCTGGGAGAGAGGTAGGACTATTCGCCATATAGCGTCATTAGAAAACCTCGTTGAGGTTCCAGGTATGATCGTCATTCAAGGGGTAGAGCCTCTTCCCCCTCCCTCCAGGTCTCAGCAGTGGGAAGTGCGTGAAACTAATCCCTGGGGAGATCATCATTCACTTGGACGATACTGCATACCTGAGTTCCCAAAAGGCATCGAGCCAAAAAATGTATATAATAACCCTCATCCTCAACCCACATCACCTCCATGATAAACTCTCTTCACAACCATCCAACCAGAGTTCTGAGAACCTCTTGTCTAGTCACTCTTTCCAGCTCCAGCTGCTTACATTCTTTTCCCATCACAACCGCGAGTCCGGTTTAATCTCGATTAATTACACCTTTTTGAACCTTTTTATATCCCAAGAAGTCTCTGAGAGTTCCCATCCCATTCATTCACAATGTCTTCCAAGTATCTCACCATCACTTTCCTCCTTGCCTGCGCTGCCGAGGCTCGTTTCGGCCAGGAGCAGATTCCTGTGGCTGCTGTCTCTGCCCTCACCGCCTTCGGCCAGCCTGGTGATGCCGGAACCCTCTCTGGTGCCGTCCCGGGTGTTCTGCTGGCCGCTGCCAACCCTTGCGACAAGGTACGTATTATTCCACCACTTCCTATCATGAAATATAACCTTGGCACCTACTAACAGAACATACATCTTTGTATAGCTCACTCTGGGTGACAAGATCGTGGCCACCCTCGGCACCGACCCAACCGTCATCAGCGCCGCCGCAGGTGTAGTGGCTGCCGAGCAAAACTTCAACCCCTTTGTGGTCAACATCCCCTCCATCTGCGGCGACGCCACCCTGCCCACCACCGCAGCCCTCCGTGGTATCGTCCCGCTGGTCGACCCGGCCGTGGGCGGATCCGACACCGAGAACGCCAACTCGGCCACCTCCCTCACGACGCCCTTCACCGCCACCGGCCTGTCTGTGGCCGACGTCATGACCGCCCAGGGCTTCAGCAACTTCACCACTGTGGATGCTGACGGAAATGCTGTGGCGGCGTCTGGGGAGCAGCAGCAGCACTGCCAGCACCACCACCGCCTCGGCTGCCGACAGCGCCAACACGGATGTCTCGACAAATGCTGGCTGTGCTGCGGCTGCTACGACCACGAGCGCTTCAGCGGCTGCTGCCACCACCACTGCTGCTGCGAGCACGGCTGCCGCAAACTCCACGACCAGCCTGGCCGGTGCCGACTTTGGTATCTGCACGCCGACTATGGACTTTCAGCTTGGTCGGGCCGAGTTCAGTGAGTTCTTCTAACAAATGAATTGTAATAAAAAGTTGTTCTTGCTAACAGACTTTTTTTCTTCCTTTCAAGACCGCAAGGCTACCGAGGGAACATTCTTCCCCACCGACGCGACGCTCGTCGCCAGCACCGGCCAGAGCGACGCCCTGAACCCCAACATCATCACCAACTTCATCTGCGACCAGCTGACCAATGTCTGCGAGGCCAACCAGGCTGCCAAGGATGCCTGTGCGAGCGCCCAGGCGACGGTGGAGAGCCTGGGCACCAAGGACCAGAGCACGGCTGATGCTTTCAACTCGGCTCTGGGTTTCTAATGAGAGTCAGTAGGATGGATTCTATTTAGAGGGTTTAGAATAGGCGGACATGTGGGATAGTCGGAAAGAGTCCCGTGTAGATGAAGCCTCACACAAACAAATGTTTGTTGTATGAATACGAGCTTATGAATACCCTCAAGATCATTAAATATGATTTATTTATTTTTTTCAGGCTTAATGACACCCTAATTTGAGCCCTCTGCTCAGATACACTGAGAATAGTAATCATTCTCATAAGTGCAGGTCCCAGAAGAGCAACACGTCGCCCCAGTCCACCCGGTGCCGCCACACTGACCATACAGACTAGAACAGGAGCCACTCGAAGCGGTGGTGGTCGTCACCACGGACGGGTTCGTCGTGCTGGACTTGCTCGTGGCCGAAGTGGTTAGACTGGCACTGCTGCTGATGCTGGTGGTCGTCGTGCCCCCTCCGCCAGCCGTGCCCGTCAGCTTGACAGTCACGACCGAGTACGAAGGCAGAGACACCGTGGCCACACCACCGGACAGCGTGACCGTCGTGGAGTTGACCGTGTGCGTGTTGTCAGTCAGCCAGGCACTCGCAGCCGATGGAGTGAAGCCGCTGAACGACAGGGCCGCGGACGCAGCAGCGCTCCCAGAGTTGGTGAAGACCACCACGACGCTGCCGTCTGTGTTTTCAAACGCCCCAATGGCCACGCTCGAGATGGTCCCTGAGGTGGCGAGGCGAACAGCACCAGGGCGGACAAACCTGCTCCACATGGCAAAAGCCCACAGGCGTCCCGAGGCGGTGGCCGTGTCGCCGTCGAGCACGGCGACCAGGTAACTCGAGGCCGACGACTCGTCAATCTCCAGCCCTTCCCAGTAGATATACGCCGACAGGTTAGCCGAGAGGATGCCAGTCGAGATCTTCTCGGCCCAGGTGAGCCCCTCGCACAGCCCGCCTGAGCTGTACCACGTCGTGCACCAGGCATCGCTCAGGTCGGCCCCCTCCGTCATCCACACGGGCGGGAGGTCCGTCAGGCTGCTGTCGATGAGCGAGGTCGGGTCCCCGCCGTACATGTGGCTGGTGAGCAGGCCGATGTAAGGGCTGATGCTGTCTGCGGCGGCTAGGGCGGCGGTCACCACCTGGGCATCGTACCAGCCCGTCATGTCGCAGCAGGCGATGGTGACGTTGCTGCGGCCGGCGGAGCTGAGGGAGTCGTAGAGGATGGGGACGAAGGAGGTGACCTCGACGGGGTCGGAGGCTGTTATGAGCATTGAGGAGTATGAGGTGCTGGTTTTGATTAACAAGAGAGAAAGTGGGTAAGTATGAATTTTACAAGTATCCAGGCGGGGCTCTCGCATCACACCATGGAAGAGAAGAAGAACCAAGACTCACGTCAAATCTGGCTCATTGAGAAAACCGACATATGAGATTGGGATTCCCTCCGAGGCATACAACTCAATATATTGGACCAGGAAATTCGCATACGCCTGTCTCCAGTCTCCAGAAGAACAGGTATGCCCCGTCGTGCCACACAAGTACCCACCATCAATGTCCTCCCCATTGGTCTTCATAAACCCAGGCGCGCTCCAGGCGTCCGCGTAGATGGTCGACACGCCATAGCTCATGGCCTGCTGGCTGAACCAGACCTGACCCTCGTCGTCGTCGTCCCACACGTACGTCGGGTTCGCGGTCGGGGGAGCCCGGGCTGGTCGGCTCGATGCTGTCGCCCGTGCCGTTGGAGCCGATGCGGTTGCGGATGATGGTCATGCCCGCGCCGACGGTGGTGTCGAAGAGGAGGTCGAGGCCTTGCTTCTGCGGGGCAGAGGCGAGGGCCTGGAACTCGCTAGCCCGCCCAAAGGCCTGGGAGAAGCCGAAGCCGTCGATGGCCTGGTAGGTGGTGCTGAGGTCGACCTCGATGGCTGTCTGGGCGGCGGCCAGGCCGCTGCCTAGCACTGCTGCTACGTATCTCTTGATGGACGCCATGGCTGATGTCTGGTGTGGAGCACCGTGACTGAGAAGTAATCACTCATATGCTATATTATGCAAAGATACACCCCAAGCGAGCCTGGTGAGTTTTGAGCTCGTCAGTCCAACAAAAAGTCATCTTCAGGGGAGATTATATATAAACTCATATGCTGAGACCATCACTGCCGGCTGACCAGCGAGCTGCCATGATCTCCCTGAAAATGAACCACCACGGGCCGTCGAGGCGATGGGAGGGGGGCCCTTTCGGCGGAGCGACAATGCGGTCTAAAAGCTACGCCATTTCACGAGATACAGTGTTTTTTTCAGTTACAAGAATGCTATAATATTGATAGTATAGCGTTTTTTTCGTCTTAGCTGCCTGGGAAACCACGTTGAAAGGGGTTGCTACCACTCCGCATTGCCTCTTTGGGTCGAGCCACGATGGTGGGCGTTCTGCCGATTGGAGGGATTTAATTGTCGCATTAGTGGTCATGGTGCGCATGCACCGTGGTTATCGCAAAGTTCTTGCAGCATGCGACTCTTTTATATATGAATATAAAAATCTTGGCTAATAACTTGTTCAATCCTGGCCATGCATCTGCATCTCGTACTTCTTGATGAATTGGTCTGGTTCTTGGCGTCTGGCGCTTGACAGGTGTACCGTTCGGGAGTAGATTGATTCGTAGTCCAGAGACCCGTAAGGCTTGGACTTCGAGTCAAAAAGAAGAATGAGCATATGTTTCCTGATGGTGAAAAGATGGGGGTACCGACGTGATCAAGTGTCTACACTCTGCCATCTCTTCATGTCTGACCCCTTCTGTGACCACATATTTGCAAGTTGCCCCTCAAAATACGGCATGAATCATTCATATCCGCGGCCCAAGAACCCCCGCAGCGTGAATTTAGGGGCAGTTAAGACTGTTCTCCGAGATCAAAGGTTCTTGTAAGTTACCTGTAGCTTTGATGGAGCACCTGGTTGTCACCGTCTGAGTGCATCCCTCCTGTGTGCAACTGTGATGGCCTCGGGACCGCAACGGCTAGCATGATTAGTAACTAGAAAGATAAGAAAGGAATGGGAAAGACCTCTGCAAATACTAGACGCGAGAACACAGCGGAATGTTCAGACTTGACGATCTAGAACGTTGCCGCATTCGGATTTCGTTTGTCACGAAAAGGAGGTTGTCTCAGCGCCAACTTTAACGTATGTGTTGGTGGCCGCATGCGGCATGCGGTACAATCGTGTCTCACCAAAAATCTGTAATTACAATATATCAGTATCGAGCGGAATCTTTCCTTTCCTCTACACATACATCACGGATACTCGATTCATATGGAGGTGGACGAGTTGTTGTCTGCTCGTAGGGCACGAGATCCTCACGATCCATCGACGGGGCTTGCAGCACCATCCACAACATGTTGCCCTTGCTACAGTCACGAGACTCCTACAACCGGATCAACCTCTCATGCCGGGCGTTCGTGGTACGTAACCAGCACACTCTCAGAAAATCAAGCTCCTATGATAAAGATTGCGAGGACCTGACAGGACTCCCAGGCTGTGTGTTGGACGTCCGCAACGTTGTCTCTGGCCTTCCTCGTGCTCCGCCTCATCTCACGCCTCCGTGGGTCAAGACGACTGTTCATAGACGACGCTTTGCTCATATTGGGGTGGATTCTCATATTGCTCAGGACGGCTCTCTGGCAATGGGTAGCACAAGACATGTTCGTCTTACAAATCCAGAGCAGTGTTCGCAGTTTGCCCACCTAATTTCTTCTTAAATTCAGGTACCGCAGCCTGGATGTAATGCTCGGCAAAGTAGCACCTGGCCCGGCTTACGATGCGTCCGTCACGCGATACATCAGGATGCAAGCCGTCGGCCTCTTCCTCTACTACACGACACTGGTCCTCGTAAAGCTGTCCATAATATTCTTCTTCCGACGCCTTGGCCGCAACGCTCAAGGACAGAAGCGGATATGGTGGCCTGTACTCTTATTCGCGGTCGCCACCTACATCGCCGCCATCAGCTATTTTCCCTACCCATGCTTATTCGGATCCTCGTACGAGCAGTACGTGCGCTGTCACCCGGCCGGTTTCCACGATATCGATACCAGGATGATCGCCGTCAATACCGGTCTGGATTGTCTGTCTGATCTGTTGAGTAAGTGTGTGATTGTCTTCATTGATCGTGGGCGGGAAGAATGCGGTTTGGAAAGACTTGTGCCTGCTGACATCCGATTGTGAAGTCATTGCGCTGCCGCTCAACTTAGTTTGGGGCCTGAAACTGAAGCTGAAAAAGAAGCTGGCGTTCATGGGACTCTTTTCACTCTCCGTGATCACCATTGCAATGGCAATATTGCGTGCCTACTTCTTGTGCACAACAAGGGTCGGACAAAGTCAAGATCTGAATCCATTAACCGTGGTCATGTGGGGTGCAATCCAAACATCGCTTGGTAGGCGAACCAATCCCGACTCAATGTCCTGTGTCTGTAGTGTGCACAAAAATACTGACACTTTTTTTTTTTTTTTTTTTCCTCTCTCAACGCTTAGCCGTCATCGTCGTAAGCCTCTCGGCCTTTCCTCAGCTCTTTGCTCAGTCGGCTGCCAAAAAGACGCACCCAATCTGGCCCCGACGACCATCCTTCTATCATGGGCTTCGGTCGCGGGTCGGTGGAGCGGCGGGGCGGGATTAGGACAACATGTACGGCTTGACCTTGGTCACGATAAAGGATCAGACGACTCGCAGCTCCAGGGCAGGGAAAGTCAGTGCAGATGTTGATGACGACAAGCCTGGGGGAAAAGTACAAGCAGGGGACTCAGGATCTTGACATGAGGGTCTAGAATCAAGGTTGACACCGCTGCTGGGCTCGCGAGACTTCCCACCTGGATATCATAACTTTGTGCAGTTGTGGCCTCAACTGCTGGAGACCAAGATCAAGCCAGGGCGGCATGACTTCATTTAAGAAACGTATCAAAAGAAGGAAAAAAGACGAAGAAGGCAAGAAAGCAGTCCTTGCGTCCCCTTCGGCCGGTCTACAACTCACTCACTACGAAGCGACACGGCGGTCGTCCAATAGTTTCCAAGGGGCCGTACCACCGCCACACAAACCCGAAAACTATCCGTTGGTCCGGATACACGCAGACCTGGCATGTGCATCATGTCGGGTGTCTTCGCGTTAAGTTATAAAGACCAGATGAGCGTTACGGACATGAGACCAACCTCCCGGCCGATGCGCAACAGATAGGGCAGAACATTGGCTGAAAGTTTGGGCGGAGTTTGTGGGCTATTCTCCTAGGAAGGTATTAACGATCACCTCCATAGATAGAGAAGGCTTAGAGAGAAAGAAGGGAATGGGGTCTATGGATACTTTTTAGTGTACCTTTTTTTGTGGCTATTTGAGTACCAAGTAAATAGTTGAGATTAGCTTGTATAGCAATGGTGATCCTATTCTGAGATGGTCAGCATGTTGCTTTGGATTTACATAGTACTCTCACAACCACATAAAAATCCTCAGAATAGAATGTCACCATGTTCAGTCATGAGACAGCTCTTGGCGGATGCAAGTACGTGTAAGGCTCAAACCCCCACTTGAATGTCCAACACTGCTGACTCGGGCATTGATGGATGGATACTCACAATGCTGCGCATTACGTGGGTACGTACCGTCACCGCGCTCGATAGGAGCCCTCTCTATCGACACTTACCAGGCCATTACCAGCAATAAATCCCTCGTCGGATAATAGGATAAGCCCTGACGCCGTCTCTCAAGTATTCTCTCGTGCACAAAAATCCCATCCTTCACAATAGAAGATCCATTCACCCAGCATAAATTCACAAAAGGTGACGCCCAAGACTGTGAGATGAGAAAGGACATTGCCGGCTTTTGTGGTTCGATGCACCAAAACCATCGAAACGTCAGACCCGCCCATGTCCAACAGGAGGCTCAAGCGGGAACATGGGTTAAGATGCCAGATTGAGCCTTTTTTGACAGGATCTCTACAGGGGCCCCTTGGCAGTGGGCTCGTAGGGGTGATTCATCTCACACTGCCAATGTGTTGGTAGGCGAGAAGAACGTACGACGGTCCTTCGGAGCCGGCGAAGCCAGATTTTAGACTTAATTTGTGCTCGGGTCGCGGCACCGTGGTGTATTTCATGTTTGCATGAGAGGGACTTGACCGGGAAAGGGCCCTTGGGATGGCTGACGGGAATCACCAGGTATGGTACATAGCTGGCCCAAATGATTTGGCTCTGTGTTGGCCATCTCCTGTCTGTTTTAGAAATCTTGTGGCTGTGAGGGAAAGGAGATCTACAGGCTTGTGCTGTAGATCCGGAACACTGTCGATCTCCCTCCAGCGGGAAAATACAATCAACCAAAGGAACCCGCAGCACCCTGCACGAGTAACAGATGTATTACGCCACGGCCCCCTCCTCTCCATCGGTCAAGCAAGCATAAAGTTGACAAAAGTCTTGACTGCAACAAGAGCCCGGGAATAATGTTCAGGGTGGGAGCCATAAGCGGGCGGTGATACCAGACTGGGCATGCCGAGGGCGCTCCGCGGTGCATGTGCGAGACAAACATTCGTCTCATTTCCCTCCCCCTTCTGATCCCAGCAGTCGGGCCACCTCTGGAACATCAGCAGAACAAGAGGGAGAGAACAAAAGCCAGGGCATGAAAAGAAGGAAGAAAAAGAAATGAGTGCTTTCGTGCATCTTTTGGGGTGAACCAAAACCTTTTCAGCAGGGCCTCCTTGCCACCCTCCCGCCCCCTAACCCACCGTCTTGCTTTCCCCTGCGCGCGTTTCCGAGTGGAGCCACCCGGCCGCAGTAGAAAAGCCCCTGGGCGCTTGAGCGATCAATGTTCCGACTATGTACAGGTTGGTCGGATCCGCATAGGACAAGCGAGAGCTGCCGAGAGGAGAGGAACGTCGTCAGCCCTGGCACTTGAGACACGCGACTATTGCTGTTCGTGGAAGCGGACCCGTTACTTTTTTTTTTTTTCTAGGTTGTAATTACTATGAACAGTATAGCAGTTTGAGAGAGGGCGCACACAGCGAAAGGCCCTCGTGGTCCACAATTCTGGAATCGAACCGACGGGAAGATCCAGGGTGCATCCCGCGCGTGCAGGCCCCCGCCTCCCGCTACCAAGGCTTTCTTTGGCTGTGCACTATAGTATACCACACATACTACGTAGTAGACTTGTTCTTAATGTTCTTGCGCTTTGGTTTGTGTCAAAACACCAAGTAGCCCACTCCCCAGCAGCCTCACGCCTCTGCGGGCGGCTCACTCCACCACCCTGCGACAGCTTTTGTTCGAAGGAAAACAAGAGACGATGTTTGTAGATGGCCCTCCTGGACGAAACAGGCGGCTGCAGGCACTGAGGAGTCTCGTCGTCCAAACCATGGGACGCCCAGGGTGGACAGGGTGCGTGGCAAAGACAGAAACGGTCATCGCATGCACATCACGGGTCTGTATTTAGCTTGTATAAGTAAGTATATAGGAGGAGTCGATCAGCCGACTTTTGAGGACTTCTTTCTTGGCCATCGATCATCATCTCCTTCACCAGCCATCGCTCTTCACTTTCATTCTTAGGATCCTGTGGATTCTTACGTTCGACTAATCACTTTTTTTCTTCTTCTACTTTTCCTTAGGCTGGGCCTTCATTCATTTGGGTGCTTTTCTGGAATACAAGTTTACTTGTCTCGTTCTTATCTTTTATCTCCTCTCCGCTCAGATCATCAGACCGTCAAAATGTCTTTTCTGAGGCTCTTCTCTCTGGCTGCTCTGGCCGCCGTCGCCCACGGCCACTCTCAGATCATCGCCGCCTATGGTGACTCCGGAATGAGTGTTGGTTTCCAAGGCAAGTCCTCCTGACTCGCAGCCTCTTTTCGCCCCATTTCTTTGTCTCGCCTGGAGCCGCTTTTACTAACACAACAGAAAACAGTCGAGGACCTCGCAAGAAACTGCACCAGCATCAGCCCTTGCCAGCAAGACGCCACCCTCATCCGCGACGCCGAGATCGAGGATAATGTCACCAACGAGTGCGGACGGACAGAGATTGGCGGCAACATTGATGTCGGCGAGAACACGGAGAATGCGCTGGCCGCAGGGCAGGTGACCAAGGTCTCGTCCGGCTCGACAATCACCATGACAATCCACCAGGTGAACGCCGACGGCGCTGGTCCCTACACTGTAAGTTCTACTCTACCAGAGCAAGCCTTGCCCAATTCTTGTGATTTTCTCTGACCATCGATATCTATTCAAACAGTGTGACATGGACCCGACTGGCAACAGCCTCGGTGTGAGCGGCCAGACCGCCCTGCAGGTGACCAACAACGTGCCCGGCGCCAACGGCTTCTCGCAGGCCAAGACACAGGACTTCAACATGACCATCACCCTGCCCACCAACATGAACTGCACCGGCGGCTCGACAGGCAACATCTGCACGGTGCGGTGCCGGAACAACGCCCTGGCGGGGCCCTTTGGCGGGTGCATTGCAGTGCAGCAGACCGACACCGATGTCAAGACCAACGTGGCCGCCGAAATCACCACCGCGTCCACCCTCGACGAGGTCAACTCGCAGGTCCAGCAGGACCAGAAGGACCTCCCCGACGCCATCGCCGCCAACCAGGCCGCCGGCACTGCGGAGCAGCTCGCCGCCGTGGACGCCGTCTCCAAGCTCGCCTTCCCCAGCATCGTCAGCAAGGCCTCGCCCGTGCAGACGCCTGCCCTGGCTCAGGCTGATGCCGCCGCCGCTGCTGCTACCACTACTGCCGCTGCTACTACGGATGACAACGACGACAATGACGACGACAACAACAACAGGAAGAACAGGAACAACGACAACTAAGTTATTGTTCTGTTTCTAAATTGGGTAGCCAGGGAAGGGAGTATTGGTTTTGGTGGGGAAGGGGATTCTGAGATGATGCTGGTTCCCACGATGAGAGCTAAATAGAAAGTAAACTTGTCACAACTCAAAACCCTTTTTTTTTATTGTTGTCAGATGGCTGGTTAGAGGGAGATGGTGAATAGATTGTCTTTTTTTTTTTTTCTGGTCAAGCGTTTCGATCTATACCTGAGCCATATTATCAAGAAATTTGTCCATATAAAATTGTGCTGGTCACAAATTTGCTCGTCCTTCGATTTTGGTGATGCCTAAACTTTCTTTTTTTCTTTTGCAACCATGGACGAAGAAGGTCGACAGCTTGTAGAATAGGGCCGTACAGGGCTACAATTCCCATCAACAACAATGCTCCGTATGCTCGATCCTTCAGTCCGGCGCGGATCCGCATGCGCATCACTGAAGGTCTTTTTCCTAACAAAAGCACTCCTCTTGGCGCTGCGGCAGGCCTGGCACGACGCGAGTTTCGAGTCTGCAACATGGAATTGACTCCCGATACCCACTTTCCAACGCGCGCTGAGCACTTTGTTGGTGCATAATTTGGGACTCCACTGAACGACAGAGAGAGTATGTGTGGGAGAAAAAGAAGAGCACAAAGATTTGAAGGCTAGGCAGCGCAAGCTCAGGAGGGTGGTAGTTGTGTTCGTGCACAACCGCTCTGTTACTGATTGTAAACATTTGTTGGGCGGCTGCTTGGTCTTCCCAGGAGTCCACGTGCGAGGCGAGGCTGCCCATTTTTCCAGTTCGTGACATTTCCCATTCTAGCAATTTTCTCGCAAGACTTTTGCAGAGACCATCTCTGGAAAACCAAATGAAGAGACGCAGCTGTCGTAGGTTGCGCTTTCGTGAGGACCTGGATCGTCGGCTCATACAGCACTGGGCCTGCTGCGGCCCTGCAATTCCGTCACATTGCTGCTCTCAGCCGTGCTGGTCCCCGCTGTCGTCTTGGTCCCGATAAAGGAGCTCGGTATAGCAAAGAAGCTTGGTCTCTGCCCCCTCCGCCTGTTCGCACCGGCTCCTTCCGGAACCTGAGGCGCCCATGCAGCCTGATCCGATATGTTCCTGCCCGGCCTGTACGGCCCGCGCGTCCAAAAGGCCTTGTTGAAGAGCGGAGCCAACACCGGCGCATTGATTGCCGCGACACCAGCAGCTGTCTCGCGGAACCCCCAGCGGTTGATGGTGATGATGGACGGCGACCCGGCGATGGTGAAGGCTGCGCGCACGATGGCAGTGGCGATCAGGAACAGGCCGGAGCAGAGCAGGAGCATGACGCCTAGCTTCCGAAGGCGGGAGACTCGGAGCCGCCATAGGATCGGCAGCGGTATGCTCAGGATGAGCGCGTCGGTCAGGACGTTGAGGACGACGAGGGTCCAGAAGTTCTGGGGGCGGAATGTGCACCGCAGGGGGAGGAAGAGGCCTGACGGCCCAGTTATCGTGGAATCTGCCGAGTGGTGAGATGATGCTCAGCTTGAGAAGACGAAGGCACAGAAAACCTTGGTGGAAGACTTACGGCCGGCATGAGAGGATTGCCGTCAGGCAGAGGGCAAGGTAGGCGATACAATTGATCCAAGCCAGACAGCGGACTGTCAACCAGGTCCGCCGCCATTCATCGGCCCTCAGCCTCTGATAGAAGCAGAGTACACTGAACTTGAGCGTCCCTTGTCCTGACCTCTGTCAGATCTTGATTTCGTCATACGAAAAGTGAAAGAGCACTGCGGGAGAACCATGAGAGAAGAGGACGCACAGATGAGCCCAGAGTATGTGTAAAAGGAGGCGTATTCCCATTTAGTTCCATACACCAAGATATCAATGTCCCTCTGAGAGAGATAGGGAACCACTTCGGGCGTCACGTTGATGCTGCCGCCGGTGTAGTAGGTAATTTCCACAATTACTGCGTCGATTGTCCATAGAGCCAAGACCTAAACCATTCGTCCTATCATCAGCAACGACTAGACCACGGAGGGCTCAAAAGACTCACGAGTAACATCAAATAGTCGTCTCCGGCAAAGTTCCTGAAACCGACAGTCCGGATCCTCACTGCATACCGAAGCACAATGACGAGGACCCCAAACACAAACCAAGTCTTCATAAAAGGAAAGGAAATCAGCCAAGTAAGGACTCCATCAAGCGATGGGATCCAGAGCTGAACAACACAGTGGTAAAGGGGGAAAAAAACTCACCCAGACTTCGGGCAAATAAGTGTTGTCAACGTCCAAGTGGACAAGAGAACTAGGACTCGGGATCATGGCACATCTTGTGCCCACCTGACTGACCGAGGCGGCGGATACAGAAAGAAATATACAACGTCGGGGTAAGAGAGGCTCCTTCGAGAGGCGATGGGCGTTGCCTGCGGAGATTAGACAAGGCAAAGACGATCAATGTGCTTTTTGAGACGCCCCGAAAGACTCTTGCCCTCAGATTCAGTAAGAGAGAGGGCTTTCAGAAGGAAGCCGGAGTGGGATATTAAGAAGGACGACTGAGCGGTAGCCTCGGGAATTGAGTCTGACTTGGTTGCAAAGTGCCAACCAGGACCGTCCTTGTTTGCAAGAGCTTCTTTGATAGCCTTGCCAGCAGGGACGCCGTCTGTATGGAGGCGCCGTCCTCACACCAACGCTATGGTGTCATTGATATTGTCGGGAACCCTCTGTCGGATCCTATTCCCGTATCGTCTCACATGCAGCCGTGCGCACGAGCTTGAGGTGGCTAAAACTCTAAATCAGCTCGAGAAGCCGGATCTCGGGAGCGGAGCACAACGGCGGTGAAGTGCAAGCCCGTCTATTGTATCTCCGCTCACAGAAATGGAGCGAGGCGCTCGCCGGCACCGGTGTCGTCAGTGTTGATGATTGCTATTGTAAATGATAGCACAACGAGATCTCATATCAACGTCTGCTGGATACTCACACAGCCCTGCAGCTGGGCTTGGATGCCTCACCTCGCTGTAGAGCGGCAAGGGCAGCTCAGTCATTCCGTCTCCCAGGACATGACTATTTGAGTTTGTGCAGCATGGCACACTCGCAGCTTCGCTGGTGAGAGTGTCGAGTAATTATCCATGGGGGCCTCAACAAATAAGACCGTCCTCTTATAACTCCCATCAACGCGAAAAGAGGGTCTGCCTGCATCAACGATCAAGGGAGCTACACCGTCGTTCCGTGACGGAGGCCGTGAACAGTCCGAGGCAGCATAAGCGCTGATATAGAGAACCCGATCGCGTGGCGACTGATGATGCAAATTTCCAGTCCACCCACAAGTACTCGTATATACCCACCAAAGGATGTTGCACAGTGAGTCTGAAGTACATGGATAAAAGGACGGTAGGGCTTTGACAGGACGATGGGCCGCTGGAATCGGAACTCTTGAGGTGGTGTGGCCCTGTGGAGTCTGCTGCGGGGGTTGGCTGCTGGAGCTCTGGCCAGCACCCTGCGGACGTTTTTGTACCTCCTTAATTCTTCAAAATGCTTGAAGTAATATAACAATACCCAGCTTTTCTGAGCCAGAATCCGCATTATTACTATACTTTTAGCTTTCATTTTAGCATTTGCAGTTCATATATTATTCATCAACAAAAGAGACTGATGATAGATCCTACGCAAGGAGAGAGAAAAAAAAAAGCAACCAGGTTTGAAGCACGCCTACGCCATACTTCTCCATGTTTACTACAATGTCTTTCAGTATACTCGCATCCGACCCCCTTTACATGTAGCTAATTATTCCCTGCCTATGCTTGTCTTCCCTCCATACTTTAGCTAGCCCTTCTCTGACGAATCTCAGGTTCAAGCAATGATCCCGTCAGACGAGACTCTTATTTCCTATCGAGTCTCGATGGTCTTCCATGTATACCAGAGGTCAAATATGTGGAAGTATTTGCTGGCGCCACTCTGAGCGAACCCGTCCTCCTCATAGGGCCCAAGCAACTCCAGGGCCATCAGGCGTCTGCTATCCCAGAAAGCTATCCCGAGGCCCTGAAAAGACTCAAACTCCAGGATCATTGTCGGTACTTGCTGTCCGTATTGCCACATCGCGACCAAGAATTGCTCGCCCGGAGCCACAGAAAGCGACATGTCAACATCGGCTTCTGAGCTTGGAACCTTGGGACAGAATTCCTCGTCGCAGCCGGGGAAGGGTCCAAGGCCCTCGTGATCCCAGTCGAAGCTCTGTGCCCCTGTCGACGGCGACGGCAGACGCAGTGGCTGCTCCCCCTTTCCTCCAAGAGCTGAGAGATGCCCTGTTGGCAGGTCCTCTCTTCGACAGGACGTGATCTCCCAGCCGAGGCTGTCTCGCAGGTACTCCACCACAGTAGCGATGGCTTGTGCACTTGAGACCATCTCAATCTTCATCCCTTGAAACTGAGGAGTAGGTGAGATTCTGTCAGCTGCTGAATAGACTTCCCATGGATAGTGCTCAGCCAGCTTCCCTGCCTCCAGACACGTCCAGCCGAAACGATCATCGGCCCACCTGATGCATTGTGTAGAGATGGCCGTGACCATGTCCAGATACAGCTGCAGGCTCCAGAAGGCGCGCATCGCCCGGTTCGTCTCAAGCCACGAGGGTGGGCCCGAACTGTGCGGTGTGTATGGCTGGCAGGGGTACTCAGACCAGTGTGTTGTCAGGTGCCTCACCTTGTCGAGCGGTTTAGGCATGGTCTTGTCCAGGAGGTGTGATGGCTGAAGCCCTAGACACCGACGCATGAGGTCGCTGAGGCAGTTCTCGGTGAGCTTGGTGATCTGGGCGGCTGTTGATAGAACACCACGTAGGATATTAGGTGGTGTGTCTAGTGGGATGGGGTTGCAGGGCGCCGATGTTGGGTCTTCCCAGAAGTGTTGAGCAATGAACGCATCGAGCATGGGACGGTCAGACAATGACGAGTCTGTCCGGAGAAAGACGATAAGACGAACAATGCGGCGAGTTTGCAACGGTAGACTGTTGGCCATGACTTGTTCCAGGAGCTCCGAGCCATATCGGTTGAATGCCGCCGCGAAGTGGGTGGATGCGCCATCAAGACAAGACATAGAAGATAAATCAGGCAGATGATGAGCGATCATCAACAATATCTCATACGGGAGCGTGCTGAACAGATCCCGAGCGGGGCGTGTTGGTGCCAGACGGACAAGATGATGGTATCGTGACATTTTCAGCGACACTCTTGTGAGCGATTTGAACTGCGGCAAGAGTTGAACCTGTGGGGAATCTGGGCCAGCTGTGGGAGATCAGGGGGTTTAAATAGAAGTTGCGTACTCGAGGGTTAATAAAGAGGAGTTAACGCACCAGGAAACACTCCTTACCAAGTTCAATTCGTTGGTGCTATTTCTGGGCTTGCTCAAAGCTCGTTTCATGATCGCCAACCAAAAAGCTTCTTCTTAGTACTACAGTAAGCAAAGAACAGTGCAAGCCCCAGTCTTTTTCTCACAGCTGACGGCCCGCGGTCAACTTCCGTGCCCCCGACGTAGCATGGCGTCAGAGCAACCTGTCTCCTTCGCTTCCAATCATCCAATCAAGACGCTTCATTGTGTTTACTTCCTCAATGTAATGATGGGGCAGCAGAGGCTTACCCGTGGGCCTGAGTGGATGATTAGGAGCACGCGAGCCTCCACAACTTCTGATCGTTAGCTTCCAATGCAGGTCGCTTCGAGTCCACAGCTCATCTCAGTAATGTCTTCACTCGCATAATACGCCTTCCAATTGGAAGTATATGCTTAACCGCTTGAAACATTGAGAGTAGTGTTTATATTCTTGAAAATACTGACTAAAGCGAACACTAAAAACTTGCAAAATACCAGTATTGTGATGCGAGGCTTTGGAAAATACGTAGATTTGGATACAAGTATTGGAAGGTGACATAATCAGAAGGCAGTAATATCGAGAGTGGATGTTCAATGTAACTTTGAAGAATCGAAACTGCTCTGTTGGTCAGCTCCGGCTATGCTAATCAGGGACCATGTTTCTCATCAAATATCAGGCATGGAACGTTTCTAAAGACGTTCAACATAGTCGAACATAATTAGAAATGTCAGTGGGAGATGAGTGAAAGGGGGAGGTTGTGAAGTACGGTCGAACAAGGTATGAATGTGAGAGGGTGAATCTGAGTTTTCAATTTGAAATATAAATAAGGCATCGCGACTTTCTGATGGCTTTGAAGGCTACTTTTTGCATTATCAAATCATCCAACAATCAAACGTTTGCTATTGTCCTTCTCGCTCAAACTTTTCCTACACTAAAATTATCGTCGAGATCCTGCCCTTATACAACTATGAGACTCACCACCGCCCTGTCATTGTGGTCTTTGCTGCTGGCTCCAGCAATTACCAGGTCTCTTCCGGAGGGTTCACAACCCTATGGTCTTGAGGCCCGTGCCAAGGAGCGTGACTGGGCGGGATCCGTTGCTTATGGAAAAGAGATTGTGAGCATGGCGAAAGCCAAGACAGATGCAGATGTTACAAAATATTCGGCAAGTCTCTAGTGTCTCAGTACACAACAACCCAAGACTTGGAGAAATATGGCTGGCAGCGAGAGGCCAGTTTTGAAATTGCTATGGCCCAAGTGATGGACTTTGAAAAGACTGTCTACAAGACCTTGGGAATCTCAGAGGCCAACGACAAGCTCATTAAGTATCAGAACAATCTTAAGGTCAAGGACGGCAACAAAGAATACGTCAAGGTATGTGAGAATTGTCTTTTCAGCCCTGCTATTGAGGATCGCATGTAAAGCCCCGAGGGTATTTTATCACTATTGATAGCTTATTGTGGATATATAGACGGGTGGATACTACGAAACCCTCATCAACGTTCAAGGAGGTCTCTTGGTGGCAGACAGCAGTTTGAGCCCAGCTGAGCCTAAAGCAAAGCTTTCGGATGGCGCCATTACACCTCTGCGCCAGTGGTCCGATATTGCCTTTCTACAGTGGTCCGAACTAGCCGGCACAAACGTCAAGTCTCTGAAATACATCATTCAGTCAATCGTTACGAACGCGCAAACCAGGACCCGGATACAGGAGGCGCTGAAAAAAGCCGGACACAAGAAGACCCCCTCTGGGCTAATGCCGCCAAGTTCACCATGACTGAGGACACGGGTCGGGGTTTGTTGGGTTCACCCAACGGTGCAGGTTGCGGATTCCTGCTGATTGGGCACAAGAAAGAGCTGGGTGTCAAGACAATCACTGGAGTGACCGTCTGGGCCGCCAAGGAATGGAACCTCACCGGAGATATTAACAAAGAGTCGGTTGAGCTCTTCTTGATGTTTGAGATTGGAGATGCGTAATACACGGCAACGGATCAAGTTAATAAAGTACTTCAGTGAGTGTGGTCAGACCATAGATGTGGTCAAATACAGAGCAAGCATAGATCAAGCACCCTGCGCAATATTACTACATTAGTTGTTCTCCCGCCAGCCTTGCTCAATCCAATATGCAATGTAGGACTATAAGAAGACGGGTCGAAGCTTGTTAACGTTCAGTAAAGTTATTGAATATTCTGTAAAAGTTAGTATATTAGTAATCATCGTCTTGGATACTCTCAATCGGCGTACTCTCGTCGAGAGTAATTGGTGGAGAGATTCGGCAGTGCGGCAGTGCGAATACCCCAAATAACCTATGATCCTGCTGCTAGCTCTGTTGCTTTCACCGCTGTGCATTTTGCGAAGTTACTGGCCTTCTGTGAGAGACTGATTGTGGATTTCAGCCTGGAGACTATCTCATGATGCTTATTTTCCATATTATTCAGAAGGGTTCTTGGAGATTCTCTTGTCGTTCTTGACCAGATTCTCATTATTCCGGGAGAGTAAAGGTTACTTACTTAGTGCAATATTAGCGCTCTACGGCCGAGTCCGCCCCTCCCGCTGCCACGGCAGGTACTTAGTGCACCCACAATCAACAGGGATGCGGGGAGACGCGACGGGACCGGGACGCGCTTTCCCCAGCAGGGTCCTCTCGACCGCGTCTTTTCCCACTTTATCAACGCTGCCCATTTCCACCCTCCCTCCAACCTCTCTCCCCTTCGTATCATGCGAGTAGTCGTCTTCCGTTGGGCCTGATTTTGTTTGTCGCTGGCGCTTTTTTCTTTATATGTTCTTTAGACACAAGAAGAGCTCTTGTATCCATGATTATCGCAGTCAATTGATCTGATTTCCCGCCACCGCAAAAATGGGAGAGAAATCGGGCGTCCCTGCGCGGACGCCGGCGAAGACGCCTTCGATGCTTAAGAAGAGCAGCAGTGGTAGCAACAGCAGCACGCTTCCCCCGTCGACCGGAAAACAGCAGAGCATCCTAGGGTTCTTCTCCAAGGCGGCCGCGCAGGCGGGCGCCAAAGGAGCTACTCCCTCCTCCAGATCCGCCGCGTCTGCCGCCTCGGGGGGCCCAAGACCTCCTCGTCACCGTGTCTGCAGGAGACGACCACAAAGTCCAACGCCCTATCCTTCGCAAAGCGACCCTCCACCATCACGCCGGTCCCTAGCAGCGACGCGGCAGAGCCCCTCAGCTCTCAGGAGAACAGGGACGCCACGCAGGCCGACATCAAGGTGCCCAGCGATTCTCTTCCCTCCCCAGCTCCTCGTCCGTGGTCGGTCCCAAGGTCGAAGATCCGGCCCACAGCAGCCCCTCTCGAAAAGTAGGACGTGTCCCATGACTGATAGTGGGTTTCTCTTACGACGCTGACAGACGACTGCACAGGCCAAGAAGACGATCAATTACGCCGAGTCCTCCGAAGACGAAGACGTGATTATGCCGCGTAAGACGCGTCAGACACGCACAAAGGCACGCGCCCGCGCCCCGGTCTTTGAGGACGATGACGATGATGAGGATGAGTACGATGGCGGGAATGACGAGATCGTCGAGGACGATGATGGTAAGTCGTGCTGCCTGGTCCCTCTGACAAACCCTATCCGGCTCAAGGCGCCCGCCCGTTACTAACTTTGAAGCAACAGACGATATGGCCGACTTTGTCGTATCCGACGACTCCGACGCTCCTGCCCGACCCAAGAAGCGGAAGCGATCCTCTACCGCTGCCACGTCCGCCCCTAAAAAGCGACATACCGCATCGAGCTCGCCCGTCTCTGCCCAGAAAGTAGACCCTGGAGAGGACGAGGACATGTCGGACGACATGCCACCCACATCCACAGCTCAGCAGTGGCGGTTTGATCCAGACAACATCCAGCCGCGAGCTGAGCGTCCCGGCCCCCTCGCCTCGAAATCTAAGACAACAACTAGTACAAAGGCGAAGCAGAGGGCTTGCGACAAGGAGCCAGAACAGCGGCATCGCTGGCTGGCACAGCCTGTCGATGCCAATCAAAACCCCCTGGTCATCCAGAGTATGACCCCTCCACCATCTGGGTACCGCCGGACCAGAATTTCTCCGCGTTCGAGCGGCAATATTGGGACATCAAGAGAAACCTGTGGGACACGGTGGTCTTCTTCAAGAAGGGCAAGTTCTACGAGCTGTACGAGAACGACGCCACAATTGGCCACCAGCTCTTCGACCTGAAGCTGACAGACCGCGTCAACATGCGCATGGTCGGCGTCCCCGAGAGCTCGCTGGACATGTGGGTCAACCAGTTCGTCGCCAAGGGGGTACAAGGTTGCTCGCGTCGACCAGATGGAGTCGGCGCTCGGCAAGGAGATGCGTGAGCGCGGCGGGCCAAAGGCGAACGCCAAGGACAAGATCATCCGCCGAGAGCTGGCCTGCATCCTGACGGGAGGCACCCTCGTTGACGGGAGCATGCTGCAGGACGACATGGCCGTCTACTGTGCCGCCGTCAAGGAGTCCATCATCCAGGGCAAGCCTTCGTTCGGCATCGCCTTTGTCGATGCCGCCACGGGCCAGTTCTTCCTGTCCGAGTTTGAAGACGACGTCGATCTCACCAAGTTCGAGACGTTCGTCGCACAGATCTCACCGCAGAGCTGCTGCTCGAGAAGTCGCACATCTCACAAAAGGCCCTGCGCATCCTCAAGAACAACACCGCTCCTACCACGATCTGGAACTATCTCAAGTCCAACAGCGAGTTCTGGGGGTCCGACCAGACCCGCCGGGAGCTAGACTGCAACGACTACTTCGCACCAGAGGACAGCAAGGAGCAGAAATGGCCCAAGGTCCTCCAGGAGGCAAGAGACAAGAACCCGTTGATGTCGGCCCTTGGTGCTTTGACGCACTACCTGCGGGTCCTGAAGCTGGAGAAGAGCCTGCTCTCACAGCAGAACTTCAGCTGGTACAGCCCCATCCACAAAAACGGCACCCTCATCCTAGACGGACAGACCCTTATCAACCTGGAGGTCTTCTCCAACAATGTCAACGGCGGTCCTGAGGGTACCCTGTTCACGCTCCTCAACAGATGCGTCACGCCGTTTGGCAAGAGGCTCTTCCGGCAATGGGTCTGCCATCCTCTGTGCGACATCACAAAGATCAACCAGCGTCTTGATGCTGTGGATCTTTTGAACACGGACCGCAAGGTCCGTGAGCAGTTTGCGTCCGAGCTGACCAAGATGCCCGATCTCGAGCGGCTCATCTCTCGCATTCACGCCGGTGCGTGTAAACCAGATGAGTTTGTCAAGGTTCTAGATGGATTTGAGCAGATCGACTACACCATGACGCTCCTAAATTCCTACGGGGAGGGCAACACCCTGGTGGACAAGCTGGTCTCATCCATGCCTGACCTCTCCGAGCCGCTCGACTTCTGGAAGAGCGCTTTCGACAGGAAGATGGCCCGCGACCAGAAGCTGCTCATCCCCGAGCGGGGGATCGAGGAAGACTTTGACAACAGCGTTGACGAGATCAAGCGTATCAAGAAGGACCTTGATGCCCTGCTCTCCGAGCAGATGAGCAAGCTGAAGTGCCAGAAGCTCAAGTTCACGGATGTAGGCAAGGAGGTCTATCAGGTCGAGGTCCCCAAGGCGGTCAAGGTGCCCGAGAGCTGGCGCCAGATGTCTGCCACCACACAGGTCAAGCGCTATTACTTCAGGCAGCTCGAGGAGCTCGTGCGGGAGCTGCAGGAGGCAGAGGAGACGCACTCACAGGTCGTCAAGGATGTCGCGTCGAGCTTCTTCAGTCGCTTCGACACGGACAACGAGACGTGGCTACAGGCCATCCGCGTCGTCTCCCAGCTGGACTGCCTCATCAGCCTGGCCAAGGCCTCCACAGCGCTCGGGCAGCCGAGCTGTCGTCCTGTCTTTGTGGACGAGGAGCGGACCGTCGTGGAGTTCGAGGAGCTGCGTCACCCGTGCATGCTGAACAGTGTTGACGACTTTATTCCCAACGACATCAAGCTGGGTGGGAACGAGGCCAAGATCAACTTATTGACGGGCGCCAACGCGGCTGGCAAGTCGACCGTACTGCGCATGGTAAGTCCCCTTTGAGCCGTGACAATTTCTCGTGAGCACGACCATGAAGCTCACATCAACTCATCTCTGCTAGTCGTGCATTGCCGTCATCATGGCCCAGATCGGGTGCTACGTCCCTGCGGTCTCCGCCCGCCTGACCCCGGTTGACCGCATCATGTCTCGCCTCGGTGCCAACGACAACATCTTTGCAGCCCAGTCGACCTTCTTCGTCGAGCTGTCCGAGACAAAGAAGATCCTGTCCGAGGCAACACCTCGGTCGCTCGTCATCCTAGACGAGCTCGGCCGCGGCACGTCCTCGTACGACGGCGTAGCCGTCGCCCAGGCTGTCCTCCACCACGTGGCTTCTCACATCGGCTGTGTGGGTTTCTTCGCGACGCACTACCACAGCCTGGCGACCGAGTTCGAGAATCATCCCGAGATCGCGGCACGACGCATGCAGATCCACGTCGATGATACCAACCAGCGGGTAACGTTCCTGTACAAGCTCGAGGAGGGCGTGGCCGAGGGCTCGTTTGGTATGCACTGCGCCGCCATGTGTGGCATCTCGGGCAAGATCATCGAGAGCGCAGAGGCCGCGGCCAAGGCGTGGGAGCACACCTCCCGGCTCAAGGAGAGCCTGGAGCGGGCCAAGACGGGCTGCTATATCCCGCTCGGGGTGCTGAGCGATGTCTCGTCGCTGCTGGCGGGCAGGCAGGACGAGGACGGGAGGAGTGAGGTTGACGAGGGGGCGTGGGGGTTCTGTTGAGAGCTATTGAGGCCCTGTGAGCTTTTTGATCGGCATGGCTGGCGGGTCTCGAACCTGGGCTGGGGGAGGGGGTTATACACTATTTCTACGGATTCTTGTACGTCCGACTGTATGTTGCTGAATGTTTTGGTCAATCTGCTGTGCTATACCACCAGATGACATCCCAAGATCTCATGAATCTAGACGGCGGGTATCACGACAAGTCGCAGCATGCGAGGCTGGCTCCCGAGCTCAGGCCCTGGCTCTGACAAGCAATCAATCCACCACGACACCTTGGTGTGTGTGTGTCGATAGTAAAAGTGCTAGGATGGCTGACATGAGCCAATATTGCCCATAGACTCTAATTCATCACTGTCGGGTTGAGATGAACACTGAACATTGAGCACGGCTTATGCTTTTCTTGTCGGAAATTGATTGACCTTTCCGAGTCCAGAATATCCAACCCAGGCCAATTGTTACCGCCCTGTGCGGATTGCCTGCTGCCTGGTCAGCTAGGCCAGAGTCGTATCGCCGACCCCGTCCGCTGTTTTCTCTTTATTGCGTTGCCTACGAGGGAGCCGATCGTGCGGTGGCTTGGTCCCAAAATACTGATCCGCCGACTTAAGTAACACATTTTTGCCCAGCCCAAGGAGAGCGAGAAAAAGGCTCTTCTTCTTTCGTCATCATCAGGAGACGGAAGAAGAAAAGAAGCGCAGGAACATGCCAGGTCTGTTGGGCTCTTCTCACTTTCTTTTCCATTTTCCTAATTGGATTTTTTTCTTCTTGTTTTTCTGTTTTGTTAAATAAAGCGAGAGCAAGTTATTGCTTTGTCAGATGATAAGTAATGCTGCATGTAATACATTGGTCGGTCTTGGGTTTGTGGCTTGCTGCTCCGTTCCCCACCACACTACTCCGTACTCACACCCGCAAGTGGCGGACTATTTCAGCCCCCGTTCCTTGTCTACATAAAACGCGCGGTTTTTAAGGCCTGCCTAACGCTGCATGAGAAAGTTGGTTAGCCTATGATATGAGGCAAGCAGGCAGAGCAGCGCAGAAAACTACTAAGTAGTACAAACTGTGTACGTGTGTGCGTGGTTTGGATCTGATGCTGACCCCTGTTAGCAGCAGTGTACTATGGTACTAATATATAATATCTCACGGATCCTTCCCGTGCAGCTGAATGCGTGGGGGGGGACGGTTAAAGGCTGGTAAGTGGTCACCGCTCTTGGAGAGCTGTGATCTGTGATCTGCGATGGCTCAGCTCGTGCAGGGAAGGAGAGAAGAGAGGGAGGCTCGTGAGAGTGTAAGAGTGTGAGAGTGTGGGTGAGATGGAGAGAAGATGGGGTGGTGTGGGTCACCTTGCTTCTGCTACCGCTCATAGTCGATGATTCAGGCTTCTCTCTCTCCTTCTCCATACATAAGCCACAGCCTAGCAGCAAGAAACCCTGCGGGCAGAGCTCGGTGTGATGAATGACGATGGATGGATGAGGACGAGGATCTCCACGTGGCTGGCGGAGGAGCCGAGCCCTTCCAGGCCAGTTCCCATTTGCCCATCCATTCATCCATCTATCCCTTATAACATTCATTTTCTTAAGCGTGCGGATCTTTTGCCAAGTCGAGACATGATTGCCCAGACGGCGAGCGGTCAACGATGACTTGCTGACTTACTAGACGGCAGTACTAATATAAATCGAACAGAGAAAATAGAAAGAAAGAAAAGAAGAAGAAGAAGGAATAGATCGTAGTTCTGACACAGCCCGCCCAGGGGAGTCTCCATAACACACCTGCAGATCCAAACATGGGCTCAGCAAGACTTGCACGGAATAGGAAAATGCACAAGACGTCGGAACGTCAGCGGGCGTCTTACTTCCCTGCATCAGAAGAGAGGGTGGGGGGGGACGATACTACATACAACACCCCCGCCCCCGGCCGGTGTGGTGGGACCCGCAACCAGGGCCCTGCCCGCGGTAGCCTATAGGCTGATCATCGCAAAATCAACGTTTATTGGGGTAGGCTTTGTTTTCTATGGGTGGGATGGGAAAATGGGATGATGATTTGATGAGGAGGGGGTGTGGGCACGTTAGCACAGACCACGGCATCCGCTGAAGGACGACTACCGATGGGCGGGCGATCTGGAGAAGAAGAGTGGTGTTCCCACTGCTGCTGGACGCAGGGATGGGGTTGAAATGGGATGGCTGATCACTACTGGCCCGTGTGCGAAAGCTTTTTTTGGTGTGTGTGTGTCCGTCTTGTCGATCTCTCTCTCTCTCTCGGGGATGGACTGGTGCCGGCGACTGCGATGGGCTATGCACGGCGCGGGTGGGTCAAGGGTCAGAAGGAGGGAAGAAAGAGAAGGAAAAGAAAGAAAAGGGAAAAAGAGGGGGGGAAAAAAACATGATTGGCAGGCCCACAAGCGTTCGCGAAGGACCTAAAGTAAAGCGCACCACGCAGGCGGCAGAAGCACCTTTTGCTTCTCCTTCTGTGTCACACTCTCTCCCACTCCTCCTCATCCCTGTAGGGCGGCAAGCATTGTAACTAATGTGGTGCCTGAGCGGTACGGCTTGACCAAAGTACAACGTGAATGTATCGTAAGCGCCAGTGGTTGCACCTGGCTGGCTTTGTACGACAATACGTTGGGCCTCTCTCTCTCTCTCTCTCTCTGTGTGTGTGTGTGTGTGTCTAGTCTTCTCGCTG
The DNA here is from genome assembly GCA_021117315.1 of Immersiporthe knoxdaviesiana. Taxonomy (NCBI): domain Eukaryota; kingdom Fungi; phylum Ascomycota; class Sordariomycetes; order Diaporthales; family Cryphonectriaceae; genus Immersiporthe; species Immersiporthe knoxdaviesiana. Next base: position 448,925 of record CP088207.1, read on the forward strand.
TCTGTTCATCTCCCTTGTCTCACCTCCGTCCACACGCCCCTCCCCAGCCCTTTTAGACGCAAAGGTTTGTGCAACGTCAATTAGGCGCACCTCGAGTGGATAGAAATCCGCCCAGTACGACACAGCGCGCCGTCAGCACAGCCTATCTGTCCCCCCCCTTCTCCTCCTCCTCCTCCTCCCTCTTCCTCTCTCTCCCTCTCTCTTGTGTTTCCCTTTATGTTCCTTCATGGCCTAGACTCGAACAAGATAATGTCCCTGTCCCCCTGGTCTCTTGTTCTCTCTCCCCCTGGCCACCATCTCCCGTGTAACGTTGTCACTCTCACCATCATCGCTCATATTGGTAATCCTCTCCATCCTTGAGTCTCACTCACAGATACACACACCCCCTCCCTCTCTCCCTGTCTTGCAGATAGTCGTTTGGATTCAGGTTAGTCAAGGCACCTGTGACCGGCTTCTCTTTCTGTCTGTCTGTCTCTATCTCTCTCTATCTCGTCGTTCCTCCTCCTCTGGTAGTCCGGCGAGCGTGTACTTGGCGGTCAGACCCTAAATCATCCTGGCGTAGATAATATATCATGCCTTCGGTACAAGCCCAGCCACTGACACTGCAGTGTTCCAGATTATGTGCCGCTGCCCCTGTTTCCCTCCTCTGAAAAGGGTGCTTTCCCGAGATATATGAGGTAGACACATAAAGAGCTTCGACGAAAGAAAAAAAAAAAAAAAAGTCATCTCAGCACCAAAGTTCCTTGTTTGTCTCCTCGTCCCTTGCGCCTCCCCGCTTAGCCTCCCAAGGCAGCAATATTTCTTTGGTGTTCGTCGCCCCTCTTCTTCAACAAGACAGGAGAGACACAAGAGACAGAACAGAAACATAAAGGGCACCTAGGAAATTCAGGGATGACGACTTCGTACGCTCCCAGAGGGCGACTAGCCGTACCCACATCTGGCGAGAACGCAGCCGACAACACACCCCGATTATAGTTTTTGTGGGCGAGGGGCCAGGTTTAGGCTGTTGGAGACTCGGTGCTTCCTGGATATTGTTCATCCCCTACTCATTTACTTACATACACTACACGCACATACACACACACACAGACACACACTCGGGCACACATCCGCATCCACACCCACACACTCACGCACTCATACACACCCCACACCATGGGAGCACAGATCCACGTGGCAGATGCCGGGGCTGGACGCCGCGAGAAGCAGCGGTCGAGGACAGGTGAGTGAATTATACTGAATTATCTTTTAATTCCCTTCAATCAAGCAGTCCATGAAGAGTGCTTTATGGTCTCCTGCCTCATAAACCCATTGCACAATGATTGCATCATGTTTCAGTACTCCAACCTCTTCCTTTTTCTCCTCACATTCATTCTGATAAACTTGTTTACTTGATATTGATTTATCCAAATACAACCTAACAGGCTGCCGAACCTGCCGCTCACGCAAAGTAAGAGGAAAACACATGTGTTTTTTTTTCTCTACCTTGGAATGAAAACTAATATAATTATAATAATTGTTATTTCTCTAGGTCAAGTGTGACGAGAGGCCCGGCGGCTGCTACAACTGCGCCCGCCTCAACCTCCCCTGCCCCAACTCGCCAGCCTACCACAATGCCCTGCTCAAGGGGCGAGGCCGAGGGCGAGTACCTCCGGACCCAGGCCGGGCTGCGGCGGTCGCGGACTTACCGGTCGTGCCGGGGCTGTCGGTCGTCCAAGAGCCGATGCTCTGGGGAGCGGCCTGCCTGTCTCCGTTGCCGGCAGCGGGATATGCAGTGTTGTTATGATGGGAAGGAGGCTCCTGCTTGGCTGGAGGCGGCGTCACAGGAGGCCGATGGGAGAGGTTCTACCAAGGGCGAAACGTAAGTTGTCCAGTGTTCTTTTTACATAAAGAAAAAGTAAACAAGATGAAGGGGGGAGAGAGATGGGAAAAAAAAAAAAAAAAAAAAGACTCCTCTTAGTTTCCTAGTTTCAAGGCTGATCCTTTCTGTTGAAATTAATTAACAGACCATCCAGCAGCGGTGCGGTGCACAGTCACCCAAGCTCACCAGCCCTCTCCCACACCGGCTCGAGTCCACCAAGCTCTCGAGGCCGCGGGACGACCTCTGAGCCGGACCTCACGGCGATGACGACAGAGCCAACATGCTCCTCGTCCTCCTCATCCTCTTCATGGCTTCTGGCACATGAGCTCCCCAGGAGCAGGGAGCGCATGGTCCAGCTGGTCGAGGCCTTCTTCGCCAACATGCACAGCCTCCGCTCCTTTGGCTTTATCCACAGGCCTTCTGTCCTGCGGCATCTCGAGAACTGGTCGTCGGCGGCGTGGTATGAACACCAGGGGAATGCACTTCTCCTGGTGGTGTGTGCTCTAGGGGCCAAGTTCTGTGCCCTGAAGTTGAGTAGTGTGAGAGCAGGAGCAGGAGGAGGAGGAGGAGGAGGAGGAGGAGGAGGAGGAGGAGGAGGAGGAGGAGGAGGAGAAAATGGGGAGATGGAGGGAGACGGAGATTTGATGGAGGATGACTTCCAACAACAAGCACAACAGCAACAACAGCCGCATCATCATTGCTTCTCAGGCGAGATGGCCCTCGAGGCAGGTGGTCAGTGGGCGAGCAGGGCACAGCAGCTCGTCCTCATGGGCCTGGACACACCAACCGTGGAGAACACCATGGCCGTTGTCCTGCTACACGAGCACGAGCTGCGGGTAGGGAACCACGCCTGCGCCTTTATGCTGACGGGCCTGGGAGTCCGGATGGCCCAGGCGCTCCAGATCAACGTCGAGTCCTCGCCTGATATCCTCTGCAGAAATAACAAGAGGGAGAAGAACAGCAACAAGAAGGAAACAGAAGGAGGAGGACAAGGACAAGGGCAAGAGGAATTATTATCTCCTACCACGAGAGAATCCAGGAGGAGGCTGATGTGGAGCATCTACACGATGGACGCCTGGGTCGGCAGCGGGGTAGACGAGCTGACCCTCCTCCGCGAGGCAGACGTGCAGATCCAGCTCCCCTGCAGCGACCTGAGCTTCAACGCCCAGCGCCCTCGCATCGTGGAGGCCCTGCGCCCCGGAACATACCTGCCCTTCATCACGGCCGAGGACCGCCGCCAGCAGGGCGTGGTGGAGCGCCCCGACCTCCAGGGCTACTTTATCCGCCTCGTCAGCATCCGCAGAAAAGTCCTCCGGTTCGTCAAACACCTCGACCAGGCGCAGCCGCCCTGGCTCTCGCAGTCCGAGTTTGCCATGCTGCAGGCCCAGCTGCAGCACTGGACGAACCACCTGCCGGACAGCATGCGCCTCACGAGGGGTGCGATCCACAGGCGGGGGAGTCGTCGCAGCTCGGGGGCCTGCTCTTCTGCCACTTCACCTACCACCAGACCATGTGCGACCTGGCGCGCATCGGCATCAGGGAGATCTTCCCCATGCGCGGCCGGCTCGAGTGTCCTCCGGAGCAGGCCTCGTTCCTCAGGCGCGTGCAGGACCAGTGTTTTGAGCACTGCATGGCCATCTGCAGCCTGTTCGAGGAGGCCATGCGGCAGGGGACAGGAGACGCTGGCAGATACCTGGCTCAGCGTGGTGGCGCACGACTCGGCGAGGGTGGTCGTCCACTGCATCACCGCCGGGGTCGGGAGCGCCAGGGAGAAAGGGGAGGTGTTTAGGATGAACGCCGTTACTGCGGTGCACTCCAACATTCGGGCTCTTCAAGCCATGATCCCTCTTCACTCCCTCGCTCGGCCACTGGTAAGTCTCAACTGGTCCTCTTTTTTTCTTCCTTGATCGTGCGGACGACACATTGGCTGATACACAACCTTTCTCTCTTTCATAAAACTACAGCATGACGCTGCCGTCCAGATGCTGCTCAGAGCAGGCCTGCCTATACCTCACTCATCCTCCCCAAACGCGAGCAATCATCCTCATCCGTCCCCACCCATTGTCCTAGTCAGCAGCAGCGACGAAGAAGCCTCGGGAGAAATCACAGCGACGACCACGACGACCACGACTCCTCCTCATCATCCCAGTCCAAACAACAAAGAGGCAGGCTGGACGAGTCCTCCACAGTACACGCCTGAACAGGTTCTCAACCCGCTCGCCATATTCCGCATGGCCAGGAGGAACATCTCGGGCAGAGAGAAGCACTCATGCTCGCCAGAGGCCATCGAGAAGCCCTGCACGGCTGATGTGATGACAACGACGACGACGACAAATCATCAGAACAAACAAAACCACCGACAACACCACCAAACAGCAGCAGCAGCAGCAGCAGCAGCAGCCTCTTTTGGAGAGGATCATATCCACCCAGGCCTGGATCCTCCTCCTCCTCCACATCACCACCACCATCCACAACAGCAAGACCAACACCACGGTGGACTGGGCAGCAGCTCCTCCTCGGCCTTCGACCTAGGTCTCGGCCAGCCCCTCGCGGCCATGTCATCACTCACAACAGGAGCAGGAGGGTCGCCCTCCTACGCAACACACGCCTCAAGCTCACCCGCGCCGTCGACCATGTTCCTAGACGACACCATAGCGGGCCTATCCCACGGCTTCGGCGACACAACAATGGGCGCAGCAGGAGGAGGAGGTGGTGGTGGAGGAGGAGGGGCAGGAGGGGTATTCGACGACTTCCAGGCATACAACCTGCCCCTGGTGATGGGAAACATGGGCATGCCTCTTCATGGTGGGGGTGGTGGCGGCGTGCATCCTCCACCTCCTGCTGGTGCTGGTGGCGGTGTTCTGCCTGATTTTGGCGATGTCAGTAGCGTGTTTCCTCCGCCTCCTCAGACTGTATCAGCAGCAGTGTCTCAAGGTGCGCCTGCGACGTCGAGCCATGATTTTGTGGGTGTTTCTATTGGTTCTCTGGATGGATTTCAAGGAGCTGGTTCCGGGCACATGATGAACTGGGATGTCTAAGCAGGGGGGAAAAAAAAAAAGTCGATATATTCACTTACTTGTGCTGCATGGAAATGAGTATCGTTAGTCCGTAACACGCCTTATGCAGTGACGAATTGGGGAGATACATCTATAATATACGAGCGAGTTTGTTTCAAGTTTTTGAATACACGTAGCCTGGAAATACATAGTTACTGTTATGTGCACGAGACCAACGAGGACCGCTTTTCGATAGGCCCTCAGTTCTTCCGAATTAGTGTATGCAGGAGGTAATCCATCTCCCCCTCACGCCATTTTGGCTCAAGATGGTAATATTCTGCGTCTCAGATCTTTACGGTATATACTTCTGTCCAACTCATCCCTAGTATTCTTCTTTTCATCTTTCCATTCCCAAGTACATACCATAAAGACAGAAACCATGGCACCAAACAACGTCCTCCTCCTGATCGCCGACGACCTGGGAAAACAGCTCGGCTGCTACGGGGCCCAGACCTGCCAGACACCCAACCTAGACGGCCTGGCCGCCACCGCCACCAGGTTCACCCGGGCCTTCGCCAGCACCGCCTCCTGCAGCGCCAGCCGCTCAACCATCTACACGGGCCTGCACACGCACCAGAGCGGGCAGTACGGCCTCGCAGACGGGCGACACCACTTCACCACGTTTGCGGGCGTCGAGACCGCGCCCGTCTTGCTCGCGCGCAGGGGCTACCTGACTGCCGTGGTGGGCAAGGTCCATGTCGGGCCGGCGGCGGTGTACCCCTGGGAGGTGCGGCAGGAGAGCGGCACGCGGGATGTGAGCTGGGTGGCCGACAGGGCTGGGGAGGTGTTTGCGCGGTCCAAGGAGGAGGGGCGGCCGTTTTTCCTCACCGTGGGGTTCATCGACCCGCACCGCGACAGGACGAGGGAAGGGTTTGGCAACGAGGGCGAGGGGAGGAGAGGAAGGAAAGAAGAAGGGCTTCAGCCCTGCAGTGGAGGAGAAGAGGGTGGTGTACCGGGCCCAAGACGTCGAGGTGCCGGGTTTCCTGTCCGACCTGCCTGGGGTGCGCAGGGAGTTTGCATCCTACTACGAGTCCATCAGCCGCATGGACCAGGGCGTGGGCCTGATCCTCAGCGCGCTGGAGACACAGGGCCTGGCCGGGGACACGCTGGTCATGTTCCTCAGCGACAACGGCCCGCCCTTTCTCAACTCCAAGACGACGCTGTACGATGCCGGCGTGTGCCTCCCCCTGCTGGTGCGGCGGCCTGGTGCGGCGGCTGCTGTCAACCCCAACATGATCTCATATGTGGATATCCTGCCGACGATCCTCGACTACGTGGGCCAGGGCCAGGGCCAAAGAGAAGAACAGCACCACGACGACGATGGGCGCAGGCTGGGGCGCTCGTTTCTACCAGTGCTCTCGGCAGAAGAGGAGGCAGAGGGCTGGCAGCAGGAGGTCTACGGCTCGCACACGTTCCACGAGATCACAAACTACTGGCCAACGCGCTACCTGCGGACAGGACGCTACAAATACCACCGCAACATCGCCTGGCGCCTCGACTTCCCCTTCGCGGCAGACATCTACGGCTCGCTGGCGTGGGAAGACATCCGCGACGCCCACAAGAACCCCAGCAAGACGGTCGGCAGCCGGCCCCTCAAGGAGTACTTCTTCCGGCCGGCGGAGGAGCTGTACGACCTGGAGGCGGACCCGCTCGAGGTCAAGAACCTGGCGGGGGACGAGGTGCACGCCGCGGTGCTGGGCGAGATGCGCGGCAGGCTGGAGGCGTGGCAGTATAGGACCGAGGACCCCTGGCTGTATCGGGATGGCATCTCGGTGCTGTTTGTGCGGCATCACCTGGACGCGGGCATGGTGATGCCGGACCGGTGGGATCTGGATGCCGACAGGACCGAGAGCTTGGGCGGTGGGCTGAGGGCGTATCAGCAGCAGGCCTGGGGCACCGACACGGTGCAGAATTGAGGGGGAGGAGGCATCTAGACGGTCTGCCTGTAGATTGTGGTACCTTGAGTATTCAGCTGGTCAGTGGACTCTCAAGAGAGACAGAGCGCCCAAATCATGCAAGGAGGTTATATTGATGATGTGCTGGAAAGAAAACAAGGAAAGAAGGAAGGACAGCGAGCTAGGCCTGGTAGCTGAGGCTATCAGCGCACGGGCCAGTGACGACTCAATACTCTTGCGTACGTAGTATAGAAGTTCTCGACTCTTTACGATGTACGATCGATCCTCGGAGTTCCGTTCTCAACCTCTAGCTGATCCGGCCCAGGCCAGAAGAGCTGCGCCACCCTCACCCAGCTGGGCTTGTGCACCTATGGTCTCCTCCCATAGTGCATGTACAACAAAAGTTGGGTGGGCGAGGTGGATCATAATGCCACCAAAACATCCAAGGCCTTCCAGGGTCCTCATGAAACTGCCTGCGAACTGCCTGCCCAAGGGAGAGGATGAGCCTAAGTAGGGCGCTAAGGGGAGCGGAGAGAGAGGCCTTTGGGCAGGGATCCGCAGACAGCAGGGGGTTCCCTGTCATCAGTCACCAGTGACCAGTGGCCACTGCCACCACTAACAGCACTAACCAATAGGGTATTACAGGGCCCATGAAGTATGACGGCATGTCTGCCCACGGTTCGGAAGAGGGCCTGCATCTCTCCTTCCTCTTGATCGATCAAGGAAGCTGAGCAGGAAAAGGAAAGAGAGATGGGAAAGAAAAGAAAGGGGAAAAAGTAAAGATGAGGTCACTCGAGGACGAGATTCTCCGAGGTAGAAGCAATGAAGTTCAATGTTCTGAATGCATGAGTGGAGAAAGCAAGAGAAGCCCAACGCGATCTGCCAAGGGTGCCCTTTTCCCCTCTTTCTTGCTTGAGCCCAGGGATGACGGAGGGGAAGTGATTGGGTGGCGGCGCCCAGCACGCATCTCAGGTGCTAGCTGACAGTGAAATGCCAGATGCGTGGTTCGTTGGGCGGCCACCACGTCATTCTTTTTTTGTTTCTTTGCTTTTGCTTCCCTGCGCGCGCCCACTTCCTCAACCTGCAGCAGCGCCTGACCTTTATTTTTGGGTACTGGTATTGGTTCCGGTTCTGGTTCTATTCTCTCCCTTTATAAGTGCCCAACTGCTCAGCCTCTCTCGCTGGAAGAGTTACAAGTTACAACTTGCACGATAATACTTATATATCACACAGACTGCTGCTCCCTGGACTGAGAGAGAAGCTTCCCTCTTCCTGTCCATTATCATCACTGCTACTACCAAACAATCTCCCACCCTCCTCCCTTGCCACACACACTCACACACCTCATACTCCTTCTACAATATCAACCGCCCGCCATGGTTGCTCTCGGATTCGTCCCCATCGCCCACATAGCGGCTGCCGTCCTCTCCATCATCGAGCTTGGCCTCGTCGCCTACCTCGTGTCCACCTACGACGGCGCCGGCTATGGCTACGGCTACAGCTGGTACTGGAACGCCAGCCCGGACCGCCTCAACTTCCAGCTCTTCAATGCCGTCTGGTCGCTGCTGGTGCTGGCCTACGTCGGGCTCACCCCGCTCTACATGACCAGCATCTTCCACAAGCTGGCCGCCCTCGCCCTCGAGTCTGTCACCATGATCTTCTGGTTCGCCGGGTCCATCGCCCTGGCTGTGTACTTTGGCGCCCCGGCCTGTCACGGCAACACCTGGTGTGGCTCCTTTGAGGCCGCCATCGCCTTTGGCTTTTTCTTATGGTGAGTGTCCAACAGCTTTTTTTTTTTTTTTTGATGATATATACATATACATAAATTTCTCAAGGAGCAATGATTTCTAACCAACTCCCTCTTGCCACACCTTAGGGTCCTCTTCCTCTTCCTGGTTGTCCTCGATGCCATCGAGGCCATGCGGTCCCGTCGCAGCAACTCCTCGCCCAGCAAGGGCCATCACCACACCAAGCCCTATGCCGGAGCCTAAAACGGAGTAATGAAAAAGAAAAGAGAGAGAGAAAACAAACATATACGACTTTGATGTGGCTGTCTCTACCTGTCTCATCTACGAGTAATTGTTCACAACGATAATGGATCGAACATGTCTTTTTGGGTGGTTTTTTTCCTTTTTCCATGACAGCTGCTGGGTGGGTGTATGGATTGTTGGCTTTTCATTATCATCAAAGGTGCGGTGGCGTTCTCAAGCCAGTCTGTCTGCCTTTCTGTCTTTCTGTTGCTTCAAGGCGTGACACAATACTCAGGATCAATTTGTTCATATATACCCTCTCGCGCAGATACCACTTCCAATCTGACTTAGTTACTTATTCCTATTGCCTTCCATAACCTGCGATCACTAGTTGGTGACTCTACAGTAATCCCCTCTCCTTCAGCACATGGCCAAACGCCTCATCTAAGATGCCCAGCACCTTGCAGCCCACGGCGGCGGTCAGGGGGTCGTTCAGGTGCGTGGTGAGCCACAGGAACCCGGCCTCTGTCGCCCCTCTCTCGATCTCGGCCGTGGTGCTCACCGAGGCCAGAGGGAGCCCACACCCGAGCGTCTTGGAGAGGCACAGGATATCCGGGACGACAACCTGCTCCTCCTCGTGCTGGAAGGCAAACATCTTGCCCGTCCTGCCCACGCCCGTCTGCGCCTCGTCCAGGATCAACAGCATCCCGCGCCGTCTACACTCGGCCGCTATGCGCGCCAGGTACCCCTTGGGCAGGTCCAGCACCCCGCCTGTCGACAGGGTCGGCTCCATGATGAGCGCGGCCAGCGACCCTACGCTCTGGCGGTCGACCATGGCCCAGCCGTATTCCAGCTCCGCCTCCCAGTCGTACGTCCACTTCTGCTCCTTGTCCTTGTCCTCACTGCCGCCGCCGCCACTTTCCAGTCTGCAAAACGCAGAGCGATAGGCGTAGGGCGCGGGAAAGGTAATCTGGCCAGGCACGGTGGGCCCTGCATTGCGTCGTCCCGCGGCGTAGGTCGCAGCTCCCGCCCTCGAGGTCAGGCCGTGGTAGCTGGCGGACAGGGCAACGACCTCGAAGCGGCCCGTGTGCAGCTTGGCGATGCGCAGCGCCGCCTCGGTGGTCTCGCTGCCCGTGCTGAAGAAAAAGGACTTGTCCAGCGGCCGCGGCAGCAGGGGACGCCAGGCGCGACGCGAGCTCCACGACGGGCCTCGTCACCATGTTGCTCAGGAGGTGGTCCAGCTCGCCCGCGTGGTGGCACACGGCGGCCACGATCTCTGGGTGGCTGTGGCCCAGGAGGGAGCTCATCTGGCCCGAGGTGAAGTCCAGGATGGAGCGGCCTGCGGCGTCGTAGAGGCGCGTGCCCTGGGCCCTGGTGATGACCATGGGGGAAGGGGGAACACCGGTGGACATTACGTATTTGTTGTGGTTTGGCCCAGAAGGCCTCGTCATTGTCTTTGGAGCGCATTTTATATAATATAAGTGTGTATAAATGATTCTATGTAGGAAAATAGTCGGGGAAGTCTCCAAGGGTTAGAAAGAGAGCCGCGAACACAGGTGATGAAAAGATGGTGGTCCAAGAGGGACTTGACTATTGTGCGACTCAGCACCTCTTATTTATATTGAAAATAGCCCTGAATGATCACAAAGAGGTACTGGTGCTTGTAGCTCATGGTGGTTGGTACAGAAGTTCGGGGTGTGATGCACTCTTGCCCTGCAAAAGAGACTGCACCTTAGTAGTACATATTGCAAAAGGTACATAGCTGGTCAGTCTGGCTGACTGCCGGATTCCTTTTGTGGCATAAGTACTTATTTAAGTAGTGAGTGGGCTATTGTGCATCACACCCTGCCCAGGTGAACTTTTGCACCCCCACCAGCACTTTGTACACACCATGAGCTGAAAACCTCAAAGTACTATGTATTTTGATGGGCTCTTGGCTTCCTTGTACTTAGAAAAGGCGGGACAGACACTCTTGGTTGCAGCCATGAGTGCAGTCGTGGAGGTGCAATTCTGTCCTCCAACAGACACAGATGCTGTTGACATGGCCGCATATGCAATCAACAACCAATGGGACATTTGTCATGGATTGGTGCGAGAGTGGAAAGAGCAACAAACTGTAATTATTTCAATACTTATCTCCCACTGAGTTCATAATCAGCCTTCTCCAGACGAAGATGACTCGGCCACAGACTCAACCACACACCCTTTGACCACTGATGTCCCAAAAGAAGTCGTCGCCCGGGTCTGCAGCTCCTGCGCACCCTCGACCTGCATAGGAGACGAGAGAGCCGCCCTGGGCCACCTCTGCCTGTTCTCCTTCTTCTTATTATTATCATGATCATATCCCCTCCTCGACCGCCAACAAAAGTACCCACAGCAGCACAACACCACAAACCCAAGCAGAGGCAGCCCTATCGTCAGGAAGTAAAACAGCCCTCCCGCCATCCCTTCAGTCCCATCAGAGGCGGGCGGCGAGTCTAAGGTGTACTGGCCTTTCTGCAGCTGCGTACCTGGCACCCATGTCGGCACGTACATGCCAGAAGTCAGCATGGGCGGCTCGGGAGATAAGGTGGGTGTGTCGGAGGCTCCCCAGATGATATTCCAGGCTGTGTGGAGGGTGACGGTGCCGATGGATGAGGGCGGCGTCGTCGTCGTCGTTGTTGTTGCCTCTCTCGTGAGGCTCAGCTCGGACGTCAGAGAATTCACACTGCCCTCCAACCCATGAACACACATCGCACTGGTGAACGGCACCCCCGTCCCAGAAACATAATACTGGCCGCTCCCGCCGTTCAGGCTAAACCCCTCAGCACAGCAGTACGCACTAGAAGCCGCCCTCGTCGAGCTGGCGGCAACAACACTGTTGGGAACAAAGGTCGTCAGCCCGTACGCCGTCCACCCGCTGGGACACACGGCCGGGCTGAAGGCGAAGCGGCTCTGCGACACCACGTCGGCCCAGCCGGAGGGCTGACATGCTTGGAACCGCGCGTCTGTGGCGGGGCCGGAGATGAGGGCTGGCGCGGTTGTGGTGGTCCATTGGTTGTCCTGGTTCCACAGGCCGCTGAGGATGCTGGTTTTGTCCCAGAGCAGGGTACAGCCTGCTCCCACTGCTGGCTTGAAGGGTGTTGTCAGGGGTGGCGATGGGAGTTGTGAGTGTGCCGTCGGAGAGGCTGGATGTGGTTGTTGAAGAAGCCGCCACAGGGGCGTCTGGGGAAATTGTTGATGTGGTCAAGGGCGACATTGTGATTTTGAAGCAAGTGTAGGGACGGAATTTTCAAGTGTCATCATGGCAGTTGAGAAAATGTAGAGGCAAAAAGGGCTGATGCTCGTGTGTGCGGTCTCCTGGAAATATAATCAATCAGTGGCCGCCTCTCGTGTGAGGGCGCTGATGTATTACAATGCCATCGGCAAATCTCCCAGCTAAGTCCAGGAGGCACACACACACACACACACAGAGAGAGAGAGAGAGAGAGAAAGACAGAGGCGATGAATTTCTCTACTGAATAATTGGGATGCAGAGAGAACCCTGGATGTGTGCTTACATCTTGTAGCAGACCTGATTCCTGGAATAGATTCACATGCGACATGCAAAATTGGAACTAGGGCCTGACAAAAGGGGCCATTCATACGAGAATCATTCCTGCAGACCTTTCCCGGGGCCTGAGCGACCCCATGAAATCCTGACGGATACAAATAGTAAAACGATCCTAGCGGCGGCGGAGGTAAGCTTGTATAGGAGATATTATTCTGATGTGAAGAAGATATGTTTCTATTCGGAAATAGAAGTTTTCAATGTTTTGATCTTAACAGACAAGCCTGTGCAATGCAATCAATGTCTTTTCTTTCCACCAATTATACTGCTAATTAATAGGATGAAATACACTATCAAGAGAAGACCTTGAGAGAGAAATCAACGCGAGCCAATTGGTCACTTTTACATCTTACGGTTTAGGATATTCAAACTAATCAAGCCAAAGTAGTAAGTGGGATGGACAAGAAAACGACGAGGTCGTCATTATTACCGGGAGAGAGAGAGAGAGAGAAAGGTATCCTGACCATATATTCTTATGCTACGCAAACTACCTCGATGCGCTCCAATGTTGTCCTGTATATCTAAATAAGGTTTTGTGTATTACTATGACCTATGAATTCACCCGGCGCAAAGATCAAATGTCCACAGCGTTTGTGGATATCCAGCGGCTGATAAGTAATACGAAAGAGTGCACCCCTCACCTCTTATAGGAACAGCGCCTCATCCTTTTCCAAAAGTGCACAAGCTCACCATCTCCGTCTATCGTCTCCAACAAGACCTGGTGCGGGTAGTTTTATTGGATGATCAAGCTTGTCTGCATCGAGATTGTCTGCAGACCACGGCTGAAAATTCCGTCGACGAGCTTCTTCCTTTTGGTAGACATGACTGCACTCTTCATCATATGTTGAATTAATTCTTGATTATAGAAGGCATCCGAGAGATGGTGTCAACTCCCAGCTAGCAGATGAACATGCAGGAGCAAGATTCCGGATGCAGATGTCATCATGCACGCCTTCTACGCCGGTATGAAACTCTCAAGCTGGTCTTTCTTCTTGTCCACACAATCATAGCATTAAAGAGAGATCAAGGTGCACCTCCACATCGGCGTCTTCCCCAGCTGCACGCAAGGCTAAAACATCTACCAGTCCTAGAAAGATCTCCCAGGCGCCATCCAGAGAAGTTTCTCCATCGCCACAACTACCTGAGCATGATACGATGACCATCCCTGGGGGGGCGGAGGTGTCTTTCGAAGCGGATACGAAGAGTTGCTGGCCAAGGGTGGCGGTCCACGCCTCCTCGATGTTGGGAGGGCGAGGGCACTGTGGCGGCTGAAAAGAAAGCTGCCCAGGTGCTGCTCAGTGTGACGACGGATCGCTAGAGGCCTGCCCTCACGGCGGAAGGGAAAGAGTGAGGGCCATTGATCACACCTTGGTTCTAGACGTGAGTGAAGGCAATAATTTTCCTCATGTTCTTGTCTGCTACATCATCACCTCCACCCCTATTACTGTGGCTTCACAACGTGGTTGTTTTTCTTTTCTTTTCTGTTTTTCTCTTTCCCATGCTCGCCTAAATTTGCGTGCCGAGGCGTTGGCACGAAATCGTGTCTGTGAGACAATGTCTCAGCGTCCCACCCTCCTTTCTCCCGTGCATGCAGCCATGTGCGAGCAGAGCAGACTTGCATGTGGATTTCGTGTGGCTCTCCACATAATAGTAGCACTTCCCTCGGCTCAAGATACCCTTGTTGCTCGGTTCCAACGAGATTCAATACCTGCACATAAACCCCGTTGTCTGTGTGTTCCGTCCCGAGACAAGTGAGTGAGTTGCTGTGGGAAATCAGTCGATTCATCTGCGGTTGCAAAACACCTGTCTCCTTTCTGGCCGCCATCATCGTCATGGCCCTCTATTATCGGGTCTGGGATACTTTTGTGTGTGTGCGTGTGTGTGAAGGGTTCGGCGAAACCAGAAACAAGTCCGACGACATCAGCCTCAGCATCCTTCTGTTTTTCTGCTTCTTCTTCCTCCTGAAAGAGATCCAGAGGAGATCCCGGGCCAGACGCCTCCATCGAGACGGAGAAAAGTTTCCTTGAGTCAACCGGGATGGGAAAAAAAGGGCGGAGGGCCTAGTTGGTCTGGCATATCGGCGCCGCTGGAATACCTACTTAGTTACGGCTGTTGGATCAGCTCCGACAGACGTTTCAGCCTCCATTGGTTCCAGCAGCAGGCAGGCAGAGTATCCTCGGTAGACACCAAGGTCCACTCCAAAGAGATGGAGTCGTTTGCGCGGTTCTGAAGATATCTGAGAAGGAGGTTGCAATGATTTCCATGCCATCTGCAGGCAGTACCACTCCTACCCCCTCAAGATGGTGAGAACCTGCAACAGAGCGAAACTAACAACCCCTGAGCTGGACAAGGCGCGAGAGAGACTGGTCTGGTGCGACGATTGCCCATGCGGCTTGCCCCCTCTCCCCTGCCCTCTCCCCTCCTCTTTCAGCCGCCGCTTTTCAGTCCTGGGTTCTGCCCAAGAGGCGAGGCAGCATATCATTAATGTGCCGTCGTGATCACGCATTCCAGGTGACACCAGATTCGCGAGAGGGACCTTTGAGGCGATCATCAAGCCGCCATGTGGCAGCCACCCTGCAGATCGGGGCGTTCGAAAAGCGAGATTGACAGCGCGCCATGGTTCCTGGGATGGTCCTCGAGGGTTTTGTGACACAGTAGAAAGTACTACCGTCACGCAGGACGAGAGAGAGAGAGAGAGAGTAGTCGGGAGCCATGGGCGTCTCAGACAAAAGGCGCATAATATTCCCGTTTGTTAGTACTCCTCCATTCAAGGACACACACAAACACACACACACTGTAATCACTTGTAAGTATACCTACAACTTTGTTTTTCTTCTTCATTTTCCCCGCTCGAAATACTATTTTGACTCGGATAGTCAATGACCCGGTCATCAGTGTGTTAGCAGGGAAGGAAGGGAAAGAAAAGAAAATGAACAAAAAAAAAAAAGAAAAAGGTCCCCTCCAAAGCCAATTTCTCTTTGGTGATGAAATGATACTTTTATTACTCCCATGTTCGGCCGTACCCGGCGGACAAGTCGGCCATCTCCACGGACCACCACCAAAGACAAGGCCCACCACATCCACGGCCTGGGGGCGCGAACTACTCCACCTTTGAGGCCAGCGCTAGGTCTGGAAGTGGACAAGTGAAGGGTGTGTGCCTGTCGGATCCGGGGAAGAGATTTTCTTGTGCAGAGAGAGTTGCCTGCCGGGAACCAGAGGAGGAGGAGGGAAAGGGGATCCTGTGCAGTGCCCAGGAAGGGGAGAGGAGGGGTGGTGGGAGGAAGGGCTGGAGGGAAAAAGTTTGGGAGGGAGGGGGGTGTGTTTTTCCCTCTCCCCTTTGACCAGGGCCATGAGTGGTTGAGAGGGTGTGTGTGTGTGTGTGTCGCTTTGCTGTGTGTGTCTGTGTGTCTGTCTGGGCCTCGGCGCTTGTGTGCTCGCAATAATTCACATATCTACTCCTCATCTCGCTCTTGCTTGATTGAAGGAGGCTAGAGGCCCTGGTCTCTTTTCTCTATCTGTCTCACTCTCTTCTTCTCTATCTCTCTCGTCCTCGCTGCTGCTGCTGTTCCCGTGCAGGGACACAAAAACAAAGAAAAAAGGAAGAGACGGTGAATGGATAACTCATGACAGTGGACCTGTCCTGACTAACATGACAGTGGTGGACTGATAAATTACGACAACACTTGCGTTCCCCTTTCATTTTTTTTCTTCAACAAGAGGAACTAAAAAAAAAAGTAAAGCACTCTCCGGCTCTCTGTTTCTTCCTCTCTCGCCATTCACCACCCCCTTTGCTGTCGATTGGTCTCGGGGGTGGCTGCATAATCTTTCCTCACAAGTCTTACTTTTCTCGCCAAAAATAAAAAAAAAATCTGGCATCCATTACTGACTTGGTATAGATCTTGTCTCGAGTCTTCCCGAGACATTCACCCACAGTCTCAATCAGTACGTACTGTGGATACCTTCTATCTCTCTTGCCTCAGGGACCTGGGTTGTTACTACTCTCTCCTGTCTTTTCCTGCCTGCCACAGAACCAATTCACCACACAGTTAAAAAAAAAAAAAAACAGTGGCATTGTCTACTACAACTTTTCACTTCCACTTTCACTTTTGGATGTGACCTCGATCAAGCCTTCTGACATTCACCTTCTAGTCTGTGGTGGTGGGACTAGGAAAACCTCAGCCCAGTCCCGCCACATGAGATAAAAAAAAAAAAAAAAGATAATCACTACATAACCAACCACAACACCCCCAAAGACCAAATCCACAGAGGAACCTCAACAAAGTGATTCGACCATCGTACGAAAACAGTATCAGAACACCACACACGCCACAACCACCACTGCCACTGCCACACAGTTCTCTTCGCGTTCTGTGCTTCTAGGCACGGCCTCCCCCTCCTCCTTCTTTCTTCTTGCCTACCTCCTTCTGCTGCTGCTGCTACTGCTTTGACTGTGCATCACCGTCTCTTGTATCCTCTTGTCACTCATCCACCTCTCGCCCCACCCTTTTCTCTCTCTCCCCTCTCCCTCCTCTCTCTATCTCTCTCTCTCTGTCACCTTTCTCCATCACCGGTAAAACGGTGTGCACATGGACTTTGATCGCAACAATGCAGAGGACAGCTGCATAAAAAACCACCCCTACGGAGATACCTTCTCTACCATCAACACGCATGGCTTCAGTCCTGACGCCTCGGGAGACCTCGAGAAGCTCGACTCGCGCCATGACGAGGACGACGCCCACTTCCACCAGAAACAAGAGCACTACCGGCACGACGGCCACCACGAACACGCCCACAAAGATGATGATGGCGCTGCCGACAAAGACCTAGAAGCCCAGACGACCAGCGGCTCGACTTCTACCGCTATTGAGGACGACGACGATGGCTATGAGTCTCGGCGGCAGCAGCAGCAGCAGCAGGTGCCCTCGACACTGCCAGAGCGAGTGGCGTCCCGCATGTCTGCCGCGTCAACCCTGACCTTTCCCGAGGGTGGGCTGGACGGCTGGCTGGCGGTGGTGGGCTCGTTCTGTGCCATGCTGTCCATCTTTGGCCTCATCAACTCGTCGGCTGTCTTCGAGTCGTACTTTTCCGAGCACCAGCTCAAGGACTACAGCTCCTCCCAGATCGGCTGGGTCTTCAGCCTGTACCTGTTCTGCGTCTTCTTTGTCGGCATCTACATCGGCCCCATCTTTGACCGCCAGGGCCCGAGCTGGCTGGTCCCCACGGGTAGCCTGCTCATGGTCCTCAGCCTGATGCTGCTTGGGTTCTGTGCGGGTAAGTAATGGGGACCCTCATCTCCTGATCTGTATTCTTGTCTTACATATAACTGACTTGTCCTCCCACCCAGAATACTACCAGATCCTGCTCACATACTCTGCCATGGGCGGCCTGGGCGGTGCCCTGCTCAACTCTCCAGCCTATGCCACCATCGCCCACCACTTCAACACCCGCCGTGGTTTCGCCACAGGCATCGCCAGCACCGCGGGCGGCATCGGAGGCATCGTCTTCCCCATCATGCTGCAGAAGCTCCTGCCCGTGCTGGGTTTTGCCTGGAGCACCCGCATCCTCGGCTTCATCATGCTGGGCCTCGCCGTCCCCTACAACCTGTGGATCAAGGCGCGCCTCCCGCCTCGCAGGGACACCGAGATCCTCCCCGCGGGCAGCGGGTGGCGCGGCTGGCTCTCCAAGCTCATCAGCTTCCAGCCCAAGTTCGGCGTGTTCCGCAACCCGAGGTTCGCCCTGGCCGCCACGGGCATCTTCTTCATGGAGTGGGGCCTGTTTGTGCCCCCTGACCTTTATCGTCTCCTTCGCCGCCGACCACGGACAGGACGCCACCAGCTCCTACATCCTGCTCTCGTACCTCAACGCGGGCTCCGTCCTCGGCCGCTTCCTGCCCGGCGCCCTGGCAGACCGCTTCGGCCGCTTCAACATCATCATCGTGACCATCGCCCTGTGCTGCGCCACCGTCCTGGGCCTCTGGCTGCCCGCCGGCCACTCCCAGGCCATGATCCTCGCCTTCGCCGTGTTGTTCGGCTTCGCCAGCGGCAGCAACCTCGGCCTTATCCCCGTCTGCCTCGGCCAGCTGTGCGACTCGCGCGACTACGGCCGCTACATCACCACCGCCAACTTCCTCGCCAGCTTCGGCACCCTGAGTAGCACCCCGATCGGCGGCGCCCTGCTGGGCATCGGCGGGGACAAGGGCTGGACGGCCCTGGTCCTCTTCTCGGGCCTGTCTTATGCTATCGCCCTGGTCTGCTACGTGTCAGCGAGGGTCTTGGCCGTGGGCTGGAGTCCCAAGACCATCTACTGACCATGACAAGAAAACAAAAAAGGGAAAAGAAGAAAAAATGAAGAAAAGGAATCGTGACGGAAGACGAACAAAGGAAAAAATCATGGTAGCGAAACGTCAGCTCTTTTTTTTTTTTTTTTTTTTTTTTTTGTCTTTCATTCTTTGTACTCTGGGGATACTTGGGTTGATCAGACTATTGAGACTCTCCACCAAGGGCGAAATGGAACATGTTGCACATAGTGCCCCCCATCTGGGCGGCTTCAGGAACGGAAACAAGTATCACCATAGAGCAAGCGTCTGTAGGAAGAATAGAATGTAGTTACTCAGTATGGGCGTTTGCTCAAGTCAATGTTTATAAGGAAAAATGTGTAATTTTAGTACAGTTCTTGCTATATGGCACCATTGTTTTTGAGGACTTAATGGTCTTTTACTGCTGTTGTGATTTGAGTTACTTCACATTCTCGTGTACGGTGCGCATCTGGGCAGTTTTTTCAGCAATAGGATCTGATCTTATCACACAGATCGGTCTCTCTTTAGTCACAGACTGAATCTGTACCACATTTCAAGATTGTCTTTTTTGGGGGAGATCGTGACACGATATCTGCAGAGCCGATGCTTTGATGGAGTATTAATGATGTATCAGGGTACACACTGGAGTATACACACATCTTGCAGCCAACGTTTCGTCGGCAAGGTATGGCAGTATAAAGACTGCACATCTGCAGGATCGAGGTTCGCACGGCGAATTGCAGCGCTTGTATACTGAGTAGTCAGAGATAGATCTTTCTAGTTGTGTCTGCAGAGAGACACGGAGCTGATGAGCATGGAGATGAGAGAAGCCGTACGCGCACTATGAATGGACCATCTTCCACCTTTGACGGCATACTCAGTGCTCATTATAGGCATGTCATGTGGTTGATGGGATCTGGGGAGTCTGCCTACCTTGGCCGAGATGACAGCCAGGCCCCTTCGAGGTGATTAGCAATGTCCTGATCAGATCCTGCCCTGCTTCTAGGTATATCGAGGTAAAGGCTTCACTCAGCCGTGGGATTTCTGTTGGTTGCAAGCCTGGACGATATGGCCACCTGCTTGATAGTGCCTAGAATCATCTCACCCTGTGCTGTACCTTCTTCTGCCTTCCATGTCATTAAATGCGGTCGTGTATATGGCGTCCTTGCGTCCTTGTGACACACTCAACATGTCTTCTCATTCTGCTGACTCACCAGATACGTCCTGGAACATATGTATGGAAAAGCACTGTTCAACCGCAAGTAATTATGTTGCCGATATGTGACAGAGGTGAGCCTTGGTTCTTACAGCCCAACTATGACTATGGTCCTCAGTTCTCACCAAAGATCAAGGACCAACAACTCCGGTATATTAACATAACACCTTCTCTCTCGATAGGCCGTTCTAGCCCTCGTCAACCTCGCCTACTCAAAGCATCATCATAAGCACCCAAGAGGCAGAACATCTCGGCAGATCAGATCAGACCCCCTTCCCCCTCCCCAAAGCCCACCAAAACCCAATCGTCCCAGGTAGACCTTGCGCCGTTTCTCACGCCCAGCCCAGCAGGCTGCAGCCTAACCTGGGCGGAACGGGTAGCGCAAGCCAAAGAGGCTGCAGATTGCTGTGTTTGTGTCATGGCACTTTATGCCGAACATGAGAAAGGGGCCCCGGCTTGCAGCTCATGTGTCTCGTTGGGCATCAATCGTGTCGTCATGGTATCAGAAAAGAGAGAAGGGCAAAAAGGGAGCATTGTTAGTAGGCATGGTTCAAGGATCGAGGGCCGAGAGAGTCGCAGAGTCGTAGAAGATCGCAGAGTAGCGGGGCTGCGGGGATGGTGTTCATGCGTCCATCTTTGCAATGAGGAGGGGCCATTAATCGATGATGCCATGGGCCTTGTTCCTGACTTGCAACTGCGAGATACATCGATAACCTCACGAATAGGCAGGATAGTTTCAACCAGTGCACACAAGAAATGGCGAAGCCCAACACACGAGAGGTTATATTAGCTATTACTTAAGTCGATGCTGTGGGTCGTCTACAGCAGACAAGATCCTAAGGTGACCCAGACTGCACGCAGAACAAAACCACCAAGCATGCGCCGTCCCATCAACAACATTGCTCGAAAAAAAAAAAACCCAAACCCTCCATCTCTGTTTTCTTTTCCAGACATCTTTTTTTGTGTTTTCTTCCTTTTTTTTTTCTTTCTCTTCTCGTAGATATACTAATGTTTCCATCATCGTCGGTATCCGTTGCCCTTCCAAACGACTGTCTTTGGGTATACTTCGGGTATCAAAACAAAGAACAAGTGAGTTGCAAGTAAGGCATCTGGGACAACAAGGAAAGTCGGTCTCCCCAATCGAAGAGTTTGTTCCGAGACAAATTTGGGGGGAATCTGGGTATCTCGAAATGCAAATCCGATCCCTTACACCCAAGGGAATGGGTATCATAAGTGTGACGCCTCCGTGTCATCAACCTCGCTCTATTTTGTGGGGTAATTGTGTCGTTCGTTTCCGTCCAGGACTGGTGGTTGGGGGTGTGTCTCAAGACCAGCCCCCAGTCAGTTGGGCTGGCCTGTCGCGCGCGTGGCTCCTAAGCAGTGGCGGTGACGACGGGGGTGCTGGCGACGGGAGCGTCCTTGGCGGCCTCGGTGGTCTCCTCGGCAGCAGGCGCAGCAGCGGCCTCCTCCTCGGGCTTGGCCTCCTCGGCGGCGGCGGTCTCCTCGGCAGGCTTGGCCTCCTCCTCGACCTTGGGAGCCTCGGCGGCGGCCTCCTCGGGCTTCTCGGCGGGCTTCTCAGCCTTGCTCTTGCCCTGTAAAGCTTGTTAATGATATTGTCATATACACCACAGATATGCACGAGGGGTGTGGAATTTTACCTTGATGGTAGCACGGAACTTGGAGAAGGCGTTGTTGCCCTTCTTCTCGCCATCAGGGGACGAGGCCTCAGCGTCAGGGCTGGCAGGGCCGGCCTCAGCCTTCTTGCCGAAGGCGAAGGGGAAGGACGACTTGCGCTTGTCGGTCTTCATGTCCTTCTTCTCGCCGTTGACGGCAGGGGGCGGTGGTGGCGGCGGCCTCGGTGGTGGTCTCCGCGGGGACGTTGGCAGGGCTGGCAACCTCAGCGCTCAGGGGCTCAGTGGCCTCAGGCTTGGGAATGACAGGCGCGGTCTAATTTAGCGCGAGTGGTTAGCACGCCAGCTTCAGCAGAGAGGGGAAATAATGAGGCGGCAGACGGGTTCCCGCCACGTTTTGTTGACTCACCTCAGCGACCTCAGGGATGTCCTTGGCGGGAGTAGCGGGGGCAGCCTCCTCGGTCTTCTTCCGGCCGAAAGGCAGGCCACCAAAGATGCTGTTGTGGACTAGTTAGTAACCAAACAAAGTCTTCAGGGATAATCACACAAAAGAGAGACAAACATACCTAGACCTCTTGGTGGGGGTGGGCTTCTCGGCAGGCTTGACCTCCTTGGCCTTGGCCTCCTCGGCAGCAGGCTCAGCAGCGGCGACCTCAGGCTCCTTGGTAGCCTCGGTGGTGGCAGCAGCCTCAGCATCGGCGGGGGTCTCAGCGGCGGCAGCAGCAGTCTCGCCCTCGGCCTCAGCCTCGGCGGGAGTCTCCTCGACGGTCTTGGGGGCCTCCTCGGTCTTCTCCTTCTTGTCCTTGTTGCCACCCAGAAGAGCACCAAAGATAGAGGTGCGCTTCCTGCTGGCAGAGCGCTTGCGCTCGTCGGCCTTAGCATCCTTGGCCTCCTCCTTAGCCTCCTCCTTGGCCTCCTCCTTGGGAGCCTCGGTGGCGGCGGCCTCGGCGGCAGGAGCCTCAGCCGCGGCCTCGGCGGCAGCAGGAGTTTCCTCGGCGGCCTTGGGGGTCTCCTCCGTCTTCTTGTCCTCGACCTTCTCCTCCTTCTTAGCAGGGGTGAAAGAGGCGAGGGTGGCCTTGTACTTCTCAGACTGGGCCACGGTCTCGGAGGCCTCCTTGGCCTCAGTGATCTTGATCTTGATCTGGGCGACCCAGTTGTCGCGGTCGGCCTGGTTGGCGGCCTTGAAGGTGTGCTTGTGGCCCTTGGAAGACAGGACAAACTTGTTGGTGCCCTCGGAGGTGGGCTCAGCAGCGTCGGCCTGGACACGAACTTGTTAGAACCATTCTGGGAAAAGAAGGTTATGGAGAGGAGAGAAGCTCCGTCAAGGAGATGGAGGAACGTACCAGCAGGATAGCGCCGGAGGGGGCGTTCTTGTCAGTGCCCTTCTCCGCGTAGAAGAGGAGGCCCTTGCCGGTCTCGCTGGCCCAGGCGGCGAGCTGGTGGTCCTTCAGCAGGGAAGGAATCTTCTTGGGGTCAACGGCCTCGGAGCCGAACCAGAAGAACTTCTTGGAGTAGATGAAATTCCTGCGCGGCAACATTTTATATCAGCAGGTGTGTTGAGCACAGAACGAGATCCTCGCTGGAGTGGAGAGGGTTTGGACGTACTTGGGGAAGTTGCTCCCCTTGTGCTCGAGCTGTCCATCCTCGACAGGCTCGGCCTCCTTCTTCGCCTCCTCCTTGGCAGGGGCGGCAGCAGTCTCGGCGGCAGCAGGGGTCTCGGTGGCCTCAGCAGCAGGTGCCTCGGTGGCTGTTGTTGTTGTATGGCACACATTGTCAGTCATACTGTCCTCCCTTATTATTTCCCTGGGGTTGTCACTGTTGTGACCACATATCAAAGGGCGGGCAAGGAAAGGAATTGATCGCATACCAGCAGGAGCAGCAGTCTCCTCCTCCTTGGCCTCGGTGGCGGCGGGGGCCTCCTCAGCAGCGGCAGCAGGAGTCTCGGTGGTGGTAGCGGGAGCCTCCTCCTGGGGGATCTCGACAGGCTTGGTCTCGTCGGCCATGTTGGATGATTTTTGAGGGTTTGGTTGGGTAATGGGAAAAATGGGTATCTCTAAAAAAAAAAAAAAAGAAAAACCAAAAACAGTAAGACAACTGAGAAAAGATTAGAACAAAGGTTCCCTGGCTAGTAGAGAAATTCCCTTGATAGTAGTAGTGATGAAGAAGAATCGGGGATGTTTTCTCTGCCCTCGATGAGAATAGATGGATGACTGAGATCCAGATGGTGACAACAGTAGAAATGGTCTGCTGGAGAGAAAGAGAGGAGAGAGAGAGGAGAGAGAGGGAGGTCAGGAGATTAAGAAGGAAGGGACGAGAGTTTTGGATTGGGTCGTACTTTATTTGTTTTTAAGCCCCCCTTTCTCTCCAGGGAGGGTTGCGTTTAAGGTGTGGGTGGGTAGTGGGAGATGTACTCTGGTACTTGCTACTTACTGAGTGCACTGAATGTACCGTGTACCCTGTTGATCTGGTTGGCAGTCGGGGCGCCTCAGGTTACGAGGGGCCAAGGTCGACTCGGGCTGAGGTACGGACTGCAGTAGAGAGACGAGAGAGAGTGGAGTGCCCTAGAAGGGGGAGGGGGGAATGTTTTAGCGGGTGGGAAGGGGTGCATTTGGATTGGGTCTGGGCTGGTCTTGGGGAGTCACGTCCAGTCAGAAACAAGAGTCAACACAAGAGAGAAGAAAAAAAAAAAAAAAGTAAAAAGAAAAAAAAAAAAAAAAAAAAAAAAAAACTTCGCTTGTCTGTATGATGCTTCATTTCCTTGCGTACAGCCCACAGAGCGCGCCTCTCTTTCCTCTCTGGTGTGGGTGGTGGGTGGCGGTGGTGGGTGCAGGTGCCCAGCGCGCAGAGGCCAAGCTCCCCTTTCCCTGAAATGTCAACCCCCTGTAGCAATGTGCAGGGGTCTGTCCTGCAGCAAAACGGTGAAATTCGTCTCCACCTCACCGTCCATCCTGGGTACAGGGTACATACCATGGTACATACATGCTGCGTGCGGTACCTTACCTGGCCGCCCATCACCGTACAGAGCAGGAAGGGCCCCTCGACTGCAACCTGCCCCTTACCCGCCGCATGAGAGAGGAGAGGGGACCTCTTTCTGAGGGCCTCTGGATCGGATAATCTTACAACAAGTTGAGATCAACTGGGTTAATTGTTCTTATCCCCTAGTGGGATGTGCAGCTGTCTGATTACTGAGACAGGAGACAGCAAAGAACTCGAAGAGTATGTTCCTCCCCGATGGTCCGTGCCCATGTACTCTGGGCAGTCTGGCTATGTACATCCGTACTGTCGCACAAGGGCGTTTCTGTTCTGTAGGTACCCAAGTACCGGCATGCCTAGACTGGGCAGGGATAAAGGGAGGGCGTTTAGTAGTGCTCGTGTCTTCGTCCCATACCTAATTTCAACGTTCCGCGATCTGTGCTGGAAGAGATACCAGTATTATACGGAGTGTGGTCTGTACTGTAGATAATTCAGGCCAGAGAAGAACAAGGCTCTAGCAAGAAATTAACAAACTTACAGCAGAGAGAGGCTTGAGGCAGAAGGGGCTCAGTCGCCCACCACCTCCTCATGTGACCACTGTCGTGTCGTCCGGGTCCAACCACACACACAGTGCATACGTGCATACATAGTACATAACTATGGAACCCTACCATGCCAAACATAGTACAGAGTTGCATCAGCATCTGTGGTGTGTGTGTGTCGACGATCGCGATATCAGGACCCAAGTGAAGAAGAAAGAGAAAGCAAAAAAAGAGAAAAACTGGCGCCGGGGGGAGGATGCAAGAACGGACCAAGCAGAGACTTCGGCAAGTGGCTACTACATAAAGTAGTGAGTACCATAAAATTATAGTGGTGGCACTCTGGGCCAACCATGACCCACCAAACCCACCATCTCACCAGGGCCAGGACCAGGGCCCCACCACACCACCCTCAGTCATGAACCTTCCCTACTGTCGCTGCATTGGTCTGAAGGCCCCATGTAGGATCATCCAAATTTCCAGAGGACAATCCAGAGGCCAAGTCCAATATACTCGAGACGGGTCATCAGAAACGGACATCTCGCTTCTCTTACACAAACACTTTGTATCAGATTGTTTGTTTGTTTGTTTTTTCTTTTCTTCTTTTTCTGTTGTTGCCCTCGGCGCTATTAAACTAGACCAGGGTCGCACGCACCTACCACCCCTACTGCAGCTGTAGTCGTACTATAGTACTGCTTACTATACATTTTGTCTTGACTCTCTCCCTTCTGTGTCCTGTGCCTGCCTCAAGTGACCCATGTCGCCACTGCCACTTACCACGACCACCACCGCAATCACCAATCAACCAACCGCCTGAACGAGGCAACTTCTCGCGGCAGCCTCTTACCTTGCAGGACCACCACAGCAACCCACACATGCACCACAGAACCACACATGCGACTGGCTGTGCAGGGTGTGTCCTCGAGACGCTGCCACCTGCATGGCGAGCTACATAGTGCCTCGGCGTGTACGCGTGCTGCTTGGCCAAAGCCAGGTGTGCTGTTCCCCCTCCTTGTCGATCGCTTCTGACGGTCCAATCTCGTCACGAAACGACGTCTAATCATCGGGATGATCGGGGTGATGACTGCTCATCATAGGACGATCCTCAATGGAACCTCACTAACAACGACCACGCGATCCGTCCTAGCATAGATAACATTCAGCCTATGCCGTCTTTGTGACAGTGTGGTGTGTGTGCACACAAGTACCATAGTATGTGTACATTAAAGGTATGTGTACTGTGGTGTCGACGTATCAGGACGTGGGAAGGCGCCTGCATCCAAAATCACCCAACTATTGACACGTCGTCTATCAGATCATGAATACTACAGCTACATCAGGCCTTTGGAAGAAGAAGAAGAAGAAAAAAACCTGTTCCATCTCGCAGCAGCTTCAGGACCCTCTCTCCCTCCCTCCTTGTGAAGGGAAATTTGTACCCGAGCGTCTCATCTCAGCGTGCAATCAACTGGAAATCCACATCCCTACTGAGTCCCTGACGGCCGACCTCCGTATTAAGATGATCACGCGAAGGGGGTGGAAGAGAAGAAGAAGGGGAGGAGGGAAGGGGGGAGAGGAACACTGAGACCAATCGGCCACCACATTACGAGGGTTGATCACCCATGGTCTCAAAACGGAGACTTTTAATTGCAGCGGCGCATTACGGACGCTAGCGCTCCACTGCAGACTGCAAGTCTGTTGCAAGTGCCTTGTCATGGCATGTGCTGGCTTGCATGTCTCTCCCGGCTGTAATGCCCGACCCCTGTCGTCCTCGTCCTCCTCGTCAGGCCACGCCCCTGATGGCTGATGGCCTCTCCCATCGCGATGAAACCTCGATATATTACTACCTGCTTGCCGCTCGCTGCCTTCGGAAGGTGCCTTGAAAAGGGTGCCTCCTGGCAGGTCGAACACGCCGTCATATGGGTCCTGTCTCGTTCCCCACGAGGACGAAGACGACACCAGGTCGACAGGCCCATTCCTGCAACACACCACCGGATCCAATTCAAAAAAAAAAAAGAAATAAAAATCAGAACTCAAGGAAAAGCAAGAGACACTAACTAGCAATCTTGCTCTCGTGGCCAGGTAATCAGCTCCCCGAGACTCCTTTTCCCTTGTCGTCCCTCTCTCTCCCCCTTCTACCGTCCACGACTCCGGTCTCGTCGTCGCCCTAGGCCCCACGTCCTCCTCCGAGATTACTCCAAGCACGGACCAGCCAAGGGAGTTGGGTCTTCGGAATGGCCCCGGCTCCTGGCGCTGCTGCATCGAGTACGCCACAAGGGTGACGACCCTGTGCACTGCTTCTTCCTCGACCTCCTCCTCCTCTAAGAGCTCCCGTGTCTACGCCCGTGGTTGGGTCGAATGGGAGACCTACCCCAAGATCCTCTCTACTCCGGGTTCGCGGCTTGTTACCCGGCCATCAGGCGGCACGGCCAACCCCTCTCTACGCAGTCAATAACACGAAATTTCGTCTTGTCACGAGCCGAGTCGAGACAATTCACTGGACAAAAGCACAATATGCCAGTGTCTAATGTCTCAAAAGCTAAAGGAGAGAGAGAGGAGAAAAAAAAAGGACAGAAAAGTGGCTGGCTCGAGCCATCGAAACTCGTGATTGTTATCGACCTCAACCCAGGCATTATACCCGAGACAGAGCCCCACCGGCCGCGCCTGGACGGCCGCGGCTGCAGAACCATGACCCAGCAGACACCGTTACGGCGCGGCGCTACGCAAAGCTGGTGGCTGTCTGGCTTGGTTGTCTCTCCAAGAAGACCATAGCACACACACGCCACCTATCGCGTACCAACAAGCATGAGGGATAAGTCGTAAGTCTCGCTGCTCTCAGAGCAGCAGGACCGATACACTAACACACACAAGTGACGCCTTGGACGGAACTGTCAACTTTGGCCACCAATAGATTCTGTCCTAGGCGTCCTACAGTGTGCTCCCAGCTCGGCTCAGATCCTACCACGACGTGCTGCCGACCAAGACCTGATTCTTCGAAGCCCAAGGCGCCCCCTCCCTCCGGCTGCCGTGAAAAGAAGAAGATTTCGGCAGAGGTGTGCGGGATCCTGGGGTTTCTGCCCCGCCACCTGGTTGGTCTCTCTGCAACTCCTCCTGGCACAAGGTGACCTGACACGCCGGATGCCGATCGCATTGCCTCGCGTTGCGCCGTCGCATTGTTGCACCCAGGGTGCCAGGCATGCAGCCGTCTTGGAACAATGCTGTGTGTGTGTGTCTGTGCCAGGGTCATCGATGCCCCCTCGTTCCCAGGTCTTCAAGGTAGTCTGCCGGCGCAGCTACATTATACTAACTGTCTGTTCGCAAGGACAATGCCTTTCTAGCTATGGTAGCAAGTTCTTCTCCCT
Organism: Immersiporthe knoxdaviesiana; assembly: GCA_021117315.1. Classification (NCBI taxonomy): domain Eukaryota; kingdom Fungi; phylum Ascomycota; class Sordariomycetes; order Diaporthales; family Cryphonectriaceae; genus Immersiporthe; species Immersiporthe knoxdaviesiana. Next base: position 477,309 of record CP088207.1, read on the forward strand.
GCCCCAAACCGAGTTGTCTCGGCCGGGCAACAATCAAGTCCGTGACTCGAACTCGACAGCGATGTGCTAGACTAATCCTACCCTGCCAGATCTAGAATGGTCCTGTCAGGCTCTCTGCAATGTACACGAAACTTACCGCAGCGGACGAGCTCACAGCTTCGTCCCATAATCGGGCACTGGAATTCTCGAGGTACTGCCTGCGTTATTTGCAGCTGCTTACCGTTCCCAGTACCAGTGCCGGCCAGACTTGCTCCGTTTTACTACCAACTATGCAAGGCCTCGAGACGGAACCCGACATCTTAAGCTCCCGCGCACCCAGAACATTAGAGAAAAGAAGAGAAAAAAAAAACAAGCAAGACACTGTTTCACGACAAGGTTTTGCATTGTAAACCTGTCCTGCGAGGTCGGAGGATTTCCGTACTATGTAATCCGTATGTATAGCACTGGATCTGCAGTCTAAACACACACACACACAGTACTAAGCACGCCGCGAGCAAGTAAACCTTGCTTCTTCATACCAACCACAAGCCCAGGCGCCGAGAGAAAGACCAAAAAGCTCGTATGCCTCGCCACCTTAAAGTTTCAAGTCTCGCATGATCAAATCGTGCTTTGCTTGTTTCTCAACCCTGCCACACGCCTGTGTCACCAACGGTCCTTCTGCAGCCTACCACGCTGGCCTGTGTTTTTTTTTTTTGTTTAATCCTCCCCCTCCCTTCCTCCCTTTGCCACCCTCAAAAGAGGGTCCCTCAAGGGTGTTGGGGCACATGTACATCAGCAGATACATCGGGGTCGTACGACTTTGTCTACTATCTATGGAAACACACCGTTTCGCTTTTTTTTTTTTTCTCTTTTGCTTCCACCGTTCACGACCAAGCCTTTTTTTGTCTGGAGCACACACATCCCCCGCCTCAGAACCCTTGTCGCACTCTTGCTCTACCTGCTCTTCAGGGCCTTGGTCCTTCCTTGCCTTACCCTTGGTGGGGTTTGCGATTTACGGACAACGATTCAGGAACTCATACCACTACCATAGTACTGGCTGGCCACCCTTGGAAGAGTCGAGTCTCCACCATTGCACTTTATGCGCGGCCCTCTATCTCATTGGGGGCTTTGCTACCTCTGGGGCCCAGAGAGATTTCGTGAAAATTTGGGCGGGGTTCCCATCTTGTTTCTTATCTGCAGGACGACGGGGGGGGGGGGACAAACTGATCCAGACCCAAATCCCACGGAACGCCCCGTTTGGCAAAGAGGGTCGGGGGGGCTTGGACTCCATTTTGCTACCTAACCTAGACGACGACGACGACGAGGTGTCTTGTCGTCGCTCGAGCCTCATCGAACCAGCCGGGAAAAGGATCATCTATGTGCGCGGCAAAGAGGAAAAAGAGAAGAAAGAAAAAGGAAAAAACGGAGCAGGGGGAGGGGAGACAAGTGTTCAGAGCTCACACTCCACCAGCGAGCGGCAACTGTCTGTCCTGCCTGGCCACGCAAGCACCCTGCACACCCGGCGGCGTCAAGAGAAAGAGGCTGCAGGCCAGGGTCGCAGCGCAGAACGTGCTCCTCCTGACCAGTGGTTGATCTCAGAGCCAAAAGGCGAAACACTTTGGAGGGGGACTGCGCTAAGGCAGGGCTTCGGTACGAACCCCAACCACTCAAGCAAAAGCCGCCGTGCCGCCCCTTGGAAAGCTTTTTGTTTTTCGCGCTATTCCCCCTCCCCCAATTTAACCACGAGATCTTCGTAATAATACTCTAAGTACTATGTAGTTTTAAGTACTTCTCCCACGAATGTAGATAGTAAGTGACGGTGGGTACATTCACGAAATAAGAAAGGGAAAAACAGAAGAAAAACCTGAAGAATAGGCTCCCGGGCAACCACCATTTCGTAGTAGCTCGTCCGGTTGTTGGGCTCCTTGGTACTTGTTTTTGCTGGCCACACCCAACCATGCCCGCATGGATCTCCCGTTCGTCAGGCGGCTGTCTTTCTGTGCTGTTCTGTGCTGTGCTGTGCTGTGGGGCCAACAACAGGGCGAATGTACATAGCAGACGTCGGTTATTATGATTATGGTACGTACAGAAATAGTATAAGGTGACAAGGCTCAGCTGATGTAATTCCCAGTGCTAGCCGCGGGAAACAAAACCCATTTACTCCTCGCCCGGCGACAGAGAAGACGGAAGGGAGAGAGGGCCTGGGCCCCCCGCCTCTTCCCCTCCCCGAATGTCGATCTCGACCAGCCGCCCTCCTCCTCCTCCTCCTCCTCCTCCCCCCTCCTCGTCTTCCTGTCTCGTCGCCTGACCGCTCTTTTTCCAATCTGCAGGCAAATATGCGGCCAAGTCTTATGTATGATCTTCTCATTCTTTGGCTTCTTTTGGGGTCCTTGCCTTGGCTGGGCTGGGCTGAGTATGCTATGGCTTTCCTTTTCTTTTTCTGCTCTTGTCAGGTTTCGGATAGCAGGTGAGGTCATGGGCTTAAAGCATGATCTTCTTGGACAGGGTCAGCTGGCGAGTCGAGAGATAACAAGCGGCTCATCTTTTTCTTACTGTATAGTACTGTGTGTGTCTCATCGTCCACCATCACCACCACCACCACAAGGTTAGCAGGGTAGGGGGGCCACAAGAAGGGCGCATGACAACCCCTCTTTTTTCTGTGTGTGTTCATGCAGCCTTCCCTCCTCGAGTTCTTGTTGCCAGCGCCCCAGGAGCCGAGAGACGCTGTTCTTCTTCATCCTTGTCCCTCATCCTCCTCTGCCCCAAGCTGGCGTTGTGATTCCAAAGTAGCAATTCCCCATTTGTAGCAAGATGTAAATTCCCTTTTCAGCCCGAATCTTATCAGGCCAAAGCCTTGCTGTGTCTTTTTTTTTCTCCCTTTTTCTCCCGCGTGACAATACAAATATTCCCAAAGCTGACCGTTCAAGATCCAGTCTAAAACAACGAGGGAGGGCCTTTTACCCCTCATAATGTCACCGTTGCGTGCAATATGCAGGCTGACTCGTCATACCACGCAGATATGATGTCGTCCCGCATGCCGAGAGGGTGTGCAGCCAACCTTTTCGTCTCCAACACTCTTCTCCTCTTTGCTCACTGTCCTTAGACGTACTATGTACGGACGCACGCACACACACACACACACACACCGTGTATGGGATAGATAGGGCTTGGCAAGAGGGGAAAAGAGTGTTCGAGGCCTTCACAAGATCATCTGTATATCGTACGAACGGGGAGAGAAAAAAATTACAGGCAGAAGAAGTAGGTACCGATCAGAAAAAGATATCGCGCCGAGGTCACCCGGCCCTTTGTCTCCCTCTCTCTTCCCCCTCTTCTTTCCCCACGCAAAAGCGAGACTTGAGATCTTGGCTGGATTCTGGGGAGGGGGCTGTATGTCAAAAGTGTGCACATGCACGTACGCCTGCAGATGCACCTCCCGCCTCCCCTCCTCGATACTCTTTCTGCCCTTCGTCTGGCTGTGCAGCAGCTCGGCGCCCCCCCTCCGAGCCCTCAAGGCCGCCCTCCCTCCCTCTTTTGCTGCAGACTTTTATTTTTTTTTATTTTTCTTCTCCTCACGTGGCATCCGGGTATTGTGCTATCGTCGTCATCTTCCCCCTTCCTCCTCCCCTCCAAAAAGGAAAGCCCACCACACGCCACACCTCAAAAGACCTGCCACTACTGCCCCCGGCTCTTGCTGCGCTTGTCTCGCCAATAGTTTTATTGGTGTGAACCTTATCTCGGCGGGGCTGCAAGAAGGGAATAAGGAGGGGTGGAGGTCCGTTTTTGTTTTCTCTCTCTCGTTCTCCTTTACGTCAGAGGTCTTGTGGACAGGAGTGGTGGTGCAGCGGCGCTGAGCTTTCTGGTTCCCCCTTTGGCTGGAGGCTTCTTTGTAAGCAGTGTTGCTGTGGTGGCTCAGACAAGTGTCTGCAGACCAGAGAAGCTGCGGATCATACAAGTAGTGTGTCTTGCGGTGTCGAGGTAGAGCAGTTCGGATAGGTTCATCGAGAGTGCTGCTGGTGTTGAGGCGGCAGGCTGGGCGGGCCATCAGGAGAGGAATACTGTCGGATATTTCAGATCGTCGGCGAAGGAGATATCAGATGTATGTGCAGAAGCAGTCTTGCCTGACCAAGGTGTCAGTAAATCGTTGTTTTCTATCTATCTAGGGGCTTCGATGGAGGGCCTCTGGCCCAACGCGACCCGACCCTCCCACCGAATTGTGCACATGAGCTGATGATGCTTTTTGTCTGAGCGTCCTGGATTGGAGCTACTCGTACTGCTGTCGAGTTGACGGCCTTCCTCGAGAGCATCCCAATCTTCAAGCATCCCAATCCCACAGCCGCATCCAGGCTGCCGAGACTTTGTGAGGCGTTTCATGATAGCCATGATCATAGAGGAGTCGTTATCATGGATGCAGCTGGGGGGTAGGTCAGATGATGTCGCCAGAGCCTGCGTGTAGGGATAACGCTCGGCCGGCGCTTTCGGTTGGCCATTTCGGTAGACCTTGGACGATAGAGTGCGTCAAGCAAGGCGGTGTTGTGTTGTCCAAAAGAAACTTGGGGTGGGCAGGAGTCGGCAGCTGCACAGCACAGGGTTTTGTTCCTGTATAGCAGTCAACAGTTGGGCTTCCTCATCCCTACCTACCTTCTTTGACCCGTAGAGGAAGCTGAAGCTGAGTCACGAGGGCTTGTGACTCCCTATATTGTTGGTAAATCACAGCTGGCTGCTCTGGCTTTTGTCATGGTTGGAATTCGAAGAGGCAAATTTGCAATGTCATTCACAGGCAGTGACTCACTGGCTGAATATCAAGGCCTGGTTGTCCCAGCAGCAGGTTGAGCAAGCAAAACTCAAGTTTCTCCTCCCCTGCTTCTGGATACTCCGTGCTAGACTTCCAAGGTTGCTCATGTTGTAGCAAGCCGACTTTGTCGCCTGCTTCTATGAGCTTTGATAGTTGGGTCGCTGGGTCATGCCATCGATTTTACTATGCTACCACTTTTTTTTTGGGGGGTTGCTTGAAGCTTGTCGTCATGCCCAGGGGGAGGAAGAAAGTATCTGAGTGATCGTTCTTCTAGCAAGGACATATTATCAGGTAGCTTCTGCAAGTAGAAGCCAATCCCCTTCCTCATCTGGGCTTGTGGCTTGTCCCTTCGGCTTTGGGTCTCTACTGCTTCTAGCACTTGAAGATAGCACTCCTGCATAGCTCATCATATAGAGCCGGGACAGCTGAGTCCTTGACACCACCTGCCAGTTTGTCTCCATGCTTCCTGGAGTGTTCATCCCCACAAGCAGGCTTGACATGCCATGTTGGACCCAGCACTTGACGCCTCTCTAGTGAAATGCCCACTGTCTCAACACCTTCTATCTGGCTGTCAATAAATCCTCTGTATTAGAAGACTAGATTGCAGCAAGGAGCCGCCTTTGGATGTTCAACAGGCACCATGGCTGGTTGGCAGTGATTGCTGCCAGCTGAGCTGTACCCAAGCAAAAGGGGGCCCGTATACCAGGAAAAGTAAATGAAACTCACATGGCTGGCAGCACACCAAATCTTAATCTCTGGTCGACAGCCTTTGATTAAGACAGACGAGAACACAATATGCATGGAAACTTGTACATTTGCAATGGGGTTTATGAAATACAAAGCTGTGGGACAACCACGAGGACCACAAGGTTGGTCCATAACCAGACTCACAAGCCATTTTCCTACTTATATACCAATATCTTCTTGATTATATCACAAGTTGATCACAATAGACAAGACAATGGGGACAAGAGAGGGTAGTGAATGTCAAGGTCACCAAGGCATCCTCGCACAAAAGCAGTGGCGACAAATCACAAAGTGCAAAACCCACAGCAGAATTTAGTCTGATGTTGCCGGCTGCCAGTCACTGCCGGAACATTCACTTTACTGATTTTTCTGGTATTTTCCAGGACAATGATTACTTGGCCAATCAGAGCACTGCAAACTCCTGAAAAGAAAAGCGATTGTTTCCGCTTCCATCGGTACTTCCATCTCCCATGGGAAAGCAGTACCACCAGGATGTCTCTTTGCTGGATTGCCATTTTCTCGAATTTATTCGCATTTTCTTTCCTGCTTCTATTCACTTGATTTCCATTGCTGGGCCCACCTCTTTCGAATATAAAACCTCGTTTCTTTTCTGCCATTTTCCAAACGCCACCGGCCAGCCACCACGGTACCGACCTCTCAACTTCAACAGCTGTTTCTCGAACTTGCTTGCATCTTCGCAGATCGATCTTCGTTCCAGAAACTTCAGTCAGCTCCATCCCCTCCTTTTCGTGCCTCATCTTCCTCCTTACCTTAAATACCTTGCTTCCTGCTCTTCTCTTCTTCTTTACCTACCTCGCCCTTCTTCGTCCGTCCCCCTCCTCGGCCTTCCTTTCGGGAAGCATCAGGATCGTCCACCTCGTCTCTTATTCAACCAGCCCTGACTTTAAGCCCTCAGGGAAATTCAAAGGTATGTTCTGATCACCTTTGAGCTTTGCTCCCACCTGCCTGCCTGCCTGCCTGCCTCATCCCCTGTCCTTACCATCCTCACCACCGAGCATCGTCACTGTTTCAAGCCTCGTCACTGTTCCATGCCTCGTCACTGCCCCTCGTCCATCCGCACTTTTCTGCCCAGCCACCAGGCCATTTGGCCCTTCAATGCCTATTTCAACAACTCCACAAGTCAGTTGCCACTTCATCCATCTCAGACCTCCTCCTTCTTGACTACATCTGGCCTGAACCAAGCATCTTTCAGTCTAGCACTGCTGCGCTTGGAGCCGTTGGAAACAACAGGCTTCAAAACGACCACCACACTAGGTGTCCAAGCCAGTTCTTCAAGAGACCGTCTTGGTGCCCGAAAAGGTCTAGAGAACCGAGAAACCGCCCCATCTACCTCCATTGCCCGTGCCCTTCAAGAGCATATAAACCCAACAAGTCCTCAGACACCCCCATCCATCCTTCTATCATTTTGACCATCCTTTCCCGACTCCATCTTGCTCCCTCAGCCCGCTCGTCATAAGGGGTCAAAAAGCCCTCTGCTTTCTTCACGGGACGCCGATGATGGCTCAACCTCTAAGTTGAGACCGAAGCAGCCAAAGATGTCTCAGCGAACCACTGTCGTCGGCTTCAACCCCCGCCGTGGCGACCAGCAGGCCCAGATGTGGATGGGCCTGTTCAAGGCCAAAGCCCCGCTTCTAGAGGAACAGCTCAAGGTCCTGCAGGAGTTTGAGTCTGATCACGGCCGCAATCCCGGCTGTGCGCCGACGGGAGGCTATCTCCGCCAGCACTACCTGAGCCCTCCTGCTGGCCACGATCAGCCCAAGTACGAGAAGATCTGCCAGGCTTTCACGGACCAGACCATCTCCGACCGCCTGCGCTCTCGAGGCGGCAACGAGGACAGCAACAATTCCTGGGCTGACCACGACAACTACAACAACAATGCGGCTTCGTCCCGGGGCAAGAAGCCCGTACAGAACGTCCTCTCCGCTCAGGAGAAGGCCAAGATGGCCACTGTCTCATATCCAGACCAGCAGTACATCATCATGGCTGTAAGTATTTCCAACACACTCATCATCCACGCATCTTTCTCAATCTTGCTCACCGGTGCTGATTCAAACAAAACACCAAGGCTCCTATGCAACCGGGTCCGAACTTTCCGGTCCGACCCCTTATCAATTCGCGCATCAGCAGCACAAAGGCCAAGGGCAGAATGGCCCGCCGTGTCAACTATCGCGCCAAGCCCACCCTCATGGACGTGTTGGGCCTATACAGGCTTGTCGCCGAGCAGATCTTCGGCTACCTCCCCTACACCAGCCGCGCAGCTCTCTTCCAGACCTGCACCGAGGCGGCCTGGATCGTCGGCGACTACCAGGTCATGTATGACTTTACCCACAGCAACCTGTTCGAGTCCGAGTACAATGACGACGAGCTCGAGCAGCTGCGGTCCAAGGGCGAGGCCGGCGTAGAGTCGGAGTCTCGTGGTGCGGTGGTAAGAATCCCTTCTCCTTCCTTTTGTTTCGTGCATCGCTTTCATCCACCCAAGCGAAGCCTGCTTGACATACTCTGGGCGTCGCAAAAGACTAACGCTCTCTTGATTTTCCTTTTCTGCTTAGCACCTGATGGTGACCAGATCTCACCGAGACTGGCACGTGGACCAGAACATCGCCTTCCGCCCCAAGGCCGACTACTGGCGCAAGGGAACTTCCCTCCCCGTCTCTTCCGGTCCTTCAGCCTTCACACCCACAGCACGTTCTACCTCACCCTGGCCAACGTGGAGTTTGTGGACGACCGGGTCGCCGCCGGCCTGGTCAAGCTGCTGCCCCGGCTCGAGAAGCTGGAGATTGTCAACTGCGAGATGTTCCGCCTGCACCACGTCGCCCGGTTCCTCGACTTTATTGCCGACGTCCAGAAGGAGCGCGGCACCTATATCCACACCGACATCGCCCCGCTGTTTGAGCGCGGCTGCGTGTGGAAGAACGAAGACTCGAGCGTCTGGAACAGCAGGGACCTGAAGACGTCCCGGAAGGGCACCTTCGGCGTCACCTGGACCGACTCGGGGGTCAAGATCCCGACTGCTGTTGTTGGTCTCCTATTCTATCGTCTCCTTCCGGCCATCTATGGTAAGAAAACTTGTCATGACTCTCAGGATTGTCCCACTGCCTTGCCTTTTTTTTTTTTTTTTTTTTTTGCTAATACATTTCGTCTCTCGTGATGAACAGATGCTGGCCAGAACCACATGATCACCGACACCGCCTCTCTCCTTCGTCGATACCTGGAGGCTCTGCCCCTGCCGACCTTCTGCATCCCTCAGACCATGGCAGCCTACGATCTCAGGTTGGCCATGGACGCCGAGATCGCTATTGAGGGGGCCCCAATCTTTGAAGCGGCTGCCCGACAGAGAGAGACCCTCCGGCTGCTGGGGGAGGTGGCTGGTTACCTCAAGGATGACGACGACGACGACGACGACGAGGAAGAAGAAGAGGTGGAGATCGAATTCCCCGAGTTCAAGAAGGAGGACTACTCCCCGCAGCTGCTCCAGAGCGTGACCCGCAAGGAGACCATCATCAGCTTCGCCCTCGCCAAGGCCATGTACGGCGAGCAGCTCTGGCTCGAGACCTTTGACCGCGGCTACCGGTCCACCAACTTCCAGTGCACCATCTACAACTACGGCATCTGGGCCGAGGTGCACGAGTGCCAGGAGTGCCGCAAGCCCACGCAGAGGATGTTCTTCAGCGCGGGCTTCGTCTGCGAGGCCTGCCGCCTCGGGCTCTGGGTGGATCTGGAGACGGACCACATGAAGTACCACAAGCGCAAGGCGGTGGACGCCCTGGGCTTCACGTGGACGCAGCAGGCAGGCTACAGCGGCCTGGCCGAGTCCAACCTCCCCAAGGAGAAGGACTACGTGGCGACCGACGCCGAGGGCAACACCACGCCCCTCATCCACACCAAGCGCGACTTCATCCAGCTCATCGACCGCAAGGACGGCCCGCTGTTTGAGTTCTGCGAGGTCGTCGACACGATGTCCGCGACGGAGAGGAAGCTGGGCCCCATCGGCCACATCGGCTACGTCCAGGCCGACCACCCCGACAGCGGCTACCAGTCCACCACCAGCACGGTCCGGGACTCGCTGCGGTACATGCACTACCGCGAGTCCCTGACGTGCGAGAAGATGCAGGCCAACGACGCCTATGTCACCGGCTGGACCATGGACACGGCCAAGAAGGCGATGGGTGCTACCAAGACTTCAGACGGCAGGCTCGTTTTCTGGTGAGATGAGGAAGTGTGTGTGTGTGTGTGGGTTGAACAAGACGACCTTTATGTTTTGCGGTGTGGGGGCGATCCATCCTGGCAGCAGATTCTAATCTCGAGGTCCTGTCTATAGTTCCGCTCTGGAAAGGAAGATTTGTGGATATCTCCTCTTGAAGATGACCCAGTGTTTGATCTTCAAGGGCAAAAGACACATTGATGGATAGATCTGGACCACAGGCAGGATATTGCGGCCCCCGTTCTCATATTGACGCATCAGGGTATGGTTTGTCTGTGCATTAGGAACAGATCGGATAGAGTCTTCCCACTTTGAAGATTTCGATGGTTCTTTTGCATTGATGCTTTCGATTTGTGATGTGATGCGTTCGATCTCCTAATTGTCATAACGGGATGCCTCAAGCTGTCTTGATTCCCATGCCTTCTCAAGAATGATTGCCTACATACTCTCTGAATGTCGCCTCTTAATTACAGACGAGAATAAAACTGCAAAGTGGCCAGCATTTTGAAGATATTCTCTGAGCATCCAAGTACGCAACACTGGTCAAAGGACCGCACTCATCGAAGCACCGATACTTTCGAATGCAAGAAGCTTCATAGTCTTCATTTTGGAAAAAAAAAAAAAAAGTTAGACAAATAAGAAAAGAAGAATGATGTATGCTAGCGGACAATTTGTAGGCATGCAGTTGATGCACAGTGTCTTGAGCACAGAATGCGCACTCGGCACTGTCCAAAGTGGACCCCACAACCGGAACGTACCGCGCGAGCTTTCGAAACCTCGACATGATTTTCTAAAGCCGCGCGCTCAATTGAAGCAGCCAGTCGTCAGTCGCATCTGCTGTCTTCAAAACCACACAATCCTCCTCCTCCTTCCTTCCCACCCCTTTTTGAAGGCGGCCTCGAGCGCAATGCCCCGGCAAGCGGCGCGCCTCGTCCTCGGACGCAGCGTCAAAGCAAAACCCATCCGACAACGATCCTTCTCGACCACTCCACGCCGCAGCGACGATGACGCGAACAGCAGCAGCAGCAGCACCAGCAGCACCAGCATCCCACGATATCAGCGATCCGTCGCAGCCGCCTCCGCCCTCGGTGCCATGAACAGCAGCAGTTCTGCTGCCCCTTCGTCTTCGTCGCCGCCGTCGTCAACATCTGCCTCCCAGCAGGGTGGCCGCAGACCGATTGAGATCCGCCGCACCCCGGTCACACGCCCTGCGACCGTCTCGCTCCCACCTGGGCTGGCCAAACGTGGGGATGTCATCAACCTCACGAGCCTTCCGCGACGCACAGACGGTGCACTTCGATTCGTCCGCCCACCGCCACATCTAGGCGGTGGTGGCAGCGGCAGCGGTTTCACAGGCGCTCCCCGCGTGAACAGACCAGGTCTTGGAGGAGGAGTCCGGACCGGTGGCCCTGCCGTTTTCCGACCACAACGCTCAGGCGGCAGCGGACGCTTTGGAGGCCAACAGCCTCGGGCCGGAGGAGGTGCTGGGGGCAGAGGACCACCGCGGCAGCGGCGCAAGAGGGAGGACAAGAAGCCGCGCGAGCAGGAGAGCACCGAGGCCGGCCTGGAGCAGATGGACGAGGAGGTCCAGAAGTACGTGGCGACCATGGAGGCTGGAGGCGTCGAGAGGGCCTACAAGCCGTCGACGACGCTCGAGTCGCTGATCGGCTGGGGCCCTGCGGTGGCTACCAACACGGCGATCGGACAGGCCGAGATTGCGGTGCGCAACTTGCGCATCATGGGCGGAGGCAGAGGCTTCCAGGAGGCTGAGTCCACCTTTGAGCTGAAGGACGTCAACAGGTGGCTGTCGGCAGGCAGGCCCATCTTCTACTCGAGCCTGGAGCAGAAGAAGGGCGTCAGGATGATGCTGTCCCCCGGCAAGGCGGACAAGATCGTCGGGAAGAAGCACGACGCCATCATCAAGGAGGGCAAGGAGAAGTACGGGGATGACTGGGCGGCGTTTGTAAAGGCGTACAGCAAGCGCGGCACCGTGGAGGACATTGAGAAAAAGTCAAGGGCGCAGGCCGAGCGCGTCCTCGACAAGGAGGTCAACGATTGGGGTCTCTTGTCGACCAAGAATAAGACGACGAGGGATGCCATCATCAAATATGCCGTCAAGGGCGACCATCCCGCGGTCAAGCAGGCTGAGGACACCTGGGGCAAGCTGGCTATGTATGCCGCCCACGAGCGGTCGTACAGGCCAGTGGATGCTGCCAGCCTCGAGGCAAAGGTGCGGACCTTGGTGAAAGCATAGAGGTTTTGGGGGAAAGAGAGAGAGAGAGTGTGTGAGCGGACTGCGAAGAAACAAGTTCGGTAGATGATTGATCAATGGCTCGATCACCTTGATTGTACAAACTTTCAAATTCCAAATCTAAAAAAGGCAGATCATCAATATTGGACCCCTTGTCCACTCTACAGCCTCTTCTGCCTGTTTGCCAGCTCGACCTGCAGCTGTTTCTCCCTCTTCTCGATGGCCTCGATCTTCTTGTCCTGCTTGGCCTTGACCATCTTGTCCAGGTTCTTGACATCGTCCTTGGTCAGGTGCTTGGCCTTCTGCCATGCCGCGTGCTTGCTCTTCCTCGTAGCCAGGACCTCGCGCACCGCGTCCTTCCAGGCGTTGCACTCCCCCTTGAGCCTCTTGGCCTGCTCCTCGGGGTTCTCGGGCTCGACCCGCAGCACCAGCTCCAGGTCGTTGTCCGGGTCCCGCTGCGGCTGCTGGTTGAAATCGGCGCTGTTCTGCACCGCGCTCATGATGGGCTTGATGTACGCCGCGTCGCTGACCATGATCGACACGGTCCGCCCGCCGCGGTGCACCACCGACGCCAGATCGTGAAGGGGGTACGTCTGCGCCGCCTCGCGGTCGGGCCGCACCCGCAGCTGGCCCAGCACGTCCGGGTTGAACCGCCCGCCGGCGGCCTTGAACTCCTGCAGCTTCTTCTCGAACCGCTCGTCCACGCGCACGTACTCAGCGTCCACGTCCTGGAGGTCAAAGGCCGACTCGTGCTCAAAGCCGCCCGACGGGTGGAACTTGTCGCGCGCCTTGCGCCGGGACTCGGACGGGAGCTGGTCCTCGCCCGATGTGTCGTCTCTGGCCTCGGCCGCGGCGGCCTTCTTGACCTTCTCGCGGTGCTTCTTGGCGCTGAGGAGGGTGGTCTGGGAGAAGGGCCGGCGGAGGAGGAGGGGAAGGAGAGTGGATGGTGAGGGAGGGAGGAGAGGGGGATCGAGGTCAGGGTTGTTTGGCTGCAGGGGACGACGCTGCCTGGAGCAGTGGCTCTCGACGCAATTGCGCTTCTGCTGGGACAGGGTCAGCTTGGGCAGCTTGCCGCCAGTTGAGTATCTCAAAGAGTTTTACCTGGATGATATGGCAACGCCGTCATAGCTGCACGCGCGCAGCGCAATCTGAGCTCTCTGCAGACCTCTCATGGTGGGTGAGTGGTGGTGGTTGCACTCAAACCCATGCACAAACGACTGCTCTCGGAAACTTCAGAGGTACTGGACCTGGCCATCGGCGCCGACTCGGCAAAGATCTGTGGCGGCTTTTTTGTGGCTTTTAAAGTGTGGCGCAGGTTTCTCGAGCCTCTCTCAACAAATTAATGGCAATGCCATCTTTTCGAAAATGATTCAGACTTCGTGTAACTTGATCGATAATGTCACTCAATACCTTTTGAGGAAATACATTGGGGATTGTCAAAAGTCGAGGACCCGAGGCGTTTTGAGGGTTTGGCTGGCCGGGACGGTCAAATTTCTGCTGTGAGAACTCGGAGGTTGATTCCATGGCATCAGCTTCACAACGTCCAAATTCTTCGATGTAATAGTCCATGATTCCTGATTTTGATTGTTAACGGGTACTCTACGAAGGCCGATGAAGTCTTGGTCATGAGATGACATAAAAATTGAGTGCCACTTTGGCAGAAATACTCCGTTCAGCATTAATCATGTTGAGGTTCCAGAAAAGCATCAACTAATATTATTTATAAGTACGTTGTAAAAACAAATGAATCGGGATTTCAAGTGCATCCTTCTAAGTATTATTGGATTTTCGCGGCATTTTTACTTATTGATAGTTATTCAAATTGTCTCCTACTTGTCTCCTTATTGAAAATGATATGGTTGGATTTATGAGTATATATAAGTAAACATCCATATTTATAGCATTACTAGATATATATTGCTTGAGAACATTTCCTCATTGTCAAATACGTAGATAGTACAAGATTGTTGTATACGAGACGATACACTGGCATGCAAAATTTTGTTGCCGCTCTTATGCAAGTCAGTGATTGCCGACGTAATTATCCATCTGGCCAACCGACATCTTCAGTAATTGCACCGAAACTCCACAGCAGAGGGGCCTCGATGAAAAGGTAGGCTCGATAAAATAATGGGTTTGTAAGCATTGACTGAGCTTGTTGGCAATCTCAAATCCTACAGCTAATGCATACCTGACTTGAACCACTTGAGGCGTAACATTTCATGGGGACACACGTGATAGCCGGATGGCGAGATTGCGTGCTCATATGGCGAGCAATAGCAACAGAGTCTATATAGACTTGCCGTCTCCGCAGCATGAGACCTGAAGTAAGAGACCTTCGACTGCAAAATAAAAAACACTCTAGAATAAGAGATATTTGTCTTTGATTTCCACTTCTCAAAAGTAAAAAGGGGAATGAAAAAAATGGGAGGCGAGAGACCCGTCAAATCCGTTGCCATTATTGGAGCTGGTGCCTCAGGTAAATTATATGCCCTGAACCCCCTTTGGCGTGGGTTTGTAGGCCTTTAGCTGACACACTGTATCAATTACTTCTGTATCAGGAGCAATCACAGCTGCCGCCTTAAAGGCAGAAAATTACTTTGACCGGATCCAAGTGTTTGAGAGGCGGGATGCTGCTGGCGGAACATGGTCAGCACTCCCCTCTTGCAGACACGCCGTGCCCTCCTTTTGCATTGTTACTTATGAAATCATGCTGATCTATGGTATATATCAACAGGATATTTGATCCAAACCCTGGTCCGGAACTGCCTATTGAGCCGGGAAAACTGCCACCAGAGATAGACCCGCCACTGAGTATCCCCAACCATCTCCCGAGGATCACCGCTCCATGTGAGCAGGAACGTTATGCACAGACGCCGGTCTACAACTCTTTAACGTGAGCAAATCTCGGAGAACAAGACAGGCATGGTGTGATGGAGTCAAGAAGCTGACGAGTGCATACTTAAAAATCGACCAACCTGAAGGACAAATGTTCCCGACATAGCCATGTGTTTCTCCGACGAGAGATTCTCCTACGGCCCATTCCCACCTCATCATGTGCCCCGGCAGTACCTGGAGAGCTATGTGGCCCGCCACAGACTCGACGAGCACCTTGTGCTGAACACCACCGTCGAAGACGTATCTAGGATACCGCCGGCTCCCGGGACAAGCGGCGCCGAGCGGTGGGAGCTGACTCTTCGCAGGCATGATGTACTCCAGCGCGTCGACGTGTGGTGGACCGAGATATTTGACGCCGTGGTTATTGCCAACGGACACTACTCGGTTCCATATGTAAGAGCCCACCTCTTGCCCTTGGTCCCCACAATTCCCTATTTTCTTGGTCTCGAGTGCCAACACGTTTCACAACCAGATCGGTTAACAATAACACTCTTCAGATCCCTCACGTAGAAGGACTGGAAGCCTACACCAAGAAATTCCCCGACCGCGTGGTGCACTCCAAGTACTACCGCTCCCCCTCCGTCTACAAGAACCAGCGCGTCCTGACGATCGGCAACTCGGCCTCGGGGTGGGACATCATGAACGAGCTGACCACTACGGCCACCCTCCCCGTGCACAGCTCACGCCGCCACAAGTCCCCCTTTGAGGGCGACAGGCCGGGCCCAGGCATCGAGTGGAAGCCCGTCATCAGCCGGTACCGCGCCGACGACGGCACGATCGAGTTCGAGGACGGGACGGCGCTCGAGGTCGACAGGGTCATCTACTGCACGGGCTACCGCCCCAGCTACCCGTTCTGGAACACCGCGAGGAACGGGCGGCCCATGTACGACTACGAGGCTGGGAAGCTGGTCAGCACCTACTGGCACACGTTCTTCTCCGACTTCACCACGACGCTGGCCATTGTGGGCATCCAGAAGGCGCTCACGTTTCGCAGCTTCGAGTACCAGGCCGTGGCGGTGGCGAGGCTGTTTGCAGGGCGGAACGCCCTGCCGCTGCCGCCTGTGGAGGAGATGCGCAGGTGGGAGGCGGAGAGGCTGGACTGGGTGAGGAAGGGGGGCACGGGGCGTAAGTTTCATGATATCGAGAGCATGCCTGGGCGCCCGCGGCTGGGCGGGGATACACTGGTGTTTCTTGGGTTTCTGTATAGCATGGCTGGGCTGGGCACGCTGAAGGGGGATGGCAGGATACCTCCTGTGTTGAGTGAAGAGGTTCTGTATGCGCTGAGGAATGTTCACAAGTATCCGATGCCAGGAGAGGATTCAGAGGAGGAGCAGATGATTCAAGGCGATGGAGAGCAGAATGAACAGAATGAGTGGGTGATGGTGGCCAGCAGCAGAGATTGACGGAGGTTGAATAGAGCCTTGACACAAAGACGGTATATTTGGAGACAGGAAGGACTAGCAACACAAATCACTTGAACAATACACACCAGAATAAGTTTTTTCAACCTCATCCGACGACTAGATAGTTTGGTATGCACGCTGTGTGGTATATATTTACAGATCTAAAATAATACGAGGCAGAGAAAAAGTGAACAATCATCAATCCTAAACCATCTTCTTGCTTAATTTAGAGGTTGGCAGCGCGGAAGACCCTGGAGCGCTTCCACGAGGGGACAGCCGCAGCATCGCTGGAGTATCCACCATAGGACGAGGCAGCGCCCTGGGACGACTGCGAACCAGAAGACCCCCAGGTCGACGAGCCGCTGCCAGGGAAGCCAGAAGACTGCGAGCCAGAGGGGCCCCAGGTCGGGGAGCCGCCCCCGTAGCCGCCGCTGGAGGCGCCTGCAGAGGACTCAGAACCGGAAGAGCCCCAGGTGGACGAGGAGCCACTGCTGCCGGAAGCCTGGGATGCTGACGAGCCGTAAGAGCCAGAGCCGGTGCTGGAGCCGGTGGTGGGAGAGCCCGAGGAGGAAGAGCCAGATGAGCCGGTAGTGCCAGAGGGAGAAGAGATGGAAGAGGAGGATGCGGCCGAGCCAGAAGAGGAGACAGCAGCAGCGGCAGAGGAAGTAGTAGTGGAGGAGGTGTCGCCAGAGTCGACGACAGAGAGGGTGGAGAAGTCATACGAGGGAATCTGGATTGTGCCGACCTCCCAGGTGATACCACCGTCGCTGGTGGACATGGTAGCCTCGACATCGGTGCCCAGGGCGAGGGTGTCGATGTAGCCGGCATAGGCAGAGCTGAGGATGATGGAGACGTTACTCCAGGTGTGGGCAGGGACAGTGCCGCAGTTCTCCTCGGCGCACTCGACGGCGGAACCCCAGCCCTCGGCCTTGCCGTCGCTGGTGGACAGCGTGGAGACGATGGTGCCGTCCACGATGACGTCCTGCGTGTAGTTTCCGGTGGCGTCGTCGTACAGGTAGTGGAAGGTCACGGCGGTGCCGGCGGAGGCGGTCGACCCAGAGGCCTGGATGGGTTCCTGGGTGGTGGAGCTGGTCGAGACGAGCGTGTAGGCGTACAGGCTCCAGTCCGACGAGTCGTAGTTCTCAGCAATCGACTGGATCAGGTCGCCGTTGGAGGTGCCCATGCCGACCCAGAGCGACAGGTCGCCCGAGTTGTCGCTGGGCACATCGGGCAGCGTGAGGGTCGCCCAGGACTCGACGATGTAGGTATCGGACGAGGTAGGACCGGTGCTGAAGGCTGGGCCATTAGCGGCCTGGACCTTGGCGACGGCGAGGGCAGCCGCCAGGGCAGAAAGGGCGTTGCGTGAGAAAGGCATCTTTGTATGCGTGTGAATGATTGTATATCGTCGGCACTGCCAGTAATGAATGTGAAGAAAACAAATGGCTACAAGAAAAGAAAGAAGAAATAAAGAGAGACTTTTTAGTTGAGATGGTTGAGAGTTGTGCGTGGGCCAGGACAGACCAGATCAAGAGGAGAACGAACTGTAAAGTATATACTTACGACAGTCACCCAACAACATCAAACTTTGGCCAGGCTCCATCCAGACCAATACTTACCACACACATGGAACTCACCTCGTCATTCATGCTGTTCTCCCCGAACTGCCGGATCCCAGTACACCCGAGAGCTTCGCGCCCTAGACGAGGTTCTTTCCTTCCAACCCCCAACTCCCCCTGACATCGTCGCCATGTTCATCCATAATTACATGGCACAGCCTTAGCGCTGATCGTCGTCAAGCTGAAGCAGCTCGTGAGTTGTTCTGTCGAATCCGTCTCGGACACAGAGCCGCAGCGTATGCAAAGTTTGGGTTGGTGGGGCCCAGCCCTTCAAAACGAAACAAATCGCCTGTTGCTTGTCCGCCCCTGTAATCTCGCCTTGAAACATACTTCACCAAGGGTCCTAGATTGGTGGAAATTTGTTCCATAGGAGGAAGAAACATGCCACAACTCGCCCCGTGTTATGGGACACGAGATCCAAGAAGCTTCTTTGTGCTTTCTTTTCGACTAAATCTCCGGCAATTATGAAAACGATAATTGCCGAAGGAGCGAAGAGGTCACCTGTACAGTACTGAAGAATTGTAAAAGAGCAAGTTACCTGTAAGCATAATAATTTGACAGCTATCAGTTCATAGACCCATGGATGAATAGTAATTAGGTATTGAGTTGTATTGCGAGACAGATATAGGGTGTTGGTTAACCGTTGTCAATGCTGGCCACGATGGATCGGATGGGCAGGACCACTTGTATGGCGGTGATTCAGTGAGCCAGTGTGCATTGATCCAGTCTGGAGATTTAGAAATACATGGTAATTACTATGCATAAGGAACGCACTCAAAATGGACTGCAACGTTTTGTGGGAGGACCAGTGACTTACCAGCCTGTGCATGCGTGGGACGCTCCTGTCCTGCCTTTCCTAGATAGTTTCATCGAACCTGGATTGCTCTAGCCTCTTTCCCTCCCTCCTTTAGAATAGGCATGCCGGCGCTCTTATGTCTTGAACGTTCAAGAGAACCTAGCTCTTTGCGTAATTGTTGAGAAACAGCTGGCGCGGCAACACTACTCTCATAGTATAACATCTCTGGCTTCCGAAACAGTAGGCGACTGGCAGGGTGTTCAGGCAGTACCGAGCTTCTGGAACAAATATGAATTTCATAATTAAGGAAACGCATTGTGGCAGAACAGGAGACATGGCACTAATCATTACTCGTCCATTATCCGCCAGCTTGCGTTTACATTACTTAAGTAGTCTTGCTATAATTCTATTAACTTCGAAAATATATTATACAAACTAAAGCTAATAGTCAATTGCAGATTTTAGGACTATTCAAGAAAGAATGTACATCTTATTATTCTGTGGATCAAAATTACTCTGGTACAAAGAGTGAACTATATAACAAACTTATTTTTGGGATTGGGTAATCCATGTGGGTCCTGTGGCGCAGCGGTTAGCGCAACAGCTTTACATAGATTTCGCTGGAGGTCGTTAGTTCGAATCTAACCTGGATCAATATTTTTTTCTTTTGGGGGGAAGAGGTGGAAAGGGGCGCGGTTGTGATAATGAACTTGCTGAATTTCTTTCTCCTTTGTCTTCAATTATCTTCCCCTTTTGGATTATTTGAGTTATAAAATATTTAAGTAGGTGGTAAATAGCCCAGCTGTCAACAGGGCAGCAAGCTTTCGTAGAAGGCTATATATAAACGGACTTTGTAAACGACTCTTCATTTTTACAACATTGGGAGCAGTGAAACACTAAGACAAAAACCTTGTTGTTCCCTATTTAGTCTTGGGCTTAAAAAGCGCTGGAGCACGACTTTCACGTCATGATTTGAGTTCTCTAATTAATTGCATTCTATTGCCGTTTTTTTATACTGGCACGCCAGCAGGAATGGCAGAGGTGCCCGCCACTGCCAGAACGAGTCCCGTTTGCCCCCGTTCCGCCGCCGCCAGCTTCCGCAGCGGAAAGCACCAGTCTTTCTGTTATCGAAAAGGCCGAGCTGTCGGCCGAAACGCCACAGGATGTCATACACCAGCTTATTGACCTCCTAGAGGAAATATTGATAGATATTGGGAATATAGCCACGATTAATAAAGGCACTGTGCACTCGAGATTATACTTCAAGTGCAGTATGCAGTACGGTATGGCGAATGAAGTCACCCACTTCTACGCCAAGCAACTCGCCGCAAGTCTTTCTTCCAAGTGGTACAACATTGGAAGAGCCCCTTTTTCGCGTGGCTTAAGGAGAAACGCGACAAGCTCTGGAGGCCTGAGCTGGTAACCGCAGAGAATGTGGCATCGAAGCTTGTCCGGCGGACTCTGATCAAGGAACTGTGAACAGTACTGGGCTCTTGAAATACTTAGTAATTAGCAAGGTGGATTTTCAATACAATAAGATTGTGAGGCAAGGCTTTCTCAGCAGGTTCCATGGGGCATTATGTTTCCCCACCGCTCAACCTATGTCTTTTTCCATATTTAAACACATCTCCAAAATTTAATTCAAAGGTTGAAATTATCATTGATGATATTGTCATCATCAAAATGGCGCTTGATGATTACCCTGAAGTCAGGTCTTGACTGGATTTTTTTTTTTAAAAAAGAAAAAGAAAAAAAAAAACTGAGCGCTCCTTGCGCAAGACGCGTTGACTTGGTGTGCCAACAATGCGATCAACACAGACCTCGGGCTATGAGCAGATTGAGAGGCCGAATAGTTGTTCAAGTGTACTTGAGTACTTAGCAGTCATATGGGCAAAGCTTTGAGCAATTAATTGGAGATGGAACCCGTAGTGCACACAATTTTTGGAAGGCACGAGGGAGGTCCGCGATGGCGTCAACGCTATGTGAGGTCGTTCATTCCTTCAGCAGTGCTTCGGCAATGTATGCTAAGTCGACTCTGCGCATTTGCCATGATCTTTTCTTCCTCAAGAGAGAAGGAGCATGCCTACGCTGCGTCTCTCCGATCTTGGAAAGTAACAAAAAATTTACCACTCTTCTCTTCTTGTCTTTCTCTCCAGAGATTTCAACAAGATCGTGAAGCACGAAGACCCTAGGGCCTGGAGATTTGTGTACATATCATGCGTAATAGATCCTATTCAATAAGAATACTTTCAAAATGAGAAGAGAAAAGCGTAGGAAAGGAAAGCGGTCTTTTGATCTGCCTCCTCCTCTTACTCCTCCTGCTTCAGGTCCTCCTGCTTCAGCTCCTGTTCCTGGCAATCCTTCTCCTGGCCATACTGCTCCTGGCCGTACTGCTCCTGGCCATATTGCTCCTCGCCCTCCTCCTCCTCGGTGGGCATGGGCGCGCACCCGGCGCAGGGATTGACAGCGGCAGCCTCGCGCGCCGCGCGCTTCTTGGCCCGGCGTCGGGCCGACTTGGATGTACCCGCGAACTAATTACTCTCAAGTCAGCTTGCCAAGTTTCAGAGGAGACTTCGACTGTGTAGCGGCGACTATGACCGGGATTATACTGGGAACGCAGGGAGGTGCCTTGTGGAAGTCGTTGGGTAAGGACGGGGGTGGCTTACGGGTACGCCCGGCTTGGGCTTCTTCTATAGTCCTGAGTCAGCTCATAATCACTTACTATTCGACGCAGGGACTGTTGCTTGGTTACCTTCTTCTCGCCCTCGCCCTCCTCCTCCTCATCGGCCCTCTGCACAATGTATTAGATCCAAGTACAGATACACAAAATGGGGGCTGATGCCGGTTGAGGACGTATGCGATTCGGCAGACATACTCTCTTGGTGCCCCTGGGGCCACGCCGGCGGCGTCGACAACAGCACCGCCTAAGGCGCCAGTGAGGGCGGCGCGCATGATAGCCTCTTTCTGCGCCTCCGTCACCCCATGGATGGTAGTGGTGGTGACAACTACATACTGATTAGCATATCATTCTATAAGCTAAGTAATCAGGCTTTGTCCTCCTACAGGGTTATAGGCTTACCGACGGTTTGGTTCGGGTTGGGCCCGTGGCCCGTGGCATCAGTGTTCTCGGGAGCCATCTTGACTGGTTTGTTGCTACCCCATACGTTTAAACCATGAGTACTAGCACCCTAGACGAACACAGAGGCTGTACCTACGTGTGAGGGTCTATGTTGATGGGTCACAGACATACCAGTCAGTCATTCTGGGTGCTACAGCAGGACAAGGAGGCAGGCTGGAATTGCAGACTTACGGACGACGGTGAAGATGGGTGATTGAACTATATGCCATACGGTCAGCAACCAGTCATAGTCATTAGGCGAAGGGTGCCAGTTTGGCTGTGTCTTGGATGGACTCGTGAGCTCCGTGATTCTGAGGCTGCTGCCTGAGCAATGGGCGTGCATCAAGCGAGCGCACCCACGTCCAAACGGCGGTTGGATTGGGACAAAGAATGATCGGATGACAATCAGAGAACAAGATAGGTGGGGACAGCAGAGGAATACATGCGATGCAGTCGCAGCTGCTTGTACTTACGGCAAGACTGTGTAATTACCGTGAATGGTGAAGGAAGGGAGGAAAGAAGAAGGCTGGAGAGCTCGACGCAGCTTTGAACCGCTAGCTTCGAGATGGTGTGTGGTCAGGGAATGGTGCGGCCCAGCCCTGCAGCCCCAGCATCGAGGGTTTGGGTTACAGCGAGGGAATGCACCTCTGTGCGACGCGACATGGTCACGGGATTTAGCAACGCCACGGGCGCATCACTTTGATAGGCTCTCCTTGTCCTGTCGATCGTCAATCGGGCACGCAATAGCCTGAGCCGTCTACAGTATGTATATATAGTACTCAACCGATGCGCGTGTTTTGATGCTGGACGGGAGACCCTCACATACTTACTCCCTAGATAATGGTCCAAAGCCTGGGGAGAGAGTTCCATGACAACCTTCATCATGTCAATGCTTTTCCTCAATTAGCAAACCTACATGCTCCAGAAGCTCAATAACAATTTGATGCCCATAGGTCACCACGGTAACCCCTTGCTTTTCAACACCAGCGACAACGCCCTCTGCCCCAAACAAGAAGCCTCCTTCCCCTCCTCAGATCTTCTCGTTCGGCCCTGCAATCAACATCTTGATGGCGTTTCCTTCCAGCACCTTCTCGAATGCCTTTTCTGCCTCCTCGAACGGCACCTGGCCGGAGATGAGCTTCTTCACGTTGATCTTGCCGCTCGCGACCAGCTCCACCGCCAGCTTGTAGTCACCGCTGTTGTACCGGAACGAACCGTACGCCGCCGCCTCCTTGATGGCAAAGGCCATGATGGGGAAGGTGATGTCTGCCTTGCCCATGCCTCCCTGGACGTAGGTGCCGCCGACCTTGAGGGTGTGGATCGAGGCCTGGATGCTGGGCTCGGCGCCAGACGCGTCGATGACCACGTCGGCGCCGTCGGGCAGGCCGCACGACGCCTTGATGTTGGCGGCGTTCTCCTCGGCGCTGACACGCTGCGACAGGTACGTGTGCGTGGCGCAGAAGTCCCTGGCAAAGTCCAGCTTGGACGGGACAATGTCGACCTGCACGACGGTGCTCGCGCCGTAGGCCTTGGCGACGGCACCGCACAGCAGGCCCACGGGCCCGGCGCCCATGACCACGACGCTCTGGCCGGGCTGGACCTTGGCCTGGCGGACAATGTGCACGCCAACGGCGGTGGGCTCGAGCAGGGCGCCCTCCTGCAGCGACACGTTCTCAGGCAGCTTGTAGCAGAAATCCTCGGGGGCGGCGTAGAACCCAGTCAGGGTGCCGTGGACGGGCGGGGTGGCGGCGAAGACCATCTTCGTGCACAGGTTGTACTTGCCGCGCAGGCAGTGCTCGCAGCGGCGGCACGGGTAGCCCGGCTCGACGGCGACGCGGTCGCCCACCTTGAGGCTGGTGACGGCCTCGCCCACCTGGGCGACGACGCCGGCGGACTCGTGGCCTAGCACCATGGGCTCCTTGACGATAAAGGAACCGATGCCGCCATGTTGCCAGTAATGCACGTCGGAGCCGCAGATGCCGGTCCAGGAGACCGAGATGAGCACCTCGTGGGGGAGCTGAGCTTGGGGACAGGGCGCTCGGCGTAGCCCACGTCCTTGGGCTTGTTGAGGATGAAGGAGAGATTCTAATGATGGGATCAGTCACTTATACCATAAGTACATGAAGCGTCAGCGGCAGGAGGTTCATCTTACAGATTTGCCCTCCATTTTCATATAATGTTTCCCTGCGCCAGTCTGTAGTAGTCACTGTGAGACGCAGCTTCTCAGTGGATCCCTATGACGTGATGGTGGTTGATGTTCAGGTGCGCAACAAACGAGGAGGCAAAAGGGAGAGAGAGAAGAAGAAGAGCAGCGGTGCACCGTGGGTATAGAATGTATTATTTAGAGATTTCAACTCGACCGATTTAAGATGTTATTGTTTGCCCCAGGTCTTGGACTGCTCGTTCGTTGTACAAGAACGATGAGAGCGGGAGAGAGAGCCTGCCCCTCCATAAAGGATCCCCGTGCCTGCGGGGCTGTCGCAGGGTTGTGCCCCCCACCGTTAGAGCAGTGGTTAAAGTCGCCTGGAGAGCCGCCTAAGTAGCTGCAACCCCTGGAGACCCGCCCAGGGCGGTTCACAGCAAACTCTTTGCGCTGTTGTCCAGGGCATTTACCCGCTCCAATCGTCTTCGAGCCCACTGAGTCCCGCCGCTGCGGGTAACTTAGCGCAGCTGGGTCGAGTGTCGTCCGCCCTACAGTAGAATCCTACCTGGTACAACAGTTGCTCAGGATCAGGGGCACAACAGTCCGTGTCTCTCTGCTGAGGATCACGCCGCGGCCACGTGAAATTGCTGTCTACAGTAGCCTTTGTCCCGGGGATACCTCTTTTGTAACAAGACCGGGTTAGGAGATTCTGGTCCCCTCTTTTGGTTCAGCCGGTTGCAGAATAGTTGAATGACCCGGTGATATGGACAAAAGGTTATGTATGAGGCATCTCATTTGTGCTCACTCTTGACCCTACGAGTTCCAGATAGACGGCTGCTAATTGAATTCCGTGGTGTGATTGTAATTGGATCTAATAATCTAACAGGCCTGTACTGGAAGGGTTGACATGTTCACCGGCTCCAAGAAGCAGTATCTGTATTCATCCTCTGAATACTGTGATGCGTACTGAGTAATTAGGATCCCTCTGCTAATGCAACTCAGATATAAAGAGAGTGAGCCAGTGAGTGCACTGCCTCTGCATCAACTCATCAAGGTGCTTGTCTTGTCTGAATACAGGAACCGGGAAATGAGAAACAAGAAACCATAGCAACTCTATCAGCATATAACATTAATGAGCATGGAGCAAGAAGCCATTGATACCAGAGCATACTTTATTAAAACTACAAACACTAATGATTCACCAAAAACAGATAGCCCTACTCCTCACTCAAGACTGAGCTCACTTGCTTCCGACACTAGACATCGATCAAGCAGCAGCCCAAGCTTTCTATTTAGTTCTTTGTCTGGCTATGCATTAGATAAATAGCACACAAGGTCTACTGTTAGTAGGGTGTAGCCATTATAGTGAAGCTAGGCCCTGACCTATAGGACAATCCGACCGCCCCTCCACAACACTACTTTCAAGGCTATGAATTGTTGTGCACATGTGGTTAGAACATAGATAAGCCAATAGATAGCAATCCGATCTGTTTATAATAATAAAAGCTGAGAAGAGAAGAGGCGTGAATGGAGACGTCAATGCAGAGGCAGCAGGGTCAGGTAGCTAGCATTGATCTGCATAAAGCCTCATGTATCGCCTTTATATACTTCCTCCAAAGGATAGAAGATAATGAATATTTGCATTTTTCTGCTTGTCATTCAGTGAAGTTGTAAAATACAAAACCCAATGGCAAAGATATCTGGGGGTAGAAAAAAATAAGAAGGAAAGAAAAAAAAAGAATCGAAGTATCGACGGGAATTGAGCCCGACGTGGGGGTCGAACTGAGGATTTTGTTAGAATCAGACATCAACCAGATGATGTGAAAGAATGGTAACATACCCCACAACCTTGAGATTTCAGAATCGGAAACTCTGTAAGAGTCTCACGCTCTACCGATTGAGCTAGCCGGGCGTCCAGAAGACGCGTTGGTTGAAAGTGCTTTGAGAAAAAAGTTTTATATCGTCAAGGTAGGGCGAAAGAAATTTTCTGCTTGCGGGTGCCCGGGATCCACTTCCTGGCACATGCCCAAGTTGGGCGGACTACTTCCTCAACTAAATACCCGCAAGGATACCAGTGCCAAATCTCAAATACGCTCGTAGTCAAGACTCTAGCCGAGGGCAGGATAGTACTGTAGTCTCGAGCCGGCGCTCTGGCATGTTCTGAGGTAATATGCTTGGCGCACCGTGAGTCCGGTATATGAGGAATTGGGCCACAGAGTTCTCAGTGTTCACGGCGGCCGCTAGTTTGGATCTACAGTACATATAAGTAGGCACCAGAAATGGATGTAAATATGTATATTGGAGCTTGTATTTCGAGATGGCACAACCGTGGTGACAGTCTGCGAGTCTCTGGACAAACCTATCAAAGATAAATTGACGCCATGACCGACGCGTCCCGGCTCTGCACACCAATGTGTGTGCTCTCTCTCTCTCTCTCCATCAAACTCCAGTGCCCTACTCTCGGCGTTATGAAGGGCAGACTTATTAAACATCCTCAACGCCCCAGAGACGGGAAAACATCACTGCTGTGTTTCCCCTAATAAAGTAGATCCAGCGTGGCATCCACTCCAGCGCGGTCACCCATGCCCGACCTCTCCTCGAATGCTCGCTCACCTGAGCTCGACCGCCAACTTCTAGGGCGGGAGTCCAGGTTGCGGTGGCAGAGTGAGAGGCATATGAGGTACTGGGAAAGCCAAGCGCTTCCGTGTGCCCGCATTGCAAGGATCTTTGAGAGGGAAAACAATCATCCCGGCACAAGTGATACTCTCTCGAGAACTCCTCCAGCCGCCACAGAGATGGCAATGCAGGACGTTTCCCCGTTGAGAGAGGCAGCCAGGGCGCAGGGTCGTCAACCTGGGGCGGAGGATTTTCCAAGACCTGACTGCGACCAGCTTCCAGGTCACGCCACGGGGGCGTGAGATCTTCCAGCAGGGAGTCAAGTCTCGGGTCCATCAACGTTCGTTACTTTTTTTTTTTTTTTTTTTTTTTCCTTCCCTCTTTGCCTCCTTTTCGTTTTTGGCGTGATTTGGCGAAAATGAGGTCTGCCTCTAGAATGGACGCGTGAGGGTCTCTCAGCGGGCAACCTGTCAGAGCTGGGAAGAGCTCGACGTCAGATTGCGTGCCGCTTCCAGGTCTCGCGCGTCTGTCCTCTCCAGAGGCACGGTGTAGTCGAACGGACGGGGGGATCGTCGACGTCGAAAATTCTTCGATTTGTCTTGTATCTGTTCTTGTCGGATACACACATGTCCCACTTCCAGGCGTGCGCACGAGGTCTTCCAGCGGGAACCAGACGGAGCATGGCGCTCAGACGGCTGACTGCGACCGCTTCCAGGTCGTGCGGGTTCCTTCCAGTTGGGATTTTCGGACGGACGGTGTCTCGACAGCCGGCTGAGCTCCTTTTTCTTTCTTCTTCTTTTTTTCTCCGGGTCGTACGGCCCTTGCGGCTTGAGAGAGGAAGCTCAGTCGGCGGAGACCGGGGGGGCACACGCTCAACGCATTCTCGAGCCTTTGAGAGGGCCTGAAGGCGATGCGGAGCGCGTGGTGGTTCTCGAAGCTCAACGCCACAGGGTCCGCAACGGGGGATGCGGAGAGGGCCGGCGGCGGAACTGAGAACGCAGAGAGGGTCGCGCGAGCTCCGGGGGGCGCACGGGAGCTGCAGGAGAGACCAGAGGCAGTTCGACTCTCAAAGCAGAGGACGTGGGTAATATTTATAACTTCTCCTTCGTGTTGTCCGTGTTTTGCTGTCAGTGCGTCTCAGCAGAGGTTTTTGGTTTTGGCTCCACCCGAGTTGTCTCAACACCATGTTCCACGTTTCAGACGTGCATGAGTCGACAGCACGTACAGCACGACGGTGAAACAATTGAGCCTGTGCAGCAGCATTCGGTGTTTTCAGTACTCATTGGCCTTGAATTTGAAACTATCTTACCCCCAAAACTTAGGGCCAGAATTTGATCAGGCTGTGGCTTGCTCTACGCAACACTCAGCTGCATGAAACCTTCCGAGTTGCCAGGCGGGGAGGTTGAGTGCTCCATGATTGATCGCAAGGAAAAGGGCCCTCAACATAGCCGGCTGGTAGTTGACGATGTTGGGCCTCATACGAGATGCGTCTGTCAGGAGGATCCACATCGAAGGGTGAGGGCATGGATTCAATCCGAAATGGAGACAACTTGCAAGGTTTGTGGTAGGATGGAAGACAGACCAAGACGGCAGTCTCGATAGGGGAGAGATTAAACGCAGAACACTTGGCTTTGGACACGAACAACCCACCCCTATAGACAATCGCCCTCCACTACTAGACGCCTCGAAGACCACGGCCATCCCTCTCAAGCACACTTCTACCTACATGTCAGCGGAGATGCCCTTCTTATACGCCGCCAGTGCTCTCTCGCGGCAGCCCTTGTGCTCGACAATGGCCTCTGGGTAGCCTCCCTTCTTCGCAATCGCCGCCGCCCCTCGCCCGTACGGATCGTGTATAGCCTTGCCTTCCACCTCCCTCAGCTCGGGAACCCACCTGCGGATGTACGCGCCGTCCGCGTCGAACTTCTCGCTCTGCAGCAGCGGGTTGAACACTCGGAAGTACGGCTGAGGGTCTACGCCGACCGACGCAGAGAAGCCCCAGCCGCCGTTGTTGGACGCGAAGTCGCCGTCGATGAGGTTCTCCATGAAGAATCGCTCGCCCATGCGCCAGTCGAGCAGGAGGTCTTTGCAGAGAAAGGAGGCCACAATCATCCTGCAGCGGTTGTGCATCCAGCCCATGTGCTGTACTTGTCTCACTGTCAAGATTCTCAGGTTAATCTTCTGGCAGGTGGATGATGCTGGAAGCATCTGCAAGCCGAGGGAATAGAATCTCTATCATAGAGAGAGAGAGGGAGGGAGAGAGAGGGGGAAACTGCTTACTGGCGGCATCAACGATGGGGAAGCCTGTGTGCCCCTGAGCCCAGGCCTTGAAGTGCTCTTTCTCATAAGACCACTCGATATTAGAATACTCGGGCTTGAAGGGTTTGTTCATGCTGGAGAGTGGTGTTGTCAGCCTTGTCTGGCACATCTCGTGGGCGAAATGACTTCTCCGGCTGCAGCATCCCCACGCTTACCAGACATATGGCCAGTTCACTAATACATGCTTGTAGAAGTCTCGCCATGCCACCTCGCTGATCCACGTCTGGATCCCCTGATTGCCGCCGTCCAGCTTTTTTGTCGAGTTACGGCCCCTCGCCGCCCTGATACACGCCCTGGCGCTGACGGTACCGCTGGCGAGGTGCACAGAGAGCGACGAGGTGTTGTTGGCCGCCGGGAAGTTGCGGTTTGCACCGTACGAGCTGATCCTCTCCTCGCAGAATTTCCCGAGCCGCTTGTATGCCTCGTGCTCTCCAGCCGGCCAGAGCGCTCGATACCTCTTCCCGTCCTCAGCCGAAAGCCTCTTGCCAGCAGGGGCCTCCGGTATAATACCACCAAACAGCTTTCCGAATTTTTGACGCGCCGTCTCAGGATTCCTCGCCGGTGCGTCAAGCTCCTCGAGCAGGTCCAGGTTCGTGTGGACGTGAGCGACCCAAGAGCGGAACCAGGGGGAATAGACGGCGTACTGTCTTCCCGCACCGGTCACCAGCTTGCTCGGCGGGACCACGCACGTGTCGTGAACAACCTCAAACGCCATGCCCTGATCCGCCAGCAGCCTCACGATGCGCGCCTCGCGCCGCAGCTCATCGACCTCGTACTCCATGTTGGCGAACAGATGCCTGGCGCCCCACTCCTCCATCAGGCCTGCGATCCTCGCCGGGACGTCCCTGCGCCGCTCCACCGTCTCGACGTGCAGCGGGATATCCAGTCTGTCCAGATCCGCCCTCAGCACCTCGAGCGTGCGCATCATGAAGTCGATGCGGATAGGGGCGGTGAGATGCGCCTCCCAGTCCTGTGGGCTGATGACAAACAGCCCGATGAGCGGCACGCCGGCTTCCTTTGCCCTGGCCGAGGCCAGAGACAGCGCCGTGTTGTCTGCTGTCCGCAGGTCCATCTTGAACCAGTGCACGGCGGCATTGCCGGCCTGGACCTTTCTGCGGGCTGCGGCCGTCTCCTGCTGGGCAGCCTGCAGCTGCTCAATGGGGCGCGGCAGCTTGTTCTCGCTGTACGCCAGAGCGCGGGCGTTGCTCATCTCGTGGGGATAATACTTGCGCAGCACAATGCCGTGCTCCTCAGCCTCCCTGTAGAAGGGGTGGGGGTCGGTAAGGGAGGAAGAGGTCTTGGCCTTCTTGACCGCTGTGCCGTTGGCGGGCGGTGCCTTGCGTTTGGAAGACATGTTGGCGGTTTAGGAAGCGAAAAGGGTCTCGCCGATCCTTACTGAGCGAGGTACTGATGACGACGACGACGAGAAGCAGCGCGAGAGACTCGCACACGAGAAGCGCATGAGTATTGATGTGAGGCTGGGGGCGCGGGAGGAGGAGGAGGACTACGAAAAGGACGAAAAGAGACCGAGACACCTACAGCAAAGACTTGCCTTCTTCCACAACAGCTCATCAGCCAATGCCCCTAGCCATCATAGTAGCCCGTACGGAGGACATGTCTCCCGATCTTGGTACCTTGCGTCATGGAACTCGAGATCGGTTTCTTGTACTGAGCATCCACAACTGACGGGCCCGCTAGTGCAGCGTTCTTCAGCGGTGTCTTCAGGGCATCCCTGCCCGCCACAAGCCCCTGTTCGCCCTGTTCGCGGCCCACTGACACACTACGCGACCCCCAAAGCATTTCTCAGCCCATGACTTTTCCATGAAGAATCACGTTCTTTATACAAGTATTCTGTCAACATGGTATGTCCATAGTATCTTTGGAATGACATTCCTCCCAAAGAGCCCCTTCTAAACCCCCCAAGTCTTTCATGGCCTACATTTCCTTTTGAGACTTGCTCGGAACCACCATACAAAATCATTGAGCTCGTCATCCGTCACCACCTACAGGTCGTCGAGTCCACAAACGTGCATCTCTGACCTGACCAAAGACTGAAAGGAAGGAAGCATGACATCCTCCAGCGAAAAGCCACCTTTATCTTCCGGGCTCATCATCGCACAAGGCATGGTTACAGTTCAGATCAGATTGAGGGAAACGTACTTATGTAAGCTGCAGTGGACTCGTTCCCGGATGCTGAAGTGGATTAACGGATGAGAAGGTAGGTATTAGGCGAGTTTCCTCGGCATTATATACGATGATGAATGGCCGCACCGCAGCATACTGTATAGTGGATCTCCGGTCCTAGGTAACTTGTCCATGGGCGTCATGAGGATGACGAACGCCCTGCACCTCGGGTTATTGGTGCTGCTGAGGTGCTGGCAGCCGCCATTAGGAGCAAATGCCGGCGTGTGGAAAATTTAAAGGCCGAACAGCGTTTACAAACGAGGGTGGTTTCGGAACCGACCCTCCAGTATACGTATCCCCAACAGCAAAGATGCTAATTTGAAAAGCCATACAAGCAAACAGGCCATCGACAAACTGTGTCTTCTTTGACGACGGAGTCTGGAGCTGGGACTTTCGTTGTAGTTGGCGCTTAACCACCGAGTCTCACCCGTTCCGACCAAGCCACTGCATACGCGCCAGCCAAGATCGCTGTGAATAACCGCGAGTATGTATCTCAGCAGCGTCTAATAATATTATAATTTCTTTGGCTTTTTCTCACCGCAGCTTTCTCGTGTGTTGCAGCCAGCGCGTATCGAAGGGCTGTCGGTCTGCTTCCGTTGAGAATGGGCGTTGTTTTGGGGGTGGAGAATAGAAGTGATAATTACAGGAGAGCGCTGGTTGCTGTTACAGACCAAGACAGTGGCCCAACCCTCTGGCCAACATGTCCACCGACTCCTGAGTGTGATGGACCCATTATCGGCATCTCAAAAAAGAGCCATGTCTGAATGGAACATAAGAATGTCTCCTGTTGACTTTTGCAGCACTTCATAACAGCTGAGATACCTTATACAGTTTCACCGTGCACCTTAAAGACTGGTTATTACCATCGCAAATATCCCTATACGCTTGAGAGCACGAAGAGGAACTCTTTATTTGAGCAAAGCATCTCAGCCATGCCTGCCTCACGGATCCAACCGCCTGACGCCAGGAAGAAGATGATAGCCACCTGGAACACCATAGTGGCGAGGACACCGAAAGGCCAATATCGTACGTTCTCATCTTTCAGCTCATCCCTTGATCAAAAACACTTCTGCTCATCAAAGGGGCTTGCTAAAAAGAAACCCTCCTGAACAGCTATCCTTCCCTCACCAACGCAGCGTGACTTGAACCAGTGCGCGACCTGGTTGCACCAAGAACTCAGCCGCAACAGCGTGCAGTACTACTTCTTTGGCGGGTTTGCCTGCCTCAGCATGGGGATGACGACGCGGACAGTCGCCAACATCGACATTGCGGTGCCCAGGGGCGCGGCCGGGTGTGGGACACTCGTCGACCTGTTCAGCACCGGCCCCTTTGTCAGACACGGCGACGACCACTATTACTTCTGGGTTGCGGGGGCAAGTTTGTCGAGGTGCACGGCGTCACGGCCGGGTGGCAGGCCTCTCCTGAGCTCACCGCGGCCAGGCTCATCAGGGTCGGGAGTGCCGAGAGCCCAGAGCTGCAGCTTTCCTTCCTCGAGCCGGCTGGTCTGCTGCGGCTGAAGCTGGTCTTGTGGGCGAGCGAGATGCGCCGGAGAAGTCCTCAGAGGGTGGGGGACATATTGGACATCACGTCGATCCGCGATCTGCTCGCCTCCAGCGTCACGGCGCAGAAGAGGCATGTGGACTTGCTGATCACGCTCGATGCGCAGATGAAGAAAGGTCTGGAGGACTGGATCAGAGAGTTTCGGGACTTGGCCGAGTGGCAGGCTGTGGATCCTTGGATCATCGTATCATGATGACTGCAGTCAAGGTTGGTTGGATGTTGGTAACATAACAATTTGGGTGCTGAAGTACATATATCCAGGTGCTCGGTTGCTGGTTGGGCTACACTTGATTGTAGGCCATTGGTGTGTTTTGTTTGGCCAGTTCACGGGATACAGATTTCCCACCAATCAGACTATCCAGCTGGGCATATAGCGAGACTGAAGAAAAAAAAAAAAAGCCAAATGGGAAGAGAAAGATAAAGTACTTGTAAAACCACTCATGAATCTGTGCAGCCTTGGTATATAAGTATGTACACAGCCTTTGTCAAGGTTAGGGGGCTGCAGAGTGTTGTCTAGAAATTAGTGCCGTGCGTTAGGGGTCAACTTAGGAGGTTAGCCGGTAACCCTTCTGTAGTGGCACCCTATAAAAATGCTATTGTAGCACAGGCCCCCTGTAAACACCCTGTCTCTATCCATTGAACACTGAGGGAATCATGAACATTGATGCCAGGTATGAAAAAGGTCCCTGGCTATGATTCATTGCATTGTCCTAGTCATGCTGGAGGGAAGAAAAGGAAGCTTCTTGATGAGCACAGAAGAATAGCCAGCAGCTATGAGCTAGGCTGTAAGTATCCATCCATCCATCCACTCATTCATCCGTGCCATGCATACAATGTCTTCACTGCCTTTCCTTGCCTTCAGTTGCGACGGGGACGGTAGAGATCGTCCGAACGGCCACGGCGGCGCTTCAGGCCGAGGGAGAGGGACCGCGAACGAGAGCGAGAACCAGAACGGGCACGCTTGTGGCCAGCGGCCGGGGCAGGAGCAGCAGCAGAAGCGCGATCACCGCCATCACCACCAGCAGCAGCAGGGGGAGGAGCAGCACGGGGCTGCTCACTGGTGCCCACCAGCTGACCCATGCAGAAGCCCTCGACATAGGCACGCGCCTGAACAGGGTCGTTCATGTCGACGCCCGAGCCGACAACCGGTCGCGAGGCGGGAGGGGCGACCTCGCCCTCGGCCTCCTCGACATCCTGCTCCTTCTCCTTGTCCTTCTTGGCGGCGGCCGCCTTCTTCTTGTTCTTGTTGTCGTTGGTGTTGTTGTTGGTGTTGTTCGCGACGTTGGCGCCACGGTATGGGACACCCCGACCGGCAAACATGGCGATAGGGTCGCCGACAGGCCAAGAACGCACGACCTCCAGGGCACGGCGGACCATAAAGTCCTCGGCGCTCTCGGCGTTGGTAAAGGCACCGCCGACGTCGGCGACGACGTCGCTGGCAAGGGTCTTGGTGGCGCTGATGGAGCAGCGGACCCTGCCGCCGTCCTCGGTGATCTCGACGGTCGGGTGGTGCAGGCCGCGGCGCTGGCACTCGTACGTGAGGTTGGCCATGGGCGGGGCGTTGGGCGGGGGCGTGATGGGTTGGTACAGCAGCTCGCCGAGGGCGTCGGAGAGGGTTTCGAACCTCGAGTTGTAGCTGTTGTAGTTCTTGACGTTGATCTTGCTGCTGCTGCTGTTGTCGTTGTTGATGTTGATGTCGGTGTCGGACGACCACGTCGACGAGAACGAGGGCGTATCACGAGCGGCGGCAGGACGAGACACGGTGGTGGTGGCAGCGGCGGAGGCGGGGCCAGGAGGGAGGGGACTGACGGGCCTGCGCTTCGAGACCACGTTGAGGGTCTCGTCGTTGAGCGAGAACGGCTCGATGGTTGTGCCGAGGTGGCGACGCACGTTGGCTGCGAAGCGCTCCTGGGCGGTGGTGGTGTTGTCGACGGCGGCGGGGGAGCTCGGCGCCGCTGTTGTTGCTGCGCGTGGGCACAGCTGCTGGCGTGGTGGTGGTTGGACCGTCTTTGAGCAGAAGAAGTGTTAGTCAGAGGGAGGTTGTTGATGTAGTTGTGGCTGATGCTGATTGCTAATGGAGTAGTTTGTTTACCACAGCAGGGGGACGGTGTGGACGCGTTCAAGGAGGGGATCGCGAGAAGGAATGGAGGGGAGGAATTGAAGAAGGGACTGGCCAAGGCATCGAGAGAGGGATGGGTGGTGAACAATACATACTGTCGCCAGGTGGGATTTCGCCCTCCTCTAGCTCAGAGGACATGATGACACCGTCGTCATTCTTCTCCTGCTTGATGTTGCTCATGTCTGTTGTCGAAGCAGTGTCAGTGCTGTGCATAGGGCTATTGAGGAAATTCTCGGCATCAATAGTCGAAATACTTACTGAAAACAATGTCTGTATCGACGACAAAATGGCACAATTGAAGAGGATAGGTGGAGAGAAATGTGGGAGAAGAGGAAGGTTGACAGAAGGGGCCTGTTTGTCGTCGAAAGAGAAAAGAGGCAAAAGGAGGGACCTCGAGTTGGGGAGAGCAGGAAGTGGGTGATTTTTGTTTGCAGCAGATTGTCCAAAAAGATTCAGTCATCTGATCTTTTGCACATCAGCAGCAGCCCAGATCCAGAAAAAAAACCAAAAAACCTATAGACAGCCACTGTGAAATTTTACAGTGTTATGGGTCATTCAATCTTGACCCTGCCCAGCCCATCTCATCCAGCAAACCCCTCTGAGATATCTCCAGCTAATTCATCAATCCCTCCATCTCCTCTCCCTTCTCCCACCTGAGAATATTCTTCACCTGGGCCTCATACCACGCAGTAAAGATATCCTTCTCAGCATATCCTGTGTGTGGTGTGAGCAGCACCTGGCTCCTCCCCTCCACCCCCAATTTGTCGTCCTCCACGGGCTGGCAGCAGGCAGGGGCTCAATCTCAAAGACATCCAGGCCAGCAGCCCTGATCCTGCCCTGCTTCAGCACCCCCAGCAGGTCCTCCTCCACCACAATAGGCCCCCTGCTCGTGTTGATAAAGATGGCGTCCTTCTTCATCCGGCCCAGGTCATCCGCAGTGACCAAGCCCCGCGACCGGTCCGACAGCACAACGTGCACGCTCAGCACGTCCGCCGAGGAGAACAGCTCCTCCCGGCTGACAGCCACAAAGGCCCCCGCCTCGAGCCCCGCGGCCCGCGCCTGCTCGTCCGCCTTGTCCTGCGTGAGGTTCGGGCTCCAGGCCACAACGCGCATCCCAAAGGCGCCCTGCATGATCTTGGCCACCGCAAGCCCGAGCCTGCCCAGCCCCAGCACGCCCAGCGTCCTCCCCGCCAGCGGCACGGCGACGCCCGACTGCCACCCGCCGGCCTTGACGGAGGCGTCGTCGGGGGAGCAGGTTGCGGGCTAGGGCGAGTATCAGGGCGACGCAGTGGTGCGTGATGCTCTCGCCTGAGGACGGGGCGCCCGCCACGGGGACGCCTGCCTCGCGGAGGGCGGCGAGGTCGAGGCCTTTGTTGCGGAGGCCCGTGGTGAGGAGGAGCTTCAGGTTGGGCAGCCTGGCGATGAGGCCGCGGGGGATGGGGGTGCGCTCCCTCATTGTGCCTGCAAGTAATAGTTAACGATGATATCTAGTTGGGATGAGACAAGAGGTATGGGAATATTATCTTCTTTCGTACAAATAATAGGAAAGGGCTCGAGCCGGGCGACGAGCTTGTCCTTCTCATCCTGAGGTGTGTCTGCGTGGTTGAACGGGAGAAGAGTGTCACCGAAAATGGTTACTTGAAACTTGCTCGGATCGAGTTTCTGAAAGATGGGCTTTGCGAAGCCCTGGTAGTCGTCGAGAACAGCAACTTTGACAGCGTTTGCCATGTTGGATCGTGTGTGTGCGCGCTTCAGGAAGGTGAGTATTCGTCAAGACAAGATACTTAAGCTCGAGATTTGTAGAAAAGAGTGTCGTGTCTCTCTGGCACGTGTGTAAGTGTGTAGCTGTGTGTTTTATCTCGGATCATCGCAGAAAAGAGTGAGTATCCTTATGTGGCAGAACAGTCACCAGCCTCAACACGGCGATGTCGTCAACCCTCTGCCCCGCACTGAAGTGGATAATACATTTGGGCCCCGCGAACGGGGATCGTCTCCCGGATCTGCGATTACCCGAACCGCCCCCACACAAGCCGTCTTGGTGCTGGTAGTGGTGGTGGTGGGTGGCTGTAGTACTCCTGTAAGTGGTGAGGGGTGGAGTGGAGCTGGTTTTTTCTTATAAAGTGTTCTTTTGACGGCATTGTGCATAGTCGCGTGTGCATGTATTGTGTATGTGCCGTGAAGAAGGGAGGAGGACGGCCAGGGTATCGATTTTGGTACGGGAGAGAAAAAGAGAGAAAATGTGAGCTCTGCAGAACAGGCCAATAAAAGGAAGGGGGAAAAAAAAGACATGCCAACACACATACAAATATATGTATACCCAAGCGAGGGCTTGTCAAGCAGATGCTGGCAGGAAAGAATGATGTTGAGCCGAAACGATCAAACAATAACAGTGTACACCTGTGAGACGCTGAGACACCTCCGCACCAAAGAATGAAACCGAAAGCAACGCTCCCCCTTCCCAGACGAATCAAAAGACAACACAACCCCACCAAACTCAAAGACGATATCGCTCTCATATCCCATGTGCACTCCATGCGGCGCCCATGTTACCTCCGCTCTCCATCACCGTCTGGCCCCAGTCCGCCCAGTTGAAATCATCATTCATATCGATGTCGATATTATCTTCTGGATGCAGTCCCTCGCCCGGGCCACCGACGAGCGGGAAGCCAAGCATGGGCGTCGAGGCCTGGGCTGCCTGCCCCCGCCACCGCCCGGTGTCGCACTCACCGGCCCGCTGTTGCTCCCCGTGGCAGATGGCGTCGTCCCGAACGAGCTCGAGGTGGTGGGCGTGTCGTTCCACAGCCACGGCGGGATGTTGCCCTCGACCCTGAGCGCGTCCAGCAGCGGCGTGGCCTGCATGCCGGAACCCGCCGCCACGGTGCTCGCAGGCCGCTGATTAGTGTTGTTGTTGTTGTTGTTGTTGTTGTTGTTGTTGTTGTTACTGTTGTTGGCGAAACTGTTGAGGGTGGCGTCCTGCCGTGGGATGTCTCCGCCGCCGCCCATAAATGGGAACCCACCGATGCTCGTCGTCGCGCGTGCGAGGTCCTGGTATCCCGGCGCGAAGGCGATCGGCCACATGTTTTGGGGCAAGAAGTGTGGGCTGCTCACGATATCCTCCACCTGGCTCATCATATGCGCGTCTTGCAGGTCTGGTCGCTGCGCAGATCCGCCGCTCGCGTCCATGTTGTTATTATTGTTGATTGTCAGTGGCTTCCCATTCATCAGCGCACTGCCCCTCTGGCCGGTGACTTGCGCTGGCGTGAACGGCCGCTGTTGTTGGTTCAGCAGCTCTGGAGGTAAAGGCGGCGCGTTGACCAGCTTGCGCCACCGCTCGAGGGCGATCGCGCTCTTGACAGACCCAGGCATGGCCGCAAAGCTGAGCGGGACCGGCGCCTTGCTCCGCTCCTGGATCTCGAGCTGTGTCGCCGCGTCTGGATCGGCCTTGATCCTCGCAATCTCCGTTTCGCGGTGCTTCCTGGCCTTGAGGTAGATCTTCTTCAGCGGTAGCCACATAGACTGGTGCCCGGCGATGCGCTCCAGATCGTCCGGCGACGGGCTGGCGAAGACAGAGTTGAGAGCTGTCCAGGCGCGCTCGACCCCGGCGGCCCAGGGGAGGCGGGCAACCTCCATGAGCACGTAGGCCACTGCGTGCCACTGCGTGTACGTCTGGAAGAGCCACTTCCACTGTCTCGACCTCGGGTCCGAGTTGAGCTGGTGGTTGTACTCGAAGATCTCGGTGGCGGCGGTGAAGATGCGCTCTCGTATCTCGTCGGACAGCACCTGGCCGTCGGCACCTGGCAGGAGCACCGGCTGGTAGATGACGAGCGTCATCTTGGCCACGATGACGCGCGCGATGTTGGCGGCGGTCCAGAGCTGGGCATTGCACGACGTCGAGGCGTCCTTGAAATACTTTTCCTCGACGTTCTCGTAGATGGCCCTGACCATGCTCTCGCGCTCCTCCAGCGAGGTGGCTACGTCTCGCGGGCACAGCACGGGCGAGGCCGACGAGACCACATATAAGCGTCGGGCGGCGGCGCAGACTTCGTATCGTATCAGGGAGAAGGTCATATCCGTCGCGCCCTGTCGGGCCTGCGGCATCTCTGTCGTCTCGTCTGTGAGGTCCGTGTCGTTGATGTTGAGCGGGAGTTCGGTGTCAAATGTCTTGTCCGAAATGGTAAGCTCGGTCCCTTGGTCCTCTGCCGACCGCAGATCTAGAATACACAGCGCCCAGAAGAGCCTTCGTCGCATCTCGATCTCCAGAGGGGTCAGCCCGGGAAGATACATGCCGTCGCGGTGGAGGCCCATAGACTGTCCGATCCGGATAGCAAGACCTGTCAGGGTCCAGCAGAACCTGGTATCATCGTGGCGCCTGACGAGGACGAGGAACACGATAAAGGCCTGAAGCACCACCAGCTCGGAGGTGGTGATGAAATTGGCCCTGGCGAGGGCCTGCTCCAGGGCGAACCTGTACTTGCTTATGAGCTCATCACGCTCGACGCCGAAGTTTGTTTGCACCTGCAGCTGTCAGTCAGGGTTACACAGCAGGAATTGTTCTTGTGTGTAGGTGTGTGTAGGTGTGTATGCTCACATCAGCCGCGTCTATCGAGGTGATAGCGGCAAAGTAGATCGCAAACATGAGACACTCGTTGGCCGCGCCGATATTATCGAGATTTTTCCTCGTCTCCTTGACCAGCTTGTCGACGGTCGGCACGTGTATCACCTTGACGATAGGGTCCACGTTCTCCTGGTACAGCTGCCACATGTAGGGTATCTGCGATGGAAGGGGGTGGAGTGCCCTCAGGTCGACGTCGGCTGACCTGTATCCGAAAATGAACGCGTGGTGATCACCGCGGCTGCGTTCCGTGGCTGCAGCCGCGGGGCTCTCGTCGTCAGAAACATCAGACTCCCCGTCCGTCAGCCGCTGCGTCTCGTTCCGTATCTCGTCAAGCTGTTGCCGTCTCCCTGATTAGCTTTCCCTTGTCAAGAGCCTAGTAGCAAAAAGGATTGCGCGGAGCTATAGCAGCAGGCGTCCTTGTCAGCACAGACTGACCTCGTCTGTGATCTTGGACCAGAACACGCTGCTGACGTATCTGGTCTTGCCATGATCGTTAATAACTAGCCTGCCGAACTTCTTGTTCACGCTGTCCTGCCGGTGAGGCATGTTGGTCGAAGAATTGGAATTGAAGTTGAACGGGGACGGCCTGCCATCGCTCTGGCCCATGGGCGAGCCCTGGCTGTGCGAGCTACCAGCGGCCATACTGTCCGCCCTCTCCTGCCGGTGGTGCCCCGAGCTGGGCGTATATGACTCCCCTCCGTGGTTGACCGTGCCCTCGGGCGAGTTTCCAGTGCTCGAGTTGTTTTTTGCCGTCTCCACCTCGATCTGGCCGCTCAGCTCCTCCACGATTCCCTCCAGCTTCCGCAGCCGCTTCATCAGCTCGATCTCGCGGTCGCTGGAGGGCTGCTTGGGCGGCGCATTCGGGTCTCTGGGGCGCTGTCGGCGGGGCGCGCGGCCGGGCGCAGGGAAGATACACGGGATCTGGGCTCTTCGGCAGTTCGAGCACGGCATGTGCTTATCGCACCTGACCTTCCTCCTCCGGCAGGTCACGCAGCTTCGAGGATTCAGGCGCTCGGAGGGAGTGTCTGTCGGCGTGTACACGGACGCACCGGGGTACGCAGGATGGGTATGCGGTCGCGGCGAGGGCCCATTGTGGCTCGTTATGGCGGCATGGCCGTGGTGTGAAGAGTCGTGTGGGATAGTGTCGGCGACAGACTCAACCGGACTCCCCGGGTTTGGCGAATTGGACAGAGAAGTCGGTTGACCTGCGTCGTCCATCTCGGAATGTTCGATGCGAGGCTCGACAAGGGAGACGGACACGGTCCGGTCGGTGGGAATACGCCGCTATGCGCTGGGCCAAGAAAGGTCTTGTTCCTTGGGGCGAGCTTTTTCGGCCTGGGTTTCCAGCTCTCCACACACCCCGTCAAGCCCAGTCCAGTCCACAAAACCCGCTGCGCGCAGTGGTTCAAAAAGTCGAATCTTGGAATCTATGCCGTATTTCAAGCTCTGGTGCTCGCTCTCCCTCAAATCCGTCGGTCTCTTTGCTTTTTCTGCTGCGCACGCTGTGGTTGCAGCGTCGGATCCGTCACCGTCGAGAGCCTATGTTGTTGGAGGGCGCAAGAACTTATTAAATTTATAAAGCCTAGGCTGATGGGCAGCAAGCTGCTTGGAATCGTAAAAGACAAGAGGTCGCTCTGGCTGTGATCTACCGTATGGGCGGGGGGGTCCTCTCATCCGTGGGAGTGAGGTGTGTGACGTGTGGTGGGAAAGAGGTAAGAAGGTTGCAGAAAGCCACCCCCTGGGAGAGTTTGAAGATGCAATTGTCTCTCATCTTTCGACCTTGGGCAGTCTTACTCGGTACAGTAAACCGCAGCGTCAGGACTGCATGCGGCCCACTTTCATCCACCCATCATGCGGGAGGCAAACCGCCTCAATGCCGGGACCGGGATCGGGACCGGCCTTAGGGCACCCTGGACAACCTCGCTGCACCAGACCCTCTTGTGCGTACTTGTACGTAGTGCTGATGACCTAATCCACCAAGTGCTGGCGTGCTTGTCGACGCGGGCAAGGCGGGGCTTGCAGCAAGCGCCCCAGGCAGCTCTTTTTTTGGTGGCGACCCTAGGCGTCTCTGAGCGTCAACGGCGCCGGGACCGGGCCCACTTCAGAGCACTGTCTCGGGCGCCTTCAGGATTATATGTAGTGGTGGTCATAACCTGGTTTTCCTCTTGTCCAGTCATAGCTTCTGGATAGGTGAATACGGTGAGCAACAGGTTCGTTTTGCCGTGAAAAGAGCATGCACAGAAGCTTGAGATGCAGGTTCGCGCTGCAGAATTCCAGCGTGTGTTCCGGCGAGGGGTCAGCCTAGCACGTAGCACTTGGGCTCATTCGGCAGATGCCAGAGAGCCTAGGCGGATCGCCTTTCCGCCCTTCCGCACGTGAAAGGATTCAAGGAGCAGTGCCGCGCACACTCTTCCGTGGGAGGGATCTCTTTTGCCCCCAGCTCGCATCTGAATGAGGAGCACTCCTAGACGTCCTCGCCTGTGGTGACTTTTACGACTGCTTGTTGTCCTCTTGAGCACGTCGAAATGAAACCTAACGAGCCAAACACAAGGGTTTCATCTAAGGCACTGGGCTGGGTGACCCCGTCTCGGCGGGTCTAACCTTGATATTGGTTGGGGATGAGCTGCTTGTCTGCTAGCCGCAACTGCCGCAACTTCCGCATGGCCGAACAGCAGGGTGCACATCGTCGAAAATTCGGAGTCTGCGATATTTTCTGCCCAGAGTTCGAAGAGGACCATGAAGAATTCTGTCTGCGCCCCGTCCATCCATCGAGATCTCTCATGATGCGCAGTGTTTGTGTCTCTGCCTCAAGGACCACTGCCGTCGACAAGAGCCGCATGTAATGGCCTCGCGACCACGGATTAGCACGGCACGACGAGAAGTTGCGCAGAGATTCGGAACAGACCGAGGCTTTCGTCGATGAGTCTTGGGCCATGATGAGTTTTGCTCCGCAATCGATGCCGCACTGAATCATGTTGACGCGCCCTGTTATTTGTGCCAGCTACCGCGATGCGATGTCTTGGGGCTTGTCTTAGCCCTGCAATTTCTGAAGGCCGATACAACAGGTCGAGTGGGGTGTGCGAGTTGGTAAAGGGTTCTGTTGTACAAAGTAGGATTAACATGATATAACTTCGGAGCTTTGCATGCGCTAGGGTTCTTCGAAGTGTCTTCGTGGATGTCTGGAGTCTGACCTTCCCTGCCACATTGTGTGCCTGTCTTCAGCATTGCCTCCATCTCGCGGGTCACATCTCTCCTTGTCAGGCTTCGCTGCCTGTCTAGCAACCTTGCATACTTGGTAGAGGCTCTCCGTCAAGCCGTGACGCTCTCAAGACCTCGGCCTACTCGTGGCGAGGACCCGCATTAGATATGATGCGTTATGTTGATAGTGCGAGTGGTCGCAGCGCGTGTGGGCCAGCGGTTCCTGACACCGAAAGCATGGACATGTGAAAGGGAATGCGGTGAACAGCAGCTCAAGAAATATAACAGCAGAAAATCAAGTGCGTCCCCATTCGATGGTGGTTCTTGAATGAGCGAGAGCGGGGATGGGCAGGAGGAGCGAGTATTGGGCAATTGCCTACAGTAGTACTGCCCCCATCGTGCCTGCACACAGCATAAACTCTGCCACAGTGCTGACGTAACAAACTAGGACACCTTCCCTCTCAATGTCCAAAACGTACATGTGCAGTAGACCAAGGTCACATCCTTTATACCTCTTCATACAAAAACTAATCATACTCTGTTACCGATCATCTCGATACCTCATCTACCTCAACCGCCTATAATAGCAATACTATTCTGTATTATGGTGATAGCATGCCACATACACAGTATGGCCAAGAATCAATAAGTACCGAGGCTAGACTCTGAAAGGCCCCACCCAGGTTCTACTTACCCAAAACTCGAACCATTGCAGACAGAAATCT
The DNA here is from genome assembly GCA_021117315.1 of Immersiporthe knoxdaviesiana. Taxonomy (NCBI): domain Eukaryota; kingdom Fungi; phylum Ascomycota; class Sordariomycetes; order Diaporthales; family Cryphonectriaceae; genus Immersiporthe; species Immersiporthe knoxdaviesiana. The sequence continues at coordinate 520,610 of CP088207.1, forward strand.
CAAGATGCTCTCCCTTCCATCTGTCAAGCTCGATCCCCCTTCAGATCTAGGGCCTCGCAGTGATCGCCAAAAATGCTTTGAGATCGAGAATTGGCAGTATCTCGCCCGCGATATCTGGACAAGGACACCACGAAGCCACGAAGCTATTGTCAAATCCTGGGCGGTGCTCGCTTTCGCTTAGCCCTGTTCACATGCTCTGCAGCCTCCTTCATTGGCTGTCTTGCCGGTCCTCGCACTTTTCAGAAGTCCGATCCCTGCTCATCTACATCCACATGGACATCTCCGATGCAAGGCATCGCTCGGTGCTGCCACGATGGTTCTTTTTGGGGGCATCGTTTGAGCCGCGAGGTCGAGGAACGAGATTTCTAGAAAGTATATTTTGACGACAAGTCTTCACGTCCACGATGCTCCGCCGACATGATATGTGTGTTCCGTCTGCGGCAAGGAAGACGGGTCTCCTCGACTCTAGTAGACATCGTTCTCGGTATCGACCTCTCGTGATAACTAGCAGTCGCTTTACCATCAACCTCCTTTTTTTCTCTTTTCTTTTTCTTTTTGTTCTTTGTGACCATGGCGCCAGACAAGCCGAGGCCACTTTGCGTGCACCAGCGACGAGCTATTCAGAATGGCGAGTTGGTCAAGAGTCCAGGAGAGAATCTGGATCCATGCGAGCAGTGCAAGGCAGAGGGTCACCGGGCGCTCATCTACAGGCTGAAGTTGATCGCAGGTCTGTTGATGCCGTTTGCCCTTCAGGCTCTCGATGTTACCATGTGAGCCTTCCTGCATGGAACTCTTTGCGAAGGAGAATGGTCGTGATGTAGGGAAGCTGTGCTGACACCCGCTTCAGCGTAGCGAGCGCCTTGCCTTTTATCGCCATCGATTTCAGTAAGACGACACCCTTCTACCGAATATAAGCAGATAAATCGGACTGACCTCGCCCAATAGACGAGGTCGCTGAGCTCAACTGGATTGTCTCGGCCTTCAACCTGACCAGCGCCGCCTTCATCCCGTTCTGTACGACTTGTCCCGCAACCTGGTGTACTTGTAACTACCTGACCTCGAACACTAACACGAACACAATCAGGGGGCCAGATGGCGGACATCTTTGGCCGGCACACCTCTCTCCAGGCTGTCCTCCTCCTCATGACCCTCGGCAGTGCCCTCTGCACTGGAGCGCCCACGACGTCCTTCCCCGTGCTGCTCCTCGGCCGTGGCTTTCAGGGTGTCGCCTGCGCGGGCATCAGCGTCCTGGTGCGCGTCATAATCTCTGACAAGGTCAGCCTGCAGGAGAACGCCAAGAACTGGTCCTTCTTTGCGCTCACGGGCGGATGCTCATACGCCATCGGACCAGTCGTCGGCGGGTACCTGACCAGTGCGAACTGGAGGTGGTGCTTTGGGATTAACCTGCCTATCTGTGTTCTGGGCATCATGATCGTGTTCCTTGTGCTGCGCAGAGAGCTGGTGGGCCCGCAGCCCTTGGCCGGTGTTGACGACGAGGGGGTGTGGCGGCGCAGAGGGCCAAGACCGGAGCAGCGACGGTGGTGCGTCGACTAATGACGATCGATGTTGGTGGCCAGCTGCTATTCTTGTTCGGTTTCGGCTTGATCATCTTGGCATTTACGTGGGCAGGCGACACATACGCCTGGAACTCGTACCAGGTTCTCGTCCCATTGATCCTCGGCAGTCTTCTCGCCGTGACCTGGCTAGGGTACGAGTATCTCATGGCACCAGATCGGGTCCTAGGGAAGAGGTTCTCTTCGCAGAGCCCGATGATCCCATGGCGCTTTATCAAGAACCGCAACGTGGGCCTCCTGTTCTACATCAACTTTTCGACAGGCATGGCTATCTACAGCGTGAGCTCTCTCTGCCCTTCCGTCCCCCCCACCCGCCTGGGGTGCTCATTCAATACCGGAATAACAGCTGACATTTTATCTCATAAAGGTCCTCTACTATGTCGATCTCTACTTCACACTGATCCTCGGCTATTCTTCCTCCAAGGCAGGCGTGCAGCTCCTCTACTACACCCCTGGCATCTCGGTGGGCGTCTATCTTGCCATGCTCTTCTGCAACGTCTGGCCCCGCGGCACCTTCCTGCCTCTATTCCTAGGGTCGACCATCGAGGCTGTGGGCATCGGTCTCCTCGCGTGGGCCATGTCGACAGGCAACGTAGCCAACATCTATGGAATGGTCGCCTTCAGCGGCGTCGGCACTGGTCTGCGCTTTATGCCGGGCACCCTCCACGCAGTGGGCTTCTTCCCCGAGTCCATCGCCAGCATCGTGTCGCTGATGGGGATCGCCATGCCATTTGGAGGGGCCCTGGCGCTGACGATCATGACGACGGTGTACAACAACCTGGCGGCCGAGGATCCCAAGATGGCCATGGTCTGGGCGTTTGTGGCCATCTGTCCGTTCATGGGGGTCTGTATCGTGTGCGCAGCGTGTCTAGGGAATGTGGGCATTGTCAAGCCCAAGGGGGCGAGGAGGAAGTTCAGGGCGAGGGGCCGGAGCATCATGTCACCGAGGGGAGCTATCTGCTTGCGCTGCTCGGGCGGAAGAAGGCAGGCAGCATTGGAGGTGCTGCGGTTGGTCTAGAGGAGAAGGGGCAGGCGGATCTGGTTCCTGGCGAGAAGAGGTCGGATGAGGTGCCCATGTCAGCCAGCTAGAGACCGAGAGGCTAGTTGTTTATAGTCTATAGTACTCGACAACAGAAACTGGATCAGTATTGAATTAAGTCCAGAGGAAATATGCATATATTTATGCTTCTACAGAAGACTATCAAATTGTAGCAGCCTTTGCTACCATAAGAATGCTAGCAGGGATCCTGTGCACAGCAGCACCTTTCTCCTCGGCGCTGGACCTCGGCTGAACGCGAACGGCCCAAGTTCTCCTCATACACACACACTTTGCTCTGCTCTCTCACACACACACTTGCTCACTCATCCAGTCCAACTACTTGTAAATCTTGCGGCACTAGGGGGAAATGGCAAAAGCACATGCCGATTCTAATGAATCCTCCGCTTTATCTCCTCCGTGGTGTAAGTCGTGTGGATGTCTGTTTTCTTCCTCGAAACCCAGCAGTAGCAGCAATAGCAGCTCATGCACCACCTCTGCTGTCCGTAATTCGCCCGTCACCAACTCAATATAAGATCGAATCGTGTACATCGCCACCGACATCGCGCTCACCCCGCAGACTCTACTCTTCCTCCTCCTCAAACATGAGATCTGTGCCTACAAGACCACCACCACCACCACCACCACCCAAGATGCCCGCCAACCAACCTCCAACCCAGACCAGGCACTCCTCCTCCTCCTCCTCCTCGTCAACAGCCACCACAACTGAAAACGCTATGAAAAAGACCAAACCCGCTCCTACTCCTGCACGCCCAAGCGCAAGCGTCATCCTCCTCTCCCCAACCAACGAGGTCCTCCTCCTCCACCGCGTCCAGACCTCCACCTCTTTCCCCTCCGCCCACGTCTTCCCAGGCGGCAACCTCTCCCCCTTCCACGACCCTCCGCTGTCTCCTCCCTCTCCAGAGGAACCCTCTTACCACGTCGACGGACCCGCCTACCGCCTCGCCGCCATCCGCGAGACCTTTGAAGAGTCCGGCCTCCTCCTCGCCCGCCGGCCCGGGTCCGACACCCTGGTCAGCCTGGGCAGCGGCAATGACGGCGATGACGCCGCCGCCGCCGTAGCCCAGGCCCGCAAGGCCGTGCACGCCGACAAGCTCCACTTTGTCCGCTGGGTAGAGTCCGAGCTGGGCGCCGTGCCCTGCGTGGACGACCTCGTCCCCTTTACGCGCTGGATCACCCCGCCCAACTTGCCCAGGCGCTTCACCACGCAGATGTACCTGTTCCCCATGCCCTTTTCCCCTTCCTCCTCGCCCGCAGGGACCGAGGGAGAGACTGTGGTGGCGGCGACCCCCACCAGCGACGGAGGACTCGAGCACACGGCTGCCACCTTTGCGCCCGCGGCCGAGTGGCTGGCCCGCCAGCAGCGGGGGGATCGTCTTGTTCCCGCCGCAGCTGTTCCTGCTCACGATGGTGGCGCGGGTGTTTGATTCTGTGGTGGCCGGCAGTGCCGATGGGGATCATCCGCAGGCGACATACGAGGCGCAGAGGAGGGCGCTGCTCGAGTTCGTCACGAGGGCGCCGCCATCTTCATCACCAGCGGCAGCGGGCGATGGCAGGAAAGTGCACCCCACAGCCTTGATCCCCTGGACCGAGAAGGTCATGAGCCCGACTGTGTTGTTCGTGCGGGCGGGCGATAAGAGGGTTGTGATGGGGCTGGACAAGCCTGGCCTGGAGCTCAAGGGGACCGGGCGGGGAGGGGACTTTGAGAGGGTGGTGCTGGTGCATTTTAGCAAGGAGGGGCCAAGGAATGTCGAGGTTCGAGATCGAGACGAGGTCCTGAGGGAGGAGAGGGAGTTCAAAGAAAAAGAAGCAAGGGAACAGGGTGGGGGTTCAAGGTTATAGTAGAGTTTTAGAACCCAACAACGCATTTACTGTGCATATATATAAAGACGGTGGTATTGAGACTGAGGGACGGGGGCGCACATATTTCAATTCATTCTCTGGACTTGTAAGTCTATGCTTTAATATTCAGCGCCTAAAGAAGAAGAACAGAAAGAATATTTTGCCAATATGCTGCTCCGCGCTTGAAATAAAAACCTGGTAATCTCAACACGCAATCCTCCCAAAACAACACAACCCCATGTTAAAAAGCTAATGCTACCCATGCTCCTAAAACCGCTTTCTCTCCTTGCCGTGCAGGTTCACCTTCCAGAGACAGCATATGCTTCTTGACTCACACCACTTCTTCACAGCATGTGGTGACACCTCGCCGTCATGTCCGACCCTCGTCAGCTGACCCGAGTTCAACCACGCCGTCAGGTCCTCGAGGATGATCGGGTCGTACATCAGTATCTTCTCGTGCCAGGACGGATTCACAGGGTCGGTCGTGCGGGGCGCCGATGTGACTGCTCTCGTGATAAGGTTGTAAAGAGCAGATTGTTGATCCGATGGGCTGAGGTTGAGTGAGATCTCTGTGTCGTCACTGATCGAGACATGGTTGCCAGCAGGCGAGAATTGCTGCTGCTCAGGCGACATACCGTTCTCACCTTCACTGTCGGCGTCAGAGTCTAGAATCTCTTGCACTAGCCGACTTGCCTTTGTCCCACGTTTTGGTGTCGAGGTTCCCCGTCTGGCCTTTGGGGACGGTGGCTGCGGTGGCAAAGACGCAGCTGCCTTTTTCTCTTCTGCTGCTGCGGCAGTGGCATCTTTTCTTCTAGGCCGGCCACGCTTTTTGGGTGTCGCAGGCTCATCGCGCGGCCCTGCTTCCTCCTGCAGTTGAGCCCCTCGTCTCACTTCGATGTCATCAACATCCGTCGTGGCAGCCTTCTTGGGCCTACCGCGCGGCTTCTTTGCTGGCGGGGCAGATGCTGCTGAGTCCTCCTTGGACGATGCGGGCTGCTTGCGCTTTGGACTGTTCAGAACAGAGCTTGTCGAAAAAGGCGCTGCTGTCTGACCCAGAGGTTGTTGGTTCTTACTTCTCCAGCACTGGTCTAGTAAGGAGATCATGGCAGTTCTGGTCTTGACAGCCTTGAAACCAAATTTTGAGACCTCCTTGGCCAGTTTCGCGTCGGTGAACAATTCAAAGTTCGGGCGCGGCTTCTGTGAACCGGACGCAGCCCTGCTTGAGGATGGGGCACTGTCTTCCTGAGTCTGCTGTTGGTTGCTGGGAGGAGGCATTTCGTCTTCTAACAGGTCCGTAAGCAGGGGGAAAGACTCCGTCGAGGTCGGCAGGGGTTTCATAGCGGCAGTATTAACAGTGTTGACAGTGATTTTTCGTTGCGTCGTGGAAAATGTCGATTCTGGCACAGGAGATTGTGAGTGCTCATCCCCACCCGTGATGATGACGCGCTTCGTGCCGGGTTCAAGGGCGGATGATCCCGATTTCCCAGATACGGCCGCAACCGGTTCCGGAGTCAATTGTTTCCACGGTTTTAAAATCGCGTCGTCTTTGGGAAACTCGGAGGAGCCGACCAGGTCAATAGCCTCGACATTCACCATCTCCCCAGACTGATCCCTTGCGCTCACCGACCAAAGGCCTGTACTTGGTCTCGCGTTTTTCGAGGCTCCTCTGGATCTGCCAAAAGGATCCTCCTCGTTGGCGGTCATGGTTGAGGCTTTCAAGGCCTCGTGCAGATCTCTGAGCAGCGTTGGTGAATTTTCGCGAGCCAACTGACTCGATGTTCCGAACACGAAATCCTGTGCTGCTGAATGCTTCATCGCTGCACTTGGTGATAAGAGCACTGCCTTCTTGGGCTGAGCCTTCTTTTTACTCTTGGTCACCTTTGCAGCTCTGCCCTTGCCCTTGCCCCCTGCGGCTTTGGTAGTATCCTGATCTGAACCATCAACCCGGAAGTATTCGAGTAGAGAGTCTCCTCTGTGAAGGTGATCCGCGGATTCGGTATTTTTGGCCACATATGGAGCCGTGGCCAATTCCGTGATGGTGAGCGGTTTCTTCTTTGGCGCCTTTTCCTTCACAGCCGGAGGGTTGCGACCTGGCGCAGTCAGCCTGGGGCCGTGGTTAGTAGAGATCAGGTCAATGACCCTGCTTTTCCCGAGAACGTTTGCAGGCTGCTCTTGAGGTGTAGGCAGTTTCTCGTGCTCCACTTTGTGGCCGAAAGTGTCATGCAGCTTCTCGAACGTGTCTGGTGCAAGGGTATTTGTGCCCTCGTCCTCCGGCGCGGGGCCGTCGGATGACAAAACAGCGTGGCCAGTTTCGGCTGCCGCAGGAGTAGAATCTTGCCGCGGAGGTGTCCAGTCCAGTCTCCTCTGTACTGCAGGCTCCAGGTTGATGGGCTCGGGTGTGGTAACTCGTGACAGCTTTTCCTTGCGTCTAGGTTTCTCCGCCGGACTAGTCTCCTTGGTAAAATGCCTGCTCACAGTCTCAGGTTTTCTCTTGTTTTGTATCTTGGGCTTCTTGTTTTCTGCTGGTGGCTTCGCTGCCTCGACTACCTCCTCCTCCTTCTCTGCCGCAGGGCTCAACTCTCCTGGTATCTTGTATTTCTTCCATGGCTTCGCTTTCAAAGGAGTGCCCTGCACTTCATCATCCTCGTTTTCTTCGTCTTTTCGACCTCCCGCCACGGCCTTGTTGGAGTCCACGTGCGGCGCATTATCGGGGTCGACACCATCTGAGGATAAGACGATGACCTCCTTTGCAACTCGCTTCGGCGCCGTGGACGGTTTTGAGGTGCTTGCAGCTGATTTCCGCGAGCGTTTGGCCGGCTTCTTCTCAGCAGGAAACGGTTCTGGCTCGTCAATCGGATCGAAGGAGTCGTCGCCAGAGGCCTGAGCAGCATGCAGGAGGTCAGAGGCGCGCGTGAAGGTCGTGTTCGCGTTGGCAGGAATTGGTGCCGCGGCACTTCCAGACTTTAGCTTGTGGGTTCTCGGCTTCTTCTTGACGACTAGGTCTTGTATGTCTGGGAAGGGCGACGACGACGACAGCATCATCAGGCGGTCATGCAGCTCCGAACGCGCCGGCGAGGACCACACGTCGCTGTCTGCCATTCTGATCGGTGCGGCGGAACTCAACGGCAGACAGCGAACGCGCCACGCGCGTAGTAAGGAATTGGACGACAGCAGTGTCAATAGTGTCGATCGTGTCGGCCCAAGATGGGGGATGCATTGAACAAAACAACAGCAGAGTGACAACCTGCCTTCCTAGGATCCACCCTAATGCAGGCTCGGCGGCAAATCAACGCGAGTTCAGCTGACCTGCAACTTCTCATGCAAGAGGACAGGGATGGAGAGGGGAGGAAAATGATCTCTTGATGACTCAGCACCAGGGCCCCACCAATCTGATAGGCGGAGAGGTTGACGCTCGGACCACTTCACACAAAATTCGAAGTCCCACAGTCAAATTCTAACCAAACACCATCACCACCACTGACGATTGACCCCCGGATACTGACGACTGGACGTTTTCTTGCACCTCGCAAAACTCATCCAACAAAACCGACCTCAGTCAGATCCTTCAACCAAACCGTCAAAATGGAGAACGACCGTGGCGAGATCGTGGACCTGTAAGCGGCCCCCTGCTGGACTTCTGGCACTCAAAAAACGAAGGAGAATTGCGGCAGACACACACAGACATGATACAGGAGGACTGCACTAAGTACTGACTCTCACTTTTCTTTCCTTTGGATAGCTACGTCCCCCGCAAGTGCTCTGCCACCAACCGCATCATCAAGGCCAAGGACCACGCCTCCGTCCAGATCTCCGTCGCCAAGGTTGACGAGTCCGGCCGTGCCGTCCCCGGCGAGAACCACGTCTACGCCCTCTGCGGCTTTGTCCGCGCCATGGGCGAGTCCGACGATGCCTTCAACCGTCTGGCCCAGCGTGACGGTCTCGTCAAGAACGTCTGGTCCGCGCAGCGATAAATGGGAAAAATCCGGGCACGGCGGCGCAGAGAAGCTTGGGAACGTGAACAAGGTACGCTCAGGTCGTGCCAGGGACGACGAAGAACGCTGCCTCCACTAGACGGCGGGCGTGGATGATAACAAGGCGCAGTCTTGCTGACTGAATCCAATCTCCAGGGCTACAGTTGTTTGTTTGGCATCTCTCGGGTTGGGTGGACATTGGAACATCGGGACACCAATGGTGATGTTTCACATGGAGTTTAGACGGCACGGAAATGCATCTTGCCGGTATTGAGACCTTTCAAAATTGACATCCCTTTTTCTCGACCATCCAAACGATTCGAACGAGCTGAACCAGCATGTGTTCAACGCCTCCCCTCGCGAAAGATGCAATTGCTTGCGCCCATTAATCGATCCGATTCATCCGTCTACCGTTTACTCCATCCACCGCTGTTGCGCTGCCCATTGTGCCGTGGCCTTTTTCCTCTCCGTGAATCACCCTCGGCTGGCAAAGTCTGCTCGGATGCTCCCGCGGGAGCACTCCATATCCGGGGATTCTAAGGCTGCCTCGACAGTCTTCGTGCCGTAGATCGAAACCAGGCCTTGAAAAAGCCGCGATGTTCAAGTCATTCGTCGTGGTACAGATACGGGTCTAACATCTAGAATCTCTCGCGACTTGCTATCGGGCTGTATTGTCCGAGATGAGAAGACCCCGATACGTTGGTGATTTGTCATTTGTCTACAATAACACCCGTGCGAAGTGCCTGTTTTTCGAAGATGAGCTACCTCATTTCTTTGTGGCTCAGAGTCATCAAACTGCCAATTGTGTCGCTTGCGAATCTTACCTACATCGTATTGCGTACGTTCGTTACGACATAATGTCTCTTCCGTGGTTAAAGCCTTGTATCACGAAGATATCTACCAGAGTACACAGTCGTAGGTACGGGCATATTTTCATCTCGAGCAACCTCCAATGAAGCACTTAGTATTACAACCGGCTCGGCATCCTTGAGCCTCCGTCCAGCCTGATGACGGTCCCATTCAACATGACATTTTCCACACAGCTCCTGACCAGGGCCGCGAACTCCTCCCCCGTGCCGCCTCGCTTAGGAAACTCCATGCTCTTCTCGAGGCTCGTCCTGACCTTATCGCTCATCATGGCCGTCATGGGCGTCTCGAACGTCCCCGGCGTGATGGTGACGACTCGGATCCCGAAGCGCGACAGGTCCCGCGTCAGGGGCAGAGTCATGCTCGCCACGGCGCCCTTGGAGGCGGCGTAGGACGTCTGGCCCATCTGGCCGTCGAAAGCGGCGGCGGAGGCAACCATAACGACGACGCCGCGCTCCGGGTCGCCGTGGGCCGTGGGCGAGACCGGGCCCTGCGCGAGGAGGGGGAGGAACTGCCGGAGCACGTCGAGGGTGCCGCGCAGGTTGACGTTGAGGACAAAGTCGATGGACTGCAGCGAGAGCGGCCTGTTCTTGCCGTCAAGGATCAGACCTGGGTTGCCGACGCCGGCGGCTGGTATGATGCCACCCAGCGGTGCGCCCGTCTTGCCCACCCACTGCTTCGTCCCCTCCACTGCCGCTGCTATGCTCTCTGTGTCGGTCACGTCGACGGGGAAGAACTTGGCGCGCGACTCGCCGCCCAGCTGCTTCACGAGCTCGGCGCCGGCGTCCTCGTTCAGGTCGAGGATGGAGATGTTCCCGCCGTGTTGGGCGAGCTCGAGGGCTGTTGCGCGCCCGAGGCCGGATGCCCTGGAAGGCGGGGGAAAGAGAGAGAGAGCAGTCAGTACAGTACCACAGTATTGTCCTCGACTCGATATTTTTTTTTTTTTTTTTTTTTTTTTTTTTGGCATGTGATTGCAATTGCTCTTCCTGCGTTGTAGAGGGACCGGGGAGGAAGGAGGACTTACCCGCCTGATATCACAAAGGTACGGCCTGAAATCTTCATCGTGAACAACAGTACCTCCTCGCTTGCTTGTATTCAAAAGGACGGTGGATGCTCCGCCAACTCATCTTTCGATCTCTCGAAAATAAGCCACGGTCAGAGGACAAGGGTCGTGAGGGTCATTCCACAGGATACGCCCAGCCGAGGTCCATCGCGGCAATTCTCTCTCTCTTTCTCTCTCTCTCTCTGATCATGCTGCTCAGCAGGCACAGGCGACGGACCGCCTGAGCCGCGGGTGAGGACCCCCTGTAAATAGCATGTCTGGTGCTAAATCGGGGTGATAAGCACCTGGCGGTGGGACCTGAAACGGGGCGGGCTGCTTCTGAAGGCCGTGGTTTGAGAACATCGATTGGGGGACAAGGGGGCAGGGAGACAGGTCTTAGGGGCGTGGGTGGGGGCTCAATAGTGGACCTGGTGACGCCCACTGCATCTCGACCGCTGTCGCCAATGCATGCCAGAATTAAGTCCCTGATTGATAACGCAACATTGCATGCACGCCTGCATACATCTTCGTCGTGTGACTTCTTTTTTCTGTTGTGTATGAGATAGCGAAAGAAAAGAAAGAAAAAGAAAAAAGTAGTAACTGCTATATCCTGCACTCCTTCTCCTTCACGATAAATCAATCTATCCATCCCTCTCTTCCTCGCTCCCATCAAAGACGTGTATCGACAGAACCAGCAGTGTTATCGAACCAGAAAGAAGAAAGACACCGCGAACGACCCACATCAAGATGACGAGACCGCGGCGCTCCTCCGCTGCGAGCGAGGAGAGCAACATCACGGCTCGAGACCAGGTACGGACCAGGTCGCATACCGTCCCTGTGGCACACGCTACTCGGGATCTCTGCTGACGATGAATGGTTGTTGGCGACACGCGCGTAGGAGCTGGGCAGCATGTACGACTACCTGGCCAAGATCATATTACTCGGACCCAGCGGAACGGGCAAGTCCTGCCTGCTGCATCGCTTCGTGAAGAACGAGTGGAGGGTCCTCTCGTCGCAGACCATCGGCGTCGAGTTCGCGACCAAGATCATCAAGGTCGGCACCGGCGCGAGGCGGAAGAGGATAAAGCTACAGGTGAGACCGGAACCATCGCGCCTTCATTTTGTTCTTCTTCTTGTTTCTTTCTCCATCCCTTTCCAGTCCTCTGATCTAATGACTGACGGCTGGTGGTGACTACGAACAGCTCTGGGACACAGCCGGCACCGAACGATTCCGATCCGTCTCTCGCTCCTACTACCGCGGCGCGGCCGGCGCCATCCTCATCTACGACATCACCTCGCACTCCTCCTTCAACAACCTGCAGCCCTTCCTCAACGACGCGCGGGCGCTCGCCTCACCGAACCTCACGCTGGTGCTGGCGGGCAACAAGCTCGACCTCGCGGACTCAAACCACCTCATAGACACGAGCATGCCGCCGCCGACGCCCTCGAGCTATGGGTCCACGAGCACCATCACGCTCGCCGGAGAAGGACAGGCGGGTGGGTATTCGATGGGAAGCGTCAGCAGCACGACGAGCAGGAGCACCATCACTGCGAATTACGGCGGCGGCGGCGGCGCACACCAGCAGCGGGCGACGATCGCGCCAGACGGGCGGGAGGTCACGGCGGGGGAGGCGAGCAGGTGGGCATCCAGCGTTAACGTGCCGGTCACGATGGAGGTCAGCGCGTTCAGCGGAGACGGGGTGGACGAGATGTTTGCACGGCTGGCGAGGATGATCCTCACCAAAATCGAGCTGGGCGAGATCGACCCGGACGACCCGATGAGCGGGATCCAGTACGGCGACGCGGGCGGGCTGTGGCACAGCAATGCCAGCGACGGGGCGAGCATCAAGAGCGCCCTGACCACGGACGAGATGGGTGCCAGGAGGACCGGCCGGGCGAGGGGCAAGAGCCGGGGCCAGTGGGGTGTCGGGGTCGGGATGAGGGAGTGGGAGGACGTGTTCACGCTGAGCGCGAGGAGGAACAGGAGAGGCTGTTGCTGAAAGGCTTGGTTTGTTCGTCGACCCGAGGAGCAGCCAGGCCAGCCAGCCAGCCAAGCCCACCCTGGTCGGCCTGCACGAGAGCTGGTTCTCGCTGGCTGGTCGGTCTTGGAGGGGTTTTCACAATCGCGGCTTCTTCTTGTCGCCGCTTCTTGCTTCTTTTGAGCTTGCGACGATATAGTCGGATGTGATGGCGTTCGGGATACTGCCTTTTCTTTCTTTCTTTTTCTGGATACTGCGACACAAGAGGAACTCTGGGCTGGATCGGTAAAGCGGGGCGTCTAAAGAACTGACGGACACTGGTACACTATTACACTGTCGCTTATGTCTCTTGTTGGATACCGTATGAGGGGGAGGGGACAGGAGAGGCCGGGCAGGAGAGCCAAACACGACACTAAGGAGAAGAAGTTGTATAGTAATGCTGATGAAGATGATCGACCGAATCGCCACGGTGCCACAACACACAGAAAGCAGAGGAAGCTCTTGAACCGCGCGCCAAGATCTCGTATCGGCAAGATGAGACTGCATTACAGGTCACATCCCGAGTCCGGATGCTACCGCATCAACCTGGATCTGATCTCTGTGTAGGGCGGGCTCCAGAAGAAGGTGGGCGGAGAGGAGTGATCCGTCGGCGCGTCTTTTCATCTGCGTCACAACTGGTGCTGGCCGTTGTAAGCAATGTGCAGCAAGATCTCTCTCGTTCGCCCAAAACCCACTCTTCTTGTTGCCACCGGCTCCGTAAAGGCTGATCCTCGGAAGACCGAAGCTCACGCCAGGAAGAGGAGAGCGGGCCCGCCACGCCTATAGGAAATTCTGCCCGACATTCCGGCTCAATTTGTTACTGTAGGGTCCAGGGGCTTCTCAGCAGGTCCATCTGGGCAGGGTCTGGTAATCCCCTCCGGGTAGAGAGATTCACTGTTGAGCAGGAGGAGAGACAACTTGGCAATGAGAGAGCATCCACAGGCTCGTTTTCGTTTCTCTACAAGGTACCTAGGAAGGCAAGGATACATCAATTGGCCCGCAGCATGCAAGTAGTAAAATTGACAATGTAACTTGTCTTTCTTTCGGCGGTTTACCTCCCGTAGTGCTGTAGTAGTGCTTGGTTGTACCTGCAGGAAACTAAAAGGCGAGAAGGAGGAGAAGGAATCTACAGTGGGAGAAATGCTACGTAGTATGAGGAAGAGGGTCCGGCTCAACACCCTGTCTCTCACCTCGTCCCGATATGGTCACACACACACACTGCGTCTCTCTTTCCCCAACAATCCAGTCCAATTTTACTCCAACACACCACACACCACTTCAACAGGGTGTATATATCGTCCTCGCTCCCTCCCGATCTTTTCCTCTTTCTCACTCATCATGACGAGAAACCCTCCCTCGCAGCCTGCAGCATCCTCTGCCGTCGCTGTCCCCAGGAGGTCACTATCGTCTGCCCCACCCGCAACCCCTCTTTACAGTTATTACACAAAAGACCAGGATCAACAACAACAACAAAAGCCTATACACCGACCTCGCAGTATGGCACCTCGGAAGGTCATCCCCATTGACAAGCACTGGGAGTTTAGGCAGGCCGACAAGGAAGACGCCAGCTTCCTGCCCGTGGCCCAGTTCCCTACCAATGTCCACCTCGACCTCATGCACCACGGCCTCATCCCTGACCCATTCATCGGCAAGAACGAGATCGATGTCCAGTGGATTGGTGAGAAGGCATGGATCTATCAGACAAAGTTCACGGCCCCGAGCGTCGGGAAGGGAAGCAAGGCCGTCCTAGCCTTTGACGGGCTGGACACCTTCGCTGCGGTGGTCCTGAACGGCACCAAGATCCTGGCCTCGGACAACATGTTCACCCCGGAGCGGGTAGACGTGACCTCGACGGTCAGGGAGGGTGAGAACGAGCTGGTCATAACGTTCGACAGCGCATACCTCAGAGGCTGGAAGGAGGTCGAGAAGCATCCCGGCCACAAGTGGGGATGCTGGAACGGAGACAACTCGAGACTGGCCGTGAGGAAGGCGCAGTATGAATTTGGATGGGACTGGGGCCCCGTTCTCAACACCTGTGGGCCTTGGAGGCCAGTCAATCTGGAGATCTTCGAGTCCCGCCTGTCGGACCTCTACTTTGCCACCACCGTGGAAGAGGACCTGAAATCCGCGACGGTCGTCGCACACGCTTCAGTCGAAGGAGCGGCGGCGACAGTCAGCTTCAAGGTCTCTCTGAACGGACAGGCTGTGGCTGCTGAGACCATCCAGGGAAATGGAGACGTAGAGGCAACCTTCCACATATCCAGCCCGTCGCTGTGGTATCCTGCCCGGTACGGCGAGCAGCCTCTGTACACCGTCACTGCGATACTTCTCAGTGACGCCGACGAGGAGATCGATACGGTGACCAAGAAGATTGGTATCCGCCGGTCCGAACTCATACAGCGACCGTTGGACGGCCAGCCGGGGACCTCGTTCTTCTTCCAGGTTAATAATATTCCAGTCTACTGCGGTGGATCAGACTGGATCCCAGCGGACAACTTCTTGCCGAGGATCAGTCGGCAGCGATACTACGACTGGGTCAAGCTCGTGGCGGACGGCAATCAGGTCATGATCCGCGTCTGGGGCGGCGGCATCTACGAAGATCAGGCCTTCTATGATGCCTGCGATGAGTACGGCATACTGGTCTGGCAGGACTTCATGTTCGGCTGCGGCAACTACCCTGCCCATCCAGAGATTCTCAAGTCTATCAAGCGCGAGGCAGAAGAGAACGTCAAACTCCTCCGTCACCACCCGAGCATCGTGATCTGGGCGGGCAACAACGAGGACTACCAATATCAGGAGTCGGCTGGCCTGACGTATGACTTCGAGAACAAGGACGCCGAGTCCTGGCTCAAGACGGACTTTCCTGCGCGATACATATACGAGAAGGTACTGGCCGATGCATGCGCAGAGCTCATCCCTGGGACCTACTATCACTTTGGAAGCCCTTGGGGTGGCGGCAAGCCTACGTCGGATCCAACTGTTGGGTATGAACTTCTAGATACAATCCGTCCGGGACAACGTCTCAGCTAACCCTTCCTTCCTAGTGACTTGCATCAGTGGAATGTCTGGCACGGCAGCCAAGAGAAGTACCAGAATTTCGACAAGCTCGTCGGGCGGTTCGTCTCCGAATTCGGGATGGAGGCCTTCCCACACATCAAGACCATCGAGTCCTACCTGCCTCTTGGCAAAGACGACCCGGACCGCTACCCACAGAGCAGCACAGCCGACTTCCATAACAAAGCCGACGGACACGAGCGGCGCATCGCTCTCTACCTCGTCGAGAACTTCCGCTACGCCCCCGACCCCATCGAGCAGTTCGTCTACTGCACCCAGCTCATGCAGGGCGAGTGCATCGCATCCGCATACCGCCTGTGGAAGAGGCAGTGGAAGGGACCTGGCAAGGAGTACTCGGCGGGCGCCCTCGTCTGGCAGATCAACGACTGCTGGCCCGTCACGAGCTGGTCGATCGTGGACTACTACCTGCGGCCCAAGCATGCCTACTTCACCGTCAAGCGCGAGATGGCCCCGCTGAGCATCGGCATCACGCGGCGAGAGCACCGTCACCCGAAGGACAAGTACACGCGTGTCGATGTCGACGTGCGCAGCGTCATCGAGGTCTGGGGCTCAAACCTCACGCTGGAGGACGTAAAGGTGGACTGCATCCTCAAGGCCTTTGACGTCGAAACTGGTGAGGAGACCTTCTCGGAGAAAGCCAAGCCCGACATCCTCCTCAAGGAGAACCGCTCCACCGAGATCCTCGCCATGGACGTCCCCGTGGCCCACAAGAACAAGGGCGAGGAGGCCCGTACCGTCGTCGCTGCCTACATCGTCGCTGCGGACGGCACTGGGAAACAGCTCGCGCGCTACGTCAACTGGCCCGAGCCGCTCAAGTACCTGCACCTGCAGAAGCCCAAGCACCTCAAGGCCGTGCTCAACGAGGAGGGTACCGCTGTCGAGGTCAGCGCCGAAGTGCCCGTCAAGGGACTTGCGCTCGAGTGTGAGGATGACGAGGTCAAGTTTGAGGACAACCTTGTGGACATTGTCCCTGGTGAGGTTGTGAGTATCGGTGTCAAGGGGGCCAAGAAGGATACGGCTTTTGCGACGCGGTACTTGGGTATGATTTAAGTCAGAGCGTGGTTTATGCTGACTGGCAGTGACTGCGAGTTGTAAGGCGGCTACCAAAACAGCCCAACAGAAGAAAGAAGCCTTGGTAACTATAAAGTTGATCCTTACGCCTAGTTTCTAGGAATATCAATTGATAATTCACAAGCAATTCGCCATGGTCAAGATGGCCACCAAAGACCTGAGTCTTCGAGGAAACACTAGTACTGACGGTTGTTGATAGCATCCTCATCAGGCTGTCCGCAGTTCATGACAGAGTGTAGTTCATGAAGCCCTGACTACCATGTCAACTTTCAACCAAGCCTATCATCATCCAACTGCAGGATTTACCGCTCAACACACACCGACACACGCATTCATAGTTGCCCAAAAAATAACAGGGTTGGGCTCTAATGCAACTGTAACACCAGGACTGTCAGAATCGGGTGTCGAGGATCGGTAGGTCGACTTCTTCTTCTTCGTCTTCTTCTCCTGGGGAGCCGTCTCCGGCTTTTCCTGTCTCTCCTTTTCATCGTCCGCATCCCGGCCCTTGTCATCGTCTGCAGGGAGGCTTGGGCACTTGAACAGGCACGCAACTGCTCCGGCCACCACCACCATGATGCACCCAGCGGCCCAGACCCAGCGCAAGGCGTACACCATCAACGAAACGATCTCACTGTCTGGGGGAAGGTCCTTGATGACGCGCATGAGGCTCTGCGGTGTGACGACGTCGTCGTTTTGGTCCAAAGCGGCGCTGTCGATTTGAGCGAGGCCTTTGGCGAACTTGTTGGTGAAGATGGCCAGCCCGACGGAGATGCCCATGCACTGTCCCCCTGTATATAGCAGGGTCCGCATGGCGATGGCATGACTGTGCCAGTCCTTTTCGGTAGAGGCCAGGATGGTGTTGATCATAGCAGGTAGGTATATGCCGCACCCAGCGGCGGCGAGGATGCTGATGACGATGAGCGACCCGACCGGTGTCGTCTGGGCCATAAAATACATCAGTCCTAAGCCGAGGGTGCCAAAAGCTGTGCCCGTGATTGTGGCCCATCTGACGTGACCCCAGATCTTGATGGCAATTCCCGTGAGTGCTGCAGTGACAGTGTATGTGACGGTCACGGAGAGGAGCATGATGCCGACCCTCATGGTGGACATGTGGCGTACGCCTTCCCAGAAGAGCACAAGGTTGTAGAATATCATGCTCAGCAAGATCCCGCCGACGACGCTTCCCAGAAAGGCAGCGTTAGTCACGGGCCGGCTGAAGACCTGCCGGGGAAAGACTGGGTTTTCCGCCATGCAACGCTGGTGGACAATCAAGGCAGCCAGACTGATTGCGCTGACGACAAAGCATCCTATCACCGCCGGAGACCCCCATGGCTTCACGGTGCCGCCAATATTGATGGGGATTAGAGTGGCTATGGAGAAGACCAGAAACAGGAGCATTCCGATCCAGTCACAGCTCTTGAGCACGGTAAGGGGCTGGAAATTTCCTTTTCGCCAGTTGGGGAGGAGGAAGGACAACGAAAAGAACAAGACTCCAGAGACTATGAGCTCCATCCAGAAGATCGAGCGCTGTTATAGACAGTGGCAATGTCAGATCGGGGGGTTATAGGTTATGGCAGCGGCCAAGGTGGGAACAGGAGGGCAGGTCATGCTGTAAGTGTGGACTGACCCAGGTGAAGTGCTTGAACAGCAAAGCCGCCAACAGAGGGCCGCAGATATTTCCAAAGGCACCAGAAGCCTGCGAGATGGCTGACCACGCTGCGCGCTGCCTCGGCTGCATGATCTCTACAACCACAATGGCGGACATGGTGAACATGCCGGCAGCGCCCACGCCCTGTATCACACGGCCTCCGACCAACTGCCGTGTGCACTTGCTGACCCCGGAGACGATGGCACCGATCATGAAGACACCGACACCCGACAGATAGGCGTACTTGCGGCCCAGGGCGTGGGAGAGGTGCGAGAAGATGAGCTGGAAGACGGTCTGGGCCAAAAAGTAGCCAGTGGCGACGGTGAAGACGAGGACCTGGCTGGCGGTGAGGTCTTTGGCGATTTTCTAAAACAACGGTGAGAATCAGTCCGTGCAACCTTTGACATGAGGTGGTTGCTTGCTCATACCGGAAGTGTGACCGCCACCGAGGCCATGTCGAGCTGGAGCAGAAACTGCAACAGGCACGAGCAGGCAAACAAAGACCATTTTCTATGCCGTTGCAATCCCGAAAGGTCCTCTCGCTCTGGGGTAGCATCTTTACTCTCAGATATAGCCGGAGCTTTCTCTGAGGGGACACTCGAGCCCTTGTTTGTCTCGGGTGGAGTACTGCTTCCGCTATCTGCAGCAGCCTCGTCGTCCTGTGACGCATGTGAAGACATTGCTGACATCAATTGGCTTCTAGTCATCGTTGTCTTTGGAGACTGTGCACTCAGGGGCTTGAGGCGTGGTTGGGACGCTGTTTTGTCCTATTCTATCATGTAAAACTGGTTAATAGAAAGATAGAAAGAGACAGAGAGCGAGAGGAGAAACACGAGGGGCTAGAGTGATGATAAGAAATGTTGCTCTGCTACATCAACGAGTGTGTTGGCGGATACGGCCATGGAATGATGATCAGTCGTCTGCGTCAACAGGGGACAATCCGGGTTGGCTGGATGAGATGATACCAAGCCTCTTAAAGCATATGTAATTACCTGCTTGCACATGCAGAGCTGTCATCACATGAAAGAGCGAATTGAGTTTCCTAGTGGCTGCTGTTGTTTTCGTCGATGATGCTTATGTTCCTGCCTATCTTGACTGGACGCGAAGGCCCGGTCGCTAATTAACCTGAGCTGTTCACTGTCCACAAGCAGCTTCCTTGCTTCATGTTAAGCTCTGTTCCTGACGCCTGTCAAGATCCATGATGGACTGGGCCCTTGTAGCCCATAGAATAGCCATGCACATTCTCCAGCTGTCAACTCGACGTCTACTCTGATCAACGTGAGAGCTATGCTAAACTTTAGATTAGATCCTTCAGCCAGGTGCGCTATGAGAGCTTCCCACAGTACCTACTCACGTGCTACTTATACTTAATAGTAGATATGCATATGTGCTCGAGCTATCGTTGACGGATCCAAGCCACCTTTTTAGCACTTGCACCAGCCTCACTTGCCCAAAACGAACACTCAGCATGAGGTCTAGGCTGCGGCTAGGAAAGTGTACGGAGCATGTCGGCCCTCTCCTGCTTCTAACGGCAGTGACGGATCTCTAGATCGAGACTTTCTGCCAGAGCAGACTGAGGACAGGAGTGTTATAATAAGCTGACCTTGGTTGCCTCCCGCTCTCTGAGCTCTCTCTCTCTCTCTCTCTCTCTCTCTCTCTCTCTCTCTCTCTCTCTCTTTCTCTCTTTCTCTCTCTCCCCTACCCTTTTGGCATCATCACCGCTCGTTCTATATATCCGCTCGCTTGGAAAATATACTTCTTGTTATTATCGCTTTTGGCCTTTTCGGGTGCTGTATGCACAGCCATATACCCTTTACACAGCGTATTGAATAAACAGACACGGAAACACTTTTCTTGGATCAGCATGGCGCCAAAACATCCACTCTGGGATCACATCCCCCAGTCCATCTACGTCGACATCATCAACAATCTGCACTTTCTCAAGGTAGCGGGACTGTGCGCTGCGATCTGGGCCTGCATCTGGCTGGGCCTATGCCTCGCGCAGCCGGAGTGGTTCCGACGCCGGCGGACTTTCCAGAGCAAGAGAATCTTCATGGTCGGGCTCACGGTTGGCCTTGGCTTCAAGATCTTTACCGTCCCCACCTGCGCCTTCGCAGTATGGGTGACGCCCGCCATTGACGATGTCGCCGGCATTCACCCACCCATGAATATCTATCAGCAGACCTGCTGGGGAGCCCGGGGTACGGCCACCTTGATAGAGCTCGTTCACTTCGCCCATCACCCAGAGCTGGCGCTCCACCACACTCTCATCCTTGTGGGCATGTCAGTCATCTGGTTGTTCAACGTGCCTCACCGAGGATTCGACCTTGCTCTGGGTGCCCTCTTCTCAGAGATCCCCAACAGCTGCTTTATGATCCTCAGGGAATTCGACATGTATGGCGACCATCCGGATCTGGAGTGGACACTGCCCATGCTTAGCGCAGCTTCTGGGCTCATCCTCCGTGTGCCAGCCGCTGTTATGGCAGTGGCCATGATTCCCACGTCCGGCATGCACGGTGGACCAGCGATTGTCATGGTCATCGCCTATCTCTTCTACCTGGGATACGTCAGCCACCTCACCTGGCGGAGGCTTCGGAGGGCTGGGGTCTGGCAGGCAGAGGAGGGAGGCGGATTCAGCTTCCACGTGAGCAGGCACGTCAAGATTTCATCGACGACCTTCTTCACCAGCCTCGCAGCACTTGGCTGCCAAGTCTCGGCCCTGTTCCTGTACAGCATGTACAAGAGGTGGTCAGCGCCAGCAACCACATCTGAGCTGGTCAGGATCAACTGGCACTCTCTCCCAGCGCTTCTCGTGGGGCTGTTGGCCTCCTGCTGGGCGGGGCTGCAAGCCAATCGAGTGCTGCATCATCGCTGGGCACTGGGGGTTCGATCTGGGGCTGGGGCACTGGCTGCTGCCACATGCCTGCAGACGACGCTGGCACGTAGGAGTGTGGTCAACCTGCCCTCTCTGGCCGGATGCATTATGGCGGGTGCCGGTCTCGTTTTTCTCCTGTCTCTGCTCCCGTGGGCCAGGATCCCGAGACTGGCAGCGATAGGGCGCTGGATCATAGCAGGATGGCTGCTCCACATCCTAGTCCTCGCCTTGCTTGGGCTCACCCCGGAGGAACAGAACAGGAACTTGAGGCCGGAAGAGGTTGTGGCTAGGCAACCAGCGATCTGTGGCCTCATTCTGACTTGGCAATTTTGGTGTTGCTTCACTACAGCGTGTGTTCTCTCGTTGTCCGTTACGCATGTCTTGCAGGATCGGAGGCCAAAGAGCCCTCGTTTGCTGGGGAAGAGGTAATATTAAATGCGGCTTGAATGCCTTGAGCTAATTAGTACTAATGGATAATAACCTCAGCGACATACTAGTTGCATTGATTGGGTCTGGATTGTACTCGGCTTTTCCCGCCACACGTTTGATGAAGATTCAAGAGTGGTTGAAACTTGCACTGAGCGAGCCTTTGTTCTGTAAAAGGGGGTTAGAGACGGCGCATTAATATTCAGATGGTGGTAAGCTGATCGTTAGTTGGATGAATCGACGACCTTTGTCGGACAAAACACAAAGAAATCACCAGTTTCCCTGACGATTGACGAGGTGGACTGGGACATGGAAAACAGCCTAGCCTCAACCGCCAGGGAATTGCAGCAACATCTTGACTTGGGGTTTACACGAGGAAGGACTGTCACATTAGTTACGAGCTTCCCTTCTGGTCAAGTGATCAAGCAGTCACGCCTGGCGGATGACGCAAGAGGAAAATGTTGAGAGAACGTTATGACAGCGACGATGGTTCATTCCTCACTTCCGCAGAGGCAGGAGAGATCCACGTAGACTCTCACCAGGTCAACCTGGCCCAGTCCTAAACAGACTTTCCTTCGCTCTTCGTGTTTACTGCCAATCCGTCACCGCATTCTTCTCGACGCCCTCGCTCCCAACCACCCCGCTGAGTCCTGACTGCGGCGCCTCTTCTCTTTTATCTTTTGGTTACCGCTGCAGCCGTCATCATCCTCAGCAGGTATTCATTGTTTTCCATCCATCTCTCCCACATACGGCCATCCTCACGACCTATCCAGCCCGTCAGGATGCTTGCTCTCGCTTCTCTGCAACCACTCCTTCTCGCCGGGCTCATGCTCGCTGGAGCCATGGCGCAGTGTGGCTACCCAGACGGTCCTCCTGGAGGCGGACCTGGCTACGGCCCTCCCTGTGACCCTCTAGACAACAACTCGGTGTGCGAGGAAGTCTGGAAGTACATCGCAAAGGAGCTCAAACACTACTTCATCGACGACCAGGGCGAGTGCACCCAGCTGGCTGCCCAGGCTGTCCGGCTGCCCTTCCACGACTGCTACCCCGACGGTGGCTGCGACGGATCCATCATCCTCACCGACGAGTGTTCCCGTCCCGAGAACCAGCAGATGATACCCATCTGCGGTGTTCTCTTTAAGATGCACAGGGACTACCGTGTCGGTGCCGCTGACTTGATCAACTTTGCTGGCTGTAAGTCCATACTCTCTCTCTCTCTCTCTCTCTCGTGTGTCCCAATTACTGACGCAGCCAAAAGCCATCGCCAACAAGGCCTGCCCATGGGGCCCGTTCATCCCCCTTCTATGTCGGAAGATATGACAACCCAACTCCGGCTCCGGAATACCAACTGCCAGAGGCCTACACCAACGCCTCGACCTTGATTTCCCTCTTTGGCGCCAAGGGACTCTCGGTCGTAGACCTTGTTGCGCTGATCGGCGCGCACAGTGTTGGTGGCGACCTGTGGCGCAGGCCATTGGACACCACACCCGGCCAAATGGATAGTACGACCTACTACACCGAGGTGCTTCTCGGCAGCGCGCCTTCCATCCTGTTCAGCGACAAGTCTCTCGCTCTCGATCCTGCGTCGACGGACCATTGGCAATTGTATGCCCGTGATCAGTAGGCCTGGGACGCGGCCTACGCCGAAGCGTAAGTTTGCCCCTCTGCCGCACTTTCCACTGCTCTATGCCCGTCTTTGAAGAAGTGGCTGATGGCTGATTGAGTCGTTGTAGCATGGTCAAGTTGATCCTTCTGGGCGTTGATCCGCGGATGCTGCAAGATTGCTCCGAGGTCATCTGGGATGCATTCGAGGGCGACTGGTAGTCCCTGAGTAAGGAGGATTCAACTTTTATCCTGAACGGTTGCTGGAAGAAGTGCAGCTGAAACAAGCAGCTGGCTTGATGATGGAGTTGCTCTCCCGTAATTGACACACCTGGTTGGGACGAGGGAGCCGCAGACCTCGCCCGCAGACTTTGCTAGAATCCCTAATCCCGCATCATAATACCTCTCACCCAATGTCATTGCTACAAACCAGTTCGTCTCTAATGATGCATGCATGTGCCTTGTGTTTTTGATTTCGTGTGCATTGCGCCAGAACAGAGCCATTGTCTAGCACATTGGCGTCTCGTGCATCACTAAGAAACAGATTTCGATGCTGCCAGCTTAAAGAGGGCACAAGTGGTAAGTCCTGAGCAGCAATAACAACGACAACGATTAAGAGCAAAAAAAAAAAGCAGAAGAATTCGCGTCAGCAAAACTATGCCTCCATCCCGGATCGAACGAGAGACCTTCGCATTGGTTGGTGATACAAGTGCGACGCGCTACCACTACGCCATAGAGGCATGGCGGAGGCGAATTCTGGTTTCATAATAGAGGCATCCCACGTCTACTGTGGGTTGTTGGGAGCCGTCTTCGCCCTGTCGCCTTGTCACATGTCTCGTCTTGGCGAATGCGTCTTGGTTGGTCTATGGGCCGTCTGTACTTGGGGCTACTTTGATAGCTTCGCCCTGGGTGGGTATTACCTAAGCCACTGTCCTAGGCGTCCCCTCTCTATGGTTAGACGGGGCAATAGAAGACAGTGCAAGGCCTTCAGACTTACGAGACATTTATTTAGTTGTAAGCCTTGCAAGACTAATGGTGATATCTTGGTTCTGGTGATGTATGTTTCTGTTATTGTGGGTAAGAAGAACAAAAAGAGAGAGAGAGAGAGAAAGGAAAAAAAAGAGAGAGAAAAAGAAGGGGAAAAAAAAAAAGGTAGACACAGGCATTGGATTTTGTGGCGAACGCAAGCGGCATTTGGCCAGTCCCACATTAATTAGGCTCTAATCTAATTCATTGATCCAGAAGACGGCTCTCCGTCGCCTCTGTACCGTACTCATGACGCCGTCAAGCCCGGCTCCCTCGCGATCTCAGCTTCTCCTATTACCCAGCGCTCTCACCTTCTCGCCTCTGAGCCACAGCAACAGGACCGACGGCGCCCCAACAAGCAGCAACACTAACGCCAGAAGCGTATTGCCCCATCCATAGCCCAGACGGTCATACAGGTTGGGCGCAAAGATGGGACATGCAAAGCCGAGGGTGTACATGTACACGCGACACGCCGCGCTCGCCGACGCCGCGTGCTTGAACTCGTCAAAGGTGTAGGCGAGGAACCCGGCCGAGTAGGCGAAGCTGCCCATGACGAAGACGGTGACGCCTGCGTCGACCAGGGCCCAGTGGGCTGCTTGCTGGACGGCCCAGCCATACCAGATGAGCCCGACGACAGCCGTGACCACGCCGGGTGCGATGAAGGGCAGGCGGAACTCGGGCTTACCCTCGCTGCTTCTGCTGCTTCTGCTTCTGCTGGCATCGACTCCTCGTTGTTGGTGTTTTTGCGCGCTGAGCAGTCGTCGCCGCCAGATCCAGTCCATGATGTGTCCGCCTGCCTGGGCCTCGACGGTGGTGCCGACGGCGATGGCGATGTAGTTGAGGCTGCTGACCGTCTGGGACTCGTGGTAGCGGGCTATGAAGAGGCTCGCAAAGGTTGTGATCATGACGCAGTAGAAGGCAAAGTTGAGGCCCATGTTGATGGCGATGAGCTGCATCACGGGCCGGCGGAGGAGGAGCCGCACGGGCCGGCGGACGCTCGTGGCTAGGCGGGAGAAGAAGCTTCTGGTGCTGTTGCTCTTGTTGTCGCCCTGGGGAGTAGTAGTAGTCTCGGCTCTGGCCAGGCGGCTAAGAAGGACCGGCGTGTAGCTCTCGGGCAGCAGGAAGAAGCCGGCGAGGATGACGGCCGCCGAGAAGAGGGAGATGATGTAGAATAGCCATGGCCAGTCGAGGTGCTGGGCCGCGACGCCGCCCAGGATGGGGCCTACCGCGGGTCCGAGGTAAGGGAGGAGGCTGGCGAGGGCGAGGGAGCGGCCGCGCATGTCGGGTCGGTACATGTCCGTGAGGATTGGACCTGTCAGCTGGACAGGTGGCATTCTTTCAGCTGCAGCTCGTTCCCGTTTTCATATCGTCTCTTTGGGTGTCTTCCGATAACTCAAAAAGGTTCAAGAAGGGGCACGACTTACACACACGCCACAGCTGGCACCCGCAGCAGCCATGAACCTCCCGAGGATCATCAGGACCTTGTTCCGGCCGACGGGGCAGAGCGTGTTCCACAGGACAAAGTACACATTGCTGACCAGCCAAACCGGCCTGCGCCCGTACATCTCGGACACGGCGGCGATGAAGAAGGGCGCAAAGGCCATGCCGAGGAAGTAGATGGAGAAGGCGATCTGGGCCTGCGAGGTGCTCATGCCCAGGTCCGCCGCGATCTCATCGAGGGCCGCGGCGATCATGCTGGCCGTCATGAGAGTCACCAGCTGGCCGCACGACACGAGCAGCGTGACCGAGACCTTGCGCCATGGCTTCCAGCTGTAGGGATCGCGGGGGTCGCTGGGTCCGTCCCAAGTAGCCTAGACGCAAGAACAAGGAGGCATTGTGTCAGTCTTTTCGTTCAATAGTTCAAGAGAAGTAGCTTGAGAGAAAATATAGACAGAGGGCAGGGTGTGTGCTGGTCTGATTGACTTGAGCCTGTGCTTCGTACTCCGTATTCTTCCTTGAGCTCGAGCAGCTTCTGCGACTCTGGCGTCAGGTCCACAGTGCCTGTGGCCTCTTCTGTCTTTTCCATCGGTGCTTCTGGCCACGGCCTGGGATTAATTGTAAGGTCAACAAGGCCTCGTTAGAATTGTAAAAAGAAGATTAAAAAAAAAAAAAGATAGCTCAAGACGGGCGAGTCCTTTAGGTAATAGTACACAATTATTACGTGCCAGATATCTAATCACGACAAGAACCAACTCACACGACAAGGCTATGGCTCTGATATATACAAAACACAGCAGCTCCGGCTCTCGGACGTCAACCAGGAAATAAGTTACAGTAATACCACATCAACTCCATCTCGGTGCTCGGTCTCAACAACCCAGTGGTGGAAATCCCAAAGAAGGTAAGGCGCAGCTGCGCAGTCACTCCTCCCAACGTGTATGTTCCCGAGAATCCTGTCAGCACGACATAGAATGGAGTGGTGGTGATTATTTGTCACCGACCAGGGGTCTTGATTATCTCGCATGATCTGATAAGTTTAAAACCGGTACTAGCCTCGGCGTCGAGGCTTGATTTGTTTGTGCCTGGCATAAGCAAAAACGGCGCTTGCAAATTTCGCTTTGCAGTTCTTGCTGGAAGTTGACTAGGGCTGGGAGATCTTTCCGGTGGCTTGAAGACCGTTGCATGTTGCTCGGTCCTATGACCGGAGAGCCGATGGGGCGAGCGGTGAACAGCAGAACACGGCTGAATTATTTCGAGGATTCCATATTAGATTATAGGGTCTTGATGACTATCATGCAATAATATAGAGAAACAACAAGTAAATAAAGATGTGCGAAACTCCCAGACTATCACACTGTTGTACTTCAGCAGACCTGCAACTCAGACCCAGAGTGTGAGCACTCCGAGTATCATTTCAAAAAAAAAAAAACCACCAAAAAACCCATTCTGTCCATTGTCAAATCCCGAAATATGATTGAAGAATTCCTCAATCCAGTTTCATGCAGTCATAGTCCCATAGCCCTGCGCTAGGTAGTCGTTTTATCAAGTGTTCATGTACCTGATTGTCCCCAGTTGCCTCGAGACTTTGCAGGTAAACCACCACTGCGCGCTCTCTCATACCACCCTCGGCTTCAAGTGGACATAGAGCGGCTTCTTTTCCCAGAGAGAATACGTCTCGTTGCTGTCAATCCAGTCGACATTGGGCTCAGCAAGCGAGAAATCGAAATTCCAGATGATCCTTGCCAGAATCATCCTCATCTCAGCATAAGCCAGACTAGAAGAACAAGAGGAGGTCTCGTTAGCATCATCTATAGATTGCCTCTGTCAATCAAGTTACTCACTTTTTCCCCACGCAGTTGCGCGGCCCATAAGAGAACGGCTGCACTGCCTCGGTCCTGTCGTTTGCAAAACGGGCGTCTCCCAACCACCGCTCCGGGATAAACGAGTCTGGAAGCGTAAAGTTCTTTGGCGAGCGGGACATTGCGAACTGCCAGATATCAATCACGGTCTATTGTAATTATGCAAAGAAGTTTTATCATTAGTGATGCTCTATAAGCCTTGCCCTCTGCCATCAAGTATCAAGTATTGATGAAACTTACATTTTCGGGCAAGAACGTGCCACAAAAAACGTCTCCGCCCTCGTGAGCCAGACGAGGAAACGAACCCGGGACCGGAGGGAACAGCCTGAGGGTCTCGTCGAGGACGGCAAGCATGAACTTGAGCTTCTGCACGCTCAGCAGGGTGATGTCGTCCTCGGACGAGAAAGACGACCGGACCTCAGCCGCAAGCTTGGCCAGGACGTCAGGGTGGGTGCCAAGGAGGTAGGTGGCGCCAGAGAGAGCCGTGGCGGTCGTCTCGGAGCCTGCTATGATTAGGAGAGAGGAGTTGAGCCTGATTTGGTCGGGGGTTAATTTCTGGGGTTTTTTTTTTTTTTCATGTATTAGTGATGAGGTCCTTGTAAGACTTGCGAAAGGGTGATAGTAGTGAGACTTTTTAACTCACGTCTTCCCCTTGGGCGTCCTTGGCCAGCATCGCCTGCATGAAATCCGGCCTCTCGCCCTGCATGGCTATCCGCTTGGCGACTTTCGCCCGCGTGAGCTCGTCGTGCGCCATCCGCTTCGCCAGGAGGTACGGCATGAGATACTTCTGGATGAACCGCTCCACGGTGGGGAAGTTGCGGCGGACCTGCAGCAGGTAGACGCCCTGCTTGATGCCGGCAATGATGAGCGCGACCCAGGGGTGATAGGTCGTGTCGTTGAGGCACCCAAAGGGCTCGCCGAACGCGAGGTCGCCGATGATGTCAAAAGTGGCAAAGTTGTAGAATGAAGGCATGTCCAGGGCTTTGGCCCCGCCCTGGCAGTTCTCCCTGAGCCGCTGCATGAGCAGGTCCACGTAGCCCCGGATCAGGGGCTGCTGCTCGGCCATGCTCTGGGCGGAGAAGGCGTGGGAGAGGATGCGCCTCTGGCGGCTGTGCTCCTGTGTGTCGACGGGGCCGATGATGCTGTTCTTGGACAGGCTAAAGAACTTGGGGTCGCGGGGGGTTCTCGAGGGCGCCGGCCTTGCGGTGGCCCAGGGCTTCCTTCCAGATCTTGGGGTCGAGAAAGCTGACGTGGTCGGGGGCCACGCGCACAATGTCGCCGTATCTCTCGTGGAGCTCCTGCATGCGCTTGTGGCCCTGGCCGCTGAGGTAGAGCCTGGCGTAGGGAAGGCCGGAGATGGCCCACAGCTTTGGGCCGGGGACGCTGCTCAGGGGTGACAGGAAGAGGTTGTAGATGACTGAGTATGCGGCGTATCCCGCAACCTGTGGGGTTTGGATTGTGTCAGCATGGAGATCTTGCTGACAAGATATGCTTAATTCAGGGCAGAACTCAATTTACCAAAACTAACGTGGCACACAGCAGCGCAACTGATGGCTGCAGGCCAAGGAGCCGACTCGTATCCACAGCAGGAGCCATTCTGTGTGCGTCTCTCTCTCTCTTGTGTGACACGGTTTTGATATGAAGCAAAGATATCATGTCATTTGTGTCCCTGGCGAGCGGCACAACTTGAGTATAAATACACGTACATATATATGTGGCCCCAAGGAGCGCAAATACCGAAGAATAGGCCGTGCCTCGATTCCGATGTTGCACGGCCACAGCATTAGACCTCGGGTCGACCAAAGAACCTGACACGTCAGGGGCTGCAGCGGGCGGGCAGCGTCGCATGCACATGCTGATCCACTGTTCTCTCTCTCCTCAGTACGACTCTTCTGGAGGACAAGGGCGGATTACATTCTCGCGACCGGCGATTCGTTGTACGACCGAGCCGATGCGGGAAGAGGGGGGTTGGTTGTCTGCAGTATTATGCCCGTGTTGAGGGGAGTGGGGTGCACAGTTATCCACCCTGTGGGCGATGTAGGCCGTCTGGTTTCAAGTCAAACCTATCTGTGTCTGGTAGTATTATTGCTCGCCATCGCGGCGTCAGTGAACCCACGATGTCACTGTGTACGGGCAGACCTACGTCACAGACCAAGTTACGCCTTAATTTGGACACAGGTGCATGCAAGGTTACTCTAGAGGAGGGGCCAGGATGCATAATTCTTCATAAACTAGAAAGCAGTGAATATTCGGCCCAGGGCATGAGGTTTGACTGAAAGTATCGGTACCGAGAAAACAGCGAGTCGGGAATTATGAATGCCAGTCATCTTTGGGAGTACTGATTGGGAAATTTCATGAGAATGCTTAAATTGAGAGAAATACAGTAAGAAAAAGAAAAAGAAAAATGAGAGAAAGTTCGTCGCTAATCCTTCGCTAATATACTCCAAGCCTTGTCTAAGAATTTATACAACCCAAAAAAACACCAAAGACCCAAAGAAAATGCCGAGGTAATTCTACCCCACCCCCTTTCACCGTCTTCCCCAGTTTACTTAGATACCAGAATCATCCTGAACGGTGTTGGACTCGGCAGCATAAGTATCCCAGTTGGTACAGGTGTTGTTGATGTAGTCGTAGTCCTGCAGGGCGGCAATCTCAGAGTACCGCTCGACCAGCTGGAGGGCGAAACCCTCGTCGGCGTGCCATGCAATGTGACCTGAATTGAGGGGCAAGGGTTAGCTGGGGGTCCTCTATGTATATGTATGTATCTTTTTCATCAAGGAGGGGGCTCCTACAGTGCATAATCCAGGCGCCAGGGTTATCAGTCTTCC
The DNA here is from genome assembly GCA_021117315.1 of Immersiporthe knoxdaviesiana. NCBI lineage: Eukaryota > Fungi > Ascomycota > Sordariomycetes > Diaporthales > Cryphonectriaceae > Immersiporthe > Immersiporthe knoxdaviesiana. The sequence goes on from CP088207.1 coordinate 550,831, forward strand.
AGGCGAGGGGCCAGCCAGCCGCTGGCGGGAAGCATGGCGACGTCACGGCGAGGGGCGTCGACCGTCTGGAGGGTGGTGGTGGTGTTGTCGTAGGTGCCATCACCGACGCCGAGGACCCAGAAGTCGTGGCCGTGGAGGTGGATGGGGTGTGCCTGGGCAAAGTCGGTCTCGATGATCATCTGGACCCAGACGTCGGCGGTGGGCAGGGACCAGACGTGCTCGGCGTCGGACCAGGTGTCGTTGCCCTCGGCGATGGCCAGGACGGTGGGGTAGTCCCACTCGGAGACGAAGGAGACGTCGTTCATGACCCACTTGATGGTGGTGTCAAAGGTGACGCCGGCCTCCTCGTCGTCCGTGTCTGAGATGGTGCCCAGGTCGATGCTCAGGTAGGGGACCAGGTCGGAGGCGTCCTCGTCGTCGCACGAGTCGGAGAGGTCGTCGTAGACGCTGGTCTCCGGGTCGTCGGTCGAGGAGCTGTCGTAGCGGACGATGCCGAGGATGTTGTCGACGTTGTCGTTGTCAGAGCAGGCCTCCTGGGGGATCGCGCGCAGCCAGAAGTTGCCCGTGGTCTCAGTGGCGGTAACGATCACGTCGTAGCGCTGGCCCATGCCGATGCTCAGGTTGGTGGTGTTGTAGGGCTGGATGGGCACAAAGTCGGTCGCGATCACCTCCAAGGTGTGGTTGTCAATGGTGAAGCGGAAGTGGGTGTCTGCAGCGGCGTTCACCAGCCGCATCAGGTATCTCTGGCCAGCCTCAAAGGTGGTCTCGAAGCGAGAGCCGACGACGGTGTCATCGTCCTCAGTCCAGGTGTTGGTGCCGTTGATGAGGCAGTTGTCAAACTGTAGAATTCACCCCGAGCATTAGCCAAAAAAAAAAAAAAAAAAAACTTATTCACTGCCCAAGTTTTTCATGGTTATTGGATAATCATCAAGGTTTGACTCACAGTTGGGGGTCCGCTCGAAGCAGCAGTCAGAGCAAGCACGTCGGCAGTCTGGTGAGACCAGTCGTTCAAAAACACATGGCCGAGATCCACATCGTAGTTGGCCGTCGCCGGGCCGTTGATGAGGATACCGCCAAAGACGCCATCCCAGGCCTGGACAGAGAAGTGCGAGTGGTACCAGCTGCTTCCGTACTGCACGGCCCGCCACTTGTAGGTCTGCGTGTCCCCAGGAGCAATAGGGCACTGCGTAACCGAAGGAACACCATCCATGTACTAGAAATGATCAAAAGTGTCAGCGCATAAGGTTAACGGCAAAAGCGGAAGAGGGGGAAACCCACATTTGTGTAGTTCTGACGGACACCGTGCCAGTGGATCGAGCTACCATTGTTGGCCATGTTGTTGGTGACGTGAACGATAACCTCATCACCCCAGTCGGCAATGATGGTAGGACCAGGCACGGAGCCGTTGACGGCGAGGACAATACGCTCGATGCCGTCGGGGGCAGCCGTCACGTTCTCGACGTTGAACCAGTACTCCCTGGTCACACCAGTGTCTGGGACCTCATCGTAGTAGTTTGTAGAGATGTCGTAGTCTCCCCAGCATGACCTGTCGGAAGCACTGTTGGTACAAGCCTTCTTGGCGAGAGAGTGGCTACTACTGGGGGCGCCCAGGACAGCCGGGAGGGCTGCAAGTGCCCAGAGATATGAGACCATGATGAAAATCAAGGAAAAAGAGTGTTGTCACCAAAAAGGAAAGATGGTTGGAGACCAGAAATGACAGACTTTGGTAAGAGTAATGAAAGGGATGAAGGAAAAAGAAAAAAAAAAAAAAAGGAAAAGAAGAGAAATGAGAGAGAGAGAGTGTGTGTGTGTGTGTGTGAAGGAGGAAGTGAGTGAATGATTGAAGGATGGGATGGGGATGAGAAACTTTGCTGTAAACCCTCCGATCTACCAAGGGATTATATATATATTTACACATGCCTGAAGAATCGGACAATATGCCTGGCGCGTAAATGGGAACCACAATGAATACGGCCCGCTGGTGCGAACTCCGTGTCCAACGCCTCGGCCGGACATGTGCATGACGACACCTCAAGGCACATAGTATCGCACATGGGCACAGGATAGGCAACATCTCGGCTAGTGAAGGGAAGGGGCAGCAGAGATCCGCGTACAGGAGGCTGAGCTTCAGGAGGAGGCTGATGCCGACTGCTCAAGGGCCCAACGTGTGGTAGCATACCCACAGGGCCGCGTGTTGTTTGCACAGCTAGACTGATGCTGGTGTGCAGCAGGTGAAGATAGTACCAACAATGATCGACCAATAGCGGGGTCGGAAAGACAACAAAAAAAATGGAGATTGGGTCTAGTCAGTCCGGTCAGTCAACATTCGATTGTATTCTGGTTTACGAGAAAAATGAGTCCGAATTAGTAGTTGAGCCACGTCTTGATATCCACTTTGGGGTTGCCGTTACTACCATGTACATAGTAGTATTTCTTTTTCTGGTCGTGGGCCAGAGCAAGCATTCTGGGATTTACCAGGGTTCATCACCAGGGGAGAATCGACGAAACAAGACAGGCAGGCATTGACCTGCCCCGAGCCGGTTGGATACTGCTGCGCTGAAGCTCCCCAGGGAGGGGGCGGGGGAAGGGACGGAATAGGAGAAAGGAGTAAACATAAGTATTTGTGGACCCCCGTCCTCCTATCAGAATTCTTGATGTTAGGGTTATCCTGCGTAATACTACCTAGGATCTTTGGATACAATGGAACGACGGAGGCCAGCGGAAACAATTCTCGGAAGCTTAAGTAAGTCCAGCCGGGTTCAGGCAGGCGGCTAAGATTATTGTCTTCGTCATGCTAAGAGTGGGTCAGCCTGTGTGGGCTGCCCCAACTCGATTGTCTTATTCCCTCTTACCACCACCCCTGGGCACATACCATAGTAAGTCCTCTTGCAATCAGATCGGCCCGTTGCGTTTTTGCTCGCAGAGAACGGCTGCGACGGGAGTCCCTTGTTGACCCGCTTCCCAGGGAAGACGATGCCCCCACCGCCCTTCCTGGAGAAGAGTCGGAAAGAGGGGCCAGGTCTGCCTAAGCTGAGCAAAGCGGCCCCTCTTCAGGGCGTGGGGCCTCCTTTCAGGACAATAGAATGCCCCAATCCAGATATATTGACCGTGCGCTGCAGCACGGTCTACGTACTAGAGCGTACGCGTCGGGAGGGCTATGTTGCTTCGCGATGACCGAGTCGTTGACGACGACGAGCCCAAAAATAGCAGAGGCTGAGTTTTTTAACCGCCTTATATACAAGACCTTTGTGGGCTTCCCGTTGTAGATCGCCATCTCTTGTGGGCATTGATAGACTAAAAACACATCTCTGGTCTTTCTCGTCACTCCTTTCTCACACTGGCAGCATCCACAACCTCTTCTCAAAGACACTCTTTCTTGTATATCGCTCTCTCATTCTCTCTTTCTGTCTCAATCTTTTATCTCTTTCTCTCTCTCTGTCTTAGACGCACACATTCATTCTCCTCCTTACTTTCTCTTCATCTCTCAAAAATGCATTGGACAAGCTTCATCGCCGTCTCTGTCCTGCCAGGCGCCCTGGCGATGCCCTGGAGTCTTTTTCCCAGGCGTGCTTCGGCCGCTGTCACGGATGCCACGCTCTACGCCTATGGTACCAACATTTCTGGTTACCCTGTCTTCTACGGTGAAACAGATGGTAAGCAAGATTTCTCCTGCTCCCTCAATGTTAAGGGTTGTGTCGACCCTTTTTTTTTTTTTTTGGTTTCGTTCCCCCCTCCTTGACGCTGCTGGTGTTTTAACAAAATTTCTACTTAAAAGGTCATCTGTATATCTCTGAAACCAACACAAACATCTCCACCCTGCAGTCTGTCACTTGGGACATCCCCGCGCTGACCTCTGCCACCACCACCACCACCACTGCCACGCTGAACAACGGTACCGCTGCCGGAGCTCTGCACCTGAACATCACCGAGAGTGGTCTGGGTATCGTCAGTGTCGAGTCTGAGGGCACGACCGGCATCACATCCTATGGCATGCAGCTTGTCTACATTGACAACTCGAGCCTGGAGGCCAAGTTCTGGGCCAGGAAAGTCACGATCGATGGCATCGCAGCGTGGAGCCTGACCTGGAATGACGAGAACGCCCTGCAGGACACTGCGGCCCCTGTAAATATCAAGATTGCGAAATCTTAAAGGACAGGAGCCTTTTTGGGGGGGGGTGTGGCAGTGTGGAACTTGATAAGATGGTTGTGATGGTAGAAAGCGGTTATCAGTTGAGGGATTGTTGATTGTTTAGCAGTGTTCTCTTGTTTTCTTCATTTATAGACCTTCGAAGCGCAATTGATTTTTCTTTTTGTTTTTGATCTCTTTTTCTGACGTATTGGACTGTATTTATTTGTGCAGATGGATGTTTGTTTTCCTTTTCGAATGATGACTTTAGAGAAAGCAAAAGAAAATAATGCATCAACACTCCTTAGAGACACAGTCTATGGTTCATTCATAATATATGCTCGCTGAATTTTAGCATAGCCAAAAGAAGCACGGCCCGACATTATTTTCTGATCAGCGCGTATATAATTAGTAGTACAGTTGGCTTGTGCATTGCCTTTTTGGTATCCAGATGTTGTTGTCGATCTTTACGTAAATGTTCATGCCAAATCTTGAACTCTATTCCTATGTCTATGGCTCCCTAGGCCCGGATCCCATTTCCCCTTCGCTGCTCGGACCATTTATTTCCACGGCAGTTTCAAACATATAGACTCCTCTCATTTCCAGCCTCTTTCGACCCTCGTTTTGCCCAGGAACAGAAGATGACCTGGTCCGATGTTAACAAACCATTCAATAAAATCCCTGAGAAGCAGACTTTGCCAATAATTACGACGCTGGCCCCATGAGGACAAGCTCAAAAGTATGCTCAGTGCTCATGAGGGTGGGTTGTCATTGGGCCGGACGCAGCAATCCTTGCCGCGAGTCAACCAACTGCATGATTATTCGTCACCGCGTTCTTTGAGACGTCGTCTCTTGAGACTCATCACATGCCCACGCAGACTATTTCGTACACAGGGGGCCACGAGTTCCACCATGTCAAGGTTACCAACGACCGCTTAAATTGGAAACCCGAGCCCCCAGGGGTCTGTGTCCCGTGCGTCCAACAGCGCCTCAATCAGGGGGGAGGGGCGGTCGTTTAGGAGGAGGACCCGAAAGGCAGGCTCAGCCAAACAGGGGGTGCAGGCTTAAGCGATGGTACCCCTCCAATATACACACACACACATACAAACACGGGACACACGCCGCGCCAAGTTTCAATTATTGAGGCTCATGGGTTGTCTTCCCATTATTCCTTTTGCAGCGGGCCAAAAGTCAACTTGTCACAGCACCAAGAGATCGCCAAGACGGCTGCCACCGTTATCTCGGTGCCATCGGTTGGGCTAGTCTCGGCGGAAATATGAAAAGAGTTCTGACTATTTATCTATCTACCATACTTCATCTTACCAATTTATAATCACACAACAGCAGTTGCTTTTTTTTTTTCTTCTTCTTCTTCTTATTTCTCTTCTCTTCTTCTTTTTTGGACTGTTCTTGACCACGCCATTGTAGTTGGGGACCAAAGAGAAGGATACGCGTGTACGATATATTAATAGTAATCTAGGCACACTTGGGCTTCTGTGTTTTGATCGGGAGCCACTACAGTACTTTAATCTTTACTCAAGTCGTATATAGACAACCACCACGCTCACGAGATCCAAATTAAACGATAAGACTATTTCTTCTTAGTGCTGTTGCTGTCGTTCGGTGGAGGATTTCACAAATACTTTACCCATGGAACCGGCCTCAGATCGAAGCTTCTCACCATCCCTCCTGGGGGATGGCAATGTGCAGGGGTCACCTGCTACACGTAAGCCTGTGGGGGCCCCTGCAGCAGCTTTATCATATGTAGTAGTAGCCGTCCTTAATACAGAGAGAGAGCTGCGAGAAGGGCTTGTTCATAGTATTTTCCCCATAAAAACTCCCTCCCCCCGCTTAATCATAGGGCTGTATAACGCCAGGACCCTCAAGCCACCTAGTCTCGCTTAACAAACTATAAATCGCTCCCTACGCGTCTCAAGAAACCCGTCGAGGACTAAGTACCAACCTCTTTTGTAAAAGAGGCCTCTGGCAATTTTGGCAATACATGTACGTCCGTATATTTTGACTACTAACCTCAAGTAAGGATCAACTTCGGCCTTGTTACTTCTTCTTTTGAAAGATTCGCTCGGAGAAGCCTCTCCAGTTTGGGAAATCTCCGTTATTATGACCACTTCTGGCAAACATTATGGGGAGAGGCGACTTCTGGCTCAAGCACACTGGGAGCTGATTAGCTTTGACATGGGAAGCGCGTACACAATTAGTAGAGAGGCCCAAAACTGTATGGCGCCCGGTCTTGTCAAGCCTCGGAGCGTAGGTCTCCGAGGATATAAATTGTCTACGACCGGACGACGACTACTTAGACGGTAATTGCTACTTGGTGAGAAGCTGTTTCATAATTAGTATTAATGAGATGATTCCTCGGCTTGATGGTGAGTAGGCCGACGTCCATTTCGCAAGGAGTTCAACGCCGCGACCCCGAGATTTGACTGGCTTTCGACATGTGAGAGCGGGATTGTTGATGCTAGTGAGGACCAGAGTAAAGAATCGATTCGATGAGGTGAGAATAGAGAGTCTAAAGTGGAGCCTGACTACCATACAAAAGAATTTGTAGGATTACGTATGAGCGAATCATTGAGGATCCGTCTCCTACTCCGGCACAATGGCCTCCACCACGCTCTCCTCGCCGGGAGCCCGGGTCCAGATGCCCGTGACCTTCATGCCGACGCTGTCAAAGAGCTCTCGGAAGTTCTTCTCCGTCCTCTCCTTGCCGGCAAAGCCGCACAGCATGAGCAAGTCGGACGCCGTGGAGAGCCAGGTCGCGCCCTGCGCGGGGATGACGTTGTCCTGGATCAAGACCTTGCTGTAGCCGGGCGTCATGGCTGGCTTGAGGGCCAGGAGAATCTCTCGGCACTTCTCGTCGGTCCAGTCGTGGAACTAGGAAATTGAGAATCGTGATTATTAATGGTTTGTTGTAGAGAGCGCAGATGATGGATTAAGTGGATGGCTTACCACACGGTGAAAATAATAAGCGCGTGCGCCCTCTACTGGCTGCCGCTGGAAGAAGTCGTACGGCATCTTCTCAATCCTGGCCGGGAGCTCGTTGGTCCCGCTGAGAACCTGCTCGGTATCCTGAAGAATGAGTCTCGTGCCGGCCTTTTCAGAAGTGGCCTGGTGCATGATGAGCACTTTTTGTTCAAACCAGTCAGTCAAGAGAACCTTGGAAGTCTTCAACACTGTTCATAGTCTTGCAGAGATGAGTGGACAAAAGGAAAGAAAAACCAAAGGGAGGGAAAGGGATAGCCTAGAGCGACCTACAGTCCAATCCAATACCACCACCCACATCGACCATCATGACGCTGTCCTCCTTCTTCAGTCCAGAGATGAGCCTCTCCTGCACCGGATAGAACTCGGGCTCGGCCCAGTGCGCGCGGCGCAGGGCCGCTTGGTCTAGGACTGCGGCCTTGAACCCGCGGGCCAGCTTGGGGTCCCTCTTGATGTACTCAAAGGCGTGCAGCTTGGTATTGAAGGCCTTTTGTGTCGGGCAGTCGAGGCCGTCCGTGGGGTCGCGGTAGCCTCGCTCTGCCAGGTATTCCGGGAGGACACGGAGGGTGGCATCTGTGTGTTTTCCACTGCACGAAAGTTAGTCCTAAGGAAAGAGGAAAGGGAAAAAAAAAGAGAAACAAAATAGAGAAAGGGTTATTTTTTTTTTTTTTTTTTTTTTTTTTTGGTAACGAACTGGATCTCAAAGCTGTCCTGGACGTTCTCTGCGGCCAGGGTCTGCGCGAGGTTGTTTGCAAAGTATAGATCAGGACCGGCCTCTCCGATGAAGCCGGTCGAGGCGAGGTGCTTGAGGAGGCGAGCTGTGGAGAGCTGTCGTCAGTACATCATACTGATTTCTCTCTTGTCACTTTTGTTCTGAGCCAAGACGGCGTGAAACTGATAAAGACGTACAGAGGAGAGCCTCTTCAGCCTCTGTCTTCTCCGCCAGCTCGGCAGTTCCCTTGGCCTGTTTCTCGTCCAGCTGTTGGAACAGCTTCAGGTCGAAGGCCACCTTGATGACAGTGTTCGTGGTGCTCTATATTATAAGAATGTCAGTCAAAATGAATTATGGACATGCTAAAATAATCTGAAAACCAACATAAAGCAGGAACGTCCTCAGGAGAGTCTCCCGAGGCGTCTCCAGGGCTCTGGCCAGACCCCATGCAGCCTGGAGCAGCTTCGCCCGGGTCTTGTCGTCTTCAAGGTCCGAGGTCTTGACGCCTTGGCTGAGTTGTTCAGTCAGTGCGGTGATGCGGTTCATCTGGAGAGGCATTTTGTTTGACAATGTTTGATGATAATAGTGATGATGATAGAGAATGGCACGCGGAGCAGTTGTTTTTAAGTAAGGCGGATGAGATTCCGAGCAGTTTGGGGACGAGCAAGAAGAGAAGGCAGGAGATGGGTGATTCGAAGATGTGTCTAAGCGAGAGAGAGAGAGAGAGAGAATGAACAGCAGAGTATGTGTATATTTATATATTCATCATTGGTATATTGATTCTCATGGCCTTGTGGGATTCTGGTATGGATGATGTTGTCAGCAAGCCCGAGTCCGATCCCGCAGTTTCAACCTCGGGGCTGAAGTTGATGCGGGCCAACAGCGCACCCAAAGGATTTAACAACCTGACATTGACGCAATAGAGGCATCCTTTTTGATTTCTATGGGTAATCTTGCCGCTGAAATTATTTCGTAGTTGCTCCGAATCAACTATGATGCTGCTAACTGTTATGTAATGTTGTAATTAGTCTCAACACAAACACTCAGCAAGGCACAATAGTTTTTCTATTAATCAATATTTATGACACCTGGATATGGGAATTTATTGATTCTATGAACCAAGTGTTTCATTATTCACAATACAATGTCATATATTCCGTACATGTGATCCAGTCCTCTTCAGGTTGGCACACAATAAGCGAAGGATTGCCGCTCCCGAAGAATCTCGGGACAGCCATCCTCGGCATCGGTTTAAGCACCACAGCCTGGCCCGCGAATTCGGACGAGTTGCTTTGGCTTTTCTGGCGCCCAAGCTAAAGCAACGGGTTCCACGGCTCAAACACGGCCCCTCGTAACCACAGCTGAGAGGGTGCTAGTCCTTCCTTTTTCTCTCTGTCTTCGTATCCTTCATCCTCTATTGCAAGTTGTATATCCCTCATCAGCCGGGAGTAAGGACAAGGGAACAACTCGGTGCATAACCCGCTTCAAAGAGTAAGGATCGTCCCCCCCCCCATATAAGCTATTCATTATTCAATCTTGTACACAAAAATCATGGCCGGTCCTCTGCCTCCACCTCCACCCCTCCCTCCGCGGCCCGCAGGCTACATCTGGCAGCCCTCCGTGGGCACAACCTGGAATTATGTCCTGAACCACCCTGTGCGCCTCGACCATACCATTGAGCAGTTCCAGGTGTGGATCGTCGATCTTTTGTGAGTTGGGGCCTACTACGAAAATAAAAAGAAATGATAAGAAAAACGGGGGAAAAAAGAAGAAGGGTGGTGGGGGGAAAGGACGGAGAGAAAAGAAGGGAATAATAGCTCACTTAACACCAACGTGTGACAGCGACACCCCCGTCTCCACCATAGAGGAACTCCACCGCCGCGGCCGCAAGGTGGTCGCCTACTTCTCCGCCGGCACCCTCGAGGACTGGCGCCCCGACGCCCACCTCTTCCCTCCCGAGGCCGTCGGCCGCGCCCTCTCCGGCGGCTGGAGCGGCGAGCGCTGGATCGCGACCAGCTCGCCGCAGGTCCGCGCCAGCGTCATGATCCCGCGCCTCGACCTGGCCGCGCGCAAGGGGTTCGACGGCGTCGACCCGGACAATGTCGACGGGTGGACCAACAAGAACGGGCTGGGCCTGACGGCGCACGGGGCCGAGGAGTATGTGCGGTGGCTGGCGCGCGAGGCACACAGGCGGGGGCTGGCCTGTGGCCTCAAGAACGCACCTGGGCTCGCCGCGGGGCTGACGGACGAGGTGCAGTTTGCCGTCTGCGAGCAGGCCGTGCAGTATAGGGACGAGCACCACCACTACCTGCACATGATCCGTGCCGGCAAGCCTGTTTTCCATGTCGAGTATCCCAAGGGCGAGGATCCGGACAGCAAGAGGCAGAACAACGACAAGGATGTGGGCGAGGGCAAGAAGAAGAAGTGTTTTGAGTTCCTGGACTTGGGCTTCTCGACTATTATCAAGAATGTCAAGCTGGACCAGTGGGTGCAAACTTCTTGAGAAGGAGAGGAGGATGGCCAGGCTGCTTGTATGATTGTTACACGGGTCGAGGCGGTGATGAAGGTGTTTGAATTTTGCGAAGCTTGCTACAAGACTCTCATCTTCTATTGCAGTGGTCTTCCACGCACTTAAAGAGCATACATAACTCCTTTGAACCATGTGCCTCATGCATTGAGAGGTATCTCTCCCTCCCTCTCTCCCTCTCTCCCTCTCTCTTGAACACGGGCGTCAGGTCCGGAGAGATGAGAGATCTTGACCATCAGAAGCCATCCACATCAAGAACAAAAAAGAGAAAAAAAAAAAAAAAAAAAAAAGGGGGCATCCTATGCTTATAAAGACGAGCTTCTCGCTATAACTCCTGCCATGACAGGATTGCACATGTGCTATATTTTTTTCTTGGGTGGAAGAAGAGAAACCCGTATCTACGCCGGGCTATAACAAAACTGAGGGGACAGCAGATTTTGAGGGGGAAACAACAAATCGGCCAAGTGGTCATGTAGTGCCAATACTTTTGTTGGAAGGTGTCAGAATAGAGAAATTTTTTCCCAAGTACAGATCTCGACCCAAGTGAGGCGGAAATATGAAACCTGGATCTGTGTTGAGAGAAAAGGAATAAAGGGGGTCAACAATCATCACTCACCACTTGAAAATTTCGTCTATTCGCCCTCGTTCGCGGAAGCCGAGTACCGCTTTGACAAGGACCATATAAGTATGCAAGGAAAAATGCCAGCCGTGCCCTCTCTTGCCCGACGTGATCAATCATGTTTGATCCCGTCGTCGTCGTCGTCGTCATCAATATGACCCCCATAACTAATCAGTTCATTATCATCGTCGTCATTCGTTTCGTCTTCTTCCTCTCTTCTTCTGTTTCTTCTCATCCCTCGCTCGGCACGGGTACCTTGGCCATGCCCTCCACGACCTTCCGCATCGTGATGCGCTGGCTGGGCCTCAGGGTGAGCATCTCTGCGACCAGCCGCTCCACCTTGTCCTTGAGGTTCAGCCGCTTCTTGGCCTCGCCGACGTCGTCCAGCCAGATTCTCATCTTCTGTACGGCCGTCTGGCCGTCGAAGCCCCTCTGCTGCGGCTGAGCCGCCGTCGTGTTGACATCGCGGATCTGCCAGTAGAGGTGGCGGGGGTGGTTCTGGAACGCCCTGGCCTCGGGGAACCCGATCTTGCCCAACACATAAAGCATCGTGACGCCCAGGGCCCACACGTCCCCCGATGCGCCGCGCATCCTGTGGCCGATGAACTCGGGTCCGATGTAGTAGGGCGTTCCGCCGATGCCGTGCTGGCTCTCGCTCTTGCCGAAGCTCATGCCGAAGTCGCAGAGCACGGCGCCCCGCTGTGGGTTGTACATGATATTGCCCGGCTTGATGTCGTTGTGCGTGAGGTTCTGGCCGTGCAGGTAGTCTAGGGCACTGCTGATGTCGCGCAGGATCCGCTCCGCGTCAGATCGGTGTCCCATGAACATTGTGGTCTGGGCATTCTGCCACATGCCGCGCGTCGTCAGGTCCTTGGCCTCGATGTGTTCCATGTACAGGGACAGGTACCGGGCGTCGCCCCCAAACAGCCGCGGGATCGACTTGTGGTTCAGCTGCTCGTGGTTCAGGAACTCGCGCAGCCAGGTCTCGGACTGCCGCACCACGTTTCGTGCCTCGTCGTGCGGCCGGGGCGGCGGGATGTTGGCCTTCTGGGTGAGGCTTGTCTTGAGAACCTTGACCGTGATGATGCTGTCCGGCACCTTGGAGAACTCGGCCCTGGCGACGGCGCTGAGGCTCGTGGACGCGATCAGGTCCACCTTCTTGATGGTGTAGACCTCTCCGCCGGGGATCTCGACCGTGGCGCCGTCCTCCAGCTCGATGAGGGGGTTGCCCTTGGTGCTCACGATCTCCTTCCCCTTGTCCTCGGACGGGAGTGGGACGACCAGCGGGTCGGCGGTGTTGCCTGGTCTCATAAACATCACCACCCCGTCCTCGCTGTGAGCTGCAGAGTCTTCCGCACGGAGCCTCTTGTCAGGGCTCGAGGCGTTATCCTCGGTGGTGAGTCCTCGCTTGCCAGAATTGTTGAGTGTGTCGCTGGGGGACGCAGAAGCCGACGATGCGCTGGAGGGAAGCCTGCGTACGGCAGGGCGCTTCTCGACGATCCTGAAGTCGATGACGTTGATGCCGATGACCTTGATCCTCCAGGTCCCAGGCCCGAGCTGTTGGATGCGCTGAGGGTTGACAATGTGGTCCAGGCCGGGGGCTCTGCACCGGCTGCTGTGGCACCCTCGACAGGGTCAAGGGCAGATCTGAGCAGTTGTAGAAGATCAGGTCCTCGGAGGCCGGGTCGAAGTAGAGCTCGCACCACAGGGGAGGCCTGTTCTCGAGACTCTCCCCAGGCATGCGGACCGAGAACTTGACGGTGCGCTCCGTCTGGGTCACGGCGAGGACCCTTTGCTCTGGCTGGTTGGGCTCAGCAACCTCAGCCGTCAGCTGCAGCCATTCGCAGTTGTCGAGGTTGCCAGGACTGACGGAGCGGGCACGGGTGAGAGGTCGAACCAGGATGCGTATGTCCTTGTCCTCGGGAACGCGGAGGTTATCCAGATGGACGGCCGAGCTGGCGGCGGCGGCGGCGGCGGCTGCGTGCATCTGCTTCACATCTCTGAGCCTCCTAAGGCGGGCGTCGATCTCGCCCTGGGAGCACGGCTCGGTGCTCTCCACGGTCGCCACCTCTGGAGGCGGCCCGGCGTCGAGCCCACCCATGACCAGAGGCTGGTATCGCGGACAGGCCGCCAGGAAATCCTGGCCACACACAGACACGCACACAACACCGAGGTAGACTAATCAGAACGGCCAAGTCTTGGACGACGAGTCACGGCGGATAACAGCGTAGGCGCGGGCGCGGGACCGAGAGAGACAAGAGAGCTACAACGGCACAACACGCCAACGAAGAACAAGAGCAGGCAGAGGGGCGCAAGTAATCCAGATCAAGGTTGGGGTCGTTTGTTTTATGACGCACGATGACTCCTAGAAAGAGGTCCTGAGGCCAGCTGCCCTTCGTGGTGGTCGTTTGCCTCCCAGGGAACGGTCGAGTAAGCTGGGTTGGGGTGGTGTGTGCTGGTGAGAGGGCCTGACAAGGACGATGCGGTCTGGAAGACAGAACAAAGAAGCCCTGGAGATTGCCAGCAGAAGGGGGAAGTCTTAAATGAAATTGAGAAATAGGACCAGATGGGTTTTGGGAGAAACTAGAGGCCAAATATGCAAGGACTTGATTTGGCAGCAAAAGTGCAGGTGAAACCAGGAAAGGCCACCTGGTTTGGTGGTAATGTGAGCTGGAGACAACAGTACGGTGGACGAAAAGAGTCAGATGCAGTCGAGGGGAGAAGAATCAAATGATTGGGAGGGTGGATGGGGTTCTGCTGACCAGGGTCCTGAGTGCTTCAGCGGATTCTCAGCCTCAACTGGGGTTGTTGGCACGTACAAGCGCGGGCCGTGTGGGCGACAGTTCTTGGTTTAGGGGAACCAGACACAGCCACAGGGGAAAAGTCCTACGGGGGAGTTCTTGAGGGCTCGAAAGACGACAGCAAGGACCTCGAGGACCCGGAAGCAGAGGCCAGAGAGATCGTTGTAGCCAAGAGGGCAGCCGAAGACGTCAGATCACCTCTTGACCTGTTGGTTGCCTAATTCTCTTTTGAGGCCGCCAGAGCGTTGACTGCTGCAGTCGATGCTGGGTAGTTCCTGGAAGATGGCACGATCCTCTGCAGTCCTCGATATAGTACAATTGGAGATGTTATGGTATCAATTTCCAGAGCCTCCAGGTGAACATAAGTCGGCTCCTCTTAAGAGTTGTAAATTGTGTTTTGCAGCTGGGAGGGGGTCTGTTGACAAGGTCTTGGTCACTGTGGCAAAAGATGACCGTACAATCTGCCGCAGAGGGTTCTCCTGGTGAGAGAGGGCCTGGAGGGGCAGCCGATAATGCCAGGAGACAAGTGTGCAGGAACCTGTTGGGGCCTCGAGACCGTAAATCCAGATCGGCCAGAAGGGGGCGGTTGGATCGAGGACTCTGGAGGAAAAGCGTGATCAGACAGTTCCTTGTTGAGAATCTGAAGCCAAATCCATCAACTGCTCGAGACTTGGGATCTGTAGGAGTCATGAGCCACGCTCGAGAGAGCAGAGCAGGCAGCAGCTGACCAAGCCTCGACTGCCCTCTCTGGTAGACCTCAACCTCCAACTCACGTAAGCCGCTGGATGCCTTCGACGAGGGCTGAGCAGAGCAGTTGGCAGCCAGATGGTAGGGCCTCTGGCAGCTGGCAGCTGGCACCTGGTGATTCCATCTGGGTCACGCGCAATCGCAGCAGGACAAAAAGCGCAGCATGCTCCGAATACTGCTGCTGCTGCTGCAGGCGAAGGGTGCCCGAATCCACATCCCACGTCAGCAGACATGGCCACCAGCCGCCAAGCCTAGTGCTGACCTGCAGAGAGCCACGGTCGGGAGTACTTACTGTGTCCAGACGAATATGGTACGCAGGGTGGGGCCGCTTCTTCGCCCCCTTCGTATCAGCGACTGTGCCCAGCCCTCGAGCAGTGGCCGCAAAAGGATGCAGCCGGGGGGACGAGAGAGGAAGAGAGAGAGAGAGAGAGAGAGAGGGAGAACCGCCTGAGTAAGTACCATAATAGTATTTTCAATACTCTCTGCTGACCACCCCTTGAGACAACCGACAAGCCCTATCGCCACCTTCAGGCCAACAAGTGTCACTTCGGAGAAGAAACATCATCTCAGGCTGTCGGCTGTCGAGGCGGTGGACGAGAACCAAAGGTGGAGTACGAGACCGCGGGTAAGGCGTCATCGCCCACCCACCCTCGCAGATGATGTCCCAACATCCGATTTCGCAAGCAGGGTGGGAAGGAGAAGTCGTCGACATGAAATGTGCGTTCTAGAAGAGTCATGGAATGGTTGATTGAGTAGACTGAATGATCGATTGATGGGTAGGCAAGGCTGGGTGGACTCAATGTCTTCTTTGAGAGCTGTTGGGGGCGAAGAGCATCGATTCGATGAGGAGGAGGGCGCGAGAGGGTCAGCAGGCTGACGGAGAGTGTCACAGTGTGTGTGTGTGCTGCCAAGTTTTGGCGCAACATGGCGCATCACGCTGTCGACGGACTGTTTAAAAACTGGAACCAGGACAGCAGTGCCCCCAAACCCCCTGCTAGTCGCTCTTCTAGCGCCCTTCGCTGCCTAGTGCTTACCATGGTCCACCAACTTGGCGCAAATGCTGCACCGTCTTACGCTAGTCCGAACCCAATCACCCTATTGGCTCTAGTCGCAATGATTGCTCCCTGGTCTAAGACTGTCCTCAATGTGCACTTTTGCCCCCGTGTCGTCCCTCCCAAAACCACCCCGTCCCCATACCCAGGGACTCAGGAGTCGTTTTCTTCACCATCGTTGTGTGTGTGCTTGCTGCAGTCCAGACGAGGCCCGCGATACCCTCACCATCATCATCCACCATCATCCACCCTCATCCACCACACACACTGACATCTAAGCCATTTGAGAGTGACGCGACTTGAGTCTCCAATAGGCCCTCTGCCCTCGTGGCACGACATCGTGACCCCTTTCACCCTTTTTTTCCAACACAAACAACACAGATAATTACCGTCAAGATGTACCTCTCCGGCAGCATCCCCGTCTAGATGGCCTCCCCATCATCCGTCATCAAACGAAAAGGTCCATGATTGCATCTTGGAAAGCAACGTGCTTCTCCTTCGCCCTGGTTTTCTCTCTTCTGGTCTCTCCCTGCGTCTTGGTCTGATCATAAATCAAGCCACGCTTTGTCTTTGTTTCCAGCGATAGTTCCCAACTGATATACCCAATTTTGATACCCCCTTCCTTTTGTTATTTTCCTCCTTCTCCGGCAACGAATCATCATCATCATCATCATCATCGTCATCATCATCATCATCATCATCACCATCACCACCACCACCACCAACATCAACCGACGACGTACCGGCTAGCCCACGACCCATCACCCCTCCTGCCACCCCTCCCACCCCTGATGGACGATCCCCTGCGTGGGCCGAGCCCTGGCCTTTCTGGAAGTTCGGCCTGAAGCAGAACGATCTGAACACGACCCTCCACGAGCGGTATAATACCATCACCACGCCCATCCAGGACTCGGAGGCCTTTCACCATGACGTCTTCGAGCTGTCGAGCAGGGCATCCGACCTCGCCGAGTTCGAGAGGATGATGGAGGATCGCAAGGTGCTGCGGCTCAAGGAGCTGAACGCCATGCTGGACGACGCCAGCTTCGAGATCATCGGCAACCCTCGCCTGATCGGAACCGAGCAGTGGGGCCTGGCCATCCAGCTGTTCCGGACCAAGTCGCTCGACTCTCTTGTCCGGTACTTCTCATCCTACCTTCCTTCCGACCACCCTTGGCACCCCGACTCGGACGACACCTGCAACAACAGCACCGCAAGCGATGACTCCCTCCATGCCGACTACGACGGACCCATCCTGTTCGACGAGCCCGACGAGGACGAGACCATCTACACCCACCAGCACTTCGAGACCTTCTCGACGTGTGACACGGCCGTCAACCACCACCATACGCGCTCCAACTCCCTGCGGTCGCAAGACTCCGGCGTCTCCGTGAACGAGCGCCTGCAGCGGAAACCCGACCATCACCAGTCCCACCCGCCCTCGCAGGCCATGACCGTCTCCGAGTCCGAACCTGATCACACCACCGCAAGCCTGCAGGAGTCGGTGCCCACGCTTCATCACGACGACGAGGCCCCATCGCCGTCCGATGATCCCGAGACGCCATCCTCTGCATCCGACATCTCGCAGACAGAGGAGGAGCAGGCTCATGGGAAGGACGGGCTGATGACCACCATCGTCGACGATGACGACCCGGAAGAATACCTATCCATATCGCATGCCCACCTGCAGGACATGGACACCGCAGACTCGGACACCCCCACCCCGCGAGCCGACCCCGCCGTCCACCATGCCATTCCCGCGACACCACTCTTCGACGTGAAGCCATCCCCACTTCGAAACCGTAATCTATCGTCCAGTCGACCGTACCCACACCACCACGCCCATCAATCTTATCGAAACCATCGCGCAGTCGCGCGACAACTCCGACAGAGAGAGGGTAGTGTGGATCGTGACGGAAAGACGGAGGGTGGCCCCGGAGGAAGAGCAGAACGTCGTAGGGAGGCATCTCCCGACCACGTTCGCTCTCGGGCCCGCGCTCGGAGAAGGAGGGTCGGTGCTGCTTAGCCCTGCTGTGGCCAAGCTGATGTCGATGTTGATGATGTTGATGATATTGTTGTGAGGCAGGACATGTGGACAAAGTCACGGGTAAATCTGTGGGCGTTGATGAGATGTTGTTGGCTCATGGGAGGCTGGTGCGTGCCTCTTGTACATAAAATTCTCGGGGGATGCTTGTACATATCGTACATAAGTGAAGAACTTTTTCTCTTTTAAAATTTCCTTTTCTCTTTCTCGTCTTTCCTTTTCTTGTATTGGTTGTCCATGCGATTGCAAGAGGTTTGACGTTGTGCTGACCCGAGTTCTAGTGGGCTCATCAACGTCTCTCGGTCAGCTCGGTGCCTAACCTGCACGTGGCTCATGTGGTTGGCCCATTTAACCCCTCACTGCGCTAATCCGTCCTGTAGAGCTGCAGATCTCAACAACCCACCCAATCAGCCCACCTTTTGAATAGCAGAGACGCCATGCTACGGGGCCATTCAAAGCCGCAATAACTTATTATTTTCCTAATCATGAAGCCTTCAGATACATGAATGCGATGCATAGCTGACTTGTGGATTCTTCTTTAGGTTGACAAGACAGGGCCTTCGGGGAAAAAAACCCGACACACCTACTTTGGATTTGCGATGCCATGAAACCCACTACCGCCCCGAACGTCCCCCACCCAACAGGCTCTTTGTTTGTGTCGACTCCTCCACTGCCTTGTGTCATTGAGGACTTGAGAAAATCTCGCGAGGAGTGGTCATGAGACCTCGGTGAAGGAAGCGGGGAACTGTCGACTCTTCGGGGTCTTTCTTGGTTCTCTGATAAGAGCAGGCATATTGCACATTTGAGGGGACGAGGCTGAGGAACGGGAGGGGCAGAGGGGGGGGAGGGGACTGGATGAGTACGTCATATCGACAAGAGGTGCATTGTTGCGATCGACGGGCTCGATGGAGGGTCCTGCCGTGCTGGAGTGGTTCTTTGAGAACAATCCACCAGATGACGGTGTTCATGCATCGCTGTCGTGAGTTTGGCAGGCCAAGTCTTGAGGATGCCTACGAGTATGGAGTGGCAGCATAAGGCTCGGCAGTGTGATGAAACTCGTATGTTGCTATCGAACTGGCTAACACAGATACCAGCAGCCAGGTAGGTCATTAATCTGGTGAGGATCTGCTAGGCTAGGTAGGTAGGCCAGGTGGCAGGCCAACGATGCAGACAGTTGTGGGATTGGCAACTCTTGATAGACTCTGCTCTCGCTACCTAATAATCATTGTATGAAGAAATGTATCCATCTTTGCTTGTGCACTTGATTTTCCAGACGGTCGTAGGTCACCGAGTGAGTGAACGAGTAGCCAACAGCCTCGAGTATGAAAGTCGCTCTCGCCTTTGTCAATTTGCAGGAGCACAAACCTCGGTGATGATGAGGCAGGGCAGGCAACCTCCTAGACCTCGCTGGGCAAGATCAACCGCAGTCCTGCCGTTCCTAGATCTACTTAGAGCCTGACAGCTGGTCCGCCGGCGGTGAGATCATTAAGCAGACGAATCCTTCATGTCGTGATGCCTGCTTTGCACTGTACCTCGGATTACCCTTTACAGCACCAATCTCCTCCTCTCTCCCCTTGCTCCTCCTCATCTTCTCGTCCCACTTTAGTCCTCAGCCTATCCTGTTCCTCTCCAGGCCAGGCCCACTTACGATGCCCTGAGAAGCCACTCCATCAAACCTCCCATACCAAGTTTCACGCCCAAAGGAGCGAGCCCACCCCGCGATGACGCTTCCTTAGTGGATTGTTGTCCGGTCCACACCTTGGCATCGGCAGTGGGACATCTGGGGAAACTTCCCATGGGGGAAGAAGAAACTATGGATTATCCGATGCGGGGGATGGGGGGGAAAGGAGGACCTTATCGGGACTAAAGCACCCAACCAGGTAACTCACGTGCTGCTCAGTCAAGCACTTAGTAGCCTTCACAATGCATTAGCCTATATATGTGAATCTTTCTCTGCCATGATTCCATAAATGAAAAGATCCAAAAGGTCGCATCTCTACGGGTAGGAGGAAAGGATCACACAGGTCGTGTGGTTGTTCATTCTTGATATCCTCTAAATTGACTCTTTTTTTTTTTTTTTTTCACCCCCAACATTACCATTAGAAAAAGGCTTCCAAGTTCAACATGGACGAGCACACCAGAACCTTCGGCGAGAAACTAGAGGTTGCCCACGATGAGTTTGACCAAGAGGGGAAAATGTCTGCGCCGCCGGTACACCATCACGGCCATGGCAAGGCGAGAGACGAGGTCGAGCGCATCGATGCCATAGCCCTGGCGCCGGGGACCACCATGGCATCTTTCAGCCATCTGGATGAGAAGATGATCCTCCGAAAGGTAGAGTCTGCCGTCATTGCATAAGTTTGGGCCTTCTATTGTCTGTCTGCTCAACTGCTAATAAGCACGGTGACAGATGGATCTGCGGCTCATTCCGGTGCTGACTCTGCTGTATCTCCTCTGTTTCCTGGACCGTAAGTTGAACCGTGATTATCTCAAAGCTCAACTCCTCTTCCCTCTCCCCATAAGCACAAAGACCACAAGAAAAGAGAGACGGGGGAGGGGTCAAATGCAGAGGAAAAACTCAAAATAAAAATGTAGAGAAAATCATGCTACTTAGCATTCATTCTATCCTATATTAACTTAGATCCTCGGCAGGGGGAAACATCGGCAATGCAAAGATCGAAGGCCTCCAGGAAGACCTCGGCCTCGTTTCCTATCAGTACAACTGGTGTCTGACGGCCTTTTTCTTCCCCTACGCCTTCTTCGAGGTCCCCTCCAACCTGCTCCTCAAGAAGCTCCGCCCGTCACGGTGGCTCCCGGCCATCATGGTAGCCTGGGGCACCGTCATGACCCTCATGGGTATCGTTCAGAACTACCAAGGCTTGCTGGTGGCGAGAATCTTTCTCGGTGTTGCTGAGGCGGGGTTATATCCTGGTGTTGCTGTAAGTTGTTGTTGTTGTTTTCGTCGCGTCTTTCCTCCTCGTTCTTTCAAACCCCTTCGCAGCCCTTTGCTTACACCCCCCTGCCCAACAAAAATAACAGTATTATTTGACCATGTGGTACTGCCGCCACGAGATCCAATTTCGCCAGGCCATGTTCTTCTCTGCCGCCTCCGTCGCCGGCGCCTTCTCGGGCCTCCTCGCCTTCGGCATCAGCAAGATGGACGGCGTGGGCAACCTGGCAGGGTGGAGATGGATCTTCATCCTCGAGGGCATCGCCACCGTCCTCGTGGCCTTCGCCTCCTTCTGGCTGCTGCACGACTTCCCCGAGACCGCCAAGTTCCTCACGGAGGAGGAGAGGGCGTTTGTGGTGTTCCGGCTGAAGTACCAGGGCCAGAGTAAAGAGGTAGGGTCTCAGGTGGCCCAGGCAGAGGAGTTCAGGTGGAAGTATGTAGCGCAGGCCTTTGCAGACTGGCAGATCTGGGTCAATATTTTTGTATATTGGGGTGTAAGTCAAAGCTCACTCACAAACTCTCTATTGTTTTTCTTCCTTCTTTTCTTTCCTTTCCCCCTCCCCCTTTGAAGCAGCAGCTGACAACATCACCATACTATTAGATCGTCTGCCCCCTCTACGGCATCAGCCTCTTCCTGCCCACCATCGTCAAGAACCTCGGCTATACCTCCAGCACAGCCCAGCTCATGACTGTTCCCATCTACGTCACGGCCTCCATCCTGGCCGTCGTCTTCGCCTACATCTCCGACCGCGTCGGCAAGCGCACTCCGTTTATCATCCCCTTCTTGTGCGTCATGGTGGCCGGCTTCTCGATGTGCATCGCCACGGACCCGAGCGAGAAGCCCGGCGTGGTTTACGCGGGGGTGTTTCTCATCGCCTGTTCGATCTATCCCAGTTTTCCCGGGAACATCTCCTGGCTGTCCAATAATCTGGCGGGCAGCTACAAGCGAAGTGTCGGTATGGCGATCCAGATTGGTGTGGGAAACCTTGGCGGAGTAAGTCTCGTGCTGACCCTGGTAATATCATTGTTTTCCCTTCCCCTTCCTTCTTTTATATATATATATATATATATATATATTTATTTCAATCCTTGTTTTCCTCCCTGCTCCTGAGACCTCGTGACTAACCGCATTCTAGGCCATGGCATCTAATTTCTACCGCGAGCCGGACTCGCCCCGGTACGTCCTCGGACATGGACTGGAGCTGGGATTCGTCTGCGCAGGCATTGTGGCTGCGGTCATTCTCAACATCGGGTATGCGACGATCAATAAGAAACGCGAGAGGAGGATGGTGGCTGAGGGCGGCGAGGGCGTCTCCGGGGGCCAGGACCTCTCCGAGCTGGGGGACAAGGCTTATACTTTCAGATATATGCACTAATCTTGGAGTCCGTCGGAAAGTCTATTTGCCATTAATGATGCAAAGAAGAAATCGAAACAAAAAGAAGCAAGGAGACAAAGCCTCGGGATATCAGAACATACACAAGTTGACTGCTTCCTCTCCTCTTCTCTTCTTTTTCTTGCCGGCACCACAAACTCACCCATCAGTCTCCTTTTTGAGACACTGTTCTTTATTGCTAAGACGTCTCACGATGTTCAGCCTTGGGCTTCGGTCTTAATAAGCACAGGAATCCCCTAGCTTTGAGAAGGCCCGTCTAAGTCTCATTCTTTCAAATCTAGTTCCGCGTATATATACAAACTAAGGCATAATATGCTTTTGGCAGTTTTTAATGTACCATTCACAGGAGCGTCCAGGCTCTACTATATCTAATCTATAAATACATGAAAAGGTTTCCAGCACCATCAGGGCTCCGTTCCCGCATAACATCCCTTTTCGCCCTTTATAATTCCTGTGCGTATGTATGTATCACGCTCACCTGCTCCCATCCATCGTCTTTGAGAAGTGTAGCACCTACCACTTAAAGTTTGCCAGCACGTTGCGAGACTTCATCTCCTTTCCACCATCCCTCGACTCGGCCCTCTTCGTCTTCTTCACGCCTAGTCCAGCGTCTGAGGCCGCACTTGCGTTCGCAGCGGCCCGAGGAGCAGAAGGAGCAGCAGCAGCATCAGCAACAGCAGGGGCCGTGGAGGCTCGGGCCGTGGTTTCGTTTGCTGCGGCACGCGGGTTGGCGGCTCGACGATCGGGCGGAGAGGATGCAGTTCCGTTGGCTGCCGCGGAGATGGTGCCGTTCTCTGCAGCTGAAGCTTTTGTTTCTGAAGATAGTCAGGCTCTGGTGGACAGGAAAAAGAAATGTTTCATCCACAAAGATGGACAACTATGATATCTTTTGTATTTTCTTGCACTCACTAGGAACGGCAGCGGGAGGCGCAGGAGCTGCCACAGCCTGGTCAGCACCGGCCTGCCGGCTGACATAGGACACTATTCTGTCCACAACATGTCTTTTGTCGACATTCTGGTCATCTTGCGATGGTAGTCTCGGGGCTAGGCTCCCATCTGCCGGAGCCCTGTTGTCAAGGTTGCTGGTCGAAACAGCGGTGCTTATTAAGAGCACTGCCAGGAGAGTCTGTTTCCAGTTGAAATCGACGATCATCTTGACGATATTACTGCAAGGGTGGCAAAAATATTTTATAAGGAGAATCCAATGATTGAGTGACGGAAAGAGTACGGAGACAAATGGGAAAAGGTCTAAATTACCCAGTAGATTGGTGACTAGTATTTAACAAGTCAGCCAGTAGAAGAACAAAATCCAGGCTCTGCCAATTAGTCATCGAAAAAGAAGAAAAGTAGCCGGGGATTAGTCGAGATGATCCTCTTCTCTGATACGTAACTCTGAGAGGTAACTCTGGAAGCCTTGTCATCTGTTCTTATCGGGTGCCACTTGAAAATGCACTGCCTCGATCAGGACGTGACAGGTGTGTCTGATATCTAGCATGGACCGTGCCAACGAAACCGGCATGCTCGCACCGGCATGCTCGCACCGGTCGCAACAGTGGTCTGGCTGGAGTAAGGTGTTGACAGGCGCGCCCGTCTGAGATACCAAAACAAGGCTGAGCGGAAACGGGATTGGATGACCTAAATTTAAGCATCTGTACTTTCGGACGTGTGTGTGCTTGGATGGTCTCAACCTGAAGGTTGCTATCGAGATAGTCTGTGGCTTAGTTGATCTGGCTTTTGCAAGCTTCTGCCATCTGGAGTTTGTGACCATGTTGTCCAGCCTAAAGTTTTCTGATATTCTCCAATGTAGCTTCGGACTGTGGAGTCCAACGATGAATGCATACTGCTGGGGAGCAAAAGCCCGCATCCTTTCGCATTACGGTCCACAATCTAAACGATACAATATATTGCAATATAACCTTGAATTCTAAAATCCTAAAAAGCTTATTCACTATCTGAGTGGACTGCTTACATGTTCTGATTCTCAACAATGAGGTGACCAGTCCATGACTTGAAGTTGGTTTTGTATAATGGAGACTTGTTCGTTCGAAACACGAACTGAATTCCGAAGATCATACTGTGACTGACAGAATGTCTGAAGGATCACAACAACTTGGGACAATCCTTTGAGAAACTGAGGCATCCAATCATGTCAGGTCCCATGCCGAGGCACGCTGGGGCGTCACAGAGTTTGCACTCTCGTAAGAATTCCCCGATACGGCCATACTCTATACTCTACATTTGTGCATCGATCCCGGACGGGATGAGTTTCAAACAAGTAGCGCGTATCCAGACTTTGGCCCATGTTCCAGAACTGTTTCAGCAGATCATCTTCTTGAAGCCCAAATAAGGGCCCCAAAAAGACTGTCCAGGTAGGTACAATGGAGGCAGAGTTCAGAAACAAGCATAAGTGGATGTTCCTTTCTCTACTATGTAAGAGATGATGTGAAAGATCAACAGAAATCTTTGCTATTACTATCATAGCCTATTAAGTTTACACCTGTCTAAGGAACTATGAGAAGCTCAAGGACCACTGGAAGTATCTGATCAGCTGTTTATTACTTGTCACATTGTGCCAGAACTGATATATTTGCATGCAATCTGCTTGATTCAATGCTCACATGATGATGTGGGGTGTGGCACACTGCAGACTTCAGGGCTGTATTTATATGGGGGGAACAGAATACTTAGTACTTTGCAGGGATTGATTGGTACAGGAACATCACCAAGTGTTCTCCAGTAAGACGAAACAGAGGGCTGGGTGAGCATAGGAATGGCTGAACACTGTTGAGATTGAATCTATCTAGTAAAAACAAAGGAAAAGAGTAATGGCTACTCTGTGCTCGAAGAGGGTTTATATAAGAGAAAATACCCAGGGTTAGGGTAGACATGGCCCATTTTTTCACATCCAGGCACCCATCAGTGACATCAAACTGAATGTTTATACCTTAGTATTATGCTAACAATGCTTTGCTTCCTGTGTTCTAGTCTCTATGATGTTCTTCATTCTTCCTTTCTTTTCCTTCTCAATTCCAGCCTGTTTCACCCCCGGGCGCCCTCAGTTATTGTCTGGGGAAAATCGCCCACAGGAGGGGCAGTGAACATGGAGACGTGATCCTTGCATCTGCTTAGTCATTGCTAATACTTAGTATCCGATCGGGCTACTTTACGTAAGCACGTGATGGCACCTTTGAATGTAGGCTGACCCATTACCGAATACGACGCGGCTCCCAGTCTCCCCCTTCACCCAACTGCGATTGCATCTGGCACATCACCATGAATCCCGACAGACAGGCGATGATCGATGGGTGGAAGGCCCCCAAGCAGAAAGAGAGGGACACGACAGCGCCACGACGAGACGACAGCGCCCGAGTCAAGAAGCCGTCGCGCCCAGACAACAACCCGAAGCTGACGGCCAAGGCTGCACGCTTCCTCAGCCTGGACGCGCAGGAGAGGAATTTCGTTGCCGGAGAGGACAAGTTTGTGCTGAAGCAGTCCAAGAAGAAGGCAGACATCCGCGTCCGCGAGGGTCGCGCGCGGCCCATCGACTACCTCGCCTTCAGCCTGCGCTACATCGATCCCGACCGCGACGTCCTCGACGACGACGAGAATGATGTCGAGATCGACGTGCCCTCGCCACAGAGGGTCGTGGACGGCCTCAGCAGCGCGGCGGAGCTGATGGAGCTGGAGTCGGACATCGAGTCGTTCAACACGCTGGAGACGAGCCAGAGGAACTGCGAATACTGGAAGGCCCTGCTGGTCCTGTGCAAGGACCGGAGAGAGAAGCTGTCTGGGCTGGACCATGAGGGCCGCGCAGTCAGCACCGTGTCGTCGGAGATCGACAAGATCCTCAGCCCCAAGACCCTCGAGCAGCTCGAGGCGCTGGAGAAGCAGATCAAGTCGAAGCTGCAATCGGACGAGCACATCGACACGGACTACTGGGAGCAGCTCCTGAAGAGCCTGCTGGTCTTCAAGGCCAGGGCTAGGCTGAGGAAGATCTGCGACGACATCAAGGAGGCCCGGCTTGAAGAGCTCAGAAAGATCGAACCGGAAAGAGCAGAGGAGCTGCTGGAGCTCTTGGGCGCGGGCGGCCGTGGGGCTGCCAGGAGCCTGGGCGAGCCATCCCGGCGACCGGCCCAGAAATCATCCGCCTCTGCTGCTGCTGCTGCATCATCTGAGGACACCAAACCGCCGCCAGGAACAGCGCGCTTCGCAGCAGCCGAGTCACAAGACTTCTCACAGGCCACCCGCGCTCTCTACGAGCGCGAGGTGGCGCGCGGCGTCAGCGAGAACGAGGAGATCTTCACAGCGGAGGAGACAGTAGCGACCACCTCGAAACCTAAGTGGGCCGAAAAATACCGCCCGCGAAAACCACAGTACTTCAATCGCGTGCAAATGGGTTACGAATGGAACAAGTACAACCAGACCCACTACGACCACGATAATCCTCCCCCGAAGGTGGTTCAGGGCTACAAGTTCAACATCTTCTACCCCGACCTGATCGACAAGACTAAAGCGCCAACGTTCAAGATTGTCCGCGAGGGCGGGCGCCGCAGGGGCGAGTCCTTTGCACAGGCTGGCGAGGAGGACACCTGCCTGATCCGCTTCCTTGCCGGGCCTCCTTACGAGGACATCGCCTTCAGAATTGTCGACCGCGAGTGGGACTACTCTGCGAAGCGAGAGAGGGTTTAGGAGCAGCTTCGACAAGGTATGTGGCCCTGATGCCCCTCGTCTCCTTGGGTCTATGCAATCCAGTGTCCGCTTTGTCATTCACGTACTGATTTGATCACGAACAGGGCATTCTTCAACTACACTTTCAGTTCAAGAAGGTAAGAAAGTCATTCCCAAGCCCAACTCTATCAACACCCATGCTGACATGGCCTTAGATCTACTACAGGAAATAATCCTTGCTCCGTCAGTCATGTTCTCCGCGGAGATTAAACCTAAATTTCGAGTGGGTGGCAAATTTAGAGCAGCCTGTCTCACAAGCAGCATTCAGGTTAGCATCGCTCTTGGGGGCCCTGACAGCGCGGGCAACAGGGGGTTGGACCTTGCCAATTCAGTGTACTTTCAAATAACTCACATCACTCAATTCACCAAGCAGTAGTGGCTCTCTCTCTCTCTGCAGAAATGATACGTCGCAAGGCATGTTGACAACGATAGGCCGTCCAGTCGTATTACGTCGTCCATATATGAGGTCACGCCCAGGACCCAGCCCTCTCTCCCCTTTCCCAACAGTCCGTCCTCTCTCTCACCGCACTACTACCTCTTGTGTCCTCGAAGTCTTTGCAAGATTCTCCCGGGCAGGGAAGGGCTCCGTGTGACAGGGCTGCATCTGCCGGGAGGCTGACGTGTAGATGAACCGCTGCCACCCCTGGTCTTCCATCAGACGACTCACCGACTCTACGCTACAAGAGGAAAGGGGCTGCGCTTAATGTCCTATACACAGATATGATGATGGCCCTGCCTGTGACTCTCTTGAGGCCACAGCTACTTGGTGTCGCCGTAACGGTGGACAGCTCGTGGACACGGCTCGATAGGCTGACGATGAACTCTTGGAAGCGTTCAACAGCGGTTACTGTCCCCTTTCCAGCCCATCTGCCAACCCCGTTTGATGCTAAAAAAGAAGAAAAAAAAGAAAGGGGAAGAAAAAAAAAAAGGAATTTTCTGCCCGTCTTCTAGACCAAGTTCGCCTTCATGCCCTGGACCTTGTCATTCTCAAGTTCCCGCTGGACGGTCAAGGCCCTGGTGGCCCCCGGAAGAGTGCCCCGCCCAATCAATGTCACTCACGCGCCCTCATTGGCGAGATACTGCTGCAGGTCTCCGTGACTTGCTAGGACACCCCGAAGCTGTCATGGGAGTAAGTAGCGTTGACCGTGGTCGTTGGTACCGGATACGTACCGATGCTCAGCGAGGTACCTCTTGCAGGCCCTCGTCCGCCCAACCCTTTTCAGAGCCTTACCCACCCTATTTGGCGCCAGTGGTGGAAGTGCTACCGAGACGTACTATGTATCTCAGCTGGCTGGGCCACTCCTCCAGTACCATGTCACACCTTTCCCGTCTACCTTGTCTGCACCAAACCCAGGTATGACACGTGATCCCACTTTGTACCTCTGACTTTTTGTCCTTCCTTCGATCTTTGTTTCTACTCTGGATCTCCTTCCATCCCCCCGCAACCACCCTCTTCTCTTCTTCTCTTCCTTCTTCCAACCTTTCAGGTCGATCCCGTTTTTCCTTTTGCGCCTCCTCTTATGGATATCAATGCCGGGGGAGCTTTCGCCTCTCAGCCCTCCGTGCCATTGTGTCAACGGGGGCATCGGCTTGGTGCTGCCGGCGTATGCGGGAGAGTGGGTTGCCAACAAAAAACGCGGCCCTTGCTCTTGCGGCCGACATGATGATGTGCCTTAGAGAGGGCGGGGCAGTCAGCGGCAGGTCAAGAAGAAGGACTTAGTAGCGTGTTATTCTCTTTTTTTTTCTTCTTCTCAACGTGGGGCACATGCAGGGTCCTAGTCAGTGGTCTGAAAGCCATATCGAAAACCAAGTCCAGGTACATGTTATGTCTACAGACTTCATTGTATCTTTTTTTTCCCCCTTCCCATCGCTCGTAGGCAGGGCACGTCATTCCCTCCATTTGCGTGAACCCGTCCTCCCCCACCAACACTCTTCCTCCCTCCTCTCCCACCGGATTCATCCCTACTCACCCCCAGTCAAAAAAGACAAGTAAAGGGAGAGGGAGAGAAAAAAAATATGGAACACACACCAGTTGTAGGACACAAGCATGCATTGCCATCCACGTAATTCGGCCTGCGCGCACACAGCCATACCAAAGCATGGCCCACATGTCCCCTCCCCCTCCTCCCCGGTGAGGCGTGAGGCGTACTCCGCGCGCAGTACAAGGGCTTTGGCGGAACACACCTTTGGGAGAGAGAGAGTGTGTGTGTGTGTGCGTGTGGCTGCTATGCGCTGGCACTTGGTGTTGCTTCTTCTTTTTTCCCCCTTCTAGTGTGTACCAGCACTTCTTCTGGCAGTCTCCATAGACGTACCACCCTTACAGCCCCCACTTCCTTTCTCTCTCTCTCTCTCTCTCTCTCTCTCTCTCTCTCTCCCTCCTTCCTCTTGGTGTCTATACCCTCTCACGAACGTTACTGCTGCCCTATCCTGGCGCCAGAGCAGGCAGGGGGGGGGGGTTTGGGGAAATCTAGGACTCTGCCCCCCTCCACAGCTCGATCTGCCCGATGGGAGGATGATGTGAATGTACAGTAGATCCGCTGGTCCTCCCGTACCCCCTCCCCGTCCACGGTGTAGTTCTGTTCCTGGTCGGTTGGACGGGCCGTCCGACAAGGCCATATATTGCCATCTACTGCTCGCCCGAGGAACCAAACGTAGTAGTAAGGGAACGGGAGAACCATTCCTTCAGCCCGACACCGACTGTTCGCCTATAGGTCTCTATCCTGCTTTACCAAAAGACTACCAGAAAAGACGGTCAACCTTCTTCTTATTTGGTCTTCTCATCTATCTATCCTACAGCACATCCCAGAGAGACAATCATACAAACAAGCAGATTGCTCTCGGGTCCAGCGGCGCCGCTCAAGTTTGATCCCATATTGACTCGTTGCCAGCATTTCTCTAATTCTTCCTCTCTCTCCTTCTCTGTCTCTTTATCTCCCACAAATATCACCATCCTCCTCCTCCCGCTCGTCCTCTGCCTCCTCCTACACGCGGGTCCAGTCATTCTCAATAGTCATTGTTTCAGACCCGAGGCCAGGCAGTGACTCTTTTCCACGGCTGTGCCCATCTTGCGCCTCCCCCTCCCCCTCCTCTTCCTACGTCTCAGCTATCCGCTTTGTCTCTTTGACTTAATCGACACCCTCCTTTCCGAAACAACAGCAGCAACAGTGTCTGTCCCTCCTTGCACCACACAAGAAAAAAAAATCATCGAAAGCCATGGCGGATAACCAGACCGGCAGTGTTGTTAGCGGTTGGACCATGTCCATGATGCCTGAGACGCTCTCTCCCGAGAGGGTCGAGATACCCGCGGAGCTGGACAACGAACTAGCTTCCCTGGAGGTTCCCAGCGGTGACATCCAGCAGAGTTTGGAGGGCATGTGGCCTGCTCAGCCAGTCTCCCAGAACTACAGTACTGGGACCTGGGCAGGTCAGGCTTCTGTTGCGGACCCGGCCTTTGACGAGCTTGCACCTCAGCCCTGGCAAGTTGTCAATACTGCTGGCTTGACGTACCCCGCCCAGCCTATCAACCGGACGCCGTCCCCTTACCTGTTCTCTATGGCCGGCGAGATCGATCCAGAGATCGAAACCAGGTCGTTGCCAACCACTAGCCTGTCTCCCTGCAGCACAAGCCTCCTCGCTTTTGGTTACAACCCAGCCCAAGCTATAAGTCATGGACAACAAGAAAGTTATAACCAAAGCGAGATGTGGTTGGCCACTGACCTGCTGGACGGATCGCCTCTTTCTCCTGAACACTCGGCACATAAGGTAGATCTACCTTATGCTCAGCTCATCTACAGGGCATTTATGTCAAGACCTTCCCGGTCTATGACCCTTCAAGAAATGTACCAGTGGTTCAGGGAGAACACAGATAAGGCCAAAAGTCCAGGCAAGGGCTGGATGAACAGCATCCGCCATAACTTAAGCATGAACCAGGTACCGACTGCCCCTTCTCTCCCAGCCAGCGAAAAGCACAGAGACTTGTTCAGCACACTGAAGGGACCAAATGCTAACTTACTTTCTTTCTTTGCTCGTATAGGCATTCGTGAAACGGAGCTCCAAATCCGCCGCCACCCACGAACGCGACGGCAGCCTCTCCTTTGACATGGACGCCCCAAGCGGCGTCGACAGCAGGAAATCGACAGAGTGGTACCTCCACCCGGACTTTGAGCGCGGCGTGATCAGCACGACACGCTACCGCAACGACATTAGCGGCAGCAGGTCGCGCGGTAGTCGAGGACAAGCCAGGAGCCTCAGACGCGGTGGTGGCGGTGGAGGAGGTGGTGGTGCTTCTTCTTCGTCCGCTGCTGCAGCAGCTACTGCTGCTGGTGGCGGCGGGCTCGGCGGTCAAAGTGGGTACTCGCATGCCCGCGTCTCTGCAGGCCGCAAGGGTGGCAACGTTGCCGCCCAGAACCGGCGGAGACAGGCCCTGCGCAAGCAACAGCAGCATGCCAGGGAGATGGCTGCCCGGAACAACGATGGTCATCATCCGCTACTACAGATGGCCACACCACGCGACGAGGTGCCGAGGGCGATGGCTGCAGCAGCAGTGCAGTATCCTGGTTTCCCTCCAACAGCAGGGAGCGGGGGCGGGCTGTACTCTCACCTGCCTGGGTATACGCCGGCATCCCCAATGTCGACCTTGCCGGCTGCTGCCATTCCTTTCTCGGCCATAGATTTTGGCGGCCTCGCTGCAGCCATGGACCAGGGCCAGCTTGGGGGACATCTGGAAGTCAACTATTTCGGCGCCCAGGATGTTAGCAACGAGGTGCAGATCGAGCAGCTCAACACTCTGGAGTCGTCCACCTACCAGAACGCTGATCCCACCACACCAAACTCGGCGGCGGCAGAACAAGCCCAGCAGGGAAGCCTCAACACCCTGGCTGGCGAGCACCATGAGTACAGCTTGGTTGGGTCCATGAACGGCGGCGGCGGCGGCGGCGGTGGTGGTGGTATTAGTGGTGGTGGCTCACGTCTCGACCAGCTCGAGTATACCCTTGCAAATGTGTCGGGTGTCTACGAGCCAGGTGCAGACTCTGTGCAGCCGCCGCTGTTTGGAGACGACACGCTACTGGCGGCTCATCCCTCGTTCTTGCCCCTGTGAAATTAGGAGTTTTGGACAAATGACGTTGCATTGATACCCCCTTCCATCGTTCCTTCCCTGTCTGTTTGTCAGGTTCTCAGAAAGTCTCAGGGATGCTTCTGATGGTTTTTTCCCCCTCTTTCCCTTCTTTTCTTTTCTTCTCTGCTCTGTCAAAGCACGGCCTGGCATGCAAGCCACAACGGTGAGTTGTCACCCTGCATAGGACCAGGATGTGAGCAAGAATTCTGACAAGGCTACAGGCACATGGCGCATCTATTCCGGCTAGACGAGCAGTCACAGTCCATTTGCCGATGCTGCTTAGTGTCAAGGTGGCTTGACAAGCTTTTGTCTTCCGTCCTGACCCACAAAGCTTAAGTGCTAAGCGAGGAGTGCGTCCCAGAAACTGACAGACAAGAAGGAGGGGAACAAGACGCAGCATCTGGGTGGGGCGTTTGAGCGGGCATGGGTTGCATTTCCTGGCGCATCTAGGATAGTTGGTGGTGCACAGCCAAAGGCGTTTGAGAGAATGCGACGGTGGTCACCTTTTGCATGAGCGATGTCTGAGTTCCTTGGCGCTACAATACTTAGTATTTCTTTTTCTTTGCATATCCACTGGTCTAAGAATGTCGATGGATACGAGCACCACCCCACACACACCTGTCTTGCAGCAATGTGGGCTTGCTAGTTGTATACTGTACGTCTGTCTCTGTTCATAGACCTGAGCAGTGAACACAAATGGAGATTTGCCGTCGGGATCATCGATCGGGTCCTGCACCTGTTTGTTCTTTTGCGGAGATGCCGCGCTGGCTTCCGGGGATAGCACTAATGAGACCAGGGACCGCTTCAGCCCCAGTGGAGCCTCTTTCTTTATTTTTTCTTCTCTTTTTCCCTGTCTCCTTCTTTTCTTTCTCCCTTTTTTTTTAAAAAAAAAAAGAGAAAGAAGTCCTGTTTCTCCCTCATGATAAGTGCCGACCAATAATTTAATGAAACGTGGCTTGCAGACGTAATAATGCCAAATCATAATCTTAAATTGGAAAACGCTGGATGTATGTTCTGGGCTGTCTGGTGGAAGCCCATGCATCTTGATGACATGCGAAGAGATCCCTATACCCCAGAACACCAATTTTGACCATATCTACACCCCAAAATCTAGGATGTACTCGGCAAGATAAAGGCAGGGACGTTGTTAGGTGATGCCGGAAAAGGTTTCTTAAAAGCGGTGTGAGATCTTGTCCCTGAGCTCATCCTCCAGAATTCGGGAGGTGGCATACATAAATGGGTGGATCGGAAAGAAAAATTGAGTTATCATTCGATCTTGGCGTGTGCGAGATGAGAAGAGCTGGCTGCATGAGATGAGGCTGCTTGAGTTCCCGACCCATGCAGAACTTGGTTCTTACTGTGGCTGCGAATCAGCATCCAAAGCGTTCTTGTAAGGAACTTGATTCCACGTACTGTGTTATTTTCTTCTCTCTTTCGTCTTGCACACCCCCCAAAAAAGGCAGGGAAAAGAAGATGGGAAAGAAAACAAAGAGTACGTGCGACCTCCGGTGCGCCCTCAGTACGCCCGACATAATGGCCCAGGCATGTATCCAATACGTCATCAAGGGGATCTACAAGGCCAGGGCGATGTCACGGTGCTGCTCCTGTTTGGATGACACGCACGGACTGACCAGAAAAGATTCCCAGGCCTGTATATTCTCGTCATTTCCAGCTGACCTCTGCCTCCTCTGCCTACCTCTCACACCAGAAGGGCTGTCATAGTCCCGTCATAGCGATGCGGCTGTTTAAGCAGAACCAGTTCAAGCCAAAAGCGGCTAGCATGTCGCCTTGACGGCAGAGGGCGCCAAAGCCTCAGGCCAATGAGAGCTGCAGGTTTCTGTGGGCTACTCTATGCTTTTTGGTTATAGGCCGGCATGTAGCAGGACCTAAGCAATCCAAGGAGGAGAGCCTGGCCCGTTCTTCTCTATCTCGTGTCTGACAGGCTCCTTTGACGTTTCTCAAACCACCAGATTTATGGGAAACATGCATTGTACACAGGTGAGCCGCCCGTTTCGGACCATGAACTATCTGGGTCTATCAGCCTACAGACACAGTAAGCTCCTGATCTCTCACGTTTAGGCGCCGCCGTCAGACAGGGATCCCGACTGACTCCCCATACTTACTCCGTACTTGTAGCAGGTCTAGCCTCTCTCTGTGTCTAGCCTCGACCCGAGCCGTCGGGCCACGTGCAGCATGGGTAAGTGGGGTGGACCCTATCAATAGCTAACTCTTATCTCCCGTGTCCATGCTTTCCCTTGGGCCTCGAGTGGTTTTTGGGTAGTGAGGCCAGAGAATTGTTGGCATACCCCAACTGTCTCCGCACTTTAGGTAATCGTTACGATCAGTTGCGTTCAAATGTAAGTGTCTCAAAGTACCTTGCCGTTTTCTTTGTGGTATAAAGAAGGGGCCGACAGACGAGACCACAGCGTATGGTGATGGCAGTGCACTTGTATTGCGTATACACTTGTACTTTTGTGCTCGTAGACACGTGCATTGTTGATGTGCTGAACCCTAGCTGGCAGGGCAGCAAGCACAGAGAGGGAGGTGCTGTGTGTCTGTACTGCCGAAAGGATCCGAGGGGGAAAAAGGAAAATAAACCCGTACGACACCAAAAGTGAGGCAACCCAAGTGCAGTCACTTTTTTTTTTTTTTTTTTGCAAGAGATTCCCAGAGGCTACTTGCCTGGGTCGTCGAGGGGAACTGCCGAGGGCTTGATATGGTCCGGCATAGCTTTGCATGATGCCGTGCACCCCGGGTTGCGGTCACGGATCGTGAGCAATATAGGGAACTCAGCAGGGACGGGGGGGAAGCGGGTAGAATGACCAGAACATCAGACGAAAGGACAGAAACCCACTGGGGTTACCTTACCCATCCGCCAGGCCAGGCTGCTGTCGTCTCGCTTTCGGCTTACCGGCACATACATAGTACTTGGGCGGTAGGTCTTATGCTGTGCGGCCAGCCGTCAGACGAACTTTGCGATAAGGTCTGAAGGTTACATTGACATGACGGAAGGGGAAAAGCTGAGCTGGTATGGAGCAGCCACAGGTAGCACTAGGCCGTCTCGCCCGGTTACAGTGTGGTGACAGACCAACCAGATGGTTTTTACCACAGCCTGGAAGCATCGAATGCGCACACGCTGTGACCCTTTTGGGGGAGGGGTGGGGGTGAGAATGAAAATGGCATCATAAGGCGGCCTGCATCGATTCTCCAACTTATAACACTTGTTGTGTTCCTGTGAAACGACGAAATAAGGTTACACTCACTGTGGAGAAGTGGTCCTGTCACGTGATGCCTCTATCATCAAACCCACTCGGGGACAAGAGAACACGCGCATGGATCCATCACGTCTAATGAGTTCTGCCTTGCAAGAAAGCTCATCGGGTGCCTCGTAGCAACCATCTGCGGCTTGCTATACCACACTCCTCATGCGATGCTTCTCTGCCTTTGGCCGGCTACATGCTGATTCTCGACCGAGTACAAAAGCTGCCTCGGGATCATTGATCTGCTGCGGCACTGCTGCTGAGGAGCGAAGGTGCAGGCCGGTGTGTTGGGCGGAACAGGTGTGTGTGTGTTTCAGTGCTGTGAGATTGATTAGCTTTGTGTTTCTCGTGCGTCGTCTGAAGTTTCCTGTCATTCCTCCCACAGCAGTATCTATTACCTCACCGCCTTTTGGTACTCGATCCAAACCTATCAACCATTGTATAAATATATGTGTGTGCGTGTGTGTTGCCTCTGCGACTGTGAGAGCTGAGTGCTGCGAGCCCGACCTAGTATGCTGCTTTTGGTCGCCTTGTCCGATGGTTCGCGGCTTGGTTAACTGCGGCTGGTGCGACTGCGGCTGTAGCTTAGTCACAGCAGATGGAGTCTGGAGGAAATCCGCGGGGCATGAAACTCAAGCCTGGTTAATTTCCGTCATACATGGAGTATTCGCCAATGGTCGACTCATTAGTTGGGGGCCTGAAAGCCATAGAGTCATCCGACCTACGGCAAGGTATGGGTGCATGCTTGCTTGGTAAGGGAATGATGCTTGGTCTGTCAAGCCTCTGTTGTTCTTGCTGCAGCCGCTATAGGGTCTAGACTGGTCGCCTGTTTTTCGATTTTTTTTTTTTTCTCGCTTGGTCAACTTGGGCCCATGTCGTGCTGAGCGGCTGCCTCTTTGCTCGCGCACCAGGAATACTGACAAGGACGGAAGGCTCTCCACTGCACCGATGCACCTAGAAATTAAGTGTCTTTAACTGAGCAGTGACGTGATTCAAAGTCACGCATCTTGAGTAAATTCGCCAACCCAT
This sequence comes from Immersiporthe knoxdaviesiana, assembly GCA_021117315.1. Lineage (NCBI taxonomy): Eukaryota > Fungi > Ascomycota > Sordariomycetes > Diaporthales > Cryphonectriaceae > Immersiporthe > Immersiporthe knoxdaviesiana. Next base: position 586,932 of record CP088207.1, read on the forward strand.
GCATTAGCTGCTCCTGACGAGCTGATCATCTGCGTTTAAATCTACTAAGTAAAGGGTTGGTGGAGACATTTCTCGAGGGCAAGGTTTGTGCTGAACGTTTCGCCAATCCGGCTTGCAGATCACTTGTTATGAATCACAATTCTTTTTTCCTGCGCGAGCCGAGAATGGGTATATTCTAGGGATCTCTGCACAAGGCAGAAACAATGGTTTGGGTCTGTGGATAGGTGGGGACGATGCGAAATACACGGTTGGTTTTTGAGGTCGCTAGCCGCTGCTGCAGTCATTGACCTGGCGTCGAAAAGCCAATTAACCAGTCCATGGACGATGATGACCTTGGCCTGTGTGAGCTCATAAACGGTTGTCTTTGGTATGAAAGAAACTTGTCCTTGACACCTGTTCTTGTTTCACCTGGCACTTAAGTAATGCTTAGGATTCCTTGGACCTCCAGTGGAAAACGAGAGGTTCACAATGACAGCAAACACTGGCCGAAATGCAGAGCACAGCATAGCCCAGAGGTCTCAGTCAACCCACCCTGACAGCCGATGATAACCCGACCGGTCACAGCTGGACAATCAGATGCAGCCGCTGAACCGTGCTTTCTTCTCAAGCCAGGGAGACAGTCCCACCACCTACCAGCGCCGGGTTGCATCAACCCTCCATCACTAAGGCCTTCCACACCCTTGTCCTGGAAAACAAAGGAATGCCACACGGCCAGTAAACGGTCGAAGTAGGGGCTGAACCCCATTTGTTTTTTGTTCCCGCGTCTCTAGCGCGAGGACGACGACGGCACAGATAAGCGGGCAGAAGCATAGTCATGCAAGACATATCAACGAACTATACACCTGAGAGGAACGAGCTATGGTCGGCCGCTTAACCGAGTCTGTCCTTACGGGCGGCCGTCTGATCTCGAGTGGCTCTACGGTAGATGACAACATGCAGCCGACCATCTCGAGGGATAGAGAAGCAGACTCCCGAGAATCAGACAATGCTCAGACGATGTCCTGGTTAAATCATAGGCTTACAAGAGGACTATCTCAAGACACATCCTGCCGAGATCTTGAAATGTCCATGTCGGACGCCTCGTGTGCAAGGGTGATGGATTCATTGACACTGGCATCCCAACCAGTACCACTTGAAGTTTGGGTGGGGAACACGGGGGCCTGATACGATCAGTGTCACCTAGACCCTCCTATCCCCAAAAGCAAGTATACGCTCTGTGATCCAGGCCGTTATAGCTCGATCGACCCTGGCCCGCGCTGGCTGGCTAATCTCGTACGCGAATGCGACTGCTGCATCTCGCAATCCTGCTCAGACCTCGTCGCCAGATAATGCCAGAGCTAAGATCTGCAGCCACATCGTCCCGCAACAAAGCTAACCAAATCAATGGTCGTACTCGCTTTCTTTCCAATGAAATGATCCCGATGCTGGAAAAGTACTCAGTGTGCTGTTCTCAGGGAGTCAAGATCTGCAGTGATGGTTTTTCGAAACGGTCATCTAATACTCTTGGCGTCGACACCAGAGTATTCCCTCTAGGATACCGACCGCTTTTCTTTTGAACGGGGAGGGGAGGGGGATGGCGGCTGGCGGATGGCCAAGATTCTGTCCCGCGCGAGACATCGCCTGGTCATGTTTTGTTGAGAAATGACACAGAAATAATGGTTGTGTAATGAGAAAAATATCCCTTACGGTAAGAAGTGCAACGCTGAGGAGGGGACACATCACTTTTTCTACATGTACTCCTCAGGGGGAGGGTTCCAAAGGGGGAACCCGGCATCGCCTCGAGGCATGGCGACGAATGAGATGTGAGCAATCAAATGGGGGGCGGGGGCAGGTGCTGGCGCGGATGGCCGGCGAGAGGGCGGCCATAGACACGGCGATGGTTGCATGCATATGAGGTGACGTGGCAGCTAAGACACTGTTCCAAATAAATTCTCCCTGGTACGTGTGTGTGTGTGTGTTTGTGGTTTTGAGAGACGCTCTGGGGCTCTCAGAGTTTTCTTGATGCTGCGACAGCCCTGTCGTTTTTGCTAAGGCCGCACAGCAGCAAGCTCACTCTGCTGCAGCGCTGTTGGGCTGAGGTGCGAGAGGGCCGTCACTTGTGAGGTCCTCCATGTATCAATACGCTTGTATGCCATTTGTATGCCGTCTGCTTGGACTGCGTGCAAATCTGAAGCTCAGGAAAGGGTGGGTAGCAGATATTAGGGACGACGATCACAATGCTCAATTTTCACAAGGGGCACATGTTTCCATTTTAGAATATCGAATATTGTCGTCCTATAATTACTACCTCAAGTTGAATCAAGTACTTGTCGTTGAATGATAGAGGCTTCGCATCTGGTCCGCCTGGAGAGAAAATTAGTGTTCTTCAGTGATGCCCCTAATTTCGCATCAACTTTTGGCCTGCATCTGCGCCATGCACTCTCTGGAACCCTTCTGAACTTCAGCGTGATCAGCCTACCGCAGCCTGCTGTATGGGCAGGCGTCAGCCCTCGTTCTGTAATTTCCACAATGGCCTCAAGACCGAGCTGGCTGAGAACTTCCTCCGCAGGCTATCATGTTGATTAACATTTCCAAGCCTTCATGCATGACCTGGATGGTGATCATTCCTACCACATTCACCGAGTTGGGGCGCTGAACTGCAGAACAGGCCACAAGTGAGTTATCACTCCACCCTGCAGGATCCATGGATTCCATGGCGAACCATTGGACACACGTACATATCGCAATCAATCTGTTTTCAATGCAAAGGACGTCTCACCGCCAAGTAATGGATACATTTGCCTGCCTGGTCCAGTTGTCCAAGTTTGGGTAGAGGATGGACCCATTCATTGCTGGCTTAAACGCGAACTCAGGTCTGGCCGAGCAAACAGAGACGAAAGTCTGGCAGCCTAAGCCATGCCCAGGTGCTCAGGACTTGCGGCCCCCGGCAACCTACAAGGCTATTCACCACCCAGCAGAATGTTCTTCAGGATCCAGTGCCCGCCCTGCGACCGTTCATCATTCCGTCTCAACCTAACTACTGCCAGACCCAAAGATGGACCAAAGCATCGCCTCTCTGTACACGCGACCGATCAGTCATTGCGCCTGACACAACAATCGAAAGAGACAAACAACAACTAATTAATTTGCAAGTGATCTGTGGTCTGTAATTTCTTTCTCTCTGCAATGGCCCGCGCCGCTCGTTTGACAGGAGGAGTATTATTGACGCTTCAGCGGATAGCGACGTTTAGTACCACCACCTTCCACGGTTTGACCCCAATCCTGCGCGACCAGAGATCTCTCGGCATCATAAAGATACCATACTTGTTGGCAAGAAAGGCTTTTGAAACCATATCGGGCGCTCGCAGGCATGGACGGGAGGCGGAACTGCTGCAACACCTTACCTGCCTCACTATTACCTGCAGCCGAAGGCCGTGCCGCATGAGGGCTTCCACCGCTGGAGCTTGAGCACCAGAGATGTTGCTGTGCTTCTCAGTGGTCTTGGATGTCTGGCGGTGAAGACAGCCTGCTTCAGTGACGAATTGGAAGGGGATTCAGCTGATTAGTAGAGAATCTGGTTTGCGATCTGTCCGTGGTAAGCCGCGCGTTAAAGCTCGTTTTGTTTCCCTCTCGACACCCTTCTGTTTTGTTTTTTTGTTTTCCTCTTCTTCTTCTTGATAAAAGAAGGATTTTTTTCCCCCTAGGAAAAAAAAAGAAACGAAGTCTTTCCTGAGGCTGCATTCAGGACTCGATCTCTGAACAGTGTCTTCTGGAAAGGCGGGTTGCTGCAGCGCCGAAGGGTCTCTGAGCCTTTACCCGCCTTGGTCAGCCCTACAGTAAACGCCGCTCCCCGCCTCCTTCCCCCGCAGCCTTTCCCTTTCCCACTGCTCCGTCCTCCAATTCTCCCTCCTCTCTTCTCCAGTCACCCAAGTTGTCTTGGTGGCAGGAGTTGTGATTTATGCATAGCAGGAACACAACTGATGCATACACGTCATTTGATTTTCTCAACCTTTCGCTTAATCACTTGCAATTGAACTTTACGCTGTCATGCACACGCGAAGCACCCATGATTTCTGGGACGGGACCGGTCTTCGCGCTTTCAAGTCGAAAGGAAAACGATCATTTCACCATGGTCCTCATAAATCCCCGAGATGCAATCCCCTGCTCCACGACGCACCATGTGTTGTGTGTCTCGCGCGTCACATCTCAACCAGAAATGATGGTCAGAAAGCCAAGCCTCCAGTAAGGCTGTATGAGCTCTCTCCTCCACATTCTTCGACGGCAGCGCGGCAGCGCGGCAGGGCGTTCCACTCAGGCTTGCCCTCTCTCGGCCAAAGGCCATCCAACCATCTTGACAAACGCCCCAAGGCTATTGGCATCGAAAGAAGGGGGGCACTGGCCCTGTGAGGCGGATGACGATGACTACTAACCTAAGTTCTTAGGCCCGGAAAATATGGCCCCGCCAATCGAGTTCGTCAAAGGTCAGCCACCCCTGGCACGGTTTTGTTTCCCCTGGGGGCGGGCCTGTGGCGATTCCCTTGTCTCCCCACATTTGACTACAATGTAGCAACTGAGACCCTCAAGGTGACGCTGATGAGACCTCACCAAGCATCCAGCGGCTGGTTCGGTCGGGATGGAGCCGAGACCAGCCATCAACTGCTACAGTAAGCAGCACACACATCTATGATTACCTCTACTATCACTTTCCATATATCCGAGAGAGCGCAGATAGCAGGTAGCTTCTTGCCTCCCTTCTCTTGTCCTCACATGGACAAACCAACTATTAGAAACATGCAGGAACGTGCGGATGGTCCCAGGGGCGTGAAGGCCCCTGAAATTTAGACGCCCCACACCGACGGCAACCCGGAAAGGAGATTGCAGAAGATGCGGAGAAGGGCATGTTGGTCTGCACACTCACCGCGTCAGCTGGAAAAACACATCATTCGTCAATCCGCCAGACATGGGGAGAAGGCTGACCTTGGGGAGGCCCTGGCCGAGCTGTTGAGGCTTATATAACGGCTGGAGGGTCCTGTCGACGACCTTGAAGGCGACGCTCGTGTGCACAGAAGGCTGGACCAACTCTTCTGTCCTGTCTCCTCTCCCTTCTCTCTCAGACAAAAGAAGGGGCCACAGGTTGGCCGCTGTCGTCATCACAGACCACAGGAGGTGGAGTTGTTCGTCAAGCTTCACCGGTATCGATACACCAGCTTAGCCTGAGAAGGCCTGCTTGACTGCGAACCACCCGGTCTTCCCCTCCTCCGCAACACCGGTCTCCGCCTCCCTCCAGGTGCCACAGCCAGTCCGACACGCGTCACCACCCCCTCCTCTCCCCTCGTCACGATGAAGTTCTCGGTGTGCGCCGCACTGTTGGCCTCTGTGGCCAGCGCTGTGAGCTCGCCCTATTCGCCACGGCCTCACATCGCACCGTCGCCCAGGCACCCCAGGCTGCCTGTGCCGGAACCGCCGGCTCGCACCAAGTTTTGTACCGTCAAGACGCACGGGAACGGTTCAGACGACTCAGCCTTCATCCTGTCTGCCTATCACGAGTGCAACAATGGTGGCCATGTGCTGTTCGCCAGGAACACAACCTACACCATCGGCACTGCTATGGACTGGACGTTCCTCAGGCATATCGACATTGGTGAGTTTCCCCTCTCCTCCCTCCCTTTCCACCGTGGTCACAGCGTGTTCTGCGTACGCTGTTTTTGGGGTTGCAATGCTAACTTACAGCCTGGTACAGATATCCAAGGAACTATCAAGTTCACCGATGACACGGATTACTGGCAGGCCAACTCTTTCCAGTTCGTCTTCCAAAACGTCACAAGTTTCTTCAAGCTTGGAGGAGACGACGTCTTCATCTATGGAGGTGGGTTTGACCTTGCACGTGATGTCATTGAGAAAAATTGCCCCCCTCTCTTTTTCCAGCCTCAGTCAAGCTGCATCCAGTGCAGTGGCCTTTCTTTTTGGGCCACATTGTCGATCTTACGGCCGTGTATTGCGATTCCAGAGGTCGCTGTGAATGTCTCACCCGAGCGCGCCATTGGTCAGGTGTGACTTGCCATGTACGATTGACGGGCGACACCACAGCATGCTGTGTCAAGCCGAGAGGCGCGCTCTGGGTGCGTTGGGTGGCCACACCCCACGGAGAGACTAGATTGGCGAAACAGAAGATGGCCCTTGTTACAGGGCGCACTGCCGTCATGCTGGGCAGCGGCACTTGGCCATGAAAATATATGATCCGGACCCACCGTGTCGCCGTGCCTGCGCTCATTGTGTCCCGGCGACACAGTCACATAGCACATCTTTTATGCATACATGGACTTTCCTGAGGGCTGACGACTGTTTCACTAGGCGGCACGCTGGATGGCAGTGGTCAGGTGTGGTATGACCTCTACGCAGAGGATGAGTATATCCTACGACCCGTCCTGTAAGTTGCACTGGATCCACAGAGGTGTTCTTGTCGACGGAGCATTTCCGAGCTGATCATTGGGCCTCGTTACAGTATCGGTATCGATGGGTTGAATAACAGCATCCTGTCGGACCTGGTCCTCAGATACTCGCCGGAGTACTACACGTTCCTTGCGAACTCCACCAATGTGGTCTTCAACAAGTTCGACATCTCTGGTTACTCAAAGAGTTCCAATGTCGCAAAGAACACGGATGGCTGGGATACCTACCGTTCTACCGACATCACCATCATGGACTCTGTAATCAACAATGGTGACGGTGAGTTGGACAAACCCTCCAGGGCGCTTCCCCTCCCGCCCCTCTTTCCCCTTCGCCTGTCCCTTCCCGCTCGGCACCCCTTTCTCGTTTTATGGGGTGCTCTCCGTCCTCATGAGCCGAGATTGGTGCCTTGCCCTCCCACCAAAGAACTACCATCACCCTCCCGCCCTCTTGGGCACACACACACACACACACACACACAACTCAGGCTAACTCCTCTCTCTCTCCCAAAGACTGCGTCTCCTTCAAGCCCAACTCCACCAACATCCTGGTCGAGTCGCTCTGGTGCAACGGCTCGCACGGCATCTCGGTCGGCTCGCTCGGCCAGTACGTGGGCGAGTACGACATTGTCGAGAACATCTTCGTGACCAACATCAGCATGCACAATGCCTCGGACGGCGCGCGCATCAAGGTCTGGCCCAACACGGCCTCGGCTCTGTCGGGCGACCTGCAGGGCGGCGGTGGCGACGGCCGCGTTAACAACATCACGTACGACGGCATGTACATTGACAACGTCGACTATGCCATCGAGATCACCCAGTGCTACGGCCAGAGCAACATCACCCTGTGTCTCGAGTACCCCAGCCCGCTGACCATCACCAACGTCACCATCAAGAACCTCTACGGTCTGACCAGCACAAAGTACGAGCCGGACATCGCCGCCTTCCTCTGCTCGAGCACCGATGTGTGCAAGGACGTCGTGGCGTCCAACATTAGCGTTCTCAGCCCAGAGGGTACTGATTATGCCTACTGTCTGAACATGGACAACTCGACCCTGGACGTCACCTGCACGGGCAGCCTGCTGGGTACGAACTGAGCGGCACGCACTCGGGTGGTTGTTTTTGGCTTTTTTCGAGAGTTGATGAATTCAAATCCTTCATCAGCAGCGTCTTAGCGTTCGCTGATCAAGGTACTCTTCGTAATGTAGATATTTAATGCCACTCCGATCCATGATATCACTCATGACACATTACTGGTCGTAGCTTCGGGGTTGTGCAATAATACAACAAGGCAGAGTCCAGTCTTTACTTGCACTAGCAATCTCAGAGCCTCCGTTTCTTTCTGGCCGGGCCCATGGCAGCCTTCATGTCGAGCTCCTTCTTCAGCTCGGCCCGCCGCCGGTCCGCCCTCTCCTCCACAGTCTCCTCCCTCGTCTCCTCGGCAGCCGGTTTGCTGACCTCAGGCGCAGCAGGAGACGATCGTTTCTCTGCTGCCTGGGATGAGCCGTCGCTTCTTGCCTTGCGCCCGATCGCGCCCAGCCTGCCGATCTTGGGCTTGGACGGGCTATTTGTCGCTGGTGATGGCGACCCCCTTCGACCGTGGTTCTGGCTTTGGCTGCCTCGGCTTTCTTGACGCCACCGAGGCGACCAATGCCTCCCTTTTTCTTTGTTGGGGAGGAGGAGGAGGCGACAGGCTCTGGCGAGGGTGAGCGGGATGGAAGCGGGGAAGGGGAGCGAGATGATGAGGGCGACGGCGACGGTTGTGGGGACGGGGATGGTGGTGGCGAGGGGGTAGATCTGTCCTTGCTACCAGCAGCAGTCTTCCGCCTCGTTGATGTCGTCTTTGAATTCTTTGAAGGGGTAGGGTGCGAACGAGATGGCGTAGGAGATGATGACGGGGGATGGTGAGGCCGTATCGTCCTCATCTTCATCCTCATCCATCTTATTGTTCTTGTCCTTGGCAGCCGCTTTTTCAGATGTTGTAGGTGGAGGAGAGGCAGAAGCCGCCTCGCTACCATGTGTAACAACAGCCTTTCTAGAGCCCGTCATCTGCGGTCTCTTTGCAAGCGGCGAGGGAGAAGGCGAGGCAGTCGCATCGCTATCCTCAGCCGGTGCCTTCTTCACATCCGCCTTGTTGGCTTTCTTCGGGGGTGACGGCGATGAAGAGGCGGTCTCATCGTCATCCTCATCGTCGTGCTCGTCCTCTTTCCGTCGCATAGGATACTTCTTCTTTCTCGGCCCCTCAACCTCTGCCGTCTCTGACCCGTCGCCACCTCCGGCCCGAGGTGGACCAGCCGTCGGCCGCTTAGCCTTCTCTGTTGATGAGTTGGCAGTGCGACGGCGGGCGGGCGCTTGGGAACCACCATCGAAATCGCTTCTACCTGACTCCGTTGTGGCGTCGTCGTCATCAGATGCGGTGGCACGCTTCTCCTTTGTCGGTGGTTCCATCCTCTTTTTTTTTTTTTTTCTCTCTCTTCTTTTTCTCCCTCCAGCTGAACGTAGAGAGATGCTCGAGCTGAAAGTCACAAGAGGGGGAGTTGTGTGCGGCCTGGCCACTTGATGTTACCCAAGGCGAAATTGAAGCTTACCCAAGGTAGACTCTCGCTCGCACAGGGCGGGGACACCGTCTCTAGCCTCTTGCCAACGCCAGTGATGATGCGGTCTCCGAGAAGCACAAGCAGGTCGTTTCGTCACACTTTTCTCGACCGGCCCTTGAGACAGAAGCACAAAAGAGAGAGAAAACCTGTGTGACGGGCCTAGAGCTCACAGGATTGAGTTGCGGGCGTCCAAGTCGCGGTAGTTTTCTGTCGTCCAGAGGCGCAAGATGATAACTGTGCGACACGAGGCGTAGCAGCTGAGATGTAAGTAGGTAGGCCTTGCGGCACCTGTGAGAAACGTTGTGCCAAGCGAGCTGGGAGAGGAGTGACGTGGAGGGCTCTGGCTCTGGCTCTGGCTCTGGATCTCTCCACACACACACTCTCCCTCTTGCTCTTGTGGTCGGCGATGGCTGGGCTTCAGAGCTTCTTGGCCCGTAGATGCTGAGAGCTGAGGGTGTGCACAGATGCAGGGCGCCGCCGGCGCGTCGAAACGGTATCACCCGCTCCCAGTCCAATCCCAGCGTAGTCCACAGCCGCTGAGGTCTTCTAGTTCTGTATTGTGGTCGTCGACTGAGGGCAGAAGAGAGGGAGGGAGGGAGAAAGAGAGAAAAAAGAGAGAGAGAGAGAGAGAGAAGCGTGTGTTTTCGGTGTGGGCTGCTGTGACTGGCTGGCGACTTTGCGGGACTCGTCACTTCAGGCAACAGCCGTCACGTGGTGGTGCACATGTCACCTTGGCTGGCAACACCCCAGGCTCATGGTCTGACGTCCTGTTCTCCTGGTTGTGGTCGGAATGACCAGAGACCTCGCTTTCCACATGGTGGCATGGTCGTGAATCGGGGGAAAGGACTCTTTGTGGCTTGGGTTCGCGGTGGCAGGTCGAGGAATGGCCACAAGTTCGGGACAGGGGAGAACCAGGGTTAGGGTTGAAGTCTCCCCTAAACAGTCTCCTTCTTTTGAGAAAGGATACAGCAATCAAGCACCGGAGGAAATTACTTGCTTCTAAGGGTAAATCATAGTTTTCATATCTCTTGGATGAAAACCAACCAAGTCTGTTGTTGTGTATGGGTGGATGAATCCAAGGGCTGCTGCCAGCAAGGAAAGGAGATCATGCCATGAACTGTAAGTTGATATTGCAGTGCATTCAGATGAAAGTAGTGGACTACAGATTGAACAGTTTGACTCATACTGGAAAGTTTACTTACGCCTCTATCATCTGCCTCTCCTCAGGAAATAACTCCATGAAAACACATGGGCTTTGTCAGCTTCTGGTAACAAGCATCAATGGAAGTCCATGTAGACCCAAAAGAAGATGAAGAAAAATACAGCATATCCACTAGTGTCTTTCAGAGACTGGCCAGGGGTGCAAACAGACCAGGCCCAGATACAACAAATCTCACAAGGAACACAAATAAACATGAGGAGCAATCCCTTGGTTGTACCAGTATGATGACCTTGCAGCCTCTGAGATTATATCTCTGGCACCATAGTATTTCAACAGTGGATACTGCATCTAAAGTTGAGAGAGACAAAGTTCAAAGCTGATGGATCGGATGAGGTTCTGCTGGCCAGCAGGGCGGGTCCAAGCTCCAGACATGGGACAGGGGTGGTCTAGCTAGAGGCTGCCCCACACACAGCAACTCGAAGTTAGTGACTGCAGAAGGCTCGTGGAAACGCCTAGAAATCTCCAAAGCAGCTGCCTCTATTGCCTGCCAGATCATCACCAGTTTTCAAGTCTCCCCAGCCCTTTTCCCTTTCATATTTCCAGCACCTCTCTCCCACTCTCTCTGCTCCAGCCATACTTTGAGCCTTGACTTCTCACACTGATACCCACCTTCTCTCTTTCTCAACCCTGGAGTTTTTACAAGCATCTGCAGATCACCCGAGATGTCTACTGCTGATGAGCTGAAGGCTCTGGGCAACAAGGCCATTGCCGCAAAGAACTTTGACGAGGCTGTGTAAGTACCTCTGTCTCAGGAATCCTGCCCTCTTGTCTGTCTTGAGCAGACCTCCTCTAGCTCCAGGCTCATAGCTCTCTGACACATTTTTCTTTCTTCCTCTTTGACAGGGACAAATTCACTCAGGCCATCGCCCTGACGCCCGACAACCACATCCTCTACAGCAACCGATCTGCTGCCTATGCCTCCAAGAGGGACTATGACAATGCCCTGCAAGATGCCGACAAGACCACAGAGCTGAAGCCAGACTGGCCCAAGGGCTGGAGCCGCAAGGGCGCCGCCCTCCACGGAAAGCGCGATCTCTCGGGGGCCCTCGACGCCTACAAGAAGGCATCCGAGCTGGACCCCTCCAACGCCGCCGTCAAGAACGACATTGCCAATATCGAGAGGGCCCTGCAGCAGCCGCCGCCACAAGACCCCATGGGCGACCCCATGGGAGGCCTGGGCCAGATGTTCAGCGACCCCAACCTCATCACCAAGCTCGCCTCGAACCCCAAGACCAGCTCCCTCCTCTCCGATGCCTCGTTCATGCAGAAGATCCAGCAGATCCAGCGGGACCCCAAGTCTCTGGACTTCCAGGAGATGATGGGCGACCAGAGGTTCCTGCAGGTGCTGGGCGTCCTGATGGGTGTCGATATGCAGATGGGCATGCCCGGCGAGGCGGACGCGGCCGGCGCTGCCGGTGCTGCCGGCGCTCAGGAGCCAGAACAGAGGTCTGCGCCAGAGCTTGCCACGAAGAAGGCTCCAGAGCCCCAGCCTGAGCCCGAGCCCGAGCCCATGGACGAGGACGAGGAGTCGGTGTCCAAGAGGAAGGCCAAGGAGGAGGCCGACAAGGAGAAGGCGCTGGGCACGGCCGAGTACAAGAAGCGCAACTTTGACGCCGCCATCGAGCACTACACAAAGGCCTGGGAGACGCACAAGGACATCACGTACCTGACCAACCTGGGCGCCGCATACTTTGAGAAGGGGGCCTACGACGAGTGCATCAAGGCCTGCACCAAGGCCGTCGACGAGGGCCGCGAGATCTACGCCGACTTCAAGCTCATCGCCAAGGCGTACGCCCGCGTCGGCACCGCCTACGAGAAGCAGGGCGACCTGGACAAGGCCATCGAGTACTACAACATGTCGCTGCGCGAGCACCGCACGCCCGAGACCCTGAATAAGCTCCGCGCCGCCGAGAAGAGAAAGCTCGAGGAGGCCAAGTCAGCGCTCATCGACCCGGAGAAGGCCGAGGAGGCCCGGCTCAGTGGCAACGAGTACTTCAAGAAGGGTGACTGGACCGAGGCGTACAAGGCGTACGAGGACATGGCCAAGCGCGCGCCCGAGGACCCCCGCAGCTACTCCAACAAGGCCGCGGCGCTGATCAAGCTGGGCGAGCTGCCCAGCGCCCTCGACGAGTGCAACACGGCCATCAAGAAGGACAAGGCCTTCATCCGCGCCTACATCCGCAAGGCCCAGTGCCTCTTCATGATGAAGCGGTACTCGGACTGCCTGGACGCGTGCGAAGAGGCCGCGCTGGTCGACGGCGAGCACCACGGAGGCGCCAACGCCAAGGAGATCGAGCAGCAGTCCCAGAAGGCGCTGGGCAAGATGTACGAGAAGCGCGAGAACGAGACCGAGGCACAGACCAGGGAAAGGATCATGCAGGACCCCGACGTGAGTGACCATCTGAAAATAACCCTACCCATGACGTAAATAAGAGTCATTTGACTGACGCCTATGCGTGTGTGAACAGATCATGGCCATTATGCAGGATCCCGTCATGCAGTCTATCCTGCAGCAGGCCCAGTCCGACCCCGGTGCCCTCCGCGAGCACATGAAGAACGCCAGCGTGCGCTCCAAGATCCAGAAGCTGATCGCCGCAGGTGTCATCCGCGTTGGCTGAGCCTGCTTGCTTGAGGCTGATCTGGGAAAGAGAAGCTGAGGAGGTGGAAGATCCGGGGGGGTTTGTGGACGAGGTCAGGACGAGAGATGAGCGGGGAAAAGGGCAGAATATACGACGAGACGATACGATCATACCCTAATTTCGGATCAAGAAAAAGAAAAAAATTGAAGATGGTATTTGGCGCTCATCATGCGATGGGCACATTTTGTCGCCCGTGAAGGCGGTTACTTGCCGCTTCGCGAGTGGCATGTGTATGCCTTTTTCTGCTGCAGTTCCCAGGGCAAGCAAGGGAAGCATTGTTTATCAATGGGTGTCTTGCATGTATGTATCCATCAGCGATACTTTTGTGCAGAACCATCATCATCATCATTATTATTGTCACTTATGAACCTCACTGAGAGCGACGATAGACAAGCCTTTTGTGTACAGGTGCCCCTTTGTATGGCACAGGGCTATGCCGGTTGGATTAATTTAACAATTATTTCTGTTTCTTTCCAGTCGCGACGGCGGCGACGGTAGTATACTACAGAGCAGAGAGGTTGCAGCCAGCCAACCCATCTTATCTGGACCTCCTCGTTTCCGCCCAAGATATATGTATATATATTGTTTTCTTTTTTTTTTTTTTTTTTTTTTTTGGGCCTCCCTCCCTTCCTTTTTCTTTTCTTTTCACTTCATATCTTCCTCTTAGAACCTTACAGCCAACAAGACTGTTCCCAGCGCCACCGCCCCAGCAGCGACAAGCACACTCCCTCCTCCTATTTGTCGACCCTCGGCCGTGACAACCTGCGGCGACGCATTGGCACTAGCCGCACCCGACGACGTCCCGTTCGATCCAAGACCTCCTCCCGTGGCCATCGCCGCTGTCGAGTTGCTCGTGCTCACCCCAGACGGTCCCACGACCACAGTCGCAAAGGCCGTGGCTGTGCCGCCGCCTATGACGCTGTTGGCTGCTGTGACGGTCGCGGTTGCTACGCCGCCGCCGTTGGTGGCGATGGTGGCGATGGTGGCGGTGGTGCTTGATGAGGAGGAGGAGGTTGATGAAGAGGAGTTGGCCAGGATTGAATCGGCGATGGGGATAGCGGCTACTACGCCGCCTGAGACGAGCTTGGCCGGGGTGTTGGACTGGGCCGCGGAGGCGGTGTTGGCATATTGGGTGAGAGAGTCGGAGTTCCTGTAGATTGGGCAAGGGTAGACAATGGATTAGAGGCGATCAGAGAGGGAGGAGGAGGAGGAGGAGCAGCTTGGCCACCTGAGATCACAACAACAGCAGGAACCAGAAAAAGAAGAAGAGAAAGCCACTCACCCATTAATGACCATCACCATGCCGCTCTGACAGTGCGTCGCCTGCGCACAGTAAAAAAAATAGGCTCCGTGTCCTTGATGGGCACATCAAACGTGCCGACCATGGCCCCCTCGCCCGCCGCTTCGTCAAACACAATGAAGCCACTGTGCACGCCGTTCACGGTGCCGCCGTTGGTGGCGTCGACGGGCTGGCAGGGCGAGGCCTCGAGGGACTGGGTGACGGAGTGGTTGCGGGCGCCGAACTGGAACTGGACGACGTCGCCGGGCTGGGCGGTCACCGAGTTGGGGGTGAAGACCAGCGAGGAGCCGCCTACGAGGACGGGGATGAGGCGGGAGGAGGAGGCGTCGTCGGTGGGTGATGTGTTGGTCGTCACTGGGAGGAGAGCGCGTCAGAGGAGGATGACTTTTTATTTGATTCCCCCTTCTCTTGTCCTCTCTTTCCTTTTCTTCTTCTTCTTCTTTCTCTGTTTCTGTAGTGTCAAGAAGAAAGTGGAGATGCTGATTTTGTAAGTACTCTACTTACCCTGAAAAGTACTCTCAACGCCCGCCGTCAAGGCGGACCAGAGCAGGAAGAGGGCTTGCCTCATGTCGAGGACCGAACCAAGTATTTCGTTCCAAAAGAGATAGGAAAAATAAAAAGAAAGGGATCGTAAACAGGTTATAAAACCATGAGTAAAGAAGAATATTAGAGAAGAAAAAAATAACTACATAAAAGAGTGTACGTATACGTTATTTCTCAAATTATCAAGAGCTTGATGTGGCATGCAATCCTAACTTGAGACGACGATTGGAAGGGCCCCAAGACACACAAAAAGAGCGGAGCAGCGCGGTGGCGACGGCCGGCGACGAGGACGACGAGGAGGGTTCTTCGCGCGTTGACAAAGAAGCAGAAGAAGAGCCGGTCTTCTCAAAGTCCCAGGACCAGCCGAGTAGATTAAAAAAAAAAAAAAAATGCGTTTGGCAAAAGTTGCAAGTCACAAAAAAGGCTCCCTGGGCATAATCAGCATCATCCGAAAGAAGGGAGGAAAGAGAAGAGAGAAGACGATTGGACCCTCGGAAGAGGAGCGAGGACGGACAGAAAAGGAGAGAGAGAAATCCAGAACAGGTCGCAGATCTTTTCTCTCGTCGTTTCCTTTTTTTTTTTTTTTTTTTTGGCCCCCTTCTCACTCGTTGTTTCTTCCTTTTTGGGGCCTCTGAATCAGCACTGACAGTATCATCCCCGTGGGTTGTGCGTGCCTATGTCCAAGTACATGTTTCGTATTTCCCTCTCCCCCGGTTTTCCCACGTTTCGGAATAGCCTCATCTGGTGTCGGAGATGCTGAGTGAGACCCACACCCACACCAACACCTCCTCAAAGAGCGTAGCGTACTGATCGCCCTTGCATGAACCGATTGATGGTCCTGCAAGGCCCTCCCCCAAAGAAGGAAAAAAAAAAAAGACCCAAGGTCTCAATTCAATTGCTCGCGACTGAATGATGAAATCAGTTTGGGGACCTTTTTTTCCAAGAGTGAGTTGTGGTAGTCAATGCGCACACCCACCTCACTTACCTATTGTATTCGACTTGCTGGGTGGGAACTTATGCACAACATAAGAACTAATCGATTAAAGCCTAAATAAATCGGCAGACTCGGGCACGCCATGGCGGGTAAGGTCAGGGCCGGCCCAAATATTAACGACCTGTGATGCGGCGAGGGTGCTCTTGGCAGGGTCTGTCACATATACCAAGCTCATGAATGAGAAAAGGGATAGGATGTTCACTGTCGGGACTCTCAAGGTACATATATATATGGACGTATATATGTATTTATTTATATATATTATCTCGATTTTTTGTCTATGCTTGATATGTACGCGGTAAAAAGGCATTATTAGGAAGAGAGAAAACTTTCAGGGTCGGATACAAAACTCCTCATCCCTTTTCTCAGGACTACAGCGCGGGGGTTGCAAAAGTGTAACTTCTATAACAAGACCCTTCGGCATTAATGTGCACGATCTGCATCTTCTCTCTCCTCACTGCAGTCCCAGGTAACGAACGCATGCCGGATCAGGAAATCCAGAAGACGCTCGCGCGTCCATGCTTGTGTTATTCTGGAGGATACGCATCTCTCACCACCCCTCTCTTTCCGAGTCTCAGCCACATAATAGCCTCGGGTCGGTCTAAAATCGCGCTTCGCAGAGATAAGATACGGACTCGGACTCAGATGACGGACTACCTCTTGGCCCTGTCCACGGCAGCCTGACTCGTCATGCTCGTCATCATCAGCCCCGGCGGAGGTGCGGGTGTGCTGGACCGCGTGGGCGGGGCGGATCGGTTGTGGGCCATGTGTGCCTGGACCAGGTGGCCCGCAGCAAGCGCGCTGCAGAGCGACAGCTCGCCGGCCAGCACCGTGGCGGCCACCACGCGGGCGAGCTGCTGGGCGTTCTTGCCGGGAGTGATGGGGTGGGCGCCGCGCACGCCGAGCATGTCGAGCATGGCAGACTGGGGCTCCAGGATGGTGCCGCCGCCGAGTGTACCAACCTCGATGGAAGGCATCGACACAGAGATCTGGAGGGAGCCGCGGAGACTGATCTTTTGTATTAGCATGAGATTTATCAAAGGGGGAGGGAATGAATCATCACTACTGCCTCTTGCACAGTGTTCAACTCACTTCTTCATGATGGTAATGCAGTTGGCGCTCTCCACGACCTGCGCCGGATCCTGGCCCGTTGCGATAAAGATGGCAGCCACGAGGTTGGCGGCGTGGGCGTTGAAGCCGCCCACGCTGGCCGCCATGGCAGAGCCGATCAGGTTCTTGTCGATGTTGAGCTGCACCAGGGAGTCCACGTCCGTCTTGAGCACCGACCTGACGATATCCGCAGGGATGATGGCCTCGGCGACGACGCTCTTGCCCCGGCCCTCGATCCAGTTGATGGCGGCGGGCTTCTTGTCGATGCAGTAGTTGCCGGACAGCGAGACGATCTGCATGTCGGCAAAGTTGTGCTCTGTGGCCATGACGCGCAGCGCGTGCTCGACGCCCTTGGAGATCATGTTCATGCCCATGGCGTCGCCCGTCCGGCTCTTGAAGCGGATGTACAGGTTGGTGCCGGCGATGGTCGAGGTCATGGACTGGAGCCGCGCGAAGCGGCTGGTCGAGTTGTAGGCGTCCTTCATGATGCTCTGGCCGGCCTCCGAGTCGAGCCACAGCTTGGCGGCGCCGGTGCGCTCCAGGGTCTCAAAGGTCACACAGGGTCCACGGGTCATGCCGTCTCCGGTCAGAACCGTGACGGCGCCGCCGCCGGCGTTGATGGCCTTGCAGCCACGGCTTGCGCTGGCGACCAGGACACCCTCGGTGGTGGCCATGGGGATGAAGAAGCTCTGCCCGTCGATGACAAGAGGCCCGGCGACGCCGACAGGGAGGGGCATGTACCCGATGACGTTCTCACAGCAGGCGCCGAGGACGAGGTCCCAGTTGTAGCCCTGGTACGGGAGCTTGGACCGCTCGAGGGAGCTGGTGATGTCCGTGGTCGCCTTTGTCCGGGCGATGATGGCTCGCCGGATCTTGACGGCCCGGGTGGTGTCCTTGAGCGTCCTCTCCAGGCTGTGGCCTGGAACCTTGCCCTTGAGCGCGAGGCTGATGATCTCCTCGTCCGTCATCTCGGCGATGCGCTTCTCAGCGAGCAGCTTCTCGAGCTCGGCATAGGGGCGGGAGGGGGCCTCGGACAAGACAGACGTGGTGGATATATTGCGCCGGATGGCCGCGCCGTCGGACTCGTCATCGGTGGGGGCCGGCGTGGGAGGCATGGCCTCTGCGGTCGAGGTGCGCGAGGAAGACCTCTCAAAGCCGCTCGTGACGGGGGTCGCGTCGGCATCGTTGAAGTTCTGGGCCCGGGCGAGCTCTTTCACGTCGATCGGGCGGGTAGGGATGTTGGGATCCCGGATGCCCCACCGGGCAGCATTGAACAGATACCCGTTGAAGGCGACGCTCAGGGCCAGGGCGATCATGATCCACTTGGACAGCACCGGGTCCTCGAGGCTCTTGAGGACGCCCCCGACCATGCGGCCGCCCACCCCGTAGCCCATGTCTTCGACCTCCTCGGGGGCCTCCTCGGCGTCCTTGCCGTAGTGCACAGACGGGAACTCCAGCTCATACTTGATGGGCGTCAGGATGGTGACGGCGACCTCCTGGCTGCCGGCGGCGGCGGCCTGGGCCAGGATGCTGTCCAGCCCGTTGGAGGCGACCTTGAAGGGGTCGACGGGGGGTTGGCAACCAGACCGCCGAGGCCGCCGGCCCAGGACGAGATGCTGGACAGGGAGTCGGTCTCGCGGAACGGGATGGTACAGAGGTTGATGGCGTTGATGAGGACGAAGCCGCCGACCATGAGGACCTTGAACTTGGGGATGCTGGTGCTCTTGATCTTCCTGCCGAACAGCGAGGTGCCGGGCTGGCCCTTGCCGTCGGCACTGGGCCAGTCGTTGTTCTGGGCCACGTTCTCGGCGACGCGGTGGCTGATGCCGTCGTCCTCAAGGGCGCGGCGCATCTCGACGTGGCGCTTGATGCGGTTGATCTCGAGCTTGATGCAGAGGATGGCGGTGTAGAAGGTGAAGAGCAGGATGCAGTCGAACAGCAGGATCCAGGCGGCGAGGAAGCAGAACTGCTGCAGGCCGCCCTGCACGCCGGAGGCAGCGCCGATGACGAGGACGACGATCTCTATGGCGTAGTCCTTTACGATCTCGAAGCCCTTCTCCCGGATGGCGACCTGGATGGCAGACTGGATGGCGTTGGAGTTCTCAACCTTGCGGTTCTTGCCGCCGCCGCCCTTCTTGGCCTGCAGCAGGGCAGCCTTGTGCTCGACGGAGTGGGTCAGGACGGCGCGGGTGAGGGTGATGTTCTTCTCGAAGCCGATGGTGATGACCAGGAAGGGGAGGCCCTCGGACAGCAGGACCATGGAGATGGGGACGCCGAGCTTGGTGGTGACGATGAGGCCGAACATGAAGGCGAAGGCCGAGGAGAAGAGGGTGCTCGCGGCGAGCCAGAAGTTGGAGCCCAGGCGGCGCATGGACAGGAAGAGGGAGACAAAGGTCAGGTGCATCGACATGTAGCCGAGGACCATGATGATGATGTCGAGCGCCTCGGCGTTCTTGAGCAGATCGATGAAGTCGTACCAGGCGTTGTGCGCCCAGCGGGCGATGCTGCTGCGGGGGTTCACGCGCGCCGCCTTCATGATCCACATCTTGTTCTCCTCGCCGTCGCCGGTGCGCCTCGTCTCCTGGCTGGGGACGTCGCTGGGCAGCTCCTGCGCGGCGGCGAGGAACGCAGGGGCCTGGCTGTAGGGCACAGCAAGGGCCATGGACATCTCCTGGGAATAGGCGGTCAGGGAGTTGGAGGTGGACGGCAGGGGTGTGATGGACAGGTTCTGCGGGATCGGGATCGTCCTCAGGGACTCGGCAGTTCTTGGCGCGTCGGTGGAGAAGGACTCGGGGAAGACGAAGGTGAGCAGGGCGAGGTGGTCGGCGTCGCTGGCGGTCTCGGCATCAGAGTCCCAGGTCTGCCACTTCCAGCCCGAGTCGGGACCGGCGCGGAGGCTGCGGCTGCCCTCGGCCAGAGACGCCCAGTCGGCCTTCCTGACGGACCTCGTGGCGTCGAACAGCCTCTCCTCGAGCAGCCCGAGGTAGCTCGAGCTGGCCAGGAGGGCAACCACGACGACAGTATGGATGGGGTGCGAGGCCGTCAGCTTGGAGACGACCTGCAGGAAGGGCGAGATCTTGGTGTTGAGCCAAGAGGGAGGCTCTGCCTTGGAGGCAGGCTGCTCGCCCCTGAACCGGGACGGGAGGATGGAGGAGGCGATCATGTTGAATAGATCGGCTGTAATTTTGTTTTTTGTTGGGGTAAGGAGAGGTCGAGAAGGCCTACAGCGAAGGCATTTGCAGGAGCGGTCTCGTAGGTTCGGCTGGGGGATCGTTTACGGTCGGTCGGTAGCAACCTGTTGTCATTCGGTGAGCAAAGGCCTTGTGAAATGATAATAAGGGGCGCATAGAGCCAAGAAGAGAAGAAGGAAACAAGGAAACAAAAAACAGCGCATGTGAGCGAAGGCGTAGAGACATTTCTGCTCGCGATAAGGATGTGAGAACATTAAAAGGGGCCAAGCATGAAGGCTCTTGATCCCCCAGAATCCATCCACTGGAGCTGACTGCGGATGTGAGGCAACATGTCTTTGAATGACAGAATAGCTGCTTACCACTTGGATGTCAATTGCCTGTCAGCACTGTGACAGTTGCTCCTAACCTGGTTGGCTGCAGACCTAGAGTAACAGCGACGGTGTCCTAAGCTGACAATGTGCAGCTGTGGAGAGGCCTTGGTAAGGAGGGAGGAGGATGGTCGAAAAGGACTCGAGGATAGACAATGAATGCTCTTTTGCCACAAGGAAGAGCAGGTAGAATTCCAGTTGTCTCTGGCTTCACGTCATAGGCACACCAGGGGAGAAGTAAACACCAGAGGCCCTCAATCCAGAGACACCAAACAAGAGGGGATAGTTGTCATGAAGTCCAACCAAGGGACGTCAACGACAACAATTGTACAGAGAGAGGGAGGGGAAAAAAAGGTGCCGGTTTAGGAGGGAGAAGGGGGCTGAACTCGAGGGTTGATCGCTGCTGGGCACAGGCCCAAGAAGAAAGATTTCCATGTTGGATAAAATGAAGGCTACGCCATTTTCCAGGCCCCTGGCAAGCCCCCAAATGGTTGAGCCCAGAGTTGGCTGCAGGCCCTGGCGCGCTGGGTAGCACTGGACCCGGGTGGGTGGAAGGCCCGCTGGCCTGCACCTGCAGGGCCTACTAAGTTCCTGGAGCCGAGAATTGGCCTCTCTGGTTGGTCAGATTCAGCATGTTGGGCGGGGCTGTTGGGAACGGATGGCCGATCCCAACGATCTAGCCTTGATGAGGTAATTGTCAGCCCCACCTGCTGCAATTTCACCGCCAGATTCTGGCCAATGATTCGCCCATTCAGGCCTCAGGTACCCCCGTACCCCCACCCCTGTCTGCGTCTCAACTAAACTAACACAAAAATTCCTACAGTAGGATTTCTCGCGATGCAAGAGAACGAGAGCCTGGCGCGTCTCGTCTAAAAACTTTGGCAGGACCAACAATCCTACTACCATAGTATGCATAGTTCTATGGTACATACTAAGTAGTACGGAGTACAACCAACAGGACCAGACTGCGCCGCTATCTCGAACCCCATATCTTCGGCCATTTAGCCAGAAACGGCCGTGACAGCACAGCAGAAAGTGGCCTGACTGGTACTCCGTACAGCAAGGACGAGTCACCGCGTGGCTTGAGCTCCCTTACCGTACATGTCAAACTTTTGGTTTATTTTTCTCTCTCCTTGTCCACAGTTGGGAAGGGAACAATACCTCGGCCCCGCGCCCTGTTCATATTGTCTGTGTTGATCCTTTATTCATCGGCCTTGGGGAAAAGGGTTCATCTGATCTCCTCCTTTCTCCCAAATGCCAGATTCATGCAGGCTTCCCCCGGTTCTAAACAGTAAAAAGGAGAGAGAAGGAGGAAGGGGAAACGAAAAAAAAAAAAGCTGAAACTGACCATCTCGGTTATCTTATCAGTCTTCTTATCGAGGCTCACCCCTCCAAGTGGATGCGCTTGTCTTGTTCTGGTGGTTACTGTGGATCCCTCACCACCTGGAAGCCGTTGGAGGTGCGGGCTCTGCAGGCTGTGCAAGGCCCATCCGAGCGGTCCTCCTGCACGTTGTTGCGGCGCTGGTTGTGTAATATTTGGCCGATTTTACGTTGTCAAATGCTTATATCTCACCGATACACGGAGCTTGTGTTTCTGGGCATGGCTCTACTATGTAGAGACAACGGATAGTTCGAAAATACGAAAGTCCGACCGAGCGACAAGAGTTGTTCTTTGCAGACCTCCTTCGACAACGCACACAGAACAGAGAAGAGGGAAGAGGCTAGAGGAGGGGCGAGTGGACTTTGTGTATCACGAGTAACCAACCTGCAGGAGGAGGATCTGGCGATGGGGCCAGAAATGGCGGAGGCACTCAGTAGTCGCGCCACCAGCAAAACTATCTACCGTCGCTACCGGACAGCTCGTCAACCCTGCAACAGATGCTTCCGCAACATCCCGCAACGCCCCCGCTGCCGGATGTCAGATCTTGATCTGGGTCAAAGGGATACTAAACACCCCAGCCTCAGAGGAAACAAGACCATAAGCCTCGAGCATACTATGGTAGGAACCTCTTATTCAAGGTCTGCTATATGCCTGTAGCCTGTCATGTACAAGAGGCACTCAGACCTGTGTGCGACAAGAACCGAGAGCGCCAGGCAGGGGATTCTACAGCACTACGCTTCTGCCCATCCATCATCTCGTCCTCTTCTACTAGATGACCGCAGATGAGGCGGACTTGTTGCTACTACTATTGCTGACACGCCAGACTCGGGCATGGGCCCGGACCGGAGTCACAGTCAGACCGTGCCATCTTGCTTGAATGCTTCTCCGAACGGAGAAATGCATCGAATCCTACCGAAGCGGGACGGGTCAGGGCATATATGTACATAATATATAATATCAACTGTCTTAAAGAGGGCAATGCTGACGGACCGGCAATTCACATGACGAAGTTACTGGTCAAGATGGGTTCGAAGGTTTACTTGAAATGGGTGGGTCTATTACAGTACGACATCGTGTCTCAGTCATTACACATTAAAGTCCGCACCGGCGAAAAGAAGAAAAAAAAAATGTCTCATGTACAGTGCACGCACTTGACACGTTCAAAGCCCTTCCTTTGCCCATCCCCTCCAGAGATATACCCCCTTCATACTCTCTGCTCTCCTCGTGTGACGCCCAATCCTTCTCCCACCATCCTACTACTCGCCCGCCCCTTTTCCCAGCTTGTGTTGAGAAAAGGCGCTGCAGCAGCAATAATGATGCCCACCCCGCTTCTTACAGAGCCAGCGCCGCGGCGGCGACGGCGGCGACGCCCATCCAGCCGGCCAGGACCTTGTCGGCACCAGAGGTAGAGGTGGAAGACGAGGTGCTGCTGGAGCCGGTGGAGGTGCCGGTGGAAGATCCGGTGGACGAGGCGGTGGACGAGCCGGAGGCGGCGGTGCCGGTAGCAGTGGCGGTCGACGAGCCTGTACCGTTCACGCTGTTAGCCGAGGTAGAGGACGATGATGCGCCGGTGAGGGTGCTGGAAGAGGAGGATGAAGAAGAAAGGGTGGAGGCTGTTGTCGTACCAGAAGAGGAAGAGGCAGTGCCAGTAGAGGTCGAGGAGGAGGAGCTGCTGGAGGAGGACGAGCTAGCGGTGATGTTGAACTGGTTCTGTTTTGGGAGAAGAAGTGGTTGTTAGCGCGCGGGTTTACTTTTATTTTCCTTTTTTTTTTTTTTTTTTTTTTTTTTCCTTCCAAAGATCTCTTGCAGAAAGGAGGGGAGGGGGACAGAAAGAGGGCACATATGAGGGCAGAGGCTGCTGTTCTTACCGACTGGGCGTAGATCTGCTCCGTCTTGGTCCCGTTGGTGAAGTTGATGGTGAAGGAGTTGCCGGAGGTCAGCTTGCTGCCGTCGATGGTGGCAGAGCCGTCGCTGGAGGAGACGTCGGAGACGAGGAGGACGGTGGTGGACGGGTAGTCAACCATGTTGGACAGGTAGATGTCAAAGGTGGACTGGTCCGAGTCAACCGTGTCCCAGGTGACGGTCTGGGAGTCGCCGACGGTCCAGACGGAGTCGCTGGTCGGGGAGGTCACCTCGAGGGCGGCGGCCGCGGAGGCGAGGGCGAGCAGGGTGGTGAGGGAGGAGACCATTGTGACGGTTGCTTTTTTGCGCTTGTCCTTCTTAATTATTGTCTTGTGTGTGTATTGTTTGTTTTAATAAACGAAGGTGAGTGAGAGACTTTGTCGATGATAAATTATTGTTCAAGCGAGTGACAATTGTGTATGTAAGAAGAAAAGACTGGATGGGTGAACGACAGACACGGTATTTCTCGTGATAAGAGTAGCAAAAAAGGACGAAAAGGGGAGGAAAGGAAAATTTGCTATGCTGGCGCCATGGAAACGATGTGCTGTTATATTTTCCCCCTTCTCCTCCTCCTTCTCTCTCTCTCTCTCTTCGGTATCCGGCAGCCCGGGAACTGCGAAGTACGTATCCGGAAATAGATTTGCGTCGAGTCAGGAGAACGATGCTTGGCGGCACAAGAGTTGGTCGATTCTCCTGGTGCTATGTAATTAACCACCGCCAGAAAGCGCACCAACCAGGAACTACGACAAACATTGCCATCGCCATGAGGGGTTTTTTTTTTTCTTTCTGAAGAGGAGTGAGCCGTGTTATACAACACTGTTCTTATATCTTCATCTTCTTCTCCTCTTATTTTCTCTATTAACTTCCTCTAGCAACAGGTTTTCCCCATGCCACCATTCCCCTGAGGGCTTGCGTACTATGGCTCGCACTTACCCCCCTTCTTCCCTCCCTCGATATAGTCCTTGGATGGTGTGTGTGTGGGGGTCCACACCCACAAGGCACTAAAACACTAAGGACAACCAAGCATTCAGGGGAACTCCTGAAATGAGAGAGTCGAGCCCAGCCAATCCAGTCCCAACTCCACTTCATATCATCTGTGCAGCCACGCCCCGATAAGAAAACCTAAAATGCTTCGCCTCCTCCCCGGTCCTACGTAGTATTCTCCCCTCATACTTCCAAGGCTGGCCTTGCCCACACACGTCGAAACTATGGGGGAGGCCGGGTCAGGGGGAAACAAATTTACTTAGTACTCGCACCAGCCACGTACCATACCACGTAGTATCTAGTACGGAGTACATAGTAAGGATAGACTGGTGGAGTTGGGTTTTTCCCATTCCCCTTCCTTCTCTTATTTTTCCAAGCCCTTCTCTTTTCTAGAAACGTGGAGTGCCAACCCTGGATGGCTCCAGGTACCGTTGGATTACGGATTACAGCGGCCCGGCAGTCTGGGATCCTGATGATTTAGGTTTTGGGCCTAAATTTCGGGCGAGTTCCGGGGAGTGGCCAAGCACTGGATACGAGAGGGGGAGAGCGCGCGCGCGAATTTCTCCTCGACACAACGACCATCATGAACGTGATGTTGTTTTTTGTTTCTGTTTCCTCCTAATTATCTTTGTCAACAGACCTTAGAGTGGTCATGAGGCCTGCTTCCGACCAGCCTGCGGTTCTCGTGACAGGCTGGAGCCTTGCAAGTGGGACTAACAAAACCGGTTCTCCTTGTTGCTCAGGTCAAATGTTAATAGTCAAGCCAAAGGGGAGGGAACACGATCTACAAGATTAATTCTCCTTCAGAGACAAGGTCTTCTTCAGATTTGCTTGGCAGGAAAGCTTATCCAAGATTGGAAAAGATGTCCCGGCCCTGATCAAGGAGGTTTTCAAGGCTCAACAAATACGATAACGGTGAAGTCTGAGAGGCGGACGGAAAAATATAAGGGCGAGATGAGCATTCCCACAGAAGAGTTTCAGCTCACTGCCTGTTTGGGACATAAACATGGCCCTGAGCCTTGTCTGTCAGGCCAGGTCCGAGTCATCTTGACTCTTGGCGAGTGTCAGTCAGTCTGCATAACTTAGACGCGACAGTCCTGGGCATCAACGAGGGGGAATCATTGGCATTTCTGAACAGGAAGCCCAAAAAGGTATAATAAGGGCTATGTACTCATAGTATGTATGTATGTACACAAGTGTCAAATGCTATATACTGAATTTAAAAAGCCACCATCACTGACATTCAAGTCCTCGGCCACTAACAGCAAACAAACACAGCCGCCAGGAAGGTAGAAAAGGCAGATGAAAAAGCCCTCCTCACCCCCTACGAGATGCCAAACCAAGCCATGTCCTGATCCCCCATGACAGGCACGGTATGGCCGATCCCCTGGCCGTAGATGCCCACCACACTACCGTTGCCATAGGTAGTCTTCGTATAGACCGACGAGGGTGTCCCCACCTCTGTCGACACGGGGTCCACCGAGAAGTCGAAGACGCCCGTCCACTGCTTGATGGTCTCGTTGAAGTTCTGCGCGGCGAAGCCGTCCGTCAGTGTTCTTCTGCTTCTGAAGCTTCCTCTTAAGCGGAGAGAAGACTCGAATAAACTTACAGGAGGATACAGGGTAGTGTCTGCAGAGCCGTGGAAAATAAGCATCCTGGGGCGTGTGCCTGTGTTGTGACAAGTCAGAATCATGCCAGAACATTCTTTGGTGTATGAACGGTGAGAGTGGTTGATCGGATCGTATACATACCCGTGTACCCAGGGTACATGGCCTCTGCAACATCTGTCCAGACCTCCTGCGTGTGGATACTGTCCCCCTCCGCACAGGTGCTGTTCCAGCCGTCCACAGTCCCCGTGTAAAAGCAGCCAGCAGGGACGCCCGAGTACACGGTGCCCGCAGCAAACACATCAGGGTACGTCGCGGCCAGCAGGTTGGTCATCATGGCGCCGGACGAGCTGCCCGTGACGAAGACGCGCGACTCGTCGGCCCCGTACGTCGAGAGGGCGTAGCTGACCATCTGCACAATGTCCGCCGTGTCGGCCGCCCCGCCGTGCGTCTCCGAGGCCACCGATGAGACGTCCCAGCAGGTGCCCGAGTAGGGCGACGACGGGTAGATGACGATGAAGCCGTACTCGTCGGCGAGAGAGGCATAGGGGGTGGCTGAATAGTATCCCGAGCCTGTGCCTGTGCAGTACTAGTAAAGATCATAGATTTTAGTGATAATCTTTGAGATACTGTGGTTCAACAGGTCGTTCTTTTGTTCAGATGCGTGCTACTATATGTAAATAAGTAGATTCTAACGTACGTGGATGGCTACCACGATGGGCACATTTGAAGAGCTTCCCAAGGATGACACCGCGTCTGGAACGTATATATACATCTGCGCACCAGACGTGTCGGTCCCTAACAATGAACCGTTAGTTATACTCGACAATTTGTGTGTGTGTGTGTGTGTGTGTGTGTGTGAGAGAGTAAATATGCATTTCAGATATTTAGGGGACCAACCGTAATCGCTGACTTGCTGGAGGCTGGCAGCCCGGATCGTCGTCACCAGAGCAGCCGCCGCCGCAAAGAGTGTCTGGAGATGAACCATGTTGTTGCCAGGTCTCGGTCGACTAAGAAATATCTCAGCGTGTTGTGGTGTTTCTTGTGCCAAGGAGGTCAATCTTGTGCACCAAGCTTGCTCAAGGAATCAGTCTTGCATGTAGATTCCTTACGCACCTTCAGAAACCTCTAAGATCTTTTCCTGGCCGGTGGGAACACGGCCATTTTCATCTCAGCTTCTTGGACACCCCATCGGTAGACGGACAAGATTGATGCACCCTTCCAGGGTAGACCTAATAGGTCACTTGAGGAGCATCCGGAAACCTAGGGCCCGAGAAACGTACGTAAACGGCATGTCAGGGTGGGTAAATAGCCGGATGGCCAGCATTGGTACCGCTCGTCCGCCTGCAAATGGAATGCGCGTGATGTATGCTAGACTAGGAGGAAGAGGGGGCCGTCGTGGATTAATTGCTTCTTGGCATAATAACATATTCACATTATAGTTTCCAGCGCGAAATGCTGTGGAACTGAATAAGGAAACTATCTCGAGACAAATGGACAAATTAAGGTTCGGGTCGCGGGGAGGACGGAACACTCGGTGCAGAGCTCCTTCATGCTCCGATGGAAGCGGAAACAATGTTAATTACAGACGTCAAGCTGTCAACTACTGACGTTGACCAAATATGGATAAATATATTATTCCAGACGGCCTGAGCGGTGGCGCACGGGTGACTGGAACAAGACGGACGTCAGATGAATGGGAGGGTCTTGCTGGTTGACGAGCATAATTACTACTTAGATTTTAGCATAAACTCCGTCCGAGCAATACACTTGACCTGCACAGCCGAATAAACAAGCTCCCACTACAAGTTAAAACTGCCGAACAACCTGTCGCTCGGCTGGGAATGACTGACAAGTGAGTGACAGAGCTAATTTGCCATATATCTCAAACTGTATATACTATTTAGTAGTGTACGTGATTGGTTTTGTCATATTTATCTCCTTCGGTCTTTTCCACCTCCTTTCAAAGTTGCTATCCTATACTATTTTCCCAAAAGTGTCTCTTATTCTTTCTCTATCCAATCATGTTGTTCATGTTCCAATTTGTCTCGTGAACCGAGCTATCCAAGTCTATCAATCTAGAATCCCAACGGCCGAACGCCACCGCGGATGCATTTTCCCGCCAAAAAGAAAAAGAAATTACAAAGTGAAAATTGGCCCTCTTTACCAATCCAAAGAAACAAAAAGTAATGAGTCCTCGGTCCTTTCTTCACTATTGATCCTTTGCGGCACCTTCGCGTTGAGGTTCAGACTGTGCCTCTCCAGCAGCAGCAGCAGCAGTGATTCCTCCTCCCCCTTCTCCTCCAGGGGCACTGACACCTTCACCAGCCGTCCTCTTCTCCTCATCTTCGGTAGACTTCTTGCTCGGCTGCAGGGTAATCAGCCCCGTCTTGTGCTCGGTATGCTCTTTACTCAGCGTCCTTCCGCCGACGAAGAAGCTGATAATCAGACCAAGTCCTCTGTTATTATTATTCCCCCTCTCAGTCAGCAAAAAAAAGAAGCAAAAATAACTAACCATCAACAAGAGATTCTAAAGAGATACCAACTTACGAGAATGCGACGTAGAATATAAACATCCTCTGCAGAGCCTTCCAGTAGGCAGCCTGGGCAATACCCCGCGCGGGCTCCGGCAGCGCCGACACCTCGCCCACGCTGGCGGCCGCATTGTTGCCCGTCAGCAGCTCCGCCGTCTGCTGGCCCAGCTCGCCCTTGAGCGAGGGGTACTGCCTCTGCATGCCGTCGTCAAAGAGCACACCGCCGACCACGATGGAGATGGAGGTCGAGAGCTGGCGCACAAACATGTAGGTGCCGGTGGCGCTGGCGATCTCCCTGGGCTGGACGACGCTCTGCAGGGCGATGAGGGGCGACTGGAAGTTGGGCCCCACGCCGAGGCCGAGCACGATCTGGAACAGGATGATCTTGGGCCAGTTGGGGTAGTCGTCCAGGTCGATGATGAGGCCGTAGCCCAGGGTCATGAGGGCGAAGCCGCCGATGATGGGCGGGAGGTACTTGCCCGTCTTCTTGATGGCGAAGCCGGCCACGGCGGACATGCAGCCGAGGACAAAGGTAAAGGGGAGGACGT
This sequence comes from Immersiporthe knoxdaviesiana, assembly GCA_021117315.1. NCBI lineage: Eukaryota > Fungi > Ascomycota > Sordariomycetes > Diaporthales > Cryphonectriaceae > Immersiporthe > Immersiporthe knoxdaviesiana. The sequence goes on from CP088207.1 coordinate 616,277, forward strand.
AGACGCCAGACAGGAGGGCGTTGGCGCCCAGGACGCCCTGGAAGTACAGCGGCATGTAGTAGCTCACGGAGATGAAGACGAAGCCGTGGCAGGCGCACAGGCCGAGCAGGGCCAGGTTGCGAGGGTCCTTGAAGATGCGCACGGGTATGATGGGATACTTGGCGATGTACACCTCGACGAGGACGCACGTGCTGGCGACGACGATGCCGAACACGAGGAGGCAGATGACGGTGGCCGACTGCCACTCGTAGGTGCCGCCCGCCAGCTCCAGGCCCAGCAGGAACATCAGGGTCCCGCCGACGATGGTCAGGGAGCCGAGCCAGTCGACAGCTGCCAGCCCTTGCCTGATGGGCGTCCTGGGGTTGTGCACCTTGAGGGTGAAATAGAGGATGACCAGGGCCATGCCGGCCACGGGAAGATTGATGTAGAAGCACCACTTCCACGTGGCTTTTGTTGTGAAGACGCCACCCAGGACTTTGTCACGAGAAAAGATTTTGATATTAATTAGTAAGGTGTACAAGTGCATGATCATGAAGGGAGGAGGAAGAGGAAGAGGAGGAAGAAGGAAAAGAAAAAGGAAACTTACCTGGTCCAAAGCCACCGGCCACGGCCCACACAAGCCCGACAAACCCCAGATAGACGCCTCTCTTCCTGACCGAGAACATATCGCTGATACAGATATTCACCAAGATCAGAGACCCACCACCGCCTATTCCCTGGATGGCGCGCCCGGTAATAAGCATGGTCATGTTGTAGCTAAGACCACAGATGAGAGAGCCGATCCAGAACACCGACACGGCCGCCAGCAGGACAGGCTTGCGCCCAAAGATGTCGGATATCTTGCCCCACGAGGGCGCGGCGGCGGCATTGGCCAGGAGATAGGCACTTCCGATCCACGTGTAGCCGGCGGACGAGTGGAAGTCCTCAGAGATGGTCGGTATGGCCACCGTGGTGATGGTCACGTCCAGGGCCGCCAGGAACACGGCCGAGCACAGCGCCGCCACAATGACGGCCGTCTGCAGCTTGGTGCGCTGGTCCTCGGGTGCAGCGCCGGGCGTGTGCTGGTCCTGGCCTGCTGCTGCTGCTGCTGCTGCTGCTGGCGTGCCGGCTTGCGCATCTGTTGTTTCTGCTGTGGCTGCTGCTGTGGAGACGCCTTGTTCTCCCCCTGACAGGCTTCGCGCTGCTGCTGGCTCATACTCTGCAGCAACGGTTTCTGGGTCTACTGCAGCGGAGGAGGTCGTCTTGTTGTGATTATTCTGTGCTCTGCCGCCCTGCCCATTGCTGCTGATGCCGCGCGTCGCGGTCACGGCGGCGTCGTTGTCCAGGGACTCGAGGCTTCCCGAGCTCAGGCTGTCCGAGTCACTCGTCATGGGCAGCTTCTTCTCCTCCTGGTCGACACTTGCGCCGTCATTCCGGCTGTCTGACGTGTGACCGGCAGCAGCCATAGCTGTAGTGGTCGTTTTCCCCCGTCTCCCAAGGAGTTTGGAGGCACCTTGGATCTCTGGTTTTGGACCCCAATAACCCGATTGAGGTAATTAAGAGTTGTAGTGACCAGGAAGCAGATTTAGGGTAGGAAACCGGGGGATCAACCGTGGGGGAAAGGGTGTGTGCAGATCAGGAACGAGAATAATGACAACAACAACAAGACAATATATCCTGTGTGGAGAGAGAGATAGGGAAGTCACAGCAAGATAGGGTATTGGTTTACCGCAGTGACGGAGGGCGCCGACGGGGCCGGGGATATATGCACCCAACTGCTGATCAATTCGGTCAGGCCCGAGATCAGGCCATGAAACCGAAACAAAGGGGGACGTGCGAGGGCGGAATAATAGAAAAGGAAAAGAAGAGACACATGCAGGCTTGTCCCAGGTCTTGTGGGACAAGAAATGGTGATTGGTATTTCAGATGTACGTCCGTACTTTGAAAAGAGAGAGAGAGAGAGAAGAGGGGTCAGAGAGAAAAAGGACGACGACGACGAATACTATGTGCACCTAATAGTAACACATAGACACACACACACCACACAAGTGGAAATCTTCCCCATTTTCCGCTCGTGTCTTCATCCCTGAAGCCGACGGACTTAAGTAATTACGAGTCCATTTCAAAGCGGAGACGCCAGCAGCTCGGGATGAACCAACCCCTCTGCTTTGTCGCGCCCATGCAACTGCCACGGTCAGCCAGGTCAGCAACAAGAGGAGAAGACTCCAAGGCGGTTTCTGTGGAGCTGGGAACCTGTTTTCAAATCAAAAGGCGTGTGCCGTGGCTGGCCCGTTTTCTTGATGGTGGGACAATGGCTAGAAAACGGGGGCCCCGAAGGACTGCAGTTCATGTATATGTACAGACGTATGTACATGCAGACTTCCAGTGCCGAGCAGCCGGGAACGAAATGTGGTTGTGACAGAGTCGCCCGGAAGCAGTGGAGCTGGTGTGCTGAGTAAGTGTGGACGTTGGAGGTGGCGGGGGAGGAGATCTTCACAATGCATGTCATCATCGATTTTTGACTTTTTTCGGACAGCGGGATCATATTTTAGTACTGGTACAAAGTAATCTCAATAGCCAGTGAGGAGGTGGTGGGTGAAGTATCAAACCGTCATCGGAAAGCAACCGTCTTTTACATGGGTGGTACTTCAAAGGAATACAATAAATTAAGTAAAATGAGAATGTGACACTGAGGCGGCTTCTAACCGCACTGCTACAGTACAACGAGACAACCACGTGTTGTCCCTGTCGTGGCCCCCAAAAAGGACTCTTTAAGTACTATACTCGAAATCCGACGGTGTCTCACACTGAGACTAGTCTCTTTTACCTCGAACGGGCCTTTTTTCTTCTTTTTCTTTACATGGACCTTGACATGTTGGGCTTCCCAAGATCCATCCCGTGTTACTGTTGAGTACCAGGGGCCCGAGACATGCTGTGGGCTAAGAAACTGAGCTCGGCTCGCTTCGAAGTTATCGGGAATACAACTGGGATAGTTGCACACACAGGAACTCTTCGCAGACATGACTTGAAATTCACGAACTAGCCTCACCCCCGATCATGTATTATCTGCTACTTATGATTTTCTCTGTCCACATCCAATCGTGCCATGCATAAGTAGCAGATCTCCATCGCAACTCCATCAGGCTTTCTGTGGTGGATTCTGGGTAGACACACTCGGAAACGAACAGCTCGAATCTCCGTCGCATCCGAGATAGCCCCGGCTCCAAATTATGACCAGGACCAAGCCCTTTTGTGTTGAGGCTTGAACGACGAGACGGTAGACCCAAGGTGTGTGTGTGTGTGTGTGTGTGTGTGTGAGTGAGAGAGTAAGCAGCTTGTCGGACACCGGGAGACTCGCTGGCCGGAACATTGCCGCCGTAGGATCTCCGTAGACCGAAAGTCTATATTATTCTGAAATAGCTGCTTGTCGTGTCTGTAAGTACGGACTTACATATTGAAGATATCTACCTCCCTTGTCGAGAAGAATCAAGTCGCCATATTAAGTGTCTTTCGTAGCGGTATTATAATAATTAATATTACAAGGACGACAAGGCCCTTGACGACGTCTGTCGAAGGTACGTTTCTTTGCTTTAGCTCTAGACAAAAGGAGCCTACATTGTGATAACATTTCATGGGGTGCCATCAGCTCCAGAACGAATTCGTACAAATCATGATTCCTCTTCTGCAACGAGTAGAGACTATCCTTGTTGGTCAAGGAGCAATGATTGTAATGAAGTGAGTAAACGATTGCTACATTTATATAATTCAATTATCTAGCGGGGCAAAATCGACACGTAACCTTTGTTAGCTTGAGAAGCTCATCGAAATGACCTGAGATATCTAACCATATCATCTCGAGCATCTGTCGGCTCTGGCCCTGCATTTCTCCAGCAGACTATCCAGGGTTTTCCGGTCCCCATCCTGATGCACCTCGTGCAGGTTCGGGAAGCCGTTATAATTTTCTTGCAACCAGCAATACAGGCTGCCATCATCATTTGCTTCGGGCCAGTGGGTGGGGAGAATCCCGTTGTCGAAGACGACGTACCGCCTCGCAAAGGCGTTATACCCCCGGTCCTTCTCCACAGGAGGATCACCGGCCTCGAGGGCGTCAAAGGCATCCGACCCGAGACCGTTGAAGCTGAAGGCGACCAGATTCGGGAGGCCGTCGGCGATCTTGGCGAAGAAGTCGCTCCACCTGCCGTCGTAGCCGTATGCGCCCCATGTGTCGTCGTCGTTTTCTTGCCCCCCACGGGATACCAGCCGTGCGTCTTGACCTGCGAGGTCCTGATGTTGTCGCTGTCGATGCGGATTTTGGACGCAATCATGCCCCGGTGTATGACCAGGTGCTTGAGAGACTTCTGCGCAAGGACCCAGTCGAGTGCATCATCGTGTGCTGGCGTGTAGTAGCGAAGAGAGAGGGTCTCGAGGTTCGGGAGAGAGAGATCAGAGGGGCTGAAGTATCCAGGGAATGGCCCCCAGTTATCGGTCAGGTGGTGGAGCGAGAGTGCCTTGAGGTTCTGCGAGATGGGGCTCAGCCAGTCCGAGCAGAGATGGCCAGGGAATGTCCGGAGTTCAACTCTTGTGTAGTCGTTATCAGGACCGTGTGCGTCAATCTCCTGGATCATTGTGAGGTGCTGAAAAACAAGAGTCAGTGATTGCAATTTCCTTAAAAAGATGTACATGGTACGCACTAGTCCATCAAGATTATTCATGACGTCCCGGAACAGATCCGACTTGGTGAAGTCTGGCAGCGGATAATTCTGCAGATGAGTTATCGCCAGCTTGCGAATTTTCCTGTTGCCCTTGTTGGATGCTCGGCGCTGGATGGCCCGGAAGATGTTGATGAGCATCTCCTCCCGCTGCTTGGGCAGCTCGGCGACGAGCTCTGCAGCATACCAGCGCTGGCCCCTCACAACACCGATACAGGATCGGGTGAAGACGATTTTGATCGACGACACGTTGGGCAGCCTTTCCAAATCCCCCAGGGCCTGTTCCCAGCCGTCTGGCTGTTCGTCGCCTATGTGGTCTTCTCCATCTTCTTCATGGGTCTGGATGGTGACGTGCCGCGGAAATTACCGAAGCCTTTCGTCCTGGACCAGGTTGTTCCATCTCTCAATCACATCCTCCCTGGGCGACAGGAAGATAGCCCTGAACATCTCGCCGGTGGCATGTCTCTCCAGGTCTTTGTTGGCGAGGCGCACGTTCTTCAGGTCCTCCTGGCTGACGTGTTGAACAATGTGCCTGGTCAACTCAGGTGCCAGACGACCGAGGCCGGAGGCATCCTCACTGACGGTGGACGTCGGTGTCCCGTTGGAGGATGTCATATTGGAAACTGATGCTTTCTTCAGTGATCGGTCTGGGTGAATCGCTGTTTGGTTCCGGTGCCATGCTATGTTGAAGGTCCTAGTTTTATAGTTGCTTAGTAGCCCATAAGAAGGATTTGCTGTGCCTCGTTACTGCTGCCTAAAGGATTTAGAAGAATTATGGTAAACCAGGGTGCTAGACTATACTGAGATATGCCGAGGATCAAGAAGAGGAGGAGAGTACAGAAGCTAGAGGTCCATTAGAGCTACCAGCCGAAACAGTTCAGGGGCTGTTGCTTGGCAACCAGGCCCAGATGAGCCAGTGATTCACTGCCCCTTGCACACAAGAATACTTGACGGAGTTAGCACCAGGCATCCCATCCCACCTCACCAGAGGACATCCTTGCAACCTATCCAAAGCCCTTGCATACCTATTATGAAGGAAACACTGCGTGTCGAGTTAATATGCTTCGATATATAGGGGCAGATGGGTTCTGGATTGTCTTTCTTAAGCTGAGGTATGTCTCGATAACCTAACCCTGACATGCGAGGATTGAGTTATTCAGTGGAAGCTACTGCATCAAAGTATACCTTGGCTGAACAGTTCTCAGTTCTAGTCTTATGAAGATGGAAGGCTGAGGGTGACTGAATTGTCCTGTAAAATGAGAAGAGAATGTGAACGGCTTGCAGGAAAGTTGCAGGTCAAGCCTATGCAAACAAGAGTGTAATTATTGTGAATAATAGAAATGAAGGTGTGCCCAGATATAAGTCTACGATGGCACGGCCAGTATCCTTGAGAGCACATGCAGACTGTCTGTGAGAGTAATGTAAAAGCCATGATAATTGTGCACATTCAGGTGATTGTGTGGACAGCCTTGGTATTATTATGGTCTGAGTAGAAGCTGAGCTTGACTGCTTGAGTTTATCCTATGCACGCAACTGCAGACATTACAGACGCCGTTTCACTGTCATTACTGAAGTCTGTGGTGAAGACCTCACACGAAAAAGCAGCGTGATCTCCAGAGCAGTTGAAGAAGGACAAATCATGAAGTCACTACAACAGCCACCAACAACTGCCGACTCAGGGAGAAAACGGGAAAAAAAAATTAAAAAATTCATCACCACCATTACCAGCAAGCATCTCATCTTCACTTGTGCGACTTCAGCTTCTGCACCGCCTCATCTTGCATCCGCACAACCTTCACGCCCGCCTTCTCCAGCTCCCGCGTGCACTCGGCCCAGCCATCCGCACCCGCCACCGCCCTCGTGGCCTCCTCCACAACATACGTCGTAAACCCCTCCCTCGCAGCATCCTTGGCCGTGCTCTTGACGCAGTAGTCATATGCCAGCCCCACCACGTACACATGCGTGACGTCCTTGTCCTTGAGGATCTTGACCAGCCCGGAGTCGCTGACGCGCGGGCTCTGGAAGGGGTCGTAGAACGCGCTGTACATCTCGACCCTCGCGTCCTGGCCCTTCTTGACCACCGTGTCGACCCTGGCCGTGTCGAGCTCGGGGACCAGCTCTGCGCCCTTGGACCCCTGGACGCAGTGCACCGGCCAGAGGCGCGTCTCGTACTTCTCGCCGGGGTTGTGCGGGTTCACCACCGTCGCGGTGTCGGCAAAGGGCTTCTTGCCCGGGTGGTTCGGCGCGAAGGAGATGTGGTTCTCGGGGTGCCAGTCCTGCGTGGCGATGCGGATGGCGAAGCTGGGCTGGGCGAGGAGCTCGTTGACGGGCGCGGCGATGTCGCGGCCTCCTGTCACGGCGAGCGAGCCGCGTGGTGGGCAGAAGTCCTCTTGGAGGTCCACTATGACAAGCGCTGGCACGAAAGCTGAGGAGGCCATATTGGAAGAAGTCTCAAGTCTGGGTGGTTTCAAGGTTTGTTGAGCACGATCTCAAGGTGTGTATAGAGAGAGTCTTTGAGTAATTATGAGGAAGTGATGTGTTTTGGTGGTTTGTGATGACGACGGCCTGGACAGAGCCACTGGTATGTTACACAAGACCCTAACCCTTTTGCGCCGTTTCCGGCGCCTATGTGTAAATGCTAAAGATTCGGCGTCAGACTTACAGAGAGAATGAATGAAGTTATGTATGGATGGATGCCCATAATTACTCAATACACTTAGTACTCAGAAAAGAAAAAGAACTCGTAAAGGAAAAAAAATCAAAAAAATCCCTGGTACAATACAAAAAGAATCATTCCGATCTTCTCCTTCAGCTATCTGTTACCCTCATCATCAGCAGATGTACTCCCACTACTCTTCTTGTGTTCATCATCCTTGTCCAGTGGAATGTCAGCCTCGGACTTTGCATCTTCTGAGACCACTCCCACCTCAGTCAGGACCCTATCCGCACTTTCCAGAAGATTGTCTCCAGTGGCTTGTTCAGAGCCTTGACTCGACCCCACTGCAGATGCTGGCCTAGCACTCTCAGCGTCGCTGTCTCTGCTCTTACTCCTCCTGCTGCCGGTCGAAACGCTGCGAGAAGGCCCGGGCTCGGCTCGTAATAGAGGGGTCTTATTTCATCAAAGGCACCTGCATGGTCCACTTCGCGCATCTCATGTCTGTGCCTATAGCACTTGGTGCAGAGGAAGAAAGCAGGGCATTGGGAGGTTTTAGCTCATAGGGGGTACAAATTAGCTTATGGGGGTACAGAAAGTTCATAGGGGGTACAGTTCTCGAAATAGCAATAATCTGTATTATTTATTTACTATTTCTAGTATATACTAAGCATATGCTAAATACATTATTAGCATATTTTATATATAGTATATGCTTAGTATATGCTTAGTATATGCTTAGTATATACTTAGTATATATTAAATATATTGTTGTAGTAGCCAGTATAGTCTACCTCGGGACCTGAAGTGTAGATAGGCCCCGGCAGCACACATATAAGAGAACTATACCACGACTTTAATTTTTTCAGTAGATTGATAATCAATACGTATTCTCTTCTTCTTTTCTAAATTTGAGCCACCTGGGCAGGTCTAAGGCAGGTTTTTCACCCTGATCTTGCGCCTTGTTGGCCTACATATGCCGTTGTTCTTCTGACCAGGCACGCTTGGGTCGACAGAGCCCTTGCCTTTCTTGTAGCATCCATTCATTTATTTGTTCTTTTCTTTCGTGCAACAGTGCCCGAGTTCTGGTTCAATATATCTAATATATCATATATATATATATATACAATATTTTTAATTAATTGTTTTACTATAATATTTTCAGCATATACTAAGCATATGCACTTATAACCCTTAACTCTTATCCTAATATCTAATTATTACCCAGTCAATAGTTACCCTGGCCCACTTTTCTGTTACCCCCGAGCTAATCTGTACCCCCATAAGCTATAAGCCCGGTGACAGAATGAGTCTGGGCAGTGGTGCAACGTCGTCCGTTGTGATGAAAGTCATGATAGTTCTGGTATTGGCTTTATCTTGGGTTTTAAGTATCTCACTGGGCTCGGCTTCAATAATATCAAGAAACACCTCTGTCGCACCATCGGCCTGGCCCATAAACCCCCCAACCCTCAGCCCTAGAGCTGATGGACCTGACAGACCGGGTGGGTTTCACGACCCTGGACGAGATCTTCGACTGCTGCCAGCTGAACATGACAGAGAACGAGTTCCACCTCATCTGGGATGACTGGCAAGAGGCAGACCTGCTGAACATGGCAGGCCGGGACAGGAACCATCCGAGCTTCATGTTCTGGACCTATGGGAATGAGTTCGGTGAGCAGGAGACGGGCGAGGCGGGTGCGGCGATCAATGTCGAGCTGATGGAGATCCTGGCCCAGGAGTATCACATCAGGCACTCGCCTGGGAGCCAGAACGAGGCTCTTCCCAACTCCACGTGGAGCAGCATCGTGGAGCAGCTCTACCTCAACTACCAGGGCGCTGGGCGAGATAACGGTGATGGCGACGGCGCCAGGGCTGCAGCTGGGAGAGGTGGTTATCCAAACCACGTAGATCTGCCTGGTTTTGTGGCATCAGCATTGAATTATAAGGTCTTGCTGCTCGGTCGAGTTCTACTTGATCTTCCGATGCCGTTACCAGCACAACATCAAACAGAGATTCCAACAAGAACCTCTGCCAGCCCATTGTAGTAGCAGGTGTGAAGGGCCTGCAAGACCTATGACAAGAGGACTGCTGAGTGCATGGAACCTATGAGAGGGTGGATGTCCATGTTGAGTTTGGCAAGCATGGTCTTGAGGGTGTGGTAATCAGGCTGGTGCAGCACCTGTGTAGGATAGAACACATTGACATTGTGTTGTGAGCATTCGTGAACATTGTGACTTGAGGTTGTTGTGAAGCAGCTGTGCAGTGTAACAAGCTACTGTGTAAATAGCCTCTAAACACTGAGGTCTAGTGGTTGGATATGCCTACAGTGACAGACCCGAACCCTGGTACTTACTGTAGCCTTGTTACTAGGCTTTAGGCGGTGAACTTTTGTCAATGGTTGGCCCCTGCTGCCAGAAGCGGCAGTAATTTTTCAGCGGGGTTTGGGAAATTCAGCAGTGATCTGCTTGATTCTCTCTACTGAACATCACGAAACCCCACATATTTTCTCGAGCACATCTCCCATTCTTCCAAGAAACACAAGATCTTCCTTTCTTGACATCTGCAACAATCTATTCCTCCTGTTGTTTTGCTGGAAAGTGGCGCACCATCACGGGGAGGGAGCAGACCTGCTCCAGTGCCATCCACTCAACAGCCACTGAGTCAACTGCACAGCCTCTGCTGTTGCCCTGGATCGCCTCTCTGACTCTGCCTACCACCCTCCCTCCTCCTCCTCCCCCCTCCTCCTCCAACTTCCGCGAATCCCTACCCTCTCGAAAAGATCGAACATGGCGGTCGCCTCCCCAGCAGGGTCCGACATGGACCCTGCCAAGCTCTCGGTGCTCAAGGACTCGCTCTACGATGCCTGCGTCGCCTCTGGGGAGACGTTGTTCTCCCAGGAGGACCTCCTCGACCTCGGCATCACCAGCGAGGTCCACGTCCTCTCGACGCTGATCCAGAGGCTGATGACCGAGAAGCTGCTGATTGTCACCAACCGGCAGGGCGGCGGGATCCTCTGGAAGTGGCGCTCGGCCGCCGACGCTGAAAAGTACCGGCACCTGAACCGCGAGCAGGCCATGGTCTACGAGATGATCGAGGACGCCGGCGCCGACGGCATCTGGTCCCGCACCCTCAAGGCACGCCTCGGCATGCACGACTCCGTGCTCAAGGGCCACCTCAAGTGGCTCGAGAGCAAGGTCTACATCAAGGACATGAAGAGCGTGGAGCACCCCAACAAGAAGATGTACATCAAGGCCAGCCTGCGCCCGAGCGACAAGGCCACCGGCGGGCCGTGGTTCACCGACGGTAGTCTGGACGAGGCCTTCATCTCGGAGCTGCTCAAGGTCATATTCGACTACATCACGCGGCAGAGCACCTACCGCAGCGTGCACCACGTCGCCGGCGCCAAGAAGGAGAAGCAGCCCAAGAAGGGCATCCTCAAGGGCGACCCCTCGACCCTGGGCAAGGGCAAGAAGCGCGCCGCTGAGGACATGTCCGCCGACGACCCCACGCCCGCGCCTCCGCCGCCGCCCAAGCCCTCTGCGAAGCAGCGCCGCGAGCACAGGCGGACCCAGCTCCTCCCCTCCCCGCGGGCTACAACGCCTACCCGACCACAAGACACCTCGCTGAGGCCATCTCCACGGGCGGCATCACGTCCAACACGACCCTGACCATCGCCGACGTCCAGCAGCTCGTCGACGTCCTCGTGTACGACGGCCTCGTCGAGCCCGTGCGGGTAGGCAAGACGCAGGGATACAGGACGGTGCGCCCCACCGTCGTCGACCCGACCCCGCTCACGGCGCTGATGCGGAATGACGAGGGCGTGGACGAGGACATGCTCGAGCTCCAGGCCGGCGACATGGGTGCCGGGCCGCTGAGCAACGGCCTGACCGAGGCACCGTGTGGGAACTGTCCAGTCTTCGACCTGTGCGAGGAGGGTGGCCCTGTGAGCCCCGGGAACTGTGTCTACTTCCAGCGCTGGCTGGGAGATTGAGATCTGTTCTGGGCGGAGCGTTTGTGCAAAATTTGGATGAAAATACGGGATCATTACGGGAGTACCTTCTACTACACCCACCAGAAGTAAGGAGGGAAAAGCATAGCCAAATAACAAAAAAGGGATGGCAGGCGTCACAATACTGGATTGCTTTTGGAGGTGGCATGGCTAGCAGGATGACGATGGCGTTTTAGGTCAAGGCACGGTAAAGGACACGGGCTCATTACTGAATTATATATATCATTGTCACCGGTCGTCACCAGGGTGTTCATTCATATGAATAAATAATCCCAACCACCTTGGAGGAACTCACACGAACTTGTCATCAGGACAGACGCAGTGAATCCAGATAAGGTGGTGATATTGCAGCTCAATAGGCCTTGATCCAGTCTCCAGACTTGTCAAGGGATTGAATGGTCGTGCTCTTGAAGTCAGGGAGACGTAGCAAGGGCAAGGCAAGTGTAGGATGTACGGCGACGAAGACATGTCACTCAAGATTCTGAAGGCTCTTCTTGCACAGGCACTTTAAGTTTCAATTCGGTCAAGGAACGGCAATGGCACGCAAGTTGACGATGACATCTCTAACTTTTGTTTTACTCCATTCCCTTTAATTCGTCAAAACGTCCCAAGACATGGCCCAATGTGGCAGACTTAGGCCTCGCCAGAGTTGATGATGGTGGGCTTCTTGGTGTACTTGACGTTACCGCTAGAAGAGCCGGTAGCCTCGATGGACTTGACAATCCTCTTGCCCTCGTCGTCGGCAACCTTGCCAAAGACGACGTGGCGGCCGTCAAGCCACTCAGTCTTCACGGTGGTGATGAAGAACTGGCTGCCGTTGCTGCAGGGTGAAGACAAGGTCAGCGGGTGCAATTAGGAGTAAACAATGTCGTGCTAAGAACTCACGTGTTGGGGCCAGCGTTAGCCATGGAGAGCAGGAAGGGCTCCTTGTGCTTCTCCTGGAAGTTCTCATCGGCGAACTTCTCGCCGTAGATGGACTTGCCACCAGTGCCCTGTGATGATGGATAGTCAGCAGACTTGTTTACAGATTTTTCTTTTACACAGACAAGCAGCCTGTAAAGGGATGATGTCCTGAGGATTTTAACTGACGTTGCCACGGGTGAAGTCACCACCCTGGAGCATGAACTCAGGGATAATTCGGTGGAAAGAGGAGCCCTTGTAGCCGAAGCCCTTCTCGCCAGTGCAGAGAGCACGGAAGTTCTCAGCAGTCTTGGGGACGATGTTGTTGTAGAGCTCGAAGTTGATGCGGCCGGTCTGGACTGTGCGATGGGAAAACAAGGATTAGCTATTGATTTGACATAGAAGGGTGATGGAAATGACCAGGTGGGGGAGGATGGGTGATGATGGGGTGCGGGTACAGCTGAGGGGGTTGCTGTGGGAAAGGGGAAAAAGGGGGTGGGGAGGGGAGGAGGAGAAGCATGGCGACAGCAAGGTTTGGTGGACGGCAAAGGTGGTTTTGATGAGAATGATGATTGACGACAATGACAATGACAACGACGATGATGATGATGATGATGATGATGATGGAACTTACCCTTGACCTCGCTGGTGGGACGGTAGCTGGCGTCCAGGACGGGACCCTCCCACTCGATCTCGAAGAAGCTGTTTGGGAGGTGTGGTGTCAGCACAACTGAGCTCTGCTTAGGAAGCTTCCAGAAGGCAGCAGCGCCCAGGCCGAAGGTGGACGGAGGGGTGAAGACGCCATCGAGGGGGAATAAAGCTGAGGAGCTGTACTTACACCTTGTTAGACATGGCGATGGAAGTTGATGAGAAGAGGCGAGATGAAATTGGTTTGGTGGGCTGTCTGAAGGCAGAAGATGTCGAAGCTGAGAGAGGCCTGAAGGTGGTGTGGAAGGAAGAAGGAGAGGAAAAACGAGGGGCAGAAGAAGCTGCTGAACGGAAGCAGGTTGAAGTAAAGGCGACGCGGGGCATCGACAGGAGCGGGGCAGCCATATTTGCTACGGTGACGAAGGACGGTCGGTGACTGGACGAATGGCGTGAGCTGTTAGCAAAACGGGGCGAGGGCAGGGATGATCCAACCAGCAAACCCAAAACACTCGGCACAGCGGGGTTCCAGGGACCCAAGTGAGCCCAGAGAGTTCCAGTCCCGAGGCCACCCCAAACAAGACACAGCTGTTCAGCAGCTATGAGCGAATTTGGGGATCTTGATGATCTTCCCCTTTTCTCTCTTTTTTTTTTTTTTTTTTTTTTTTTTCCTTCTTTTTCTTCGTTGTGTGATTTTCAGATGGGAAAAAACCCCTATCCATGACGCTTGACTGGCAGTAGCACCTGGCCATTCGTCTGTGGGGGGTGGAAGAGGAGGAAGAGGAGGAGGAAGAAGAGGAGGAGGAGGAGGAGGAGGGGCAGGCAAGGGATCCGCAGTGGTGGCGGAGGAGCAGGAGAGGAGTACCTCCGTACACTTGGTCCAGCGCCACCCCTGAGCTTGTACAGCGATCTGCAGGGCCAACCACTTGGGAGCTCGCAGGGACGTCAGGGCTGGCACCAGGGGCCAAGACTCGACCGCAACGCACCAACAAAAGCACCGAGATGGTGTTCTTTTTGTGGCTGAGGCGTCCTCCCGGCATTTTTCTCATCTGGCTGTTGCGTCCAGATCGCATGCAGGCAGGGCATCGAGGATGTGTACTGTAGTGTGTAGCTCTCGTGCACAGCCCTGCCCTCCGTAGTACTTAGTACAGACAGCGACTGACTGGTGGTGCAAGGAGCTACCCATGCAGACGCAAGCTTCAGCGGATGCAAGCTATGCCCTCTTGGCCATTCCAGTTCAACTCGGCAGGTGAGATCTGTACGCTGGCAGGGCGGTGGTGCGGCTGCATGTTTGCGCCCTGCGTTCTTGCAGGTCTCGCTCCCTCGATGTTGGCCACCGCCACTTGGATTGAGCCGGGCGAGGACCTCGGGATGGGCGGCCAACAGGTTTGCTCGCCTGAGGCACCCACCCCCACCCAAGATGCCGTCTTGCGTCTTCAGTGCGCACCCTGAGTGGCCGATCTGTGCCGCTGATGGCCGTGTGATGGCCTGACGAGGGGTCTCACTGAGTTCACGTATGGGCTTCCCTCGTTGTCGGCCGAGGAGGGGGCGGATCGAGTCTGCGCATCGGGCCAAGGGCAACCTGAAGCAAGAGAAGAAGATTGAACGTACCGTGTGAGATGAACTTTGTCTTCAGAATGCAACCGACAAGGTCAATTGATCGATCCAGCTCGGGTCTGGCTGAGATGACCAGGGGTGTGGTTGACGATGTTCGAAGGAATTGTTGGTGTCGAGGTGTCCCGTCAGAAGAGAAAGTTTTCAAAAAACGCACTACACGGCATCACCAGGGTTGTGTCATTGACCTTAGGCACCCTGGGCACCTAGGCTCCTAGGCAAAACAAAGGCCACGCCCACAAGACTCGGAATCTAGCCCTGTTATTGGTAGATTTCCCTCCGCTGATCTCCATTCTGGCTACTGAAATATCTCTATAAATGAGTATGAAAGTCTCCAGCTCTTTGACGCGGGGCGTTCCAGTTATTATTTGGTAACACCGTACGTGACTTGAGGAAAAAAAAAAAAAAGGGTTCGGGTTTTAGGGTGACACCTCGGAAGCGTTGCCTTCACAGCACTGAGCCGGCCGTATTATGGGCCCATCGAGACCAATCAGCGAGGTGTCCACTGGCGTCTTCGAGGAAGCACAGAATATCACAAAGCATTCAGTATGAAAATAATTGAATGGATGATACATCATATTTCGAAGCGCCAGAGGCACTGACCCCAGAGACAAGAATAATCATCGGCCTCCAGAAGACCTGCCAAGTATGCTATTCATGGCGCCTTAGTCAGCCACAGGAGGAGTATTCAGGGGTCGGGCCAGCATTGTTAGCACTAACCATTCCTCGAACATTTGGGACGGGAGCCGCCATCCTTGGTCAGCTTTAATTGAACGTGTTCTTGTCGCAATTCACAAAAACTCATCTTCATCGACAAAGGACTTGAAGCCTTTGTTGCGTCTATCGAACTTTCCACGGCGCGGCCAATCCCTCGTATCTCGAATTGTTGTTGTTGCCCAGTGCCCGACTACGACAGACGCCCGTCGAGATGGATCTCAACTCCCTGAAGGACACGGTTTCCAACCTGTCCTTGTATGATATCAAGGCAGGTGTACGGAAGGTTCAAAATGGTACGTCGAGGTGTCCTGGACAAGACATGATCATGGCTGGCCCCGGCATGCAAGCTGACCTTGTTGGGAAACAGCCGTGATGAACTACACCGAAATGGAGGCCAAGGTACTTCAGACCCCATCCCCTTTCCGCGAGACCTCCTATCGCTAAAAAGAGACGTAACCAAGGTGCGAGAGGCGACCAACAACGAGCCATGGGGGCATCGTCCACCATGATGCAGGAGATCGCCAATGGCACCTTCAACTAGTATGACCAGACCTCCCATCTCCCGCGCAACAACCTACTCGGCGGCGTAGCTGACGGTCTCTGCGAACAGCCAAACCCTCAACGAGATCATGCCGATGATCTACCGACGATTCACAGAGAAGGCTGCCGAGGAGTGGCGGCAGATCTACAAGGCCCTGCAGCTCCTCGAGTACCTGATCAAGCACGGCTCCGAACGCGTCATCGACGATGCCCGATCCCACCTGACCCTGCTCAAGATGTTGCGCCAGTTCCACTTCATCGACCAGAACGGAAAGGACCAGGGCGTCAACGTGCGGAACCGAGCCAAGGAGCTTACCGACCTGCTCAGCGACGTCGAGAGGATCCGGGCAGAGCGCAAGAAGGCACGCGCCAACAAGGCCAAATACACAGGTGTGGAGGGCGGCGCCGGGGGCTTCTCCTCCAGCGGCAGCCGATATGGAGGGTTCGGCGGTGATACCGGTGGCAGCTCTGCAGCCGGCTATGGGGGTACTCTGGCGGTGTGTACGGCGACGGCGGCGGTTTCGGAGGCCAGGCCAGCGAGTACGGCGAGAGCAGCAGCCGCAGACAAGACCAATTTGAGGAATACGACGAGTTCGACGAGGGTGGTAAGCCGGCGGCGTCACGGGCCCCGAGGAGGACAACAGAGCGAGCCGGCACAAAGAAGACCACCCCTGCTGCGCCGCCGCCAAAGAAGAAGGAACCCGAGGTCGACCTGTTCTCTTTTGACGACCCGGTCCCTGCGACATCAGCAGCTCCCATCGCGCCTTCGAACGGCTCGGGCCTGGCCTCGCTGGCTGCCGCCGCGCCTGCCCCCGCCGCTAGTAACGACGACGACGAGTTCGACGACTTCCAGGAGGCCGCCCCAGCAGGCCAGACCTCTGCACCGCAAAACGCCTTTGCCAACCCGCTCATGACCTCCAACGCCTCCGGTGCCATGTTCGCTGCTCCAGCCCCCGTGTCTGCACCGCAGCAGACCAACCTCAACACCATGGTCGGCTTGTCCTCCATCTCTCCTCCCCCTGCCAGCACCTCGACGGCCTCCGGAGGGGTCAACTACTCCGCCTTCAGCACCCCCCTCGCCTCCGCCGCCACCATGACCCCCTCTGCCAACAAGCCCGCGAGCACCAGCTACCAGCCCTCGGGCCCAAACTATTTCACCTCGGTCCAGGCACCGAGCGCTAACTCAACCCCCGCGTCTGTGGGCGGTATGGGCGCTCTGAAGCCCGTCAGCACAGGCAGCTCGGTGGCTAAGAAGCCTGCGGGCGGTGATGCGTTTGGTGCCCTGTGGGCGAACGCGAGCGGGGCCGGCAGCAAGAAGGCGCCCGCCAATGCGGGCCCTGCTATGGGTCAGCTGGCCAAGGAGAAGAGCAGCGCCGGTATCTGGGGAGCACCGGCCGCCTCCTCGCAGCCTATGGGCAGCAGCCAGCCTACCACGAGCGGCAGCTCGGGCCTGGACGACCTCCTGGGCTAGACTGCTGTGTCATACCTGACAGCAGGGGGACGAAGTAGGCCAGGCCGCGGTGACTTTGAGGTCTCTCACATCTTGATGATGTGTGAGGATTGGTTTGCTAGTATAGGTCCATCCACATACTCGGACCCTACTTGCGACTGAGATATGAGGGCTAGTCAAGATATCTAAGGGAGGGCGATAGACATACTACACAATGGTAATGAGCTGAGGTGCAGAAACACACCTGAGGTGGTATGGATGGATGGAAGGGAGGGAGGAAGCAAGTTCAATTGTTCATTTACGAGACGAGTTCATTTGTATCGCCAACCTAGACATGCGAAGCTGGATGGAGTAGGGCGTACAAAATTGACTTTTCTTGACTCTTTTTTTTTCTTCTTTGACCTGACGAGCTTGTGTATTGTTCTACACGTGCATCACACGAGGCACAGCCATATCTTCTGCACCCTTTGTAAACAACATGCCCTACACAGGCTTCTTGGAACTTCTGCCGTCCCCCCTAGACAGGCCGAGAAAGCCATGGCAGCTGTGGGCGAGGCAGGCGATCGCCAGGCCAGGCCAGGCCTGCCCGATCGATCTCCATGGGTCGGGGAAGCAGGGTGACCTGGACCCGTGACAGGGCCTTTCCGGAGAGGACTTTTGAACCTCGTCCTCCATGAATGCCCATGAATGTCCTTACAGTGATCAGCTAAAAATGGTCTGGACCTCATAATAATGATCATGACCCGTGCCGTGCCGGTGGTGCCCCAGCGCTTAAGGCGGCCACTTAGGATTGGCCGCCCGGGGGAACTCCCAGAGCACTAGTGGGGAAAGGCTGCGAGTCGCTGGGAAAGCGAGTCGACCTGTGGTCCAATCAGTGGGGTTGTCTGTAGTGGCCCCTGTTGCTGCTCCAGTTACTGGCACAGCGTATCTCTCTCGCAGGCTGGGGTCTGGAGTCTGGCCCGGCTGATCAACAGTACGGTAACTGCTGTACTCATTTCCCATGTACCGTACGCCTTCACCACCATCTCTTGCTCAGGGCTTGCTTGTCTCTTCTCACCCCCAGGTTGGTGTGGGCTCTACACCCTTGATCCGCCTTGCAGATACGATGGCGTCTGTTTCGGTCTGGATCGTGCAGCTGTTCGACAGGATCATTGTGGACACTCCGGCGCGGCTGTTGAACGCCCTGTTGGACGCGGCTAGTTGAGGGGGTGGGATGGAGGGGAGGTGTGCTCACCAGTATGCCACATGGCAGACGAACGATACATCGTCAGTTGACATGTGATATGGAGGCGACCTTGTGTTCCATCGACAACTGCCGCGACGTCTCTTGTCTAGCATGGTTCCGCGAGGTATCCGCAATAACAAAGAGCTAGACTGACCTGGAGGGAGGGAGGGCGACTCAGGACCACCTGCGAGGCTTCGAGGATGAAGGTATCAAATGTACAGGAAGGCTTCAAGAGAGTCACTCTGAACGTTCGAGAACAGAGCCGTCCCTGCTCTGTTGGGCTCTTGCTCGGTCCAGCACTGCCTCCCAATCACCCCATCAACACTCGAGGAGGCGAGCCTGCTGTGCCCACACACTGCATTAGCCTCCTGCCTCTTCCACAGTTTTGTTGATCAGTCACTTGTGTCTCTCAAATCAGAGAACGACACCTTGCAGACCTTGTGATGACTCTCTCCAGCCCATACATACGCGTACATAGTACGACAGCTCGCAACAGCTGACCTTTACAGGGCTCACATCGACTCCGAATAGACTCGATCTTTTGGATGGAGTCAGCCTGCAGCCAGTGTTTCAGCGTCTCGATCGCCTCTTTCGTTCCGCACCAATTACCATGAACAGCCCTACAGTACACGTCCGAGGTCTCGTCTCTCTCCAATCGAACAGGTCAACCCTCCGCCCCTCAAAAGGTGGCCCCCAGTCTGCTGCACCGCCAGCAGTACAACAGTGGGCCCCCCGGCTAAGCGCCAGGCCCAACGCCCCAGGCGGTCCGGCGGTGGCGGTCCTGGTGGGCCCAAACAGTAGAGGACCAGGTCCCCTGCCACCAAAAATATGTCCCACACGCATGCATGTAGCACTGGAGCGTGTATCTGTGTGTGTCCATACATGTAAAGAGGGTCACCAACCGCTTGCGCGGTGGTTCTATTTTTTTTTTTTTTTTTTTTTTTTCTTCTCTCTTCTCCTTCTTTCGAGATGGCTTGTACTCTTACAACTATCGATATACGACAGCAGCCGTCAACATGGCTCCCTCCAAGGTCGAAAAGGCGAAGAAGAAGGAGAAGCGGCTGACGACTGCGCCGTCCTTCTGGGCTGGGGGCCTGAAGACGGGGGGCCTCACGTCTAACAATGATGAGGAGCTTGAGAAGATGATGAAGAACAACAACAAAAATAAGAAGAATCAGCCTGTGCCGCCGAGATCAGATCCTCCCTCCTCCTCAAAAACGCAGCCCAGCAGCAGTAATAGTCATCAAGTGAAGAGCAGCAGCAACAACAACAACAACAACAACATCAACAACAACAACAACATCAACAACAACAACATCAACAACAACAACTACTACCACAAGAACAACAACACCACGCCGACCCCGACTTCCAAGAACCCATCAGGCTCAGCAAGGCCATCGCCTTACAAGGCTGACGATGCCTCATCTTCAAATTCCGACAAGTCGAAGCGGATGACGACGTACAACTCATTCTGGGGAAAGTCTCTCTTTGGCACGCCCAAGGAGAACCCCAAGTTCGTGCTGGTCTCGTCAAGCCAACCTCAAGCATCGTCTTCCAGTGCCTCGCCGTCGTCGTGGCAGTCCAAGGGAAAGCAAGCAGCAGGTTCTGCTCCGCAATCAGCACCCGTGTTGGTCCAGTCAAGTCAACCTCAGCCATCATCAACAAGTGCCTCGGCGTCATGGCAGTCCAACAAGCCTCAGGCATCGTCCGCCAACGCCGCCTCCTCACCATCGTGGCATTCCAAGGGGAAGCAGGCAGCAGGACCTGCTCCGCATTCGGCACCCTTAGTCTCATCCGGCAGCAGCAGGGCTGTTGTCCCGGAGGTGATGAGACCAGGGCCACCTCAACATAGTGCATCGGACAGGGGCCCGACAACAAACATCTCTCATCAGAACGCCGCCCTCAGGAGGAACGACGGTGCCGGTAACAGCGCCGGTGACGGGAGGGGTCGCACTGACCGTCTTGTCGCAGAGCGCCAGGGACCAGATGCGCGGAGTCATGCACACTCACCACTTCGCCAGAACCCTACCGTTCCTCAGGGCCAGAATGGTCTTGCAGCATCGTCAAAGCCATCTGCTAGTGGCGCAGACAGGGCCACCCGGGAAGAGGATAAAGTGGGTGCCGCCCCTCTCGACAGGACTCATAACCACAAGTCCAAGGGGTCACTTTTCAATTTTGGCCGGCAGCATACCCGTGACGCCGACCCACGAGCTCCCAAGGATTCTGGCGCTCAGGAGGCCGCTGCGAAGAGTGGCCAGGATCGCGTGGCACCGCCGCGTCCTCCTCGAGATGGCACTGAGTGGGACCAGTCTCGGTCTGCCGCCGAGGCAAGCAGCCGGCGGACTGTCACAGAGCCTCCTGGTTCTTCTGGCAGGAAAGGAACGACGGCATATGAGCGAGCGCAACCGCTACCCGGCAGCGACGCGGTAGAGATTAGGACCGCCGAACCCCTCCGGATTGTCAAGATGAAGGATGTGCGAGAATCCATGGTTCCTTCAAAGACAACATCTGACGAGCAGAACCGACCGGCAAGAATCGAAAAGGCGAAGCAGCCGGTGTCACTTGGAACTACGCCCAAGACGAGGTCTGATGAGAGCCACCAGTCTCAGCACAACACGCGCGGTCAGCTCCAGAGCGCATCGCAGCATGGGCAGAGCAAAGAGCTGTCAGGACGACCCAGGGGAGACGACCTGTCTTTGGGCAGAGACCGAGCACCCAACCCGAGCGAGATGGCCGCCTTCGCCACGCAGCCCTCCAAAAGCTACACAGCGGGGGAACAGTCCTCTGGCGCAGCAAAGTACGTGTTGGATCCCAAGACTGGCTATCTCGTCCCGGCTACGGCCAGTCACGCCTCGGCATCAACACCACCGCCACAGCAACATCGTCAGGAGAAAAGGGATCATCACGAACAGAAGAGCAATGGTTTCTTCTCTGCCTTCAATATCCGTCACAACGACCCTCGAGATGCAGGATCAAAGCAACAGGGGCCTGCGAGGGGCGATAACAACACGGGCAATCAGCGTCTGGACGACCGCAAGGCAGATCGAGTGCCGTTCTCGCCTGCTGATGAACGAGTCAGGCCTGCGTTGTCTGCCAGTCAACAACACCAGCGGCCCTCACGATCTCTCGATGAAACCAACAAGCTGTCTGCGGGTACCTCAAAGACCACCGTTCTTGCCGAGTCGAGGCAGTACGAGGCTGCGAAGCACCAGCGCAGCACCTCTGCCACGAGTCCTTCAGAGTATAATGGCAAGGACTTCTCAGACTCTCCACGACTCCGCGATATATTTTTCAAGCAGACCATACCAGACAAGACGATGAGCCCACACACGGCTCAGAGACCAGACGACCTTTCCTATGGCCGGCCCGATAATGCGTCCCGATCCGATGGTGCGCATCACCGGTCTGTCTCTCGGAGTGAACGAAGTCCGCTGAAGCCCGAGGCAACCTCTTCTCGAGATCCAGGTTACAAACCCTCCTCTTCTCCTCTCACAGGGAGACAAACCTTAGCCGCTGATAGTACGACTCGGGAAGTGATGCCAGCATCAACACGGCCCGACGGGACATCTTCGAGGCGAGCTGAAGTGCCGCAAGGGCAGAGCAAGGGCCGTGATCATCTCCCTCCTCAGATTTCCTATGATCAGACCCGCCTCCCGGAGTCTATTCGCCCAGGGAAGACACAACATCAGCCTGATCGAGACCAAGAAATACGGGGCAAGAGTCTGCATGACAAGCCGCCAGCTCGACACGTCGAAGTCAACACGCCTGTGAGCGGCGGTCAATCTAGCCGCGACCTTCTCACGTCGGCCAGGCAGGTGCAGAAGGAACGCGACCTTGAGGTCAAAGGCAAAGGAAGCAGTCGGGCCCTGGCACCTGAACCGAGTCACAGGATTGATCCACGCAAGCCATCTGTCTCACCCTCCCCAGACCCATCACGCGGCGCCAACGAGCCAGCCGTGAACCCAACAGAGAAGTCGAAACGGCCGAGAGTCGAGCAGTTGTTGCAGGCCACTGAGAAAAGTCCCGCCGTGCAAGTGTCCATGGTTGCAGAAGAAAAAGACAACTCGGTTCCCCAAGCGTCTTCTCGTCGACACAAGGACAAGGCTGATGCCAGGGGTTCAGACGGCGCACGCGGTCTCAGGAGTGAGCCCCTCGACTCGCCTGATCGCACGCCTGGTGTTTCTCGTCCCGAAGCCGAGTCATCTGCCAGGCCCAAATGGCAGCCCTCGTCTAACGGCGCGCCGGAGCCAATGTCGAAGAAAGAGGCCCGCATGGTTGAGTCAGCAGTCCAGTCAGCTCGTGATGAACGCCCTGATGTTCGGAAGCCAGATTCACTGCCTCGCGAAGAGCCTCGCAGCAGACGGGAACCGAGCTCATCTGCCGTGACTACCCCAGTGGCGAGCTCGAAAACGTCAACGCAGCCACAGCCGACGATTGTCGTCAGCGATGCGGACTTCGACAAGACGAGTGCTCGCAGGGCGGACAAGCCCCAGCCTGTTCAGGCTGTCGGCAAATCCAAGGATTCATTCTCGGTTGACGGTGTCACTTTTGAGGAAGTCTCCCTATCTCAACACCGCCGAAAGGCAAGCCAGGAGAGAAAGCAAGAGCCGCCTTCGGTGGAGCTAAAGCACGCCGAAGCACAGCGTAGCAAGCCTGCGCCTGCAGACTCTCTCTCGTTCCGAGAGCGCAGCTTGAGACAGCCGTCTGGCGAGGTGTTCTCCTCTTTACTGAATCCTAATGCTGGGGAAGACAAGACCTCAGGGTCCAAAGACTCTTCGAGCTACCAGTCCAAGCCTTCTACTTCACCCAGCGCCGAGAACAGCCGGCGGAAGGACAAGGCTCTTGAAGCGTCTTCTCGCGCTGCTAAGGACGACGCTCGCCCTGACCTCGTTTCGCCTCCCACACGTGCCCATCAGCGCAATGTTTCTTCCGAACGCTCCGCCATGCTAGAGGTACACACGAATCAGACCAGCGCCGCGAATGAAGACGGTCGGCCACAGACGCGCACCACGGCACAGGCAGGACGTGGCAAGTTTGTGGAAAGATGGTCGATCAACGACGAAGTCAATGTGGATGACCTCGACGGACAGAAGCCGGCTGTGTCAACAAAGCCGACATCTGACGCCACGCACGCTGGGGCAAAGGGAGGCTTCAGGGATCTGTTCCAGTGGGGCAAGAAGGGCAAACAGGTCGACTTTGCAGTGCCTGAGCAGCCTGAGAAGAAGACTGTTGGCAGTGAGAAGAACGACTTGCCGGATGCACGTCCACCGCTGGCTGGAAGAACGGAGTCTGCCCCGGTCCTGGGCCAGGGCCCTGCACCCCAACGTGTTCGCCCAGAGCGAGGTCAACACAGCCTCGCCCGAGTTCCGCTATCAAGCGAGTCGAGGAAGGGTAATGAGGCCACTTCGTCCAAGAAGTCTTCTCTAGACGATGACGAGGCACGACTCGTCTCCCGACCTGTGAAAGAACCCGAGAGAAGCAAGACATCTCCGTCCTCGGCCTCGGAGAAGACGAACGATGTCGTGACTGCGACTTCATCCGGCTCAAGGGCTCCAGGAGGCGAAGCTAAACCCCGCGAGGAGTTCAGTCCAATTCCTTCCCAGGAAGAGTTCGTCAACCGAATGTCCCAGAGTATCAACTTCCGACTTGCCCAGGCCTCTGATGAACCTACACCAGACCTGTCCGAGACAGCCAGTGTGAGATCGAGGAGGAAGAGCAGGAACAGGAACTTCAGTGTCCATGGGTCTCAGTCCGGATTGTCCATGCCAACGGTTCCAGCCATCCCAAGCGAGTTCGGCTCGGAAAAGAGAAGCCAGTGGATACCATCAATGACAGACGAGACCAGCGTGCCGTCGAAGTCTTCTACCCAGAACATCAACGTACGGAGCGAGGTCCGCGAAGGGTCGCACGCCAGGTTGCCTCAGGAGACTACTTCGACTTCCAGGAGCGAGTGGACGACAGAGCCACCGCGAGTCAAGGTTTCCGCCTCACCTGATCAAGATTTAGGTCTCTCCAGCTCGAGCCATGGCGGACGGCCACCCAACACGCCTCAGAAGGTGCAGTTTGCCACACAGGATGGCATGGCAGAGGAGCAGCACATTGGTATTCGAACGCCGATCAGACTGGCCGACTCGCTGGTGCCCGGCACCCCCGCGAATTTCGAAGACCTGCCCTCCGACATGAGTCGCAAATCACAGATAGTCGCCCCTCTGGCTCTGGGTTCTATGAACACCAAGGACGACAAAGAGCGCCTTCAGCCGCCTTTGGTCGCCGAGCCGACCTCGTCGATCAAGTCTGCTCGTGCAGAGCCCACGGCGAGACCAGAGTCGATCGGCGATCGCTCTGCTGCGGAGAGTAAGCATGAGCTCGCTTCTGGTCTTGGAGCCAATCTCAAGTCTACATCTGACCGGCCCGAGTATTCGCCTCTTCTGCGGCAAGACAGGACTCGCGAGATTTCCGGTGCACGCGATGTGACACAGCCGCAGAGCGCGCAGAGACTGAGGCTTCCCAACTTTGACCACAGTTTTGCTGCCAAAGAAGCGACCATGTCCAGCCAAACTGGCAATTTGCCCATTCAGGAGCCTGCCAGGAGCGCTGATGACGAGCAAAGTGGAACTCGTACTCAGACTGCCGCGGAGGAACTGTCTACGCCGCGGTTGCCGACCAATGTAGCAGAAATCAACGCGCGCGATTCCTCGACGGCGTCTGGGTCAACTTTGTCTACAGACGACGAAAAGGTACCCAGTCGGCGCAGAGTCGCACCGACGAAGAACTTGGAACCTTTCGTTGGAGCAGAATCGACTGCTGCATTCGAGTCTCGGTCACAAACCGTTGACAGCTCACAGCCTTTGGCCAGTAGCAATGGCGACGGAAAGGCCACCAATCTTGCTGGCCAGGAGGCGAGAACGCCGTCAACCTCAGACAAGGAGAGCCGACTTCCGCCACTGCTCCGGGATCTCAAGGACAGGAATCTTGTGGAGAACGATGATGCAACTAAGAGCACGGGAAGAGACAAGATGTTCAAGCTGAATCTACCCGACGACTTCGATTCGACTTTCTCTTCTGTCGTCGACCATGGAATCACGGCCAAGGGTGAACAGGACATTGCGAAGAACGACGAGCGTGGATTGCCGGAGTCAAGCAAGCCAAAACTGTCGACAGAACTGCAGAGGCCAGAAGTGACCAAGGACAAAGTGCTGGAAGATAACTCAAAGCTCACGTGGTCTTGCGCTCCATCACCTACTCTCGTTGCTTCAAGATTTACCGAAGCCGATGACACAGACTATTCCCACGAGAAGGGGTCCAAGAAACTCGCTGGCATGCCCGAGAAACCACCACTTGAACAGCATCCGATGTTCAGAGACGAGCCACAACAGACCGAGGATATACCAGTGATGCTGGGATTGCACCATGCAGATGCTCCCAACCTGCATCTTGACTCGAAGTCATTTGAGGAGCCACCTCCACCTTCATACCAGGATGCCACAAGAGGCGACGAGCGTGCTCCCCTTCACTACACCGACCTCAAGCATACACCGTCGGCCATCGACAACGAGCTGGCCGGAAGCTCGCGTTCAAGATCGAGGGAACCCTCTAACCTGCTTTCTACCTCCTCCAAAGATAAGGCGCCAGATGTGCCATCGCCGCTGAAAGACTCGACGACAGCTGAAGGTGGTGCATCTCTGTCAAGGCCTCGTCTTGCTGGTGAGGAGGCGGATGAGCAGGGCCTTGTGTCGACGAGCCGGAACTCATACAAGGACGACCGCCGTCAGGCTAAGCCTCAGAACCGGTTGTCTGTCTCCGAGTCCCTCGAGAACACTCATGACAAGAGTGAGGCACAGCTCCCTCCTTCTCAGGGACAAGCTAGTGATCAGATCTCTTCCTGGCTATCTCGTCTTGAACCGTCCGACCCAGAGACACGACGTTCCGGGGCCGGAGCATCAAAACACCCATTGGACCGTGGTCTATCAGATCACCACTCAATGCTGCATGGTGACTCTTACCAGCCGTCCTCCGCTGATGAGCTCGAATCCGTGCGGCCGTTCGGCCCCTCAAAAGTACAGCGCCGCCAATCTGTCTCTTCGACCACACCAATGTTTGTTGAATCCTCAGGGCACATTGTTCCTGACGAAACGTCTGATCATGATTCTGGGAAACACTTGGACCTGTCGTCTTCGCCTGTTGCGACTCGAGTGGCTGCGATGAGCTCCAAAAGGGACATTCAAGAACACCCTGCCATCTCGACTTGGCTGGAACAGGTTGCCTCTCAGCCATTGCACGATGGCGACAAAGTCTCGCAGGCCCGTGATAGAGACTCTGTCGCAAGAAGCCAGGATGAAGACACATCCGTGGCGGAGCGCCTCGCAGGCAACAACAGCAGAAGCCTCGAGTCCTCAGGTCGCCCGCTGTCGCATTCTGAGGAGACAGTCGCGCCACCCAAGCTGTCTGATACAATGACTTATGACGCAGTCGAGGAGTCCGAGCGGGCTCAGACCAATCCTGGGAGCTTCAAGAATCGACTGCGCAGAATGTTCGGCAAGTCAGAACATGATGAATTGCTTGGGCAGTCAGACCGCACGCAGTCAGACCGTACACAGCCAGTTCTGGCGTCGCCTTCGGAGTTGCGTCTGCCTGAGAATTTGGGCGAAAAGGGAATGTCGCCTCAGGATGAGCCTGATCATGGTATGTCTCCTCCCTTCCCAATCTCCGATCATCACTGAAACACACTAACACGAGTAGATGATGTCTCGAGCGCTGACCAACCGGATCATCACGAGCCAGAGCCACAAGTTCTCTCTGCAGAGCATGTTAGCATTCACGGCCCTCAGGACAATATATCTTCTGGAACAACTGCCTTGCCTTCTGAGCTTAAGGAGCCGAACAGTGCCGGAGATGATGCTGACTCGGATTCATACGACATGAACATCCCGAGAAAGACTACCTCTCCCCTGAGCCACACAGAGATCCATTCCGAGGATCGAATTCTGTCCAACACGGATGCTCACGCCACTGAGATCACACCTCGTGAGACGGGCTTGGTGCCTAACATGGAAAAAGTTGAAGACTCCGCTGCTGCTTCCAGTATCATTGACGACTACCTGAGCAGCGACTCTCGCCGCGAAAGCCTGGCTTATGAGCCCTCCAAATCGCCTGCCATTATTCCGCCGGCGGCGGCGTCGGAACATGCTCAAGAGACTTCTGAGGACTCTGACATCCGCATAAACGGCAGGGGGATGTGGCCGTTGACACACCCACACCAGGATCGAGTCACACTTTCCAAGGCGATTCGCATGAGGTGACATGGAGTACAGATGAAGACCAAGGAAGCGTCGTCCCGCCTCAGATGACATCCGATGCTCACATTCGACCTGTCTCACCGGTCAGGGAACAGGGGCTTGATGTTGCTGGCTCTGAGCTCGAGGACTCTGGCGCTCATACCTCTGTGTCCCGTCCACAGGCTGACGCCTCAGCTTCTGACGATCGCGATTTGGATGTTTCGACAGCGAATCCGGCAGCTGAACAAGTCTGCAGCGACGAGGATGCATCTGCAAGTCCGAGTGGCACATCTGAGCCTCCTCCGGCGTACCGGGAAGATGAATCCTCCATGACTGCCGCGCGCGAGGAAAAGACTGGTGTGACTCCTGGTCACAACAGAGGGGATTCCCAAGACGAAACTGCAACCGAAGTCATGCAGCCAGGGGATAGCCACAACATCGGCGGAGTTAACCATGACGAGCTGCTGGATAGCCGTGCTCCGCCCCACGACGATGAGCACGTTCCTGCTGAACAGGGCCCGAGTCACCACAACGTCCACGATGATGAGCTTCAACACTCTGATGCAGAGACCCAGTTCGAAGAATCTGTGTGCTCGGACTATGTCGATGAACATACCCACGTGGACGGCCACGGCAGCCCTGAGAGAGATTCACTAAGGGCCGACGGTGGGGAGTTTGCCAAACTTCAGGACGATGTACAAGATCAAAGCCTCGCTCAAGACCGCGAGCTCGACGGCGAGCATTCTCGGGAGATGACTGTCGAGTCTCAAGGGGGCGACCCCGATGGAGCTGCTCATTCTGGTGTGGTGGACGATACGCCACCAGAGCAAACTGCTGAACATGTTGATGAGGACGCTGGCACACATGTTCCGGATGAGCACTCGGATGGCGCGGGTCATGGAGGTGACCACGAGGTCCCCGCCAAGGACGAGGCGCCTGTCGAAGAGACAGCACTCGAAGAGGCGCCCAGTGCAGAAGCGCCGACCACAGAACCACTGATCGAGGAAGCGCCCGTCGCAGAACCAACAGTCGAAGAAGCACCTGTTCAAGAAGCACCCATTGAGGAGGCAGCCGTCGAAACACCTGTTGCAGAAGCCCCTGTTGAGGAATCACCACTGGAAGAAGCGCCCCCGGCAGAAGCATTCGTTGAGGAAGCACCGGCTGAGCAAGCTCCAGTTGCAGAAGCGCCTGTGGAGGAGACACCCGCCGCAGAAACCGTTGTCGAAAAAGAAGCAGCTGTTGAGGAAACTCCTGTTGAGGAAGTTCCAGTCGAAGAAGCGCCTGTCGAAGCAACTTGCACAGAAGCACCTGTGGTAGAAGAACCTGTCGCGGAAGCACCACTGGAAGAAGCACCAGCAGAAGACGCAATGGTCGAAGAAAGTTCGCCGTCTGGCGATAATGTGCAACCGGAAGGGGATATAATCCTTGACAATTTCGATCAGCAGCCTGCGAATGATGAGCAGGAGCCAGTTATTGATGATCAACCCCTTGCAGATGCCGAGCAAACGCGGGATGGCGAAGAAGCTCTGGTCGCGGATGATAACATGGACGGTGCTCACGAGACAGAACTCGGCGAGGAGTCAGGAGAAGTCGGTCAAGAAGCGGAGATGAGTCCTGAAGGAAACCGGGATTTGGTTGAAGATGAGACTGGAGACAACTTTGAAGGCGATGAGGATGCTCTGGAAATGAACGAGGCGTTCCGAGTCGAGCACGATGATGAAAATGAGGACGTCGAAGGAGATGGCAGTGAGAGCGACGGTGATGCGGGAGAACTAGGCGAAAGTGCTCTCGATGAAGAAGAGTGTGGGCATGAGGCTGGGTCGCCAGAACAAGAGGGCTCACAAGACGACGAAGACGACGTGAATGAGACCCTTGAAGATGCGGATGACGAGATATCTCAGCATATTCAGGACGACGAAGAACACGAGAACGATGAGCAAGAAGGCGAGCACGACGAGCAAGAACACGAGGATGATGAACAAGACCGCGAGCTCGGTGAGCAAGAATACGAAGACGACGAACAAGAATGCGACAACGACCAGGAACGCGAGCTCGATGGATCCGAAAGCCTCATGCAAGAGGATGATCAAGAAGTCGATGTGGAGGATCAAGAAGATGGCCTACACGATCCTCTAGATTCTAAGGACGAACAAGAGGAAGAAGACGACGAAGACTCGACAGTCGAAGATGAATCCGAATTCGATCTGGAAGATTACGAGGAGATGCCTTTCGATGATGCCGGTTTCGAGGATGAGTCCTCCCACGAGCAAGACACAGATCGCGACCTCGAGAACATGGCCGAGGGCGCTGCGGAGTCTGCAGACGCGGCCAACGAAGCGCCAGAGGGCGAGGAAGATCGCGAGGTGGACCTGGATCAGCTTTATTCTGCAGACATTTCTTCTGTGCCGCCGTCGCCCACGGGCTCGGAATTCGATCAGGATAGTCTGAACTCGCCGAGCAGCGCCGGCCCTTGGACAACCACGCATGCGGCGCAGGCTGAAGGTCAGCAATCGACCTCGAACCCGACATCCTCCCAGCAGCCTGGTCCTCAAGGAGATGAAGAGGAACCAAGACCGCCTGTCCGGTTCAGCCACCTGTACAGGCAGAGTGTCGACTGGGAGCAAGCCCTGGACCTTGCCATGCTGAGAGAACTCAAGGAGGCCACGTCGAAGGATTGGGAGGAATCGACACCTGTGGGTGACGCAGCGGAGCCAGCGAGAGAGGAGACATCGGATGCCTCACAACTGTTGTCGATTGATCAGGAGCAAGGGACGCCGGTTGCTGCCAGCCCTCTGTCTCCTCGGCCGCTGGCTACACCTCCGCCTGACTGGGGCTCGCTGGCGACTCAGGCCCCGGGTGATCACCACTCGGACCTTGCACCATCTTCCCGCGCTCAGATCACACCTCCCCTGATCTCGATCTGAACAGAGACACGCGATACGACGACGATGAGGAAGTGCCCCTCGGTGCAAGCCAGCTGGGCTCCAAGGGCCCACAGACCTTCGAGGACATGGGGTTGCCTCAGCGACCGAGCTCCCTGCTCACCTCCCCAGTAGGGCAGGACGACCACGGAGAGGGCTCCTCCAGCATGCCGCCCGCCTCGCGCGGCAGGTCCCTGAGCCAGCGCTTCTCTGGGTGGTTCAGTGCTGGAGCCGCGGGCCAGCAACGGTCAGACTCGCCGCCGCCTCCGATCCCATATGACAACCGCTATGGTGAAGACGGATCGTCTTGGATTTGATATTTGTTAGAGCAGCAGCAGCCCTGCGGCATGGTCTTTTTTTTCTTTTTGTTCTTTTTGTTCGATCTGCATCAAGGTATGGGGAAAACGGGTAATAGGATTTGGGTTTATGGAGTATGGATATAGGTAGATCTGGGTCAAGGAGGTAATCGTCAGTTTCCTTGTTACATATGGTCGGGGCAAAGCGGGCATGGCGTTTTCGTTGGGTATCTGCAAGGTCCTATTTTCAAGACGAACCATATAAAAAAAAAGATAGAATCTAATCCCTTACACCATATTATGAACAAGGCTACATGTCCTGAAGTGATCATGAGGTCAGGTTGGAGATGTAAAGTCATGCATTCAGTCATTCATTCATAGTATCAGCGAGGTATAAGTACATCATGACAATCCCATGCGCATCTTTGATCCCATTCGTAGCGGCCCTAATCCCGTAACACCCATTTCCAATATACCCAAACACGACTGTAGTCCAGCGATCCAAGGGAGCCACTAGGCAACCCATTGATCTATTCCTTGGCACCGTCCGGCAGCGCATACAGCTCCCTCCTGTTCCCGGCGGAATCACAGCTGGAGAACTTCCAGTACCCAGCGTTGAACCAGCCGCCGACGTTGATCAGCCCCCACTTGATAGGGGCAGGGATGGGCGGCCAGGAGGCCCAGCGGCCGTCCTCGAACAGCGGGGTCCTGTCGAGGTTGAGGAGGAAGAAGGGCACGACGTCGGTGGTGCCGGCCTTGGTGACGGTGGACTTGCCCCAGCTCTTGAACGTGAGGCTGGCCTCGGCGGCCTCGGGGGTGTCGGGCTTTGGGGCGGCAGGGTGCTCGGCGAGGCGGGCGATGGTGGTGATCTCGTTGTGGAAGTGGGTCTCGAAGGGCTGGGAGAAGGAGTCCATTATGGCGAGGAGCTTGGCGGCGTCGAGGGCCTGCGGGGTGGGGAGGGAGGTGAGGTAGGTGTTGAACTCGACGAGGCCGGCCATAAAGGATTCTGCGGGAGGAGGGAGAGGGGAAAGTCAGCCAGCCAGTCAGTCAGCCATTCAGTTCAGTCAATCATGTGTAAAAAGTCATACGGTGCTCCTTGTGGGTCTCGTCAAAGACGGACTTGTCGCCCAGCAGCTCCTCGACCTTTGTAAAGAGGGTCTGCTCCTCGTCGTCGTGGTGCGACTTGACAAACTTGAACCAGGTCAGGCAGTAGCCGACAAAGTCGGCCTTGTCGGCGTCCTGGACGTGGGGCGCCTGGAGGTAGATGCTGTTGTAGCCCCTGAAGATGGAGTTGTGCAGGAGGGCCATGTGGCTGGCGCCGGTCGAGAAGAGGTCCGTCTTGTTGGCCTCGTGGATGGGCGTGCCCACCAGCTTCATGGGGCCGTCTGCCCACGGCTTGGACGAGGACGAGGTGGCCGGGGTGGACGCCATCATGAACGGGGAGCGCTGGGCCAGCAGGGCGAGGACGAGAGTGATGATACCCAGGAGCACTGATGAGGTGGTCAGGGCAGAAGAAGGCATTCTCTTCTTCTCTTCTGCTCTCGCTCTTCTGTTCTCAATGGATCACGAAAGGGAGGGGCGGAGAAAAGACGAGAGGCTTGTGTGATTTATGCAAGTGCGTCTGTACACAGGAACACAGTAGTAGTAGACAAGCGAAGTAGTGCTAGTCTTATCTTGACCTGACCCCCGTCCTCCCTCGGTGAGATGATGATGGCATGATACGCAGAGGTGGTACGATCTGGTATGGTGCGCCATAGGGCTCTCTCGCCTCTTGTTCGCACAATACTTTTCCTCCGTCGCCGGTTGCCCCGTGGCAGCCTCCGAAGGGCGTAACGACGTAAAGGTCAGGCCAGAAGCTTCGCTGCTGCAGCACTTTACCCTTGAGCGGTGGTCAGCAGCAGGGATCAGAGCTGCAGGTTAGGGTGTTGTTGGTGTTAACAGGGGGCCTGGGGGGCCAAGTTGGTAATTTCTAGCGGCCTATTGGCCTGAACTGCCTATGGTTCAGTGCCTATGGTTCAATGCCTGTGGGGCCTGACAGGGGTGGCCCACCCCGACGCCGAAAGGTTAACCAGCAATTTGCCGATCTCACTCGGAGCTTATTCACCTCGCCATCAACAACAAATTATGTATGTCACAGATAGGTTGAGGTTCCCATCATCATTACTACAGTACTACTAAGTAGTGTACTATGTATTCAGGGTTTTTCTGCCAAGCAAGTACCTGGACACACTGCAGCCCATCCTCAAGAAGGACGAGGTGTTGATTCGGCCGTTATGAGCCTGACGGAGTCCCACCAATCACTCAAGCCCGTCAAGCCCCGCATATCACTCTGTGTCAAGAGGTCAAAAAGTCAGCCTCTCTACTGTCATGATCGGGATCAAAGCATTAGAACCTACATATCGGAGGACTTCTGGCGCTCGAATAAGCCATCTACCGCCCTCGGCGTTCACCTCGTACTGGTTTTCGCCAAACCGTCGCCGCAGGTAGTTGTCGACGCGGTACAGGTCCAGATACACCCCCGTCACGATGGTCGAGAGCTGCCAGCTCTGCCGGTCCTGCTGCTGTGTATTATGGCTTGTGCTCATCTTGTTTGTTGGTATGTTTTCCTGCTGTCCTCAGGAAGGTGTCTCGGGATTTCTCAGGTAATTTCTTAAGGCTGTGTGTGTGTCTTTTGCGTGTTCTACATACACGTTTACGAGAAGTAGTTTGTTTACCTAGTTGTCTTGTTTTCTGGTTCAATGGTTTGGAGACCACTTCCTTTTATACTGTGGAGGCGGCAGTGGCAGCAGCGGAGGCGGTGCGGTGCCAGGTTTGTTTCTTACTCACGTCGTCGCGTGTTCACCACCTGCTCCTCAATAATACAAGTACGTGACCGTGCCTCGTTGGTCACAGTGTCATCTTAATGTTGGTCGAGGTGATAGCCTCACAATGTTGATGCCGTCGAGGTGTAGAAGAAGCACACGTGTCTTGCCACGCGAGATATGACATGCGTAGAGTTCATTTAATACCTCCTCCCCTTGCCATCACACGCCGTCATGGCCGGCCAGATCAATACACACATCGTCCCTTTGCAATCCTTGAAACCAATGACTTTGAACCTTGTCCGCGCTCATGCTGTTGCCAGCTGTCTCTACATCGAACCAAGCACGAAACCCCACGTCACAAGAAGATTCCGCCAACCTCATGTATCGAATGGTCCCTTCACCAGGCTGGTTGTTCGAGCTTCCGTGTTCTTGATGTCCCTCCTACTCGCCAAAATCCTTCAGGAGCGCGATCTCATCCTGGTCACGCAAGCCACATTAGCAGACACACACACACACACACACACACACACACACATACAAAACCGACTTCAAGAAGGCCCAGCAGGCTCTCTAAGCAAGGGAATAGCTCCTCTTACCTCATCGACAGCCGAGGCGGCACGGATCTTGTATCCCGTGGAGAGGACGGTGAGCTCGTAGCCGTGGAATCCGAAGGTCAGACACAGCCAGGCCTTGAGGTGCTCCTGCTGTCGGGTGGTGACGCGGTCGACCTTGATCATGGAGGTCACCCATTTGGACTTGTCTGGCTTGGTCGGATCCTCCTGCTTCGGCTTCTGCTGAGGCTGCTGAGGCTGTTGCTGCTCCGGCTGCGGCTGCTGTTGTTGTTGTTGTTGCTGCTGCTGCTGCTGCTGCTGCTGCTGCTGCTGCTGCTTGGAGGATGCGCTGCGGAACATGTTTGTGGTTTGTTGATGTTGCTGTTGATGATGTAGAGAAGTGGTTTGAATGCGTTGGCTGATAGATGGAAGTGGAAACGGTGGTGATGGTGGTGGTAGTTGTAACAGGAGTTGGCTCAGTCAGGATCTCATGAGAATGGCAAGAGGGGATGTATTTGAGAGAGACATGGTGAATTCAGAGGAAGCTTTCCCTCTGAGGTTTGAATAAGGACTGGTGAGTGTCATCGTCGTGGGGTGGAGTTGTGCTGTCGACAAAGGTGCAGGCAAACATGGCAGCTCATTGTGGGATAATTAGAAGCAGAGAATGAGGAGAACAAAACATTTGCTGCCCATGCAGACGCAACATGAGTCTCAATGGATGAATCTATCAAAGAACTTCTCCCTCCAGGTCATCAAAGCACCATCATCATTTCTTCTCGTCACCCTCCTCGAGTGCCCAATCAGCCAGGCCCTCGGCATGCAACTCCATGGTATCCATCAGCGGCACAGAAACGTCCTTCTGCTTCAGCACAAACTGCAGATCCGTACAAGCCAGCACCACGGCCTGCGCCCCCTGCGCGACCAGACCCTCCACGACCCGCACCATCATCGCCCTCGTCTCCCCCGTGACTGTTCCCGCCCCGAGCTCCTCAAACACCGCCCTGTCGATGGCCAACCTGTCCTCCTGCTCCGGCACCAGCACCTCCACCCCGAGCCTGCCCCTTATGAAGTCGCCCTCCATGGCCGCCCGCGTAGCCAGCAGCGCGACCTTGCCCAGACCTCTTTTCCGCACCGCCTCCGCCGTGAAGTCCGCAATATGCAGCACGGGCAAGCCAGAGCCGGCCTCCACCTCGGCGGCGACCCTATGCCCGATGTTGCACCCGATGGCGACGCCCTGGGCCCCCGCGGCGCGCATGTGTTTTGCTGCCGTGGTGAGCCGCTCGGCCACGGCGTCCCAGCGGCCGGCGGTGAAGAGGGCGGCTGTCTCGGCGTGGTTGACCGAGTGCATGATCATGGAGGCCGAGGCGCAGCCGCCCAGGGTGCGCTGGATGTGGCTGTTGATGAGGGTGTAGTAGAGGGCGGTGGAGTGGTAGGTCATGCCGCCCAGGAAGCCGAGGGTCTTCATCTTGACTGGTGATTTGATGTATGAGTGGGTGGTGATTATGGGACAGTGTTTGAGAGAGGGAGGATCAATGTTCTGGGACCGGAAGAGCTAGATGTCTATTGTGTATAGAGTCTAAACAAAGGGCGTGTCTTTAGTCAAGTGAAAATTGTTAATTTAATCAGCAAGTTCAGAATTGGTGAGAGGCTGGGAGCCGTGTGGAGTTCAAAGAGACCGAGAACATGTCATCGAAGGGCGTACGATATAAGTACTTGGGCTGCCTTCGTAGTCATTTTTTCCTCCCTTCTTTTTTTCTTTTTCTCTGTGTGTGTCTACCTGCCTAGGGAAATCTAGTTTGCGTTTTTAATTCCGCTGCGTCTTTCCGTCTTTTCTTGCTCAATTGCGCATAGAAACCAAAAACTTCAAAGAGGTGAGACTGGTTCCCGGCCAATTAGTTTTGTGCCATGTTATTGGGGGGATGAGAGTGGTGGCCAGGCAAACTAAGCAATAGTAGTATCAAATAATAGATTATTTTGGTAGTAAGTAAATTGAATATTTCAAGTAGTTACCTAGTCTTCTGGAATATACTTAAGTAGTAAGTACTTACTCATGGACAAACTGACCTGCTCCACTATTCATTCCAAGTAATTATTAGTAGGAGCCTCCCTCACTAATTATTCTTCCTTTTAACATTACATTCATAATCATCTTATAACTTCACAACTACAACTAGTTATAATTGCATCTGCTACTGGGATATGTATCCACTTAAATAAATATATCTACTCAAATGAATGCATGCTGCAGAAGCAAAGAGTGTCGGCTGGTTTTTAATTGCTTTGCAGGGCTGATGGGTGGAGATGAGCCTGCACACAGGTAGACAAATACATAATTTTCTTCAGTCCTAAATTTGCCCCCCAAAAAAGTAAGTACTTGATTCTAGCAATAATTTATAGTACAGTGAATTGTCGCTGTGACTTTGATACTCATCACTTGGACTACTATATTTCAAAGTGCTTGTCAGTAAAATCTGACTTGCATGCTGTTAAGTAGATAAGAAACAGAAAACCATGATTCTCATTTCATCATTAGCGCAATGTGGAGATTTGGGATTTATTCTGCTGCCTGGGCCGTTTTTCCATGCAGGCACCAATCTCGTTCTCGTGGTCGCTGCGAACACGAACGGATCTCTCGCGGGGCCCTCCTTGTCGATCTCCAGTATATCCAGTCAGCAGCAACCTTTCAACACATGGGGCATCAGCAGAGGGGGAGGGGGAGGGATCCTACGGCTGCGGCTGATGGGGGCCGCGAGACAAGCGCTTACGCCCCTTCTCCGCTTCCACGTAGTATAAAGGGCCTATCTACAAGTTCGTAGATGATATAATTCACCTCATAACTCTTAGAAACAGGTTGCAACTTGTAGTACACTTAACCTCCTCAACCTTTCTTCTAAAAACATAAGAGCGTCAAGCGCAGTTGATCACACACACACACACACGCAATGGGCATCATCGTTAGGCTCCTCGGAGGAAGCCTGGGAATGGCCTCGGAGGCCATCCACGACTACAGGGCTCGTTCTCGCTCGCAGTCGGGGCGGTCGCCATCGCCCAACCCCGCCACAATGCCACCCTCTTCATCATCGTCAGCAGCCACGCGCGCGCAGCAGCAGCAGCAGCAGCAGCCTTCTGCAGGCTATCGTGGTCCACCCCCAGAGTATGTCGAGGTTGCCGACGAGGCGACAGCGCAGGAGCTCATCCGCAGCGGACGGGCAGAGAAGGTAGAGGGGGCTACGAGAAGGACAAGAAGGAGAAGCAGCGGCTGGCTGGCGATGAATATGGCGAGGACGAGCTGTCGTCATCCAGCGACGACGAGTCCGACATGGCAGCAGGGGACGACGAGGCCGCCTGGGAGCTGGACGAGATGGCAGAGCGCGTGGCCCCGCCCTCGTACGCAGAGGTAGAGGATAACCTGGACAACAACGAGTCCGAAGAGACCAAGATCAAAAAGGAAGAGCAGATGATCCGCGACATGGTGCGCATGGCTGGCGCCCCTCCGCAGCCGGTGCGCCGTCTCCCGTGTCCTGTGATCATCCCCCAGCGGCGGCCCCGAAACAAAGATCGTGGCTTCATCCACGCCTATGCCCCGGTCCTGGAGGATTGTGGGGTGGGCCAGGATGTCTTTCTCAAGTTCCTGCAGGACTGGTTTGTCGCCAGCAAGGTGAGTGGATCAGTTGGATGGGCGAGCAATCAGACGAGAGGACGTCATTGAGGCTAACTCAGAGACCTGTGTGTGTGTGTGTGTGTGTGTGTGTGCGGTAGTCTGACCCGTGGATCGATATCGTCTTCGTGGCCGCCGGCATCGTTGGCTTTGTGCCCGAGGTGGCATCCCAGATCGTCGCCACCGTCGTCCAGGTGGTCGCAGGCACAGCCAAGGAGCTGCAGTCGCGCAGCAGGAGAAACACCTTCCTGGACCGGGTGAACCAAGACCTGTTCATGCCCCGAGGCCTCTACGCCATGGTCATGGCCTTTAAGGATCAGGTGCCCGGCCAGCAGCCACGCGGGCCCCTCAGCAGCCTGGCCGGCACGCTGGGCAGGTCCCTCTTTTCCTCGCAGCGGCTCGACATCAACCAGACCGTCACCAAGTACAGCAAGCCGGACCCGGACATGTCCAAGCTGAGCAAGGGACTCAAGAATATCCGCCTTGTCTGCGGGAAGACGTATACCGAGGTGGAGCTGCCCGAGGCCGCCGCCCTGGTCTACCCGGACCTTGACAGAGCTGTCGAGAAGGACTTGCAGCATGCAGAAGGAGAAGGACAGGGCAGAGGCAAGGCACCCGAGAAGGAGAGCGTCAGGGATAAATTCAAGGGCGCAGGTGCATGGGTGCAGGACTACATGGACAGAAAAGCCCAAGCCACTTATGTGAGTATCTTCCCTCGATTCTCCCTCCAAACAGGCCGTGTGTGTGTGTGTGTGTGGCTTGCGTGTTGCCCTCCCTGTCGGAGCAGCAACCTCCTTCTGGCCCTGAAGCCCGTCGAATGACTCAAAGAAAAAGACAAGAACAAGAAGAAGAAGAAAAGAAAAAAAAGAAGCAATAAGTTGCCATGTACTAACGGCAAAATTCTTGCACCTGCATATAGGAAAGGGACCACGAAGGCTCAGCGCTGGCTGTCCCGTCCGACAGCCGGAAGGGATTCTCCTCGCGCTTCAGCGACCCCAATCACCCAGCCATGAGCGGCGGCCTGATCTCCCTGGCCACAGGCGGCGCCATCGACACGGGCACGAGACGAAAGGAGCGGCGCGCCGCCGGGGACGAGCGGCGGGCGCTGAAGCGGGAGTATAAGGACGCCAGGCGGGTGGCGCGCGGCAGGGCGCCGAAGGGCCCCAGAAGACGGCGCGGCGGCGATATTAGGCGACAAAAGGGCCAGCGCAAGGGCATCATCAGGAAGATCATGCAGCAGGATGTCCTGTACCTGTTGATTGTCAACCTGCCCGACGGAGACGAGGTCCAGCAGTCCGTGGCTGATCTCGAGAGGATGATGAGGCAGGAGGGCGTACAATAATTAAGGGTTGGCACTAAAGTGAATGAGATGTGATTGATAGTTGTGTGGACCAGGAAACTAAAACCAGTTTACGTAAAAGGGCGTCTTTGGGTAACCTCAGCTTTGCTTTTCCCCTTCTGGTGGCAATGACCTGATCCCGCCGGGACCTGAGGCTGGCAGGGCTGGGCTGGGCTGATGAAACTGCCGCCACAGCGCGTGATATGTGTAATAAAATCAAAAAGACATTTGTTTCCTCCTGCAAGTCCCCCCCCCCTTTTTTTTTTTTTTTCCTTCCCCTGGCGCCTCTTACGAATACTCAAGTCATCATCAACTCCAAGAAAAAGCACCTTTAGCAAGCGTAACGACAGCCGCTTGTCAGCGGGGCACACCCCGTTTTGATGCAGCAAGGGGAGTGGCGGCAAGCATAACTCCGTAGACTAATTTAGAGTTGTGTGTGTGTGTGTGAGTGTGACAGAGAGAGGCGTGCGAGAGAGCGGCCTGAATACATAGTAGTAATACTTTTACCAAACTGTGTAGGATCGTGCGTAGACATTTGCACCCCCTTGCAGTAGTACAGTAGCCTGCATCCTCCCCTCCCTCCCGAAGGCCGCCCCTGAAAGGGAATTAAAATAAAATAAAAAACTCTCCGCGAGTCAAGGTGTGTTTTTCTTTCTTTTCTTCTTTTGTTTGACTTGTGTTGAAACATTGAAGTCACCATGTATGCAGTGATGGATTTAGTAACAAGTACCTTTGAGATTTGGTTTGTTTTGGTTGCAACTTTCCCGCCCTTGTGCTTCTTACTCTCCTTTTTGCCCTTATTCTTTCTTTTCTCTTCTTTCTTGTTACCTTTTTTCCCCTTCCTCCTTCTCTCCAGCTCTCTTCTCTCTTTTCCCTGCAACGACAGCAGTCTAGGGAAATTAAAACGGCAGCCACCAGGGGGACGTGCTGACGGGCTGGTATCACCAGCCAGTCTGTGCAAACATAAATTCCCTTGGCGCCAGCTTTTCGGGAGTCTGCGTAACCAAAAAGACCAATCACCTGGACCTCCTGGGGCTCCAGCCGGCGCGCTTGTAGCCGCCACCTCTCGACCTTTGGTCTCTCCTCTCCCTCCTCTGCTTTTTCTTTTCCTTCGCACGGCCGTGGCGCCTTGTGCTCCCGGTGGTGTGTGTGTGTGTGTGTGTGTGTGTGTGTGTGTGTGGGGAGCAAAAGCTAAGGCGGGAGGAGGAGGGGTTGTGTATAACCTTTGGTCGGAATAATTGCGCGGTCTCAGCCCTTGAATCAGATCGATGGGAATGCAAGTGAGGAGAGATCGCGAGACCCGCAGCTGTCATGCTTCAGACTCACACGCTCGATCTCTCTCGCTGCGGGTCAGCAGCACCTACATCTGATCCCTGGTCCTTGCAGGTATGACGGCGCACGTGGCTGCTTTCGCCTATCCTAACTCTTTTCTCCTCTTTTCCTTTTCTTCTTCTTCTTTATGATTCTCCTGGCTGCGGCGTTTCTTTTGTTGGCGGCGTCCAGGCTGAAACTATAGTGAGTAATTAAGTCTAATTACCCGGACACACACTGCGGTCGGAAAGCCCCGCCGGTGTGTGTAAGTGTGTATGTGTTGGTGGTGAAAGTACCTAATGAAAGGATGCAAACCGGCGGCACATGGGCAATGAATCCTTACCCATCCACTCACACTAATCCTTCCCTCCTTATCAAATTATATATAAAGAGGTGGGTAAGGAAACATGTCTTGACAAGTTTCCCTCTCAGTCTGGATCCGTCGAGTCCAGAGCAATTCACTCTCTTCTCTTCTTGGTCATTCTTTTTTTTCCCCTCGTTCATTCTTTTTCTATTTTTCCCTGCAGACGAATACTTCATTCGTTCGCCGTTCTTTTGTTTATTCTCTTCTCTTTCAGTATTCTGCAACCATGCAGTCTCTTTCGCTCCTTTCTCTTTTCGCAGCTGGCTCTCTGGCGACTAAGCTTCTGCTCCCCCTCTACCAGTACCCCCTGAGCACCACATGGGATCCCATCTTCTCGGCCATCGAGGCCCACCCCGAGGTCGAGTTCCAGATCATCCTCAACGTCGACGACGGCCCAGGCGGCGCAGAGCCCAACAGTGATTTTGTCACGGGCACCTCGAAGCTGAACTCGTACGCCAACGTCGTCACCCTCGGCTACGTCCACTGCCTGGCCGGTGAGGCGCCCGAGGACGAGGTCAACACCAACACCACTAACTGGGCGGCCTGGAACTCGTACGCCGGTGGCAATGTGTCCGTCGACGGCATCTTCTTCGACGAGACGCCCAACACGGCCTCTGGCGCCAGCGACGTCTCCTTCATGACCGCCGTCGTCCAGTCGGCCATCTCGGCCTTTGGCGAGCACCAGTTCACCAGCATCTTCAACCCGGGCGCTGCCGTCGAGCACGACGAGTTCTGGAGCCTCGCAGACATCATCGTCATCTTTGAGGACGAGGCCGGGGCCTACAGCAGCTCGGTGCTGACCACCAATGTCCCCACGGGGCGGGCCAACCAATCGGCCGTGCTGCTCCCCGAGTTTGCCAATGTCCAGAGCGCCTCGACCACCCTGGCTGAGACCTGGATCAAGGGCATGGTGGCTGCTGGTCTCGCAGGCGGGCACATCCTCAACTATGACTACATCCAGGCCACTTCCACCAACGAGCCTGCCCCCATCGGATCCATCGCCGCAGCACTGGGGGCCTCCTTGTCAAACTCGACGGCAGCCGCCTCCTCGTCTTCGTCTTCTTCCTCTGAGGACACAAGCAGCACTGTGGCCTCCAGGACTGCCTCTTCTTCATCTTCTTCCTCCCTCGCTGACACGGCTACCACGGCTGTGGCAACCAGTTCTGTGTCGGCAGCGGGCGAGGCCACCTCCACGGCCGAGGCCATCACCGCCTCCTCAGAGCCTGAAGAGTCCCCCGCTCCTACGGCCGAGCCCACCACAAGCAAGTCTCACAAGCACCACCATCACTGGAGCCGTATTCCTGACCCTGGATTTTAGAGAGATGCAACCGGAAGCCGGCCCGTGCTTTTTCAGGATAAAATGCGCGGGGACATCGATCATTCTCTTCTTTCTATTCTTTCAAAGACCTTTTTTTCTTTTCTTCTTCTTCTTTCTTTCCTTGGACAATCACTTTTCCCTCATCTTCCCTACATGGTTTGGGAGAGAGAAAAATCAAATATACATATAAGAACTGCATGAGGCGTTCAACCTGAGATGTGAAGTAGGGCTTCCATCTCAACTTTGTCTTTCTCTGTATATATTCAGCGGCAAATCCCCAGTCAGACAGAATCGCAGCCGCGATCTGCACCAGACTGAGCCAATCTTTCAAGCATGGAGAGGAGCTTACCCTATGCCGTTCAACTCACTTATCCATTCATTCAGGCAGGGTTCAGCAACAAGAGGGTTGGCATTCACTTCAAGGTAGAATACTTTAGATATCAGAAAATCACATACAGCCCCTCACTTGTCTGTAAACTGGATTGTCCTAAGTAAAGTTTGGACCATGTTGAAACCGGTCCTGGTTCATGTATGACCCGGTGGCCGGCTTTGTGAGTCAGTGGTGGCTTGTGAGTAACGGTTGAGGTCAATCGGGGGTGGTCCTTCATGCTCTAATGTGATGCACACTGATGTCAATGTTGACACCACCAACACTTGTCACCAGACCCATATGGAAGGAATTACTTTTGTGATTTGAGACTAGGTGAGATCTGGATAGAGACTTGCAGTCTCGTGCCCGGTGATGAGTTCAGGGCTAGATTGTCTCGGCTAGAGATCATCGCGGGTTACTACAGTATATAAAAAGGAAACTTGATCATGATCCTCGACTGTATGAATTTGAGGCTGTCAGGCCGGTCTCTTTCGGAGACAACAGATGCTTATAAGATATGATACACAGTATATAACGAGGCTCACAAGATCCACAACGTAGTTACCATGGATTACATGATACGATTATGCGGTTGTACCTGGGCAGATTTATACCTATGAAATTTCAGAGCATCGATCCTACTCCCCTTTTCAAAGATGTATCATCTAATATTCTTCCAGCGTGTCTTTTCACGCCTAAAGTGACGCTTGAATCTTGACTGGGAGGACCACATCCTCATCGAGTGCCTTCCACTGGCTCTTGCATATCCTCCCTTCCTTGATGACAGCTGCTACGTTTCGCTCTGGATCATCAAACACCGTGACATCCTCGAGAGGGTTCGAGGTGACGATGAGGAGATCAGCCGCGAACCCTGTCCTGACTTGACCCAACGAGTCTTCTCGCATGAGCAGCCGCGCAGCATTCACAGTCGCGCTCCTCAGCACATCCAATGGTGACAAGACCTGTGCACGCAACGAGAACTCTCGGGTCTGCGCCTGGCCCAGGGGCCCTAGCAGGTCTGTTCCAAAGCAGATTGTGACACCGGCATCGTGGGCGACCCTCAGTGCCCTCAGACCGGCGTCAAGGACCTCTTGATTCTTGGCTGCGGACTCGGGCGGGAGGTAGCCCTTCCACTTCTGGCTGGCCATCTCTGCGTACGTGACCAGCGTCGGCGTCAGGAAGCAGCCCTTGCCCGCCATCATCTCCGCCGTGGGCTCGTCGAGAAAGTTCCCGTGCTCGATGCCCCTGGCGCCGTTCTCTACGCAGTGCCGTATCGCCCTCGGCGTATATGCATGTGCTGTGATGTACGTGCCTGCGTTCGAGGCACACTCGGCCATGGCGCGGATCTCGGCCGACGTGAATTGTAGGTGGTCGATCCTGTCGGTCGGGCTGGACACGCCGCCGCTGCCCATGATCTTGACGAAGTCGGCGCCGCACCGCACCTCCTCGCGCACGGCCTGCATGCACTGCGGCACCCCGTTGCACACCCTGCCCAACCCCGTGGTCACGCCCCCGCAGCAGAAGCTGTGGTCGTGCGGGCCGCGGTAGTCCGCGTGGCCGCCAGACTGCGACAGCGCGTGACCTGCGATGAGCAGCCTGGGCCCGGCGAACACGCCGTCGCCGATGGCCTCTTTTAGCGCCAGCTGGGCACCGCCGCAGTCCCGGACGGTTGTGAACCCGCGGTGGAGCATCTGCGCGCAGACATACGGCTGTCGGAGCAGCGAGACGTCGTGGGGGTTTCCAAAGGCGCTCGACAAGTCGCCGAAACCTGGGACGGCCATGAGGTGAACGTGACAGTCGATGAGTCCCGGGCTGAGGTAGTGGCCCTCGCAGTCGACCACGGTGTAGCCGTCTTCCTGGGCCAGGGATAGCGAGACGCTGTCTGCGTCGTCGATGGAGTGTATGAGGCCATCTCGTAGTCTGACGGCTTTCTGAGGCAGGATCTTACCCTCAACGACATCGACGACGCTAGCATTGGTGAGGATGTACTGCTTTGGAGAGGGGCGGAGCCATGGTTTCAGGTCAGCTTCGGTGACCATTTCGAGGGGAAGCGTCAACAACGGTGGGGGAGGGCAGTCGGGTCGTTGTCTTTTGGAATGAGCTTCTGATTAGCAGACGGAATCAAGATCCAGGGATCTAAGGAGGCTTGGTAGGATCAGATAACACATCGACT
Organism: Immersiporthe knoxdaviesiana; assembly: GCA_021117315.1. Classification (NCBI taxonomy): domain Eukaryota; kingdom Fungi; phylum Ascomycota; class Sordariomycetes; order Diaporthales; family Cryphonectriaceae; genus Immersiporthe; species Immersiporthe knoxdaviesiana. The sequence goes on from CP088207.1 coordinate 661,101, forward strand.
TTACAGTTGGTACTGTACAAAGTAATTAGGGAGAGCTTCTCCAAATAGTGGCTGGCGGCAAGTTCCGGGCGCTGTTCCAATTCAGGTCAGACAGCGCCAACCGAAATATCTATTTCTGGCAAGATCTCGAGATGGTGCTAAACTCTTGGTCATTCTGTCTTCATGTGATTGACTGATGACTGGTAAATATGGAATCGAAAAGTCTTGTTCAAATCCGAAAGACGCTCAATGCGTGGGTTCTGGCTGCCGCCGTTTTGAGCCCATCGTGCCTTCCAAGCCCACTGTCCGTTGCAATCTCAGGCTGCGAAGGTAATTCTGCTTGGCACGAACCAATTGTTGGTCCGTGCCAAGCGAAAACTACAATTTGAACAAAACGCAGCCTGAGATTGCAACGGACAGAAAAAAAGTACTGATATTTATTTCTCAATTAAATCAATTAAAATTAGTATAAAAAGATATATCTAACTTCAGATATCTAGGAAATCCTCTTTTTTTATTTCTAACTATAGTATTGGTGCTGGTAGTCTCGATTATATGCTAAAAATGTGTATTTCTAGGTGGTCCGTGCCGAGCAGATTTTCACTAGTTCGCAGCCTGAGATTGCAACGGACAGTAGGCCCCTCCCTACCCCTAACCCTCCATGTCTTACTAATCACGGGTGCTGTGGTGGGAAATGGTACGCTGTCAAAGGTATTCCGTACTTAACCAATTCTTCTTCACACTTCACAGCATCAAAGCTTCATTGGGGAGAACCTTTCACGCCTCAAAAGCAGCCACTCATTTGAACCATCCCTATGACAAATACCACAGGGCTGTGTCGTTGATGTTGCTTGACCTCTCTCTCCATCAGGCAGCACATCCACAACCCATGAAAAACCCTAGCCGGTCGTGAGAAAAACGAAAATTTTCACCTGCAGCTTCCTTTCAGCGCCACCAGCAGCGCAGGCCGTCCCACAATCTACCATATCGGCTGGTCGACCACCCATAAAAAACAACAAAAACAACCCTCAAGGACCGTGGGAGATGGGAAGGGGGTAGTGTCTCAGACCTTACGGTTTCTCGAGGGTCTGCGCCTCAGAGTGGGAGGGGGAAAAACAGAGCATCATGGCGGGCCGGCTCGGGATGTCGACGGTCCAGAGGATGGCCAAGGCACAGGAGATTATCGGCTACCGCTTCCAGAACATCGATCTCCTGCGCGAGTCACTGGACATCACCAAGGTAAAAGGCCAGGGCTATGACCTTCACTCCAAGAACAAGCGCCTTGCCGCGGTGGGCGACACCATGATCAACGCCGCCTTCGTGGCACGGTGGTACAACAAGCCGAAGTTGGAGCCCATCGACTGGGTCGACATCAAGGCGGCCACCTTCAACAACCTCTTCTTCACCAAGGTCGCGTACAGAAAGGGCATCGCCATGTGCACCCTGCCCGACCAGATGGTGGCCGTGCCGGGGGCCGGGCCTGAACAACTCCACCATCCGGAGGCTGTCGGACACCGTCGAGGCCCTCCTGGGCGCCATCTACCTGGATGCCACTGAGAGGGGGCTCCAGAACCCGGTGCAGCACGTCGAGAACGCTGCCGTCCAGCTGGGGCTCGTGCACAAGCTCATCATGCTCCCCTCCGAGCAGCGGTGGGCGCTGGGCCCCATCAAGACGGACCGCAGGCTGCCTCCTCGCATGTTCACGGGACACCATTTTGCGCTCACGAGGGTGCTCTATGAGATGGACGACCGGCAGCAGCCCCGGCTGCAGAGGGATGAGGAGGGCCACGTGACGGGGCTGCCTCTGAACGAAGCACGCCTCGATGCAGTGAGGGACGAGGCGATGAGGGCCAAGGCGATGAGAACCGAGGCGATGAGAGCCGAGGCGCGCACCATAATACCTACGAGGCCTGGAAGGGGAGGCATGTGGAGACCATGGGCCGCCTTTAACAACACGATGTTCGCGCTGTCACGCAAAACATCGCTCGTCTCTCCCCTTTTCAGGGCCTCCGTTTACTTACGAAGAAGGGCAGCAACTTCAAGGTTCAAGTGGCGAAAGCTTCTGTATGGGGACGATCCGGCTGCACGAAGACTCAGCAGAAAAGCCCGCCGTGCGCTGTCTCGTCAGGCGCGTCTGAGTGTCCTCACCAAAGAAAAGCCAATTGCCCCTACATGGCTCTCGGGCGCGCAGGCGCCTCTGGAAGAGGGCCGATCTTCCCCGCCAGAAACAGCTGACCCGAAAGAAGAGCAGCAATTGCTTTCCTTGCATGAGAAGGAAGCTGTGGGGGACAAGAGTGAACCCACACCGGGGGTCAGCGCTCCAGAGATCACCACAGAGGAGGCGCCGGTCGACCCGGCTACGCTCACAGCCAAGCAGAGGAAGAAGCTGCGCAAGGCCGCTGCTAGAGATGCTGCGTTGAAGCAAAGCGAAGCAGCGGCATTGCGGTCGAAAGAGGAGAAAGAAAAGAAGGCTGCAAAGGCCGCAGAGGCTACACAGGCCGCATCCTCGGAACTGCTGCAAAAGACCGAGGAAGCCGCCACCGCTGCGGCGACTGCAGAAAAAGCTGAGACGACGACAACAATACCACAAACAACAGCTCCTGACATGGCTGAGACGGAGGCTGTTTCTGCGAGTGATGATGCTACACTAAACGCCGAAGAAGCGACCATCAATGCGCCCGCTGCACACCCCGCGCAAGTCGTCCCGGGGACGAGCACTAGAAAGATGCGGCTTGAGCTTGCTAAGCAGGCCGCCAAGGCCCAGATGGCCCAGGCGAAGGCGCTGAAAGCCCAGAGGAAAGCCCAGAAGAAGGCGCTCAAGGCCGAGGAGATGGCGAAGAGGCAGGCGCAGAAGAAGGCGCAGAAGAAAGCCCAGAAGGAGGCCAAGGAGGCTCAGAAGAAGGCACAGGCTGAGAAGAAGGCACAGGCTGAAGAACAGCGCATGGAAAAGCTGAAGTCGGAAAGCGAGTAGATCTGGCTATTCTTGGACAAAAGAGGTGCAAGCGGCGCAAAATCTTGGAGCCGTACGAAAAGAAACAGCTGGCAAGCTGGGGTGGCGCTTTGGCGAAGAAAGGAAAAGGGCGCCACAACTGTCTCGAAAATAGATGAGAGCTCCAGCAATCTGTGCTGTATGGGCCGCGGGACTGTGCCTTTGGAAGGGTATGTATAAACCGGATCTCGAACTGAATCTAAGGGAAGAGGACCACCAACCCCCGCATCCCAACGACTCTTGCATTAGCCGGCGCAGAGAAAAGAAAAATCAATCTACCTGAAAACTCCCTTCTCAAGACGGGTGCTGCTGGCTGCTGGCTGCTGTTTCTTTTTCGCCCATACAAGACGCATTGTCTGTGAGAGAGACAGAGAAAGAGAGAGAGAGAGAGAGAGAGAGAGACTAATTACTACTACCTGCAGCCCCCTCTCTCCCTGCTCTCCATTCTACTCATAGGGCCCCAGCTCATCGCCATCAAACAACCCACCCACAGGGATCCTGATATGGTGCGTCTGGCCGATCTTCGTGATCTCCTCCTTGTCCTCGGTGCTCAGCTGCAGGTCCAGGGCCGAGAGGAACTCACGCATCCGTTCCGGCTTCTTGGTGGTGTTGAGCACGACGACGCCCTGGTCGAGCTGCCAGCGGACCAGCACGGTGGCCTCGCTGGTGCCGTACTTGGCGGCGAGCTCGGCCAGCTTGGCGTCCAGGTGGTTGCCCTTGAGCCAGGTCAGCGGCGCCAGCCCCATGTAGCTCTGGACGGCGATGCCCTGGGCCTCCTGCAGCCAGGCGGCGTAGGCGGGGCCGCCCTGCAGATACGGGTTGAACTGGATCTGATTGGTGGCGGGGCGGATCTCGGCCGTCTTGAGTAGGTTCTCTATGTGGTGGCGGCGGAAGTTGGACACGGCGATGGACCTGGCCCTGCCGGCGCGCTGGAGGGACTCCAGGAGCTTCCAGGCGGCGGCCACGTCGGACTCGACGTACTTGTTGTCCTTGATGTAGGGGCTGTGGAGGATGTATCTGCGAATTGTTGTTTGGTTTAGCAGCTGAGAGGCCTTTTGACGATCATGGATGAGATTGGATGGCGGGAAGTGACATGGGAATCATTCTTACAGGTCGACATAGTCCGTCCCGAGCCTCTCCAGGGTCTTGTCAAAGGCCGCATTGAGGTCCTCAATCTTACCCTCGGCGAGGGAGTTGGCGACCTTGGTGGTGATGAAGAAGTCCTGGCGGGGGATGCCGGACGCCCGGATGGCCTCGCCAATCTCAGCCTCGGTGCCGTAACCCTCTGCGGTGTCTATGTGTCTGTAGCCTGCCTTGAAGGCCTCCTTGAGGATGTCCACCACGCCCGGGTTGAAGGCGGAGAACCGGTCAGGCTTGTACCAGACCGTGCCTGTGCCGAAGCCCAGCTGTGTTTGGCGGTCAGTCAGATGATCTGTCAATCATGTTCATCTGAAGTTTAAGTCACCGCAAAGGGACCAGGAAGGGGGAGAATTGAAGGGGAAACTAGTAGTGGTGATAAGTCGGGGACGTACCACAGGAATCTCAGCTCCGTTGTTGAGCTTCTTGGTGGGAATCTGTGCCATGTCTATTATTTACTTTCTAGTCCGGTCAGGATGACAGTGCGGGGTGAAGGAGGTGTGGGTATCAATTCCCAAGTCCGATGAGCGGTTGCTGGACTTGACTTGATTGGGGTTTGTTGAGTGACAGCGTCGAGAGTTACCTCTATCCAAGGCGTGAGAAGGTAAATCTGATATTCGGGCCAAGAGATGGAGACAGAGAGAAAGAAATAAGGTCATAATATATGCATTTATATATACACACCAAGATCAAGCGGGGTCGGTCGAGCCTTAAAGAAGCACCTGCATCGACCCACACACAGCCAGACAAACAGACGAACTCCAAGACTTTGCCCCTCATCCGACCACGAAAGGGAAGGGGGAGGTGCGATTTTACTCTGGTCTGGTCCTGGCTCGGTCTGGCTCGGTCCTTGAAGGTAGAGGATCACTACCCTCAGAAAGAAACGGAGGAATGAAAACGGATTCATTAATGGGCTTTGTGGTGGCCCGTGCCCAGGCTCACATACTCTGTCCAAGGGAATCTAATTCAGTGGGACACTTGGGAATTTCTCAGGGTTCTGTCAAAGGTGACAGGACCACTCTTTGTAGTCGTATTTGGGGCGAATCATGATCAGTGGAAATTCCGACTAGCAGGTCTCTACTAACTGGCGGGAGGGGGGAGGTGGGGGATTTTTTTCTTCTTTTTTTTTTTCTGGTTTGGATATGTTTTTGGCCCCCAAATCGAGCAAAAGGAAAGGGGGAAAATAACCGAGACCGAGAGCCTCTAGAGAGAAAGTGTGTGTGACGGATGGGGCGAGCAGTCACCTGGGGCAGGGTTTGGACCAAAGGGACACAAGAGTGTCGCTTTTGGGTTTGTTACTTGTAGTAGGCGCGGGAACGACTGGGGCAAACGAGAGAAGAGAAGGGGGGGGAAAGAAACCAAAAGGGACAAGAGACGGGGTCTGCCCAAGGAAGGGATAGACGAGAACAGGCGGAGATTTGGTTGTCAGCAAGCTGCTGCAACCCGCTACGTTTGGCCGGCCCGTGTTGCAGTGGTACTATAGAGAAAAATAAATACTAAAAAAAAAAAAAAAAAAAAGAAAAGAAGGGTTGGGTGGGTTGCATGACGAGGACGGACCTGGTACAGACCTGCAGATTCTCGCCCGACTAAGTGAGCAGGTTGACACATATTGTAACCTGCTGCAGTGCAGCCCTGCGACCGCCAGGAGGGAGAGGGGGTTCGCTCCTCCTCGTAGGGCTCGCTCGCCTGCAAAGCTGTGTGTAAGTATACCTTTTGAAGACTGGTGGCTAGGCCGATCTGACTGCATGCAGCATCCATCTAAAAGCACAACAGTATGGTAGAGTTTCATCAGCGCTTGCCACCAATAAATCAAGAAGAGGGAGAAAATAATCAAAAAAGAAGAAAAAAAAAAAAAGAAGAGAAAAAAGCCAAGTCAGCATCCCATGTGTCTGTCTTGAGATTGACTCCTCTTGTGCAGGGTATCCTTTGTTCTTTTTCTCCAGATCTTCGTCACATCGGCAATCCTGTATCTTGACGGTGTGGCATTTGTGTCCTTTCATCTATGGATTTTCGTTTCCATATCTCTCTGTCCATTCATACCACCTTGTTGGCCTCTCTGGTAAACTTGGAACCCGGAGTGGATGTTCGAGAGAACAAAGGAGGGGGAGTGTCGGGGAGAGAGAGGACCCTTATATGTGAGTGCTACCAGCTAAAAGTAATAAGTGCGGGGAAGCTTGTAGGCTGAGTTCTTCTGGTAGTGTACAAGAAACATGGGGCCCTGAGCTGAAGTAAGTGTGTGGCTATATCAATGAGCCTTTTGCCATTATTCGTATGACTCAAGCTCGGCAATGTAGCCAAGTGGTTACGGCGCTGGCCTGCTAATTCCTTGTGTGGGATTATCAGTTAAGCCAGTCCCTTCGGGGGCGCAGGTTCGAATCCTGTCATTGTCGTTTTGCTTTTTTTTTTTTGGCCCAGATTTGAAATACTTGACCGCGAAAACAAAAAGAAGGGGGGAGATGAAAGGACAAAACAGAGAAGAAAAGGAAAAAAGGGGTGGGGGTAAAGGAGAGCAGTAGGAAGCCAGCATGCTAAGAAAACTCATGGGTACGACACAGGCCAGCACAATAGCAGCTTGTCATCTAATAAGTCTTATAGCATATATCTATAAAATTCTCTACTTATACTAGCGTTAGTATTATAGCACTTGAAGCAATTGCTTTCACCATGTGGCGGTCAGATTCGCTGGCATCAGGGCTGGTGCTCGGATGGAGCATTGGAATATCGTGGAATGCTTGCACTTGTTGTCAACCCATCGGGCAGTAATACACATCTGTATGGTGTGATGTAGATTGTAAGTAGAGCCTCGTCTCCAGCTACAGTAGACTTCCCGTGACAAGGCCACGTCTCCTAGTCTTTCCATGGACCGAACCGCCTGGGACTCTTGTTCAACGCTCTCTCGCGGGACGACTCTTCGTCGCGCCCTTGCAGCATATCGCTTGATCGATACACCAGTCCAGGGTTCGGAGCCTCCACAGAAACAATATTGATATCGGCCCCCTTCTCCACCAGCAGCCGCACTACTTCCTCGTGCCCGTTGTCAATTGCTCGAAGGAGCGCCGTCTGTCCACGCTCCTGTCCCCGGTACTGAAACAGATCTGGCCCAGTAAGAGCCCCAGGACCGAGCTTTTCGCGAAGGAACTGAGCTATTGCCCCATACCCGGCTCGCTCTGCGTGGTCTAGTGGAGTTGAGATAGTGAGCATGCTGTTGATGAGAGGCTCGAACTCCGAGTCAATATCGGCCCCCGATGCAAGCAAAAGGCGCACCACCGCAACGTGCCCCGTCGCCGCGGCCGAGTGTAATGGTGTCCACCCACGGTTTCCACGTCTTCCACGTCTTAGCAAGGGTCGGTACTCAAAACGCGTCGCTTCGACATTCGCGCCTCTTTCGAGTAACAGCCTCACCACCGCCTCGTGCCCCTCCTCTGCTGCGAAGTGGAGCGCCGTCCCTGCCTTGTCAAAAGCCAAGTTGATATTAATGTCAGAATCGAGTAGCAACTTGACCAGGTCTACCCGGCCGAGGCACGAGGCTCTGTGGAGAGACAAAGTGCTGTCAAAGTCGATATCGGCATATTGAGAATGATTTTCGATTTTCGTGTCTCTGGATATCTTTCGTAAGGGGGTTGAGAGGTGCCGACTAATAGCAGTCTCCTCTCGAAGGGGGCCACCAACGGCTGCTCTGAAAGACCAGACGAAGGCGGTGCCACGAAGCTCGCTGCAGCGCTCGATGAGCGTCACGATGGATTCTTGGTCCGTGTCGGGGGCTAAAGACGTCAGGTGGTGGGGCCAATGCTGGCATGAGTACCGCATCAGGGGATATGTTCTTGGCTCCAAGGCCTGGGAGCTCTCAGCGAGCTTGGTTGTCGACCTGTCGTAGTAGAAGATGTAGGAAATGCATGCCTCCACGATGTGTAGGTGTGCGTCGGCCTCGGCCAGGGAGAACTTCTCTGCCGGACTCTGACGGATGCGCTGAGAGACGAGATATTCCTTCACTGTGAAGTGCGCCAGTCGTATCCAAGACTCTCTCTCCCTTCGCGTTGCCTCTGACGGCATTGGCCGCCCAAGTGCAGTTCTAGCCATTGTGGGAGCCTCAGCTTCCTCGCACGTCCATTCCGGCGGCTCAATTGCCAATCCAGACTCAACCACTAATCCAGGTAGTTCGGCAAGCACATCCTCGGCGCGAAACAACCTCTGGTCCTCGTCAACCAGCCCAGGACTTCGGTGGTCCATGACAAAAATTTCGGCGAGTTCGTCAAGCCTCAAGGGTCGGGTCGAGAAGGCGAGCCATTCCAGACAGCGAAGAACGCCGTCCTGTTTGCTCGGGTGGACCTTTTCGAGCATCCTGTTATACGTCGAGTCTAGGTCCGGCGGAAGGTCCTTCAGCGCCTTCCGGATCGGGCCCACAGCGTTGAGCGGGCGAAGCAGTGTGAGCTGACAAGAAACATACTGAAACCTGGATGACACATGCGGTTAACGAGGGGAGTGGATAATTAGTGAATGGCATTGAGGAGACTTACATGCCGTCGGCCTTCTTCAGCAGCAAAGTACGTGCCTCCTCTTTGATGTCCTGTGGCCAGGACCTATACCTGTCCGACGCAAGGGTTTTGCGGATGTACTTGGCAATGTCACGTTTCACCGCGTCCTGGTAGGCTGACAAGTCAATCTCGGATTTCCAAGACGCAGCTGAAAGCCTATCGAGGCTCTCTTCGATGTCCAGCTCCTTCCTACTCGTGCAGAAGACGTGTAGGCCTTCGGGTCCTCGTTCCAAGAATCGGATGAGGATGTCTAGGAAGACGGTCCTTTCTCCATTCTCGGCGGGGCACTCATCCATAGCGTCAATGACAATGTATACGCGAGGAAATGATTGGCAGACAGCCATGAGTGCCTGCTCGAGCAGAGCTATCGATGGACGCTCGCCCCTGGCCTCATACGGCTTGAATGCTTTGAGCTCTTCGAGCTCGTCAAGCACATGCGGCCGACAGGCGCACAATTGCTTAATCAGGGACTCTAGCGCGTGCATAGCGGTCTGCTTTTCTGGCTCACTGAAGCTGAAGTAGAAATAGGCAAGCGCAGTCTGGCCGTTGAGGTCGCTTTCGGGTTTCCGTAGATATTCGATGACCGAAGCAATGCCATGAATGTCAGCTTCCCCTATAGAATCTCAACTCCTCTAGAACCTACCTCATGACCGATTTTCCTGCGCCAGCTGAAGCCTCGTCAGTCGGGGGTTTCCTCTACGCGGTGGGGCGGGGATTATTGAAACCTTTTCCGTATAGCCACAGCAGCGACTTCTGCTGGCTCTTCCAAGTAGCAAACTCCTCGGCCTCTTTGATGAGCCAGTCACATGTATCCTCGGAGCGCTTGGCTATCATGGGATTATAGTTCTGCGACGGATCGACCGAGCAAAGCCATCTGAGCAGCTCCGTCCGCTGCTTGTGGCTCTCTGTGCTTTCTAGCAGGGCCGAGACCCTGCCGACACTTCCCTGGACAGTTCTTGCAATCTCAGCGGCATCTAACGACGGACAGTGATCAGCTGATATGAGAAAGGACAGGTTGTTAAACATGTTGTCAAGGCTAAACTATCTACCTTGCGAGAGTGGTACAAGACAGAGTTGCTCGGGGACAGGAAGTCTAAGGCGTGCTAGCTCTTTCTTCGCCTCCGCCGCTTGCAGAGCCCTCTTTGCGAGTTGGACGATGTTTGCTTCAACTTGCTCGTAGTCGTCCGAATCGATAGACTCAAACTTGCAAATGCCTGAGTGGTTGGCATCCAGGGCTATCTGACTCTCGCGGTCCATCGGGAGGCCGAGCGTTGCCGAATGCTGATTGACAATCTGCAGAACCACGTCTGTCAGTGCATCTCCTACCTACCCAGAAGAGCCTTGATCTCGGAAAAGCTCAGGAAAGAGAGTGAGTATGACTGGCTACCTACCAGGCCTAGCTTCTTGAACGGCTGGGTCTCGAAGAAGGAGAGGACGTGATAGTCTTCGAGTTGCTGTCGAAAATCCTGGACAAGGTCATCGGAAAAGAGACTGTTCTTCCTCAGCGCCTCGAGGAAGTTATTCGAAGGGTTTCGCAGAGATGACCGGGCGATAGAAGCGGCGATGCTGCCTAGGGGGACGAGATTACCGCCGCGATGGGGTGTTCCGAAGAACGCAATGCCGTATCTATGCAACAGAGATCAGCGGGTTGCTCAGCCTCAAGTCGTTAGCACTGGGGGACGCTACGTCGAGTCCTTGATAGAGCTGTAAATAATCGTTGCCTTGGCAATTACCAATGCCTAGACCAGTCAGATATGCGCAAAAAGAAAACGAGGCTGCGTCATCCGGGCCGTACTTACACGCTTCACAATCAGGCCACCGAGGCTGTGGCAGACGAAGAGAATGGGCCTCTCCGTAGCATCCTATACTTATCTCTTCAGTCAATGAATTGACTGCCACGGAATCCCTCGCAACCTCTAATGAGTAATTACCCTGCGTTTCCCCTGTAGACGATTTAACAGATTCTCCGCATGCTCCCTAACTCCGGCTGTTGACGTCTCGAAAGCCACATTTGCATTGTACCCAAAGAGCAGTATGCGTGCGTTGTTGAGCTTCTTGGGAAGAAAGTCCTTAAGCCACATTTGTTGATTGGACGCCGTCCACGTCATGTCCGCATGGAAAACCTTGTTCGTCGGGTTCAGGCCGTGAACTGCCACAATACTTTTCGGGACATCAGCTCTGCTGAAGAAGAGAAGAACGGGGGCCATGGGACTGGCTCGACTAACTCGATTTCGGCATTCTCAGGATCGTGTAGCTCTCTCAAGAAGTTCCGGGCGCTTGAGGTCTTTGCGCTGATGGTCAGCTAATTACTACATGAACTGTGAGGGACAGGAAGATAATTAGCTGTAGCAGTTGACCTTACTTTGTGTTCCGTCTCCTGCGACCCATTCGCCTTCTTGAAGACCGCTTTAAGTCGCGGGAAACCCATCTTTGCAGTCGGCAGACAGCCACTACCTGGAGCCTGAGAGCCGAGTTTGATTTTTGGACATTAATAATATCACGACACCGAAAGCTGCCCCATGTAGCCACCTTGCCACCTTTTAACTTTGAGCAGAGAGAGAGAGAGAGAGAGAGAGAGGGAGGGAGGGAGGAAGAGAAATTGTCCTTCAGCTGCCAGATCGACGCCTAATCAAGGAAAGCAGAGAAAGGCGCGCTATTAAATTCGTATTTATACGAATCAGAATGGGTAAAAAAATTATTTAGCGCCATGGAGAAAGTCTGCTAATGTGGCTGAAAACCAAATTATCTTGGCGCCATGCATATTGTAGAATGCAGCTGAAGTGTATAGACACCTTAAATTCAGAAAGGCCTTGATCTGTAATAAGCCACTCAAGCTGATATCGACAAGCAGTGTTGTGGTGGCCAGTGTGGTATGTCTTAGGGACTAGGAATGCAGGTAGTAATTAGGGCCTGAGATGCCGCACAGCATAAGAGGACCACCTACGGACAATATATTTCAGATAGACAGAATTTTGAGTGTTCTGGGCAGGTCTAGGGAAGGCTTTCCACCCCGATCCTGTACGCTGCTGGGCTTTGTTGCCATCGGTATTCTGGTGCTTGGGTTGACAGGGCTCTTGCGTATTGCTCTGACATTTGTTCTTTTGTAAGAGGATCAATGAGAATGAAACACAATAGCCTTTTCCGGATTTGTTTTCAGCTTCAAAATTTAATCCTAGAAATACTAGCAGCAACTTTTTACTGTTTAGATATTAAGAAGATTTCAAATTGGAAGCCTCAGCTATAGGTACCAGCTGAAATTACTTATTAAAGTTCTTGTCAGTTAGCTTAAAGATTGCATTAGTACAAGCTATTGCAATAATGCATCCGAGTATGCGAATTTTGTTTTAAGTTGAAGATATTGTACTATATATCGAAGATTCGCTCTAGGCGAGATATATACTTAGATACTTGTTTGCAACAGAACTACCAAGGAGAGGACATGGAAGCGAATATTATACGCTCGCCTTCTATTTCTTGCCTTCAATTTTCTCCTACGCTGTTTTCCGCTCAACCCCTAACGCTAAACTTGAGCCCTAATTAAGTAACTTACTTCCTGTTCCTCGTTTCCGTCTGTCTCTCTCCACAAGAGACTGGTGGTTTTTTTTATGCTGTGATATGGGAGGTGGGAGTTGGTGCTTCTTTTGAGGCATCCGGGCTCATACATAGCAAAAAGCAGTGGCTTTTCTTCCCTGAGAACAAGGCCTTACTTGTACTCAGTACTTGAATTCTGCTCAGAAGCTACACTACAATAATTCTGCCCTGTTACACACAAACACAACAACCATTTCATGAATGTATTTTCCAAGAGAATAGTATTGACAAGAAACCACAACAAAATTTATGTACAAGCAAATCGACAATGCACACCCATCTCCTCATACCACATCGACAGACTATTGACTCAACCCCAATCTCTGGCCCATACACACAAGAGACCCGACTGATATTCAAGGTCAGGCAACCAACATTCTAGGCAGAGGCCGTGACGTAGACGGTCTTGGTGCGAGGCTTGCAAGAAGATGCTGATGACGACGCGAGGACGGTAGTAGCAGGGGCGGCAGAGCTGCTGCTGGCGGCGGCGACCACGGTGGAGGTGGAGGCGGCAGAGGTGGCAACCGCAGAGGAGGAAGAAGCGACAGCAGCGGCAGAGCTGGAGGTGGCCACAACGGCGGCGGCGCTGCTGCTCGAGGACGCGGCGACAGAGCTGCTGCTGGAGACAACGGCTGCGGTGCTGCTGGTGGCGGCAACAGCAGCAGCAGAGGAAGAAGACGACGAAGAAGAATCACTGGAGGAGGAGGACGAGGAGGAGCCAGAGAAGGTGGTGGTGATATCACCGCTCTCAATGTAGACGCCGGAGAAGTACAGGTCCTCGGTGGTGTCGGAGACGCCATCGACGGGCAGCTCGAGAACACCAACGTGCCAGTCGGCGCCGTTGGAGCTGGCAGAGGCGGAGACAGGAGACACGACGTTGGTCAGGTCGTCGCCACCGGTCGAGTGCCACAGGCCGACAGTGCCGCCGGAGAAGTCAATCTCGTAGGCAAAGTTGTGCCACACGCCGGCCTCCATGGTGACGTTCCACTGCTCGGCCGAGTTGGCCATCCAGCGCAGGGTGGTGTCGCCGCTGCCGCTGCCCCCGCTGGACAGGCCGTACTGCAGCTCGGTGAAGTGGGACTCGAAGAAGGCGATCTGGTGCTCGCGGGCGACCGAGGGGGCGTTGGTGTCCTCGCGCATGAGCGAGAAGTGGTAGTACAGGGTGCCCGAGTCGATGGCGCTGGTGTCGCTGGCCTGGGGGATCAGCTCGGTCCGGCGCATCGTCTGGCCCTCCCAGTACGAGGTCGAGGTCAGCGTGATCTTGGCGCCCTTGGTGCTCGACCCGTCCGCCGGGTTGGCGTAGCTGGCGTCAAAGGCCACGTAGTCGCTCGTGTTGTCCGTGCCGTAGATGTACCACTGGTACTCGCCCACCTCGTTCGACCACGACCAGTCCTCGAGCGTGGCCACCGTCATGTCGTTGAAGCTGCCCGACCACTCAGTCGTGCCTGCGGACACGAGACCGACGAGGTGGGCTGCGAGAGCGGCGAGGGCGGTCTGCGTGATCATTTTGATGATGTTGATGTTCTGGGGGGAGGAGAAAAAATGGCTGTGTAAATTCCTAACGACCACTGGTCTTTGCGGAGGAATATAGACAAAAAAGAATGGATGCTTCTGATGAGGATCCTTGTTTGGAGGCTTTTTTGTTATCAGCTAACCAGAGCCAGAAAAGAGTGAATGGGAAATGAGAAGCGAAAGAGAGAAAAAAAAAGAGTGTGTGGTCGTCGATGAGGCAGAAAACGCAAGCAAGAGAAAACAATAGAATCGAAGGATATCTGGGTGAGTTCCGTGATATTTATTCAGGAACCCAAGTCCTCCTCATCCACCACCACCACCACCCTCCTCCTTCCCCCTGGCCATGAATGACACAAGGATGCAAGGCCCAGGTTAATTACAGGAGCAAAACACTTACAGTACTCAGCTAACAAGCATGGCCCACCTCTCTCGCATGACTTGATGCAAGAGGTCGCATCCATCCTGATAATGCAGGACCAAACGCCAAGCAGGGCCCTTTCGAATTGGCCCCCTTCCTCCCCTCCTCTCGGAAGCGCGCGAGAAAATGGCCTTGTTCCGGAACAGAATAGACGTTCAGGGGAAACAAAATCCAGGTCCCACGATGTCGTCGTCTGAGGTTAAGTGGGCTGTGGAAATTGCACCAATCGGGATATTTCCTGACTTTTTCAGGCTTTTGGCGGCCATGGCCCCTGGAAGGGCGCTGTCTGCTGGGTGAGAAGAAGAATACTTGATTGATGGGAAAAGACGACCACTGTTGTGATTCATTAAAGAAGAGCAAACCCTCTCTGTCTTCTTCTTCTTCTTCTTCTCGGAATCGAAAACTCACATATTTCCCGTTACAAGTAAATCTGCAAAAACTCAACAAACACAAGAGACTTCCTCTTCGTAATCCTGAAGCTGACGGCGTCCCTCAAGGTCCAGCCACTCAGGCGGTACTGTAATTGGGCCCCGCCCAGGATCCCGGAAATGAACAGGGCCAGCAGGACTGCAAGCGACGTTTCGAAACAATTAAAAGCGAGTCTACCGTACACGCCATGAGTAGTAACCCTTTCCTGGGCCCTCCCGTTCTAGGCGCCTAGATCTTGACAACCCTCGTCTGTCTGTGGTATTCCTTTTTGGTTGTTTTCTTAACAAGCTTGTTTGTTGCGAAAGAAGATCGGTCGATCCGGTTCCATGTTGTTGCGATCTGGTCCAGGGTGCGTCACTCAGTACAGACGTACAGAGCCTCAAGCCGAGGCCCACCGACATTTCTTAGACAGGTCCTCCTTGTAGACCACCAATGGGGAAGGAAAAAAAAAAAAAAATCATATTCCAGCCTCGCGACAATGGTGTCAAGTAAAAGCTTTCTCATCTCTACATATGCGCAAACAGCCTGCATCTTCTTCAGCACTTGTAAAAACCGGTATGTACTGTATGCGCTTAAAATATGCACAACTTCTATGATTTTCCATGATCCTTTCCCTCCTCCCACTCACCCCACCCTCCAGGCCCAAGAAGAAGAGAAAAAAAAAAAGACCTCCTTGGGGATCCTTCTTTTGCTACATGATTCCCTCCACGTTGAGCGCCAACTCCTACTCAGATCTCAAACCGTTTCCAGTATCTTTCTGCTTCACGCAGGCAGCACATCCCCAATCTTCTCATTGACCAGGTCCCTGAACCGCTGGCCCAGCACGTCCACCACGAGCTTCGTGTCCGGCGCCAGCGGCACCACACGGTCCTCCTCCCTGGCGATCGCGCCAGAGTCCCAACCGTCGCCGTCTCCCTTGAGGTCCTCGGCCCCCGTCTTGCCCCAGGCCTTCTGGCCCTTGACGTCTCTCCCGTGCCTCACGGGCCCGCTTGGTACCTCCGCGGGCGTGATAAGGGTCTCGTCGAGGAGAGATTCCCAGCGCATGAGGTACACCCCCGGGCCGGACATGCTAGGTTCGTCCAAGTCTGTACGGCGCGGAGAGGCGGCTCTGGAGGAGGGCTTGCTGCTGCCCGCTCGGCTGGCTGCCCGGCTGCTACTGCTGCTCTTGTCTTTCTTGTCGGGCTTCTTATTGCCGTCTAGTTGGTGCTGCTGCTGCTGCTGCTGCTGCTGCTGCTGCTGGCTGTTGAGCTGATCTAGCACGCGCTGCATGCGCAGGCTGGAGAGCGCGTCGAGCTTCGACAGGTAGGAGGCGTGTGCGTCCAGGGCTGCGAGGACCATCTCTTGCGTCTCCGCCGGGAGCTGGGCGTAGAGACCTTGCAGCTCGCCGCTGATCGCCCCAGCCCCGTCTGCTGGTCGGCCCCCGTCGGGCTGCTGCTGCTGCTGCTGGTGGTTGAACCCGACGACGGCTGTGTGCGCCCATGCCCGGAATCGCTCACGCAGGTCGGTGCAGTTCTTGGCGAAGTCATGGCAGTAGTTGTAGAACAGATGCTTGTTCCGCCTGAGCAGGGCGACGTAGTCCTCCAGCGACGGGGTCCGGCTGTCTTCCGCCTTGGACCTTCCTCCTCCGTTCATCTTGAGCCGCCAGCCGCCCTTGACCTTCTTCGGCTTGCTCGTCTCGATGAAATCCGACACAAATGTCTCTGCGGAGGTGACATGCTCCCTCAGGTCCAGTGTCTCGTGAATAGACCTGATGAAGGGCTCGTACGTGACCACGGCTCCGCGCACTGCAGCGGTAAAGCAGTCTGGGTTGGATCTGCACAGAACCTTGGTCATCTCGTCTCGGTCGCGCGCCGAGAGCGTGGCCGAGAGCCAGTCTAGGCACTGGGCGTGTTGTGACTGGGTGAGAGAGGCCGCGATTTCTGGGTCGGTAGTCTCCAAGATGACGGCCACAATGGACTTCTGCTGGGCCATGCTGATCTCACGCATGGCTCGGTGGGCTTCGGCGGGCATGTTTAGGTGCTCCTTGAGTGCGGCGAACTGTTCCTTGGTCGGGCGCTCCTTGGCCGACTCGACCTGGCCAGCTTGTTTACGAAAGTCGCTCGCATCCCAGGACAGTACTGCAGATATGATCCTGCCCCCAAACAGCAGGTTAGCTTTGTGTGAGGCAATCCCCCTTTCTCCCCGGATCCTATGAAAGAGCCCCTCCTACCTCTGCATCAGATTCATTCCGTCGTCAGCTCCGCTCGTGAGGCCTACCCAGTTCGTCATTGCACCGACGCTCATCTTGGCCAGGAAGAGCCGCACTAGGCCGTTGATCATGGTCGCCGCGTTGCCTATCTTCAGCGCAGCCTTCACGCTGGAGAAGGGGATCAGCTTGAAGACGTTCTCGATCAGCTTCAGCAGGTACTGTCCCTCCGAAGACAGCACAAAGACGTGGTGCATCAGGGATGCGAGGTGCAGTATCACGTAGTCGACAGCCGCTGATACGGCTGGGGAGTGTGCCTCGAGGTCCGCCGTCCTGGCGCAGTGGTCGAACAGCTCGTCGGCCAGGCTGCCGTGGATCAGCTCGTGGATGCAGTCGTTCCAGGCCCTGTCCAGCTCGGACGCCTGTTTCACATCATAGCTCTTCTCCTTCAGGCCGGCCGCGTCGGCACTCTTCGAAACACCGCCCAGCAGGCCCCTCGTCAAAGCCTCGTGAATGACTGACGCACCGGTCGCCAGGGTCTTCCTAGTCCCCAGCGTGCCCTTGTCGTATGATTCGGAGAGGTTCGCTTCGGCCAGCCTCACCATGATGCCCTGGAAGTTGTAGGACCAGAAGTCCGGCGGCAGGTCGCTCATCCCCGGTATTGTGAGGATGCATTTCGTGAGGAGAAGTTGCAGCAGCGGAGAAGAGGATTTTGGACGATATGTCGGGCTGGAGGCGGGCGACCTCTGCAATGTCTCAGCCTCGATGAAGGGGTAGCCATATTCTGTGATTGCATGGGTATGCTTGAAGCTCTCGGCCTCCCGATATGTCTCGTCGTGGTTGAGGATGTCGAACAGAGCCCGGAGCTGGGCCGGGGTGAGAGTCCCATGGGAGCCTGAGGTCATGATGTCGATGTGAACCTCTTGCAGCCAACAGGAAACGAGATAATTTGTAAGAGATATGAGCAGGAGAAAACGGGCAGGGACCTGATAATGATGACCTCGAGCCAGATGCCTTTATACTCGAGTTCCAAGATGCTGATTGTGTGTATGAGGACTGTCACAGGACAACAATGAGCATTGGCAACATGACCAGATGACTTGTGCTGTGATAGTTTTGCCTAGCTCTAGTAGTTGAAGGTGAACTTGTGAAAGCATCCAGTAGGATGGCTGAGTGGTTGCAGCATCAGTTTGTTGGTGTGCGTCGACGCGTCAAAAAAATAAAATAAAAATTTAAAAAATAGAGGGGTGGTCAAAGAGGCTGGCTGAGCAACAAACAGCTGACTAGGAAATGACACATCAACTGTATATCCAAGGGAAGTGAGGCGAGATCTATGCATGAATTCTCTTTGTCGTGAGTAGGCTGCCTTCAAGACAAGATCATGAAAAGAGTCAGTGTGAGAGGAGAAGACAAACCCACAATGCCAAACAGGCTGTCTACTTTTATGAAGATGAACAGATAATCAAATCCAGGTGGGTAGGAATTTGTCCATGTGGAGGTGTCCAGCTAATGCTTATGTACCAGATACCAGTTCGGAACCATAGACAAATGGCCAGGTTCAAAAACAGAAGGGAAAGGGAGGTTATGAGAAACGATATGTTCGTTCTTCCACCCGAAACCCAGGGTTCCCAAAGAGGTAATTCCTCGGCTTTGCCGTCCTAGTGAGCTGATACCCAGATGGATCGGTTGTATGTTTCATGAGACAAGCACGGACATGTGCTGGTGACCGAGGAGTACAGCAGGCCTGAAGTTTACAGGATGTACGTCAAGAAGAATGATAGTTGGTAGAAACGAAGAAGGGGAAGGAGGAGGAGACTCTGACTTGAAGGGCCGCGAAGTGATGGACCTTCTTTTTGAGACCGAGTGTGAAATAGGAGGTAGAAAAGGGAATCACGGGGAAGGCATCGACAGGGGATTTTCGACGAGGTCCCCTAGACCCTAGATTCGAGTCTGGGCCTGGAAAAGGAGAGAAGAAACCCAAAAACCAAATGTTGTCGAGGTGGAAGAGAGACTTGAGAACCAGGGCGAGGAAATAGGAAGATGACCTCACCGACTTAGTTCACTAATTAAGTACTTCAGGGTCGTCACTGCACCGTCGTGAGCCCGCGGTAGGCAGGACCCACCGCCGCCCTACTGGGCTGCTAGCCGCTAATCCAATACAAGTCTAGCGCAGATCTGTCGCGTTGATGTCGCCCGCGGCAAGGTTGAGTGAGGTCCACGCTCGAGGCCATTCGGTTTTCGACGTCCAGCCTTCCTACCAGCGACCAGAACCGCCGGAGACTACAGCTCCCATCGCCACGCGCAAGGCATACAAAAAGCAGAGCATTCGCCATTTCGTACCCTATCACGAGTCTGCCGCCGACCGGATTATCATCGACAAGATGGGCAAGAAGAAGCGCGGTCACCCCAACGTCGAGGAGCTCCTCCAGCGACCGTGGTGCTACTACTGTGAGCTCTCCCAACTGCTTGGCTGGCTGCCTGCCCATACCACGTTGCGGCAGCGCATCTTGGCTATCTGGCTGACACCATGGACTACCTGCAGGCGAACGCGACTTCGAGGATCTCAAGCTTCTCATCTCCCACCAGAAGGCTAAGCATTTTAAGTGCGATCGATGTGGCCGAAGACTGAACACAGCGGGAGGTAAGTCGCACTTTGCGCTGCGTTTATCCACACACACACACACACACACACACACACACACACACATGCACACACACACTATACCTGATGAACGATGATTCGCTCGCTGACCGGTATACGCCTGCAGGCCTCTCCGTGCACATGAACCAAGTCCACAAGGAATCGCTGTCCCACGTCGAGAATGCCCTTGCTAACCGCCAAGGACTGGACGTGGAGATCTTCGGGATGGAGGGTCTGCCCGAAGACGTCAGGAAGCAACACGAGGAGCGCATCGTTAAGAACTACTTCGACGCCCAGAGAGAACGATTCGAGGCTACCGGCAACCCGCCACCTGGTGAAGGCAGGCCCGCCAAGAAGATCAAGATCGAGACGCCCGAGGACCTGAAGAAGAGGTTTGCGGAGTTCAGGGCCAGGAAGGCCGCCGCAAAAGCAGCTGGTGCCAACGGACCCCCAGTTCCCGTGCCGGGCAGTGCACAAAGCCCCGGCCAGGCTGGCAGCCCAGGCACATTCGTAAGTGCAGAACAACAGAAACCACCCCCCAGATCCTCCTCCAGGCACTCCTGCTTACCGCCACGCACTCTCTCTCAGCAGAACTCCCCCTTCAACCCGCCCTCAGCATATGGCCAGCCAGGCTACCCGAACTTCCCAGCAAACGGCGCTCCTCCCCAGCCGGCTACAACCAATACCCTCCATCCAACCTCCCCGCACGACCTCCCTCTCTCCCCGCCGGCACGCCGAACCTGCCCCAGCGGCCTGGATACCAAGCAAACTACTATCCCGGCCAAGCCCCACCGGCTGGCTATCCGGCTGGCGCCACAGCAGCGGTGGACGAGCTCGCGGCTGGCGGGGCACGCCATGGCGACGATATCGACAAGCTCATCCGGATGGCCGAGGCCGGTATCAGGCCCGCCAGGACGCCTGCGGAAGCTGCTGCTGCTCCTGCTGCTGAGGGCGCCGAGAAGAAGTCGAAGAAGGAGAAGGGCCGCATGATATATTCCGACACGGAGTTCAGTCCTGAAGAGAAGATGGCCATGATGCCTAGGTACCAATGGCAACCTCTGGAGGCATAGCGCGCGGGACGGCTCTAATACAGAAGGCAAAAAGGGCAGAGGAGAGGGAAAAGGAAGGACTGCGCAAGGGCAGAATGAAAATGGTGCAAATCACCAACAGCATTTTTCTGGCACGCAGTCCGAAAAACTAGTTACGGGAGGCCTGTGTGCTTGCTGTTTGAGGAGGTTGAAGCTACCAGGGGGTGTTAAACTGAAGCTCTTGCTCATGGCAGCTGCTTGCAATCTTTCTCAGGCTACACATTTTGCTCCTCACTTCTTGTCGGCGCATAGCCGGTGATGGTGGGCAAGTGTTGACCCTACATGTCAATGTTGGTTGGACGTTTGGTTTGAAGCGCTGGTCAATAGCTGAATATATTAGTATGTTCAGCTTCAGAGCCACCAGCTGAAGAACAGTACTTCCGCCCATGTCATGGTTGGGTCTGAAAATCGGTGTCGGAGAATATTTCTACCAAGTATGAGTATGATAGGGACTCTGTGATGGTATAGTGTCTTCCAAGGTATGTGAACTGTTCAGTAACATGCATTACATGTGGAAGATAAGACGAGTAATTAATGTGCAAAGTTGTTGGTCTTTCCAGATCCTTGTGGAGCATGGCAGACGGAGGCGGACATGCAAACCGCCCCCAAGGTATGAGACTGTCTTGAACAAGTTGTGCACCCTCGGTCTTTGGAAATTCGGCCTATTCGGACGTGGCTGAACACACAAGACTGTCGTCCTAGGCAAAAGAGTCATGTGAGGGGAATGTCTGCAGCCAAGATGTTTGCCACTCATTATCCGTTCTACAAGAGTATTGTCTCTGTCGTATGATCAATGTCGCAACATGCGGACGAATCGCTTCCGAAAACACCGAGGTTAGAGATTTATTTAAGCAGTCCACAGCTCTCTCATCCTCATAATGCTGTAGCGTTGTAGAGCTTTTCTCTAGAAACAATCTTGAAGCATAGGTACTTCACGAGGACAACAACATGACAACTCAAATAACGACCACATCCCTTGATACTGGCAGAGACGGTTCACTCTCGCCGGGGGGCGGCTGTCAACCCCTCCCGCCCAAACTCCCAACCAACATCCTGATGGGAGAGTCAGCCTGAACAATAGCTCGGTGGCAAGGGAGATCCGAAGTGCTGCTGCTACTGCAGAGGAGAACAGTGGAAGGGAAGGTCAGGCCAGTCTGACCATTGCGCCTCAAACACTCGCAGAGACGTGGAGCAAGATCCAACAGAAGAGCCAATCCGAGGACAACAAGAACAACAATAAAATCCAGACCCCCATGGGTGTTCTCGCCCAGACGACCGACTTTGGGCTTCACGATGCAGTGGGTTTCAGAGCTAGCTCCAGCCCCGTCGTCAACAGCAGACACCGACATCGTGGCAGGGCTGCTGAGACATGCAGACGCATACCTGAACCCGTCCCGGGAGAACGGAGGGTTGTTCTATCCACGAAAGGACGGCCCGGTGCAGGATGAAGACGGCAACTGGATCGGTGTGGATCCGTCTTACTGGAAACGCAGCCATCGCCTACGGCCGCCTGAATGTGAGGGACGGGCAAAAGAAGATGTGGGAGGAGCCCTGGACGCGAGACGGCCACCATGCCAAGTATCCTGTTGTCGAGGGTGTCGACCTCTCTGCCGGGGTTGACTTTTTCCGTGGAGAGTGGGTTGATGAGGTCGGGGCCCTGGTGGTCACGATGAGGACGTGGGATGGGAGGAAAACAAGATATGCACTCTATGCCCGTTCTTGAACTTCTCTCCCAGTGTCATCTGCTTGTGACCAGTCACTGACTACTCTTACAGAGTTGAACTTGACGTAAAAAATCTAACGTCTGGTTTTTATGGAGTGTATGAGTCTGGCGAGCTCATAGAGACTAAGAGGCAGAACTGAAGGAGGAATAGCCGAGAGTTGTATTATATCCCGACTTTAAACCTTCAGTTATCTTCGTACTGCTCAAGTAAACCAATTCTAACTCGGTGAACGGTTGCGAGTAATATGATTAGTGCTTTTGAACACAGAATATCACTCTTTTAATGGAGAATTCATCCCCAGCAATCTGGTCAGACTGGTTTCATAATTCAATCCCCCAGCCCTATGCAAGATGAACCTGGAATTGTCCACTGCTTAGTTACATACCGTAGATCCATTGCGGAGAAACGGGGACACCTGGGCAGACGGCAAGGATCCAAGCCACCTACACATAACGGCTAAATACAATAAATGACACTCAACAAGCAACTGTAATTTTCTTTCCTCGCTGCAGATTCTCCCGGGCGCCCTCTTCCCCCACAGTCCCTTTCATCCACGCACCAACCTGGCCGCAACTCAAAAGAGGTCTACTGGGGACAAATTCTTGACAACGGATGCCGGTTGTCACAATAAGTTCTACCTACACCTTTGAGGAATTTTTCCACCTTGGAGATCCCAAGTTGTCTTGTTGTCCACCTCAGGTCCCCCTTCACCTTCATCTTCACCGTCGTCTTGGCATCTTCTCTTTTTACCCGAAAGCCCGGTTAGCTCTGGTGGTGCGGCCCCTCCTAGGTAACTAGAAGGGAGGGGGTTTGTGCATATGGGTCAACCCCATGGAATAATAACCCCTAAATTGAGTTTATCCAGCGGCTTAGTACCTGACTACAGAATGGAGTGATGACCTGCAGGGGCATGTGGTAACATTTGTTGTAGTATGCCACGATGACAATCATTTCCCTACGCCCCCATGACTCCTGCCGTGGAGCTGTTGACTGGAGAATCCTGGGGAGGTAGGCAAGGCAAGCCGAGGATCTAACGCATATAAATACACACATATATATATACATCAATCATAACTGACTTGACCCTCCTCCTGTCATGTGTTGGAAATTCGTGAGGTACCCTCTCGATAATTATGAAGTCCGCCTTCGTCCTCTTGCTCTCAACTGCCGCAGGCCTGGTGAATGCTCTGGGCCAGAAACCCGTGGTGGCATTCAATGGCTCTGCTGGCGACTTCCAGATAGCAGGAGGTTCCCTACCGAGAGGAGGGCAGATTATCGTCTCGGAAAGTGACTACTGGGGCGTGATCAGAGCAGCCGGTGACCTGGCCATCGACTTTGGCAGGGTGACTGGGACGAATTATACCCTCAGCACGGACTCGAGGTTGAGCAGCGGCTCCAACGCTACCTATGTCGACTCTTCTTCTGGAGGCAGCAACAGCAGCACAAGCGGTGGCTCTGCAGCGGCTGTGTACACCTTCAACCCTGTGAACAACAGGAATAACACCTTTGTAAGAGAGAAAAGGGAACTTCCGAAAGTTTTTGCTCTGGCTGACCAAAAGTAAAAAAAAAAAAAACCAAAAAACCCAGTATACCACCACAGCACCAGAAAACTTCACTGGGCCGGCCTACTCAGCTGCCTCGCCCTCCTCAGTGGTCATCATAGCAGGCACCATCGGCAACAGCACCCTCATCGACAGCCTCATCACCAAAGGCACCCTCAACGCATCTGCCGTCACGGGCAGGTGGGAGTCCTTCGTCTCCCAGCTCGTGGCTAACCCTGCCCCCGGCGTCTCGCAGGCCCTCGTCATCGGCGGGTCCGACCCGCGCGGCACCATCTACGGCCTCTACGACGTGTCAGAGCAGATCGGCGTGTCCCCGTGGTACTTCTGGGCCGACTCGGCGCCGCGCCAGCACCCGACCATCTACGTGCCCGCCGGGACGTCCAAGGTGCAGGGCCCGCCCTCGGTGAAGTACCGCGGCCTCTTCCTCAACGACGAGCAGCCGGGCCTGACGAACTGGGTGGCGACCAACTTTGCCGACGCCTTCAACGGCGCGGCGGGCTACGGCCCGGGCCTGTACGCGCACGTGCTGGAGCTGATCCTGCGGCTGCGCGCCAACTACCTCTGGCCGGCGGTGTGGGCGTCTATGTTCGAGGTCGACTTTGCCGAGAACCAGCCGCTGGCGGACGCGTACGAGGTGGTGCTGGGCAGCTCGCACACGGAGCCGCTGATGCGCGCGCAGAACGAGTTTGCCAAGTTCTACCCGGGCGCCTGGGCGTACAACCTGAACAATGCGACCATCGACGAGTACTTTCGGTACGGCGTGCAGAGGGCCAGGCCGTACGCGCGCAACTCGCTGTGGACGATGGGCATGCGGGGCACAGGCGACACGGCCATCGAGGGCCTCGGGTCGGACGCCATCGTGAGCATGCTGGAGACGCTGGTCCAGAACCAGCAGGCCATCATCAGCCAGGGGCTGGGCGGCGTCGACATCTCGGCGGTGCCGCAGATGTGGTGTCTGTACAAGGAGGTGCAGAACTACATCCTCGAGGGCCTGCAGGTACCGGACGACATCACGCTGCTGTGGTCCGACGACAACTGGGGCAACGTGAGGAGGTTCCCCCTCAGCAACGAGACGAGCCGGGCCGGCGGTGCAGGAGTGTACTACCACTTCGACTATGTGGGCGACCCGAGGGATTACAAGTGGATCAACACGGTGCAGTTGACCAAGACTGCTGAGCAGGTCAGTTTCGTCCTTGTTTTGTGAAATGGAAATGAGACTCAACGTGCAGTGAAATCAGATGCATATGGCCTATGCCCGAGGTGCAGACCGCATCTGGATCGTCAACGTGGGCGATCTGAAGCCCCTCGAGATCCCCATCAACCACTTCATGGACATGGCCTACGACGCCGAGCTGTGGGACGTCTATAGCACCCAGGACTGGGCAGCAGCATGGGCAGCGCGCGAGTTCGGCATAGGGACGGCCTCGGACGTCGCGAGCATCATGCTCCAGTACGGCATGATGGCCAACCGCCGGAAATACGAGCTGATCGAGCCCGAGTCGTACTCCGTCATCAACTACGACGAGGGCGACAGGGTGCTGGCGCAGTGGGCTGATCTCGAGTCCCGCGCGCAGTCCGTCTATGACAGCCTGGACGCTAGCGAGCAGCCTGCCTTCTTCCAGATGGTGCTGCACCCGATCCAGGCCGGCAGCATTGTGAACCAGATCTATATCGGAGCCGAGAAGAACATGCTGTATGCCGGCCAGAAGAGGAACGCGGCCAACAACGTGATGATGAATGTTATCCAGCTGTCTGGCGCCGATGCCAACCTGACGGGCTACTGGGACTCGATGCTGGATGGCAAGTGGGAGCACATGCTGGACCGTAAGCAACCCACCAAACTGCGACTACACGGCCAGTGACTGACCTCATAATAGAGACGCATGTCGGGTACGACGCCTACTGGCAGCAGCCCATGCGGAACACCCTGCCCTCCATGACCTATGTCCAGTCCCAGCGCGTCTCGCTCGCTGGTCACGTCGGGATCGGGGTCGAGGGGCAGAACGCGACCGTCCAGGGTGATGACCAGTGGCACACCAACAGCGACAACAACCTCACGGTGCCGATGATGGAGCCCTACGGCCCGAGCACGCGCTACTTCGAGGTGTTCTCCCGCGGCACCAAGGACTGCACGTGGGCCGCAACGCCTCTGGCCAGCTATGTCAGCCTGTCGCAGACCACCGGCAGCGTGAGTCCTGACGGCAGCGGTGACACGCGCGTGTACATTAGCGTCGACTGGGACAATGCCCCTGCTGCGCCGAGCACGACGACGGTCAGCATCAACGTGACCAACAGCTGCCGCGGCCTGGACAAGTACGCCTACTCGCTCCCGCTGGTCCAGGTCCCCGTGTCCAACCACGTCCCCGCGTCCAGCTTCGCCGCCGGCTTCGTCGAGTCTGACAAGCATGTCGCCATCGACGCGCCAAACTACCAGGCCATCGTGCCAGGTGCCTCCTCCTCATCATCATCAGGCAACGTGACATACCACACCTTCAAGGGCCTCTCCCGGACGGGCGACGCGGTCGGCCTGGTCCCCCAGGACACCGACAAGCTGACCACCGACCAGGCGCCGGCTCTCGAGTACCACATGTACCTGTTCACAAACAGCTCGCAGGCCAACGTGACAGTCTGGATCAGCCCGAGCCAGAACTACCTGGGCGACGGCAACCCGCTGCAGTACGCCCTCGCGCTGTTCCCCACGGGCGAGGCTGCTCCCAGCAACATCACAACAGTGTCGCCTGTCGGGGCCAGCATCGGCACAAGCATGCCCTCCGGCTGGGGTTACGCGGTGGCAGACGGCGTCTGGGGCAAAACCACGAACGTCACGACGACGAGCTTCGACGTCCCACAGGAGGGCGCGTACACGCTGAGCATCTGGGCGCTGATGCCCAGCGTGATCGTGCAAAAGATCATTGTCGACCTGGGCGGTGTGAGGCCGAGCTACCTCGGCCCACCCCAGAGCTTCCTGATGGGCAAGGATCAGCTGGGCGTATACAACGGGACAAGCGTTTTTGTAGACAGATAAAAGTTACATACTACTACGGTACAGAAATGTACATAACTAGAAAGAGTAGTTGAGCTGTAGTCTCAATTCGTTTTTGGTCCATGCCACATCACTCATCTTTCCTTGTCTTTCGCAGGTGCTGCTGGGGGCGGTGAGGTGTGACGACGAGACGTGGGCCTAGAGGAGAAGGCAAGACATGTTGAGAGGTGTGTTGAGAGACTTCAAGAGCATATCTCATCCTATGAGTTGTCCTCTCTAGGAGCTCTTGTCTGGTGCAGGTGGGAAGAAGAGGGCCCCTCGAAGCACACGTGGTGACATGTGTACTGCTCGCAGGGCGACAGTTGCGGGGGAAGATGCGTGAGGGTCGGTGTCCCCGTCGATACGCTATGGTACCTGTACCATAGTAGTACTTGGTGCAGGGCCTCACTTTAACACCACCTTACTGGCGATACGCTGTGCAAGGTTAGTGAGTGTAGCCTGTACAGGAGCTGAAGAGGTGTCAGGGGGCCCGTGTTTAGGCCCTGCATGGGTGGCCTGGTGGGCAGTGGTGGGCTGGCCAGCTGCGCGGAAACCCCTGGAGCGCCCGGGAGCCGTGCGCCGCTAGCCTACCTGAGCAGCCACTACTATGTCAGCAGCCTGCCAGCGTTGCCTGGGGTAACCGAGGCCCACTTTCAAAATATTGATCCACAGTCTGGGCAAAAGCATGGGAAGAAATGGGAGATGGCAGAGAGAAGAGAAATGGGCCCCCTCCGTCAGTCTTCATGCAGAAGCTCAACGCTCCAGCTCAGAGAAAGCACTGACCTGCCTGCATCTGCCTGCATCTGCATGCAAGCTTTGCCAACGCGTCTCTGCTGCCAGACGTCACGTATCTCTCC
Source organism: Immersiporthe knoxdaviesiana (assembly GCA_021117315.1). NCBI lineage: Eukaryota > Fungi > Ascomycota > Sordariomycetes > Diaporthales > Cryphonectriaceae > Immersiporthe > Immersiporthe knoxdaviesiana. Next base: position 688,767 of record CP088207.1, read on the forward strand.
TACTCCGGGACCTCGCTCCTTCCTGTCCCTCACACACACTCTCTCTCTTTCTCTCTTGAGCTGTCAACAACGATCGAGCACTCCAACTTCGAGCCTCGACGCCTCCTGTCATATTTTTGCTTCCAAAGTCAACCCTCACTTGTCCATGCACCAGAAACATCTGTTTGTTCATCCAGTACCCAGCTCCCTTCTACGATTCCGACCCGACCCGACCCCTCCTCCTCGACTCTTGTTGTCCCTAGTTCAACTCGTCCCCCGTTCTTCAATCTCCAGAGTCGACTCCCGAGGCTGGGCCAGAGAGGACAGAGCCAGCATTCCATTCCAGCTGTCAATCCATGAGACATTGAACCGCCCCCAGTCGAGTCGAGATGGCTGGATTCGACCCCAATGCCTCTTCCATTACTGTCGCAGGTTCGTCTCGTCCATCTGCCGCCGCCGCCTTCCTCAGCTTAAGCAGCAACATCGTGTCTGCTTCCCCTCTTGAACAGGCCATGCCGATGCTGACGTTCTACAGTCCGAGTCCGCCCTTTTACTATCAGAGAAGCTGCACAGCTGTATGCAACCCGGTTTCCTCCCCTTCGACTACGCTCACACACCGCTCTGGCGTGAAACCACACAAACACAGACACTGACACCTATGGCAGGGTCAAGAACGAAGATGGCACATTATTCTTGGGCGATGGCTCCCTGGCAGCCGCCCCAGCCCCAAAACTGAACCAGCGTGGTATCCGAAATATTATCAAAGTTGTGGACGATCGGTGCTTGTGAGTATAATTTCTTGCCACGGGGACCCATCCTGCGCAGCGCCCTTCATACCCACCCACACACAGTTGCCTGACGAGAGACATGCATCACATAGAGTATTCGACCCTCCCGAGGACAACCCCGTCCAGAAGTTTTCGAGATCTGTCGTGCCCGTCGCCGGAAAGAAGGTCAAGGATCAGGTCTTCGCATTCGATCGCATCTTTGACGAGAACGCAAACCAGACTGAGGTCTACGAAGCCACCACAAAAAACCTGCTGGATAGCGTGCTGGACGGTTACAATGCCACGGTCTTCGCCTACGGTGCCACGGGGTGTGGCAAGACGCACACCATCACTGGTACTTCGCAGCAGCCCGGCATCATATTTCTCACCATGCAAGAACTGTTCGAGAAGATCGCCGACCGGAACGAGGAGAAACAGACCGAGATCACCCTCTCCTACCTCGAAATCTACAACGAGACCATCCGAGACCTGCTGGTGCCGGGTGGCAGCAAGCAGGGCCTCATGCTCCGCGAGGATTCCAACCAGGCTGTGACGGTGGCCGGCCTGACAAGCCACCATCCCAAGGACGTCCAGGAGGTCATGGACATGATTGTCCAGGGCAATGCCTACCGCACAGTGTCTCCGACGGCTGCCAACGCCACATCATCACGGTCGCATGCCGTGCTCCAGATCAACGTGGCCCAAAAGGACCGCAATGCCGCCGTCAACGAGCCGCACACGATGGCCACCCTCAGCATTATCGATCTTGCCGGCAGCGAGCGCGCCAGCGCGACCCTGAACAGGGGCGAGAGGCTGCTCGAGGGCGCAAACATCAACAAGTCCCTGCTCGCCCTCGGCAGCTGCATCAATGCCCTGTGTGACGCCCGCAAGAAGAACCACGTCCCCTACCGAAACAGCAAGCTCACGCGATTGCTCAAGTTCTCCCCTTGGTGGGAACTGCAAGACCGTCATGATCGTCTGCGTCAGTCCGTCGAGCGAGCACTTTGACGAGACACAGAACACCCTACGATATGCGAACCGCGCCAAGAACATCCAGACCAAGGTGACCCGGAACGTGTTTAATGTGAACCGCCACGTCAAGGACTTCTTGGTCAAGATCGACGAGCAGATGGCGCTCATCAACCAGCTCAAGGCCCAGCAGAAGGAGGCCGAGGGCATCTTCTTTGCCAAGTTCAAGAAGAACATCGACAAGAGGCAGCAGGCCTCTCGGGAGGGCGTCCAGCGCATCCGGGCGGCCTACGACAATGCCTCGGCTGACAGGCAGGACAAGATCAACACCATGAAGAAGCTGAAGCTGTTTGAGCGGCGCATAGCCATGCTGTCTGCGTGGATCGGCGCCTTCGACACCGTCTGTGACGCGCGCGAGGACGAGGAGATGCCGCCGAGTCTGGCAGCCATGCGCAAGACGGCACAGGGCATCCTGGTGGAGCTCGAGTCCAGCCGGCAGCACATCCACCAGAAGCTGGGGCGCTCCAACTGGGAGCGGGCGCTCGACTCGGCCCTGCAGCACAGCATCCTACAGCTCCCGTCTGGGGGACGGGATCGCCGACTGCGGCGAGGCTGCATCGCTCACCCGTGAGGCCGAGGCCCTGAAGGCCCAGTTCATGCGTGAGGCAAACCAGCAGATCCTGGAACAGGAGAAAGGAGCAGACGCGGCTATCATCCAGGCTCTCCTGAGCGCCCAGTTCCAGATGATCTCGTCCATGGCCGACCTGATGGCCCTGGACGAGGAGGACGCCGTGGCGCAGGCAAAGGACATCATCAAGCGCCTGCTCGAGACGGGCTACTCGGCAGCATCTCATGTCATCAAGCCGGACGGCTCCATGGTGCCAGCTGAGGTGTTTCCGCCCTCCAAGCGGGGGACGCCCAAGAGAAAGAAGGGCTCCAGCATCCACGTCAAGGCGATCCCGGCGCCGCCGTCCTTCGTGGCTGCGCCGCCCACGCCCACGCCCACCCATGAACATGCATCTTCTCCCCTCAAGTCCCCCCGGCGCCGAAGGGTTGTCAACGCCAAGAAGGGCGTCTTTTTCAGCCCCGCCAGGAAGAGGTCGACCCCGAAGCGGATCGTCCGCTGGCGGGACGACGAGACGGAGGACGGAACCCTTGCGGACTATGACAAGACACCAAAGAAGTTTGATCCTAGCCCTAGCCCTCAACATGCTGCTGCTTCTGCGTCGCCAGATACATCATCATCCACCCTACCTCGGCCGTCGGTTCCCTCGTACCTCCTCAGCAGCAGCAGCAACGGCGGCGATGCGGCCTCACCAGACTCAAGCCCCTCGCTCGTGCTGCCGGAGATCACGACCTCTAACATCCCGACATCGAAACCCAGCAGATTTCAGGCCGGATTCCTGTCCAAGTCGCGATCACCCCAGGGGGCTCGTCGCCACTGGCAGCGCCCCCGTCGATGCGGCTGAACATAGCAGGGGCAGCAGCGACGGCGGCGGCGGCGGCACAGGCAACAGGCAAGGACGGCAGGGCGTCGTCTCCACTGCGATCCCTTGATGTGGACAGAACGGGTAACAAGCTCTCTCCGCCATCTTCTGGATCCTTGCGGTCAAGTCCGAAGCCACCTAGACTCACTCCGTTGGATGAAAACAGCCCTCCCACTGCGAACGCCAACGCCTCCCTCTCGCCTTCCGCTCCGAATAGTGACTCCGAACCGACCTCGACGATTGACGCGACAAAGCTCCGAACCGCTCTTCACCTCGCCAAGAGAAGAGACCGTCTATCCAGCATGGGGGCACGGCGAGCTCCAACGCGAAGCGTGTCTCTAGTGTCGGCACCACGGGCATCGACCGCCGCCGCTCCCTCCACCGCGTCTCCTCCTCGTACTCCGGTCCACTTGCCTCGTCCACCAACGGAATCTCCCGACAGCGACGACGAAGCGGTGGATCTGCCGAGCACGCCGCCGGGCGACACAAAAGCCCCCTATGTCGTGTTCTCCTCCGGGAGGAGCTCGCGCCTTCACCGCTGGCCAGGCCAGGCGCATGAACATGGGTGGAAGCATGAGGCTCGACGGCATCGTCAACAGCAGCAGCAGCAGCAGCCCGAGGTCCCTGGCAGACAGGGCGGCGCCGGCGGCAGGCCAGGGCGGCATCGATGTGAAGGCTAGAAGAATGACCATCGGAGGCGCCGCCGCCGGCATGCCTGCACCACCTGGGAAGCGATCGAGCGTGGTATGGCGATAGGATCAGGACCGCCGAAGAGCTTACCCCTCGCCGCCGCCGCCGCCGCCGCCGAGGAAGCTGTCGTCCCCCGAGAAGAATGACAATGGGTATGTACCAACCTGAGAAAAGAAGGATGATGCTGGAAAAGTGTGTAGTGTGTTTTTGGGAAATCAAGTGAGGAGGGGCGAAGGGAGTTCGATCATTGAACATTTGTCTTTCAGGGATGTGAAACCTCTCAAGAACGAAAGAAAGGCTGTATTTTGCATCTATAACGGTGTTGGATGGCGTGTGTTTTGCTGGGGCTTGGCCTGTCTATTGCCAGCAGATGCCTCATGGCGGGTTGTATTGGGTTGTATTACGACTTGTATTCGTATGAGGTTGGAAACTGGAGTTTTAACATACTGACGAAATGATACGATGGCCCTGCCATGTCACCCACGATTCCCTTGGATCTGAAGATGTCTTTTTCTTGGGCACCGCAGCTCGGCAGCAAATCAAAGTGGGGCCGATCCGGGCCCGTTGGGTTGTATGACGGCAGTGCATAAATACGCCCTGAACCGGAGCGAGGATGTTTTGGTTGGGGGGAGATATTGCGTCCGGTTGTCGGGTACATGGCCCATTCAGGGCAACAGCAATATCAGAGCTCTGCTATGGCATCGTTTACATGAATTGTCTGTGTAGACTTGGTTTTCTTTGATTCTACTGAACACAAGAAAGATATGACAAGGGCAGGCGGCGAACGGGGCCATCTCGTCATCTGGTCATCACGAAAACGGAGAATTGAAAACACGCAATACCGTGTGGGTTTGACGTCGCAGCAACCCGATACTCGGTGGCCTGAGGCCAAAATATTTAGAGCGAGGACTAATTCGATCTTTTTTGCTATGGACAGGAGGAAGCTGATAAATAGATTAGACGGGGCAGCAGATAGATACAACAGTTAAAAAGCTCACGCCGAGAAACGGACATGCGGGAACAAAGCACGCCATCGGCAGATCGAATCTCGTCAACCAACTTACGAATTGCTGCCCCAAGCACTACTTAGTATGTACTATGTAGGTTTTGTTATTCTTCTATGCCTAGACAACCCCAAACAGTACGGTGGTATCCAGCAGCATGGTACGAGGGACATGGCAAGGTCACGTCATGACCCTTCTGAGGTGTGCTCGGGATTTCTATAACAAACAAGGCCCCTGGCAGAATGGAGGAGGAGAGGGGAGGGAAGGGGGTCCCCCCGCATAATGGTGTGCGTGGGAGGGCTTTTGCATGTAGGTCTATGTATATACTACGTATATAAGGGGCTCCGTGATCGCCCTTTGCCTTCTGGTTTCTGCTGAAGGTGAGATCTACAAACTTCGTTTGGGAAGCCCCCAACTGTGATCCATCGATATTGACTAGGCTCAGAACATCCATCTCAAGCACAAGACAGAAACATACTGCAATACTAGACAGCAGCACAATGACGCCAGGAGCACTCATCGACGAGGCAAACAGCCCTGCCTCGCTGCGGATCAAGAACCACAACGCGCCCAGGGACGTCTTCCCAGACGGGATCCGGACGTCGGGCCAGCACCCACCAGTCTATGACGACCTCAAGCCCTTCTCCGAGTTCCCAGAGCACATCTCAGGCCCGACCGTGTGGGTCAAGGAGGACTACGAGAACAACCCAGAGAAATGGGTGCACCCTTTCACGGACGACGAGGTCCAGGAGCTCAGCGACACGGCAGACCGCTTCATCGAGTCCGGCACGCCTCTGACCGGTATCTCCAAGGTAACTCTCTCTTTCTTGATCTCTACAAGCCCTTTTTCACACACACACACACACACACAAAACACCTCAACTAACCACTGCGCCTTGATCAGGAAAACTTCCCTCTGCCCAAGCTCGGCAAGGTCCTGCAGGCCCTTCGCGAGGACCTCCTCAACGGCAAGGGCTTCATCCTGTTCAAGCGCTTCCCGGCGCAGGAGTGGGGCGCCCACAAGAACGCCGTCGCCTACATGGGGCTGGGCACCTACCTGGGCTACTTCATCAGCCAGAACGGGCGGGGCCACGTGCTGGGCCACGTCAAGGACGTCGGCGACGACCCCAAGCAGATCGACCGGGTGCGCATCTACCGCACGACGGCGCGCCAGTTCTTCCACGCGGACCCGGGCGACATCGTGGGCCTGCTGTGCTGCCACCGCGCGCAGGAGGGCGGCGAGAGCGACATCGTCAGCGTGCACCACGTCTGGAACACGCTGCGGCGCGAGGCGCCCGACGTGGCCGAGCTGCTGTCCACGCCCGTGTGGTACTTTGACCGCAAGGGCGAGGTCAGCGAGGGCGAGGAGGAGTGGATCCGCACCAGCGTCTTCTTCCTCGAGCCCCGCGGCAAAGGCCGCGTCTACTGCAAGTGGGATCCCTACTTTGTCAAGTCCCTCACGCGCTTCAGCGACAAGGGCGTCATCCCGCCCCTGAGCCCCGAGCAGGTCCGCGCCCTGACCGTGCTCGAGGAGACGTGCCAGAGGCTGGCTCTGCACATGGTGCTCGAGGTTGGCGATATTCAGTTCCTGAGCGATGCCCATGTCCTGCACGCCAGAACTGCCTACACAGGTATGTTTTCTTCTTTTTACTCTCTTCTTCCCTATTTTCACCCCCTCCTTTTTACAACAAGTAGTGGAAACCGACACAATGATGTGCGCTGCTGGACAGACTTCCCGCCACCGGAGCCCCGTCGCCATCTCTTGCGGTTGTGGCTGGCTACCCCCGAGTCGGAGGGCGGATGGGCACTGCCGTTCCATGACAGTGATGAGAAGAAGCGTGGCGGTATTCAGGTGAACAACAAGCCGCCAATATGCCCTCTGGATGCCGAGTAATCAGGGTTTGGAAGAATTCAGAGGATATGTTTGGAGTCATCCAGGGGAGAGATATACGAGGCTATGAACACAACCAGCAGGTAACCCAGCAGTCAGATACCACCACACCACTTGAGGGCTGTCAAGTAGAAACATGGAGATCCCAACGAGACAAAGGAAGAATACGGCATGTCGTGGTATCACCCACACTTTCCGGCTTGTGCTGGAGATGGCCAGCGTTTGAGTGCTCATTGCCTGCATATCTTGCAGTTTTACTTAGCTCAATATTGATTGATGATGCAAGCCAAACACAAAATTACACCTGCTGTTTCCGACTGCAGCATTCAAGTGGCATGCGCCCTAAGCTTCGTCCTCGCCCCCAGGGCTGTCACCTGTAAGCCCATGGTCTTGTTCAGAAGATTTCTGGGTCGATAAGTTACTGGGTCTAAACCGTCAGATGCAGCCACCGGCATGATACCCTTGATCTCCCGTCGTCACGCCCATCTTATAGACCAAGTACTCAGACGACCTCGTGCTCGTTCGCTGTGCGTCTTCCGCATTTTCTGCTGAACATTGCGAGTAATGAAAATCCCCAGTGCTGTGCCTGCTGTGCCTGCTTTCTCTCTCTCACCAGATCCTCGCCTCTTCCGTCCATGATGAGCTCGCTCTTGGCTCCCATGTTTCACGGGGTGGACCTCTGCACTCTGCCAAGCCAGACTCCTCCTAACGGGCTGACCAGCACCCTCATAAACTCTCCCACATTGGCGGGACCCATCATCTCCATTGCCACAATAACCACTCTGTGGACTGGCATCTTTGTTCTTGGAAGAATATGGGTGAACAGGAAAAGACTGACGTGGAGTGACGGTAGGTCTTCTAGCCAGAGATATACATTACTTGATATTACAACAGGAAAAGGTAATTGTATAACTGACACACCCCTCTCACAGCACTTACTTTCCTCGCATTTCTTGTTGGCATCTCGGACCTAGTACTCTTTATGCTGTGTGAGAGGCCCAGAATTTCTTTTTTTTTCTTTCTTTCTTTTTTTTTTTGGTTTGGTTTGGTCTCACCTCGAAGAATTTTCCAAGAACCAGCGGTTGACGAACAAACCGTGTAATTAGCACTTCAGTATGGATACTATCGTCACATGTGGGAGCTACCCCTGTGCTGGTCTCAGGGCTCTTGCAGGTATGGAGGTCAAACCTGCCTAATGTCATTCCAGAAAGAGAGAGCTGACGGCAGGGACTTAGTTGGGATATGTGCTCAGCGTCTTGTTCATCATCGCAGTCCTTCTGGCAAAGACCGCCACCTTGTTGCTCTTCTACAACATCTTCCAGGTCTCTAGACCGATGCGCCTAGCCATCCAGATCGGCCTCTGGTTCAATTTCGCCCTGCACGCCACATCACTCGTCGTGTTGTCGTACTACCTTCCGCCTCACATCGGTCAGACATGGGACAATATGCTGCTGTACCAGGTGTCTCGGTCGTCACAGAACCCGGCAACACTGATCGCGGTGGGCACAGCCCCTCGGATGCGATACTGGACATGTACATCTCCATCCTGCCTCTACCGATAATCTCAAGGTTACAAATGTCTCCAAGACGTCGAGTCCAGGTTATGCTTGTTTTCTTCACGGCCTTGTTGTGAGTAAGGTCCTGGTCACGCTTCCCAAATAATGACTCTCCACTGACCGTATGATCAATAATATACCAGTGGCGTTGCAGCAAGTGCGGTGTCCCTCGCCTACAGGATAAAATTTAGTTGGCTCCAGGGACAAATCGTGGTACACAGGGGTCATCATACTACGCGTGTGAGTGTAGCCATCAAGTTGGATTTCGCCAGCGGCAGCAATACTCCCTTTCAGATGCTAATATAAATACCTTTCTACCCTTAACAGCCAGGTTGAACAGAACGCGGCCACTATTGTCTCATCAGCACCCGGATTTGCCGGTTGTGTGCGAACGCACGTCTCTGGCTCAAGGCTGGCCACATATCTGCGCTCGGTAGTGGGCCATCATCTTAAGAGCAGCGTGTCGGGCCGACGCCTGGTCGAGGGTGAATCGAATCTACCGCCGCCGGGCAGCGAGAACCAGCTCGGCCGCAAGGAGGGTGAGACTTCACAATACAGTGAGATGGAAGGGAGATGGCTGGATGAATAGCTGGGGAACTGTGGAACATCGGACGGTGAGGTCTGGAGAATGTCAAGGCTGGGATGGTGCGAGCGAGCGAATTGTGACCTACAATATTGAGCTATTGGGTAACCAATGTATAAATAGTTTTCTTTCGTCTTAGATCTGTCAAGTCTACCATACTCGAATCTATGAGAACAGCCTCATCTATTGCCTCTTGATCATACAACTACCCCCACTTGGTCCAGCTACTACTAATAATCATGGGTCAGAAGCCTATGCGTATGGTGGTGATGGCTGGTAATTGTTGAGATTGGGCATTTCGTTTCTCTCTGGGGTGGCTGACCGGCTGTGCATCCATTCTGGCAGCGTTACATCGCATCCTTTCAGGTTTTGATGTTTCTACAAAAAGACTTGGTCAGCATTCTGTCTGGTCTGTGGACGCTGTATGATTTGAGGTGTTTCTGGCTCTCGGAAACTTACACGTAGGACAGACAAAGTCGTATAAGTCAAGCCACAGATGCAGCGATGATTCCTCTCCAGATGCGAGCTCCTGTGCTTCTTCAGGGATCCATTGTTTCTAAAGGTCCGTGAGCACTGGTCACATATATAGCGGACATCCGATCCTTGCGCTCTGAGTGTCGTCGGGTCATCCCGGAAAGCCGCGTGTGGCACAAAAATGTTGGGTGGTGTTATGCCCAGCGAGGAGCTGCTGTTGCTGCTGCTGCTGGGGCTCCTCGAGACGGCGTGGAAGTCGGGCGAGCTGTGTGATCGCAAGATCCTGCCTGTGGAGCGCGGAGGGGGCAACAGGCGGGTACCCGGGACGCCAAGGCTCTGCCGCCGCATCAGCTCGGTGGTAGGTGTCAGAGACGACGAGAAGCGCTGCCGTGTAATATGCATCCCATCTCGGCGTGCCTGGTGTGCGTGCCGCAGTCTTCCTCTCATCCACGGGTCGGGGTCTGGTGCTGGGGTTACGACGCGCGCCACCTCGTCTCGGATCCAAGACAGTGATGGTTTTGGCTCGGGGGCGGAAGCGTGCCCAAGGGAACGGGCAATATGAAGGGTAATAAAGGCTGCGTCTGCTGTGATGAGGGTCTGGACGTAACACTTGGGGCCGCGTGGTCTTGACGTCTGGTCTCCATTGTGGATTCTCGGGTCTTGGTGAGGAATATCTCTCTCTCTCTCTCTCTCTCTCTCTCTCTGGATTGTGTATCTCCGGATGCTCTTGATGACGGTGGGGGTCTTTTTCTTTTTCTTTTTGTTTTGTTTCGTCGACTTTTGCGGCGGAGCTCTTGTCTCTCCTGAAGTTTCGACGAATGGTCAATGCTCGGGGTTCCTTTCTCTTCCTTTTTCTTCGACATGAGGATGGCGTGGGAAACGTCATCCGACTAGCCCTGATTCGCGCCCAACACGTGGCTGTGTTATTTTCAGCATTTTGTGATACTTCCAAGAAACCTTGTAGAGATCTTGACATCTGAGTGGATCGGCTCTGTGGTGAGGCTCACCCGTACCCGTCAGTGCCGTCCCCAGGGCATGAATTCCTACCAACTCCCTCGTCAAACCCATGTCTGCTCCTAAGCCACATGCAGTAGCTTCACCCATTTGCTAGCCAAAGCCAGACCGTTGCAATCTCACAAATCCCATACTGCATACTACGTCGCATTCCGGGGCAAGCAGCCGACCCTGGTCCGCGGTGGGTCGCGATCTTCATGGTTTGTTCAAGAGGGGTGGCGTGCTTGTGTCGTGTGTGGGTGGGTGTGTGCAGACTGCAGTGATGCTTGCTCACATGAACACGCTGCGGAACGCCAGGGGGGCCAACAAAACCTTGTTGCAGCCGGAGGAACATCCAACGGGCCGTCTTATGCATTGATCCGCCGACATCTTTTGCTGGGGGCGGACCCGAACCAGGCGCTTAACCGAACTGCACAAGGACTCTCTCTTCTCTTTCTCCGCGGAAGCACAGTCTGTGCCTTTATCTCCACAGAAATCCTTCCTTCCGCAGGATGATCTTTATTGTCCTCAAGACGTTGGTGCCGTGGCCCCCGCGGCTGGAGCTTGGAACGGGAGACTCACCTGAGCTTCGGGCAGCAATGAGGGGGGAGAAGCTCAGAGGAGAAACAGGGATTCGGACCGAATTTGATTCAGAGTTTCATGAGTCCGGCTCCTTTCAGTCAAAGCCGAGGAGTCTTGATGTGGCGCCACTTGCCAGAGGTAATCTCCCCTATTTTGATACCTGATGGGCACCAATATCAGAATACCTTCTCCACGCAATCCTCCACCCAGAAAAATCACCAAAAAGTATACATCCGTATTTCTACTTATAGATGCAAAGAAGGGTATATCTCGTTCCCTTCATACTAGCTGCCTCTTATCGCGCTCTTAACACACAAGACGGTTGTCTCCGTCTGCAATCCCAGCTGCGGCCGTGTCATTTTTGGTTTGGAGAACGACCGCTCGGAAATCTTATCTCCTTCAGTGTCGCCACCAACCTGGACAAGCCTCGTCGGTTAATACGGCTGATGATCTGTCTACCGTCCTCGGGGTTCTTTATCGGCCGATGTCGTGCTTGCCAGGACCCCGAGAGGGTCAGTCCGACGCATTTCTTACCAGGCCTTCCGTCACGGTCAGTCTTCACTAGTAATAGATAATTACGCCATACAACGTTGGAGTCGATCTGAGTCTTGTTATTTGCGTACATCGGAGAAACAAATAATCTGATAGAGCTTATTTGATGTCCTTGATGATGGCTAATGATGACTACTACTGTATGTACAAATGCGACACGATACTCTTTATTCGAGATGTTGTCATCATCAACATCCATTACCCACATCGCCTTTGGTTGTGTTACTGTACATTCTTCTACACTAATTACAGATCACGGTGGCGCACTGTAGCATATCATCGTCGAGTTTTCCAGCTTGCTATGTGGGACAGGGGCATAACTCCCTATGCCGCTGGCTACATGGCACATAGGCATGCCTAGATATTCATCCAACGCACCCCCATCCTGGTGCCCTGCTACACCAAAACCTCAAGTCCGTCTCACCAGTACAGGGCTGGAATGAAAAGTGTCTCTGTGCAACTTTGATCAAGTGCCTCTGCCTGACTCTTTATCCCTTCCGTCTCAAGACCTCCTCCCCGAAGAAAACCACCACCACACATACAAAACACCAGGGGATGACCCGGCCCGCCCAGTGCCCAAGCAGGTACAACACCCTCCAGAGCAGGTCCCAGCCGCACCCGGCAAAGCTCATCCCGCGGCACACGTCCTGTACGTCCTGCCACACCGTGAGATACAGGATCTGGCGCCCCGTGAAGTAGAAGTGGTACAGGGCGCAGAGGCCCAGCACGATGACGCACAGCTCCCGGAACGTCACCTGCTCGGGCTGCTGGAGGAGCCGCGAGACGCGGTACAGCTCGAAGCTGAAGAAGCTCCTGCGCTGGTGGCGCACGAGGCGGCCGTTCTGGATCGTGGCGCCCGAGGAGGACATGTTGGCGTCGGGGTTGAGGTTGACGGGAGGTGGGCAGCGCGGCACGCTGGGGGCGGCGCAACCGTAGAGGCTACCGCAGGACATAACGCGACCTGAAAGCTTCGTGTGTCGACGATGACTTGATTGAAAAGTTCTTGAGGGCGATTGATCGCGAAGGGAAGGGCACAAGGCTCTTCTTGTATGTCAATCACAATGCCTTTGGGCTGCTGTGTGAGATGGGGGTCACGCTGAAGAAGGCAGGGGGGGAGAGAGAGAGAGAGGACAAAGGTTGCCTGCTGTTTTGGTTCAAGAATCAGGAAGGTGGACAGGATTGTGTTGATACGGTTCTCGTATATGCAAGTAAGCCGGGCAGCAGCATCACACCGAGACTTTACTCGTCGTAAGAGAAGAAAGAATCGTGGGGGCAGACTTGGCAAGTCGCAATAAAGGCGAGAGGTGCATTTATGTGCTGTGTGGCTCGCAAAATGGATAGGGGGTGTGCTGCCTGGAGGATCCGAGATTGCTACGCCGCAGCAGAAAGTACTTACACAGCCGAGAGTGGTTAAACCTGTCAGCCCCAGCCCCAGCCTCAGCCTGAAAATTTCGATATATACTTAGGCTAGGCAGCACACCCGAGATTCTGTGAGCAGCCAAATCCTTTATCGAACTGCAGGTTGAGCAATAGTTTGTTCGTCTTGGATGCAGATATCACGTGTTCCTCATGATCATGTGGGTTGTGAACTATGCCATATATCATTCATATGTGATGTAATTAATTCCTACGAAAGTATTTATTCCATACGACACAACAAGATGCATCGCCAGATATAGCTAAATGAGTCATAAATTGGCTCGGTTGTGTTAGGGAATATCACATTGTGGTTGTCACGGAGGATTTCCCTAGAATCAACAAACACTTGCCTGAGAATCAGTCGCTCTTTATCCTAACCATCAACTACTGGTGAGATTATCTAAAATAATGATGTGCGTGGACATCTCGATAAAGGCGAAGTCAGAGTGTTGAATACACAAACGTCGCGGGCAGAAATGAATGGTATCGAAAGTTACGATTCAAGAAACACGCTATTGCACTGATTTATATGGACAATACGCGTCAGGCAGAAGAATTCCTGTAGTACTCTTGTTTCTAGCCTTGTAGAGCTGTGGATGAAATCAAGCCAGATGAATCCCGGTTAATTTGCAATTGCCCTCAGCCTTAACCTGACCTTGAAGCCTTGCACAGTTCTATTATTTACCACTCGCCTTCTACTTAGGTTGACTTGACAATTCAAATGCTGACAAGGCCTTGAGGCGGCAATTGAGATATACAGCTCATTGCCATTTGTCAGAAGAACCCTTGATCAATGCGACAGTGGGTCCTCTGTCCTCAAGACAGTACTTAATATGGTGTTGTTTGGTAATTAAGGCCCTATTGACGAGGCCCCGAAACGATGAGGACCTCAAAGAGGATTCTGATATATCGGCTTGAGCACTTCCGTCTTGGCCTTGCAGACTTTTCTCGGGGTTCACAAACGCCCTAGCATAAAAAGGGCACTCCTCTCCAGCGTCCCTTTCTTGTACTCTTGACCTCTCTGTGTCCCTCGCGCATCCCCTCTGCCCTTCATTTTCACCGGGATATCCAGCGCGGGACGGATTTTTTCTGAAGTCGGCCCTTGCAAGTGTTAAGACGGTCATAGGCACGAAGGTCACGAGAAGGTAGGATACAGTCTTTTTGATTCGGGGGTGGGAGAACCACCAAGAGGAGTCTGCAACAAGCGATGCCAGCCGTCAACCATTTCCAGTTCTCGCGGCTTCTCTCTTTTTTTTTTTTTTTTTTTTTCCTCAAAAAAGTCACGCACTCTCCCTCATCGCATGCTCCTCATCCTTGAGGGCGGAGGCCTGTCAGGAAATTAGGCACCTTGACGGTAACCAAACGAGATGGCCGTCGCCCATCCGCGCCGCCGTGTTTTGCCGCCCTCCTTGAGTCTTGACCTGGCAAGGTCGCCCAGGAGCTCTCGTCACTCACCTCCTTGTGACGATTCGTTGATGCCGTTCTGCTCAGTCGGGATTCCATGGATAGCCCGCGGCCGAGGCAAACCCGAGAAGAGCGACGGATCGTAGTCCGGCGCCGCAGCAATCTCGCACTCCACCTGTGATCGGCACAGCAGGACGACGTCGATCTTAGCTTGCTCTTCCGAGACGTGATCCCCCTGGTTCTGTGCCCAGGTGATAGCTTCAATTTTCGCAGTGCTGGCGCCGCCATCAGCCTTGCTTCTTGGGTTGACAACGAGCCTGTAAAGCTCCTTGTTTGACCAGGCTCGACGGATGGAGATGTTGCATCCCTCATCCATATTCAGCGCAGCTACCCGATCCGCCTCCCTTTGATCCCTCTCCGCTTCGTCCCTCAAGATTTCTTCCAGTTCCTGGATCTCCCGGTCCTCCAGTTCTTCTTCGGTCAGCTCTTCCTCCGGCAGCACTTTTTTCGTCGTCTCTTCTTCCGTCCTCTCTGCTTTCATCCTGTCCTCAGCTTCCTCCGCCAACAGCTCTTCATCTGTCATAGCCAAGAAGGCCCATTTATCATCCGAATTCTTTGCCAGGAGACCGCATTTAAGCTTTGCAAAGTCTGAGTCGCTGATACTCAAACCCCAGGAGGCTGTTGCGGGATCTTCCATAGAAATCATGACGTCTATTGCAAAAATACATTAGCTACGAGCATTTCAACACCCTCGCTGTGCAGCCTTTGCTCTGAGATTGGTACTAACCGGTCTGGCCCGCCAAGCAGGGGGCGAAATTCTGTCTGTCTTGGACTCGAAAGGAGAACCCCCGGAGTTTCGCTCGAAGTGTTCAAGAGAGAAATGACAAAGACGCAGCACTCGTGGCTCTTCCAAGAGTGGATCTAATGTTTCCAGCAATGCGGAAGAATGAGGTTAAGGGAAGGAGGACGAAAGCTGGTGATTTGGGTCGGACTTTTGAGCCAGCTTTATATGAAGAACCAGGTATGGATTACTGTTCATTCTCTGTTGGTTCTATTCTCTGTTGGTTCTTACTCTGTTGGTTCTATTTTCTGTTGGTTCTTACTCTGTTGGTTCTTACTCTGTTGGTTCTACTCTCTGTTGGTTCTCAGCATCCCCACTCGGCCCAAATCCGCGTGGCTGGGGTGGTTGGGGCGGCTGACGGAAACCGCCCAACACTCTTGGCCGCAAACATCACGGGTCATGACCTTTGATTTTTCTCAACGCTTACACCACCATGTCGGCCAATTTACAACGCCCGAAGAGGGGCTTGGGGCACGGCCAGGAGACTGAAGCCTCGACTCAGCTTACATTAGCGATGCCGGCTAGCCTCCCGGCCCACCAACAGACGGAACAGAAGTCAGTGGGGGCTCCGTGGAAATACTATAGTAACTTTGCTTAGCACGGACCAACCCGAGTATAATGAGCACTGCAGCAATCCGAAGATTCCCAAGTACACAAATGGTTTATGCTAACAAGAGCGGTGCCAAGTATTCTTCCTCAGCTGTACACGGAAACACAGTTCAATCGAGTGCAAGTATTTACAGCCTTTGGGGCCACTAAAGATAGTATATCTTCAATGCTTAGATGGACAACTAAAGAGCTAATATATACTGGAATCTATCTAATAGTAGTAAATATATCTTTATATATCCAGCTTTTCAGGTAGCTTGTTGGAATCACTACCAATTCTAGCGATCCTCCCTCCTTTACAACTCTAACTCTGGTTGCTTATATAAGCCTGTGTCTGCCAGTTTGTCCTGATATTGGATCTTGCATCCTGGCATTCAGACTATTATTCTGTGTGACCTGTTTCGTGACCTGTATGTTGGATGGGTTATAACATCGAGATTGCAGCAGCCAATAGTATGAAAAGATATAGCTGGTTGGAAGTATTCTAATAATATAAAATTTGTGCAGTCATTCCTAATTTTGATACTGTGAGACTGGATTATGTGCTAAAAAAATGCATATTTGCAAAAGATCCGGGCCAAGCAGAGTTGTAAGTACTGATTTGGAGCGCGAGATTGCAACAGACAGCGGCCCAAATCCGCGGGCAGGTTGTTGGCGCCGCCGGTTGGAAGGGAGGCTCACCATACCATTCATTATTCGAGGCCGCGTCCACATATCTGACAACCAACATTACAGCATCACAGGTGTCTCGACCACGCACATGATTGCCATCTGGCTCGAAGGGGGACAAAGAAATGCTATAAAGATATCTCTCCTAATCCCCTCAGATAGGATACAAGACAGTCACAATTCAGATTATTCAACAACTCATCTATTACAATCTCCTCCAGCATTTACAATCTACACCAAAAATCCTCCCAAATCTTGAACGCTTATACTACAAAAACCCAAACCTGCAAATATCCCTACTCCCTCAAAAAATGGCCAAATTCTCTTTCTTCTTTCTTCTTACATGGCTCGTATATGCCGCCTTAGCCACCGTTCCCAGTACTGTTTATCGAGCTGATACACGTAATCCTGACAAGATCAAAGCTGCTGGAGGCTTCAAAAGCTGGGGTGCTAATCAGGGTATTGCTGTTACCGAGCATGTAACCAAACAATACACGAAGGGCCATAGGCAGGGCCAGGACCCGTGGATCTCTACATCGAGTTCGGAGACAATCGGTGAAAAGGGTACGGTGGACAAGCCCTGCTGGGTCTATACTATCGACACGAGCGGTATTGCTTCGAGTTTCTCCGACGTCGCAGCAGCGTTTGCAGCGGAAGGAAAGGCCTACGGGCATGCAAGCGAATCAGAATGGGCCGCAAATCTCGAGATTCCCTTATCGGCTATCACATCCTTTTATCATCTAAAGAAGGACCTGACACAAGGTCCGGTCTACGATTGGGCAACATGGGAGGCACGCCAGAAGAAGATAAATGCGGGAAAGAAGACGTCGGGCTCGACAGCCTCGGGATCGAAGTCCTCGGGCTCGAAGTCCTCGGGATCGAAGAAGACATCGCGAGACGAGATTTCCGTGGTAAAAAAGACGGTCCTCCAGTTGCTATCGCATTCCAGGCTTAAGATGAATCGATCAAGCCTAGCTGGACGAATGTATATGTATAGGGAAGGGGAAGAGGCTGTGTAGGAACAATCGGCTGGACCGTCTGTTCCTATACCAATGACTGAAAGGGGCTGCTCGGGGATATTTCGCTGGATCGGATATTTTTGTATACTTAGGAAAGACACCCATGGGTCTGTGGAGACTCTTCGGAGCTGTGGGGTTTTGATAGCGGGCGTATGGCGTTTGTTGGATCGTTGCACAGTATTTCGTCGTTCGTTACTTGGCTTTGAGGGTAAAACAGAAACAGAGCGGCTCAATTGAATGGGTTTTCAGTGAACGGTTTTCCTGCGACGTAATTCGTGGTCTTTTGAAGATTAATAAAGTTTGCTACTTGTTCAGCAGGTCTATCTTGAGGACGAAAATGCTGCGTGCATCATAATGTTGCTGCGCTGGCACAAGGCTACCTGCTATATTATGTTGAAGGAGCAAAATGGCTGCGCAGCACACCATGACTCCTCAGCACGTATTTATATATTCAACACTACAGCCTACAGGACCTCTCGAAATGAGCGGCCACCCCTAGTCACCGGCCAGCGTCCTGAAGTAACCTGCCCGCAGCCATACAAACTGACCTAGTTGCCACTCTCATAGCACACTCAATTCAAATTATATGAGGATGATTCTTTGTATTTTGGGTAGCTACTTTACTAGAAAATACATTTACTGAGGTGTGGATGTAATCAGAGGTGTCAGGGCTTAGCAATGCTGATCACCGAACACTAGGCATCCACGTGAACTGTTCAACTTTTGCTTGCGGCATACCAGCAAGAAAGATACCATTTTTTCCATTACCCCGCCACCAAACTGAGGTCACATATTTGTATTGAATCCGTCCTGGACAATGCTATGCTTGAAATATATATATCTACTTAGTCGGAGCCAGGATAGGCACCTAGGCATCTCTAGGGACTGAATAAGTCAAAGGTGCAGAGTATCTACTTACCTTAGTCTGTAACACTCGCGAGGAACCACGCTATCATTGTAGTAGCTAATTGCTTCGGGACAGAGAGTGCAAGTGGATCCTAATAGTACGCATATAAGATGACTACACTTAGATCTTGATTTTTTCGGCACATAGACAATAGTAACACATTCTCTTCTCTTTTCAATTCTGGGCCACCTGAACAGGTTCAGGGCAGGTTTTTGACCCTAATCCTGTGCACAGTTGGCCTCCATTTGCCGCCATTCTTCTGATATAGGCAAGCTTGGGTCGGCAGGGCTCTTACCTATTGCTTCGGTATTCGTTCTTTCGTGCGACGGCGCCCGAGTTCTGGTTAACCATCACTCTTCATAGCTGCCTCCGATGCCTCCGAATCTATAGTCAAGATCGTCTCTAGGCAATAATATCTTATAAGGGTATATCATTTAGTAAGGCTCTATCATTAAAGCTCCGAAATATTAAAGGCCTCAGAGAGGTTTCTAATACATCGGCTTGAGCACTGCTGTCTTGGTCTTAAGAACTTTTCTCGGATTTTTCAATAGATGAATGACGGCCTTTCCGGCCGTCTAGATAGTTCAGTCAGAAGGCATAAAGCTTCATAGTCCCTCTTTATTCAACATATGGAGGCCATTGCGTGATCGGTCGCAGCATTGTACAATTTCTTTCCGCACTACGAATGTGCTCCACAATCTCGTAATGAATTGCCAAAGTGGTGCATAGAAGATCCCGCGCATTACGTTTGGAATTCAAGAGAGCCCCGAGATAGGGAAAAGAAGAAGGGAGTGAAAGGGTACTCGAGGTACATAAGACAAGACTTGTCATCTTGACAGTAAACAATAAACAATCGATGGAAGGCTTCACCTCTCACCTCGCCACAGGCACAGCACCACCAGCACGAGACTACGGCACCTGTACCGCCACCACCAGCGCCGCGATGGGGCTTCCACATCCCGACTCGTCCAGCACTCACGATGCAGATCGAGACAGCAGCAGCGGGCCAGACCACCCGCCGGCCAAGAGGCTCAGCTCTGCATTTCGCTCCGTTCCGTTCCAGATCGCCGTCGCCAGCGGTGTCTCCTTCACCGCACCGGGCATGTGGGACGCGCTCAATAACCTGGGCGCCGGAGGAGCTGCCGAGCCATACGCCGTCTCTGCGGCCAACGCCTTGGTATACGGCCTCTTTTTCATCGTCTGCATTGCGGCCGGGGCCATCAACAACCGGATCGGTCTGCGGTACGGCCTGGCGCTCGGAGCCGTCGGCTATCCTCTGTACGGCGCCGGCCTCTACGTCAACAATGTCAGGGCGGTCACCTGGTTCATGCTCCTCGGCAGCGCGCTGTGCGGCCTGTCGGCAGGGTTCTTCTGGGCTGCCGAGGCCGCCATCATCATTGGCTATCCCAGCCCGAGCGACAGGGCCTTCTACCTGGCCATCTGGCAGACGGCTAAAGCCGCCGGCCCCATCGTCGGAGGAGCCATCAACCTCAGCCTGAACGCGCAGACGTCTACCGCAGGCTCGGTCAGCTCTTCGACGTATATCGCCTTCATTGTCATCATGTGCCTAGGCCTCCCGATTGCGTTGTGCCTGAGCCCGGCCGAGAAGGTCTGGCGTAGGGACGGGACCAGGGTCGTCATCGACAGGGCGCCCACCCTCGCAGCCGAGTTCAGGGCGGTATTCGACCTGCTGCGATCGCGACGCATCCTCCTCCTGCTCCCGGCCTTCTTCATCAGCTACTTCTACAACGGCCTCCTCAGCACCTGGCTCACAGACTACTTCACCGTGCGGGCCCGGGCCTTCTCCTCCTTCTTCACCAACTTCGCAGGCATCTTCAGCTCCTTCCTGATCGCCGCGCTCCTGGACCGCCAGGCTATCCATATCAAGACCCGCGCGAGGCTCGCCTTCTCCGCCATCGTCCTGGTCCTGACGGGCACGTGGGTCTGGGCCATCATCCTCCAGAAGCAGTACTACGGCGCACCCGCCAGCCCCGTCTTCGACTGGTTCACCAGCGGCTTCAACGCCTCCTACGCCCTCGTCTTCTTCTGGACCTTTGCCGGCCAGGCCTTCCAGCAGTTCCTGTACTGGCTTGTCGGGCAGTACACCACGGACCTGTCCTCCGTGTCGCGGCACACAGGGATCTTGCGGGGCTTTGAGGCGCTGGGCCAGACCGTCGCGTGGGCCATGCAGTCTGAGGCCGGTGTTAATCACTTTGTTAGCATTGGGGTGAATTTTGGGGTCCTTCTCATCAGTGTGTTTCCGACCTGGACCGTCTTGTCGGAGCTCGAGCAGAGCCACGAGACGAGGGTTTTGAGACAAGATGAAGCGAGTGATGAGAATATGACTAAGCCATAATTAATTAACGTAAGAGATAAGACAATACCTTTTCACTTTTACTTTTCAGACAATATGAAAACCGCTGTAGAACTCAGGTATATGGCGGATGAGGAGGAGGGCGTGAAACTTTCGTAATGAGGCACAGTCAGCCGGTTCTATTGCTTTTGACGTCCAGTTTCCCAAAACTTTCGTATGTTGAAAGCATGTCTTAGAATTCGTCTGTGGCAATGGAAAGTCTTGTCGGTTCCAGAGATCCCTGGGTTTGAATGATCTCAAGTGTGGCAATATCTGCAAAGATGTACGTTCATAAGTTCCTGCTGCGGTTTGGCCGCGTTATAAGGGTGGTGGATGGAAAGATTGTCAACGACCAGACTCCAACAATAACGAGAACTTCGTTACTTCCTTCTGACAGTCTATTGTGTTGGCTTCTCGTCGTCTTGTTGTACTAAGCTCGTAGCAGTTCTGCTCATGTCGAGTTGCAGTGTACGGAGAATTAGTGGATATGGTGGAGGAAGAAGACGTTCTTGTTTGGAGAATCATCGTGCCAACAGCCATTCTAAGATAGAGAGGTTGTCAGGAGATGGGTTTCCCGGTGGTTGTAACTGTTATTGTCGTCGAATATTTACAGACTTAGCGGTGATGTCGTCTTGCTTGGAAGACTGCCTCGTGTATGGCTCGTGATTAGTTTCGTGTTATGGCGGTGACGAGACGGTGAAAATGTGACTGAGCGAGTTCCCCAAAAAATAGCAGATGATTTCTAAGGGTATCGAGATGGATCAGGTGGCAGTGACTGTAGTGGTCAAGGCAGGTGGTGAAGGTGGGCTGTTATTTGGAGGTACTCTTCATCTTGTTTACTTGATGAACGTCTTCCACGTCTTGCTCATGTCATCATAGACGAAGCGCCTCTTCTAAAAATGCCCTCGGCTGTGTTGGGGTTCAAGGAATCAAATATGCACCCAGTACATAATGTACGTTCAAGAACAAATGGGGTGAAGAGAGGAGGGAGGGGGTGGCTGTGCGAAGAAGTACGATGGTTGCTTGCAGTCCAGGAGATGGTGAGGAATGGTCCAAAGGGGGCAGGGGCAGCGTGGGTTGGTCGAGGGGCCAGAAAGCGCCGGCCAAGATGTAGACTGTGACGGCACACGCTCGAAGGGAACACGTGCCTTGGGCCAGACAGGTTTGGCGCGAGTGGGTGGCAGGCAAGTGAGCGTGGGCACGTACCTAAGATAGCAGACATATAAGGGCGCTCTGGCCTCGAATTACCGGCCGAAAATGAAAGGTCAGGTTGACTGCGCAGATGGTCTAACGGTCAGATGCTGCAGTTAAAAACACCTCCACTCGACTCTCCTTCGGGATACAGGCTGGAGTGTTTCCGTTCAACGGGTGCCTTTTGCACTTTTTATCTGCTGGAAATATCAAGAGCTTCATCTCCTCTCTTTTTTAAAGTACTTTTCATTTCATTTAATTCACATTTCGTGGTGAAGAGCACAAACTTCCAAAAAAGAACGTTCTGGCGCGGGTTTGAACACCCTCCTTCAGCGGTGCAGGACCCCAGACCTTTCCTAAGCTACCACCACACAGGCCTCAGTCTGCATAACACTAGGCCTCTTCCATCTGCCCAGAGACCGGCTCTTGTGCTTTCCCTATACCAAGAGACCATGCCCCGTTCCCTTGAGAGTAACATCCTTCCAGGATATGGCGAGGCCGTGACGAGGTGGACGATCATATCTCTCTGACACAACCACACTGTCAAGGCAAGAGAGTTGTCGTACAGCTGAAGATCACGGACAATTTATTCCTCATGGTATAGATGCTACTACTTCTTCTTGTCTCAAGTAAACATATTGTGAGGTGGTCTGATCCACGTCGGGTCGCTGTAGGGAATATATATCCTGTGCCTTCCTTGGGAGGAACGGGAAGCCAAGAGATCAAAAGCAATACATCACATTCAAGCTGCACCTGGATACATCGAGGACGACATGTCTATCAATTTGTTGATGAGAAATTTGTATTATTGGTTATCTCATCACCCTGTCCCTCAACGATGCGAAATGCCCTTCATCAGAGGCAAGAGGCCGCACGATGATCTCGTTCCGCCGTCGAGCTTCAATATCCGATCTCTTGAAAAGTCGGACGGGTATCGTGGAGAAGTCGGGCTCAGACAGGTTCTACACAAGAATGAACGTGGGTGGTGCACCACGCCTCAAGCCGTGTTGACCCTCGTTTGTAAAGTGTTCAGTGCTTTGGTGCGCGCTGCACCCCTTCTCGTGTTGTGCCACATGTCGGAAGATGTTTGGTTTGGAATCACGACCGCATCATCCACGCAATGATGACTCAAAGGCTTGCATACTCATGATGCCTCCATATGCGCTAGGAGCCGTGGTCTCCCTTTTAAAAACCCTAGCTTCCAGCGCTTGCTCTAACCCCGGTGTTGCCTGTCGTCGCCGCCAATCCTCTCGAGGGCCTCCAACATCACGACCGAGTTTCCGCGGATCACCTGTATGGAACATATTAGCCTCCTGTCAAAAGATGGCGATCGCGTGATCAACAGAGGATGTATACGCACGACCATGCCGAGCCGGACCTTCTCGCCGCCATCCTTCTCCTCCACAGCCTCGTCCAGGACAATGTTCAGGAAGACGTCGTAGCCGCGCAGGACACCGATGACCTTGCGGCTGCCGTTCAGCTGCACGAACAGCCTCTTGTCGAGGTACTGTGGGAGAGTTGCTTGTTAGCACGCGCCGTTCGCTGAGACTTTGTAGCAGCCAAAAAGCTGAGCCTGCAACTTAGCGCAGGAGACGCCCGCCTGTTGAGTGGTGGAAGGGAGGCTACAAACGACGCAGAAGGAGCATCGAAAGGGCTTTGAAATCTTGTCAAGAGCAGCATACCTTTTTCAATTCTGGCTGAGCGGGAGCCATCTTGCCGTACTGCAGGTTGTTGAAGACGACTTTGGGTTGGCTGTTGTGTCGTTGGAAACAAGCTCCGTCATGCTGGAACGCGCCGCGGTCAAAACTACGAGTCGTCGGCTAAATATCGGCGAAACCGATAGGGCGGCTGATAAGACATGCTTGCCTGCCCACTGCTACTACGGATTGGACCGCGACTGAACTTTGGACGATGAACTTGCCTGGTTCCTCTGCAACAAGCACGTCCACAAGACAGTCACAACAATGTTTGGGGCAAAGAGGAAAGCGAGGAAGATCCAGGTGTCAGAGGAAAATGAGGACACAACCGCGGCTCCTCTTGCACCTCCCCAAGATGAGCCCATGAACGACGGTAAGTCGCCTCTTGCACCCCTTCCCACCAAGTCCAGCACGATTTGCTGATGTTCCTGCTCCGTCCCTCAAGGCAAATAAGCTGATGCGCAATTATATATATCTCTCTCTATAGGCCCTTCTACAATCACAAGTTCTTCCTCCTCCTCCGTCAAGTTCACCCGCCGCCCTATCAAATCCTCCTCCCTCCGCCGGAGCATCAACATCAACGACGACGACCAAGATGGCGGGTCTGGCGCCACGACCTCGGCCGCCGCCCGCGCAGACGAGGAAGACGACGAAAGCCGCCCCGCCGTGATACGCCCCTCCATAAGCCGTTCTGGATCAACCAAGGTGAAGAAGAAGGCCTCGTCCTCGCGCCTCTCCTTCGGCGTCACCGAGGACGCAGGCGACACGCCCGACTCCGCCCAGCCCTTCACGCCCAAGAAGAACCCCGCCGCCGGGACCCTCGCCCAGCGCGCGACGGAGAACAGTGCGGCTCGCGCGTCCGTGTCCAGCCGAATCCTGCCCACGCGGTCCTTTGGCGCGGAGCAGGAGCGGCCGTCCTACAGCAGGGAGTACCTCGAGGAGCTGCAGTCGTCCACGCCCAACACCCCACAGAACCTAGACAGGCTGCGGATCCATGACGATGACTCGGAGCCCATGTCGCTCGATGCTGCAGAGCTCGAAGGGGCCGTGTTTGTTCCCTCAGCAGATCTCCCGCTCTCTACTACCGGTACAACAGGCGGACACATCCCCTCGGCAGCCGAGGTGAGAGAAAAGAAGGAGAGGCGGGCGAGGCTTGCCAAGGAAGGCAATGCGTACAAGTCAGACGACGAGGATGATGACGACGGCTACATCTCTCTGCTCCCCAAGAAGAAGAAAGACGACACGCGGCTTATTGCCGAAGACGAAGACCTGGGCGAGGGCTACGACGAGTTCGTCGAGGACGGACGGCTCGAGCTTGGAAAGCGGAGGGAGAAGGAGGCGAGGAGGAGACACAGGCGGGGAGATGGCGGAGCTGATCAACGCGGCAGAAGGGGCCTCAGAAGACGAAGATACAGACTCGGACGCCGAGCGGAAAGCGGCGTACGAGGCCGCACAGACGCGGGCAGCTATGGACGGCCTACACCGCCTCGCCGACGAGGAGGATATTGGTGGGGTAGGGAGGCTGGTCATCCCGAAGATGAAGCCCCTGCCGGAGCTGGGGGGACAGCCTGGCGCGGATGAGGGAGCTGGTCAGGGAGATGGAGGAGCAGGTGGCCGCGAAGCGGAAGCGGATTGAGGGCATCGAGAGGGGAGAAGAAAGAGATCTTGGACAGGGAGCGGGAAGTTCAGGACGTTCTCAACCAGGCAGGGATGAAATACCAGTCCGCGATGGGCGTCAAGAGCGAGCACACGGTGGATCCGGTGACGCTGGCGGCTCAGTCGCCACTGCGGCCCGGCGCTCCCGGCGCGCACGGCGCGCAGATACGGCCCGAGGAGCGAGGTCTGGAGAGCTTTGGGACGCCCACGAGAATAGCCCAAGATGGTGGTGGTGGTGGTGATGATGATGATGCAATGGAGGAATGATACCCCAAATGATCCGATAGAAAGACGCCACACAGACTCAATTACAAACACCGCCGTCGATGGACGTGTTCTGAGAAATCTGTCATGTTTCCGTATCTAACAGGAAGATGCCAAACGAAAATGTGCTTTCCCATGCTAACGCCGCAATAGCAATACACCACCAAATATGATACATCCTCCTTTCCCTCTTTCCCCCTTCAAGTCAAGTCTACCCCATGTCCCGCCTCTTATTGTGCCTCCATTTTCTTTCAGCTTCCTCTACATGTGGATCAACCGGCAGCGTTGATCTGATTTGGTCTCATATACCCCTTTGCCCACCCCCTGTCTCCTGATCACCACGGGTTGTCTCGTCTACTTTGACCTCGACACACCGGCGCCAATAACGCCTGGCAACTTTTCCTCGCCCACGTTGAACAGCAGGGCGATCGAGCCCGTTACCAACCCGACAAGGATGATGGTTGTCCCAGCCAGCAGCCAGAAGGGAGAGCTCACGTCGATCTTCTGGCAGTAAGCTCCGCCCCAGTGGGTAGACTGGTCAGACCCCTCTGTCTTGGTGAACTCGCAGTGGCACACAAAGCACTTGCTGTCGCCCTCCTTACCATTTTCCGTGTTGGCGGCGTACTTGTCCTCGCAGAACCCGTGACCAGTGCAGTTGTTGGTGGCGGTCACACAGCTGTTGTAGGTTGAGAAGCAGCCCAGGTTCATCTTGGCTGGCACCTGTGAGGCGAACAGGGCGGAAGGCGACGACGAGTCGTCCACGTCGCTGCTGCCAGGGACGACGACCGGCTTCGCCTGGATGTCGCTGATGGGCATCTCGACGCGACGGCGCAGTTCGCTGGGGGCGTTGGTATCCCAGGAGGCATGCTTAGAGGAACGGCTGCTCTCGGGCAGGAGGATCAGGACCGTCTCGAGGGTGTCGGAGGAAACGGCACTGAGGAGGCGCTTGATGCTGTCGGTGAGCACGTCGAGGGTGCTTGGGCTCTGCCAGATAGACACACGAAGGTCAGCATCACGACCTGGGTTCACAGACGACAACATGACTACGGAAATCAGAACTCACCTTGCTAACGTCATACTTGACAACAAGAGATAGACCGTTCCAGCAGCCATCGTAAGGGTTGATGGCAGCAGCGATATCGCAGGATCCGGACACAGCTGACAGCTCGACATCGATGAGCTGTTTGTTTGCCTTGGCTGAAGGAGGATCCGCTACAGTGAATGCAGGCTTGGATCCTTGGGACTTGAGTGCTTTTCTCAGGTTCTTGGCATTGCTATCGTCGATGCCCTCGAGCATAACGACCAGCTGGGAGGGGATGACGCCCCCAGCTGACGAAGACGCGGCATCCCCAAACAGCGGCTTGGGTGGCCTTCCGTATTGCGAGATGTATGAGAGGGCGTCGTCGAGAGTGATGGACTCGGGCAGATCACCAAGGTCAGCCTGGCCGCCGAGCCTCGAGACCACGATATCTCTGGCTACCTGTCGCGGTATGTGAGGATTCGAGGAGGAGGAGGCTGATGGGGTTGATTTCGAGAGGATGTAGACCTCGGCGGGTTCGCTCGCAGCAGCAGCACTGGCAAGGCCTGCAAGTCCAGCGACTGCTAGCCTGCTAAGAAGTCTCATGTTGAAGAAAAGACAGAAAGAAACAATGGACTGTTGACGCCTGGTGGATGGGGAGGTGCCAAGGCTGTTGGGTGATGGTCTTGTTGACGGCGATGGGTGCGTGAGGCCGAGTCGTTGGAGGAGCTTTGTGTAGCTGCGCGCATGACGCCCAAGATAGTAGCAACTTACCTTAGCCAACAGCAGGATCCCTGAGATGGCCCGTGTTGAGGAGGAGTCTAGGCTAGAGAGTCCCTTGATCAGCCTTAATCAGCGATAAGGCTCTGCTGTGTGACCGCTGACAAGGATTCGCCCCCGCCCACGTCTCTACTGAAGGGCATTTTGCCTTTGTCGCTTTAACCCTGGACGCTGCTTGCTGCATGGTCGACTGTTCCGACGTCGAGTCTACTAAGTGGTTCAATACACTGCATAGCGCTGCTTTTTCGCCTCTGCCCGACGACGACAACAACTTCTTCTTCTTCTTCTTCTTTTCTTCGATTCGTTCCGCCTATTCTTCTTCTTTCAGTCCATCGTTTATTTGAGTCGGATTCAGACAGAGTCTGGAATCCCCACGGCTGACCGTCTGTCCCTCCAGCCTTTCGAGATTCTCATCCACCGCGCGACAGTCAGCCACACACACACACAAGCCCCACCGAGCAGAGGCCGGCGCTCGATTCGGAGGGACAAGCGAGGTCCGTAGACGCCGATTCAACAGGGCCCCCCTCCTCTAAGGGCCTGGAGCGTTCTGTGCCCGTGGTCGCCTACACCTGGCGCGTCTCCTACTCCCCAAACGTCACTTCTTCCCCCAACCAGAGACCTCGCGGCGGAGTTTCTGGGACCATGTTTCGTCAAGTACTCAACCGGAGTCCAGGTCGGGCATGGGCGGCACCCAGGATCGCGGCCGCAGTCTCCTCTGGAGAACAGGTCACCCTACACCAGGTCAAGATACAATCCGGGAGAGGCTTGATGAGGTCCGTCTACGCCTCCCTTCCCCTCCGCTCCCGCTCCCCCTTCTGCCCCTCCTTCCTGCCCTGCCCCGCCCTTGCTGATGACCATCTGCTTTTTAGAAAAGCTGCGACCTACGGCATGGTCGCCGGCGTCTGTCTCTACGTCTGGGATGAGATAGCCTTTCTGCCTCTCAAGAACCTCGACCCTCGTCCGTTACCCAAAGGCCTCGAAGAGGAAGTCGAGCCCCTGTTCATTCCCTTCCCCTTCACCGAGAAGCAGGTCCAGCCCGCCCCCTACGCCGGCGCCGGGGAGGAATGGCAGGGCTTCATCAAGTTCAACAAGGACGACAAGCTGCGGGAGAGGGTCAAGGATGACCTGACCATCATGGTCAAGAAAGCGGCCGAGAAGAACAGCTTTCTGAAGAGGTGGGCAAAGACAGGAGAGGGATTCAAGCTGGGGCCTACGTGGTTAATAATGTCGTTCCCGGAGAAGCCACCGCCCGAGTTCATTCGATGGGGGTACGTTACTCCAGAACCCTTGTTGCGGGGTAAGCCTCGTGTTGAGACACAAGAAAGAAGACTAACTCAGTGCCTGCAGCATGGAATGGAACGATGAAGGCTTCGTCGTCAAGACACAGAAGGTCGACTCCAGAACGAAGGCGCTTCTCGATCGAGTCCTCAAGCCCTATCCTGTCGCCAGCGCCTCCTATGCCTTCGCCAAGGCCATGGTAAAACAGAACGTGTCAAAGGTTGCCAAGTATTTCGGATATTCATCAGGCGGCAAGGACATCAACACGTCAGGGCCCCATCCGGACATTGCAAAGACCCTCAACAAACTGGGCGCGCGGCAGACGGCAGACGGCAGCACGGCAGCCAGCTCGTCATCAGCGGCTGCTCCCTCCACCGCTTCAGCCTCCGCATCCGAGTCTGAAGCATCGACGCCCTCGAACCCCGCAGCGGTCGGCAAGCCCGAGTCGCCCAAGGACGCCGGCAGGTCTCTGACGAAAGAGAACATACCGTACTACTCAGAGCTGGTCGGCAAGGGGTCAGGCCCTTGGATGGCCTTCATCGCAACTTATAAGCAGGCGTGGAAGCCACTTCGATACTATCCACCGCGCGGGTCGGTTGCAGTACATGGGATGGTTGCCTTAGACTCGCCCAAGGGACGAGTGTTCATCGACGTGTTTGCATGGTACCACCCAAAGACGGACTCGTTTCACCAGGATTCAATCACAATGAACCTAAGGTCGATAAGTCCTTACAAACAGAGGCCCAGGCGGTAGGAATCTCTGTGACTCGACGCCGCCTAGATTTTCACATTTCATCGGGTTTCATCTGGAGCGTGGTTGGTCATCACGTTTAGAATTTGGGGGGAAGAGAGGATTTGGACAAGCAGGATACCTTGAGGGGCGGCGGGCGTCAATGGAACGGTACGGCGTGGATAGGAAGGAACTCTTCACCATCGGTTTATTCCCAGCTGGTTTGACTTGGGAGCGTGAACGCTCTTTTTCCTTTTCTCTTATGACTTTCGGATACCACATAAGGGGGCGCATGATCTTAGACCACAGAATAGTGAACAGATCACAACATTCACCCTGAAGCTAGGGAAAGAGCTTTGCGGCATACGATTTTAGCTTTTGTATCGGTGAACCTTCTTCACGTGAACTCATCGAGCTGTGTCGAGGTGAAACTCTAGCTGCCTTGCGAAGACTTGAATACCTGTGTGAGCTTTCCCTATTGGAAAAATGGCTGATATTGGCATGTTACAGCAAGGAAAGAAGGGAGAAATCAGCCAGCATAATTATCTCAACGGGTGACTGAAGCTGGTTACCAAGCGCACTGATAATACTGACAATACCACATCCACTGGTCCTCACACAACCCATGCTCTGTTCCCATCTTGATGTTGCCGCGCCTATAATGACACGATGACCAGCAAGCCTGGTCTTAAAACTGAAAAAGGAAAAAAAAAAAAAAAAAAAAAAAAAAAAAGGGTCCTAGGGCCTCAGATAGCCACCCAGTCCTGTTGTGTATCAATTCGTGATAATTACCGCTCAACCCTTCGGCTGCTCAACCACCGAATACCAGACGAGTGTTGCCTGTCCCGCTCAGGCGTACCAGATGGGCTTCATTCTTGACAGCCCCGGCTGTGTCGACGTTAGTCGCAGAGCAGCTCGTTCATCGTGATTTCAACTTATGAATTGCGGAGGCAGCGAGGCGGAGGGCATGTAGGTTTGCCCTTCTCCCCCAGCCCGCGATATCGACGCGAAGCTGCTCACCGGGCTCGCTGGTGTGAATACGGGTGGAGGAACGGCAAGCTAGTCTGCTATTGTCATCAATCTATATTGATGTTGTAAATACTTAGTCGGGCTCCACTCTGATTGTGTGAAGTGATAATGGTGATGGTTTTCTCCACTTTATTCGAGCTGAATAGACGACCGCCGAAAACGATGGAGAGGATGACCAGGTGTTGGCCATAAAAATTAAAAAAAGGGAAATGCCGAATCATAGGCTGAAGGGTCAGGAATATTATAATATTACATAGTTGTAGGCAGATAGTTGCTAGGTCTCCAGACCTCGGGAGGGGGCGATCGTGCCCATTGTCCAATTGACTCTTTTCTTTTTGTTTGACTGATGCAGGAGTGCATCGAGTATCTACTTATGAAGTCACTCAATAGTGAGTCTGTGATTACATTCTGAGGAAATCACGTAGGAGAATATACTGTACAAGCACCAGAGTGTGATTGTCCCTTGGTGAAACTCTATATTAGTCTTTTATCAAGAATAAGTGAAGCAGGGAGGCTCTGATTGGCCGCTGTACATTGCAGAGCAGACTTACGGCAGCTGGGCTGGACTTTCCAGCCAGTTCCCTAAGGGACGTTAGGACCAAGCTTTTTCCTCACCGTAAAATACTTAATCTCAGTCTGCATACTTGCCATTTGGCTCGACTGTAGTTAATGGATTCGAGTGGAGCCTCGGAGGGGAAGAATGTACTGAGTAGAGTAGTGTTAATCTCCGATAGCAACATATTAATTATCTAAGATAATCTACTCATTAGACTTGGCTGTCGATAATGATTCTGTGACAATCTGCTCTCTGCTGGAGGGGTTTGCTAAAGATATAATCGTTTCAGTATCCAAAAAGGAGTGCCCAAGTGCTAAAGTAATTACTTGCGGCTCAACGAGAGCCACGCGCGCTGCAACACAAGGTAGCCAGGTCAAGGCTGCCAGGCTCGGCCACACAATGTCCGGCTTGTCTCCAGTGAATATTATATAACCAAATTGAAGAATTATAAAACTATGTAATTGGAGGGTAGACGGGCTCCACAGAAAGACAAGGGAATATCTGTCTGGACAGGAAACATGAAAGCCGGGGAATAACAATAATAATTACATGCTAAGTATGTATTAATGTGTGCACACTGCGATGTTTGTTGCCCTCCCGCTCATCGACAACAAAACATGTTACGTCCGTATATGTAAGTATTTTCAAAAGGCAACACACAGACTTTAACTAAGTAGTCTTATACCATCCATTTCGGCGTCTAGAACAAAGACCCGCCCAGTTTCTGCGTGGCCCGATGTGAGTAAGTTCTCAGTCCCAATCTGGACCAGGGATCTATCGTCGGGTCTGCCGCACATCAGCAACCTTGGCAGGCCCCAGAGCAATGACGGTGAGGGCTTCCCACTCATTCCCAAGGTGGGTGACATGACCGACCTTGGGGGTCAGTGGAGCCGGGGGCGCGGAGTGGATCTGCGAAAAACGCGGGGCTCCACGGCCGCTTACCTAGTACAAGGCACGCCCAAGTTTTCTGTTTCTGCCTCTCCTCCCCGCATACTAGAGCACGAACCTAATAATTGATTCAACCAGACGGCGTTCATGCACAAGAGTGAGGATATATCCTTGGAGATAGCCGACAGCCGACGATGGATTGCAAGGTTACTCGATGCCGACTTTTTCCACAAGGCCGCGTACGATGTATTTTATCACTCATTTATTTCCACCCCTTGCAGCGTGGGAATTCCCTACAGTACCCATAGTTAAATGTTAATTTGTTTGTCAGTCGAGGGGGCAGATGTCTTTTGCTCTTGTGACCTCGAGGGCAGATCCACGCCATCAACGCCGTCCTCGTCCCCGCAATTAAAAAAAAAAAAAAAAAAAAAAAAAAGCCGCCCACCCCATATCATCGGCACACCGACGTGAGACCCTGGTCTGATTCAAACCCGCCATCTCGGGATCCTCACCATACGCCATATATCTGCCCTGCACGTGCCGAGGGTGACTACGGAACGAAGAAAAAAGGATGGCTGCGCTAACTTACTAAGTATGACCATTTTTCCCGAGGTTTTCCCTGGATCGGTGTGGGCAGACAAGACAGCAAAAGAGCCTTGGAGTATGTTGTAGCCCTTGTATGTTCCCCCACTTTGTCACGGGCCCTGCCTTCTAGTTCTACATAGTATTTCTCCGCCCCTTGACCCTGAAAGAAGGGGAGAGGGGGGAGTGAGTGAGAAAGAGGGGCTCTGGGTTGGGGCCTTGTTATTTTCCCCCAGGTTCTGCTTCTTTGGGCTTTAGTGAGGGCATCCATACTACTAGTAATTTTGTAAATGGGTCCACACTATAGAATACCACCGAGGCGTCGCCGAGAGGCTTCCTCCTGATCTGAATGAACCTGATCATATCATGAAAGAGCTCGGAAGAGCCAAGGTGGGACTGAGCTGCCCTGGAGGCAAGGCTGGGAACCCTCCTCCGTGATCTGTCTGACTGCAGACATCGTGGTATATCCGCCAAGACCGGCCTCGGTTGTGCCTGATGGATTCTTGTTGCCTTTTGTCATAGTCAGGTGTTGCCCTGAAGTCTGTAGGCCACAGCTTCTAGGGATACATGCATATAAGAGCACATGCTCCCTCTGGGTATAAAAAGGGACAGGGAGGTTTCTGACAGACTTAATCTCCCACTCCAAGTCTCCTCTGTCGATCAGGTCCTTCTGGAGGGTTTTAACTTTGTTGTAAGCCCACTTTGCCCCCTCCTTCGTTACATTGTAATTCATGTTTGAACCCACCGTTTTCGACATGTCAACTGCCGACTCCACCAACCAATAATAATATGTCATTGTTGCATATGCATACAAAATACCCCTCATGGGAATATTGAACCTCCTCACATCTGCCGTTTTTCCCCT
The DNA here is from genome assembly GCA_021117315.1 of Immersiporthe knoxdaviesiana. Lineage (NCBI taxonomy): Eukaryota > Fungi > Ascomycota > Sordariomycetes > Diaporthales > Cryphonectriaceae > Immersiporthe > Immersiporthe knoxdaviesiana. Next base: position 722,049 of record CP088207.1, read on the forward strand.
GTTGAAGTCATTCTTACATAGGACCGCTTTTAAGATCCCAGATAACTAATAATTGGTGCTGCTGAGGGATTAGGTTTCCTCCCAGTCACGATGAGACGGTCTGCTCTTGCGTGTCTCGCCACGACGGCGGCCCTCAGCCAACATGCTGGGGCTGAGTACATCATCACTGATGCCATGTACTTCTATGGCCAGTCTGACCCGGTGTATCCTACGCGTGAGTTCTTGACCCGGGGTTTTTATGACCCTCTTCTTGCGTGAAAAGTATTATTCCAAGCTTGAGATGACGTTCTAACTCTGTTGTCAAAACAGCTCAGCAAGATGCAAATGGAGCCTGGGCAGACGCCATCACCAAGGCCAAGGCAATTGTTGACCAGATGACCATGGACGAGAAGGTATGTTTACCCCCATCTGACGACCCGGAATCTCAATAATCACGCTGACCTTGTCTTGCACAAAACAGGTCAACCTCACCGCCGGCCTGACTGTCACGAATGGCTGCGCAGGAATCGTCGCAGGTGTGCCTCGCCTAGGGTTCCCAGGCATGTGTCTGGCAAACGCAGGCAACGGCGTAGGCAGTACCGACTACGTCAGTGCTTGGGCGTCTGGCATATCCGCTGCGGCCAGCTGGAACAAGGAGTTGACCTACAACCGGGGCTGGTTCATCGGCGGCGAGGCCAGGACAAAGGGCGTCAACGTGCTGCTGGGCCCAGTCATTGGTCCAGCCGGTCGTGTCGTCCAGGGAGGCAGAAACTGGGAGGGTAAGACTTGTTCATCTCAATCTCTGGAGGAAGAGGTTCCTGTACTGACTCTTTGTTGATTTGTCTACAATCTAGGCTTCTCGCCCGACCCATACCTGTCTGGGCAGCTGGTCTACGAGTCTGTCGTTGGTATCCAGGATGCAGGCGTCATGGCCAGCACCAAGCATTACCTGGGCTATGAGCAGGAGACGCATCGGTTGGCGAGCAGCGGCACGCCGTGGGCCGAGCCCGTCTCTTCCAACATCGACGACAAGACGGTCCATGAGTTGTATCTCTGGTATGTAAATCAACCCAGTTCATCCTTGTCTCTCTCTCTCTCTGATAAAAGGAAATAACTACTAACAACAACAAACTCCTGAAAGGCCCTTTGCAGACGCAGTCCGCGCCGGAACAGGCAACATCATGTGCAGCTACAACGGGGTGAACAACTCGGCAGCCTGCCAGAACAGCAAGACCCTCAACGGGCTGCTCAAGGGCGAGCTCGGCTTCCCGGGCTGGGTGGTCTCTGACTGGGGTGCCCAGAACGCCGGCGTCGCCTCTGCCCTGGCCGGTCTTGACGTCGCCATGCCGGACTCCGACGTCTGGGGCGCCAACCTGACCCTGGCCATCAGCAACGGTACGGTCAACGAGACCCAACTGGACAATATGGTGACCAGGTACGTACCCAAATCCAACCATGTCAGAAGGAAGTCGCACGCACACACAAACACACACACACACACATATATATATGTATATGCTAACCTGCTCTTGTTCTCTGACGACAAACAGAATCTTGTCTTCGTGGTACCAGCTCGGCCAAGACTCTGAGGACTTCCCGGAACCAGGTTATGGACTTCCCTACACCATCGCTGTCCCTCATACTGTGGTTGACGCTCGCAATGCCAGCGGCAAGCCAACTCTGTTTGCTGGCGCCGTGGAGGGCCATGTGCTGGTCAAGAACACCAACAACGCGCTTCCTCTCAAGTCTGCCGACATGAGGCTCATCTCCCTGTTCGGATACTCGGCCAAGGCACCCGACGTGAACAACTATGTAAGTAACCCTTGCCCGTCCTTCACCCTTGCTCTGGTGCTTTTTTTTTTTTTTTTTTTTTTTTTTTTGGCTGATATAAAACAGGAGGGTGTCCCCACTGGTTTTACCTTCTCAGCCTGGCCCTGCGGCATCGAGTCTGCCAACTACACCGAGTTCGACGCGAAATTCTTCGGCGACCTGAACGTGACGGCATCCCCCACGGCGCCCAACGGCACGCTCATCAGCGGAGGAGGATCCGGCACCGTGTCCCAGAGCCTCATCAGCGCCCCCTACGATGCCATGGTCGCCCAGGCCTACCAGGACGGCACCGACCTCTACTGGAACTTTGAGAGCGGCAGCCCCATCGTCCACCCCAACAGCGACGCCTGCATCGTCTTCGGCAACGTCTGGGCCACGGAGGGCTACGACCGCCCCTCGGTGCGCGACGACTTCACCGACGGCCTGATCAGCAACGTCGCCGACCAGTGCAGCAACACCATCGTGGTGTTCCACAACGCAGGCGCCCGCGTCGTCATCGACCACCCCAACGTCACGGCCATCATCTTTGCCCACCTGCCCGGCCAGGACAGCGGCAAGGCCCTCGTCGACATCCTGTACGGCAAGGAGAACCCCTCGGGCCGCCTGCCCTACACCGTCGCCGCCAACGAGAGCGACTACGGCGCCATGCTCGCCCCGGACGAGACCTTGACCGGCATGTTCCAGCACTACCCCCAGTCCAACTTCACCGAGGGCGTCTACGTCGACTACCGCCACTTTGACCTCTACAACATCACCCCCAAGTACGAGTTCGGCTTCGGCCTCAGCTACACCACCTTCGGCTACGCCAACGTCGACGTCACCACCATCAGCAACGCCTCCACCGCGGCCTACCCCACGGGCGCCATCCAGCTCGGCGGCCAGGTCGACCTCTGGGACGAGCTCGTCCGCGTCACGGCCGAAGTGACCAACTCGGGCGATGTGGACGGCATGGAGGTCGCCCAGCTGTACCTGGGCATCCCGGGCGAGGGCGTGCCGGTGCGACAGCTGCGCGGGTTTGAGAAGCCCCTCATCGCGGCGGGCGAGACCGTCACCGTCGAGTTCTCCCTGACCCGTAGGGACCTGAGCATCTGGGATGTTGTGGCCCAGAAGTGGCTGCTGCAGGACGGCGAGTACCAGGTGTACGTGGGCAGGAGCAGTAGGGATCTCCCGCTGCAGACGTCCTTCTCTATATCGTGAGAGGAGTAGTCCTTGTTGGTGGGATAATGTTTATGTAGAAAGGAAATTAATGATTATTATCTTGAGTCCTTGTTAATGTTTGCGTTTTTTTGACTATAATAAGGCAATGAATGACACGATCAAAGTCTCGGCTTGTGTGCAGCCAGCTACCACCACCACCACCACCACTGGCTCAGAAGTATCTTTGGATGAAAAGCCGCATTGGCATCTATTCGGTCAATATGGCATTCTCTATGCATATATGGGAACATACATTCTCTTTACGAGCTATCTCAGAGCCCGACGCTCTCCAGCACAAATCCAAACTTCATCTCTTCCACCTTGACCAGCAGGTCCTCCCTGACGCCAGGGCCACAAGCCGCAGTGCCCACGCCTGCCACCTTGTAATCCAGCCTCAGCAGCGTGGCGTCCTCCTCGACCAGGTCAGGCGGGTGTCTGGCCGCATGGATCGTCTCGGTGGAGTGGTTGCTCGCGACCCAGCTGAACAAGTTGCTGTTGTCGTTGGTCGAGGTGGCCTTGACGCCCGCCCCATGCGCGTCGGCGAGCTGCACCCAACGCGTCTCCATGCGGTTGGCGTTCTCCTGCGGCACTTCGTAGGGTACCTGCAGGTCCCTGACTGTAGGGGCTGTCCAGATACCCATGCGCTGGGCCGACTTCTTGTCTGGATAGCTCTCCCCCGGGCCGAGGCCGTACCAGGAGACATTGTCCAGGTGCTTGCTCAGGCGGAGATTGAAGCCTGCGCGAGGGACATGCTCGGGCATGGCACCGCTGGGCTTGAGACTCTTGACATCAATCTTCAGCGCTCCCGTGTTGGTCACGACGTACTCGATCTCGGCGTCAAAGCCCCAGGCTAGGACCGCCGGTGTGATGAAGGTGCGTGCTTTGAGGACGGCCCTGCTGGGATCCGAGGTGTCGACCTCAAGGGACCGAAGCTGAGACTCCAATATGTCGACACCGAAGCGTTGCCAGTACGGCAGTGAACCAGGCACGTCGTTGTCTGTAGCAGGCCGCCAGAACGAGGGGATGATGGCAACGCGGGCGGAGGGGTCGGCTTCGAGGATTGACACACCATTTACCGCCCAGGAGGTGGGAGCACCCCTTGCGCGGTCAAACTCGAACGTGTAGTGCGGCCCAGAGATTGTGACCTTGGGCCCAACAGTGGTCACCTCGACAGGAGAGGACAGCCTGTCGAGCGATAACGGGGATGGGGTCGGTGCGGCTTCAGAGAGCTGCCACTGCGTCCACGCGACCTCGTGTCCCGCGCTGAGCCCAGGGGTCTCGTCGCGGTTGGTCAAGGACACTGTCACAAATACGTCCTGATCGCTCTTGAATTTTGAGAGGGCGCTCTTTAGATCAATCTCGCCCTTCTTGCCCGCTTTGATGTCTGGGATGTCAAGGGTGCCTGAGGCAAGCAGCCTAGTCCTGCAAAAGAAATCTCGGTTAGCATATGATGGAATCAACTGAAAGGCCTGGGATTGATGATGCACTTACTCCTCGCCCAGCTCCTCCACCTTGTACGAGGCGGCCAGGTGGGACAGGTCGGCAAAGTCGTAGTAGTTCTCGAGGCTGAGCTTGTCGCCCTGTGCCGAGAAGCCCACCGGCTGTATGACCTTCTTGAACTCGGTCAAGCCTGGCGTGGGCTCATGGGTGCTGAAGCACAAGCCGTCCATGACGAACGTGCCGTCGTTGGGGAAATCACCAAAATCACCACCATAGCCATAATAGCCACCCCTGCCGGTCCCGTCACCCTCTTCCTTCCAGAGGCCGTGGTTGGCCCACTCCCAAATAAACCCGCCCTGCAGGCGCGGATGGGCCCTGAAGAGCTCCTCATAGTCCTCCAGCCACCCTGGTCCGTTGCCCATGGCATGCCCGTATTCACAAAGCACCACTGGCTTCTCATACTTGCCGTCCTTGACGCCCTCGGTCTGTGACAGCTTCAGCAGCCGCTCCATTGAGGGGTACATGTAGCTGTACATGTCCGCAGTCTCGGCGTGCACATCGCCTTCGTAGTGGATGAGTCTCCCGGGGTCGACCTTCTTTCCGTACTCGTACATGGCCTTGTGGTTCTGGCCGTAGAACGCCTCGTTGCCCAGACTCCATATAATGACCGAAGCGTGGTTCTTGTCGCGCTGGATCATGTCTCTCATGCGGTCGACATACGCCTCCTTCCAGGTCGGGTTGTCAGTGACGAACTTGGCAGCCTGGGGGAACGTGAACTTCTTGCGCTCCTCGTAGTCCATGTGCTCTGGGATGTCCTGGGGTCTTGCGACTGCGTCGTAGAAGCCGTGGCACTCGAGATCTGCCTCGTCCATGACCCAGAGACCCAGCTCGTCGGCCATGTCGAGTATCTTGGGGTGCGAGGGGTAGTGAGAGCAGCGCAGGGCGTTCACGTTGTGCGTCTTCATCAGGAGGAGATCCTTCTTGATGAAGTCGAGAGGCACCGCACGGCCGAAGTGAGGGTGGTGCTCGTGCCTGTTGACGCCACGCAGGCGAATGCGGGCACCGTTGACGGTCATGAGACCGTTGATCAGCTCAACCTTGCGGGAAGCCTATCCTCTGCGTGACGGTGTAGGGCTCAGAGGAGGATGTCTTGAGGGTCAATTTCACAGAGTAAAGGTAAGGAGACTCAGCAGTCCACTTCTCCGGCTTGGTCACGGGCAGCGATATGTCCAGCTTGGAAGAACCAGACTTGACTTCGGCCGTCTGGGTCCCAATGACAGACCCGCCATTCTTGTCCAGCTCCGAGAGTGTGAGCTCAAGTGTTCCTCCTGCCTCGCGGCTCAAGACATCGATAGTAGCCTGAAGAGTGGCATTCTCGTACTTGTTGTCGAGATTAGTTCGGATGAACCAGTCCTCGATCCGCGCATCTGTAGGGAACGCGAGGAGGTAGACGTCTCTAAAGATGCCTAGATAGGGGGTCTGTCAGATACGCGGTCTTGACAGAATTCCGAGCAGGCAGGCGACAGAAAAGAATTACCTGAGAGCCACCACTGGTCCTGGTCCTCGATGTAACTGCCATCCGACCACTGGTAGACACGAACCAGCAGCTCGTTGGGGCCATCCCTCTCCACATATTCGGAGACGTCGAACTCGTGAGGGTTCCTCGCCCCCTGGGCGTAGCCTACCAGCACCCCGTTCACCCACACGTGGTATGCGCTGTCCACACCATCAAAGCGCAGTCTCAGCTGTGTCGAGTGATCCCACGTGCTCGGGACGAAGAAGGTCCTCTTATATGTGCCAGTCGGGTTCTCGGTCGGAACGTGTGGAGGGCAGACAGGAATTGGATACTGCACGTTCGTGTACCAGGGCTTTCCGTGGCCCTGCAGCTGCCAGTGGCCGGGTACCTTGCTCTTGGTCCAGGCTGTGTCTCTGACTGCCTCCGGCTCTGGCGCCTCGAGAGGTGTGGAGGCGAAGTGGAAGTCCCAGCTGCCATTGAGCAAGAGTGAGGTCTCCGGGATGAAGTAAGACCGGGCAGCAAGACAGTTCCGCCTGAAGACGGCCTCGTTGCAGTAGTCTGGCTTCTGCTTGTCCTCCTGAAGAGGAATGCTGGTGGGAGCCATCTTGAGGTACTGGCCCATCTGAATTGGATCAGAGAGACAAGAGACAGACACTGGAGGGAAGAAGAAGAGGAGGAGGAGGAGGAGGAGGAGGAGGGAGGAGAAGAGGAGAAATCTTGATAAGAGGGGGGAGCCTGTTGCATTTAGGTCAGGGTGGTCGTCGCCCCGCGCAGTGATCTGCCTTGCACGGTTGCACCCTTGGAATGCTGCAATGCCGGTTCCTTGCTGAATTGTTACTCTGCGGCCCACAATAAATGACACCCGTCTGGCGGATGCGTCTTCATCTCACATGGAAATAGGCGAGTCGTAACGTACATAGTGTGCAGATGCAGGCGTTTGTGAGATTGCGGAATCTAGGCGTCGTCCTGGATTCGACGAGAAATATTCCTGAGTAGTTGCTGGAGGTGCTCTGCAACGAGGAAGGTGCTGTACACACAACACACTGTTGCAACTTGCTGTTTGTAGGGCAGGTGGGGAGGAGAGGGAGGGGTACACCTACCCCGCATTGCCCTCCATCAAAGTACATAGAATGTGCTCCATATTGGAATCACCCCACCGGACCCGAGGCAAGTACCTAAGTATTTTTGCTATTGCCAAACCGAGGACAAGCTGAAACTTTTCATGTAGAGCAGGAAATTTCCCAAGTCGAAATGCTCCTTGGTGGTTCATTGTTCAATTGTCTTGTCAAAGTAGCGGAATAGCCACAAGGTTATGCTAGGACTTCCTGTTCAAGTCTGAATCTCTCGCATACGAGGACCACCCACCAACTAAAAATCCAAACCTCGGGACGTTTAATCGACAGCCTGAGCACTTCTACCTAGGATTAGTATACTGTACGTCCGTACTAGCTATACACGAGCTATACACGAGTTATACACGTGCTATACGGACCTCGCTCGTTGTACTTTTCTATAGACGGGGAAGACGGAGCCGGGAATTGGGGTACAAGTGGGTTCTCAGGCGACCCGGCCCTGGACAATCACCCCAGACGGCGATGTGATCCCTGCTCGCTACCCTGTAAGTCCCTGTAAGTCAGCCAATTCCCAGCCATAGTGGCCTGGGGTAAAAGCGGGGGCCATCACAAGCCCAGCAGGACCTAGAGAGGAGAGGGGCCGACCCGCCCTGAGCCAAATACATCGAAACTATATGCGCACCTCACAAAATACAGCATTCCTACCTCACTCACGAACTGCTGTACTGTGATTTGGCCTACATAGCATAGTGGTTCCTGGACCGGAGAATTCAGAGCCGAGTAGAGCGAGCAAATCCAAGCCAATTTGCGCCACAAACAGCCCGCCGTATTGTTCTGCCCTGTAGACCAGTTTCAGCCCATGCCACCCTTTTGACTCTCTCTCTTTTTGCCTGCAGGGTGAAGAAATACAAGACGAACCAATAATCTCAATGCGGGGAAGAGTTTGTGCCATGTCCTAAAGTGGAAGAGTTCCAGAGGCCTGGCGCGCACCCCGGCGCATTATGTAATTCTTCCAACGGCCGTGAGTACCAAAGCAGACCGCCCCAAAGGCCTGGGGGAGAGAGGGTCGCGTGAGAGGCGACGCGGGTGATAATCCTTGACCAGCTAGACCTGGCTGGGCTCGCCTCAACGTTACTCTGCATGTGTCTCTTGCAGCAGGTTGCTGCTGCGCTGCTGCGGTGCTGTGCCTCGCCTGAACTCTGCATATATGAAGGGTCCTCTGTACCACCTCTCCTTTCTTTCTTGTTGTTTCCCCCTCTCTCTACATGCCAGGAGGAGAGACCACTCTTCAGACCTCTGCGAGATCCTCTATCAATATCAAGATACGAGGTAGGCTAGGATCAAGCCTTCCCCACAGATACGATGGCTGCCGCAGACGAGAAGTCGCCCGGTATCGACCATCAGGATGACCTGCATACCGTCGACACCGCCGTCCACATCGCTCACGAGGCTACCGAGAAGAAGATCTCACCATGGACCTGGTCTATGATCCGGCTCTATCTTGTTCTGTCTGTTGCGTATCTCTGCGGGTAAGGTTCCTCTATCCTAGTCCCTCCATGTCGAACATGCTTCAACCCCATGATGCATTCATTCCAGCTAACAAACTCCCCCTCCTTTCCCAGAGCTCTGAACGGCTATGATGGCTCTCTTATGGGCTCTCTAAATGGCATGACTTCCTACCAGCGCTATTTCAACATGACCACCGAGGGCTCCAGCATCGGCATCGTCTTCATGATGTACAACATCGGCTCCGTCGCTGCCGTCTTCCTCACCGGCCCTACAAACGACTACCTCGGCCGGCGCTGGGGAATGTTTATTGGATCTTTCCTCGTCATCATCGGAACATGTATCCAGGCGCCCACTAAGACTAGTGCGCAGTTCCTCGGTGGTCGTTTTGTCCTGGGTTTCGGCGTGAGCTTCTGCTGCGTCTCGGCACCAACATATGTCAGCGAGATGGCCCATCCAGCCTACCGTGGCACATTAACCGGATTTTATAATACTACGTGGTACGTCGGGTCAATATTGGCCTCATGGGTGTCTTACGGGTGTGCCTATATCAACAACGACAACCTGGCGTGGCGGATTCCCATCTGGTGCCAGATGATCACCTCGGGCATCGTGTGCCTGTTCGTCTTCTTCCTGCCCGAGTCGCCGCGCTGGCTCATGGCCCAGGACAGGCACGAGCAGGCGGCCCAGATCCTGGCCAAGTACCATGGGGAGGGCGACCTGGAGAACCCTTACGTGCAGCTGCAGATGAAGGAGATGGTCCAGCAGATTTCCAACGAGGCGTCGGACAAGCGCTGGTGGGACTACCGCGAGCTCTGGAACACCCACTCGGCCCGGCGCCGCCTGATCTGCGTCATCGGCATGGCCTGCTTCGGCCAACTGAGCGGCAACTCGCTGTCATCCTACTACATGGCGACGATGCTGAACAACGCCGGCATCACGGCCGAGCATACCGTCCTGGCCATCAACGGCATCAACCCTGCCCTTTGTCTGCTGGCGGCTGTGGCGGGCGCCCGCATGACAGACGTTATCGGCCGCCGGCCCCTCCTGCTGTACAGCATCCTCTTCTCGTCGGTGTGCTTCGCCATCATCACGGGGACATCCAAGCTGTCCCTGGACGACCCGAACAACCACGCCGCGGGCAACGCCACCGTCGCCTTCATCTTCATCTTCGGCATCGTCTTCTCCTTCGGCTGGACCCCGTTGCAAAGCATGTACATCGCCGAGACCCTCCCCACGGCCACCCGCGCAAAGGGCACCGCCCTGGGCAACTTTGCCTCCTCCGTGTCCAGCGTCATCCTGGCATACTCGTCTGGCCCGGCCTTTGAGCACATCTCTTACTATTTCTACATTGTGTTTATCTTTTGGGACATCTTTGAAGCCGTGTTCATGTATTTCTACTTCCCAGAGACTAAGGACCGCACGCTCGAGGAGCTCGAGGAGGTCTTTTCTGCGCCGAACCCGGTTAAGAAGTCGCTCGAGAAGAGGAGCGCGCAGACGGTCCTGAACACGATGAACGTGCAGGTCGACGAGAAGGAGGTGGTTTGATCGATCCAGGTCTGATCCTGCAGACACAGGTTTGCCGTTCTCTGAAATCGAAGGTGGTTTTCTAATAGCTCTCCCCTCACCTCGAGTTGATAATTATGTATCGGAATCGCAGTCGATGTCGTATTCTATTCGTTTGTTCGCTCGTTCTATCTAATGCCGAGTGGACGAAAGGGCGAAGTTCTATCGGTCCGAATCTCCCTTGGAGAACAAGGCGCGCTGAGCTAGGCTGAGGACTATTATTTCCACCTGAGTGTTCACATATGTAGACCGTTACCTATCAAACGACTCGAAGTCCATTGATAGTAACAGCTGGGCCGTATGTATAGTCCCTCCCTCGCCTCTATATATAAGCAGAGACTGTGAACAGGGAAAAGGGGGTGGCCCCGGGTAGATGTTATCAAACCGCCGAAGCGGGTATTTATAATTTCGTTCTGTCTGTCTCTATCTCCCACTTTACCTTCTAGTTCTCCTATAAGACCGCTTGTCTAGCCTTGCTTTCCCCTGCTATCTGCCCTGCTATTAGTGCCTGTCTCGCTCGCCCTTCTTTTCTATACAGTATTGCAGCCTCTGTGCTTGGGTCCCAGACTAGGGCAGCGGTAACAGCTATCCAGGAAGGGCGCAAGTTGGCCTTCTGGAGGGCAAGCTGAATTGAAGTAATCAGGTCGCCACCGCCGCGAACTTCCTGCTGGAGAGGTGGCTTCACGTTCCATCCTGAATTCCAGCTGGTGCGTGAGCTCCATGGTGAGTAGTTGAGAGCAGGGTCCTGGTTGCTGATAGTAAACTCATGAAAATGTCCTCTACAAGTACAACCAGGAATGAAACTCGATTGTCCTCATCCACACTTGAATCATCAGGATCGTAATAGTGTCGGCAGTCGAATGGCACTGCGTTACAACCCAATTCGGAATCGACACGGAGGATGGGGAACAGAGCGACCATCTGCAAGGCTTCGTCTGGATGTTCGGCTAGCCATCGTTCCTCGGAGCCTGCTTCTAGAAACTTTTTACGAGAAACTCTTCTCAGCAATTGTCGTTGGTGATCTTTGATCGTGGACAAAATTGATATGTCTCTAAGATGAGCAAAGAAAAACAGTTATGGACCCCAGAATATCTGTTCCCACTCAGTGAAACCAGAGCTTACTCCGAAAATATGTCTTCCCGCCCATTGAACCAGAGTTGGCTCCCAAGCTAGGATTGCGTTCAGCCCCTGAGGGAATATTTTTACAAACTCTTGGGACTTCGCTGATTCTCTTTATCATCTTCATCCTCCAATGCTCGCTCCAGAGACGCGACAGACCCAGACGCCTCAGACTTAAATGGGGCTAATCTAGATGCAGCAGACTCAGCTCGGCCTGACTTGAAGATTGAGTCGATCTTGGCGGTCCCTTTTGATGCCGCTTGCAGTTTCCTCTCCTTGCGTCGAGCCATGCTCGCTCGATCCAAAGCCAACAGGCGTTCGTACCCATCTGGTTCTGCTGCCTTCAGGCGAGCTCGTCTTGCGGACTTCTGAGCATTCGCTGCATCATGGACTCGGCGATACTCGGACGGTCCTGAAGCCCATCAGGGTCAGCTGCAAGTTGCGCTTCGTGTTCTGCTTTCAGCTGGTCATTTTTCGCCTTCGATCTGGCATTGATTGCGTCGTGGACTCGGCGGTATTCTGTGAGCTGGGGCCCATCTGGATTTGCTTGCAGATGCTGCTCATGCTTGGTCTTCAGTCGATGAGCCCTTTCTCGCTGTCTCCCCTTCTCTGTCTCGCGAAGTTGCTGATACTCGGACGGTCCAAGAGACCCATCTGAGTCCGCCTCTGACTGCTTCTCATTTTCAGCTTTCCGGTCGGCATCTTTCTCCCTCTGCCTCGCCTTCCAAAGTCGCCATCGTCAGTTCTCATAGTCAAGGAACGGTGTAGAGTGCGTCTATCCAGTTCGAGCTCGGGTAGGCAGATAGTGCCTGGCTCGAGTTTCCTGGCTCGGGATTCCTGGCTCAGGTTGTCTGGCTGGAGCTGTCTGGCTCAGGTTGTCTGGCTGGAGCTGTCTGGCTCGGGTTGTCTGGCTCGAGTTGCCCGGGAAAGAGTAGTCGAAGTCGTATATGGATGTGGGCGCTCTTGCTTTGCAGAGTAAAGTACAGTCGTACAAGTGCTGTCCCGAGCCCTGATAGGCCGAATAAGAGTAATGGGTCTGGGGGTCCTCGTTGGAGGTGACAGGAGCAAAGAGCTGCTGCGGCATATTGACGTGGGCTGAGTCGCCTGCGGGATCAGGTTGGGTCTGGAAATTGCTTGCCATTGCTGATGTAGTGGTACTCTCAGACGATTTGGCAAGGTGTGGTTGGTTGGCAAGAAAAAACGGAGGGACCTCGCTGAGCAATACTTGGGGGAAGAAAACTTTTTCTCAATCTCAGACTTGACATCAAATGAAGTGGCCATCGAGGAGTCATACTTTGTGGGATTGGTTGACGGTGGTGCCTTCCTGAGATGGTGAGGAAGGAGCCCCCTCCCCTCAACAATGTCTCCCACTTTTGGGTGCTGGACTCCGAAAACTTTTCTACCTTCCCACTCCATCTTTCTAAGTAGCTCACTTCTCAATCTTCAATTCATTCCCATGATGGCTTCCCCTTCCAGCTCAGAGGCTGTGGACTCTGACACGGTACAAGATGTCCCTGCTGCAGAGCTACTCTAAACCAATCTGGGACGACTAGAACTCCTATGCCGGGCCTCTATTTTACCCATATTATCTGAAGAGCCGGAGCAGACGCGGGTAAACCACGGAAACTGCTATTTGAGCGGGTAAACCTCGGCCGTGCGACAACTAGTCTACCGCCTAAAGTTTTGTCCCACCGGAGGCTATCTCAACCAAGGCTATTCATTGTGGGCTGTTCGCAAGAGATGGAATAGACATTACGAATGATCTGGCTCCTCAGCTGGGCGCAAAAGGAGAAGGAAAAAAAGCCAACAAGAGGATTCACGGTAAGTAGCAATGTAGCGAGTATATCATGTGCACAAGTAAGCAAAATACGATAGAAAATCTAAAACGTTGTTGCTAGAAGAAGTAGGCTCCGAGGCGCACCACCGAGCTCGCCCACTTGGCCCCGCATTCGTCGAGCAGAGAGGAAGGAAAACCCCTCCCTTCCCTCGGCCTGGTTCCGCCTGGTGACCCAAAAACATGGCTTCGCGAATAGGAACGCAAGAAGCTCTGCTGCTGACAGGCTCTGGAGCGGGGCAGTCTTGTCACAAAGATAATGAATTGGCGGGGCTTTGAGCCGTAATCAACAACAGTCCCTCTGCATACCAATCCTCGTCTTAAACTTTTGTAAACTTTGTTCGAGTGAGTGAGAAAAGGAAACTTTCCAACCACTCAACCAAAAATACAACTTTAGAAACCAAGTCCCTCAATCCCTCCTCCTCACACTCCTCCGACTGCTCCTACTGCTCCTCCTCCAGCTTCTCCTCCCCAGGAAAGAAGAAGGGAAAAAAGAAGAGAAATGGCTCCACCCTTCCGCGCCGAGCACATGGGCTCCCTCCTCCGGCCCCAGCCCCTGCTGGACGCGCGCGAGGCCACCCGCGAGGGCAAGACCGCCGAGGCCGCCGGGCTGCCCGCGCTCGAGAAGCAGTCCGTGGCGGACGTAGTAGGCCTGCAGCAGTCGCTGGGCTTCCGGGCGGTGACCAGCGGAGAACATAATCGCACGAGGTTCTGGGGAAATATGTGGGACGAGTTCGAGGGGGCGGTGGCCCTGCAGGAGGCGGAGGCGTCCATGTTTCGCTTGTATCACCCAGACGTGGTGTCGTTGATTGAGAAGGACCGGCAGGTGATGCCGGGCGACAGCGTCATCGCGGGCAGCAAGCTGGGCTGGACCGAGGGCCGGAGCGGCAGGGCGAACCTGCACGAGCTGTCGCTCATTCAGGCGGCCGTGCCCAAGGAGAAGTGGGCCGACATCAAGCTGACGCTCATCACGCCGGCCTGGTTCCACATGCGGTACAAGCAGAACAAGGCCTGGAAGGAGGGCGTCTACGCCAGTGATGCAGAGTACTTCCAGGACGTGGCCAAGGTGTACCAGGCGGAGCTGGACGCCCTGTACAAGGCTGGTCTGAGGAATGTGCAGTTTGACGACCCTGGCCTGGCCTGTGAGTCATTTTCTTTTTGTTCTCTCCTTCTTGCTCTGCAAGATTCTTCCTGCTGTTCCCTCATGCTGACCTATGATCCCAAAAAATGCTCAGACTTCTGCTCTCAAAAGTTCCGCCAGGGCTGGGCAGAGGACAAGGACAACATCGGCGCCGTGGACGACCTCCTGGACGCCTACATCCAGCTGTACAATGACTGCATCTCCAAGGTCCCCGCCGACATGCACACGGGCGTGCACCTCTGCCGCGGCAACTTCATCGGCGGCCGCCACTTCGCCGAGGGGGCCTACGACATCATCGCCCAGAAGCTCTTCACGCAGCTCAAGGTCAACACCTTCTACCTCGAGTACGACACGGAGCGCGCCGGCGGGTTCGAGCCCCTCAAGTTCCTGCCCAAGGACAGGAACGTCGTCGTGGGCGTTATCTCCACCAAGCTGCGCGGCCTCGAGGACAAGGAGGATATGAAGAGCCGCATCTACAGGGCCGCCGAGTTCGTCGCCTTGGGCACGGGCCAGACCAAGGAGGAGGCGCTGAAGCAGCTCGCCGTGAGCCCGCAGTGCGGCTTCAGCACGCACGAGAGCGGGTATCCCCTGAGCGAGGACGACGAGAAGATGAAGCTGAGCCTGGTCAGGCAGATCGCTGATGAGATCTGGGGTGAGCCTTAGAGAAATAGTAAGTGTGCTGTGTGGCAGACGAAGTCTCACAAAAGAAAAAGAAAAAGGCGTCTGGGAAAACGGCATCAGGCAAAACAGTTCAACAGCATCAGAGGTCGACACGGGCCCAGTCAGCTGCAAGGAGGCTTTTGAAGGTTATGATATTCTCTGGGTGGCAATATTGGGCTATGGAATCAACTTCCATGTGGGTGGAATGCTGTGGCGTTAAAATCTTTTCCTTTTATTTGAAATTACAACAACAACAAGAAGAAAAACAACAACATAGTTGGTTTACTCAGAACAGCATCAAGATCATATTGGTGAGTCTTTTTCCCCGGGGGTAGGCTGAGCCGCCTAGTCCCTCCTACATACTACGGTGGTTGTAATATGTACTGTCTTTCATTGCGGGAGAAATCCCCGAGTGGCGTGTGATGGCACTGCTGTAGGTTCCGGGAGGGCCTAGCAGCCTAGCCAAGACCAGTCCAGGCTACTATTTTACAGGGGCCATAGGGCCTCCCACCGCCGAGAGATGGCCCGCATTGGCCCTCCGCGGAATTGACAGCACCAGACCCAAGACCCAAGAACGACCCCTCGACCCTTCTACGTCAGGGACACGTCGGAGGAGTCAACAGAGCCTACCGGCTATGCCTCGCCTACCGTTATTGGGCTTTAGTACATCTTCTCAACCAAACCACCACAATTGCAACAAGAGGAGCGAAAAGAAGACCTTTATACACTGCGCTCTCTTTGGCATCTTTGAGCCATCTTCTTTGTTCGTCTCTTCAAGAGTTACAAGACCTCCAGGTGCCCAATTGCTCCTCGTCTCATCCATCTCCAAGGCCGGGCCATCGTCCCCTCCCTCCCTCGGCACACTCCGGGCGGACGACACGAACATTATTCCCACCACTCCAAGGCCATCTCCCATCCTCGACATACTGCCTAGGAGCCAGCCCAATTAAAAGGCCCTATCTCCATCTACATAGGACATACACAGGACGTCGGCCGACAAGGATTGCCACGTGGCGGCAATGCAGGTGTCGTGATGGACGACCAAGACCAATCAGCCCCAACATCGTCGTCGAGGAAGAGGTTGAGGACCTCACACGCTGTGAGATGACCCCCCTCTCCCTTTGCAATATGGCCCTCTTCTTTTCTTTTCCCTTTTTATTCCCGCCTTCTTCTTTCCCTTCTTCTTCTTCTTCTCCAACTGCAGGGCTGACCAGGCAGTCTGTAGTGCGATGTCTGCCGATCCCGCAAGATCAGGTTCATCCCTCACGCCACTTCTGTTTCCCTGATGAGGAGATGAACCGTCCAGGCTGATTGGGCAAAAACCCACCCCTTTTCTTTAGATGCGATGGGCTGAACCCGTGTACCTCGTGCTCCGCGTCCCAGACGGAATGCACATATGGGTCTGAAGCAAACTCGTGAGTCGAGCAGCAGACAGACCAAGGTTTGAGGATGTCTTGTGCTGATCCAGCAACAACAGGAGGGGGAAGAGCGACCTGATACTCGAGGGTGTTCTCCGGGTAGAGAGGCTCCTCCAGCAGATGAATGCCAACGTGGTCAGCTGCCGCACCCTCGTCAAGTACGCCTTGACATGATTCCAGGACTGGAAAACACTAAAGTAGGACATAGGCCACATCTCCGCTTTTGGACCGTTCAGCATTGTTCCACTCCTCTCGTGCCCCTCCGCTCTCTGCCGGTTCGGTCCCTGGTGAATCGCCCTCGGCGGAGACCCGATCCTTTCACGCAGACCAACGACCGCGAAGCCCCGCCAGTGACTCCCACCGTGTCCCAGCGACGGACTATGCGAGGAACGGCCAGGTGAACCTGGAGAATGCCGTGATTGAGTCGATGCACACCTCGACAACGGAGTCTGTCCTGCAGTGGCCGCACTTCGATGTGTTCCCCTCCCTGCGGAACGACTACGTGCCCATCTTCGAGCTGGAGCAGTCCCGGGCCCCGGTCAAGATGAGCCCGACATCCATCATGTATCCGCTTGTCTCGCAAGACGAGATTGACCCCATCCTCGAGGCCTTCCAGGACAACGTCAACTTCTGGTATCCGACCTTGTCCCGGCAGCAGCTGGACAAGGTTCGGCTGGCAGCCAAGTGTTTCAGGGCCGGTGTGTCTGAGGACTACACCGTCGAGAGCTGCCTGGCACACCTGACCTTGGCCCTCGGCTGTGCCAGCCAGACCGTAGCCGGGCTTGCACGGCGGACTACACTGCCAGACGACCGGCTCAAGAGGCGGGCCGAGCAGAGAGAGATGGGCGATCTCTACTTTGATCATGCGCTCAAGAGGCTGCATGTCGCACAGATGGACGTGGGCTCGGAGGCCACCCAATGTCTCTTCTTCACAGCGTGAGATTTATATACATCCACACCCACTTCTAGCCCTGCTTACAGACAGGCCACAGCGGGCTCACTTCCTTCTCTGCCAGACTATACTTTGCCTTTCTGCGCCGACCCCTGCAGGCTTGGGAGTTTATCAATGCTGCCTCTGCCAAATGTCTCCTTCTTTTGTCATACCGACCCGCAGATGAGACGTCTGAAGACCAAGAGCGCATAAGGAGGATATTCTGGTCATGTTATATCCTGGAAAGGTGAATGAATAGACCAGAAGTGTTGATTCTTTGTCAATACTAATCAGGCTGACACCACCAAAAATTTCAGCGACTATCTGGCCGAGCTCTCAGCCCTGCCTCCCTCGGGCATCGCCCCCATCGAGTCCTCCATCCCCTCCCCGGTATCCTCCCCTACGCGACGCACCCGGATCCCCTCCAGGAGGAACACTCCTCCCTGTACCTCCTCGCCTGCATCTCCATGCGCCGGCTGCTCAACCGCGTCCACAACCTACTCTACGCCCGCAACGCCACCCTGGACCGCCGCCGCTTCCCGCCCATCGTCGCCGAGCTCGACCACCAGCTCGAAGAGTGGCGCGACGTGCTGCCCTCGGCGTTCGGCTTCACGGTCGACACCGCCGACGTAGAGACCGAGGCCGGAGCGTTCCTGCGCCAGCGGTACCTGACGTGTCGGAGTGTCATTTACCGGCCGTACCTGATGTGGGTGCTGAGCGGCGGCGGTGGCGGCGTGGAGGACGGGCCGAGCGCGCGAGAGGTCGAGGGGTGCCGGCTGTGTCTGCAGGCCTGCCTGCTGCACGTTCTGAACCTGAGAGGGTTTGCCCATACAGTATTGGTGGATACATGGATCTGTTCGCTATCGTGAGTTCCGTTCAGTCTCTTTTTCTTCGACCGTCTTCTTCTCTCCCCTCCTTCTTCTCTGTCCTGTGCGTGGGTCGCCGTTCTTTGCTAGCCTGGATGGCTTTCTGACGCCAAAACAATGTCCCTCTCTCCAGCATGGCCGGCGCAATGCTCGTCCTGCTGGCCGCCTCCCGCATCCCCTCCGTGCGCAACGTCATCTCTCCTTCTCTTCCTACTGCTGGCGCCCACCTCAGCGAATTGCTGAGGGGCTGGCAGCGCGTGCTGGGAGACCCAAGCTCGCCGAGCGTGGACCAGGCCGTCCGGATCATTGGTGAGGCGGATGGGTTTATCAAGCAGGTTTTTGCGGCGGGGGATATACTTGCTTTGTGTGGAAGAGGGAGCGGGCAATAATGAATGATGCTGCGCGCACTGATTCACATTCCTGTCTAGCAATGAAGAGACAGATAGTACAATGGAGGGGGACTAAGTGCCACAAGAAGTGAGTCTCGCCGCAATACCCTGGGCGATCATTATTGGATTATATATCTGGTTGGCATTTCAGAACAGACCTCCACACAATCATCCAATTTCCTTCATGTATACTCAACTCATCATTACTATTACACGGCCAACATAAACCCCAAGCCCAACGTCAAGCCTCCAAATACAAAGCCAGATACATGCTTCGTATCATGCACAACAGAATAGGCACCGGCCGTCACCTGGCTACCAGTCCCGGTTCCATTACTCCCGCCGGCACCCGCCTTGATCTGGTCCACAATAAAGCTGACCGCAGACGTACCATTGTCCTGAACATAGCTGAGGTGGACTTCTATGCTGCTGCCAGAGTCGCAAAAGGTATCGTTCGAGTTGCAGTACGAGACCATTCGGTCGGCGACTGTGTCGCAGCCGGCTGGGACCTCGCGTGGGAAGATCTGCATGGTTGTGGTTCTGGTTAGTCTTCTGCAAAACGAACCAGGAAAGGGAAAGAAAGAGAAAGAAGAAGAAAAAAAAAGGACCAAGGAAGAGAAAAAGAGAAAGAGAAAGAAAAGAGCTCACCCCATTCTTGGTGGATGTCCCTTGCAAGAAAGTCTCATTCATAGACTTTGACGGATCCCCCATCAGCACCACAGCCGTGACCTTGTCCGAGATGCTCGCCGCCAGAGCCTCAGTGGTGCTGTTGAAATACGGCCCATCCGTCCGTCCACACAACACGTCCGCCGTGACCTGCGCGCCCTGCGAGTACCCCATCAGCACCATCTTGCTGTCCGGGCACTGCGCCGCATAGTCCGTCACCAGCTGCGTCATGGCCACGACGCCCGCGCTCTCGGAGGACTGGTAGTTGTCGAGGGTCGCCGGGTAGACGACGGGCACGATC
Organism: Immersiporthe knoxdaviesiana; assembly: GCA_021117315.1. Lineage (NCBI taxonomy): Eukaryota > Fungi > Ascomycota > Sordariomycetes > Diaporthales > Cryphonectriaceae > Immersiporthe > Immersiporthe knoxdaviesiana. Next base: position 741,481 of record CP088207.1, read on the forward strand.
TCGGAGCCGGGGAACTGCTGCTGGACCTGGGTGGCCACCTCGCCCATGATTCCTGTTCCGGGCGGCTCCAGGCTGGCTCTGGCTACTATCATATGGACAGCATTGCCGGTTACGCAGCTTGTGTTGCTGTTGGTGGTTGTGTTTTGGGCGGTGGCTGTGGCTACGAGGCCGGTGAGGAGGAGGAAGAGGAGGATGGACAGCATGGTGGAATGTTGAGTAGGTACTAGGTGATTAGGCCAGCATGAAGACAATACATGTGCGAGGCGGAAGTCGAGGAGGGCAGGGACAATTAATTCATTATACAGCTGTGTAAAGATAGAATGGTTTTCTGACTTGCGGAGGAGCTTGGACATATACATAATTACTAGATGAGACGACGGGTAGTGGAAGAAGCCCCCAGGTGTTTCCAGGCAAGCAAGGATCAATGACACAGACATCGGCATCACCACCGCCAGAGATCCTGTACGGACGTACTTACCAGAGGAATCCCAGTCACCCCCAGAACGAAACCGTCCACGGCACGGGTACAGTCTCCAGGCTCAACTTTCTTTTAGTGCCCGCTAGCAGCCCTGTGGTCATCAACTCTAAAGTCGAAATGAGACCCATCGAGAACCACTAGGAAAGGAGAGGAGGTCACAAATATCTTAGCTTAGTACTATTACAGGTGTGTGCAGGCTGCGCATCAGGAATCATCTTGGGATCTAGCCCCTCCCCCTCGACCAATGATCCCCGTGAAGGAGAACCTCTGGAGGTGGCGAGCTCGCAGAGGTGGATGAATCTGGCGATAGCAGACCAACAGCGGAGGCAAAACGGCAAAACTATTTTAATTAGTGAAAATAGATTGGGTTTCTATAGAAGAATCGCCAATGGCATTACACTGAGGGTCAGCATGGAAGTAGAGGTGCCAGGACCAATCGCAACCCACTTGCACGAGCAGTGCTTACTGCCAGGACAAGCGCACACCGAAAAGGGAAAGTTTGCGAGGTGGGATGGGCCTCCTCCCATGGCTTTCTGAACTACTACAAAGTAGTGGTGGCCTGGGAGATGCGACTGGCCGAGCTAGGTTTCAGGGCGCAGGCTCTAGTACTATAGGCTTGTTTCTGGATTTGATTTTCACATCACATCTCGGTCTACACTGTTGTATAGTCTGGTCCCGAGTCTTTCATACCAAGCCAGACCCAGGAACATGCCTTGTCTTCCTCGGTATAGACATGATAGATTTTCCCATTGAAGTAGGAATTAATTATATGTGGACGCATACCTTCGAACCTCCCCCCACCCTTTCTTTCGGAACACCAAAATCCGTATTACTCCATACAAAGTTGATACATTCACTTACACCGTTTTCCTTCATTTTTAAACTTATGCACACCGGATTCAATAAATCTTATAGCATGTTGATCAAATTTCAGATAAAGTATATTATATAAGCATAGCCACATCAGAGGACCAAAACTTGAGCTATTCTACCCCATACGCTAAGCACTCAGCAGATATCTGAATTACCGTGAATGCACTCTTTCCCTTTCACCCCTCAGACCCTCAAATCAAAACACGCCTTCACGATTCCTCGCCTGAAGAATTACTACAAGGAGAAAATAGCTGATGCTTATTTGATTACATTGATAATGGCCTTTCTCTTCGCGCCTCAGCTGCGAAGCCCAGCATCCTCCCTGCCCTCTAACCTTTACATTAATCAGCACTTGCTCATACATCCTCTCCTTCCGCCTGTCGCCCCCAGTTATTCAGGACGATGGCCCCTCCCAAGCCCGCACTTCGTGCCCGCGATCGGACCACAGCACAATCAATACATCTCGAACCAAAATTTCAAGGCCACTCCGGCCAGCACCAAGGACAAGGAGATTACAGCGATCCGTCATGCCGCCAATCTCGCCGAGGACGTGGCCACCCACGATTGTAATGATGGGGCCGATACACTCGCCGCCTGGAAGGCCACGTCCAGGATCATTCAGCCTACCTCCTTGGCTGACATCACGCCTAAAAACGCGAATAAAACTATCATCCCATCGCCCATTCGTCGATATTGCTACATGCTCGAAGCACGGCAGAAAGGCCAGTGTTCATCTACTAGTCGCCTGCCTCTGTTTTCTGAAAAACCAGGTTAGACGAGACAGACGAAACGCCTCGCTCTAGATGCCTGTGGATCTTGACACCCAACCTTACAATAGCAAGTCATTGGATGATATCAAGATCCTTATCTTCTTCTCATTTCTAGTTACTGACGCAGAGACAAGACATTCAATGCCTAAGAAATGCTGGCAATTGTGACAGCATTCATAAGGTAAGCTGATTGGATCATAAGAGGACTCTGCTTTTCCCAGACGCATCTACACTGATCACCTCTCCATCATCCAGACCACGAGCAACTTTGGAGAAGCCCAAGGCAAGATTGCAAGGTGGATTGACACAGTAACAGAATTCAGGTTGGAGTTTCACCATTTTCAAACCACTGACAATAATAGTTCCTGCATCCCGGATTCGGCGATACTTTGCAGCCCAAGAAGACCATCCGGGTCTGCTGCCAGTTGCTTCTCGTGCCCAGCATTCAACTCAGCACAATTCTTGTTGAATCTGGCATTGTGTGCATCGCGAATTCTCTGACAAAGGCTCGGGGTCTTTCCACAGGTCGGCCTTTTGTACCTGGAGGAGAGGTAGAACTAGGCCTAACAACTGGCAAGATGCTGGTTTCGGGTGGGCTTGAGGGGCAGGATTGAAACTTCTACGAAGATGGAGTGGAATAATAAGGAAAATGCTGTAGAGTATTGCTGCATCCGACTTGCACCTTCTACAATCGTCCCCAGCGATGGATTGGGCCCAGCTTCCGTCTCTATCTCGTCCTGTATGCTGTGTGCTCCTGCGGGCAAGGTCCTTCTTCACTGCGGACGCCTGCCTTCATCTGGTGCAGCAAAGCCGACTCAATGGCGGCAATGTGACGCAGTCTCTTCTGAATCCGCCCGTTCTCCATCCATGCATCTGGTGCCGCCTGCAGGATTCCAATCTCCCAGATCAGCTGGTCTCGGGTCTGAGCAAGGAGCTGCGGGTGGATGTTGAAGAATCGTATGTGAAGGAGCACATCGCTTCTCTGAGAAGGAAGGCTTTGGGCGCAGGAGATGTAGCCGATGGTTCTGGGCAAAGGCGGACTGCCTTGAAGGATGCTGGCTGGCTGCCTCGGGAACAGAAGACCTGTCCAAGTGGCACCAGGCGTGGTGGCCCTTGTCCTCTGGATGTTCGGGGAATCTATGAATTAGTTTACACATACATGATTAGCATGTTATTCTCAGGGAAGTATCACTGTCCCCAGGATGAGATTTGGATAGTGGGCGGATCAGACCGCGAGTGTATCGAGGACGTGTAACTCACCCGTGTTAGGCATAGATGTTGGATGGACGAATCGGGATGCAGGAGTGGGTGTTGTTGCGATTCCTCTCTGCGCGCGGCTACGAGAGGCTGTACGGTTTAGGATGATTGCATCTGAAGTTTGGTGCTCGTGGAGGACCTCATCCTGTGTGTCCTCCCTGTTCTTGTTCGCGTTCTCGGTTTCTACAGAACTCATCCTGATTGATTTTGTCGTTTCCAGAGAATGACCTGTGGCTTTCCCGATGTAGTGATGACGAGATGAGTGGCAGGCTTAGGCTGTGTCTCCTTATGAGATAGGCCATCTAGGCTTAGATCTGATAAGATAGCAAGTACTTTTTATGATGAGGCTGAGAGATATTGAGCTTCAGAAAGAATATGGGGAAACATTTCGATTCGAACAAGGCTGCTCGAAAGATCAGGGATCTAACTCTGCTTGGTGATACCAGTATCCTCAAAAGAATGAAATAACATCTGCTTCAGTAGCAGTAAACAGGAAATTAATTGTCCAGCCTTTGTGTAAGCGAATCCTCAGTGTTTCCATTTGGACTTGTGATGATGGCAAAGAAATCTTTCAAAAGTTTGATTATTAGTATAATATTTCTTGCAAATTTTGAGACTGCTGCATAAGCAGTTTGCACTCTTGTAAAAGGCACTTCTCGATTGAGCAGAGCTTATAAAAGATTTCAGGCAAACACACATGATGAATTACACTGGTACTAGCTACCCAAGCTCAGAGCTTATAGATTATACAGGTAACAGCACCAAGACTGTACATGAATCTGGTTCTCGTCCCGGTCTCATTGTTGTTTTCAATACTTATCTGAATAGTCTCAAATAGATGCCCAAAGACAACTATGTCTACATTGAAAGCTCCTCTTGGAAGCAGCTAGAACATTTTGACAAGGCCGGCTGCCTTATTCCTTGCAAAAATGATTAAAATCTGTGGCACCAAAGTTGCTCTTTTGTCCCTTTGATCGCCCATGACCGGGCTTTGTCCTAAGGGTTAGGGTTGTTCAAGGTAATAAATACTTTCATAGCAGTAGAGCCTAGTGTCATTTTGATGCTGTCTTTCACCCACTGACCAGCTTTCCTGCTTCGACCACCCAACACTTCACAGCAGAACTCGACAAAGATCAAAGGCCTGCTGACCGATATTCGACCATACCCAACCTCCTCCAACCATCAATCTGCACCCTCAACCACTCGCCATCATCATACCTGCAACATGGCATCCAGACTCTCGCTCTGCGCCGCGCCCAAGCGTATCACTCTGGCCCCCTTCACCCGCCACGCCGCTCGCCCAACTTTAGTCAGTGGTATCAGAGACGCCAGCAGCATCTCTGGGACCAAGAGCGCAGGGAAACCAGACGCCGCGGCGGAGCAGGCCAGGGCAAAGGCAGCAGAAAAGGCAGAAGCCAAGGCGGCGGCGGCAGAGCGGGCGCGGCAGGCTGAGGAGAAGTGGATCGAGAAGCTCAAGGCAGAGCACGGCGCCGGGTGGAAGACTGTTTTTGACGAGAGCCGGGCCAGGAAGGAGCGCAATGCGGAGGCAATCCGGGAGGGACACCGGCAGGCGAAGCTGTCGAGACAGCAGCAGCAGCAGCAGCAGCAGTCTTGAGGCGTGGGGAGAGGGACAACCAGAGATCAAAGACGCGGTTCGAAAGGAGGAGTGGGCTGTACTGTGAATCAGGGCATGCAGATGGTGCATGGGATGGGATGCTGAGGGCAATGTTCACCATCTACGGCTCTCGAGCGTTTCGACACACTCTGGGACGATGGAACCTGGCTGAGGTCACGCTCGAAAGACGTGGATGAGGACGAGGGACGACGGATGACGGCAGTTCAGTATCGAGACGACCTACGCCAAAGATTAACCATCATTAAGCTGGGCAGTGTATAAAAAAACCTTGGCCATCCAAGCTCGCGTCTTCTGTATGCAGCTCATTGGCCACACAAGACAGTGCTTGTCCAGCTAAATCTCCCTGTTTCTGGAACTTGTTCATTCTTGCAGGGGCGAAAAGGCTGCGTGTCTAAATAATTCTTTCTAAGCAATTATGACTGTCACCATACCTTAGATTATTGAGAAGCCTATCATTTTGAATTCTGGTGGGCAGTACGCAGTCCCTGTATATGGCAGCATTTCAATATACAGCACTGAGCTTGAGCGTCACCACAAAGCCTGCTAAGTACTGTAGCTTCACCCAGGGGCCAATCGTCTCCCTTCCAGGCGTCTCGGGGCTGTGTTTCAGCGCCAGTGGTGGCTCGTTCACAGGTGCCGGAATGCACTCTCAGGGGTCCAAGCCCCGCGTTCATGAACCCCCTCCCTCCCCACGACTGGCCCTGGCCCTGGCCCTGGCCCTGGCCCGCCGCTTGCGTTGCTTGACCGGGGCGACAGCACCGCGCACTTCTGTCATCATGTGAAGTTACTATGCACAACACAATTGGCGCAGACTTGATACTTTTCCTAATCTTCCACCACAGAACGTGAGCTATGTCATAGCTGTTCTCTGGTGTCCGATGCGAGGATCTGTCGATTGAGAGCGCAACATGGCGGATTCTAACCCTGGCCAGGCTCAAGGTACGCGCCTTGTTTCAATCAACGTCCATCTTCTGCTGTGGCGGTTTCGCTGGGACCCGACCACAGTAGCAACTCATACTGACCATCGTGTCTGTGGCAGATGTTACCGTCTCATTGCTATCGATCGAATTCTTGCTAGCAGAGCTGGCAAAGTACGACGATGAAGACACCAGGCCGACCTGTGGTTCCGGGAAGCAGGGCTCCTACGACACTCCCCTCCACGTCTTCGCCTTGGTCCTGATACTGGTATTGAGCACCTTAGGTAAGGCCTGGCCCTTGCCGAGGCCTGGATTTATTCTTGGGAAGGGAAGGGATGGACTGAAAGACCACGAGCTAATCCGACCTCTCTTCTCCCTCGCAGCCTGCGGTTTCCCGTTAATATCGAGTCAATCCCGTGGCCGTCGCCAGAGCCGCATCGTCTTCTACTGCCAGCACTTTGGCACCGGCGTGCTCATAGCGACCGCCTTTGTCCACCTCCTCCCGACCGCCTTCCTCGCCCTTACCGACCCATGCCTTCCATACTTCTTCAGCAAGGGTTACACGCCCCTGCCTGGGTTGATAGCCATGATTTCGGCGCTGGTGGTCGTGTCGCTGGAGTCGTATCTGACGACCAGAGGCGCAGGGCATTCACATACACATCATACGGAGTGGGAAGAGGAAGACAGAGCTGACGACGGCCTGGGGCTGTCGCGGAGCCACAGCGGAGGTGGCCTGGCGGTCAGGCGCGGCTCGAGGCCTGGGGATATCGCGCTGGGGGAGATGGGCTACTCGGAAGGGACGGGCTTGATGAGCGGCGTGTCGCCGCTGCCTGAATCCACACCAACGCTACAAAGCAACGGCAAGACGAGCAATGGGTCGGCGAACGCGCTCGGCAAGAGCTTTGCAGACGAGGAAGAAGAGGGGGAGGGCGACGGGGAATCGATGGACCTGGAGCTCCACCTGGACGAGCTGGCCACGCCAGGCGACCGCAGCGAGACACAGGCCCTGGCGAGCCCGGCGACGCCCAAGACCCCGGGTATGCCGCACAGGCCGACCCCGGAAGAGCAGAAGCGCCTGATGCTGCAGTGCGTGCTCCTCGAGGCCGGGATCCTCTTCCACAGCGTCTTCATCGGCATGGCCATCTCCGTCGCGACGGGCCCGCCCTTTGTCGTCTTCCTCGTGGCCATCGCCTTCCACCAGACCTTTGAGGGGCTCGCGCTGGGCTCCCGGATCGCGGCGCTGCAGTTCCCCAGGTCCTCGCCGCGGCCGTGGCTCATGGTCCTCGCGTACGGCACGACCACGCCTATCGGACAGGCCATCGGGCTGGTCGTGCACAAGTTCTACGACCCGCAGAGCCAGACGGGCCTGCTGATGGTGGGCATCATGAACGCCATCTCGAGCGGGCTGCTGCTCTTCGCGGGCCTGGTGCAGCTGCTGGCGGAGGACTTCCTGACGGAGAAGAGCTACAAGACGCTCAAGGGCAGGACGAGAGTGAATGCCTTTTTGGCGGTGGTGGGCGGTGCGACGTTGATGGCCGCCGTGGGAGCTTTTGCGTAGTAAAACTGGATACTGGTGAATATAGAGGCCAAGTCTTTTCATGACTTTGTGGCCTGCCGCCCGACCTGCGACGCATCATTCATGCACTGGATTTGTCTGTTTACTGACGAGTACAGCTGCCATTCGGCCCATCGAGACTCTACTTACTGTGGCCATCTATGTCTGAGCGACAGTACAGAACCGTACCAATCAAAATTGCCCAATACATAGTACGCGCTGAGATTGCCCCGATTGTAACGAAACCTTTTACTGTTCAGCTCAGCCCAGAGACTCACTGGCCAAGGCCCAGAAGGTTACTATATAGTGCCACCAGTGGTTCCACTGACGCATTCCTGGAGACATGTAGTGGCAGTAGAGTGGTTACTGAGGTCCGGGGTTCGCTTCGGAAGACTGTGCTGTCCCTGCTGCGCTGCAATAGCTACTGTTCTGCCTCTCAAGAAATGGTTGTGCCATATTCTCCGACTCCTTCAATGTCCGTGCTGAAAATTACACCCTTCAACACTTCAACCCCAAAGAGATCCCTTCGGAGGGGTACGACACGCTCTCATACTGCTGGGGCGATGCGGACACAGTTCCAGGCCGGCCCATCTAGAGTTGCCTGTTACACCCTGAATGACGACAGACTATGATTCCCTTCGTATGTACACTTTTAGACCTACCCGGAGTGCAGCCCTGCCTTGATCAGTTTCCAGCATCGCCTCTCCTCCCCCTCCTGCAAACGCCCACCTGAGCACCCCTAATTTGTCAACCCGTGAAGCAATTTTGCTACAATTGCTGTGTACGGACGTACATGTATGCTATTTGGGCCAAATCAGTGAGCCAATCAAGTTGGAGCATTCCGAACCAATCAGCTCGGGCATCCAAAAATCTATGATCCGCTGTCTAGACCCACTCACACTCCAGTCCGTCACCCACACCGGCTCCCTCACTCTCACTTCAACCAAGGCCACCCACCGCAGACTATTCACAAACACATTGAATGGCTTGGACGATACAAATAAAAAGCATTGCAATATGCATCAGAGGCAAAAGCACAGGCAAAAAAATCTGCCCCAAGGGAGACTCGGCAAAAAAGCGTGATCTGGTCCGGGCTCGAACCGGAGACCTTCAGTGTGCACATTCTCCAGAACTCCTCGGAATACTGGAACAAATGTTAGACTGATGTGATGACCAACTACACCACCGGACCACGGTTCGAAAGGGAGCAAAAAGGATTATAGCCCGTGGTGTGGGTGGTGTGGGATGTGTGGGACGGGGGCTGATGGGCCCTTTGTTGTGCGGCTGTGGAGACCAGACTCGGGGGCCAAAGTTGAATCTGGACAGGGGCAGGGGGATCCTTGCACCGGTTGCTGCTGTGCTTACAGTACAGATGTAGTATGGACTGGTTTCACTTCGATGTGCTGTGATTCTTGAATAAAGACAGGCCTACAAGTACAGGATATGCCTTAGGATGCCTCGATGCCCAGTATTCGTATTTACTATGGTACAAGCGGTAAAAGTGACAAATAAGACTGTTGTCTTGCTCACGCAGTTGCCCGGAATATCGTTCTCGAGGCCCGCGGGCGCAGTGTCTCAGCTCCCACCCACGAAAATTGCCGTACAACCAACTCCACACCCTTTCGTATTTTCCTAAGCATAGGAAATGCATCTGCCTCTTGCTGGAATGTTTTATAGATCCCCCAGAGTGTTACAGCACCGGCTGCTTGGCCAGGTATGTAAAGTTGAACGCCGGATCTGATCGCCGAGACACGACACAAATTCGACGTCAGATGTTCAGCATGCGTTTTCAATAAGGCTCGGGCAAATGTCACACCAGATCCTCCATAGCGGACGTCCACTCTTCATGTGTTGACATTAGATCAGGGGTTGGTTCTCAGGTTCCGAGAAAGTACAGCTTCTCATCGCAGCTTAAACTGTAGTTTAGGCTTTTGTAATAGCCCGGGGAGGGCAAAAGAGAACATGGTCGTGTGCGGTGGAGGGCCTCATCCGAATTACAGGCAATAGGGTTTACCACATCATCTTTGTGAGTAGAGAAGTGGAACTTGCCGTGATACCTGGCAGTACAGATAACGTCTGAAAAGATAAAAAGAAAATCAAACATCCAGACTGACCCTTGGAGCATTTCCAAGCTGGCCAAGGTAGCAATTCCCTGTGCTTCGCTGCTTCTCTTACGGGTTCAGCTCTAATATTCATACGACTATGTTTAGATTGTGGCCCGATTGCCAATTGAAACAGACACCACATTTCTCTCGATCATTACTCGGCGTGTATTTTTAATGACGATAAAGGAGATGGCCGAGCAACACTTCCGCTTCCAACTCGTGGCTTAGATATGCCGAGGAGCCCAAAAAGCAACTCTCGACGAGGAAAATTTACAACCTAAGGATATAGACAATTCGCATTAAACACTTTTTCTCAAACGTCCTATTTACTTTGGTCTAGGCAGTGAAAAGAAGCGGTCTTTGTGAAGCACTGTAATGGCCAGTGATGACGTGGATGTTTCGTCCATTCACGAACAGACAGACAACCACCTGGCGAGCATGATCTTGTTCAAGACTGGGCTCGTCCACAGCGAACAACGGGGGAAACATCAAGGCGTCGTAATTGGATGTTTTTTCCATTAGCTAAACAGCTCCAGAACTACTGCTTGGCATTATGCTGTGGCATAAACCGTCGCTCTACGCAAAACACCTTGTGGTGTAATCAATGGGTCGTCTGATCTTTGTTTCACGTGCCCCTTTCATGCCGCCACGACACGTATAAAAAGAACACCACCCCAGTGGCCAGCTTTTGTTTCGTCTCATGTTTCTATTCTTTTACCTAGTTCGCGGCTGCCTCTCCGATCGCTCAATATGGTGACGCTTTTCCAGTCTCGTCAAAGAGAGCGGCGTACGGGCCTGACGAGTCTTTCATCATTCCCAAACAGGAGTACTCAACATACTCGTCCCAGCCCAACTCGGAGTAGTTCGAGCCAATGATACCGCCTGTTCGTCCTGTCGCTACCATTAACGTGAGGACCACTGCCCCGCTGGCTCAGGGGCTGGCACCACTTGGGTCGTGATGGCTTCGAAGTGGGAAGCTCTCCCTCATCAAGACCCATCTGACAAGATCGTGAAAAAAAAAAAAAAAAAAGAGACATAAATACAGCTCAGTCTCCCGGCTCAATTCTCAGAAGCGTCAGATAGCACCAATCGCATTACAACCAGTCCAAACCACTACTTCTTCTCCTACCACTCAACGACCCGCGTCAACAACATCGAATTCTTCACGGCCACTTCACACAAGTCGTCAAAATGCAGACCAACTTCACCCTTCGCGACGCCCTTGTGGCCACCCTCGTCCTCAGCCCAGCTTTCATCACCGGCCTGACACTCCCATGGGGGTTCAAGTCCAGTGCCCTCACCTCGAGGGCATTCCTGACCGGGAGCGCAGTTGACGTCAATATCTACGAGGCCCGCGCGGGAAGAGGCTCTGACAGCTCTGGCAGCTCGAGCAACTCCGGTGGCTCCAGCGGCAGCTCAAGCGGGTCAAGTAACTCTGGTAGCTCGAGCAATTCTGGCGGCTCTGGCGGCTCAAGCAGCTCGGGCAACTCAGGCAACTCTGGAAACTCAGGCAGTGACAACAATTCTGCGAGCGCAGATGCGCCGACAAGCACGCCCACCGGAGGCGCGGGAGGAGGTATGGCAACTTCCACATGCAGAGGGCTTGCTACGGCAAGACATAAAAAAAGGAAAAAAAAAAAACCTAGGCTAACCTAGAGGTACATGTACAGGCCGTGGAGGACAGTCACAAGAATCCGGCGCCGCGGGCTCAGGATGTGCTGCAGGCGCACAGCCAACCGCAACCGGCAGCGCAGGGGGAGGCCAGAACAACAACAGCAACAGCAACAACAGAAACAACAAGAGAGCACAAAGTACGAAACACACTCAATTCCCTCAGTCACCTGATTTTCTCAATTACCCTCTGTTCTGGCCCAGATCTCTCATTCTTCTTCAAGTACTATGACGTGACGACGCTGACACAACTCCCTCTTCTTTCTTTCCCCCAATACAGAGACCGGAGCAGCTGGCGCGAGCCCTACAGGGACCGATATGCCGTCGGGTTGTGGTGGGGGAGCTGGAGCACAGCCGACGGGGACAGAGGGTGGTTCTTTCGGCAACATGAACCCTACGGGAACTGATGGAGGTGCTGCTGCTACGGGTACTGGTGAAGCTCAGTCGCAGCCCACGGGAGGCTCCACTGGCGGTGATGATGATAACCAGCGTGAGGATTAGAGAACAAGAGTGTGAGCGAGAGAGAGAGAGAGAGAGAGAGAGAGAGAGAGAGAGAGAGAGAAGAGAGGAGGGTCGATGGGACCTACTAGGTTTGGGATCGTTGGGTGGTCTGGCACTAGGTCGGCCGCTTGAGACATGAAAGTTATGGGAGGAAACAAGAAAAGAAAAGGGGGTGGGTGGTTGAAAGTCATTAGAGTTTGAAGGGCTTCAAAACACGGCGTTGAGATTATACGTAAACATGATATCACGACTTACAAGTCTGGCATGTATCGTGTGGTGTTGTGTGCAAATGCATCTGGAAGGTCCTTAACTTTGCTGTTCTCGTGATCACTGGGTGGTGTTAATGTCGTCAATCTGCAGAGAGAATCGGAAGACCTGCACACACTTCCTCAGAGAGAGAAAGAGAAAGAGAGATCTAGCCAGACGAACAGGATCCTTGATAACGTCGGCGCCTCCCCCTCCCCCTTTTTTTCGTCCCTTCTCCTCTTGGTTCGGCACCACTACAGTATGGAAATGTAACCCTCCCCAAGCCTCGGCCCAGGCTACTTGCCTCTCTACAGTACATAGGACGGATGTACGGAGTACTATGTAGACAGACCGTCTCGAAATGACCTAAACCGGACAGTGCGTGCGTGTGCAGTGGCTGTTGCGACGTCGGTGGAACCCCGTCTCCGTCGTCGTACACAGATCCGACCGCCCCCGTTGCGGCTCAACCTCCCCTGGCGTGGAGGAGGGAAGAAAACCCACGTGGAGCTGAGGATGGGACATCTAAATTGCAAGCACACACACACACACACACACACACACACACACACACACACACACACACACACAGTGACCGCCTCCGCCATAGCCGACTAGAATGATCTCAGGTACCATAGTATATGTATCAGTTGCGCGCCAGACAAAACACTTCCTGGCTCCAAAATCAGCTCTGTCTGAATCAAGACAGAATCAATAAATGGCCACTGTGTGTGTGTGTACCCTGTCACGCCTTATGTGTCTGGGCCTACACCCCACGAGGAGCCCCGGAGGCTGATCAATCAACTACTGTACAGACGTATACAAGCCAACGGCGCCATGGCCTGCAGGCGGCTACTTAGACTTGACGCATCCACCCCGTGAAACATGCAGACACACACACAGACTCTCTCTCTTTCTCTTTCTCTCTCTGAGTCTCTCTACTGACTTAAGTACATAGTACACACACACTACCGAAATTGACCATCATTTCCTTAACCCATTGTGGGAAGCACACTCTCGGGAAACGCCCCCACCTGGTGATAATCCTGGCTGTCGATTATGTATGTACCCTTGACAAGGGGCTTTGAATGGAGACCCGGATTTTTATCTAGATGTGTGTTCTGCACTCCATCTAGAAATTGGGGGAGGGGAAGCGGGGGCAGCGCGGGGGTACACACACACACACAATCAATTGCCTAGGCCCAGAGAAAGGAAATCGGGTGGGCTCGCCATGCTGTGAAAGTGATCTGTTCCTTTTTTTTTCTTTCTTTCCCACTTTGGTACCCGCAGTCAAGATAAGTAGAGCAAGAGACAAGATAGTCGTCGGGGTAGTAAATAGCACCAAGGAGAGAAAAGCCGGTGGCGATGGGAGTTGGGGGTTGGGTGGGAGAACGGAAAGAAAAAAATAAAGAAAGTAAAAGGAAAAAGAAAAAAATTATCGGTGACCGTAGTGCAAAGGCGGTGCGAGAGCGTGACTTGATAGATCGCCCGCCAAGTTCGATTTTCGTATGCCGATGAATAAAGATAAGTGGAGGCTCCCAGGCGCTATCGCAAGACTGCCGTGGCGGTAAGCTGTCGCGGAGGTGTCTGGCCTGCAGTAGTAAGACTTGGAAGATGCAGTATCCTATAGTACGGCGTAGTAACTATGTACGTGCCACACACACACACACACACACCTCTGTACCTCTACTCTTACACACACATCCGGACTCTAAAGTTCTGCAGTTCACCGCTGAGAAAGGCAGGTCGTTTTCCTTTCGCACATGCTCGTCATCAGCTGTCGAAAAAGGCTGCACGACACCTTCTCTTGCATCATCTTGGCTCCCCACGACTTTCTTTCTTTCTTCTGCCTGTTTCCTTTCTGCGATGTGTTTTCTCTTGTCGACGAGTTCCCAGTACCTGCCATCCAGTGTCATGTACTTCTCCACCGGCACATCGCACTCTTTAGCTTCCCGTAGGTTCGGCGATCCACTACTTGTTAAACGGCGAGAGGCCTAGAGGGGATCCTTGCCTCCGCGGTGACACCCTACATCGGAAGTGGTGTGTGGGTCCTTGTCTTTTTTCTTTCTTTTTTGTTTTCTTCTTCTTTCTTTCTTTCTATGTGCGCATGGCGTGCGCCACATCTTCCCGACACACGCACGTGTTGGCTGTCAGCGTGTCATGTACCATGTATACGTACATAGCAAGTATACGAAGTCCCCAATCCTTCAGTGTCACCCTGACCTCTTTTCGTTCTTTTTGTCTCCTTGTTTCTTTTCCTCGAGCCTGTCGAGTGCAAAGGTACACTAACATTCATCTCTCCTGGCCATGGCCCATCTTCCACTTCACCCACCAGGCGGACCACGCCGGGCCGTCAAAGTAGTGGCCTTTTTCCAGTGTAGCAATACGGCCTAAGAGCACGGCCGTCTGGCCATTCGGTACGTCCCGTGTACTATGTGAGTACTCACCTTGCTAGCTTGGTGTTTTGAAGACCGTGTTGGGTTCAAATTCAGGACGCTGCAGCGGGGTTCCTTTTCTTTTTTTCTTCCCCCTCCTCTCTCAAACGCTCATCATCCCCTTTTCATTTTTACTTGTTCGGGATGGACATGGGATATCTTTTCAATACTCGCTTGTTCCCAGTTGGGACCACATTCGTATGTGCACTCCTTTGGATGGCACTTATCTCCGCATACCTGCGTCCGAGGTAATCATTTTGAGTTTGCCCAGTATCCATCCCGCCACGGTCATAATACTTTGCAGTTAACGACGCCACTGGCCAATGGTTCCATGCCGCCAGTCACATCTGCTCTTGTCTCTCTCCCGCTCTCTGCTTTCTCACAGCGTCATTTGGGCTGCTGACAGGTTCAAACCTTGCTGATCGCGACCCCCTTTTTTTTTTTTTTCTTCATGCGTGACATCAACATTTTGTTCTTAATGTCCAATCAATCGGCCAGCCGCATACTAGCATCTTTTGCCTAGGCATTTATGGATATTTATTAATCCCACGTAACGGGACCCACGTGGGGACTCTGTCTCTCGCACCCGCTAACATACGTAGTACGTACATAGCAGGACTGGACAAGAAAAAGAAGGAGAAAACCACATGGTACAAGAATGGCTGGCAGAGGTCAAGTTGATGAATACCCGGATTGGTATGGCATATCAGTGTACCATAGCTATCACAGGAGGAGAAGGCTGGGGGGGATCTACTATTAATTCTGAGGCCTCATCACCAGCTCAGCACTATGTACATAGTAAGTTCAGAGGGGGATCGGTCCACTTCTTACACACATACATACTGTACTATGGTAGGTGCAATGTTTTCTTACTTTAAATGGGTACGAGTAGTAGTGTCGTCCCAAGTTCTGACCCGGTCATCATGACTGATTCAGTCTTTTTGTTAGCCGTGGGAACGTACGAGGGGTTAAAACACGAGAGGATGGCAAAGAAGAATAATAAAAAAAAAAAAAACATGTGAGAAGGATCTTCCTTTTGGTCGGCGGCTGCACACTTCTCTGCTCTTATTCGTCTCGATCGTCTGGTCGACGACCGTCGAGCACCGGCAGCTCTGGGCCACTGGTGTGCCTCCGGGGACATTACTTACTGCAATAGGCTGGAGGCCCGTGGCTGGGGTGCGACCAATCGAGCTTCCGAATTGGAACCTCGCCGCACCTCCCTGGCCTCGCCCAGCGGGTAAATCAGTGGGTTGCACTGCCCTGCGTGCCTGTCCCAGTTGGGCCCCACCACGCACACCACCTCTGCTTTTGCCCGTTGCCCTCCTCCCATTTGTCCCACGACAAGCCTGGAGGACCCCGAGAGTATGGATCCCTCCTCCTTGTGACTCCTCTTTAAAGAATCTGTACCACAGTGGAAGAGTGATCGGCCGTGGGCTGAGGTACCGAGGGAAAGCCTGGCCTCTCTCTTCTCTCTACTTTGTATATGTGTGTGTGTGTGTGTGTGTGTGTGTGTGTGTGTGTGTGTTGAGTCCCACACTGGACGGGGGAGGGGGCTTGTGTAAGAAGAGAGAGAGAGAGAGAGAGACCCACCTGTGCGCGCGCAACCCGTCCAGCCCTTGGTCGACGCTACGACAGAGACTGATAACTCGTTGGTCTCGCTCTCGCTGCATGTCTCACTGCCTGGTGTCCATAATGTCTTTCTTTTTGTTTCTGGGTTTTCCCTTCTTGGGGTTGAGTGTGTGAGTGTGTGCGTATGTGTGTAACTGTTACCTTTTTGTTTGTCCCTTTTCCTGTTTCCCGCCCTTCCCTTACCTGGGCTTGCTTGGTTTCTACCGATGAATTCCAAGTGACAGCAACTTCCCGTCGATGAGTCGGCCCCTGTGGAGGTCATCAATTGCTTGACCTCGGGGAAAAACAATACTTATACAAAAGAAACACATACACGCCTAGATTTACATACGCAGACGACGGACTTTTTCTTTTTCTGCTGGGCGACTCGAACAATGTGGGACTATGGCGAGGGCAATCGGGGCCCGGAGCTGGCTGCCATCAGCATCGCCATGGCCTCTGTCAGCGTCGTTGCCGTTGCACTGCGAAGCTACACCATGGCCACCATCCTCAAGCGGTTCCTCATTGAGGACTGGCTGGCCGTGTTCACCTGCGTAGGTTTTTTGGTGGTTTTTTTTTTTTTTTTGAGTTTCCTTTTTCCTCCCCCCTCTCTTTATTATTATCATCATTCTTCTTTCTTCTTAGGACTGCCGTGAAACATTTATATACTGACATCTGAATTCTCTTTTCTTCACAACATCTTCAGGCCCTCCAGGTTGGCTTCTGCATCGTCGTCGTCCTCGGTGTGTCCTTTGGCCTCGGGGCCCACGTGGACGACGTCCCAGAGGTAAACCGACACAAGGCTCTCATCTTCAAGTGGGCGGGCCAGGTTGCCTACGTGCTCGTGTCGACGCTGGTCAAGTTTGCCATCGGCATCTTCCTGCTCCGGCTCTGCGTCAACAACAACTGGCAGCGCATCACCATCATCGTGCTCCTGGTCATCGTCGGCCTGTTCAACATCTTTTATGTCTTCATGGCCATCTTCCAGTGCCAGCCTGCCGAGTTCTACTGGTGGCGGTACACGACCAACCCGCCCGTCACGGGCAAGTGCAACGGTCACAAGCTGGCGACGATCCCGACCTACTTTGCGTTCTTCATCGGCATCTTCTCGGATCTCACCCTGGCTCTGCTGCCGGCGACACTTATCAAGGGGGCTCATCTGGACAGGAGGACCAAGATCTCTGTCTGCTGTGTGCTGGCACTCGGGTCACTGTAAGTTCCTGGGTTGTTTCTTTACACCCTTTGCAAGTCTAATCTCCTGTAACAATCCAGGGCCTCGGTGGCAACCATTGCACGCATCCCCTACGCCAAACAGCTCCTCTCCAACCCGGACTACCTCTACAACTTCACGGACCTGGCCATCTGGAGCATCGTCGAGTGCGGCATCGCCATCACGGCCTCGTCGCTGGCCACCCTCCGCCCCCTCTTCGTCAAGCTCAACCTGCTGGCCACCTCCCACTTCACCAGCCGCTATGCCTCGAGGGTGGGAAGCGCCGGCCTGCCCATCCAGAGCGCCAACACCGTCACCATCATCTCCGCCTCGCGCGCCAGCCGCCACAGCAGCAGGAGAAACACCGTGCTCACCGGGACCACAGCACTGACGGGCACCACGGGACTGTCTGGGGTCTCCTCATCTGGAGGCCTGATGAGCGTCAAGGAGGGGGGAGAAGGAGGGGGGGAGGAGGAGGGACAGGGAACGGCGGCATCTGGGTCGAGAAGGATATCGAGATGTCGGTCATCACAAGAGAAGGGTCCCAGGACAGTATCGACAGGCTCGAGGCCGAGGTGAACGAGGTTATCCAGCCGGGCTCGGCCAGGAGAAAAGCCAGCCAGGACCAGATCTCGTATGCGTCGAGTCTGAGGAGGAGCAGCCTGAGCGCCAGCCTCATGAGCACCAGCACCACACGCCCTCGACCGCCGCCGCTGCAGACAAATCTTCCGCCCTCGCCTGCGATCCCGGCCTCGTTCTCGAGTGGGCCTTTGGCAGCGGATTCGACTGCCTCTTCTTTGTCAGGAGGAGGACGGCGGTATTTCTCACGAAACTCGTCAACAGCGTCGTCCCCGCAGCAACAACAGAGGCGACCTTCGGATGGGCTCGGGGTAGCAGCAGCCAGGGCGATGCCGAGCCCACCACCCACCATACCGTACAGCGGCGGGATCGGCTCTGCATATACGGACAACACGTCGCGGCCGTTGTCTCCCACCTACGACCACCACCGTACATACTCTGGGGGCGGGGCTGCTGCTGCTGCTGCTGCTGCTGCTGCTGCTGCTGCTTCTCGGTCCTTTTCTCCACCAAACTTCCACCTCCCGACCAGATTACAACACCAGAGCGCGGCAACCCCTTCTGCCCGGTCTGAGTCCTCCTTCAGCGACATCAGGGCTATGTCTAGGTCAGGTTCCGACGCAGGCCTCTCTGCCCCGCCGAGGATGCTACAAGCCAGCATCGGTAGATATATACCAGACGACCCCTCACTGGGCCCACCCATCAGCCTGAACCACAGGCCCAACAACCGCCCAAGTCCCGTCATCATCAGCCCTTCCTCTTCACCTTTCCAAAGACCGCCCCACCCCTCTATACCAGAGACCCCGGGCCGCAACAACAGGAGCCAGAGGTATCAGCATCATCATCGTCACGACGCCGACGACTCCTCGAGATCGAGCTTGATGGACCGCAGGCCAACTGCTGATGAGGTGGACAGGGCAGTGGTGCCGCAGAGCCCACGGTCGCCCAGATCGCCCAGGTCACCGACGGTGCATGGGATGCACAGCCCGCTGGGGAGCCATCCGCCATTATCGCCCAAGGGAGGTTGGGTATAAGAATGACTGGAACAACAACAACAACTCCTCAAACGACATGATGAAGAAGAAGAAAAAAGATTACTCATACTTATTATACCCCCCGGGCAAAATATGTCCTCTCTAATTTCACCACTCGGGTTTTTATTATATAAAGCAATTATACAGAACGTTCGTTACAACAGCAGCAGGGGGGCAGGAGATCACTCGCATTCAAAACGACGGGACGCCAAAGAGGAGCAAGAGAGAGAGAGTGTGTGTGTGTGCATGTGTGTTGTTGTTGTTTGTATGTAGACAAGCAAAGGTAGTACTGTATGACCCCCCTGCTGGACACCCCTACCAACCGGACACTAAAATGGAAAACGCCCCATACAAATACAATTATGTCTTACACTGATTCATGAATCAATTTGAATCGTAAAATAATAAATAATATACCAATAGAATACCCTGAATCTCCTCATTCCAAATATCTAGCTGACATATGTCTAGCCCGCCCAGAAGGTGCACGAGTTGGTACTGAAACCTCAGTTGGAATATCTTCCTTTTCGTCCTCAGAGTTCTTCTTGTCATCCTTATCTTTAATCTCTGCAACGCCCTTAATAGGGGAATCCTTTTAATCTATAGCTGAGTTGATCTTTATATTACCTGTAATCGCCTCTGAAATTGTTATAAAGCGCTTATTAGGATTGGGGATCTTCTTGCGCTTCTGTGCCTTCAAAATAGCTTTGTTCTGGGCCTTGAGAGAGGTATTCTCCTGTCAGAGCAAGATAACCTCGGCCTGGAAGTCTTCAAGGCAATTAGCGATCCTCCTCAATTTGCTGCGCTTATTATAGCTTCGGTCTCGGCCTATAGAGGTGATAAAGCCGTGGGAAATGGCCTCATCTTCCTCATCCTCCTCCAGCTTGTCTGCCCCTCGTTTTTGCTTGTCCTCCTGGATTTCCTTATAAGCCAGGGCTTTCTAGCGGTTGATTAGATAGTTGCCACTATATCTCTACCCTCTTTTTACTACTCTAGGAGTAATTGTATTATAACCTATCCAACATGCAGGTCACAAACAAGGCACATAGAACAATAGTCGGAACGCCAAGTTAAGAAGATCCAACATCAAGACAACTAGCAAAGCATGATCATATAAGCAAGGGTTAGGGTTACAAGGATAGATTATCTGGATCATCAGTGAGCCAGGTGAGCCAGTCTGAAGAGCTGGATATATAAGGACACGTTCATTACCATTAGATAAATCGCAGTACATAGCTCTTCAGTTGTCAATCTAAGTATTGGATTATATCTGATCCAGTAGCCCATACTAGGCAGTGAACACTTGCACGATTACTAGGACTTATACATTTCCGTATTCAAGGACTTACACTTTGACACCGCTCTTATTAGCATAAACCTTTTATATACTTGGGAATCTTCGGATTACTGCAGTGCTCATTACACTTCTTCTTCAGAAGAGCTGTAATAATCCCATATACAGCTGAAGCTATTAGGGCATATCCTAGGCTTTCTTGCTTGAGGATCCATTGCGACATCTTCTTCTCAGCTTTCGAAAGACATTATTGAAATGAACCGGCTTCATTTCTTGAGCCCTCTCCGTACAGGCAGTCTGAGAGAATTTAGGAGAGAATTTTATGCTTTTTGGCTGACTTACATAAAGAAAGATGATTATCAATAATATCGAATATGGCATCAGCCATATTCTCTTCTACCCATAAGAAGGCATGGTTGGTTGTTGAGGTGGAAAGATGTTGAAGAAAAAGGATCACGGATATCAAGACAGGAAGGAACAGATATTAGCCGCCGGCATTGCCAGAATTGCGTCATATAATAGCGAACTACAGATGTGAGGATATCAATCGATTCAGCAATCAAAGGGCTATCTATCTATTGAAAAAACCTCTGAATAGCTTCAATATTAAAGAAAAAAAGGTGTAAGTGAAGATAATGAGATATGTATAGGGCCGTCGGAAATTGGCTGTCCGGCTGGTAGGGGTGTCCGGCAAGGGGGGTTCAGACAGTATACCCGTACAGCACCTACCATTTACCATTCATCGAGTTGTCTAGCGGGGAAGGGAGGAATTCTCGCTGTTCAGATAGCATGGCATGGCGTCTATAGCGCAAAATTGACTTCACTTCTTTGACTAATTTGAGAGAGAGGAAAAAAAAAAAAGAAAAAATGCTGGCTCGAGTGTGTGTGCGTGTTGAGGATTGATGGGGACAGACACTTGTTGGTCCACCTGACCTGCTACGAATGCGGCCTCCGACCAGAGGCTGAGCCTGTGAGTGAGCTGGCAGGTGGGCTCTGTCAGGAGGTGGCGTTTTGTGATCGTCAAGCAGGAAGCCTGTATTCAAAAGCCATTTACACTGTTATACTTTATGTACATACATAATACGTTCCCTCGTAAATGGTCTTGGCCACTAGATAAATTCAGCACAGTCAATGCAAGCCATGCTCGCGCGATTGGATTGCTGACGCGGCCGAGAACCCAGCCCTCCTTTGTCTGTTCTAGACATCCTGACCCAATCAGGTGGTGTCAGGAAAACAAGCATCAGGTGGTAAAGGTGCAGATTAGTGTTAAACATTCAAGGACTCAAGGGAAAGATTATCTTTATTTCTTCTTCTTGTTCATCATCAGCCATGATTGACTCCCAGGTTGACGCGCGCTGATCGCCGACGCTTGGCGGTGCAGAGACTGTAGATCATGACTCTCACGCATCCATGCATGATGAAGATTCCATCGTCATGTGAAAAAGAACCCCTGCCGATCCACACATGCACACATGAGCATGAATGTGAGCAGCCGGCCAAACAGCGTCTCAGGGCTATACACTGCAAGTCAAGGCGTGGGGGGGGCAGGAGGGGCCAGTGGAGACTTTGAAGGGAGAGAAGACCCTCCGTCAAAGTGTGGCGTCCGATGGCGGTCGGAAGATTGGAAGGCTAACAAGCCTCAGACTTGCTCAGAGGGTCACCTGGTAAAAGCTAAATTTAGTTGCAAGGTTAAACGGCCGTTTGATTATGTATTGCTCAGAGACAGGGTAGAAGATTCGAGAGGGTGGTTGGAGGAGTGCCGAGGAAAAGAGAAGAATTAAAAGAGCCTGCTCATCCAGGTTCCGAGCAAGCTTCATTAATAGAAAGAAAGAAAGTCAAGAGAAACGAGAGTGGAGAAGAAATGAATACACGTCCGTACATGGTGCTTGCTCAAGCTCCCTCCCACAGCACACTGATCACATGGGTGCCGCAGCTGCCAGCAGCATTGTCCCCCGTTTCCCCGTGACGTACCATGAATCGACGGGAGAAGGTTTTCCTTATGCACCCGAGTCGCCAGCGGAACAGTGGATCAAGCCGGCGATCTCGGGAGCCCAGTTTCCTTATCAGATCAATCAGATAACTTTAAGCACTCTGCTACTGTAACACACAACAGACAGCACCCCTTCCCTTCCTTTCCTTTTCTTTTCTTCTCCTATTCCCTCCTGGACCATCAACCCAGGCCAGCAAGCATTTCCTTTCTTTAGAAATGAGCCTCAGGGTGCGATTTATTCACAGATGGAACCCCCAAAGACACCGGTGTCAACCTCTTATCAATACTAACCCGCCAGGGCGAGACTCCTCTTTATACTCAGCTGCAAGTTGACCATGTTGGCGACGCACCTCTGAACGCTGCAGGTCTGGGCAGTTTCCTGCCAGAGCAGCGTGCGTATCTCCGCAAGCTTATTGACTGTCTGCTCTTTGGGAGGACCTTGGTGGGGTACTACAACCATGTCCTCCTCTTCATCTTGGCCGTGTTGACGGTCTTGCATGTTCTGGAGAGGAGAAGATGCAGGATAAGACGAAGACTCTGGGACGCAGAAAGACGAGAAAACACCACCAGTCTTGGTGGAAGCAAGCCTGATGAGGAAACAAGAGTCGTGGTCACATCGACAGCCTCGTCATCATCATCATCATCGTCGTCGTCGTCGTCGTCGTCGTCGTCGTCGTCGTCGTCACCCTCTTCCTCCCCCTCCTCCTCCTCCTCAAACACTTCCCCTATAACCTCACCCTCTCTGGCAGCGAAAGATGATCATCTCGACATGGAAAGACTGCCACTTCTGGGCACACGGCGAACGCGGCCAAAACCAAGCCACCACTTCACACGCCTCTTCAGGCGGCTTAGACGATGGCTAGAGTACCAACCTCCACCGCTGCCCGTGATCAACAGAACCCTGCCATCAAATGCAACATCCCTCTTCATCCTCGCCTGGTTCGCTCTCAACCTCTTCTTCCACCTCTTTGCAGTCCCGCCCCAGCTCGACTTCTTCTTCTGCCTCGCCACCCGCGCCGGCGACGTCTTCATCGTCAACCTCCCCCTCCTCTACCTCCTCGCGGCCAAGAACCAGCCCCTCAAGCTCCTGACGGGCGCCTCCTACGAGGCCCTGAACATCTTCCACCGGCGCGTCGGCGAGTGGATGTGCCTCGTGGCCCTCCTCCACTCGGTCGGCGTCGTCGTGTGGCGCTTCGCCCTCGAGCCGGAGTGGCTGCACCGCAAGACCGACATATCGGAGTACCTCCTCCACCCGCTCGTCCTGCACGGCGCCGCGGCTTTGTCTCGTACGAGCTGCTGTTCTTCACCTCGCTCGGCAGCTTCCGCCGGCGCTGGTACGAGCTGTTCCTGGCCTCCCACGTCGTCCTGCAGATCCTCGCCCTCTGGTTCCTGTACCTGCACTTCTTCACGGCCCGGCCCTACGTCCTCGCGGCCCTGGCCATCTTTGCCGCCGACCGCATTGTCTGGCGCCTCGGGCTCAAATCCGCCACCGTCGATGCAGACCTCCGTGTTCTCCCAGACGGCGAGACCATCTTCTTGTCGGCGGGATGGGACCAGCCGCCACCTGGTTCTTCTCCTCGGTGGAGCCTCTGGCCCCGGCAGAGCATCAGGCATGGCTGGAAGCCGACCGACCATGTCTTCCTCAGCGTGCCGACACTGGGCCTCACTCATAGGCTCCAGGCCCACCCCTTCACCATCGCGTCCCCGGCACCAATCTCTCATCAAAGTGACGGCGGCGGCGGCGGCGATGATCATGATGACGATAACGTGCACAGCGCGCAGCACATCTCTCTGCGTCTGCTGATCCGTGCGCAAAAAGGGTTCACGGCCGACCTGCTCTGCTGCGCCTACCGCCACCGCAGCGTTCGCGTCCGCCTCGACGGGCCGTACGGGTCGAGCCACGCCCTCCACATGCTGCAGGCCGCAGACAACGCCATCCTGGTGGCCGGGGGCAGCGGCATCGCCGTGGCCCTGCCGCTCGCCTGGGCCTTGCTCCTCCAGGCACAGGACGCGTGTGGTCCCGGCAGCGGGCGCAGTGGCGGTGACGATGACAACAAGACTCCCAGCTTGGTGAAGAGGAAGAGACAGACGGTCCGCATGCTGTGGATCATCCACTCGGAGGAGCACCACGAGTGGGTGCCCAGGTCGACTCTGGATGAGCTCGTCTCCGCCGGGCTGGAGCTGGTCATCCCAAGGCCGACCTCTGTGGGCGGGCGTCCTGATGTCGATGGCATCGTCGAGGCGTGGGTTGAGAGTTCGTCTTCTTCTGCTTCTTGTAGCGACGAGGCCGAGTCTGCTGTCGTTGTGTCTGGACCGGATGGCCTGAACAGGACGGTTCGGAATACGTGTGCTGCGGCTATTGGTAAGGGGGCCAACATTCGTCTTGCCGTGGAGAAGTTTGGCTGGTGATTGGGAGCGATTAGTATGGCACAAGAAAGGCCCCTTGCTTGATTTCCCGGTTACCCGTCAGCCCTAGAATAGATTTATTGGCGTACATGTATAGATTTTCCAGAACCACTGCTCGGCAAGGTTCGCACACAAGAATGACGACGAAATGATTCACCCAGATTATGAAGGCTAATAATACGGTTGGTAAGATGAAAATGGAGAGAAGTGACATGACAGAGCCTCATCGAAATATCTTTTGGGTACTCTTGCCCAATGCTGGTGTGCTGGATGTCTCTGGATGTATCAGGTCGGTCTCCAAGAGCTCAGTAGAAAGGAATAGTGCTGACTCCTCTCCTTGAAAGTTGCTGGAACACATAATATATGTGTCAGCCAACGGCACTTGACACTTGAGGTAGTGATATGACAAATGCAATTTGGGGTATTTCTTGGGCTGCCGCGGCAACTCTATCGATCAAGCCGACTTCTCAGGCACCTTGTACAGAATCTCGCCATTAGGTATCACAATGAACCTGTCCTCCTCGGCAGACCACTTCTTCCACGTCGAGCTGATATCGTCCAGGTCCACCTGCGATCCCATCTCAAGCTTGAGAAAGTGCTTTGCGAAATCGGAATGCAGGGCCCGGCCCACCCAGCTCTCTCCAAACTTCTCCGCCGCCTCGCCCGTGTAGTGCCAGGAGCTCCAGGTGCAGGCGAGGTGATCCCGCCGAAAGCCAGCCTCTTTGGCCCACTGTCCACAGCATCAAAGGGTTGTTCATGTGAGGTAAGTATCTACTCAAGTAATATTATGTGAAGAGACGAAAACGCAGAGGCAACAAAGGCTTTACTTACCTCCAGAACATAGCGCCCAGCATCAGGCTGTCCACCACAGGCCCTCGCAACCTGCCGGTAGACATCCTGCCAGCGGTCCAGCCCAGCCGGCACCGGATACCAGGAAAAGCTCTTGTAGTCCGCCTCCCGCGCCGCCACCACACCGCCCGGCTTGGCCACCCGGCACATCTCCCTCAGGATGCCCACGGGATCCTTGACGTGCTGCAGGACCTGGTGGCAAAACACCACGTCAAAGGAACCATCGGCATAAGGCAGGGCGTTGGCATCCACGGCCTCGAAGACCAGGTTGCCCGTCACGCCCCGCCCCTGCGCGTGTGCCCGCGCGCTGTGCAGGACGGTCTCGGCAAAGTCGACGCCCGTGACTCTTCCCTGGGGCACGAGCTGGGCCAGGTCGGTGGTGATGGTGCCCGGGCCGCAGCCGACGTCCAGGATGGTGTGGTTGGGCTGGAGGTGGGGGAGGAGGAAGGCGGCGCTGTCCTGGGCGGTGCGGCGGGAGTGGCTGTTGATTACGCTGGCGTGGTGGCCAAAGGTGTAGGATGCTTGCTCGCGTTGGGCAGCCATGATGAAAGAGAACAAGAAGAGGTGGACTTGGGTTTGGACGTCCAATGGGGTTGCTGGTCATGCGAGGTTCTCGAGGTGTTTCTTCATTGTGTGTTTTGGGTGTTGCTGGCGAATTAATGAAATAAATGGTCGGCTTACACGCACGCAGGGCGCCGATATCGGCCTTCGTGGCTGCTTTGCTAGTCGTAGGCAGGGCTGCACATTTGATGCGAGACTGGAGGAACTTGATATCAAAGGTGTATTTTCGGATCAATTACCCCTCTTGAGTTGTGTCATAGTGCATCCTTTCATGTGTGGTTTGTTTTGGCATGCTCGCGTTGATTGTGGCCGAGGCAGCGGGAGTGAAACTGTTGGGTTTTGAACCACTTGTGTGCATTTCAGCAGCGCAATCTAGAGATTTTTGGGGGGAGGGGGTTCCTCATTCACCAGAGTTTCGCGATTGAATCACCAGTACTGTGATGATAGTGACCCTTCTCAGCCATCGATCGGTACACCTGGGTTGTCCAGCTGCAGTGTCACGGAACTGACTGATGGCCTGTGACAGCCCTGAGAATTGTAGGAGTGAGAACCTACTTGAATAGTTAGGTGAAGGAGGATGAAGGAGGATAAAGTGCCACTTGTCGATATATTCCATACAAGCATGTGTAAACGTAAGCTATGACTGTGTCCAATGTTCATATGATGCTTTGTCCCAAGAAACACACATCCATTCATAGCAGTCATACATCTCTGGGCAGTGGTCAAAGGCGTGTTCCTCAAAACTCCACTCCCTCCCTATCCTGCGCCAATGAATGCCTCGGAAGAAGAAGTGCACCAGATGCTCCTCTGTAAGATTAAACCCCGCCTTGTAGTCTGGACGTCCAGAATAGTCCAGCCCCTCGGTCGTAGGCCACGAGTGTCCCAGCCCCATTACGCTCCGCCCAGAACCGCCTCCACGCCCTGACGTCCGGCAGCAGACCCCAGCCCTCCCCGCTGACCCGCCCATAAAACGGCGTAAACCGTGTCCTTGGTGCCGTGGACATGCAGCATAGGCACAGCCCGCCGAGGCCGCCGCGAAGCCTTATACCCCTCATGAACCGCCCACGCCCCCTCGTACAGAGCAGGGCTCACAGCGGCAAGCGCAGCAAAACACGTCGGTGGGCGCGTCCGGGTGGCAGGCCAGAAGCACCAAAAACCCGCCGCCGTTGGACTTGCCGCAGTCGTAGACGCCAGACGCGTCGATGTTGTACGAGGCGCGCGAGGAGACCGCCGTGAGGATGTCGCGGACGTACTGGATGTCGTTGGCGGTCTTGTTCTCGTAAGAGGGGGGCGCCCTGCCAGGTGGTGCGGCCACCCAGCTCGTGGTTGGCGATGCCTTGGCCGTAGGCTGTCAGGAAAGGGTTTGTCGGCTATGCGGAGGACCGGGTCCGAGAGCTGGGTTATGCGCTGTTGTCTCTCGCTGCTGCCGCCGGCTGGAACCTCATCTGATTGGGAGTTAGTGGGCTGGTCGCATGACTGGATCGAAAGCGGAGGGCAGCAGCTCGCCTCCGTGGAAGGAAAAACACGAGAGGGTGCGGCTGGCTGGGATCGTAGGCATCAGGGACGTTGAGGAGAAAGGTGCGCCCCGAGTCCAGGACGAAGGGTATGTTTCCTTTCCGGGGTTCTTTGTCGACGTCATGATCGCTCAGGGCAATCTGTGACGATGCCGTGATGCTCAGACCGTTCACGAGTAAAGTGGACAGTATTAATCGTCCTGCTCCGACCATCTCCAGATGAAGCTTATCGTTCCGCTGCGCATTGAATGCTCGATGGTTTGCGTCAGCAGAGCCCAGCGCAGATAAGGAGAGTGGATTTTCATGATTTATATTTCACATCCGCATTCTGTTTCGATACTCTCTCCCATCTGATTACTTTGTTCCTCTACTGGTGATCAAAACTGTCCAGGACCCTTTCCAGAATAATCCCCCTCGGGCACCGTCAGCCAAGGCACCGAGTTGGAATCATCCGTGTCCGACCCGACATTGTTCCCCCACCAGCTCAGCGTGGCCCCCGTACAGCTTCGCTTCCTCCGCTGGAACGCCCTCTTGCGCAGTTGTATGATTCTTTCTATACAGGCATGCTCAGATCGATCGAGCTCTTGCTCATCACTCGATATTTGTTGCTTTTTATGCGACAGCGCTCGAATCCTGGTTTACTATTATTTCCTGCTGGTTCTTCGAAGCGTTTACTTGGAAAGAGTATATTTACTGATCAATCCTCAGCAGGCAAAGCACCACTCTATGTCCTCCCACCCATCTCTCCTGCGCAGCGTGACAGGACCTCCATCCCCGCCATCCTCTACCGGCTTTGGAATCGCGGCCGCAAGCACGCGCGGGCCCATTCTGACCCGGTCAGCTCGCAAACCGTCGATCTCGTAGCCCAGGATAAGAGCCCCGACGAGGCCCAGGATCTCGGCAGACGCAAAGTTGCGCCCAGGACACAGGTGTGCGCCGCCTCCAAACGGCATGTACGCCGCCCGCTGCTTTTTCTCCGTGTCCTTGTTACCCTCCAAGGCCTCTTGGTTCATGAACCGAGCCGGGTTGAACTCATGCGCGTCAGCGCCCCAGACATCGGGCATTTCGTGGGTTACTTTGGCTGACCACATGACGTGTACGCCTTTCTTAAGGAGGTACTGTCCGCCCGGAATTTTGGGTTAGCGACCAGGTCTAGCCGGTATCTCAGAACGAGTTGGTACAGGTATAAAGCTCACCGTAGCGCCATCTTCATCCGTCAGCACTGTGTCGTCCGTGATTGCCCGTCGGGCCACCATATGGTTCGCCACGCGAACACCCTCGCGCTGGCAGCTCGTCAGGAGCGGACAGTCCGTCTTCACAAGCTGGATGTCCAAAAGAGCCTTGGTTTTTCCGTTTTCCCCAAGAGAAAAGGTGATGAGCGGTGCAATCTCTTGGCGGAGCTCCTCGACGAGGCCGGGTCGCAACCACACATAACTGCGGTCCTCCGTCAGTGACAGTGTTATTATAATATAAGTACCTACTTATGCTGGACCACGGCTTGGTTGGGCCACCACGAGACAAAATGTACAGAAGAAACGGCAACCTACACCAGAGTCCAGAACAGCGCCGGGATCGAATTGGCCGTCGACACCCAGATATTAATGACCTCACCCTTGCACAGGTCATCGCCCACCACGCCGTGGCGGATCGACACCTCAGTGCGCAGCGCTACAAACGCAGACACGTCGCTGCCGCGGTCCAGCCGCGCGTCGAAGAATGGCCGCAGCGCCTGCACAACTCTATCGCGGCCGCGGGCCCCTGCGCGAGCCAACACGGGCGGCATGAACAGCATGGCGGGCAGGCCCTCGTCAAAGTCCCACAGAGCGTCGAGGCCGGCCGGGTCGGCGCGGAAGGGGTTCGCAGCCCCGTAGAAGGCCTCGACCGTCGCCATGGTCATCATGTCTCGCATCCAGAGCCACAGGCTCGGGACTCGGAGCCCCTTGCTGTCGGAGCTGTTGTGGATTGCGTTGAGGTGCGAGCCGACATGGGCTAGCATGGCCGAGTTCATGTCGTGGAGGCCCTGGCCCGTGAGCCCAGACTTGATCGCGGCGACGGTTTCGGCGCTGTAGGTGTTGGGGCCCTTTTTAATCCGCTCGGCCATGGCCTGTTTACTAATGGCTGCAACACTCCGCGCAAACGCGAGGCCCACGAGGTCAAAGTCCAGGTCGCGGTGGCGGAAGGCCTGTTGGGCTAGATGGGGGGAAAAGATGAAGTAGGTCTTCTTGTTCAGCATTGGCATTGTTATAATTGGCTTGTCTGTCTTGGCCCTGAAAGATGACAGGTTTGGTCGTCAGTTTAACAAATAATCGATCAGGCATATGGCACAGGTAAGTTGAACCTTACCGGAGTATAGTGAAATAATGTGCCTCGTGCTGCATGAGGCCGATGATGTGCCCAATCATGGGTATCCGAGGATTGAGAGCCGGTGGTTCTTGCTGGGCGACCTCTGCAGTGTTGGGCTTCCACACCAGGTAGAACCATACTGCCAGTGCCATCACCGCCATACAATAAGCAATGGAGATGGCCATTTTTACCAAGTGGTAACTTGTATGATAAGGTGTTCGCACAGCTTTTCCTTGGGATTGTGTCTTGGGCTGTAGAGCTGCTTTGCAACCCGAGTCCTTTTCACCTCCCAGTTTTAACATCGGGGGCAAGGGCCGATATTGCAAGCAGAAACCTAAAAACGCTGCTAGACTAATCCCAGTATCGTTATAGGTACAATCTATACAGTGCAATATATCTGTGTGAAATACGCTACGTAGTGTGTCTGATAAGACAATGCAGTTGGACACAGTCGTAGTGTTGTCGGCTGCAGGCCTTTCAATAGTCTCTTCCTAACATCCAAAAGGCCTCTCGGTAGTAAGCTGACACTGCTGCCCTCCGCCAATCCTTCCAGTATGGATCCTGATGACCGTGGCGTGCGCGCCTTGCCAGTGGAACGCTTGACTTGTGCGTGAATAATCTTCTTTTAGACGCTCTAGATAAGCAAGAGCAGCAAATATGGTTTGCGTGCTGGCCATTTCTCCGAGAATGCCGGCACAATGAGACAACGCGTAAGCATCAAGCTGATTAGCCCAGCCTTTTGGTGCAGTTCTTTGCACATGTACTGGGTAGGAAGGAAAAGATAACAGGAAAAATAAGGGGATCAAACGCAGGTCAGGCAGTCTTTCACCTGATCGTGCTATTCAGCCTCAAAGCCTGTGGGTATAATAGAAGAGACGTCAAGACTCAATAGCAGTCCCAGTCCCAGTCCCGGTCCTGGTGCCAGATATAATTATCATCTATCCGGCTTCTCTTGACTCCCACTTTCACTTCCCGAATAATCACAGCTCCGCCTAAACACCTACGACACCCCATCACTTTCCAGAGAATACAAACAACCGTAGCTATCATGTCTTCAGGATACCTACTGCCAGCGGCGCTAGCTGCAGGGCTGGCCGTCGTTGCAGTCCTGGCCTACTACATCACCTGCTATCTCATCACGCCCTTAAAAGATATCCCCGGCCCGTTCCTTGCCAAGTTCACCAATTTCTGGCGTGTTTATGACTACTACCACCTCATCTCCCCAGAGACTCAGAAAAGGCTTCATGCCAAGCATGGAGTTGCCGTTCGTCTGGGTCCGAACCTAGTTGCACTCAACGACCCGGCCTTGATCCCCGTCATCTACAATGCCCGGGGCACATTCCCCAAGGTTGGTGTTGGCGCGCCCCAGACTGGTGGCTAATAATGATAAAGGGGCTCTGTACTTATCCAACCAAAAATGATCTGTTCAGGGCGATTTCTACTCGGCCAGCGATGCGCTTGTTCATGGCACCAAGATGGAGCACATCTTCTCGACGCGCAGCAACCAGTTCCACCTGAGGCAGCTCACCCCAATCCAGAGCTTCTACTCCATCCAGGGTATTCTCGCCTACGAGAGCCTGATCGACCGTGCCATGCTTCTTCTCTGCGAGCAGCTTGAGACCCGGTTCATCAATGGCGCCAATGCGGGCAAAGCCTGTGATATTGCAGACTGGATCTCTTTCTGTGAGTCTCGCCTAACCTCGCGACCTCAGTTGATTACATTCTGAAATGTATCAGTCCACGGTTGTTTGAGGGCCTCTACAAATGTCAACAGCAGCATTAATACGAACCTGACCTGACCATAACTTGTCTCTTAGTTTCCTGGGACCTTCTTGGTGAAATCACATGGAGTATGGAGATGGGTTTTATGAAGACAGGCTCTGATGTGAAAAACATGATCCATATCGGTGAGCTGTCTATGATGTACCTGGGCCTGGTATGATGCCTCCTGTCATCCCCTTTCCTCTGCCTCCAGCTGCATGCACGTCAGATCTCTGTCTCAAGGTGCGATGGCAACACTAAGTGCCCCTTCATATCTCTAGATCGGTCAAGTTCCATGGCTTGCCCAACTGCTCAGCCTGAACCCTTATCGTCCCAAGTCTGTAGAGGCGTTTGATCACGTTATCCACTACAGTCTCGCCCGGCTAATGGAGCGCCTGTCCTCGCTCAAATCGAATCCGCCTTCCCTCACCGCCGCCGCCGGAGACCCAGAGAAGGGAGGCAGCTTCGGCGTCAAGAGAGACTTTATCACCAGCTTCCTGCAGGCCAAAGAGCTGCACCCGGACGTCGTCACGGACGCGAATATTGTCATGTATATCCTGACTAACATCTCTGCGGGCGCGGACCCTACCGCCACCGTGCAAAAGGCCATCATCTACCACCTCCTTCGCAACCCGGCCGCACTGGACCGCCTGCGCGCCGAGCTCGATGCGGCCAACCTACCCTTCCCGCCCAGCTACGGGTCCGCCCACGACGCTGCGCGGCTGCCCTACCTCGAGGCCGTCATCAAGGAGGGGCTGCGAATGCACCCGACAGTGGGTCTATGCCTGGAGCGAATCGTCCCGGAACCCGGCCTGACTCTGCCCGACGGCCGCTTCATCCCAGCCGGAATGACGGTGGGGCTGAACCCCTCGGTGATGACGCGCGACCGCAACATATACGGGCCCGACGCGGACGTGTTCCGGCCCGAGCGGTGGCTGCCGAGGGCGTTTGCCGCCGAGGATCCAGAGGTCTACCGGGAGCGCGTGCGCCGGATGGACGAGCTCAACTCCTTTGTGTGGGGTGGGGGCAACCGCACCTGTCTGGGCCGGTATCTCGCGTCCACGAGCTTGTACAAGGTCACTGCCATGCTGTTTGCGCGGTATGATATCGCGCTGGAGGACGTGACCCAGGAGTGGGAGTTGAGGAGGCATTGGATGGTGTACAATGACAAGATCCGGGTTAGGATTGCGCTGCGGCATCGGGAATAGACGCTGCGGATGCAGAATCAAGAAGTACTTTGTCCAGCTTCCCTCTCAGACTTGTGCACCCACAAGCTCCAAGGATCTGCGGCGGCGGTAGTACATAGTAAGCATGCTATCTATTTCCTTTTTTTTTTTTTTTTTTTTCTTGGCATCAGATACTACAAGCCTTCCGAATACTCGTTCTTATAACAGGCGGCTGTGAGTTACATATAAAGATCTAGAGAAATCAGTACAGGTTATCTAAGACAAAAGTTTAGAAAATAGACTTGCTAGATGCAATAATTCCACAACAAAGTACACTAATGTGCCCTGCGACTTTGACAACAGCAGAGCCGCGCAGCCATTACTTACTTACCCAGATGCCATGATAAGAGTCGTCTATAGATAGCGACATGTTGTGCGAGGCCGACCGTTATCAGCTGGGAGTGGACACTCCTTTTAGCTGACGCAAACTTGTGGTCACCTGCTCGCCGTTGTAATCAGAGACACTGCTTGGGAAGAAACAAATTTGGAGTGAATGCCAAGTGGCTACCGATAAGGCAAGACCTCGGGAGTGAATAATTTTTTTTTTTTTTTTAGTGCTTATTCATGAGGAGCACTGTGGATATAGTTGTGGGAGAGGGTATGGATTTTATTCAATATTTAGATGCTCTGCTCCGCCTCAGTCAGATACAGTTCCACCCACGCCGTGGGCTCTGCTACTATTGGGGGAGCTTTTCCTTAGTGCTTATTCAGGAGGAGCGCTATGGAGCTGGGTATGGGAGAGGGTGTGATGTACGTCCAATAATAGATGCTGTGCTCGCTACAGTAAGACAGTTCGTCACGCCTTACAATGGTGGCACTTCCACGTGGTGACACATTTGCGCAAGATGGAGCCTTGATCGCGGCAGGCCGTTACTTCATCCACCTATTTGAAGCCTGATAACCGAGTCTTGCCCTGAAATGCTACCTTACAGCCTTCCTAACCGACGAGAGCACCTGCAGGTCTGAGCGCAATTTTGCCCACAAACTATTGTTTATGCCACAGACAAATTCTTGTTGTGTTCCAGCCGCGCATATATTTGCCCTACAGCTTTGTCATCGAACCCAGGCAATGCCATGGCCTCCTCCACAGAGTCACTTGAAGCATTGATTGAGGGATATGCCATCATATCGAAAACCGCATTTAGGGTGAGCAAGTGTCTTCTTCTTTACATGATAGAAGGCTCCTCTCTCTCTCTCTCTCTCTCTCGGGTAGACCAAGCTGACATCCATATGGATCTTTTGCAAAGGCGACTGCTGGTGTCTTCTATGGCATAGCAGTGCTGTCGGTCCTGACCAGAGGTGTAATCCGCTTTACGACCCGGCGAAATCTTGCACTGGATGATTATCTCTTGTTTGCATCATTCGCTTTTCTCACTGCTGCGACAGCTTTAGTGTATTACCTCCTCGACAGTATATACCTTGCTACTGCCGTCGAGAGAGATCCCCTCATCTACTTTCAGTTCAGCAGCAAGCAAACACACCAACTCCTGAGCGAGGCCCTGAACGAGAACATCTTCCTAGTCATAGCCTGGACTACTGTCTTCTTGGTCAAATTCTCTTTTCTTGCTTTCTTTAAGCAATTGATCCGAAATGTGGACGGGGGTGCAGTACTACTACTGGGGCATCGTGACCCTTACCATTCTCACGTGGATGTTTCTTACCTCGGAGGCTTTCATACTATGCTCTGATTTTGGAATCAATGCCGGTAAGTTGGAGAATTTCACAGTTCTGTATTCTAGGTATTGTGCTAAGACAGCCCAACGGCAGTAAAGTGCTGGTCGCCGACCAAGAACACTCTTTATGTCTCCATGACTGGCTTGGTCACAGGCCTGGATGCGCTTACCGATATATTAAGTAAGTGTGTTGTCAAAACAACAATCCTCTCGAAATGTCTTGTTATACCGCTGCTGATAAATGATCCAGTTGTGAGCATCCCAATCATTGTGCTCTTTCGCGCACGGATACGCACTTCGCAGAAAATCAGCCTCGGGGCATTTCTATGCCTCTCCCTCGTCATGGTCTGCCTGGCTATTATCCGAGCGAGCAAGATTCATGGAGCTGTCTCTATTGATGTTGTTTGGGTATTTTTCTGGCAATACATGGAGACTGTAGTTGCTGTGGTTATGGGCTCACTCACCGTCGTTCGCAACCTGCTTGTCCACCAGACCAAGAGCAACAACAATTCGCCGGCTGGAGCGGCAGCTGGGGGTCCTCCAGGACGGCATACATACCACGCCTACCGCATGCGACCCTTCATGAGGCGCAAGGACAAGGATATTGACGTCTCTACTCGGGATCATCTGCCTGAGGTGCCGGGCGCCACTTTGACAGGACTGCGGACGTTCATCAGGCGTAACCACCGGGAGCCTGGTCTTGAGACTCATGTGACAACAGCATCGACATTGGTGCAGGAGGATTACTACCAGCAAATTCCTAGCGTCGAGGAATCAAGGCTTGGCTCGTGGGAACAAGCGCAACAACAACAACCTCAGCGGATCTACCAGGTGCGAAAACTTTCTTGTCGTGAAACTTTGAGGCTACCACGATACTAATGTCACATCACAGAGCTTGCCGCAGACGCGTGCCCGAGGATGGGACTCGCTGCAAGGAGACACGATTATCCAGCCGTCCGTGACAACCACCTGCACGAGCACTACTTTGCACGACCGGGAGCACTATTAATAGCTATCAGGATCGAGCTTAATGTACCTACCTCGGTAGTGGGGCTACAGTTTATGGGCACATAGATATCAGCTTGCTGCAGACCAGATTAATTCGGAATTGGGGTGGCTGGAATGCTTGATCTGTCCCCCTTGAATACACTACATACTATTGCAAAGCATATCATGCCATCGACTTGGCGGGTGACGACCTGATACTGCAGGCTCTGTGTGGAGCCAAAATCCTACCAGAACTTCAAGCTCGGGCTGAGTGTTCCCCCGAAGTATCTGCGGCTGGAGTTGGGTGTGGGTCGCAGAGCTCGCTGGGAAAACAGCTCCTGGGCTCGACCCACTATGATCAGGTACTTCCACGCGAACAGCGTCGACATCATTAGTAAGCTTGAACATGTAAGCCACCGAGAAAAGATATGTAGCATTGTTAGTGTTCTTGGTACTCCGCAAGGAGGGAAGGGGCTGGGCGCCAGACCAACCGGTTATGATTAGCAGGCCAAGGTCAACGTACCGAATGAAGGTCCTCTTCTCAATAATCCCCTTGCAAGTACGGACGTACTTTTGTGAAAGGTACTGTACCACTTATAAATGAGTAGGCTGACAGGTTGTCTCATTCTAGCGGTGTGGCGGCTTCTCCAGTCCCCCCAAAATGTCTGGCAAAAAGACAATACGAGTTATGTACGCTGCGCCGTGTTGACTAATAATAAGACAAGATGCATCTTTACTTAGTAGCTTTATTTGAAACCGCAGGGACCCAGTAGATTGCCTTATGTGGCTCTACCAAACTTGTTTCACGTTACAAGCACTTGGTGCAATATGCATCAGCTGCAGAGAGAGGCAAAATAGACCTAGTTTGAATATATACAGGTAAAAATCTTCAGGACTCGGTTGGCGGGTCGTGCGTCTATGTAAGTATCTAGGTCGTTTCCCCGACGACTCGTCGCCGTGCGATAGGCACCGGGCCACTTTTCTACGCCACTGTCACCCCAAGTGGCTGCGGATTGTCATTTCACTAGGTTCATGGGCTTTCCGCTGGCCTCTTCTACTTTACTCAACATAAAACAGTTCGATCAAACTTCAGCCCTCTACAGGTGCACTTTCTTTGTCGAGGTCTGAACCCCCTTTGGACTTTTTCAAGAAGCTTGCTCCATTCTAATTGCCACTCATTTCCGGCCTGATGACTGCGTTATCAGGGTCTATTCCATTTTGGTCACTGTCAGGGGCTTGATGTGAGACTGCGGCGCGGCTGTCTGCATGTTAAGCAGCGAGGTGTCAGCACACCTATCTACAACAGTCTTGGTAAGACATTTTGTACCCAGCAGGAATTCATATGTTCAGTATGATATCATCAAACATACCTGCACCCAAACTTGGTGGGATTGTGTTAGGAAAGTCAGACTGTGTCAGCACGGGTAGAGCTGCTTACATTGTCTTGCAACAAAAACAGTCGCTGTGGCTGGAATGAAGGGTACCTGATTAACACATGCACTTGGACGTTGGTTCAGATCAGTACCAGGATGTTCTTGATTTTTCTTTCTTTTTTTTTTTTTTTTCTAACCCTGCGCTTCTTTAAAACTCAGGGGCCGCCCGTTTCCCGTTGCCTTTACGTTCCGGCCCTTAGCAGAGGAGCACTCTCTACCGGGGATCGACTCGAAAATGGCATCACAGATCGTCCAAGCCTCCAGCGCGCAGTCTGGGCTGTCGCAGACGTGGCCTTCCAATACCACACAATGGCAAGATACTCTGGTTTCGCTGAATTTTACCACGGGCTGGTCGACTTGGCAGTATGTGGTGACAATCCTGCTGGGCCTGATGGTTTACGACCAAGGTAAGCTACGCACACAAGCGTGAGATACACGGGGAAAGTTTTCACACAGCTCACGCGGTGTAGTGATGTACATCAAGCGAAAAGGTCCCATAGCTGGGCCTACTTTCAAGATCCCGTTCGTGGGCCCGTTTTTCCAAGCACTGGATCCGAAGTTCGATGGATATCTTGCCCAGTGGGCTAGCGGGCCTCTCAGCTGCGTCTCCGTCTTCCACAAGTATGTTCATTTGACTGCACCCTTTTACCTTTCTAATGTTCCAAGTTCTCTGCTAGGCCTCATGCTCACACTCCCGTCTCAACTTCTGCAGGTTCGTTGTGCTCGCATCCGACCGAGACATAGCCCACAAAGTCTTCAAGTCGCCCTCCTACGCCGAGCCCTGCCTAGTGCCCATCGCAAAGGACATCATCGGCCGCAATGCCTGGGTTTTCCTCCACGGTAAAGCTCATGCCGAGTACCGCAGGGGCTTGACTCCTCTGTTCACCCCTAAGGCATTGTCGACCTACCTACCAGTGCAGGAGAAGGTACTGGCGTACTACTTTGACAAGTTCGTTGCAGCCAGCGAGGCGAATCAGTCGCGGCCGATGGCTTTCATGGCCTTGTTCCGCGAGATCAACTGTGCACTCTCATGCCGCACTTTCTTTGGTGATTACATATCACAGGACGCCGTCAAGAAGATCGCAGACGACTTCTACCTTGCCACCGCCGCCCTCGAGCTGGTCAACGTTCCCTTGTCGATGTATGTTCCCTACACCAAGACATGGCTGGGCAAGCGGACGGCCGACGCTGTTCTAGCTGAGTTCGCCAAATGTGCGGCTGCGTGCAAGGCAAACATGGCCACCGGCGCGGCTCCTACATGCACCGTGGATCACTGGGTCTTGCACATGATGGAGTCTGAGCGATACCGCGCTCGCATCGCCGCCGGGGAGACGGGCGTGGAGAGGCCGACGAACCTCATCCGTGAATTCACCAACGCGGAGATCGGAGAGACGCTGTTTACCTTTCTCTTTGCGTCACAGGATGCGTCGAGCAGCTCCTCAAACTGGATGTTCCAGGTTCTTGCCCAGCGGCCTGACGTGCTCGATCGATTGCGCGAGGAGAACCTGGCCGCGCGAGGCGGTGATAGGAACAAGCCCTTTGATCTCCCCATGCTGGAGTCTCTCACCTACACCAACGCAGTCATCAAGGAGCTCCTCCGCTACAGACCGCCCGTCATCTTCGTGCCCTATCTTGCACTCAAGGACTTCCCTGTCACCCCCAACTACACCGTCCCCAAGGGCTCCATGGTCATCCCATCCTGCTACCCGGCTCTACACGACCCGGAGGTCTACCCCAATCCTGATGTTTTCGATCCCGAACGCTGGATATCCGGAGACGCTGAGTCCAAGACCAAGAACTGGCTTGTCTTTGGTGCGGGGCCCCATGACTGTCTCGCAAGGAAGTATGTGCCCCTGTCTATGGCAGGCATGATTGGAAAGGCGTCGTTGGAGCTCGACTGGGAGCATCACGCTACGGAGACCTCGGAGGAGATCAAAGTGTTTGCGACGCTGTTTCCAATGGTAAGTCAATGTTATCAGCCTTCCTCCCACTCAGGCTTTTCGCCCATGGCTTGTGCTAATTGTCAACAAAGGACGGCTGTCAACTTGTCTTCAAGAGACGCCCATAGATGCGTATTGTTATCGGCCAAAGCTCAAATGCGGTATATGGTCCTACGATATGAGTTGTTTTTCGCATAGATCGTAAAACGGACGACAAAAGGGTGACCTGACTAGATAGTAATTAGTACAGTCTGAGGGGGACATAATTAGCCGCAGTCGAAACATGTCAGATTCCAGTACAGGACTTGGAACCAAAGACAGAACGAGGCTCAGCACGTACTGCAACACTCCTAGAGCATAGAAAGCGCCAATCTTCATGAGGGATACATATCGGACCTCGTTTGATGCCACTTATTAGTTCAAATCGGTTGTTAGGAGCCGTGAAGCGAGATGGGACCAGATCACGGATTATGGTTTTGTATTGTTTCATGCTTCCCTAATAAAGCCTGCTCATCATGCCCTGCACTTGGGAAAGCTATTAATTTATGGCCAATGGCTTGAGAGACATGAGTGGCGACGCGGTTGAGGAGCAGGTGAGCACGTATGGGCGCCCGCATGAAACATTGAAATCGAATCTTTTGGAACTTTGCGTACCAGAGGTAGTGTATTGATATTCAACATGCGGGGCAGATCTACGTTACGTTTACGGTAGGACTGTTGTGAATATAACGCTCCTGATGATCTACTGTAGGCCAGATTATCAAAGGGGATCTTCGTGATCTCCTCATTTTGCCAACACTGCAATCGTATTTCCTCCGAGTAGTCCACTTGGTGCAGCGCGAGCACTGAAAATCGCTCGAACATAGCCCATTCATCATCAAATTAAATTAGTGCTTTGGGATCCTCCTTGCTTCCTCATTTATACTCAATATAGAAGCTCTAAAAGAGATTGGTATGCAAGATATTAATATCTATATAGATAGTGCTCACGATAATTGAGTCACCTCCAGCCTGATCCGCGGTGGCGAATATCGACGAATAGATCTGCCCGACAAACAGCACGCGTGGAGGAATCTTCGTGTACTGCCCAGGTGTCCCATCTTCAAGTCCTGCGCAAAGTCTTTGCCCTAATAGTCTCTGTTCGAACCCCT
This sequence comes from Immersiporthe knoxdaviesiana, assembly GCA_021117315.1. Classification (NCBI taxonomy): domain Eukaryota; kingdom Fungi; phylum Ascomycota; class Sordariomycetes; order Diaporthales; family Cryphonectriaceae; genus Immersiporthe; species Immersiporthe knoxdaviesiana. The sequence goes on from CP088207.1 coordinate 781,478, forward strand.
CCTTCCTCAAGTGCTCCCACTTCCTCGGACACCACTTACATGCTTGACTGAATTACATCCATAGCACTTTACCATCATGTTGGCAATCGGCTTCCAAGGCATCATCAAGACGCCCAGACCAAAACATACCACGATGAACCCCCAGACGGGAAGTCTCGTCTCCCAGTACTCGACTGTCACGACCCCAAGCGCCACCAAAACGACCGTCAGCACACCACTCCGGCACCTCCTTGTACGACTTTATCAGCTTCTTGTGAATATCTTCGCCGCCGTATCTTGAGTTCTTGAACTTGGCCCAGATCTCGCTGCTGTTGTGCAGATACGTGTGCACCACGACCGCCGTCACGACCACAAAGGACAGTGCCGCGTGCGTAGGTGAGCGAGTAGGACATGGAGATGTACATGGGCGAGTAACTCTCGTACTTGCTGAGAACGAGGTCGAGGTCTTCATCCACCCCTTTGGTCGCGTTGTAAGACCTTCAATTTCAAGGGTGGTGGAAAACCTCATGGATCTCTCCTCTTTCGAGACTTGAGAGTTTACGGTGTGATCATACCGCAGAGAGGACTGGTCTCTGCCTTGTCTTTCAGCACATATGGCCCTTCTGGTTTTTTTTCGATTCCCCACGTTGCTAAGGGCTCCTTTTCTCTACATATCTCTTGCTGCCCTCCTGCCTCTCTCCTGACGGGGCAGAAGCTCATGATGGCGGCAGAAATTCAAGGGATAGGCTCCGAGTCGCCTTCTTCCTACGATGGTGTTGAGAATATTATCACTGAGGTGAAGAAGGAGGATGGCATTGTCGAGGAGTAATTAGTGGATCTTGAGGGGAGTCGAGATGTTGACGGCAAGAACTTGATCCTGGACAGGGCAGAGGCTACAGAGCTCACGCCTGTCGAGGCCTTCAAATGGAACGTGGAAGGGGACCACAGTCGCCACGTAAGTTCTGTGTCTCATCTAAGTACTTAAGCACTTACTCTCATGGTCATTGTGTGCGAGATAGTATTGACCCGAGAAAACCAAGACCTAGTTCCAGAAGTTGCTGCTTGCTTGCTCAACACAGACGACCCCAAGCATCCCATGCAACACATTCCGAGCCATGTTTTGTCACTAGTTAATTCGTCATCGTCTTCTCTGCCAACTGGTTCTTCTCCCTGCGCTACCCAAACCTGTCGATTGGGTACGTGGTCGCCCAGCTCCTGGCCTACCCCCTGGGAGAGACTCGCTGGCGTGTGCCCCAGGGGGAAAAATTGACCTTCGGCATCAACCCGGGCCACTTTAGCATACTCTTACTTCCTTTTTTTTTCTTCTCCTTTTTCCCCCTCCTCTCTTCTTTCCCCTTTTCAAGATGGAGGGCCAAAAGAGAAAAAGACATTTCAGAGGTCGTCCATCGTGAAGGAGCAGCGTCTAGACGTTAGTTAGGGTTAAGAAACGTAATGAAAAATTATGGAGACGGGATTACCCGCAATGGTGCAAGCGACGAGGGCAAGGATTCTTCTATAGCACAGGCGGACCCGGCCGAGGCTCACGTTGTTCAAGAAGTCTTCCATGCCAGCAGGGGAAGGGAAAGAAAAAAAAAAAAAAAAAAGGGCGGCTTCCCTTGTCGCATGGAAAGATGGGGCGGTTGAAGGGCGTACGGATAATAAGCACAATGCTTTGACGAGAGCCGTGCTCGGGGACAACCTCAGTGGATCAAATGAGATTCCTGCAGTGGCCTGTTGTTGCTGTATTCGCCAAAAGAGACGTGATCGATGTTGACATGAAAATGAAGAAAATCGTACCAGCCTTCCAAGGTTCCGTTGTACACGCCAAACGCCTCTCAATATCCAAAAAGGTATGCCGCACAGAGAACGAGGGGGCAACGGAGACGTTGATAGCTATTGCCCCCTCCGCGCACCCTAAGGGCACAACACCCCATCCAAAGTCAATCTCTCAGAGCTGACTTGCTCAGATGACACCGGCCCTCGCAGCCTCGCCTCCGCCTTCAGCCACAACCTCCTCCATCCTCCTCTTGCCTTTGCCGATGCCGCCCTCGCCGACACCCATGCGTCGTGCAACATATCTCTGTGCCACAATGCCTACAGAGAGACTGAGGACCTCCTCAACCCACTCAGCCACCCACTCCCGCGGGTCAACGCCTCCGCTCTCGACAATGTCACGGATCTCATCGGGCACATTGCCGACGTCCGCAACAGCGCCGTCGTTGCTGCTTCCTGGGGTCAGGGGACTGACCGCATCCAGCCAGCGGATCCACTTGGCAGGAAGGCTCTGGCTCAGCGCGCTGTACTGGATATCGTGCACGGGGTCAGAGATATAGATGGCGAAACAGACAACCTCATCGCTGCTGTCCTCCTCCAGCACGACCGACGAGTCCTTGTCCTTCTCTGTCGAGGAGCCGCCCTGAAACAGGGCCTTGTCCTCATCGGTGAGGATCGCCTGCACCGCGAGGAAGATGTCGGAGCTGCGCACCGGGTTGCTCTCGCTGACGGGCTCGACAGCACGCTGGTGCGCACCCTCAATCCCGCCGGATGCGGAGAAATACTCGGTGCTGTACGACTCGGCGCTGGCACGGCAGAGCTTGGTTCCCTCGACGATGCCCTTGATCAGGCCGAGATCGCGAGGGGAGCCGACGTCACGCCACCAGGGCCCGTCGCGCCAGCCGGCTGCGCTGTGTCCGCCCGAGAAGAATCCGCTCTTCTCGTTGGAAGGAGACTTTATGGAGCTCTCATGTCCGCGCTGGATCACCATCAGGTCGCCTCCTTCCACCTGCGCCATGACCCGGTTGAACACGCCATAGATGAGGGGATCGAGCGAAGGGTAGCCGACGAGGTCGTGGGTGATGTGGATGAGTAAGCGCTCGTGTTGAGAGATTGGAGGTGCGATGGTGTTCATGATATTGGTGAGCGCTGGGAGCGCCCTGTGAGCAAGGCCGTCTCCTAAACGGTCAGGGTATTAGCACGAACCGGAACCTGGCAACCGAGAACTGGATCATGTTGTGTCCAGCAAGGATAGAGCCCTGCACGACAATGCCTGCTGTGCACGGATAGGCAGAGAAGCCACCGGAACTGTTGTGTAACTTACCCAGTCCTCTGAGAGCACCGACGTTGCCTCGCATCTGATCTGCCCACTTCTTTGCATCCTCGTTCTGCTGCATCTCCTTGACCGCAGCTTCGGCCTGCTTCATAGCCGCAGCCGCAGTCGACATGAAGCCTCCCCACCAGCCACCGCCGCCTGATGCAGCAGCTGCTGCCTGCTGTGTCTGCTCGACGGATCCCTTGGTCTTTTCGGCCTCCTGCAGATCCGAGGACGTCGCGCTCGGGGTGAAGCTCGCATGTATGGACCGGGCACTCTCGGCAGACTTTCGGCCGACGTTGGGCTGCTCGAGAGATGCCCGCGCGGCCGCACCCTCTGTGGAGGGCGTGCCTGTGCGCTTGGCCGGCTTGGAAGGCTCCCTTACGCGCGGGGTGTGAGGGCGGGAGGGGGCCTTCTCGCCCAGCTGGTTCTCGAGCTCCGCGAGGATGTCATCGCCGGCCTTGGGCTTGGCAGAGACAGGGGTCTTGCCCGTGGGAGCGGGAGCCTTCTTGGTGTCGATGCCCTCGAAGAGCTCGTCGATCTCGTCGATCTCGTTGTCGGCGGAGGGCTTGTTGCCACGCTTGCTGGCCATGTCGGAGGTGGGGGTGTCCACTGGATCTCAAGAGCCTCTCTCTGGCGGCAGGACAAGTAATGAGTGGTTGTCTGTAGCTAGAGCAGCAATAGAAAAGGTGGTCTCTTGAGCGTAACGAGGCTTCTTCTTTGGGGAGGGGGGTACAAAGGCTGTCGTTAGGTTGCTGTCGCGATTCCAAGTTGGGAGGAGAAGCTGCCCTGAAGTGCAGAAGGTACAGTTACTGTATCAGACGCACGTCAATAAGGCAGGGGGAGAGGAGGGCAGCTAGCACCAGGAATGGATTAGCGTGAGGCTACGGCCAAAGCGTGAAAGGTGATTGGCTGTTCTCCTAACCCAAACCGGTAGAGGGCGGGGCGCTGCTGGAAGTACCCAGGTACCTCTCCTGCCAGCTGCGAACCCTTTTTCATAGTACAGTAAACCCCTTCTGCGCTGGCCCGTGCGTTCCTGGGGCCCTGTTGAGGCTGTCATTGGCCTAAACTCTGGACTCTCTTACAGGCTAGAAGGGTCATGACCCTCTGAAAATCCGTGCCGGCCATCAGCCAAGCAAGGTTCGAGTCCAGAAAAAGAGGCGACAACGCGCATAAGGACATGATCCGTTTCGCATTCTGATATTGCAGCCATCTTCCATTTTCGACCACCTGAAAAATACATCAGCGTGTTCTTATTTACAGGGAGATTTTCTTGATTGCGTTTTCAGAATTACCAAGGTACGTGTTGATGCAGTTTTGACAGTACAAACGCAGTGCAGTAAGGGGGAGGGGGCCAAAGTTGGGCCAAAATTACTGCTTTTACACACACACACACACACACGTCGCAGCATGTCATCTCACTCACCCGCTCCCTCGCCCTGGTCCTTTCTCTCTCGCCCTCTCTCACACGCTCTCTTTCTCTCTCTGACGCCCGCCCCAATGCAAACACCTTGGCGATTCTTATTTATTTTTTCTTACTTCAATCTGACATGAGAATCACTTCTTTTCTCTCTTTGCAGGTCCTCGCGCCAATTCGATCTTGACACCCAGCAATTTTCTCTGGCCGGCGATCTCTGCTGGCCCGCGAGTACTAACACCGCCCCAGTTTCTACGTGCGGTGATTTCCGAGTGCCCCTTATTGTTCCTTTGAAAGCGAGGGGCGCCTCTGATTGGCTGCACCATGGATTCTCAGCACCAAGACCACCAGCAGCCCCAGCCCCAGCAGCAGCACCACCAGTACCAGCACCAGCACCAGCACCAGCAGCAGCAGCAGCAGCAGGAGCCGCAGCAGGAGCAGAGCCACCAACACCAGCATCACCAGACCCAAGGCCGTGGATCGAAAAAAGTCGGTCGCCCTCGAGGATCTTCTCGTGCTGGACGACCTTCTTCGTCTTCTGGCCATCACCATTCCTATGAGGATAATTCCCACCCTTCCTCTAGTTCCCTGACCAGCCCGCTCACTTTTAAAGTTGAGTCGCCTGCAAGCATTCATGCCCGTACTCCGGCCACCACCAACACACCCCGTGGCCGTGGTAAAAATACCCCTTCTCAACACCGTTTCTACAAATACGCGTCTTCTTCCCCTGCATCAACAGACATGTCGTCTTCCGCGACTCCCAATAATATGGAGACGTCCCCCGCCCCGACAAGGCGCCCAAGCAAGGCCTGGGCCACTCTTTCACCTTCTCTACCCCCAGCCAAATCCCCGGCACACACCCGGCCGCAAGAGGGCTCGCACCCTCGACTATCCTACAGACTCTAATGCCGCCGTCGCTTCTGCTGCCACTGCTGCTGCCGACGATGAGGCTGCGGTCAAGGGAGGTCATTCACTTCGAAAGCGTGCCCGCATCGACTATGCTCAGATGAACGATGACGACGCTGCCGATGTATACACCCAACAACAGCCCACAGATGCTGCACCTCCGCTGGAGATCACCGTCTCTGGCGCCCGTGCTGCTCGTAGGCGGCAGCCTGTCGTTGACACCAGCTTCGAGCAGCACGACGAGCCTCAGCCTCCTCCCCAGTCAGCTACCGCCCCGACAAAGAAACGGGCGGTCCGCAGCGACATCCAGAGGACAGCCTCCCCCGTGCCTGCACGTCGTCCCTACACCAAGAGGAAGAGCACCGCCCCGGCCGTTCCCCCGCAAAACCCCTCCCCTGAGCAGCAGCCCTCTGATACCGAGCTGAAGGACACCATAGAGGTCGGTGTTGCTATGGACTTCCCCCTCATCCTCAAACAGCCAGCCATCAGAGACCGCCAGCAATATCTCTGGCGGCTCCCCTTCGCGTAACAGCAACAACCAGCAGCAGCAGCAGCAGCAGCAGCAGGCTATCTTTGAGCAGCCCCAAGTCACCTCGCCAGCGACCATACAATCAGAAATGGAAGCGCCAGCAAACCCCACCAAGCCTGAAGGCCCTGCTCATCTGGATCAGAGCAATACGCCTCTGGCACCATCCCTGGCTCCCCAGTCTCCTGCTCCTGTTGTTGATGATTCCAAAGCTCGAGTCAATGGGCAGGAAACGCAGGTCGAGGACCAATCGAACCAACCGCCGTCTGATCACGACAACTCCAAAATGGAGGAACAATCTCAATCGACAGATCCCATTGTCCCTACAACCACCACCGATTCTGAAGCCACTAATAACCAAGCTGTGCAAGTTCGAGAAGGTTCCCAGGGCCTCCAGAGCACGAGTGGTCCCGTTGATGCTACTGCCACCAAGACCCCAGCAGCAGCAGCCCGACCAAGCTCCCAAAATTCAATCGATTCTGACGCTACAGAGGTTTTCTCTCCCAGCGATCTCCTCCTCGATAAAGCCGCTTCTGCTTCCCCCAAGACGGACCAGCAGCCTGCTACTACTGCTCCTGCTCCTGCTCAACCTAGCAGAGTCACACTGACAAGAAAGACAAAGCAAACACCAACTGAAACACCACAACAAGACGCAATGGACGGGACTCAGGACTCCCAGAAGCCGTCTCTCCGCCCCAGGGTACGTGTTGCCGTCGCCTTTGGTCATTGGTACCAAAGTCCCATCTCTAGTGCATGCACATGGCTGACCTTGTCCCGAACTCTTTTTTTCTTCCAGCGGCGATTGAATCGCGTTGCCGAGGAGCCGGTCGTGGCAGACGAAGAGCCTACTTCGTCGTCGACCAAAGAACAGCCAGCTGCTGCCAGCAAGAAATCTGACGGCAGGTCCAAGGCAGCCAACCGTGCTGCTGCTGCTGCTGCTGCTGCTTCTCCCGCGCAAGATGCCTCAACGCCGCCCTTGATTACCGAGGGTCCCAAGAAGAGAGGACCTGGCCGGCCACCAAAGGTCCGCCAGAGCATCGAGCAGCCTGAGCCGCTCAGGCTCAAGGTGCCCAGGGGCGGCAGGCTTGCTGCTCTGACTGAGCAGTCCCGCCCAACTCGGGCATATCCTCCACGTGACTTCTCCTTCCTCACCCCTTACCAGGAAGCCCGAGATTACTACCCCGAAATCAATCAGGACTCGGGTGAGCCTACGCCGCTCGAGACGCCTAATCTGCAGCCGTCTGACGGCGCAGACGAAGCCAGCCGAAGACCTTGGGTCTCTGGCTATCGACAAGGAGCCAGGCCTTGAAGCAGAGATGGGGTCCAAGGCCGCGACCCCAACACCCATGTCTGATCTGCCGACGCCTGCGCCCGAGTCTGCCGCTACCAGCAGGGCAGGCTCTCCAGAGCCGGTCATCGAGCCCATGCGGAAGCCCAGACCCCCTCCTGAGCAGTACGGCTTCCGCCGCATCAGGTCTCCCACCCAGTTCCTCAACATCCTCGATAACCACAAAGCCATGTCGGACGAGGAACTCTACAGCATCCTGGCCACGGCCAACAACGCTCTGGTGGCCTGGCAGGACGAGTGGAAGAGGCAGAAGATGATCACTGATGACGAGGACAACGCTGTCCGCCGGCGTGCGCACGATGCCGCTCAGGTGGCCCGCGAGGCCAGGGATCTGGCCAAGGCCAAGGGCTCTGTCACTGTGGAGAAGCGCGACTTTGAGGTCAAGGGCATACGTGCAGACAAGGCCATCGAGAAGAGGCACGATAATCCCCATGTCCATCCAGAGGCCTATGAGCGAAACCAGGATCAGGTCGCTGCCCAGGCTTGGGGCTTCGAGTGGGACCCGCGCCCCAGCATGATCGGGAAACAGGACCCCATCCTACAGAGGGACGGTATACAGAATACCCGCCTTCGGAACAGGCCGAAGCCTAGTCAGCGCCTTGCCGAGGCGATCGATGAGCACCCTGCGAGCTTCAGTCTGGGCAAGCGCACGCGGAAGCCTGCGCGCCTCCCGTCTGAAGAGAGCAAGGAGCCCAGCAGGGCCCCCACGCCGGTGGTGGAGCCCGCAAACCCCAGAAAGCGCCGCCGCAAGAGAAACATGGATGGAGAGCTGGAGAGCGAGAACGAAGGGACAGCGCAACAGCCCGAGGCCCAGCCCGAGGCTCCTCCTGCCCCCGTGCAGGAGCCGCCTCCGAAGAAGAAGAGGGGTCCCAAGCCCAAGGCCGTGAAGGAGGCCGAAGCCCGCGCGGCTGCTGAGCGGGAAGCCGCAGAGAAGGCTGCTCAGGAGGCTGCGGCGGCAGTTGCTGCCGCTGCAGGGGTTGTGCCCAATGATGTTGGAGGCGTGGAGCAAACGACACAGACTCGCAAGCGTCGTCGTGGCGCTGCCCCTCCCCCTGCCGCCCCTGCCGCCGCTCCCGAGATTGCCCCTCAGGACGTTCCCACCGCCTCCATCGAGGACGTCCGGCCTCAGCGCCCTGCTGCTAATAGCCAGGTGAAGCAGGAAGAAGGACCTGCTCCTAAGAAGCGGCGCGGTCGGAAGCCCAAGGTGGAGATACCACCAACCACATTCTACGGCGCGGCCAGCAGTGCCCACCAGACTAACGATGACAACGCCATCATGCCCACAGAAGAGAAGCGCCCGTCGACTTCATCGTCTACCAGTTCGGAGAGGACTGTTGGTAGCAGCTACTCCTTCCGCAACAGGACCAGGAAGAACTACTCTGAGCTGGCTGACCCCATCAACCAGGTGTTGGCCGAGCAGCCCCGGCCCAAGAGGGGCCGGAAGCCCAAGAACCGCCAGGAGGATCCAGAGCCGACGTCGTACCCATCTAACCTGGCACCAGCTCCCTACAACAACAGCAACCCTCAGTATTATCCTCATCCGCCTTCCCACGGATACCAGGCTGTGGCAGCGTCTGTCCTCGCGCCTCCTGACAACCCCTTCCTCAGCGTGGCATCCGGCGGCCCTGGACCAGGACCGCTCCTTGCGCCATCGCCCGCGCGACCAGGACACGTCGCCGCACCACCCTCCTCCTCTGTCGGTGCCAACCCCTTTTCAGCCCCCAACAACCCAAACAAGCATCCCGTTGAACCAACTCCACTACGGCCCCAGTCACCCACCCGCAGGAAAGTCTTCAAAATCAAATTAAATACTAATAGAGCCAAGCAGAGCGGCACGCCTCAGCCTGCCGGACCTCCGCCCGGTTCCGCACGCCTCCAGCACCCCAACAACTTCCATGGATTTACCTACGAGGCCAACAGCCTCAACGACCCACACCCGCCATCGCACGACCGCCCCAGACTCGGACAGGTCATGTTCCCCGTGAACGCCTTCCCCGGCAACATGTCGATGCCCTCCATGCTTTCGAACCCCCGCCCCTGCCGGCCCTGGGCCGCCACGGATCACTCCCACCCGATGCCCGCGGAGCTTCCGTTTCTGGGCGCGGCACGCCCGCGCCCTCGTCCAGCACGTCAGTAAATGGCGCCATGGGGCCGGACTTTGACGACCTCAGCGAGAAGGACTACGCGAGCATGACCAAGAGCGAGAAAATGAGCGCCAGCATGAAGGGTAAGAACCAAGAAGAGAAAAAATCTGGTGCAATCTTCATTATCGTTGGAAACGGATGCTAACATTTGCTATTCTGCGTTCTTCAACACTTACAGCTCGATGGGCAAATGGTTCTATGCGGCAGGCGGTTAACAAACGCAAGGAGACGCTTGCACGCAAGAAACAGAAAGTCTCTGACGATAAGACCACGACACCCACGCCCCAGCCTGAGTCGGCACCGCCGTCTGCACACTCGCAGGCCGCCACGACGCCGCCAGCCCTGCCTCCCCCTGCAGCCGTCCCCGAGGCGGCTGCTCCAGCGGCCGCTCTACCATCTCAGCAGCAACAGCCGCCTCCTCGCGCATACGACAGCATGTTGAACAACCCATTCAGCCCTGTCGACGGAGCCGCCCCTCTTCCCCCTGGCCCACCACACGGTAGTGCTGTTTTGCCCTCTCCCAACGCGATGGCGAGACCGGGGTCTGCCGCGCCGCAGCTCCACGCGCCAGACTTTAGGGCGCCCAGGCCTATACCTGATTCCCAGGAGCAGAACCCGTTCCTGGACAACGGCTATGCGGATATGCACCCTCGCCTGCCGTTCTCTAATGGAGAGCTGGATATGAGGAATGGGAGATATGAGCATAGCCGCTGGGGTCCTGGACCGCAGTGATCACGGCATAAGAACAAGAAAGAGAGAAGGGGGGGGGAGAAAAAAAAAGGAGAAAAAGAATAGAAATGGAGGGAAAAAAAAATAAAGGGGGGGACACTTCGGAGCTTTGATATCAGGATGGGATATCAGAGCTGAACGACAACAACAAACATGAACACAGGAATACCCAGGATAGGTCCAAGCCGCGCTGAGGGCGACACGGAAGGCGACTTTTCACATGTTCAGCATGACCTGCATAACTTACTTGAGCATGGATGAGGTCACGTCTGCAATGTCCTTTTTTTTTTTTTTTTTCGGACGTCGTTTTTGATTGATTTTACCAGTTGTACTACTACATACACATACAAAAGGAGCATAGCGAGGGACAGGAGGGGGAAAAACTTAACTGGAGCTGCTCTGCATTTGCATTTGCAACGGACTGGTTGCATCACGGACGGCTTGGTCGGAAAACTTTGACTTGATAAACGCATAGTCGGCGGCCAGCAATTGATTCTTTTTTAACCATTTCTGTTTGATGCATTATGAACCTCCAGTGAGACAGCTTGTTCATGTTTTCTTCCTCTTATTAAATATCCTGAGTGAGCCTCAAGGAGTGAATTGACTACTTAAGTATTTAAGTGTACACACGCACGCCAAAACGCAATACAAAGTAATTACGTCTCGCGTTACACAGCATATGTCTAAGCTTTTCACGCCGAATCATTGGCTACACTACAGCTATCCTTACTATTCTCAGTATTTGAACCTCTGTGTGTCTGAGCATTGGCTACTTCGACGTAGAAGATCACATAACATCGTCTCCAAGGTAAGATCAACAATCACCCACGCAAACTAGATAATTATGATTTATATGTTTGCCAAGTAGCAGGAAGACTCTAAAAAGATCCTGCAAGTACGGATGTATAGGACAATTACTTTCTGCCAAATAATAATTGCCAAGAGCAGGATTGCCTGTAAATATATAAGCGCTAGTGATTACTTGATTACCGCAGTGCATGAGCAAGGGGCGGTGGTAACAACAGCATGTTAACCCAAGGGCGCGTCTCAATCCAGGGACGAACCTTCTCTCTCAATTGTTGAACCTACCTCTTGACAATCGAGCAACCTACGACGGTGGCCAGGACTCTCACCATACTCCCTGCCCTCTATTTCCCTCACTTCTATTCGCACGACTACATTATCAAACCACGCTGAAGACAAAAGTAGAAGATGGACGATATCACTGTACTTGAGCCTGGCGTGGCTCATTCTGAAGTCTCAGCACCCGCGCCTCCTCCCAACGAAGCCGCCGCGGAACAGAACAAGCCCAACGAGCGCAACATTGAGCAGCTCGAGGTGTCTGAGGAGTTCCATCAGCGGTCCAAGCTGCGCATCTACACCATCTTCACTGCACTTTGCGTACGTTTTTATTTATCTGTTCGCGACTGAGTGATTAATTATTTGACCGCTGACACATGTCCTCTCTTCAGCTCGAGCTGTTCGTCGGAGCTCTCGACCAGACCATCGTCGCCACCTCTGCGCCTACCATCGCTGCTGAGCTCCACAACGCCTCTGGCTACATGTGGATCGGCGGAGCGTACCTTCTGGCGAACGCCGCAGCCGGCCCTCTCTGGGTCCGATGCAGCGATATCTGGGGCCGCAAGCCGGCTGTCTTGGTCGCCCTCGTCATCTTCGCTGTCGCCAGCATTATCACCGCGACCGCCGTAAACATGAGCATGCTGATTGCGGGACGGGCCCTGCAGGGCACGGCCGGCGGCGGCCTGATGCAGCTGGTGAACATCATCATCTCTGACTTGTACAGTATCCGCAAGCGAGCGCTGTATATTGGCGCCATGGGCCTCGTCTGGGTGCTGGCAGGGACTACAGGCCCTGTCATCGGCGGTGCCCTGACACAGTATGCCAGCTGGCGGTGGTGTTTCTGGATCAATCTGCCGGTGTGCGGCCTGACCTTTGTGATCATGCTGTTCTTTTTGGATGTTCACAATCCGCGCACCAAGCTCAGCGATGGCCTCAGGGCTATTGACTGGTTCGGGTCGCTGTCTATCCTCGCCATAACGATCCTACTTCTACTCGGCCTCGAATTCGGCGGCGTGACCTACCCGTGGGATAGCCCGAAGGTCATCTGCCTGGTTGTCTTTGGGGGTCTTATGGTCGGCTTCTTCTTCTACAGCGAGAAGCGACTGGCCAAATATCCCCTGGTTCTGCTCAGCGTCTTCAGCAAAGATTTCTCAGCAAGCGCGATCGCTATTGTTGCCTTTACCCACAGCATGGCGTCTTTCGGAGTCGAGTTTTACCTGCCGCTGTACTTCCAGAGCGTCAAGGCTGCTACACCCCTCCAGAGCGGTATCCTGCTGCTGCCAATGATCATCACCTGTGCTGCGGGAGATATATTGGGCGGGATTGCCATCCATCAGATCGGCCGCTGCAGAGAGATTATCTGGGCCGGGACGAGCTTCCTTACATTGGGGACAGGTCTTCTCATTATGTTTGGGACGGGTTCAAGTCTAGGAATGATCATCGGCTTCCAGATCGTCTTCGGCATCGGCATGTGTCTACTATTTCAGACCCCGACTATGGCTATCCAGAACAGCGTGAGCCAAGCCGACACAGCCAATGCCACGGCAACCCTCAACTTTATCCGCAACCTGGCGACATCCCTGGCGACCGTGATCGGTGGCGTCGTGTTCCAGAACAGCATGGCCACCCGCGCCTCCTTCCTGGCCGCCAGTGGTCTCGACGAGGCCGACCTCAGGGCCTTGTCTGGCAAGGACGCAGCGGCCAATGTAGGCATCACCAGGACCATCGAGGACGCCGGCCAGCGTCTCGCCGTGGAAGAGGCTTTTGCGTGGAGCGTCAGGAACATGTTCATCATGTACACCTGCATCGCCGCCGTGGGCATGGTGGCGAGCATTTTCATCAAGCAGCGCCACATGAGCAAGGAGCACGTCGAGACAAAGACTGGCATCGAGAACATGACGGCGCAGCAGCAAAAGACTTGAAACCCGCTTCTCGCAGGCTGTTACAGCATCGAGCTTATCATACCTCATCTGGCATATCATGAATTCCAAGGACCATGTTGCTGAATACGTCGACACAGACCTGGGTGGAAGGCTCCAACGGATGCTCAATCTCTTATTCCGCAGGAGGCGGTTCCCGTCTCAGGCTGTCTTGCGATGCCTGCCCCTATTGCCTAGGTCTTCACTTGCACGCTGAAGCCTGTCCCAAGTCTCATGGAGCTATTGCAGGCTCCGAGGACTCTTGGACAGCTCCGAACACACGATTTACTTTCTTTTCCGGATCCGTCTGATCTCCCTTCTGGCCCAGAGTCCGGCGGGTGTGCCAAATATTGTCGCGCGTTCCAGAGCATGGAAGCGTGTGCCTGCTGAGTCCCTTTATGACTTGTCCAGGCGGAGCCATTGCTCCCTCCTGGGCGATTGTCACGGACACAATGGCTTGCGGGGGCCCTCCGACAATTTCTGGCACACATCCTTTGATTGAAGCCTGGAGAGAGGGACCTGGTTTCTGACTACATCCCCTCCCCGGTGACACCGTCTCTTCCAACTCTTTTTCCTTCCCCTCAGCTTATTCATTCCTTTGCTCATCCGAGGCAATACACGACGATGCCTGGACGAATCTTGTTATACATGCTGTTTCAATCGCCTGGGAAACCAGGGCTATGCCATTCATTTCACCTCCTCCAGACTGAGTAAGCACTCCCTTTCACCCCTCTCTTCAATTTGTTGTTCGGCTGACTGACGCGAGTATACGGACAGAATTTTTCTTTGATGCGCGAACCTCATTCTCCTCTGCTCCAGGCAACAATTTGAACCCATTTCCCTTTTCTCTTAGCTACCTTCAAGAAAAAACCGTTCCATTCTGAACCGCTTGTATTATTACAAACGGACCCCTTTATACATACCAATATATTATTTTGAGCATCACCATATTGTGATGCTCGACAACTGGAGCACTGCTCGGTGATTTCCCGATCAGTCGTGAGGTTAAACTTGTGAGTCTTTTTTGAGAAGCAGTGCGTAAGACAAAATGTGTGCAACTTATCGGCCAGCCAATAGCGTTATATCGTGCGTAGCTTCAGGTAGCACAGACGAGGGGGGTGGGAGGGGTTTGACGTCGTACAGACCATCGCGGGACAGGGCCAGCGATGGAAGCCAAGAGCAGGGAGAGGTACTACTGAAAGTCCTGACTCTGATTCTTCTTCCCTTACCTAGATATTGCCCTCATCAGACCGCAGGGTAGTCCTCAAGAGAGCCTCCGAGCAACTATCGCCAAAGCTGGAGACCCTATCAGTAAAGGAAAAGTAGTCCGCGATGTCCCTCACACTCGAGTTCACGATATAAAAGATGTAATATAAAAGGGCTCCGGCAAGTGAGAGGGTGGCCAGCAGTGGTAGCTGCGACCATCGTCCACTACTCTCGTGGCTATTCAAACTTGCTCACGCCTAGCCGACGGCTCCCGTAGGGACGCTGGAAGACTTCGGCTGTGACCTCAACAGTCACTGCCTAACAGCCTCTTTGACACTCGCGTTGACGCATTCAGACACCGACCAAGGCACACTGGATGGAGAGGACAGCAGCAGAAACGACTTTTCTCTTGGTCCGTAAATCTCATGCCATTGGTATGAACCTCCGTTACACGCCAGCCGAAAAAAGTAAAAATGCAAAGCCTGACCGTATCTTTTTTTCTTTCAAGAAATTGTCCCGATCATGCCATCAAGCCCGCTGGGCGCCGAGCCTCAACTCTGTTGTGAAGGTCTCGGGTTCGTGCCCTGGGGGAGGGGTCGTCGCCTTCTTTCAATGTGTGTTTGTGTGTGCGACCCTCTGACCATTTTTCGATTTCCGCAGCTGGTCCCTAGCATGCTATTTCCTTTCCCCCACCGTCGACAATTCCATCGCCAGAAACCCGTTTACATCACAACACCGGAGTTGGAGGCGATACGGGGCCACAGCTCGGCAGCCTCCTTTCCGACGGGGCCGGTGATGGCAGAGCCCTTCATCTCACCCTTGGGGTTGACGATCTGTAGGTTGGCGCGTTAGCATTCGTCTTTACTAGGCTCCCAATTTGCCAAGTCGTCTATTCTGTACCACTAGTCGGGGGAGGCTACTCACAACACCAGCGTTGTCCTCGAAGTACAGGAAGACACCGTCGGTGCGCTTCCAGGGCTTGGACTGACGCACGATGACGGCGGGGTGGACCTTCTTGCGGAGCTCGGGCTTGCCCTTCTTGACGGTAGCCATACTGCAAAAAGCGAACTGTCAGCTGTGTCGTCCTACTTCGGTGGAAGGTCCTTTGTGCGCCGCAAGAAAGTAGCTGTCACGCGTGCCGTAGCCGATCGAGCTGTGCATGTGGAGGGGTGATCGCTCTCGTCTTCACGGCCGGATTCGAGGATACGCACACCATGTCACCGACACCACCAGCAGGCAGTCTGTTCAGGCGGGCACCGATACCCTTGACGGAGATGATGTAGAGGTTTCGTGCGCCGGAGTTGTCTGCGCAGTTCATGATGGCACCACTATGTTACCCTTGTCAGTTCCCGTATCCTAGTTCCAGATCTCTGGCACATGTTTCGAGGTTCGTCCTTTTCGCATTCCAAATTTGCAGCGATGGGGGGGACGTACACTGGGAGACCCAGGGTCATCTTGAGCTTGCCACCGGGGGCACCACGACTGTACAGACACCTTCGTCAGCGGAAAAAGTTCCCCTCTCATGTCGGCTCGTCTCCATGATCCTTCCGATTCGTCTATTTATTTGAAGATGCCTGGTTTTGGGCTTTGCGGGGTTTCGACAGCTTCGCATTCGAGTATTCTCGGTGGTTTTTGTCGTGTTTCGCACAAATTTGCACATCGACGTTGGGAGTTTTCGTTTCATTCTTCGGACTGCGCAAGCTCGTCTCCGCCCCGCAAAAGCCCCAAATTGGCATCCAAATAGTCCAGCACAGAGTATTTCGAAGGTCGCACTCACGAGATCTTGGCCATTTTGAGTTATTGAGGGGGGTTGATCGGTATCGGTGGGAGGAGAGATGGCCGAGGATCGAATCTTTTCGTGGGTGGTCGTGGTCGTGCAAAACTGCGGCGGGTCGTTAGGCGGGAGAAATTGGGGCGGGAATGGTGCGCTCTTCGAAAAATTGTTAGCGCTTATCGGAAGACTTCACGTGCTGATAAGACCGACCCACTCCTCTGTTCTGATTGGGTGATGTCACCCGCAGCCGAAAAGCGTATATGAAAGCACTACGGGCCTTCACTTTTTGCACCTGACAACGTAAGGACAGTTGCAAGGCCGCCAGAGCGCCTCTCAGCGTGTTTTGGCGGTCCATCAATGTGAAGAGTCTGTCTCTCCCTTACCAACTGTCTCTCGAGGAACATTCGAACTATCCATACGCGGGAGGCAAAGAAGACCTCATCCCAAGGCCATGATAGGTTTGGAAGAGCAAGCGCGGGTGCTAGCTGCTGCTCCTGATCTCTGCTGGAGGCCAAAACACCTGCCGGTCATCAGTCATCTCTTGAATGAGCAGTCTTTTGGGCAGGAAAGATGAAGATGACGATGGTGTCCTGGAAAAGAAGGAACGGTGGACCCTATGTCGAGCGCAGCCGCTGAGGATGAAGCTGCCACATTAACATGCTCTCCTCACGTTCGCCAATGATGCCTTCCTCTCTCTCAACGCATTTCCTCCACATGTTTGGAAACCTCGTCCCGGCCAGTATTCCACTGTCTGTTTTTCTCTTCTTTATTTCCAAGGGCATATAGGACACTGAGATTGTGTATCAATGAACTTTCGTGCACGCAGGCTGTGTCATCATTTCAAAGCTTCAGTGTCACTACACCTTTTGGACTTGGGCGTGGAAGCTCGTTCCTCTCTTTCGGGCCATACTTTTTGCTTCTGACCCTGTGCTCCTCGCAGGCCATCTGGCCACTTGCCTCGGGACATGGCATACAGGATGTCTCTGCTCGTCAAGATGCCGCTCTGTCTGGTCATCCCTGGTTTGCTCTTTGCCTGGCTGGCGGGGGCTCAGACCGAGACGGTCTATCTCACCCAGGTTCATACGATCTACACTGCATGCGAGTGCTTCGGCACCATGCCAGCCAGTCTCTCGGTGAGTACCACTCACCAGGGTCAAGATACTCCATGCTGATTTCTCCCAGTCACTCCTTGGTTCGAGCTCGCCAGCCGGTGTGCCCACAGGCGCATCAGCGACACTGACCGGGACTTTCCCCTCCTTCAGTGCCCTGTCCACAAGTCTCGCAACGGAGACGGCATCTAGTCTCACGTCCATACCACTTGCGAGCTCGTCGACTGGCGCTGGCACAATCGCTTCTGTGGTGTCGCTGTCCAATGGTCTTGGTCCGCTGCTGTCCTCGAGCTCGTCAAAGTCATCCGCTTCGTCTTCCGCCTCTCTTCTCTCGTCGACTCCCACGGGCGCAGGGTCTACGAGCATTCAGGTGATTTCGTCTACTATCTCACCCACAGCTGCGTCCTCGTCCCTGACGACCTCTGGGGTTCCGGGATCTCTGTCTGTCGATCTCAGCTTTGTTGGGTCCAATACAGCCCTTGCAACATCAAAGGCACTGGTCAGCTTCGGTACATCCTCACCAGCCGTCTTCTCGACTGTGTTGCCCTCGGGCATGTCCTTGGGGACGTCTTCACTGGCTATCACAACACACTCCACCATCACCCTGAGCAGCGTGTCTCTGACCGGGGTGACTCTACTAGCTCCTCGCTCCCCACGTCCTGCTTTACGCTTCCCACGCCTGCAGCTTCCATGGACATGGTCGCCGTCGCTGTCGTGCCGGTGGATGACTTTGACCTGAGCAACCCTATGATCATTGCGCTTGGCGACAACGGCACCATGCCACAATACATCTCAGCTCTGGCCAGTGGGAATCCATACGTCCTGAACCTGTCGCCCGACAACCCAGTCACAGGCCAGCTGGGACTACAGATTCCAGGAGAAGATGCATTGGTCTTTGATGGATCAGGGATGAGCCTGTACACAGGGAACTGTACAAGTATCACGCAGGTGCTCGTTGAGAATTTCTACGGCCAGCTCGGCTCGATTGCTGGCAGCAAATCACCTCGTGGAACCACCGCATCACCTGAGAAACGGCAGAGCCCCAGCTCAAGCATCTTCGATGTCCAAGTCGCCGTTGATGGTTACCTCAAAACACCTTCTTTCGGCCCCAACCTCACTTTTGGCGACGCCCAGTGCACGTTCCAGTCCAGCACAACGGGTTCCACGACTGACAATCTGACATGGTCTTGTACCTATCCTCCACCCATCGGCGGCGTTGTGTCCTGTGCGTCCAGCCTCGGCTCATGGCTGAGCGATGTGACGGGGCCATCAACGTCTCCTGGCAACACGACAGAGGTCCTGGCGACAATTGGACCATTCCTATCGGCAGCAGGTGACTCTATTTTGGACTTGTTTCCTGGGTCAGATCCGGCCCTCAGTCTAGGCTTCACCTTCATGCGGCAGGCTGAGGCTGCTGCCAGAACCGCGGTTGGATTTGTCGGGTCCTCGGCGTGTGAAGTCGTTCATGTGTTCGATTCGGACGATCTGGTCATCGAAGACAGTGGACCTCTGGGTACGCAGACCCTCGGCTCCTTCATGACTGCTCCACCGCCCTCAGTGGGCGTCAACCTGGCAGCAGCCGCAACACAAGCAATCACGGCTCTGCCGCCGCGAAAGGCAAATCCCAAGGACAATTTCCTTAAGCAGATTGTGACAGACTTCAAATCCATCGTCGGTGCGTTCACGCATTGGCTTCATGGCCTGCCGCTTCTGGGGGCCTGTTCCCTCCTCACGATGTCTTGGATACGGAAGAGACTGGAAGTCCGCCTCCGCCAGCCATATCCACTGGTCCAACCGTCACAATCACGTCTACTGCCACGCTGGCCGCTCCGACTGTCGTCCACGTCAAGATGCCGACCATCACAGTGACGCATGTCCTTGGCGACGGGTGGATGAGTCCCAGCACATACATCGTCGGCCCTGGTACAAGCACCATACCACAGTTCCCTGCGCTGGCATCACCAGCTTCGGAAGCTGGGCCTGGTTCCGCCGGTTCAACTTCCATCACGTTGGACGAATATGCGTTTGGTCCCTGGTCTTCCTCTTCCTCTTCTCCCGCTTTCGCTTCATCACACGTTGTGGATAACGTCATGGCTCAGCTTGCAGCCATGGCAGGCGGCGAGGCAGGCGGACAGACTGATGGCCAGTGGGACTGGCCGCCGCCGCCTCCACAAAGCTCTGAGGCCAGTACAACTACTACAACCGGTGCCGAGCTAGATTACGATGGGCACATCGTCTTGGTCACCACCACTATCACCCTTCTCAATGCCACTTCAGCCGCCTAGCTAACCACTCAACTCATACATGAGAGCTCAACGTGGGTGCCGATCTTTTGGACGTTATGGTTTCTATTAGACTTGCGATGGACATGAAGGCAATCTTTAGAGCGGTCTTGGTGATGTGAGATGGCGTATATAAGACAGTGTGGGAAGGTTATTGTTTAATGAGAAGGAGACATCATTATGTCAAGATATTCATCAACAAATTCATCAAGACTACATAGTTGAATAAAAGCCTCTAATTGTGACTTCCTCGGTCTCATAAAGAACCGCTGCAAAAAACTATGTACGAGAGTGGTCATTGATCAACTGAAACGCGCAACGTGCAAGAGGACAGCCTTTGTCAGCACAGCGGAGAGTATACGGTGTCTCCTATTCGATGTGGTCAACCTCACCCCAACGATAGCCGCGGACTTTTGTCATACGGCTGGACGAAAAGTCTCACCGAAGTGACTTAATATAACGTGGTTGACATGCTGAGGATTTATTCACGAACTTCAATACAGCGCATTCACGACTCTATCTAGAACGGCCTTCTTCCTCCCTCCCCCCCTCCCTCTCTTTCTCTCTATATATATGTGATTATATTATCCCACCGCCCTCTCCTTTCCTACGATAACTGCAGAATCACGTAATTTCTTAGGCCGTAGGAGGAGTGGGGGACGCTTTGTTACGTGCATTAGAGGGCTCTACCCCGACAGAAGAAATTGTCAAATTCATTGGCAAGTCGATGAAATTGTCGAGAGGAGTCAACATAATAGCTCTCCAGAAAAGTCTTTTGTTCTCCCACGGTGCAGTGTCGGGGCGGTCTTTTGACGGGCCGTGACTGGACCCGAGCGACTGCGGGGAAGGGTATATTTTATCGGAGCCGGAACGCGGCGATGGCGCCATCCTTTGTGTGTTGGCGCGAGACAAAACGCAAAAAGTCCCACGGGATCTAAACCCTTTTCCCTTTTGGACTTTTTCGAACGACGAACTACCATCTCACCCAAGAGACAAATAAGGCTCTGAATTGACAATTGCACCAACAATAATGGCTTTCCAGTCCATCCCGATCTTGGACCTGTCCCTGGCAGATGATCCGGCCACCAAGCCGGCATTCCTGGCTGAGCTCCGACATGCCCTGATGGAAGTGGGCTTTCTCTACATAAAAAATGTGGGCATAGCGGATGACCTGTTCAAGAAGGTCATCTCGGAGGGAAGATCCTTCTTCGATATTCCTCTCGAGGAGAAGTGAGTCCCTTCCCCGCCACGCCATGGCCTCATCGGATGGAGAGATCTAGAGCTTCAAGGTACAAGATAAGTTGAATGGCATGTTGACCGTCATCCAGGCTCAAAATCGAGATGAAGAATGCACCTTCATTCTTGGGCTACAGCAGGCTCTCGGCGGAAATCACAGCGGGGAGATAGATCACCGAGAGCAGATCGACCTCTCCACGGAGCATCCGATCCCGGAGGAAGGAGCCCCGAGATACTACAACCTCCTCGCGCCAAACCAGTGGCCGTCTCCCGCTGTACTCCAGGGGTTCCGTCCCATATTCACGGAGTACATGAACTTGATGGGCGCAGTGTCCATCCGGTTTACCTCTCTGATCGCCGAGGCCATCGAGCTGCCGGCAGATGCGTTCAGCAAGTACTTCGACCCCGATCAGCAGCACAAGCTCAAGATCGTCAAGTACCCAGACGTCGGCGAGCTGGGCCCCAACGCCGCGAGCAGGCAGGGCGTGGGCCCGCACAAGGACTCCATGCTCACCAGCTACCTGCTGCAGGCGAGCCACCACAGGGGCCTGCAGGTCCAGAACATGCAGGGCCAGTGGATCGACTGCCCGCCTGTCGAGGGAACGCTGGTGGTGGCCATCGGCCAGGGCATGGAGGCGCTCACGCAGGGCGTCTGCACGTCGACTACGCACCGCGTACTGTCGCCGGCCGCGGGCGAGGGGGCCAGGTTCTCCATCCCCTTCTTCCAAGGGGTCAAGGGTGACGCGGAGTTCGAGGACCTGGAGAAGGTCGGCGTGGGGCAGGTCCCCGAGGCTGTCAAGAAGCAGCGCCGGGCAGTGCTGGAGGCCAACGGGGGCAGGCTGGACGATGTGGAGTTTACCTTCAGAGGCGGCGGCGTCGCAAAGACTCTGGGAGAGGCAACGCTGCGGAACAGGGTCAAGAGTCATCCTGACGTCGGAGAGAGGTGGTATCCTGATATTCTGGCACAGATCAGAGAGGAACAGAGGCTGGCCCGGGAGGCCAAGGAAACTACCCAGCCTGTGAGCGTAGAGGCACAACCCAAGGCGGTTGAGGCCCACTAGGCTGCGCGGCGCGGCGCGGCCCTCCCAAGACAAAGGCAGCCCGACACAATGAAGATGGCAGCCAAGTTTTATTGTTCCTCTTATATTCCCAAAACGGGTGGTATCCAAAACGAGTCGTGAACTTCGTATCAGTGAGCGCTGTCGGCTAAAGCAAATCAAGACTCCTCGCTCTTTTCCATCGCTGGAAGCATGAGCCCTCTGGCAACCCAGTCATGCACTCGTCATCACCGCCGTCGTCTGAGGCAGCTCAGCCGTTGTATTTGACCTCTATCATGACTTTATCGAAGGGCTTGTCGGCGTGCTTTTCTTGGTGGTGCGAAATGTATCTGTTTGGGCAAGTTTCGGTCAGCTGGGGTTCGGATCGCGAGAACGCCACCGGGAGGTGAAGCTTTCCGGGAGAAAGGGGACAAGAGGAGAGGAGCGGGGGGAGAGGGCATAGGCGGGGTGGACGAACCCGGTGGGACCATCCTTCTGCTGAAGCATCCAGAACTTGCAGCAAGCAGCACACTTCATCCTCATGTTGTTGGTTCCGAGCTGAGAGGTAGGGCCTTTGGCGGCCTTCTTCGCGTTTCGCTCACGCTTCTGCTGAGCCTTGGCTCCCTGGAAAGACGGTCAGCAAGACGCCGTACAGACAAGGAGGGTCTCTAGGGGGTTCTTGCGTTGCCACCACCCATCTTGGGAGATTCAAGAGAGATATGTTCGAGAGGATATTCCGGATCGGAGTGTGTCCTGTGTATTTCGCGGCAGCCAGAAGGGCAGTTTATTGAAACGAGGTAGTATACAGTGAGAAGGAGGAAGATCTGCAGGCATGAATCGGCGCTGCGTTCCCTCCTGAGCTGACTACTTGTATGCTTAAGTATGCAGGAGAAAGAAAAAAAAAAAATAGGGGTGGGGCAGTTGGCACTGTAGCAGTGTGGCAGTCCTCCTTCTGAAGGACCGAGCCCTGTAGCCGCCTGCTCTGGTTGGCGCTGGGCCCAGACAGACTCTCTACATAGTATGATCTAGAAGCCGGAGGGTATGTGCTATGCTCCACAGCGGCACAGGCCACTGCGTACACAGTACGTACTGAGGATGCCAGTCAGGCCAGTGATAACCAGTCATGACCAGTGTTGTCTGCGTGGAGTCAGGGAGTATCGGCGGACTAGTCATGCAAACCCTTCTCCATCCTTGCCTTGTAGACACAGACCCTTTTTCCACTTGCAGTACTCTTTCCTCCACCCTCCTCCCTCCTCCCCTTCTCTTTCTTTTTCTTCTCCCCCCCCACCATACACCAAGACGGCCAGGCAAATCCATAGTACCTGAGCCAGCAGGGAATAGCAATATCCAAACAAGGGCCCTCCATACTTTTACTCGCATGCCGTGTATCATCAAAAGGCATTTCCATTCGCCGACAGTGGATAGTAGCCGCTGGGTTTCTTGCGTGTTGGTCGCTGGCGCTCTTTCATACCAGCCATTAGTTTTTCTTCCTTTTCTTCTTCTTCATTTCCCACCTTAGTCCCCCGGTTGGCGCTCTCCTGCAGTTTCACCATCAGCTCTCTGGTATAGTGGCCATTAGTTTTCTCTGGTATAGTAGCCGTTGGCTCGCTCCGGGAGAGTCTAGGGATGGTATGGCCGATGCGGAAGCTGAGAGACGGCGCCAAGGTTCCGTGAAGAAGAGCTCTTACTGGTTCTCTCCAAAGCTGAGCCCCATCCTGGTTCTGAGGTCTCCCAGCCATGTCCTGGACATTCTGGGTCACACCTTTTCTCACAAGCGCGTTTGCAATGGCTCTCTAATGGACACTCTCCGCCTGGAAGAGGGGATCATGGGGCAGAGACTGGGTCTGCTACTAAGTATAAGAAGATGGCTCTTTGTGCCGAGCCTCGTTGGCTCGGGAGGGCCTATCAGAGCAGAAGATTCACCCAACCTTTCCATGCTGGGTCCATGCAGGTGTCGGCCAGTCAAGTCCAGTCCCGTGGCTCTGGGTACACAGCCCTGGAGGTGGATACGACTATGTCCAGCTAGCCACACGCCGTACCTTTTTTTTCACGATCCTGCGTTTTGTGTTGGACCAACATGCTGTTTCTCAACAGCCTTCTTTGCGTCAGAAATTCTCGCACTGCTTCTTTTATAATGCAATCGGCCCCCAAGAGGGCACCAAGCGGTGTCTTCACGCCAGCGGACTGTCTCGCTCTAATCCTTCTACAAACTTGCTCCATTATTCCTAACCATAAACAATCTCGATAGACTTTTTGGTTTGATATCACCCTCCGGCAACATCATGCCTTGCGAGCTCTGTTCATGTCTTGTGGTCGACTTTACAAAAGTCGCCGAAGACCGGATCCCGCTGCCATATTCCGTCCAAGAAGTCTACCCAGGTCTGACGAGGCTCACGAACAACGCGGGGGATGGATGTGAGTTCTGTGGTCTGCTCGCTCAGCTCTTGGGCGAGTACTTTGAGGTGACCGAGAGTAGCCTGGAGAGGCCGGTGCGTCTTGAGCTGCGGAATGCAAAGTTCTATCTTGGCAGGTTCGAGAAGATAATAACCGAGGGGTGGGACAGCCCCGACAAGAAAGGTGTCTACATGCTGTCCATCGAGTTCACCTATGACGGAGCACCACAGCCCAGAGACTTGTTCTTCTCGGTGTTCACAAATGGCGACCGTGAGTGGCTCTTCCCAACAAGAGGACCCTCTTTCCTTAGCATCGTACAAGCTATCATCTGACTGACGCTGTCTACTGCCAGAGGATACAAGTCCCGAACAGGATCCCCGGCGTCGAAACCTGCGCCGACCGCTGGAAGAGGATCCTCTGTCGGCGACCTCCGTAGCCAAGATGCAAGGCTGGATCGAGGACTGCATCAGAGATCACGATGTGTGCTCGATCCCGAGGGGAGACTTCGTCCCTACCCGCATGCTGTATATCCGAGACGGCATCGTTCTCCAACCCATGGCGGATAAAGGCCCCGTCTCATACGTGGCTCTTAGTCATTGCTGGGGCCCGAAGGATGACCAGCAACTCATGTTGACCACTAAACAAGCAACCATACACGAGAGATTGGCTGGTATATCCATGGAAACGTATGATTTATCCCCATATCCATATTGAATGGGCTCTTATCAGCCGTGAACTGACAGTCTCATCTTTTCACATGTAGTCTGCCGCTCAATTTTCAGGACGCCGTCAAAACCACTCGAGCTCTCGGGTTTGACTATCTGTGGATCGACTCTCTCTGCATCATTCAGGACTCCGACACGGACTGGGGGTATGAAGCAGCAAAGATGGCCGACGTCTACAAATACGCGACAGTCACGATCGTGCCAACCTCTGCCATGACTTGTCACGACGGGTTTCTACACAAGAGACAGCTACGAAGTGCTCGCATACCATATATCCATCCAGCGGACGGTAGCTCTAACGGCCATCTTCTTCTCCAGATGACCGACAAACTCTTGAATCACTACGAGAAGGACATAGAGTACTCGTGGTGGAACCAAAGGGGCTGGACGTTGCAGGAGCGGTTCTTGTCTAGAAGGATTCTGCATTTTTGCCACTCGAGGATCTATCACGAGTGCAAGATTGCCCATCTTCTGCGCACTGAAGGCGATGCCGATTATGGCATCACCTCGCCCATGAGCCTTTTCAACATCGAAGCACTGCCGACTGTCACCGATGAAGAAGAAGAAGAAGAAGAAGAAGAAGAAGAAGAAACTGATGATGACGATAGTGACGTCGACATTGAGAATGAGGAGGAGACACCGGACATAGCGAGCTCGCCTGCACACACCGCATCTATAGGCGCAATGGACGACGAAGAAGCCCAAGATGGCATAACTGATGACTCGTCACACCTAGAGGGCTCGGCCGATGGCGACGACGACGACGACGCTTGCTCCGAGGACTCTGAGTGGGAAGACGTGGCCTACCGGCCTTTTTGCCTGTGGTATGCAGCCATCCAGCGGTTCTCCGACAGAATTCTCACGTACGACAAGGATAAGTTCCCAGCGGCTGAGGGTCTGGCCAGGGACATCGCGGCAAGATGCAACGTCGGGAGGTACCTTGCCGGCATATGGGAGAATGACCTTGCTCTCGGCCTGTTGTGGAAGCCAAGGCAGGACCCCAAGCTCTCTTTCATCTCGAAGGTCTGGTCCTGGCCCCCTTCGCAGCCAGAGATAGAGAGCCCCAGATCCCAGTTCACCGTCCTGGACCGGCCATCCTCGCTGCCAAAGAATTATCGTGCACCGTCGTGGTCCTGGGCAAGCCTGGACAGGTTCGTCCACTGGCCAAGCATCCCCTGCAATGAATTTCAACGCGTCCCGGCGGGCACTATCGAGATGTTGACCGGGGAGATTGAGCTGCTCGATGCCAGTATCGAGCTTGAAGGGCACAGCCCCTTTGGGAAACTCAAGGCTGGCCATCTGGTCCTGAAGGCAAAGTACCGACAAGTCTCCATCTCCGGCCCGCTGGACGCGGCAGAGCTGCAGCTCAAACGCGACTCGGAAGACCCAGAGGCCTGGCTGGTTGTGTACGACAACTTCGACTTCTGTGTCTACGACGGCGGCGAGCACGTTGCTTATGCAGCGTTGGATTTCGGGCTGGACTCGTCGTCTGGAGACTTGCTAGCGCTGAAGCTCATCGAGCAGCCGCCTGGCTTTTCCAAGAAACTTCTTTTTCAGGCATCATACTTCAGGAGAGCCAGGAGCGTCCAGGTCTCTACCTACGCCGTGGAGTCTTTGTGCTGCGGGAGGATCACTTGGATATGTTCAATGCCACCTCTCCTGAACCCATCACGCTGATATGAGGAACGAGACCGCCATGGATAGAGCGAGATGGGAGATGATGAAGGCGACCATGACGAAAGCATTATGAGTAAATGAATGGCCATAAGAAGATGATTTTATACAAAGATTGGACAAATGCAGGTGTTGACGCTTGAGATGAGAGATGATAGATACCCACGTTTTGCTTCAATATATAGCTGCAAACTATCCTCACCACACATGATATGAAGCCATCCGACGTCACTGCTCCGGTGGCGGGAGAAGATTACCCAGGGTCTTGCCTCCCACAACAACCGGCTCACACTCCATTATGATGCCAAACATCCTTGCGCACACGGCCTCGCTCGGGTTCCGCCACGCATGCATGATCGCCCGCTGCACAGTCATGTCGCCCGGCCTGAGCAGCCTCGTCTCGCGGCCGTCGAGTTGCAGCTCGACCTCGTCCTGGACCCGGATGACGATGTCGAGGCTCGCGGTGCGGTGGAGCGGGCTGACGGCACCGGGAGGCGTGTCGATGTACCAGACAACGACGGGGCCGCCAAGTGGGACGAGAGGGGGTGGGCTGGCCAGAGACTGGGAGTAGGTGTGTATGTCGCTGTTCTCGGTGAGGGAGACGGGTGGATGTACCGATTAGGGTCTGCTGGTGCTGGGGGCGATGTTGAGGTGCGAGGTTGAGCGTCAGCCATGTTAAGTCTTTGTGTTCCGAATCATTCAATTTTCAGTGTGCTCGCCGTTCCTTGAGACACATGAGGAACGAGGAGGCCGCTAAACATGTCAAGCAAGGGCATAGAGAATAACTTCCATTTTCTAGTGCTTTCAACAACTGTTATTCACAAGCGGACTGCTCGAGCAAGTGAGGCAAGACAGGCAACTTTGTCCAAGACACAAATTTGTAAGCCGACAAGAGGTGCTCGCGCTTTCGCCCCAACGGCGACTCTCTCCTCTCGCAGCACAGGTGCGCACACATCAAGGTCTCATGCAGGCTAGGGTCTATGTTGGGGTCACTGATGCTTGATCTCAACAGGTTGAGCCGTCATACTGGTAATGCCTCTGTATGCGCATTCAAGAGGAGAGGGGGACACACACACAGAGAGAGAGAGAGAGAGAAGGGGGGGAAAAAGGGGGAGGAAAAAAAGGTGTATTCGAGGCGGCAGTGACAGATCTCCGCGGAATGTCGCGACAGAAACGACCCCTCACTGTTGCACCTTCCTCTACTTGCCATGACGCTATGCAGTGGTGTGTGGATGGTTGGCTATAACATCTGATGCTTAGCTATCTGTGGTTAGTGCCGCTTGTGCCCGCTAGAGAACCCGAGGGAGGAACGTTGAGGCTGACACACGAACCACTTTCTCAACAAGCGGGGGGCTAAAGTGGAAACAAACCGGTTTAGGCCACTCGAACAGGGGGAGGGATGGCGGGTGGACATGGAGCTCCTTCCTGGACACTGAGTTACCGCCTGCCTCGCCCTGACCAACTCTATCACATATCGAAAATACTTACATCAACGACCAAACTACATGTCAACGACAATCTAGCGTTGTGTGTTGGAAGCAATGGGTGGGAAACCGACACTCGTCCCAGAGAATATCACCCTGGAGGAATTTGAAGGCGCCCTCAAACGATACGAGCCGATGATAGAGGCGGTGTCTGCCTCGAAGGGTGGTAAGGTCATGCATGCATACACACCTGCATATTATAGTAGGTGAGAGAGAGCACAGTGGGCTGACCAATCGGCAGCAAAACATGGCCAGAAGACGCTCGCAGAACTGGACCAGTACCGATATGTGGAGGCGCCAAACCTCTTCTCCCTGGCCAGGCCTGCGCGGACCATGCAACTGGATCATGTCAAGAGTCTAGTCGAGTGGAAGCTGTATGCACCCACCTGCTGCTGACCTGGACCTTGCAGCCCAGTGCAAATTGCTGACGAGTGCCCAGAAAACATGGGAAGTTCCGTCCAACTCTGATGAAGCTTGTGTCTTCCAACGAGGAGCCGTTTGTCGAAGCTACTGTCAAGAGCGCAGTGGAATCATATTCGCGGAACAAGGACGCATCGGCGGCTGTTGACATCTTGACCAAGCTCAGAGGGATAGGACCAGCTACAGCATCCCTTCTTCTTGCGGTCCACAACCCAGAGAGGGTCACCTTCTTCGCGGACGAGGCCTTCTACTGGCTCTGCTGCAATGGCGATCGGAGCCCCATCAAGTACAACGCGAAAGAGTACAAGCAGCTCGACCGGAGCTCACAAGATCTAGCTGATCGGCTCCACGTGAAGGCAGTGGACATAGAACGAGTCGCCTACGTACTGATGAACGAGTTCGACTCCTCCTCAGGTCCACGGGCGCAAGAGTCAGCACTGGTCAAGAAGAAGGTGGCCGAGACGCCGCGGGTTGCCTTTGCCAAGAGAAAACAAGACACGCTTGTAGATGGGGCACCCGCTCCTCGTCGATCTAAGAGAGGCAAGAAAAATGCTTGACTTGCATTAGCTACCGGCATGACCTCAAGCATTCGAGGCAGTTCCCAGGCCTGATGCCAATACACACACACACACACAAGGGCTCGTCCCCTCTCCCTCTCCCCCAGCGTCTCTACGTGGGAAACCCAAACGCCCCATGGGGATGGGATCGACATGTCGTACGACGTCAGGCAGGGTTCAATATCTGCTTTACTCCGCACAGAAGGACCTCCGTTGGATTATTTTTTTTCTCCCTTCGGAGCCAACGGGCCACCAGCAAAGCGGCAGGGCGAGGTGCGTCATGTCCGCCCTCGAGGAAGAGAGCTTATGTGCCGCTGCCAATAAACTCCGCGCGGGCAGCTTACCGGTCGGCCGTCGAGCCCGTGGCCCTCATACCCTGATATACGACCCTACTGTAGCGCCGGACATGGGTGGCATGAATAGCCGACGTTTCTCCCCTCGACAGAATACTTCTCGGGTG
Organism: Immersiporthe knoxdaviesiana; assembly: GCA_021117315.1. Classification (NCBI taxonomy): domain Eukaryota; kingdom Fungi; phylum Ascomycota; class Sordariomycetes; order Diaporthales; family Cryphonectriaceae; genus Immersiporthe; species Immersiporthe knoxdaviesiana. The sequence continues at coordinate 810,972 of CP088207.1, forward strand.
GGGGCAATTCTTTTTTTTTTTTTCCCCCAGCTCAAACGAATGAGATCACCTTTGGATGCAATCTGGAAGGTAGTATGAGAGTATTGCTGGCCAGAGTTCCAACGGCTGAGACGGTACCCCTCGTACTATAATGTCGCAAAGACCGCCTGCAGAGGCCTAGTCGGTCAACACGAAGTTTGTGCCGTGGCACCGGTGTATTTGGTGCTGATAGCATGGTGCGTGCACAGCATCACATACATGGCCTGCACGGCTGGCCACATTTGTGCATATAACAGGTGGGTTTTTTGGTGGTTTTTTTTTTTTTTGTTTGTCGTCCCAGCCTCTAGGAACCCTTCCCCGCAGCCAACCCTACATCGCTTGATTCTGTCTTGGCAGTTCGTCCTCTCGGCTGGATCCAATAGAGTTCAGCCTTACGCAACTGGATAAGCAGTTGATTGTGGTCTCTGGGAGCCTCTGGAAGCGCACCCCGACCAAGAGATATCGCAATCGGCAAACCGGCCCGACATCAAGGTCGTTAGGTGGACAATCAGCACTGCAAGGATCCCCATTGGGCTCCCGGCTGCGTCTCCCTAGCATTAGCCATGCAGCCGGTCAAGGCAGCCTCAATCCTTTCACATGCTTTCAGAAACACGCACTTGGATAATACGAGAAAAGCAAGCACGACGGCAGGCCAGACAACACGAAGGCCGCCCTGCTCAAATTGCAACAACAGATCTACGGCCTTGCATGCGCCCCGTTGCAGATTGAGACATACATGGAGGACTTCGCAGCATTTTATCGGACTCGCTTTCATTGGAAGCAAAAGCAGATGGCGCCACCACCCTGTGAGCATGAGCGGGATTCCCGCTGTATGTGGAGGTGGAAGGGCCAGGGGGGGGGAGGAGGTGTGGGCTCTTTGTCATCTCAGCGTAAGAAATAATCATTGATATCTAGATACACCACCGCGGTCTAGGGGACAACGGTTATCTCGTCGGCCCTTTTCATGGCGTTGCGAGATACAGGCAAGTTCTTCAGCTAATTATCACAGCAACTCGGAACCATGAACACGCCGCCCGAAGATGAGGTATTGTCCCTTCCTGGAATGTTTGCTAAGATCAAGGAGGATCTTCTCCTTGGGAACGAAGTCGCCCTCACAAGGTCATGGGAACGACTCCTCCATCAGCTTAGGGATGAAGTCAAGGTTGTCGTTACTGAGGCAGGCCCAAAAAGCAGTACTCCCACAATCGACTTTGAGGATCTAAGGTATGCTACAACTTTACTACTCTCCTGCTAATATTCTTTGGTCTTTTCCAAGGTATACACTTCATTTTTATTTATTTATGCTTCCTCAAAACACGGAAAGGAAACAAAAATGCTAGTCTTCTTGCAGATGTCGTCCTAATGTCAAGACTTGAATGTTTAGAATTCCTACCAGGGCGGAGCAATTCCTAGAGAGCCTCAAGACAAAGGGAGCCGCAGTGATCCACAACATTGTTTCCGAGGACGAAGCAGGGACGTGGACTGAAAAGCTGAATGAGTACCTTCGCTACAACCCTCACACGAAGGCCTCACCCCCGGAGCACCCAGAGGTGTACGAGCTCTTCTGGAGCCTGGCCCAGCTGAATGCTCGAGCTCATCCCAACATCCTCGCCGCGCAGAAGATCCTCATGGGCCGCTGCTGGACGCATGCCAGAGTCTCGGGGCCGTCAACGGCCCTCTCGACCAATCACCCTGTGACATATGCAGATCGAATCCGGTTCATGTGTGACTGCTGCTGTACCAGACCAGCAGCAGGAAATCCAGCCTCGACGACCAGCGCGCAGGTGGACGGTGGCAGTGTCGAGAGGTGGGAGGTAGACGGCTCTGGCGGACACCCGAAGAGCAGGATATATCACAAGATCTGGTCCGGCGAGTGGGAGGACTATGATCCATGGGACACCAGCGCCCGCCTGCTGGCAGACAACAGCGACCATTCCAACGGCGGCGAGTCCTCCTCCGTTGGCAGTGTGTTCAGGATGTTCCAGGGGATGTTGGCACTCAACCCGACGGGAACCCCGGCCATGCGGTTCTGTCCGCTTCCCCTCAAACTGGCCACGGCATACTGGCTGCTGAGGCCATTCTTCTCGCCCAAGAGGCCCCTCAGCGGAGCAGGAGTCAAGGGTCAGAATAATAACACGGAGATATTCCTGAGTCCCTCGAACTGGGCTCTCGACACACTGCAGAGCCCCATCATCCATGGAGCCCAGCCGTACCACGCGCAGGAGATCAACACCATCCTGCATCCTCACCTCCAACTGGACAAGACCCTCATCTCGTTGCCTCGCCTGGGACCAGGCGACCTGGTGATCTGGCACCCGGACGCCATCCACGTCGACTCCCCTTCTTCCTCCTCTTCCTCCACCCTCTCCTGCGCCCGCGCCCCCAAGTCCCCCTGCACCCCGCAACAATACGCCAGCGACGCGACCGCCATCCCGGCCCCTCCCCCTCCCTCCCCGTCCACATTCCTCTACATCCCCACCTGTCCCCTCACCCAGACCAACGCACGCTTCCTCGCCCGCCAGCGCAAGGCCTTTGTCCTCGGCCTGCCTGGCCCGGACTTTGTGGCCTCTCCGCCGCATCTGGTGGGCCAAGACGAGGACGAGGATGCTGATCATCATGATCATGATATCGGTGAGAGCTACCACATGGGACGGCCCGGCGTGCAGGAGGTTCATGATGCGGGTGGAGACGAGGCTCTGCGGGCGATGGGGCTGTTGGCTTGGGATGAGGACGAGGCGAGGGACGAGGGGGAGAGGGGGTTGTTGGCAATGGCTAATGGGACTCTGTTTCCGGGCAGGAGGGATCTCAGATAAAGGATGTCATCATAATGGGTGCGAAAAGAAATCTCAAAATGTGCGGATTTATTTTGATTGCTTTTCTACTATGTCTTTTCAGCGAGGGCTGTCATTGTAGCTGTGACGTTTGCAACGATTTTCTCCTTGATACTGCAGTCTACTCGTAGTGTTCACTTTGTTCTTTTCTTTTTTGTCATGTTTCTTTTTTGTTATGCTTCTTTCATTGAGGAGAGGATGATGACATTGCGTGTGAGAGACAAGCGGTCATAACCACTCATCACTTTTACAACAGAGAGAAAGGAACAGAAAAAAGATTCAAAAGTGTAAAGGGGTTTGATTGCCTCTGCCTCATGGTACGTTGTTAGCTAGGCGGTACTATTCTATCATTTTTTTTTTTGGCAACACTCTCCGGAAAGGTGGACGATATGACGTTAATGTATGAACATCACCTCTTTTATATCGCCACCGAGTTCAGATTCTGGAAAGGCATACAGGGTGAGAGGTATTCCTCGAGGTGCGGCAGACGGCGATCAGGGCCGAGCAGACAAGAACGGCACGATTTGACGAAATCAATGTATTTGCCCAGATCAACATGACATCTGAAAGCATCCTACGCCCCAATTTTTTTTGGTAATCATACACCCGCACATGATGCAAGACGCCCGTGCTGCAATCAGCCCTGTTTAGTCCAGCCCTGTCCAGTCTCTGGATCATCCCGAACGCCTCCACAATCGCTCGTACCACGCGTTGCCTCTCCCATTGCAACTTCCCGCCCTTATGTCTTCTCTCATGCCGGAGACCAGGCACATCCACAACTTCTGCACTTCTGCACTTTTGCTAGGCCCTTCACCGACGCTGTCGCGAGCATCCATGCAGTGCCGTGTCGGCGAGGACAGTTTACCTGTTCTTCTTAGGTGTGCCGTCCTGCTGAGCGACCTTCTCGGTCAGCTCGTTGTACTCCTTGTGCAGACCGCTGGCCTGCTTCTTGAGGGTCTCGATGTCCTGGTCCTTCCTGGCAAGCTCCTTGCGCAGGCGGGCGATCTCGCCGGGCTCGCCGGCGGCAGCGAGCTTCTCGGCCTGCTTGGTGTTCTTGTCGGTGCCCTCGTACTGCTTGACGCGCTCCTCGAGGCGGAGGACCTCGAGGATCATGATGTAGGTGCGGTTCAAGATCAGAGAGAGGAACAGCGTGAAGCCGCACAGGTACATGTTGCGCTGGGAGTAGAACTTGCGGGCCTGCACCTCCAGGCGCTCGTGACCCATGATCTGCCTGCTGATGGGGTGGAAGGGGTTAGCTCGCTGGTGTTGTGGAAGACAGATGCTGAAACGGGAGGGAGTGTAAGGACACATACGCGGCGTTGTTACCGTCAGAGGCCTGAGAGAGCTCGACCTGGACGCGGTAGACGCGGTTGACGCTGTCGATGAACAGGATCAGGATGAAGATGAAGGTGATCTTCATGCCATATTGAAGCTTTGCAACGATGGGGTTCTCGGAGATGAAGCTGTATGCAGGTTCAGCGTCAGCTCGGTCGGCAAAGAGATGGATTTGGCAGCCGGCTGGATCGGAAGCAGGGGGGTTCCATATTTACGTGAACATCTTCCTCTTGACCGTGAAAGGAAGAGGGATGATGAGGAGCATGAACAGAGCCATCTCTGCCATGAGGAGGAGGAATACCTGTAGGTGAAGAAGCATTGTCAGCAGGCCAGGATGACTAGAACTGCGCGATTGAAGTCAAGGCTTCTTCGTACCAGGCTGTAGTAGAGAGTCATCTTGGGAGAGAGCTTCAAAGCTGGGTCTTGGCTTGTTGTTTCTGGTTTGTTGTCAAGTTGTTGTGTTGCTGTGTTGCCGTCGAGACTGAAGGCTGTGATGCAGAAAGAATCTGAAGAAAAGATGTCAAGATGGGATGTCGAGGGCTTAAGAACAAATCCACAGGATATGTAGTGTTGCAGTCTGTTCTGAAGGGAATGGGGAGAGAAGAGAAAAGTTGAGCGAGGTGGCCAGTCGTCGCCCGTAGCTTGAGCTGCTCAAGACAGGGGCTATGACGCGGGCTGACTACAACGTCATCGGCTGTGGCTTTCCTCCCCAACCCTGGCACACTGTTAACTGGAGCACTGCCTTCCTCGCACGGGCCATGTGGCACTATCCGGACTCTACTCTGAGTCCGTACTTGTACAATTTGTTTACTGGCATCGGTTCACTGTTTAATCGCCCGGCTTATTCCTAACTGGACCTGATGTAAAACAAGGTCTCCTGTATCCTTTTGAGAGATCTGGTCCTCACTCACTCTGGAAGCCATGAAATACAAGGACAAGAGTTGAAGGAAGGTACATTTCACAAGGGGCAGGTTAGTAATTAATTTATCTGCCACAGCCACAAAACACCCAACTCCAAGCTTTTGATCCACTGCCGGGAAACCTCCCTGGGTACATTCCATCCATATCCCGCCCTCGTGAAAGAAAAAGAAGAAGAGAGAAGAAGGGAAAAGGTTAATTATAAAAAGCCTGTCTCCCCTTTAGCTGTAGAACTGAGACTTCTGGAAACTCTCAGCACTGATATTCCCAGGCTTGCCGACCGGGACGGGCACCTTCTCCGGCTCGGCGGCCTCCTTGTGGACGGCGCTGGTGATGCTGCTCGTGAGGGAGTTCGCCCTGCTGCTGTCGACGGACGCCGTGGCCTTGATGGCGGCGACCGGCTTCCTCGCGACCTCCAGGAACGTAGACGGCAGGTAGCCCATGCGGCCGTCCCTGGCGCGGCACTGCCACCAGTCGCTCGGGTTGCCCAGCGGGTCCGTCTTGCTCAGCACGGCCACGAGGTCGCCTTTCTTGACCTCCAGGTCAACGCCCTGCACGACGGCGTCGCCGCGGGTCTCGGGCGAGAAGTCCCACAGCACGCGGCAGAACTCGAGCTTGGCCGGGTCGAGGGGCTGTGCCTGTGCCTGGATCTGCCGCCTCCGCTGCTCCTCCTCCTCATGCGATGCCGCCATGGACCGGACCATCTTGGTCATGAGGTATGGCAGCCCGAAGGCGAACAGGAGAAAGAAAATGAGCGGCTTTCGGCTCGGCCTGGCTGGTGCGGAGCCGGGGGTCCTTCTACATGTCGACCCTCGAACCTCGCAAACGAGGCTGGTGTGAGCGCCATGGCGTCGGCGGGGGCGGTCGGCCTGTGATCTTGGCGATGAGCGTCCTTATCCACCGCATGAGCGTGTAGATGCCCAGAACCTGGCCCAGCGTGTCGCGCAGGTTCCCAAACTGCTCGGCCACTGCCACCACCGCTGTACCTAGATGTCAGCACCAGCACGATAATTTTGTATTCGAGGAGACGAAAGGGTGTGTATATATGTGTGTGTGTATGTGTGTGTGTGTGTGTGTGTGTGACGCACCATAGAAGCTCGAGTGTGTCGTCATGTAGGTGCTCTCCAGCATCTGCGCAAACCCGCCAAAGGCACCCACGACGCCCTCCAAGACCTGGAACGTCGCCTGTGTGCTCTGGTTCACCCTATTCGTCAGGCTCTCCGGGTTATTTGGGTCGCCAGGCATGCCGCCCATGCCGCCGCCATACATTCCGCCGCCGTAGCCGCCCATGGGACGGTATCCACCGTATCCGCCGTACATGCCACCGCCGAGGCCCCCATAGCCGCCGTAGCTACCGAGTGTCGAGCCGTAGGGGAGTAGGACGAGTATGTGGAGGGGTATGCGCCGCCGTAGGAGCTGTAGCCTGGCGCCCCGAGCCTGCTGTATGCCGCGGCGTTCTGGTTGACGGACGTCGACAGGGACTCGGGTCGTGGTGGTAACGCTGCTGGGGAGGCAGCTGATGCTGGTGCAGATGGTGTTGCTGCGGTGGTCGAGGCTGGCGTCGCGGCTGCGGCGTGAGTGTCAGCTACTTGTTGGTGAGGTCTGCGAACCTACCTCTAGGCTGTGAGAGAGAACATACCTGTTGCCGCAGCTGTCGCGCCTGCACGCTCCCAGGGCTTCGGAGGGGATGCCATATCGTGTGTGGTCGGCTTCCGGGGGGGGGGGGAGAGAGAGAGAGAGACAGAGAGAGCTGCTGCCCGATCCACCGATTTGCCTTCTTATTCAAGAGACAACGATACGGCAGCGGCGCTCGCCCTGCGCTCTACAGCAGTGGATGGACACGAGATGATTAATGTTGTTGGCTCATCGGCCGCATCTGGCAACACGAGTGACCAGGAGGATGTCTTTATGAGAGTGACATTAGAAAAGAAATCGTATGCGAAAGAGGTTGAAATGGCGACCCGGGGAGATAGATGATGGATGGCGTGAAGGCGGCAAAAACTCAGCAAAAATCCATAACGGCCGGCCCAGCAAGCCGATGAAAGTTCCTATGCTTCATGTGTGCCCAGCCCCGGCTAGTCACTCACTCAGTGTGCCAGTGCCTCGGTACATGGACTGATTTGGCATGGAGGCCAGCTTACCTAATCCGCCCCTCTTTCACTCTCTCCTTCTCCAATTTGCATCTGACAGCAGTGAAGGCTGGCTTGTCATTGTTTCCCTCCTTCATTTCTTCTGCTTCAAGAATTCAACCTACAATTCATCACACTGTGATCCAAATATTGATCATGCAGATTCCCAATAGACTATAGTGTGAAAATCGCGAAAGAATCGGTTCGTCTGCAAAGAGCATTTATTTCGTGGATTGCAAGAAGATCAAAGATGCTTAGACCAACTGAATCTGTTCCTTTTAAACAGTAATGCTGGTAGAGTATCACAGGGTTGATTTGCTCATGCTCCGATCCCATGCAGCACCCCAGCACTGCCTACCTGTCTATGTAACCAAGCCACATCCAAAAAAGAAAGAAAAAGGGGGTAGAAGAAGAAATAAAATCCAAAGAGAAAGAAAAGAAAGAAAAATGCACACTCCTCCCAGCATCTCTTAGTCTAGGCTCTGGATCTGGACCTTGATAGCGCCCGTCTTTGGGTCCGCCGCCGTGTTGAACGCCTTCAGTGCATCCTCCAGGGGGAAGCGGTGGGTAACCAGCTTGGACAGGTCGATGACGCCGTTCTCGATAAGCCTTATGGCGCGGGGCCAGGTGTTGGAGTAGCGGTACTGCAGCTGGATGTCGACCTCGCGCACGCTGGCCCTCATGAAAGCGATGTTGATCTCGTTGCGGCCCACGCCGATGATGAAGACCTTGCCGCCGAACCTGCAGGCCCAGATGGCGGCGTTGATGCTGCTCTCGACACCGGTGCACTCGATGGCCACGGCGGGCTCGACACCGCCGAAAGTCTCGACGATCCTCTTGGCCGAGTCCTCGGCCGACAGCCTCTCGACCTTGTGCGTGACGACGCTCGGGCAGAACTCCTTGGCGAACTGGAGCCGCCCCTCGTCGATGTCGGTGATGACGATGGGGCACGCGCCCGCCGCCTTGACGCACGCCAGCGTGACCAGGCCGATGGGGCCCGCACCGCAGATGAGCACGGGGTCGCCCACCGTGACCTGGGCCCTCTTGATGCCGGCGAGCGCCACGCTCAGCGGCTCCAGCAGGGCGCCGTTCTCGTACGACATGCTGCCGATCTTGTGGCACCACACCGCCGGGTGGTTGACGTAGCGCCGCAGCAGGCCGGCCACGGGCGGGGTCGAGAGGAACTCGACCTTCTCGCACCCGTTGTACCGCCCCGTGAGGCAGGGCTCGCACTCGCCGCAGATGATGTTGGGCTCGATGGCGACGCGGTCGCCCACCTTCAGGTGCGTCACCGAGGGGTGCACCGCGATGATGTCCCCGGCAGACTCGTGGCCCAGGATGTGGTCCCCGCCAACTATCATGGGGCCGATGCATCCTGCGTGCCAGAAGTGAATGTCCGATCTGTGACGGGCAGGAGAGGCACGAGAAAAGAAAAATCAGCAAACTGCGTAGGTCTTCATCTGGGATGATGTGTCGGATCATCTCATCCTGAACGCTTCTCCCTCCCTCTCTCCCTCTCTCTCTCTCACCTACCCACAGATTCCTGTGCTCCGGACAGCAACTGTGACCTGTCCCGGCAGCAGGTCATCAGCGCCCTTCTGCACACTCTCCACCGTCGGCTCGGCTGGGTTGATCCATAGGTCGTGAGCTGGGTTGGTGTAGACACCGATGTTGGCCTTGGTAGCCATGATGCCGGTGCCGTTCTGTGCAGGTGCTCCGTCTGTCGCGGAAGGACTCATCGCTAACTAGATCTGCTGGGGAGAAGATCTTGAGAACAATGAAACAAGAAGACAAGAGATAGGAAAAGGAAGACCAGTGAGCGGAAAGGGGGAACCACACAGGGCCGTTGATATGAGCGAAGGTAAGGTGGGGTTCGCAGCTAGGTCGACTGTCAACTGACCGTATTGTGTGGGCTGCTATAGTGACCAAAGACGTGTGTGTGCGTGTCTATAGTGTAAATATAGTTTTAATAGTAAAAGTAGTAGTAATAGAAGTAGTAGTATCTCCGTCTTTCTCTCTCCCTCGTGAGCCGAGCTCTGTGGACAAAGTCAAGGGGTCTTATAGGTGGACAGAAGAAACGTCTCTGACGATACCACGTTCCCTTCTCGAGGAGCAGGAAGGGTGCGACCCTCGCCGTTATCGCTGCTCACAAGGACGAAGGACATCCGCGCCAGCCAATATGCAAATTATCCGCGATCCCTCTCTCCTCCCGTCCCTATTTTCCTACAAGTGGGGTGTTCAAAATGGGGGAGAAAAAGAGGGTAGAAAGGACAAGCGCCCTCCTAGCAGAAGGCGCTGGAGAGGCCAGACAAGGAGGGGTTCAGAGGGCCGCGCTTGGAACCTTCGGCAGGTTGCAAGCCCGACCGGTCGTGGGGTGGTGCCTGTACGATGATCTCATTCCCGCGCCAATCACGGCTGGGGTGATTTGTTGGAACGTTAGGCAAAGCGGCCCTAAAAGAAAAAGGAGGAACGGGTTCCAGCCGTCCGTTCTTGGTCGTCAAGTCTATCAAGTAAATGCTACGGTTGCTGTTGCTTGCTGGCTTGCTTGCTTGCTGCTGCTGCTGCTGCTGCTTGGGTCACGCTGATGAGACTCTGAACAAAACCTTGAGTAAGTATGTCGCATCCAGCCTGCATGTCCTGTTCATCGACGATCACGATTCATGAAAAAAAAAAGACGCACGAATCGCAAGGCGTATAGGTGAGACATGCAGCACCTCTACATGCTGTGCAACCATCCTTCTCGCATGAACACGTCAGGTTATCGTCGGCCTAGAGCTCTCTCGTTCACACCATCGTCGAAAGAACGAGAGCAAGGGCGAGTGCTGCCCTCTTTGTTCCCTGGAGGTGAGCGCGAAAGAGAGAGCGAAGGCTGGATGCCGGTGTATCCGCATCGTGCGAATGGCACGGTTGCTATACTTTGTACCCCGGAGTACGGTACTATGAGTAGGGGGACTCTAGTCGTAAAAATACTCTGCCGCCCCATACATTGTGAGGACGTACTGGTGAAAAGCCTGGGGGTGGTGGGTCCTCTGTCCATCTCAACCCCGCCGGCTCTGTTTGCGGGACTTGGGACCGGCCCCGCGAAGTCGGAGCGGAGAGGCGATCGTGCCGCCCTCTTAGCCGGTGTAGTTCCGGCACGCTTGACAGGAGAAGTGTCTTGTTGCGAGTGGCAGGGCTATGAACTGAGACCGTATCTGTGGAATTGTTACTGAGATGTCTGGTAGAGTATTCTTGCCTCGAGAGGAGGAGGCTTTGGCAGACCGGTGGTGGTATCTCAGATGGACTGCCAAGTCAGTTGTCTGTTGTGTCATAGTTTTCTTGCCTCCTGACAATAACAAGGTTGTGCCAGAAATCTTTGGAGTTGGGTTAGTTCTGGCGTCTGGCTGAATGTTTTCTTGATCTTGGTAAGAGTTTGTCCATGAGTAAGCCTCAAACTTATGGTGGCACCTGGCCCTGGACTTTCCTAGCTGACAGGATGTCAGGGTTAGGGTACTAGGGGATCTTAGTCATTCATTTTTCTTTTTGGCAGCTGAGAGCTTGTGAGGCTCCTGCAGAGAGAGCTTCTAACATCTGTGACGCGACTGGACGCGGTTTGGGCTCAACACCACAGTATCCAATTAGCCTGGCCCTCTCCCATCGATTACTCCATCTATATCCTTTTCGATTCATCAACATAATACACAGACAAAGTCCGGCACAATGGCTGCCCAACAGCCACTCTCGTCGGCGCAACAGCCAGCTGATGTCTACGGCGGTGGTGAGTTTGGACTCTTGTCCAGTCGCATACCTCCTATTCCCTCGTTCCAGTGCACTGATCTCTTTCTCTTTCCCTTGCATAGATGAGGTCTCCGCGCTTGTTCTCGATCCAGGATACTGCAACACACGCGCCGGCTTCGCGGGCGAGGACGTCCCCAAATGCGTACTGCCCTCCTTCTACAGCCACATTGGCGACCGCAACCTGTTTGGCGACGAGGTCATACGGCCCCGGGAGGACCTGGAGCTGCGCAACTACATGAACCCCAAGTCGGAGGTGGAGGACTGGGATGTTGCCGCCAACCTGTGGGAGAACATGCTCGTCAAGCGCCTGAACCCGCCCAGCGAGACCCCGCCCTCGAAGAACGGCCTCAACGACCCGGCACCCAAGGACGGCGAGGGCGACGTGAACATGGAGGACGTGGAGGCACAAGAGCTGGAGGAAAAGGCGCTGTACGAGAACCCGGTCCTGCTGACGGAGCCTGCAACGAACCCGTCTAAGAAGCGCGAGAAGGCCATTGAGGTTGTCTTTGAGAACTGGGGCACGCCCGCCTTCTGGCTCAGCAGGACGCCGGTGCTGGCCGCCTTTGCCGCGGGCAAGGCGACGGCGCTGGTGGTGGAGGTGGGCGGCTCCAACACGTCGGTGACGGCGGTGCACGACGGCATGACGCTCAAGAAGTCGGCTGTCCAGAGCCCTGTGGGCGGCCTGTGGCTGTCGCATCAGATCCGCGCCATGTGGGAGGCCAACGAGCCCAAGGTCGAGGCCGTGCCCACCTACATGATCGAGAACAAGACGCCCGTCGACGCGGGCCAGCCGGCCAACGCGCGCCTCAAGAAGTTCCCCTTTGCCATCCACGACTCGTTCCGGCTGTACGAGGAGGAGCGGCTGATGACGGAGTTCAAGGAGTCGGTCATAGAGGTGTGGAAAGGCCCGGGCCGGTACTCGAGCCCGGGCAACGAGGACTACATCAAGTCGCAGCCGGGCCGCGTCTTCGAGATGCCCGACGGCTACAACCAGATGTGGCGCGAGCAGCGGTACAAGGCGTCCGAGGGCATGTGGGACGAGGCGCTGGCGTACACGACGGTGCCCGAGGAGTGGCGCCTGAATAAGTCCCAGACGATCCCCGGCCTGATCACGCAGTGCCTGAACCAGGTCGACGTGGACCTGCGCGGCCACCTGCTGGGCAACATCGTGGTCACCGGCGCGACGAGCCTGCTGAACGGCTTCAACGACAGGCTGAACAACGAGCTGGCCACCATGTACAGCGGCGCCAAGATCAGGATCCACGCTGCCGGCCTCACCAGCGAGCGCCGCTTCGGCTCCTGGGTCGGCGGCAGCATCCTGGGCAGCCTGGGCAGCTTCCACCAGATGTGGATCTCGCGGAAGGAGTACGAGGAGAACGGTCCTGGTATTGTGGAGAAGAGGTGCAAATAGGGGGTTGATATCACCTTCCTGGCAATACTACAGGGTTTCGATAATGCAATGTCGCGACGTGTGGGCTTTGAATAAAGGTGGGGGCTTTGCTTGCGTGGCTTAATGGATGGTAGAAGTTGTTCTAGAGAAGCGTAGGATTGTTGGGAAGGAGAAGAGGGAGTAGGGAGGTTCACGCTGCCAAACCAAAAAATTACGAGGGGGGAAAAGGCGTCTGGAGTTGGTAAGAGGGCCGGGTCGTCGACTCTTGACGACACACATGTGCGCGCACACGTAAGAGCGGGTTCTAGGCAGCCCGGCGATGACTATATCTATATTACCACAACAACACAATACCAAATTGATTGTTAAACACCTACCTCACCTGGCCATGACCTCACCAGCCATTCCACCTCTCCCACACATCCACAACCTCGTCCTCCTTGCCTGCCCTGCGGCTGTCTACCACGAGGTAATGCCCAAACCCGGCCCCAGCAATACAAGAATGGTTCGGCCAGACCCTCACCCTCTGCCCAAACCGCAACGGCACCTCCTTCTCTTTGTCCCCCTTCCAGACCAGCATCCCGTGCTCCTGGCTGATCCTGCCCACCTGCCACCCCCCATGCACAGCCGGGAAAGCCCTCGGTGCCGGGTCCAGCCCTGCCAGCGCCGCATTCCCCCACGGCATCACCATCCCCCACCCGCTGTAGTGGCCGGCCCCCTCCTCTTTGCACGGCTCGCGGCCCAGAGCCAGGGAGCCGGCGTTGATCAGCGCCTCGCCCGTCCCACCGTCGCCGCGGCCGGCGTAGAGCGAGGCCACCTCCGCCAGCACGCTGACGCCGATGGAGGAGCTGCTGAGCAGGGTGCTGTCGCGGGCGTGGGTGGCGAGCTGTTGCAGGTCGAGGGTCGGGTACACGCCGGCGTGGACCTCGAGGGTGGTGGGGCCGGCTGCTCCTTGTTGTCCCTCTGCTGTTTTCAGCTGCCGGAGCAGTGTCGATAGGCTCGCTACCTGCCGTGCTGTCGGGTCTGCTGCTGTCCCGGTAGTAGTAGTGGTGTCTGTGGTAGTTTTTGTCGCCGTCGTCTTCTCGATGTCGGGGTGCTGCAGCGCCGTGGCGGTCGGCGTGGCGCCCACCGAGAGCACGAGGGCGTGGCCCGGGCTGAGGGCGCGCACGTCGGCCGCGACGTCGCGCAGGGTGCCGAACTCGGCTGTGAGGTAGGCGAGGGCGTCCCAGTCGGCACGGGTGTAGTAGGACTGGCCGGCATGTGCGTACAGGCCGTGCAGGACGCAGTGGCCAGCCTGCTCGGCGTCGAGGACGGCGCGGAGCAGGGCGTGGTAGGTCGGGGAGCCGCGGATGACGCCCGCGCGGCGGGACTCGACGTCAACCTTGAGGAAGATCTGGGGCCTGTTCTTGAGGCCGCCAGACTGAGACGTGAGCGGGGCCAGGAGGGCGACCTGGTCTGGGTGGTCCAGCATGAGAGAGACGGTGTCTGGGCCGAGGGTGGTGGTGATTGTGGCCAGGCGGGACATGATGGACGGGTAGATGGGGAAGGAATAGAGAACCTTTTTTATTTTGTTTTAGGAGTGGTCAGTACTCTGTACATTATCGAGTGGAGAGGGCCGGATCCGCTCACATTGACCCTGCGGCCTTTACTCTGGAACTCCTGCAGCAGAGGCATGACCATTTCTGCCTCGAGGATCGTGGACACGATGATGTTGGCGGGCGAGCTGGGGTCCTCGCCGACCTGGAGCCTCGTGAGCTCAGCAGTCTGACGAGACCCGTTCCGTCAGTGATGCAGGTGTCAATCAGGGCGAGTCTTTATCCTGAACTCTACCTTGTGAGTCTTGATGTGGGCTCGCCATCCGATGCCGTTCTTCTCGGCGGCGTCCATCATCTGTTGGCAGTTGACCTCGAGCTTGGCGAGGTCCAGCACGATGCTGGGTGTTGGTACATCGTGGAGGGTCTTGCCCACAAACCGCTCCTTGAGCGCGGCTGCTGATGCTGAGGAAGAAGACATCTTGTCTGTATTGGGTCGTGTGTGAATATACACGCTCTTATAAGTACTCGATTAATCTCTAGAAGACCTTTGACTTGTTAGTGATGAGCGTCTTGCAAAAAGGACCTTTAGAATCGGCTGAACACACCTCGTTTGTGAGAATTAAACTTGCTGTCAAGACCCAAGGATGCTCTCAGTTCACGGCATCCTGTCTTTTATCATGCACTGTATTCTATCTATGCTGGGCTCTCTTTTTTTATAAATTGCCTGTTCCAGGACGACATCGGAACGCTGCAATCAGGTCCCCACAGGCAACGCTAAAGGCGCGCGCCAACGACTCTTGACACGGGCATTGACAAGTCCGCATGTGAACTGGCATCTCGCAGACTTATCAAGTGCTGTGGACAAAGTCTGGCCGGAAGCTTACAAGAAGAATCAGTCATTGCTCGGTCTTGGAATGAGGAAGAGAACAGCCATGGATGGTCAGTTTTACTTAGTGTGTCCATCTCAACAAGACACTGGTGATCAAGAAAAAGTAAGTCGGCAATGTAGCAGAAGACCTGCCAAATCCTGCTCCTATTCTTGTGAGGAGTCATGGGCATAGGACTTCATATTTGGGTAACAAAACAAGAGACAGACTTGACTACAGGTAGAAGAACCTTTGGCCTGGTGTTAGTGGAAGTGTTGAGTTCAAGTCAAGATTGCCTGTGGTGGCCTTTGCAGGTACAGTGCTTAAGTAGGCAGTGCCTAGAGCATACAGCACCACCACTGAAGAGCCTAGAAGGAATCCTTGCCAGGTCCTGCACAAGTCCAAGGCAGGACCAAGCCAGCAAAGTTTTATTCTCATCTGCAGCAGTACATGCGAATAATATGATCATGACCTGGCAGATTCCAGCTTGGACATAGCAGGCCGAACTGTACTTGTATGCTCTAGTAGCTTCCAGTGCCTCCACAGAGGCAGAAAGGCCTTCCCCCACCAAGACAGACAGCCCCACTTTTCACCATCTGCCGTCACCGCGGTTAGGTACGCTCTGTACCAACTAAACACACCTTCGCGCTCCGCTTCTGGGATGCATCCAAGTACGGGGCGTGCACCATCGTTGTCGGCCTAAGGCGCTCTGCGAAAACCCCCAGCCCCAACAACCTCTTCCACCGCCAACACCCTCACCCCGTCCTTCCGAGCAGGAGATCCAGTTTCGCAGGCCAGTCTTTAGCACGCGGACACGAGACAAAAAGCAAAGGAGAAACGATAACAGCAGCTGTCGACTTGCGCGCCCTGCCGACCCGACTGTCATGAACTGACCTGACCCGACTGCGACTGGCGCGACGCCGTGAGGAAGGCAGAAGGAAGAAGGAAGAGAGCAAGCAAGAGAGGAGGTCGAGCGAGAGATAGAGAGAGAGGTCGAGGGAAGAGAGAAGAGAGCAGAGGCGAGCGCGACAGCCCTGCAGCAGCATTCAACCCACCCTCATCCATCACCGCACACCACGCACACAACACAAAGGATGGCGACCGATGACGATACCCCCGCCGACAGGGCTCGCCGCCACCCCGCGACGACGGCGAGGAGATGGACTGGGCGACCCAGCAGCAGCAGGATGATGATGCGATCCAGGGACTGTTCGCCGACCCTACCAACGCGCCCGAGATCAACCTCGAGGGCCCCATCGACCAGTCTGGGAAGGCCGACGATGCAGAGGACTTTGAGGACTTCAGTGACGACGAGCTGCCCGAGGAGGAGGGGGGAGGAGGAGGGCGCGGCCAACGGCGGATCCGAGCAGCCCCCGCCCTGACCAGCGATGGCGGCACCAGCAACGATATCGACGACGACCTCTTTGGCGAGCGCGAGTCGTCGCCTCTGCAGGCCGAGCCGGCCATGTCGCCCGGCGCTGCCATCGCCGACGTAGATCAGCAGGACATGGAGATGGGAGAAGGAGGAGGAGGCGATGACCTGGCTGACCTGCGGCGCCTGAACTTCGACCCCGAGCCGAGCTACCCCATGGCGAACCAGGACCCCAACATCCCATCGGCCCCCGAGAACGTCCTCGAGCTGCTCAAGCAGACCTATCCCGAGTTCGAGAGGGGCAAGATCCTCAACTTCAACGAGCTGTTCCCCCCAGGAAGGCCAACTGGGTCGACAAGAAGCCCTCGAGGAACCCGAAGCCCCTCATCCCCACGAAGCTCAGCCTCGAGGTCGACATCGGCCAGGAGAAGTCCTTTATGAAGCCAGGGCCAGCCTCTGCCACCACCGCCGAGAAGATCCAGGCCGCAGAGAGAGATGGTCTGGTGTCCCTGCTGCAGCCCGAGCCTGTCAACGAGGACGAGCTCGAGATCTTCGGTAGAGATGACCCGGACTCGGACCAGGAACTCGTCGGCGGCTTCACGCTCAGGGACATCGAGACCGTCTGTGAAGACTGGGACGACATTATCGACCCCGTGACGCCCAAGCTCCACCACGCATCGCCGGCAGCAGCAGAGAACGAGGAGGACGACCACCAATGGTACCTGGATATGGGCATCGCGCCTCCCAAGCCCAAGCGCCGCAAGCTCGGCCATGCCAAGGGCCTGCCAGAGATCTCGTGGTTTGCCGCACCATCATTTGACGACTTCGAGGAGGCGACCGCGAGGAGCGCCAAGCGTGTACGCCTGGATCTGAACGACCCGTACCTGCTCATTGATGACAACGAGGACGAGCGGCCGGCCAAGCGGCCGAAGCCAAGCTCCAACAAGATGGTCCGCATGGCAGACGGCAAGGTGGCATCAGACATCACACAGCGCTTCGACATCTCCAACGACGATGCGTACGAGGCCCTGAAGGAGAACGTCAGGGACAAGGTCAGGGCGACCCTGGGCGGGGTCCAGGTCGAGCACAGCGTGCCCGCCCGCAAGCTGCTCTACCCTTACTACATGGTCAAGCTCTCGGACCCAACCCCTTTCAACTACCACCGCCCGAGCCTTCGTGTCCGCCGCCAGGTCGGTGCGAGGCTGAACTGGGCCAAGCCCAGGCACCACAGGCGTAAGGACTACAAGTCGTCCAGGGTGAGCGATGTCTACAAGACCTCCAGGGATCTCAGCCTCAACGACAACTCTACCGCCGTCCTGTTCGAATACTGCGAAGAGATCCCTACCGTCTTGTCCAACTTCGGGATGGGCAGCAAGATTGTCAACTATTTCCGCGTCAACCACGACCCTGAGGACAAGCCGACCGACAAGCTCGCGCTCGGCGAGACCAAGATCCTCCTGCCCGAGGACAGATCTCCCTTTGCCAACTTTGGCGACGTCCCCAAGGGCCAGACGGTGCCCACCCTGTGGAACCACATGTACCGCGCGCCCATCTTCAAGCACGAGCCGCGCAAGACTGACTTTATCATTGGTCGCATAATCGACGACAACGAGAGCAAGTACTACATGCGCAGCATCGATCACATCTACGTTGTTGGGCAGAACTTCCCGTCTGTGGAGGTCCCGGGACCACACTCCAGGAGGGTCACGAACACCAGCAAGAACCGGATGAAGATGCTCGCATACCGCTTCATCACAAAGCAGGGCTTCCTGTCCCTCGAGGACATCACATCCCACATCGCGGACTCCAACATCGCCCAGAACCGACAGAAGCTCAGAGAATTCCTGCAGTACGACAAGGACGCGAGGACCTGGAGCCTGCGGGAGGGCGAGAAGCTCATGGACCCCGACTCGATCAACTCGATGGTCCAGCCCGAGGACGTCTGCCTCATGGACGCGATGCAGGTCGGAGCGTACGAGGTCGAAAAGGCCGGCTTTGCTATCGACCAGGCCGAGCTCGAGAAGGACGACGACGACGGGACGGGGGCGACGGGGAACATAGCAGTGCAGCTGGCGCCGTGGAAGACGACCAAGGCGTTCCTCGACGCCACGAGCGGCAAGGCGATGCTGAAGCTGCGCGGCGAGGGTGACCCGACCGGCCGGGGCCTGGGC
This sequence comes from Immersiporthe knoxdaviesiana, assembly GCA_021117315.1. Taxonomy (NCBI): domain Eukaryota; kingdom Fungi; phylum Ascomycota; class Sordariomycetes; order Diaporthales; family Cryphonectriaceae; genus Immersiporthe; species Immersiporthe knoxdaviesiana. The sequence goes on from CP088207.1 coordinate 829,314, forward strand.
TTCAGCTTCATCAAGACCTCTATGAAGGGTGGCTTCCTGAACGTGTATCACGAGCAAGGGCCTCAGTCCACGTCGGCAGACGCCCTGGAGCGTGAGAAGAAGTCCAACGGCGGGCACTCGTACAACGTCAAGAAGCAGAACGACGCCTACGCAGAGGTCATTGCGGACATCTGGAACAAGCAGCAGAGGACGCTCAGCGACACCCAGACCCACGACGACGCCGACGTCGCCCCCCAGGAGGACGAGGACGAGCGGCTGTACGCCAACACGGCCAACAGCTCCTTCCAGGCGCACGTCAACGGCGTGGGCGCGACCCCGCGCTTCGACGAGGGCGTGAGCCAGATCAGCCGGAGCGCCACCAGCGCCGCCCGCGCCGCAAAGCGGAGGCTGAAGATTGTGAGGACCGTGCGGGAGCCAGACGGCACGGAGAAGGACGTCGAGGAGATCATCGAGGACCCTGGAGTCATCAAAGAATACACGGCGAGAAGGAATGCCATCCAGGAGGCGGAAGTCGAGTAAGTTTTTTTTTTTTTTTCACCCGCCTCGATCCAATATTATGAGCACGAAATGTGCTCTCCTCCCTTTGAGTGCGCACACGGTTCTGATTCACATCTCTTTAGTATCTTTGCCGGTTTCACTGGTGACGAGGAGCACGACAGGATTGTCCTTATGAAGTAAGTTCTACTCCATCCCTTCTCTTATGTGATGCATTTCCCCGCCTCCTTTGAAACTGGTCAAGCTGCTCTGCCTGTTTTCCATCCTTGCCTTGATTTGCAATCGAGACTAAACACACACAATATACACACAGGATCGGCAAGGAAGAGGAGCGTCTCAAGAAGAACCGCGAACGCCGACAGCAGCGCGAGAAGCAAAGGGAGGCGGCCGTCCCCCATGCCAACCCCCAGCGGCGACGCGGCCATGTCGCCCAGCGCGGAGCCCTCTATCGAGAAGGGCGGTACCACCCGAAAGTGTGCGAACTGCGGCCTGGTCGGCCACATCAAGACCAACAAAAAGTTTGTTGTTTTCTTCTTCCTTTGTTTCCCTCGCCCCTCAGTGATACTTCTCTGCCTGAAACCCTGTTCTTCAGAAACCTGACTTGTCCCAACTTATATAGATTGTGCCCAGTGCTCAACGGATCCATGGGCAGCAAGCCGGTCGGCGAGGATACCACTGGCACATACGGCGAGTCTTGATCCACGTGCCATGCCATCGTTCGAGCAGATGCCTCGGCAGACTTCTGACTACAGAGAGAGAGAGAGAGAGAGAGAGGTTCTTGGTTGTATTTGTCTCCCCGCTCGACAAGTCCAACTTACGGTACACACCACACTGTTGTGAGGTCTCTTAAAGTTCAAGACTTTATCTACCAACTGCTGAAGAGGCCGTGCTGCGACCCTTGGGGCATTGTTCTCTGCCGACATGCATGGTGCTATTGATTTGTTCGTTGAGGGAGTGGGTTGACTCGAAAGTGCCGCTAAATCTAATTGTCGACCTGGTCTTGTCTCATCCCCAGGCGGGGGAAAGGGGGGCCGGATTGTGTGGTCCTGAAGACTGGATCCCAAGAGAGAGACCTACACGGAAAACCGCGGTATGGGTTTTGTTGGCTGCGGGTAGCTGCCCCCAGTGTTTTGAAATCTTAATGTTGTGGATGGATCGTTCAAAGGAAGCGAAGCGGTACCTACATCAAAACCAACCGAAATTGTCGAATAGCCTTCATTCAGGGCAAAACAGGAGGAGTATGGGGCCGGTGCTGGTTTTTTTTTTTTTTTCCTCTTCTTTTCTTTTTGTCGGGCGTCCATGGAGGAAAACAGGAAAAAAAAAAAGGAAAGTGGAGGCACATCCCTCGGTGACATGCCGGGCAAGAGATTGACAAGAAGGCGATATGACATGCCGTTGGGTGGCGACATTGCGGGGTTGTGGTGGCATGAGAAGGCCTTCTATGCAGGCAGAAGAAGATAGGGGGCCTGTTTTGCAGACCTGGTCTCACACACGCGCCGCCGTTGGGCCGGGAGGAAGGGGAGGAGGGGTGAGGTGAGGTGAGGTGAAGTGACAGAGATACAGACATATGCTTTAGGTTGGCCCAGCCAGGGAAAAATAACGAGTAAAGTCAGTACTGCTACAAAGCCCAGCCAGACGGGCGATGGCATCTCGCTGTTGGATGTTTCTCATGTAACCTGGAGTGTCGTTGTGTTGGGAGGGGGAGGGGGCCGTGATGTGACGGTGACTAGTGACTGCGACTGTGATGATGACGATGATGATGATGATTGAACTGTTGGAACATTCTCTGGCAAGTTGGGTCGAGGCCTGTTGCTCTCTGCTTTTGCCCAGCCTGACTGACGCCCCTTCTTCCAGAGAACCAACCGACCAACCCATTCGATTTGCCCGTGCAAAAGAGGGTGTGGATCCCTTGCAGCCCCTCCCTCCCTCCCTCCCTCCCCCTCCTCCTTCCGGTTACAACATGTTTGCCACTATCTTTAGAACAAGAAAGCCCATGCAAGGTTTTTAAGGTAAAGTAGGGTAGTAATATGCAACGGGGATGCAGACCTTGCGCGTCTATCGGCGCTTAGCGGCGTCAAATTACTATGTATAACAAAAATGGCACTTTTTTTTTTCTTCTTCTCCCAAATATGGGTTCTAGGGAAACTCGCACAGGCAGGGCTGAGCGAGCTGTGTGGTCGAAACGTGGGATGGATGGTGTGTGTGTGATGCGTATGTATGGGTGGGTGGGTGGGTGAGACGCCTGATTTGCGAGGTGAAGCGCTGGGCTGGCGCGGATGGTGGGTGGGAAAAAGAAAGAAGGGGAGGATGAGGGAACGGAAAGAGGTCTAGAGGGAGTGACTTTTGGTGTGATGGGATGTGGTGAGCCGATGAGGAAGGTAGACTGTGTGTATGGGATATGTGTACAGGGCTGTGTCTGTGTGGAATATTGGTGATGGCAATTTTAAGCTTACGGATCAATCCTGCGAGGTCGAAGGTTGGCCGAGGGGGGAATGGATGGTGAGAGGATTGGGAATGTGATCGATGGTGGCGCGGGAAGGAGTGAGATATCATTGTGCGTACATGTGTCACGCGTGCTGTGATGAGTGGCTTGGTGGTGATGATGATGAGATCGAACGATGAAATCGAAGCACTTTGATATTAATTAGATCAAGCTTGGATGGTGGGTCGTCCTGGGATGCCCTTTTGCCCCCTCTCCCACAGCATCACTCAGCAGACCACCCGGCCCGAATCGACCTCTTCGTACTGGGCGAGGGAGGGGCGTCACGATGATCCACGAGACTTAAACTTTTGTTGTGTGTGTAAATAATCGACAATCTTAGTTCTTGGTCGCATTCAAATTTTCCTTTTTCTGGGCGGCCGCCAAGTTCACAGGTATGCTCTGCTCTGTTGTCAAGTGATGATTCCTGTGCCTGGCTAGTACTGTAGAAGCCTGAGGTGAGACGGGCCCTGACGGTTCCGTCGCCATCGCCTGTGAAGAATGAACTCGATGACAAGATGGTGCCAGGAATGCTTGAGGCCTGCGCTTACCGTTGGAAAAGCACAGCCGCGCGGATCCCGTTGGTTTCGAAACACAGCGGCTGCTCCGCGCAAGAGATAGATTTGGCTCCATCTGACCATCTCGCGGCGCATAAGACACATCTTGGTTGGGGAGCCGGGGGGAGGGGTAGTGAGGCTCTGCAGCCTGGCTCTAGGTTCCGCTGGACAAGGTAGGATGGGCCTTTGGATCTTGATCTCACAGGCCCTTTTTCCTCCAAGAGACGGCGCGGCTCCGCGGAATGTTGCTTATAACACACACACACACACACACTCGGTGAGGCGCGGGATTCTGGGGCGTCGTGGACACCGAGAAGAACCCTGAACGGGTAGTCTGCTGAGAGAAGAGGGGGAGACAGAAAAGGATCAAGGAGCATCGCAAGCGCGTCTCTTACTTATCTTGGAATCCTCCGCGTGTATCCTCGATCTGGATCCATCGCCCCAGCCGACGGCCAGCACCGAGCATCACTTGCCTGTAGCGTTTAGTCGTATACCGTATCTAAATCTCGGGGAAACATCGTTGCTGGACCACAGTCGCAAGCGGGGGGACCGGCTGAAGAAGGGGTGGGGAGGGGGCGGAGGGAGATGGCACTTGTGTCCCCCAATGTGGGCATGCTCATATGGAATATGGCTTGCCATGGTGATAGGGATGTCTTCTTTCTCACAAACACACACACACACACTCTCTCTCTCTCTCTCTCTCTCTCTCTCTCTCTCTCCTTCATCCGCCGGCATCGACCCTCCAAAGTTCCCTGAGGGGGTCCGCACCGGTTCAAAGGGCTGACGTGTGACAAGATGAGGACCCCATATTATAATGTAATCAGCCAATCCTTCCAAGGTCACTCACTCAGTCGACTATCGATCCTTCTCTGCAAGCCCGGATCGGTAGCGTCTGGAGATTTCCCACCTCGGCTGGAAAAGAGCATATTCGCCGCCCAGCCACCACCTCTCTCTCTCTCTCTCTCTCTCTCTCTCTCTCTCTCTCTCAGTGTGTGTGTGTGTGTGCGCGCGCGTGTCTTCCCACACACCATCGTCAGCTTCATCTCTCATGTGACGGAGACAGCGAGCTTATGGGTTGGGGCCGCGGCAACAGGGGCCTTCCGAGATCACTCCATGCCAAATTTGGTGTGATGAGAAGAAAGGAAGCGCTTGGTTCGGTCCAAGGCAGAGGACGAAAGGGGGAGTTAGAAACAGAGAGAGACACAGAAACCGGAACTTGACAGGAATCCGAAAAAGGGCAATATCCGCGTACACAAGGGTGCTCCGTGCTCATGCAAGACACACACGAGATCAACGGCATGGGTGGAGAGGGTGAGTGGCCTTGAGTACCCCGGATTCCTCTGCGCCGACGCAATGGGCCCATCTTCTGGATGTGTAGACGCCCGTAGTACCGGACAATTTTTTTGTTCTTTTCTTGTTTGCCCAAGCCCATGAGAGCCAGGGATTTGATCAAAATGTGGGAGGGACGGACCCAAGTGGGATGGATGATCGAATCCGAATCTCGAGAGCGAAGAACCGGTTGACGTTCGACTCGTTTTGAAGCTAAAAAGATATAGCTATTAATAGATAGCCGCCGGGACGCTCAGCGATCTGCCCCGCTGTGATGCAGCCCTTCTCTGCAGGTGCGGGTGACAGACGCCAGCACGGGGGGAGAGAGAGAGAGAGAGAGAGAGAGCCACGAGGAGGGTGGGGGACACCATGGACTCGCATGGGCCTAAGTAGTACTATTAGCTGCGTGGTGCGAGGTTCTGATAGGCCCTCTGGAGGATATCGCTTGAGCGTCTTTTGTTTTCCATGAGTGCAACCTGTACTGTACATAGAATTAAATACCAGAAGCTAATAAGGTGTGGTAGCACTTGTTGCACTTACTGTACATGCCCCATCAAGATGACACCACGGGTCCAGTTGACGCAATGCGTTTGGATAATCAGCAGTTGGCTCGAGGGTGGATTGCTGTGTTCGCGTCTAGGGACACGAGTCCAACCGACACGACAACTCGGTTAAGGAGAGCCCAGCGGAGGTCGAACTTCCCAGGATGAGTAATGTCGTTTAGCAAGGGGGAAAACCGAAGGAAAGAAGAGAAAAAGACCCTCTGAATCAGCCGAGGATGAGGGCCAACGGGGGAGCGGAGGCTTAGTGGTGCGATCCCATGCTCCATTGTTCTTAGATACGCCATGTCGCAGAATAGTGGACCTGATGCCGTAGGCCAGAGACCCTCCTCGAGCTCTCCAACATGCAGAGCGCGTCCAAGATGGCTCCGCAGGGTTTCGGTTCGGACAAGCCACAAAAAGGGTGGCTTAAACTTGTGTATGCGCAAGACAAGAACTCAGCCCTAGCGTTCGTCCCCTTTTTTTCTTGTTTTTCTGAGTGGCTCCTGCAGTCCAGGTTCAGATCGTCGAATCCGACAAGGGAGCTGATCAGATCTTGGGGAGCATTCACAGCTCCAAATTTGGATCATTCGACTTGTGTAGGGCTGGCAGGGCACCAGTACATGCAGGCTCGGGGGGTGCAGGCAGGACAGGGAGGACAGGGAGGCTGCAGCAGCGGGGTTCAGACGGCATCACCAACCTGCAGCGAGACAGGGCAGGTAGGCAGACAGGCAGTCAGTTAGCTGTCTCTCTCTCTTTCGCTTCAGCACTGTGGCGGGGCGGGCGAGGCTGAAAGCTAGAAAACCCTGCGAGGAGGATGTCGTGATGTGATGCGAGCCGCGAGCGAGAGAGAGAGAGAGAGAGAACAGATGCCATCTTGCACCTGCGACTCGCTGATCTACCCAAGGTTGGTGTTGACAGCGATAACGCCTCACCACCTGTCCTGTCGAGCTGCAGGGACAGCATGCAAGGTTGCGAAGTTCTCCAAAAGCCAGCAGCAGGCAGAGAGGTGTGCCACGCCGTAGCTGCAAGAGGTACCGAGATGTGTCTGCTGACCACCATCATCCCTTCTCCTCCTCCTCCTCCTCCTCCTCCTCCTCCTCCTCTCCTCCTCTCCCGGTACTGAGCTCAGCAATGATTCCTCAAACCCACCAGTTTCATTGTGCCAAGCCTCAAGCCCGTCAGGGATCGTGCAGCGGAAACAGGGTGTGCCGGTGAAAGAGAGAGGGAGACAAGAAGGCCGTGCTGTGATGACCTGCCATTGATTTTCCCCTCAAGCCAAGAGAGGCGTGATATGCCTGCTCGTTATTGTCAGATGCACACGTGGCTCATAAAAAGGCGAATCAACCTGGCTGTCAGGACAAGCGGGAGACAGCAGCAGCCTACAATCAGTGCCATACTCGGTACTGTGCAATAACTTGGTACTAACGCGCAACAGTAGAACGTTCACGGAATTTGTCAGGGGGCCCTGGGGAGCACGGCCCTGCTGCTTGTCACTCAAGGATGCCCCTGTCGATCCGCCCGACGTTCCCACGGACTCTTTTTTTTTCATGATCAACGCTTCTAGAGCGTTTCGGCTGAGAACTGACGGGACGCGGCAGCGGCAGCACCCTCTCGACCCAGGAAGCTTCAGTGTAGTACTAAGTAACCGGTTCCATGGATTGGTTGACTGGTTGGGGAGTAATGCATCGAGATGAGAAGAGAGGAGAGAGGGGGAGGAAAGTGTAGAAAATAGATAAGCAGGCAAGGAAAGCGGGACGACACCGAGAAAGAAAGAAAAAGAAAAAGAAGGAGGTGAGCGATAGGGCTGTACTCGGTATCGAACGGGTTCGAGGCCAGACTCGAGTCTCAGCTTAGCAAGAAGCGAGCAGCAGGCCACCTCCGTCAGCAGAATGCCCGGATGAGGGATGGCGAATGGGAGCGGGATCAGAGAGAGTCGAGCAGAGAGGCCAAAGGAATTGTGCAGATAAAAGAAAGGCAGAGAGGGAAGAGATTTTAGCGTGGAATAAGGTGGGACCAGGAGGCTTGCACAAGTTGTATAAGTACTAGTACTACTTAGTGGGTTAAGTACTACAGTACTGTGTACATGGTAGGTATGTGCCAGGAGGTGAGAAAGACATGTACCGGTACCTGAGGGGGAGAGGTCCCTGGGTTAATTGAGTTCCTCTGCCCTTCCCCACCTGCCTGGCACGCCTGGTACCTTACCACTATGACACATCCGTACCTGTACGCGAGGAAAAAGAGGAGCCGGGCACCCACAGGCCCTTCTTTGCCCTGTGCGCCTTCTGAGCCTCTAGGCCTCTCCTCCCCCAGTCGACTTTCCCGTTTCAGCGGCTCTGCTTACTTCTTCTTTCCCCAGTACGGATTACTACATAGTAAGTACCACTGCCCTGTAGCGGTGCCCTGAATGTACTCAGTTCCACTACTGCGGTACAGGCCTTCCCCCCTGCCCTGGACCTGAGCGTTGCCCCCTTCTCCACACCACCTTCTCCCTCCACTGCTCGTCAGGGTATTGTGGTGGACCATCCCTCTCTCTCTCTCTTTCTCTCTCTCCTGGTTGAGGCTCCACGGGGGCAATGCCCCAGAACAAGCAGAGAAGGTTGGGTAGGGACCTAAAGCCCACCCCCCTTCCCACAGAGGTGAGAGTCTAAAGGCTGGCCGCCCTGCGCACATCGCAGTTCTCTTCTTCTCTCTCTCCCGTCTATTATTAGTATCAGCCCTTCAGCCCCGTCCCCATTCTCTTTTTCCCTTCTTGCTTCCTTCACACCTGCCAAACGACGCGACCGCGCATCCACGCAGACAACCTCACGGCGACGACGACGGCCCAACGCCTTATTCCCCTCTCTCCCTCTCATCCCGCCCCGTCGCATTCAACACAATCCGATTCGGTTTGATCCTTCCCCCCCTCCTCCTCCTCTACCTCCACCTCCTGTGCGCTACTACAAGACACCAACATCATCGACCCCATGTTCGCCCTAACCGACTTATAATTAATTTTCCTTGCTCTCTCTCTCTCTCTCTCTCTCCCCCTCCCTCTCTCTCTATACCTTGCCATTACCTAAGTAACCCCCTCTCTCGTCTGACGGCCGCCACTTTCGGTCGACAAAGACTCAAATAAGGCCCTTGCGCCCCCTCCCCCGCGCCAGAACCAATCTTGTCTGTGTGCTTGCCTTCGATTCCGATCTCGAGTCTAGCCCTGTCCTTGACCCTCGACTCGACCTTCGACAATCGAGCCCCTCCCAGCCCGGCGCCCGCATCTGCAGACAATCCATCGCGCCATCTTGCTCGACCGCCTCTCCAGCGACCGACAGACAAGACACGCGCCGGCTGCTGCAGGCCCTTCCTTGCCTATACATAGCTATCTTTATCCTCGACCTCCACTTCCTCTCAGCTTCGGTTGCCATCTGCTGAGGCCCGTTTACTTTTTCTCTCCCCCTTCTACCCAGCTTGGAACATCGAAGAACACCATACTGCCCGGCCTAGTTTGCTCTCGATCGTCGACTAGCTCTGATACGGCCGTCACCAAAGGCCACAACCTTCTGGAAATAGACTTGTCTCCTGGCCCTGCCTCTCAGACCTCCTCGTCGACAACCTCACGATGGGTCGCAGGAAGATTGAGATAAAGGCCATCAAGGATGACAGAAATCGTTCTGTGTAAGTCTCTCCAGAGAACGCGCTCACTCGTACTATATCTCTCTGGTCCGGCGCCTGCTGACAGCATGGCTCTCTATAACAGCACCTTTCTCAAGCGCAAGGGCGGTCTCTTCAAGAAGGCGCACGAGCTGTCCGTCCTCTGCTCTGTCGATGTCGCCGTCTTCATCTTCGGCCAGAACAAGAAGTTGTACGAGTACTCGTCGGGCGACATGCGCGAGCTTATCACCAGGTATACCTATGTACGTACACCAAGAATTGTTCTCTTTCGCCTTGCCTCCCCCGCTTTTTTTTTTTTTTATATCGCGGCCATGATGGCTAACTATTTGTTTCTTGTTTTTTCCCCGGTCACTAGCACGGTGGACCAAATGAGCACAAGGGACCTTCCGACTTCAATGGTGGCGTCGACGATGAAGAGGAGGACGACGAGAACGGCACACCTCCCAACGGCCTGCCCCAACACTTCCACGGCCAGCCCGGGTTCCCCCAGCTGAGGCACCACACGCCCTCTGCATCGCCGCCAGTACCGAACGGCATGGTTTTCCATGGCGTCCCCCGCGCCCATACTCCACAGCCGCCGCATCCCGGCTCGCGCCCTGCTTCCCGCAGCGACATGCGCCGCATGGGTTCTCAGCTGGTTGCCCCTCAGGTCGGCCCGTACGGCCCTGCCCACGGTCCCCAGGTGAACGGCTACGCATACGTCCCACAGCCCGCCATCTACAACCCACAGAACGCGCCCAACATGCCTCCCGGTCATCAGTATCCGCCCCACGCGCCTCCGCCTCCTCACATGCAGATGCACATGGAGCCCCAGAGGCAGTCCTCCGTCCCTCCCAGCTTCGCTCCCCAGCACCCTCCACAACAGTCTCCTCCGCCGCCCGCCAGGCACTCGCTCTCGCCGCCTCAGCAGCGCCACGGCCTTCCTAGCGGACCCATGCGCCGACCGTCACCACCACCGCCGCCACACCACCAACAACAACAGCCACCACCAGCGGCGCGTGCGCAGATGGAGCCACCAGCCCAGGACGTCATGGCAGCCCCATCCGAGCCCATGGCAGAGCCTGCCGAGAGGCCGGCGCCCCAGGCACCCATGCTGAACACCACGTCCGCGATCAAGAAGCTGCCCCACCAGAAGCAGCACAGCATCTTCACGCCCATCGACGAGAGCCGCTCCGTGCTGTCGCAGCACCTCGCGGCCTTTGCGGAATCCCAGCTCAAGAACGAGGTCAAGGCTTTCGATGCGCCCGGTCCGCCGCGCAGCACAGCGTCCCCGCCACAGCCGAAGCGATCTGAGACGAGGCCTTCTCCACAGAGGCGTCAGCTGTCTGTGTCTTCGATACCCGAATCAACATATACGCCCCCATCGAGAGCAAACAGCCTGCGCGTCGGCGGCCCGTCGCGGCCTCGTCTCAAGGTGCAGATCCCAGACGAGGCATCCGAAGCCGGAAGCAACACTGCCGAGTCCACTTCTGCCGGACCGGGACACTCGACCGACGCTACCTCCCAGACCACGCGGAATGACGGATCGCACTCATCTGGGATCGTGCTGCCCCCGCCCTCGCCGTCGGCGACCACGACGCTGCTGTCGGCCGGGGCCACTGGACCACCAAACCCCTTCGCCCGGCCCGCTCCCGCCAACAACCCTCCTCCTCCGCCTCCGAGCCACAACCTGATCGACACCCCAGCCTCTGCGCTTCCTTCTCGGTACATGAACAATGAGTTCCTGCCAAGCCCCAGCCAGTTCTTTACAGACTTCTACGCGAGGAACCATGAGGGCAACACCCTGCCCAGTCCCCTCAACTTCGCCACGCCTGTCGTGGGATCCGGGCCCAGCTTTCTGAGGGACGAGGCAGCGACGCTCAAGAGGAAGAGCCCAGAGGTCGCCTCCAATGAGCCATCCTCGGACCCTATCGAACCCGCCAATGAGCCAAAGAGGCTCAAGGTTGAAAACTAGTTGGACAAGTACAAGGTCTTTTTTGGGTGATACAATGTGCTCATTTCATTCTCGAATTTTTTTTTTTTTTTCATTGAACTTCAAAAAAGGGATACCAATTTTTCTCGGTCGTTGTCACACAGAAGGGAGGCTTCGCAGCACTTTTTTATTTCCTTTTTTTTTCTTTCGGTTTTGAATCGCTTGAGGGGGTTGTGCAGTTCTTATTTCCTCTTCCTCTTCTTCTCTGCTCTCCCCCTTCTTTCGTTGCGGGCGAGTTGACTGGATTATTGTGGTTTGTTTTTCTTTTTTTTTCTTCTTTTGGTGCTATCCTTTGTCGCATGGGAGCGGAGTCACAGGGCGGAAAGGGGAGGGAGGAGGGGGTACATGTGGTCATTTGATCCGTTACGACGTCTGATGGCAACGACGACGAGGAGACGGGTCGGTATATTACTAGCCAGGGTATTCACGGCCGATCTTTTTTGGTATCTCAGGTCCTTGAGATGTGATGCTTGACCGGGGATGGGGTGTCTTGTCTTTCAGCAGCAAGCTTTGCTTGAGCATCAATTCTTTCCTCCGACTCATTTGAGCACCAAGAACGATTATCAGAGATACCTTGGACGGCATTCGCTCTCGATCACTCTGAATGTTTGTGCAAGGATGTGTTTAGACAGTTTTGAATAGCACTTTGGCTTGCTTCTCTCTTTCATACCATACCGTCTTGCCTTCGTTGAACCATACTCTCTCCAACCGGTCCATCTTGGTCCGGACGACCTCTGAGACAAGACCCTTCTGGTCAGCCCATTGTTACTAGACACACAGACTCATTGAGCTCCTACGGAGTGGGATCGTCCCGGATGGGAGCAAGCGATGGGATACTACTACCACCACCACCTCAGCTCCTACTGTACGCGTCCAAGTAAGCCGAGCGCCCGAGGTTGGCGAACGGCCGTTTCTCGGAAATTTGAAACCAGCGGATGGATTCGGGAGGGAAGGGGGAAACACCCCCCAACATCGGGATACGGCGGTAGGGCGGGAGAGGGGAACAGGATTCGAGAGTGGGAAAATAAAGAACAAAAAAAGAGAGAGGGGAGAGATAGAGGTGGGTGGGTGTGGGAGCTGCGTTATCGATCCTTTGTGGCTGGCGGTTGTTGTTGGGTGGGACCGGGTTGCTGATCCCAGCCAGTCTTGGTGGGATCATTCAGAGAGGTAGAGAGAGAGGGATGATTTTACTCTAGGCAACGTTCCTTTGGAGAAGGCCCCTCGGTCGCCTGGTGTGCAAGGTCTTATTATTTGGTCATTGGGTCTTTGTGTGGTACTTTCACCTCCTGTCAAACCGTCCATTGCGAGAGGTGGACTGGACCGCAAGGAACTCGCTCCTACTATTGCGCTTAGAAGAACTCAATTGTGCTGCTAAACAGAATCCACAGCCGAATCTCGCAAAGCATAGGATCTGCCGTGCCCAGTTCTTGACGCTGCAAAAGCCGCCTGTGTACTTTTTCTTGTTTCTTCTTCTTTTCCTTGCAGCAGGTGGCGAACCTCTCCAGGATTTACGCAGTATTGCATGCAGGTACTGTAGAGTGGAGCTGGTGGGACCTTGAACTAATGCAGGTACAGTTTTGACATGGGAAGGGGAGGAAGAACAAGCTGGATCCTTTGGTGTCTTTTCTCTCTCTTCCTTTTTCCATTATCTGAGCTACTTGGCGAACCTGCAGGCTGCAGCCTTGCCTCGCGTGGTTTCTTCTGGTGGATGCAACGGCGCCTCTGGAGGGTTCGGTGTTACGACATGGTGGCTGGCTGCCTTGAGCAAGTTGCGGCGTAGGATTCTGGAGGGTCAGGAAAGACTCCAAGTGGAACTTGTCTTTTTTTTTTTTTTTTTTAGGGGGTTGGGGGGTGACAGAAGTCCTGATTGTGTAATCATTGTATATTTCTGGGTAGGGTCTTTAATTCTCATCATATCTCGAAGAAGTTGATTTAATTTATATAGCATTCAAGTTTCAATATTTGTGAGCTTTACTTGAACAATCCCATGCAGGGTCAAGGCTACCCGCCTGGACTGACGCCTTGAACATATCTCATTTCAATATTCATCCTGTTATGCTGGAATTGTAGTAGCTGAATGTGAATCTCATGAATACTCAAAAACACCCTTCTTGTCACCCTGTGCTATTTGGCAGAGTCCAAGGACATTATTACCAAAGGCTTTGAATTATGTGATGTAATTAGGTGGTCTTGTAATGATCTTATTAAGTAGTTCTCTCATTCACAAATTTTGCAATTCCTGACCGAGTTCAAAAGCGGAGAGGAAAAAGAAAGCTGAAATCAGATGAATGTTCAATGCTTAGTGCTTGTTATTAGATCATGTAATAATACCAATGCTGCTGCGATCATAATTCCAAATCTAAATGTCTACTGCGTTTCCTGGGAGAAATACTAACTGTCATTTCCAACCTTTGCATACAAAGTCACCAATAGTAGGAGTGGAGGCTCTTTGTACTGCCGTCGGCCTTCCATCCTGCTCACAGACATAATTTCTTTGTTGATCCGCCTTCAAGCTTGCTCAACAACTCTCATGCCCTCCTCGCAGATGAGTTACCACGTTGTGAGGGAGAAAAAACGGTCACCTCCCTTCCGGTCAGTGGAACGGCTCTGAATATCAGCACTTGCCGCCTTGTACGCCGGCTGAACGCTGTTTCTGAGATTTGTTCTCACCAGCCCAGTACTCGGCATACAGCTCGGGACGACGAAGCTGCAGGTACGAGAAGCCATCCGATTCCCGATGGCCGCACACATGATCATACAAATACGGCCAGAGAAGGGACAGCCCCTCCTCCAGCTCCTCCTCCTGCGGAAGCATGGAGGACTCATCAGAGGCGGCAAGTACAGCGTTAGCTTCCGATGGCAGCTCATCCGGCTCTGGGCTAATAAGGTATTCGGCTGAAAGCTCAGGCGTTGATTGAATATTGTAAAGGGTGACTGGGGAGGCCGATTTGGGATGGCTCACCTGTGCGCGGGACTCCTTTTCTCGGGCCAGCTTCGCTCGGGCCACCTTTGCTCGAGAGTTGACGTTTCCCATGGTGTTGTTGGCAGGATAATTGCGGAAACAAGATGATATACCGGTGTATTGTTTCTTCTTCTTCTTCCAGTTTATTACGAATTCTTGTTCACAAGGAAACAAGATGTGTTGTGTGCCTAGGTTTGAATAATTAGTGTTGAGTTGCTACGCTTTCTTTGGCCTTGTCTTTCTGGGCTATATTTGATCGCCTGGAGATACTTTTCAATGTCAAAGCATGATAGCAAAATGCAGACTTAATTACCACGCAAAATCTTGCAAGGCTGCAGGAGCGCATAGCTCAAATACTTTTCTGAATCAGTTATCAGATTCATACTTGCATATGAAAGTTGAGCCTCCACTGTATTTCTAGCATCTACACCCACCAAGGCCATAGAGTCCCATTGGCACATTAAGATAATCATGCTTTGTTACCCGCCAACATAGCTCCTTAGTCACCAGGCTTGGGTGCCACAGTACTCTTTTCAAAATACAGCATTTGACAACAATGCGTGCTTAAGATGCGTTTGTTTTGGTAGTCAAAGTAACAATTTTGAAAGTGTAACATAGTTCTTCCCTTTTCAAAGGTCTTTTCAAAATGATATATCAGGGAGGAGACAGATTAAGTGAATTATAAAAGAGATAGTTGGAGCTTATAAATTAATCCAAGCCCTGCAAAGGACTCTTAGACTTGGTTATAAACAATCAATCAAAACCCCCTTCTGGGAAGAGTAAGTATTTAGCCTGTCACCACTGAGTGATGAAAAGAACACTTACAATTTTGAATACGTCTATTACAGCTAGAGGTTAATACTTCTTTCTTATGCCAAAGATCATTCTTTATTGTGAAGAAGAGCGCATTGAGATGACCAATCAAAGACCAGGGCGGGAACGACTCAATTCGCTCTGGAGCAACAAGCCAGAGGATGGGCGACAAGGAGTCATCTTCATCCGCCACTTAATTTGCAGTGTAAATATACCAAACAGCTAAACAGGTCATAAACCACCGTCCGGTCACTAATACATACTGAGTTCTCTTCGACAGAGCTACCAGCAATACAATACGCCTTGGCGTCGGCCCAAGACCTCCCTGCTGCGAGGCTCTCAGCAGCCCTATTTACGGGGTCACAAACTCTTGGTAATGGACATCCAATCACAAACAGGGAGCTACGAAGCCAGACTATATCAAGGGAGGCTTTCTGAGGGATGCTTTTGGCTTGTCCTGGAGCGGCATCACGTCGGGAACGCCCTCTCTGCTGGCCAGTCTGGACAGAATGGAGGCGAGTGGCTGTTCTAGGGTGGAATGCTGAAGTGGTGTCATCGAATGCGGAACCAGACTGGCGAAGGAGCTGAAAGTTGTGCTTGGAATCGATGATTGCGTGGCGTCGGTGGATAAATAATCTCTCCGTCCTAATATGAGCTCTCAGGCACCTCCCTGACAACCTCCTCCCCAAATCCCTTATTGGTAGCATCGTGGTCCTCGAGAACTGCAATCCTATGCCCGATTCCCGTTGTCGTGTAATCCTTAAACTGCCATGCCCACAGCCTGGCCTCGAAGAGCTCGTCAACTTCCTCCAGAGACCGTCCCGTGAGCTCAGGGACAAAGAAGACGGCAAATATGCAGCCGAGAAGGGCATCTCCCCAAGGATCCATCCCACGCCCGCTCCCAGGTTCGCACCCGGGGTGCCGAGCAGGTATGGTATGCAAAATGTGATGACAAAGGCGGAGAGCACGTCAACGGCGGTGGCAAAAGCCATGATCTTCTTTCTCATCCTGATACCTCCAATCTCCGAGGTGATCAGGTAGGCGGTTAAGCTCGCCGAGTACTTGCACGAGACATTGAGCAGGATGAGCGACGCGATGACCGCGTTCGTCTCGGCTTTCGACAGGTTCTCCTTTGTGCCGAGCCCTGCGATGATGAAGTTGAAGAGCGCAGCGAAGAGCATGCCGGAGATCAGGAGCGGTCTGCGCCCGACCTTGTCGACGACCAGCATGCCTATGGTGGCAGCTATGCACCCGGCCACTGTGGCCAGGAAAGAGTAGGTGAAGGACATATCGCCATAGCCCATCTGTTTGAAAAATGTTGGGCCGTAAGAGTTTACTGTTTGTGGTGATGATGAGTTTAGGATCAGTAATTGTCTGTAGCCATGCCAAAATGTTTCACATGTAGAGAAAGAAAAAGAAGAAGAAGAAGGAGGAGGAGGGGCAAAAAAAACCAAAAAAAACCCCACCAAACTGGCCGCCAGCGGTCTGTTGGAACCAAAAGAGGAACCCAGCAACGACAGTCCTCCGCAGGTATGTACCCCCGAACAGCTCCGACCACGAGCCCTGGTCGAGAGCGTCGCTGGACTCGATGGCGAAATCGATGGCATCGATCTCTGCACTCGTGACCCCGTTCTCGCTGAGCTTCTTTGGGCGGATCTTGTTCAGGTTCTGCAGTGCTTGTTCCTTGCGCCCTTTCAGGACCAGCCAACGTGGAGATTCTAATTCAGCGATTATCGGATTTTATTATTGATTAGCCCCAGGCCTGGATGTCTGACACGGAACCTTGGGTGTGGGAGCTGTAAATAGTTTTGATTTACCAATGGTGAAGGGAATAGCCACGGCGAGGATGAATGCCGGGATGAACTGAACGCCCGTGGGAATCTGCCAGCCAGCGTCGGTGGTATACTTGGCCATGGCCTGTCCCATTCCTGCACCCCACATGTTGCCCAGAGTCACGACGCTGATCATAGATCCGGTGATGAAGCCTCGGAGAGATGCTGGGGATATCTCTGCCTGGTACGACGGGACGACATTCTGCTCGAGTATGCGGTGGGTCAGGAGTGAGCGCGATGGGCAAAGGGGTTGTTGACCTTGTGTGACTGGTTACCTCAATAATACCAACAGCAAAGTAGGCGAGGATGCGTCCAATCTCGTATTGCACCCACTCCTGGGCAGTGATCTCAACTGAAGAGGATATTGACTTAGTACTGTTGAAGTGACACATAAATGCTTGAGTGAAGGAGACAAAATATCTGACGTACTGATGATTGCTATGAACTGAACGACAACACAGACATAGATTGACTTTTTATATCCGATCCGGTGAAGTAATGGCTCAAAGGCGAATACGCCGGCGAGTTTTCCAGGCCAAACAACTTTACACAAAGTCAGCAATTCAAGAACATCAAGGAAGAGGGAAAGAAAAAAAGAAGAGAGAGAGAGAGAGAGAGAGAGAAGAAAAGAAAAAAGAAAGAAAAAGACAGTAATTACTTGAGTTCATGACCGACTTCTGCCATGTCGACAACGCCCCATCCCGCCCGAAGTGGTTCAGGAACGAGGGCAGAGCCTCGAGAGAGCCAAAGGACCCCGTGTCGAGGCCAAAGAGGATGTCGCCCCACGCAAAGAAGAAGGCGCAAAAGAGGAGGTACGGAGTGGCGTCCCGCCACCGCGACACAAATTCATCCAGCATGATGTCGGTATACTGGCTCGACGTCGACGGCCTGCCTCTGTCTGACGAGCTTTCTAGTTCAATGTCCACTGGGTGGTGGTGGTGGTGGTGGTCCGCGTCGAGGAGACCCTGGAGTTCCTCCGACTGCGGGTGCGGCATGTTGACCATAATCTAACTACCGTGGGCGGATTTTCCTCTCTTATATGTCCTTAGGGAGATATGAGAGAGAGATACCGCTGTTTGACAGACCTAACCGCGAAGGGGCTAGAGAGAGAGAGAAAGAGAGGGATTCTCATGCAGGTGACAGACTTGCTGCTACGCGGACCCTGTCACAATACTGAGGGGAAACCATGGGGTCAGCCAGCCTGCCAGCGTGAGGGGAGAGAGAGAGAGAGTCAATGGGGGAGGAGCATGGAGGAGGTAGGTGTACCCCGGGATGGTCACAGACAAGCATACCAGCACGTCATCTGCTCTATGCCGACACGGATTGGCCTGTTCAGTCCGTTATATTTGCCGATTGGGAGGGTTATTCAGAAAAGTATCGAGATGTTCTTTCAGGGAAAGATGGCTCACGCAACTGATTTGTGTTTTTCTTTCTTTCTTTTTTTTTTTTTATTCTTCTCACTCGGGGGTAGAGTGAGGGAAAATAGGGGATTCGAAACACTGCAGTCGTCATGGCGCTTCGTGTCAACAACTTTCTAGGCCAGGGGGTTTTTAAAGATGGGGCGCTGATCCGTTCTTGTCTGCTCGGTGATAAGTCTGATTGGGCTCGGTGGGTTTTTGCTTCAGGCACACAGCCTTTTCGTGGCAGTATATAGTATCGATGCAACATTGGGTGATGGAGTTTTGCATTGTTGGGCTGGTTTTCTTTGGTTGCTTACTGTAGGTAGTATTGTTGCTTTGACCGGTCCAATAAAAGAGTTTTGGGGTGATCTAACTGCTGGGGAATCCATCGCATACACCTCAAGTCTACTAGTATTTATTATTTATTGATCAAGTATGCCAAGTATTCGGTCAGTGCAAATTCCGGTTCGACCCGTAGTTGTGATCGTAGATCAAAATCTGCAATGGACAGGATCGCATCTGTAAGATGGCAAAAGCCTAACCAGAGCAGTGATGTACTTTGGGTCACAAGCAACCATGTCTCATCATGTCAGTGATTAATATTTCGGCGGTCAAAAATTGCTGCGAGAGCATTTTCCCTTTTGGGCTAGTTAAACCACTGAACAGCTATCATGATCTCAGCTTATAATTCACTTCCCATGGGTAATCTGAGCATAGTTTCGGTGCAGCTGAGATGCTTGGCTTGAGCCTTCAGAAGTTGATCAGGAATGTTGGAAAGGGCTCCAAGGGCATCGAGCTCGACGGGACTAATACTAGTCGTCTAAGCCACTCCACTCACTCTCGCCACCCTTCTTCTCACTGCCCTCGCTCGCCTTCCTCTTCTTGCTTCCCTGGATCGCCTCCCGCTTGTTCCTCTCCTTCCTCCTCTCCCAGGCGCTCTTGCTCGTGATCCTCGCCGTCTTGCGGGCCGCCACCCCGCCCTGCGTCTTCATCTTCTTCTTGTCCTCCTTCTTCACGTCCGGCAGCGCATCCAGCAGCCACTTCTGCACGTCCGCCGCCTCGCCCGTCTTGCCTGCCTGCCTCTCGCTCATGGCGATCACGTTCGCCACGCTCTTGACAAAGGGGATGTCCTCCTTGGTGTAGAACGTGACGGCGACACCGCCCTCGCGGCCCGCACGGCCCGTCCGCCCCGCGCGGTGCACGTACACGGCCGCGCTCGAGGGCACGTCGTAGTTGACAACGCCGTTGACGCCTGCGAAGTCGACGCCGCGCGCGAGGACGTCGGTCGTGATGAGGACCCAGATCTCGCCCAGGCGGAAGCGCCGCATGATGTCGGCGCGGACGGGGTCTGGCAGGGACGAGTGCAGGACGGCGATGCGGGAGGAGCCGCCTGCCTCGAGGGGGATGTCGAACTTGAGCTCCGTGTGCAGGGCCGTCGCGCGGTCGATGGTCTGCGTGAAGACGAGGAACGGCGGGCGGAGCGGCGGGCCCGAGTCGGTGCCCGAGGTCGGGTGGAGGAGCTGGCGCAGGGCGAGGAGCTTGCCGGGCTCGGTGGCCGTATAGGTGAGCTTGTGGGTGATGTTGGGCACTGCCGTGTCTTTGAGGCCGACAACGAGGCGGATGAGCGGCCTGGGCGGGACATTGCGGGTTGTTGCGTGAGACTTGAGCTGGTCCGTGATGATAGTCTCGATGTTAGACCCCATAGTCGCCGACCAAAAGTCGAGCTGTAGGTCTGGACTTGTGCAGGCCGACCAGATGCCTGTGGTCTGCTCACGGAAGAGCTGGTCCAAAAGCACATCCGCCTCATCCAGGATCAGAGATTTGACCGACGGCAGGGTCCTCGTCAGTTTCCCCCTGTTCAAGAAGTTGAGCAGCAGCATTGGTGTCGTCACCAGGATATCGGCCTTGGTGACTGGTTTCGTAGTATCGTCCCCGTCCTCGCTCTCGAGGCCAGAGTCTTCTTCATCGTCAGCGCCGCTCGAGGATCCGCCCTCGCTACCCTCTTCTTCTTCCCTTGGTTCTCCGTCTGCTGTGGCGACCCGCATGCCCTTCTTCATAGCCACAGCCTTGAGGCCAGTTCCGATGGTCAGCTTTCGCCCTTCGTTCAGGATCTGGTTGGCGAGTTCTCTGGTCGGAGCAAGGACGATGACCTCCAGCCCGTGCTGCTTGCGGTCCTCTGCACCGGCCCGCCTCCTCATGATCCCGTTGATGGCGGGTATCAAGAAGCTGATCGTCTTGCCACTGCCCGTAGGCGCAACCGCGATGAAGTCGACGGCCTGCGCTGAGACATGGCCCCCTGCGTCTCTTGCTAGGGCGGTCTTGGGGTCCAGCAGCAGGGGCAGACTGCTCATCTGCACCTCTGTGGGCTCCTTGTACCCCTGTGCCTCGATGTTGTCCGCCAGCCGTCCCGATATCCTGTATGTAGACCGCAGCTCGCCAAAAGTCCTCAGCGGCTGCGGGAACAGCTGTTTCTTGTTGGTCTGCTTGACCTCCTCGACGGCCTTGGCCTTCTTCTTCTTGCTCTTCTTGACCTTTGCCTTCTGCTCGGCTCCGCCTGACATCAATGTGAACTTGAGCCTGTGCGAGCGCAGGATCTGCTTGCACTCGTCCTCGCCCAGGAGCTTGGCCTTGCTGGCCTTGCTGGCCTTGGACTTGGGTCTCTCGGCGGCGGCGTCGGCGTCGTCGTCCTTGGCCCTGCCGGGCTTGTCTGCCTTCTTCCTGCTCGTGCCCTTCACCTCGTCTCTTGGCGCGAAGAAATCGATATCGCTAAGGTCACCGTCGCCAGCCCCGTCTTCCACATCGTCAGGCCTCTTCCGTTTTGTGCCTCGGTTCGGCCCAACCTCGTCGTGGAAGAGCTGCGCTTTGGGTCTGCTGCCGGCGGAGGGCAGTCTTGCGGCGCTGGGGGCAGGAACACCACCAGCCTTGTGGGACTTCTTGGTCGTGCCGAGGGACAAGACCTTGAGGATGTCCATGGCTGGTCTGCGACAGAAGTTTCGGATGGGCGACCTGTCGCAGGAGGGAAAAGGAGGAGGAAGAAGAGGAGGAGATGGAGGTCGGTGGTGGGCTTGTCGGAAATTCAGCAGGCAAGTCGAGAAATTTCCAAGAGACCCTTATCGATAAGATAGAGGGTTCAGGGTTCCTGGATCCTTTCCGCTGCACTTCGAGTCGCGAACCCGGCGGCGGCGAACAACATTGACCAAAAGTGCAATTCCGCATCCCAAACCCAACCAGACCTTTGAGGACAAGCCAGTATAACCCTGATGACACCTAATATGTTGTTGGAAGCATGGTGTATGAATGGGACAAGCACAAGGACACCATTTGCCGTCTCTACGTCGACGAGAACAAACAGGTCGAAGAAATCATCGATTACATGCGCGTGAACCACAACTTCAAGCCGAGGTATGCTTCTTCTTCTTCTTCCTTTGCTTCTCCGGCGCCGCGACGTCCTGTCCTGCCCCGGCTAAACTGCTTCGGCGTGCCGTATGCCCTGCCGTACAAACCAAACCGGACCCATCTTGGGACTCGCTGACAATGATTCTTGTCCTTTTCTCTCATAGCAAACGCGCATATGCATCTCAGTTCCGGCGCTGGAATCTCCCCTCGAGGCAGCAGCCCGCGCTCAAGAATGAGGCCCTCGTCGCCCGTGTCAGGGAGCTCTGGGAGCGCAACCTGTCGCAGGCCGAGATGCTGCGCGTCCTGAACCTGCAGGACGGCTTCGGGATCAAGCCGCGCGAGCTGAACCGTGTTCGTAGTGCCAACAGGTGGCTGCTGCGGACGCCTACCTCAGACGCGAGGCGGGCAAAGCGCGGGATTGGCGGCCCATTACTCGTATCCGATGATGATGTTGATGATGAAACTGCTGCTGCTGCTGCTGCTGCTGCTGCTGCTGATGATGATAATGACGACGACGACGATGACGACGACGACGACGACGACGATCACGATGATGATAACGATGATGACGCTGGCCAGGATCTTCTTGCCGATGGTGGTGGTGGTGGTGATGAGGGGGCCGACAAGTCTGGTACCTCCTCCCAGGTGATGGCACAGCGCCGCCTCGAGATGGAGGCCGTATCCGCACAGCGCTGGGCCGCGAGAAAACGGCGGCGGCGCACGCGACAGTACGCAGGCCTCCCCGCAGACCCTCCCGGCCCCCTCGCTTCCCCTCCGAGACGACGCTGGCAGAGAGCCAGGCGATACTGGGGCTGGACAGGCCCTCGTACGCGGCAGTGCGCGAGAGGTTTCAGGGGATCTGCGAGGCTGCCGGCATCACCAAGAAGTCGCTCGCCGGGCCCGAGGCGTGGGACGACGCCAAGAGAGAGCTGATAGAGGCCTTTCCGGCCCTGGAGGAGGGCGCGTGGGCGGACAGCGATGCTACCGGACAGGGCGGGAGAAGGAGGCTGGCGCTGGATGTCATCTGCTCCGACGTCACGAAGCGGATGCGTGCGGGCGCCGGCCGAGGTGAGAGGAGCGTTGCGCTCGCAGATGCCAAGAACATCCTGGGCCTCAACCCAGCCGAGTCGAGGGAGGTGAGGGCGAGGTTCTATGCCATCCTGAAGCGGGACGGGCTCACGAGCAAGGTGGCGCTGGGGCCAGAGCGGTGGACGGAGCTGAAGCAGAGGTGGATCGACGACAGCGAGATGCTGCGCAGGGTGCTGAGCAGGCTGGACGACTCCAAGAGACATGAGATGAGGGTCAGGGCCGTGGAGGCTATCGCTACGGACGTCATGAAAAGGCTGCGCGACGACCAGAGCAAGCGCAGGGGAGGCAGGGACAAAGACAAGGACCCCGCCGTCGCGATGCAAGACACCAGCTATGATGACGGCGCCCCTGACATGAGAGAGATGAACGAGAACACCCCTGGCTTTGCGGCTGCCCTGCTCGTGCCCGGACAGCAACCCCACGCCCACAGCCACCACTCGCCGCCGCGCATGCTGCCGAGCCACCTCGTCGATGCGCAGATGGGCATGCAGATACCGATGGACAACCAGCTGGGATCCTCCCTCCTCCTGGACCCGAACGCGCAGGGCAGCTTCATAGCCCCCAGCCAGCAGTTCATGCCAGAGCCAGCACCAATGCCCGCCGCGCCGTCGCCTTACGACAGCTCACAAGCTGCGGCGGCGGCTGCGGCAGCAGAATACCAGATACCCGCAGCGAACAGCAACCTGGTCCCCATCTACCTGCGAGAGATCAACCCTGACGGAAGCGAAGGGGATATCTGGATCGCCTGCCTCACCTCGCCGGCGCCCTCTCTCGAGGAGCTGCGCCAGGTCGCCGCACAGAAGATTCCTGGGTCGACCTGTGTGGAGGTCGTAGGCATGGTGAAGGTGCCGAACGCCATGGGCGTCTCGCAGCTCTTCCCGCTACAGATCCACAACGACGACCAGCTGGGCGCTCATCTGGCGCAGGAAGGTCCACCAATGTTCCATGTACGGCTGTCATTCTAATACAAAACCATCTTGGGGTCCTCACAGCTCTAAGTGGTGGTGAGAAACAAATCCATAAGTCACGGCTTGTTAATCACATTCCGAGCACATTACATTACCTGCAGCCCTGTGCCATACTTGTAAGTCTTTCTTGCGAGTACCGAGAGGATGTTGCAAGGAAACGGGGTGTTCAACTGATGGATTGCAATATCGACAGGGGCGTCAAGGTGAAGGCACACATTATACACTGCAGCAAAAGAGGTCCAATTAATTGCCGGACCCCTCCCATTTTCCCCACCTCGACCCGACGTTTTACTTAGAAAGTAACCTTGGCGATGATGCTCACATCTTTCCTTGGCCAAGCAATACTCCTTACCCCTCCCTTTCAAGCGCATTTCCCCTTTGCTGTTCTTGTTCTATATGATCCTAGAGGCTTCGGCCTGCATGCATCAGCCCTGGCTATCCATGAGCAAGGCCGAGCTCAAGTGCTACTACTATCATAGAAGCGTTGCATCGAGGCGTAAGTGTGCACGAGATAAGATGTTCGCTACCAATTCGTGGCGAAATCCAAACAAACGCATTTCTCCGGTGCGATATCCGGTTCACACATCCTCATGACGACACCACTCCTCGCACATATCGAAGATTACCCCTGCTTATGTCCTGCTCAATTTTTCTTCTTCTCCAATCTACCCTTGCACGCTTGGTCCTCTCTCTCCTGGCACTAGCAATCATGTTCCTGGAAGCTTAGACACGGTGTGGACGGTCTAGATAAGCCTCTTACCCTAGAGCCGGGACAAGTCTGACGGAATATTATCAATCAGGAAGATTATGTTGGGCATTCCTCCTGTGTTTAAATAGTAGTTGTTGCATTCTTCCCCCATGGCTCCAAGACCTGGACCGTCTCTCTACCCCACAGCCTTCCTCCTCCTCCTCCTCCTCCCCCTTATTCCTCTTCTCGTGTGCTGGGGCGAGTTGAAGAACAAGATGCTGGGCTCAAGGTTCACGCAGAAAATTATCGCCCTGGCGGCGACGGCGGCCGGGTTGTGCCAGTGCCAGCTCAACTGCTCAGACGCCAGCACTGCGATCGACGGGAAACCTTTTCCTCCTCTCATTGACGCGACCATCGATGATCTGATCTGGGGTCTGGATACGGGCCTCTTTACCAGCGTCGACCTGGTCAATGCATACACGGCTCGCATCCTCGAGGTGAACTCAACCCTGCGCATGGTAACCGAGCTGAACCCGGATGCCCTCAGCATAGCGGCAGCGCTGGACTCTGAGCGTGCCTCGGGAACCTCTCGAGGACCGCTGCACGGGATCCCCATCCTGATCAAGAACAACATCGCCACGGATGACAAGATGAACAACACGGCTGGATCCTACGCCCTGCTGGGGGCCAAGGTGCCGTCTGACTCGACCATGGCGGCGAAGCTGCGCAGGGTTGGTGCCGTCCTCCTCGGCAAGACGAACCTGTCGCAGTGGGCCAACTACCGGTCTGATAATAGCAGCAACGGGTGGTCTGCGTACGGAGGACAGACGGAAGGGGCCTATTTTCCCGGACAGGACCCGTCGGGCTCCTCGTCCGGGAGCGGCGTGGCCAGCTCTCTGGGCCTGGCCTCGGGCTGTCTGGGCACCGAGACGGACGGGTCGATCCTCTCGCCCTCGAACCAGAACAACCTGGTGGGCATCAAGCCGACCGTGGGCCTCACCTCGCGGTACCTGGTCATCCCCATCTCGGAGCACCAGGACACCGTGGGCCCCATGACGAGGACGGTCAAGGACGCGGCGTACATCCTCTCGGCCATCGCGGGCCAGGACGCCAACGACAACTACACCTCGGCGATCCCCTTCAGCAAGACGCCCAGCTACACCGACGCGTGCCAGCTCGACGCGCTGCGCGGGAAGCGCATCGGCGTGCCGCGCAACTACATCGACCTGACGGGACAGGAGTATTATGCCCCGGCCATCCCGGTCTTCAACGCCGCCCTGGACGTCCTGCGCGATGCCGGTGCCACCGTCGTGGACAACATCACCCTGCCGGGCTACGATGTGCTGGCCCAGGCCAACTACCCAAACGTCGTCCTCGAGGCCGACTTCAACACCGACCTGGCCAAGTACTTCTCCGAGCTGACCGTGAACCCTTACGACATCAAGACCCTCTCGGACCTGCAGAGCTTCACGCAGGGGGCTCCCGCTGGAGGACTGGCCGGAGCGGGACACGCTCGTGTGGGAGTCGGCCATCGAGCTCGGGTACGGCAACGACTCGCCCCTGTTCTGGTCCAACTACACCGCGGGCCTCTTGTACGCAGGCCCCCTGGGCATCACAGGCGCCCTGCAGAACTACTCGCTCGACGCCCTGGTCGTCCCCACGCCCTTCTCGCCGTTCCTGCCCGCCCTGCTCGGGGCCCCCGTTGTCACCGTGCCGCTCGGGGCGCTGCCGCCCAACACCACGGTCATGCTCAACGGGTTCGGCAACCTGAACGCCTCGGCCCCGAACCTGCCGTATGGGCTCAGCTTTATGGGGGAGCGGTTCGACGAGTACAACCTGGTCGGGCTGGCATATGCGTTTGAGCAGAGGACACTGGTGAGGAATACTATTACTCCGTATATAGAGCCGACGACGGAGCTGGTCGATGTGGTGGGCCAGAGGAAGATGGGTTTGCAGGTGTGATTTCGTGTGTACACACTCTGAATGAGTGGATCTTATATATAATATATGTATATATATGTATATATATATATATATGTATATATATGTATATATATTGTTTTTATCTTTTAGAGATATATGGACGATCGTGATTTCATGCTTCTTTCTCAGGCTGGTCTTCTTGGTACCGACCCTCTAGGGGGATAAATCCTTTACTCGGAAGGCCACTTCACCAAGAAGAGAAATCTCATCAAACACCCCATATTCACTGAAGACAACCGATTTCACACATAAAAGCAAGTGACTGCACTGGCATTTCGCCCAAAGCTGTGCTTGATTGAGATGGACATACACAATAGTTGACCATGAGGGTTAGGGTTGTGAAAGGCTCTTGGTCATTCTTTCATCTTCGGCCGCTCATTATTTATTAGTCAAACTTCATCAGCCCGGAATTCCCTTCTCTCCCTCACCAACCAACCTCCATAAACGACGACAACAACACTGCCGCCATCATTATCTTCATCTACAACAAAATGCTCCTCAAGCAGTCCAACCCAGAACACGCAATCAACTCGATCAACATGGAACACCCATCAGCCCACGACCCAGCCATCGCCATCCCGCGCATCGACCCACTCGACGACGTCTTCGGCTCCGACCACGGCAGCGGTGCATCGTCGCCCGTCTTCGAGGAGGACGAGCCCGCCACAGCCAGTCAGGAGACATCGGCGACGATAACGACAACACCGCCCTCGGTGCACCACAGCAGCAGCCACCCTTCCGACATCCGCCGCCTGCAGCAGGAACACGCCACAGCCGGCTACCGCGACGGCGTCACCGTCTCTAAGGCAGGCAGCATCCAGGCCGGCTTTGACGAGGGCTTCGGCCTGGGCGCGACCATCGGGCTGACGGTCGGACGGCTGCTCGGGGTGCTGGAGGGTATTGTGGCTGCCCTGGGCCGCTCTTCTTCAGGCTCTGTCGTTTCTGCTGCTGCAGAGCCGGAGGCCGCGAGCGGGCTTCTTGCGAGCGCGCGGGCGGAGCTGGATGTCAGGAGTGTCTTTAGCGAGGCGTACTGGAACGCGGACGGGACGTGGAAGTATGATGTGGATGAGGAGGAGGGGAAGAAGGGCCAGGCAGTGGCTGGTGGCGAAGGGGGAGGAGGCGAGGATGTTGTCTTCTCGCATGTTGCCGGAGCGCATCCGCTTGTGAGGAAGTGGAGGGCTGTTGTGGATGAGCAGATGCGGGTGTGGGGCGTGGAGGAGCAGCTGCCCTTGCTGCAGCGGAGAGAAGGGGATGGGGAAGAGGCGGCGGCGGCGGCGGAGGCGGCGGCTGCAGTTGTTGAGCCTATGGCTAAGGCTAAGGGGGCGACGACACAAGTGCAGGGAGGAGCGAAGGCGCCGAGTGCTGCTCTGAGCTGGTGAAGCTGTCTGTGATGAAGAGTTCTCTGGGCTCCAGGCTCTATTGCCGTCACCTCGCCGAGATATTTGTGGGTTTTCGATGGAACGACTTGGTGGAACTCATGACACTGGGCATGTCCGCCGACGGGCAAGTCAGACACTGGCTTGCCAGTGGTCGCACTGCTCGTCCAGCGTCCGGCACAAGGCACAACTCCGACAATTTCGGGAGGAGGAAGATCAAAAAAACACCTGCGGCACGCTACAACAAGTGAGTGAGACGGAACAAGAGCTAACTTGTGATATTGAATGCATGGAGGCTGACCAAGAATTATGTAGGGGGCAACATGCTGGCGCAGATAATTGCAAGGCTGTATTTGCAGGCTCGAGACTCCTCCATTGGCACACACACGCCAGATACGGCGTGTGGCAGAGATGGCGGGATTTCACCGCCTGCCTAGCTTCAGCTCTGGGCCGACATGCTTGATTTTGGTCACGCCTAGTGCTATATTTTCAAGGGCCAGATGGTAGCATTTCTCTAGGACTATCTCCGGGCCCTGACGACATGGCCTATTCTGAGGTTGCATACGGCTCGTCCTGAGAAATTAGACTGGCCACAGAAACACATGGGGAATTCAACCGATGGTGATGATCTAGGATATGGCTATGAGTGTAGCTTAGCTGGGCATATACATTATCTACAATAGATTCAACGCCAATTGGTGTTCACACAACATTTAGCCTGGTGAGTGAACCTACAATCTAGGGATCCACTCATGCTCGTCTACTTGCAGTGAGCAGCGGTGAGGAGGGCGAAAACGAGGGTTGGCCGGAAACTGCATCATGCCAAGGTTGAGATTTTTTTTTTTTTTCGGTTTGTTCAAGAATCCAGTAGATAGATGCCGTTGTTGCAGGTGCTCGGATTCTTCCATTGATCTCTTCAACTCCAACCGCCCTCAACATTTGCCAGCCAGATCAATCGGTATGTGCAGCCATGGTGTATTCCCGATCTTATGTAAGGGAAAATCCTGCAGCTGGAATGCATGTAGATGGTTCACACACCTCAGCGAGGAGCTGACGGGGACTCATGGCGGCCCTCAATGGTGGCCAGCAGAAGGCCGCGCTCCACAGCCAAGTTCCATAGTCATAGTATCTTATTATAAGGTTGAAAGTTAACCTTCTCTTGTATCTCTTACTATTCACCTCTTTGGCGTCTAATCATCGCTACTTCTGCCACTGACAAGGACGAACAAGTTCAGTTTGGTCGTAGGTATACTAACGCGCCTCATATTGTCAATGTCCCGGAGTGCAGACCGAGATCTATCACTGGCAATATCGCAAGAATATTATATACAACTGTAGATATAGGTTGCTGAGGTCAGACGGGAAGCCCTCCTCCCCTTTTCATCATTGACAGAACAGTTTACGAGGCTGTGCCCGAGGGTTCATCAGGACGCAGCCTTGTCCTTTTGGCAGCCACCCAACTTACTTAGCCTAGTTCCCCTGAAGCCAAAAAGCCAGGATATGCCACAATTAACATAAACAAACCTTCAAAATAAAATGAAGAGGGGCCAAGAAGGAGGGGGAAAAGAAGAGAAAAGAGAGACAAGGAGTCCGAGTTCACTTCCGACATTACTTTGACATGATGGCGGGTTGATAATTGGCCACCTGCGTAGTCAAAGTTTAACTAGATGCGTTACAACGATTGATACAAGCAGGACCATGGGCAATATTTGCCCGTTTCTGACGATATGAGAATTTGTTGCTATTTGATATCAGTGAACAATGGTCTTCATCCATCTTGTATTTTTCACTGGCCGTCATTGAGCCATTGAGGCTTAGTTTCCATGAAGAATTCTCGGAGGAGAAAGAAGTGAAAGGATGATATTGGATATTGAAAAGACATGAAGAGGGGATCTGGCCCATTCTCTCGAATGCTCTCTCGTATGCAATAATTACATGGCTGAAAGACCAAAATATCTCTCGAAAATTGAACCTGAGGATGCTTGACTTGACTCACATATTCCATCCCTACAAGTACTGGAGACGGAGGAAGGGTATTGGATTGTTTGCGAATTAGGGGCCAAAACCGACTGTGACAGTTTGGGTCCCATCTGCCAGAGTCAAGTACTTGATTACACTCGTGCACACTGCGCTCACTGCTTATAGTGTCGACTATGCCTGTCACTGTCGTGGCGAAGATTGTCAACAGCGGATGCTGTGATGACTTGGTCTCATCACTCAAGTACTCCCTTCGTGGCACGACCATTCGCGAGCTCGCGTCTCACTGTACCAAGACCTATAAAGTGTCAACGAAGGCGAAGTTGGCCATAACAACAGATTACTTGTTAGCAGTGAGTGAACCCAACGAACTACAGAGACAGATTGAAGAGTGCCCATCACGGTCCTTGGTTGCAATTACAAACAGGAAGAAGACAAAACTGAGTTGAAGAGTTATCAAAATGTGACATGTTACCTGACCCAGGTAGAAAGAAAGGTGTCAATATTCCCGGAATGGTACATACTCGAGCCCGAGATGAGTTTAGCCCTTCGTTCCGTAATCTGCTCACCGCAAGCTCACGATGACGGATTATGCGGTCAGATCCGAGGTCACAAGAACGACAAAAGGAAACACGGGGCACAAAGAAAGGAAAGCTCGCACGGTTATGGCTGCGGCTTCCCGGACTAACAGCTGCCCGGACTCGATCTGTCATCTTGGGCTACCTACCCTGGAAAGATTGTGCTCGAAGCTGCAGCAGTGGAAAAGTCGTTTTGAGGACCCAAAGGCTGCTGCTCCTATTGTCGAGTCTGGGCTAGACTGTATATGTGAAAACAAGAGGGACTCTCCCTCTCTCCCTCGATAGTCGGCACCTAAGAATGGATTCTATTATTAACTGAGTGTTTCTGCTTGACCCAAACGGGCGCTTCTGGTGAGATCCTCCTCGCCATAACCAATCGCAAGGGTTCTTCCGAAGGGTTCAGCGCTGACATACAAACCTACCTATCTTTGAGTCCTGCTCAAGATATCTTTTTTTTTGTCTCTCTTTCTTTTTGGGGGCGCATAGATAAACTAGGTGGCTGCACCGGAAATGAAGTAACGTTGGATGTTTTTGCTTATGGGGCAGAGTCAAAAAAAGGTAAGACGCCAGCTCGGAACCCGGAAGAGGCCCAGTAACGAACGATCTAGGCTGTTGGCCTGGCTACGTCACTTACCCTTGAATCGACAACCATCATGCCGGGTGCTGCTGGGCTGTGCTTAGGTTAGTTAGGCCATGTGCCTTCTTCTTGGGCCTTGTTGGAAAAGGAATTTTTAGCATCTCGTTAGGTTGAACTGTATTGTGATCGGCCGTTTGCGCAATGATGAGGAGGAGGAGGATGATGAGGCCAAGGGTAAATGATTTTTGCTAAAAAATCTCATGATATATTGGATGGGACATATAGAAACAAAGGGTCACAGAAAAAGAAGGGGACAAAAAAGTACACAAGCAGGTGCCACTCGGACCTTTGGATAGCGCATTCGAGGGAGGAGGGGTGGGTGGCATGCTTCTTACGATGTAATTATGTGCTCACACACACACACACACACACACACACATACACGCACCTCGCCACAGTACCACTGCCAGTGCACAGCTTGAAAATGGTTCCAGAGTTGAAGCTGTGTGTGGGGCTTCTCTTATCCTGCAGGAGCAGACCTGCGTGAAGAAAAACTCACCCACTCGGGTGGCCTGTTTGCAGGTCAGGAGGGAAGTTTGCTGACTGCCTAGGTGCATCCCTTGGCCCGTTGCTGGGTCCTGCAGTGCCAGGTCAGAGCCAGTGTTGTGTTCGGGCCTCTGCAGGAGCTGCTGACGAGAGCAATAAGGGCCCCCACCATCACCACCACCCCCTGCCGGGCGCTGCTGGCGCTGGATGAGTTACTTATAGCAGGCATGCTCTGCCAGGTGTTTAGTACAGTAGGGCCTGCCCTGTATGCGCAGCACCACAGCACCTGAGATCCACTGTAACTGAGTTCATCTGGGGGGGTTAGAGTGCTTACAAAACAGGGGACAGACATATTCTAGCACTATGACACACAGGAGGAACCTACCTGCCCCCGGTCTCTGGGCTCTTCGGCCTGCTGGACCTGCCCAAGTGCCTAAGTGCCCACTGCAACACTGTAATATTGCGGCCCCTCTCTCCAAATTCATCCCCAAATTCAGGGCACAGCACCCCAGAACGACCAGATGAACCCTGGAAACAAGCTTATTCTTTTAAAATAGTCGCTGGACCCGCCCTGAAGAGAGGACTGCCCTCTCAGTTCAGCCTCAACTCCGCACTTCTCTTTGTCTCTGTCTCTCTCTCTCTCCCCCACAGCTGCTGCACCTGTGATGCTTTCCCTTTCCCTCTCCTCTCTCCTCCTCTCTCTGACCCCCACTCTGATGTTCGAGCTTGTCATGTTGTCATCCTATAAATGATCACCCGGAGCTTAGACGGGACCCATTGCAGGAGGCACAGTCTGACATATACACATTTACACACACACACACACACACACACACACACACACACTTACATATACATGCCGCCCCCACCAAAAAGAAAGTTATCCTCATAGTCATCTCACACTCACCTCTTGACGCCACCGTCGGACCTGAGATAAGCATTTCTCTCTGTGTCTCTCTCTCTCTTTCTCTCCACCCTCTCTTTATAAACACCTCAGCTGAGCCCCTTCTGTCTCGCCCCTCCTCTCAACTGCTGTCACCTGTGAGGATGTTTCAATTCTCTGCCAGTGAATTGCAAGAGTCTCTATAAACATCATCCACAATCCCTAGCTGGCTTTTGAGACTTTTGATAGTTTTCCCAGCAGCTACACACACACACACACACACACACCCTCACCTACTTTACTGCCTCCCAACAAAGCACCATGGCTCCGCTGCCACACCAGAGCCCACTGGTCTATGACCCCTCATGGAGGGCTGCTCCCTTGAACTCAGGTATGCACTCAGAAGTACAATCTTCAGGTAAGCATCCATCCATCCATATGGCTCATCTATCCCTCTGGTTGATGATGGCCTGCCTGCCTCTTTTGCTCTGCCCGACCAGACACACTGAAAACATTCCTCACAGCCCACAACCACATACACCACATCTTCTACGAGAGCCCCTTCCAGAAGGTAAAGCTCGGTGCCGGCCTCTCCGAGACGGCCCTGAACGGCCTCACCCGCGCCCTCGCGCCCATCGACGCCTTTCTCGGTCGCCACCCGTCCATTCTGCTGGTCACCCGCCTCGCCTGCCTGCTGTCGTTCCTGGTCCTGCTGTCTCTCTCACTTTGGGACCTGTATGCCCGGTCGTTGTGGTGGCGGCGGTGGCAGCAGTCCATCCGAGACGTGGAAAGGGTGCGACTGGATATGTTGTATCCAGAGAAGGGTGACAGCAGTTGTGATGCCAAGGTGGATGGGAGGACAGCACTGGTGACAAGGGGCCTGCAGCCGGGCTCCCTGTACCTGGTTGTTGATGAGCCTGTGTTCATGTTTACCGAGACGGCCGACGACCAAGTGCCCCTCAGTGGTGGTTTCCTTGTGCCGGTGCAAGACTGAGATGTGACCCCCGACGAGGGTTGCTTGTTGTTATTTATCCTTGTTGTTTGAAATATGGTTTCGAGCATGCAGACTACGGCTACAAGTTATACCCCTTTGACACACACACACACACACACACACACACACACACAGATCCTTTCTTTGGCCGACTATCAACAAGATTGGGAGTCTCTACACATACCTATGAGGAGACCGTCAGACCAGCCTATCTATCCCCTCGAGTTGGGCCAAGTCAAACTGGACTGAGCACCAATATTCGAGACACGAAAATGCGCCGGCTCTTACAGCAGCCTGTTCATGGTCAGCCCCTCACAATCGACCAAGAGGAGATGACGTGGATGTCGGTGCAAAGAGAGAGAGAGAGAGAGAGGAAGCATGACTCTGAGACCTTTGAGTGGGCCAAGAACCAACGACGGATGTCTCAGAAAGCATTCATTTTGTTGGAGCTTAGCATTCAGAAGCCCCCAAAATCTGGGGCTGAGGTGCACACTTGATTGACAGTTCGGCGTTTTATCAGTGGCAAGATTCTTTTTGACGAGGCTGACTGGCTTGGCCTCTTTTGTCTACACCAGGGCCCGGGATAGATCTGACATGACCAGAAGAAAAGAAAGAAAAGAAGGAGGGAAGAAGATGGATTTGACCTGTGGCTCTGATCTTCAGAGACTGACCCGGGGAAGCTCGAGCTATATCCTGGCATGTGAAAGTGTCCTTGTGCTCATCATCTCGGGGACATTTCCATATTCTCTTTCTCCCCCTCCACAGGAAGACCTCCAGTGCCAGTCAGGAGCTAGATACTCCAGGCGAACTGTACCCATGAATACATATAGCCTTGTCGGAATAAGACAGATCATAAGTCATGATTCTCTCTACTTGAACACCGAAAGTAAGAAATGATACCCAGTAGATATGTACAAGCAGAAGCCCCAAAATGATTGATGATTCCAGCTCGCCATCACAATTATCTCGAATATCCAAATTGCCCTCAGCAGTCGATGTCAGATCAAAAGACTGTTTATGACTAACCATCCAAATCCGCAGCAGCTGAATCCCCAACCAGACACTAATGGGTAGAGTGTCTAGGTATTCTCCTCCCCTAGACCCCTTATAGTGGGAATTGTAACTATTATTAGATCATCCATGACAGCTCTGTACAAGAAAGACCTACTCATATCCTCCATAAATCTGAGAGCGTGCACACACACACACACACACACACACACACACACACACCCCACCCACGCATATATATATATACCACCACGAACTCCGCCTCCTCAGCCAAACTTCTTCTCAAACCTCTTCAGCATCCCCGTAACCCCCTTCTCGATCCGCCCCGCATTATCCTCAAGCCGACCCCGGACTTCCTTCTTGGGCGTGTACTTGAGCGCTGCTTCGCCCTCTGTCGGCCTGTACGCCTGCTGGTGGATCGAGTATGGGTCTGACGCCACCGCCGCTCCTCCTGCTGCTGCATGTCCCTGTGGCGCGTACGAGTAGTTCGAGTACCCGCCTGGCGGAGGCGGCGGCAGCAGGCCCGGGCTCGTGACGGGCGGGGGAGGCGTGCTGGGCAGGCGCGTACGGCGGCGCAGGGCTGACGGGGAAGGGCTGTGTGGTGGCGTAAGGGGGACTGCAGCGCAGGTGAGGGCATACCGGTGGCGGCCGCCGGCATTGTCGCCGCGCGTGCCAGGCCTGGGTGCTGGTACTGCTGGGGGTGCATGCCAAAGCCCTGGGGCGGCATGCCAGGTGTGCCGACAGGAGGCGCGGGAAAGGTTGGGGCACCGGGCGGATGCTGGAACTGGGGTGGGACGAAACCGGGGCTGAGAGGGCCGAGGTTGCTGGCGCCGCCAGGGTGATGCATGCCGCCGCCGGGGCCCATGAGGCCTGGGGAGAACGGCGTGCCGGCATCCTGCATGAGGCGGGCCTGCAGCGGGTTCATGGCGCCGTCCTCGGGGGCGGGGTCTTCTCGCGGTGCTGGATCTGCTCGGGAGCGGCGGGAGCGGCTGGGTTGTAGGCCATCGGGACGAAGCTGGCGGGCGGAGGAGGGCTGGGGCTGTGGTGGCCGTCATTGTGGTCGTGGTGGCCGGCGGAGACGGCGGAGAGGGGCGGGGCGGCGAAGGAGGGTACGTTTGCGCTGTTGCTGTTGCTGTTGCTGCTGATGCTGCTGCTGCCGCCCTGGTTCGTCTGGCCTGCCTGTGCTGCTGGCGGTGGCGGTGGTGGTGGGAATTCCGCACCGGCGGCGTCGGCGATGGCGACGTTCTCCAGCCTCTGCACGACGGAGCTCACCTCGGCGGGCTGCTGCTGTCGCTGCTGGTGCTGGTGCTGGGGCGGCGGCGCGGGCTCGTCCTGAACGTCGACTTGGCTTTGAGGTAGGATACGTCGGACGTTGTTGATGAAGGAGAGGGCATCCTCGAGGGTCCAGAAGTAGATGTCGAGCGAGTGGAGCTTGTAGTGGTACTTGTTCTCGTTGCGCGGGTCGTAGGTGGGCAGGTGCCACTCTTCGTGGCCGTCGACGTCGCCTACCACCAGGTTCACCACGCACTGCTGCCTGTATGAGTATGTCACATGGACCCTGTCGAGGACTGTCGGTTTTTCCCCCCAAGGTCAGCTCATTGCCATCCCCTCCTCATGATCCATGAGAAAGCCCAGGGGACATTGTGCTCACAGCCGTCAAAAGCATCCTGCTCCTCCGTGCCAGGCTGGTTGGCGACTTCAATGCGAGCCCTCCTCTCGTTCGCATTTTCAAACAGGTAAACGTAGGAGCCCTTGTCGAAGCGGTGGTGTGGTGGACTGGCGGCTGGCGGGCCGTAGAAGTAGTGAACATCGCCGAAGCTTTATTTTCTCCCCCCCATGAGGAGGACATTGTCAGCGTGTTCCAATCCGTTAAATTTGTAATTCCACCCCAAGTCTTCCCACTTCGCCGTGGTTGTCGCGCTTACAGCGTAGCCACGTTCTCCTCGCCTGGCCTGACAGCCATGATGATCCCGGGCGCAGTAACAGTTCGACCTCTTCAGTAGGACTGGAGCAAAGCCAACAGAGGAAAAGTGCGGGGATGTATTGAAATAAATGGAACAGATGAGCCTTTCACACCTGAGAAAGCAGTTTATTTCTAGAGAGGAGATGATCGAGGGCGTGTGGAAGAGAAGGAAAAAGAAGAAGAGAAAGAAAAAAAAAAAGGATTTGAGAACAAACACACGAGGGGATCTCACGAGAAAGCGCAAATGTATAAGCCCAATTCCCCTCCTCAACGTCACCTCGCAACCCGGATCTTCCAACCAGCGTTCACCTCACTCACCCTGCCAAAAGAAACCACATCCCCCGGCCATCGTGCTGTTGCTGGGCGCTTAGCAGTCCAGTCGTTTGTCGAGTTCTCAGTTCAAGGTGGGCGCCCGCTTTTTGGTGGTTGGCCAGTCCAGGGCCTGTGGTGGGGGTTTCCGTTGCATGTACCATCTCGCTACTTTTAGTATGTCTCAGTACAAACCACACTATTAAGTGGTTTAGTGTGTGCCATTCCGCTACGGTCCCTTCGGCATTGGGTACGTACCGTGCCTGGTACCATGTGCTTGGTATCGACATCATCCTTGTTGCTGGTCCGTGCTTTACGCGAGAAGCCTCTCTCGAAATTTCCACACTTGCTGAAGCATAGCGATCGATGGCCCTCGACCCTGTGGTGCAACCTCCCCAAGTAAAAAACCGAACACCGGCACTGTATAATAGGAAACAAAGTCGAGGAGGTCAGTACTGACCTGAAAGAAGATAATTGGCTTCCTTGCGCGACTGGCCCACCTAACTGAACCTTCTTTAGCAAAGCAAGCCCAGCGTATCCAATCCTCGATCCATCACGCACACGAACGAACGAACCCCGCGAACATCTCCAACGAGGCCAGCCACATCTTTCTCGTAACTCGCACCAGGGCGGCAGAGAAAAGAGAGAAGGGGACCTCTTTTTCTCCCACCAAGCAGGGCCCTGCTCCTCCTCCTCCCTCCTCCTCCCCGTCCTCTCCGCTCCCTGGGGCCGTTCTCCCTCTTCACAGCAACGCCCACCATGCCGATCGCAAACGTAGTCAACGCCTGCGCCCACCTCCAAAACGCCTCCCGCGCCCGGCTAGGCCTCACCTCCCTCCCCAACACAAAACAAAACCTCCTCCTGTCCCTCGCCCTGCACCGCTCCGGCCTCATCTCCACCGTCGTCCGCGGAGGCCCCCAGCCCCCGGACCCAGAGACCCTCCTGACGGCCGCCGGGGAGGGCCCGGCGCCGTCACCTCCTACGAGCCCGTGACCACCCACAACGTGGCCACCCGGCGCCTGTGGCTGGGCCTCAAGTACATGGACGGCGAGCCCGTCATGCGCAACGTGAGCGCCGTGACCAAGCCCAAGCGGCCCATCACGCAGAAG
This sequence comes from Immersiporthe knoxdaviesiana, assembly GCA_021117315.1. Lineage (NCBI taxonomy): Eukaryota > Fungi > Ascomycota > Sordariomycetes > Diaporthales > Cryphonectriaceae > Immersiporthe > Immersiporthe knoxdaviesiana. The sequence continues at coordinate 866,790 of CP088207.1, forward strand.
CTCGTGGGCCTGCGGCACATCGCCAGGGGGTTCGAGTACGGCTATGTGGACGGGCTCAAGATCGGCGAGTGTATGTTTGTCGCGACCGACAGTGGCGTGCTGGAGATTAGGGAGGCGCTGGATAAGAAGGTCGGCGGGCTGATATTGTGTCGCGTGAGCCCTTACTGAGGGAGGGAAATGAACATCTGATGGGAGAGCGTGCGCCCTGAAGTAGGGTCGCACGCTCTCTGGTCAAAGGTAATTTGTGGACACCCGCAACTGGGTCACGCATCAAGGCATGGCGTTTGGAAGGTCCTACTCCGGGCAGGAATACGCAAACTTGAATGTCTCCTGCTCCGAAGAAGGGGAAGAAGGAAAAGAAAGAGAAAAAAAAGTCTCGCCAACTTAGAGGGACTACGAGTGAGGAGGGTCATGGCGTGATGGACTGGGCTGCCCACCCAAAGGCCGCCCAGGGAGACTACTACATCGTGCGGCGGCAATCGATTCTAGTCACATCTCCATTATCACCTCCTATCTCATTCGCCTACTGGTTATGGTATACCCAAAGATAGAACACGTAAAGATGAGAAAAGAACAATCTTCAACTCTTCCAGCGTACAAGAGCACAAAGAAACCACCATGCTCAAAGAAACTCTTTGAGGCAAGAGCATCCATTACTCGTCGCAGTGTTCGTAGGACGCACGTGGTTTTGATCCATTCTGTCCAGAGATATATGTACAAGTGAGGTCTACTCTACCCGCATGTTCCCAGCCTTGTCCATCAAACGCCCGACGATTCCCAGGGCAACAAGATCGGTCGAAACTCCCAAGGTATCATGTGTGTGGAAAAAAAGAAGAAAAAAAGAACTTGGCCCCTCCCTACTACACAGGACACCGTTATGATGCAATGTATGTGTGTCCAGAACAGAACAAAAACCAATCCAGGGAGACGACTGCAATAGACCGCGCAGCCGCCTTTCTTCGCCTTTTACAACTCCTCTTCCTCCTCATGCTGCGCACCAGTCGCCGGCTGTTGCGCCACATCAGCAGCTCCAGCCTCGGCAGCAAGAATATCACTAGAAACCTGCTCATCTGTTTTGTCTTGCTCGTGGATACCGTTGGCCTTGGGCATATCTGTCTTTTCCGCACCGGGGTTCATGAATGCTGCGAACAGCGCGTCCGAAGCCTTCGGGGCGCCTTCCGTCTTCTCGGATGACTTTGCACTAACATCTTTCTGCTCAGATGTCTTGGGCACGTCGGTCTCCTCAGACGTCTCTGGGACATCATCCTTCTTCTCAGTCGCTTTGGGGGCGACGTCCTCCACCTCGGTGCCGTTCTTTTCCGGGGCAGACTCAGGCCCGGTCGATGTTGGGGCTTCGACCTTCTCTTCTGATATCTTTTGAGGCGCATTGGCCTTCGCCCTCTTGGCGACAGTGATTGACTCCTCTGCAATGGCAGTCTTGGAGATCTTCCTCGTGAGCTCTCTGGCCGAGAAGGGCTCCTCCCTGTTGCTGGTCTCTGGTGTGGCTGCAGCAGAGGTCGTTGTGGACGCCGGCTTGGAGACGACCCTCCTGGCCGGCCCTGTCTTTGCGCTCGGCGGCTTCTTGGTCGCTGCAGATACCCTTCGGGGGCGGTGTCGTAGGCACCTGCACTTTCTCGGCGACCTTGTTGGCGCTCGCCTGTGTGGGGCGCATCATCCTTGCCAGGAAGCTCTCGTCGGGCGCCTTGATCTCTTTCTTGGGGACAGGGTGGTCCTTGGCTGTCTGTTTTGGAGGAGGGCCGATGCTGGGCCGCTGACGGGCGGCCACCGAGGCTGACCTCTTGACTGGCTTTCCGTTCGAAGCCGTTGCTGTCCGGCTCTGAGGCCTGTTGGCGTGTGCCGGAGGCGGACCGGCGTTCTTTGTCTTCTGCCCTGACGCGGCCGTGTGGGTGGTCAACGAAGCAGGCAGCTTCACCGGTCGTGTTGGGGATTTTGGTCGAGGCTTCACAAAGCCAGGAGACACTGTAGAGGGCGTCTTCTTCTCGGCTGCTGGCTTCTCGGGAGGCGGTGTGGCAGATTGTTTCGGGGCTGCTTGGGGTGCTCTGGCGGCAGCTTCTTTGGGCAGGGACGAAGACGGTGGTGACCTCAGCGCAGGTGTGGTCGCTGCCGGCTTTGACGTCGTCTTCGCCTTGTCGGCTCCGTTCAGAGCCGGGGTGAGCGCGGCACCTCCACTGGCACTGCCACCGGAGCTGCTGCCGTCGTGGTTGAGGTCGCCTTTCGCCCCAGCGCCTTTCTCTTGAGCCTGGCCAGGAACAGGTTGAACCTGACCCTCTTGCGCAGCTTGACCGCGGCCCCATCTACTGGTACCTTTGGCGGCTTCGCCCCGAGGAGCTTGCTTAATCTGGGCCGGCTCCGCAAGCCCTTCTTGCCTCCCACCGGCGGCAGGTCCGGCAGGGCCGGAAGGTGTGGTGAGCCCCCTGGCTGCGGTGGTGTTCTGGGAGGAGGCAGACCCGGTAGGTGGATGGGGGAGCTGGACCCAGTGACGGAGAGGGCGGAGGCTGTGGGCCCGGAGAGGGCCTGCCTGGCAGATGAGGAAGATGTGGAGGGCTCCGTGGCGGCTGGGGCAGGTGCAGCGCTGGTGTCCCGAGCCGAGGAAGGGGAGATGGCGGAGCTCCCGGCGCCGCGGTTGAGGTCTGATCGGGTGCTGTCTGGGCTTGAGACATTGGTCCTTGTGTGGTCCTGCAGGATGCTGGACGCTGTCTCGGGGTCGCCGCTGAGTTTCCGTGCAGAGAGGTTCGAATCACCGCTGGGCTGTCGTGCGAGGCCTATGCGACCGTCCTTCTCGATGGCAACGAAGCTTGTGCGGACTTTGGAAAGGGGCCGGGGGAATCACTCGCATCTGCAGATGAGGGAAAAAAAGAGGTGAAATTAGCAGTGTGCTGGAAAAGGCTAGTTGGTAGAATTGTTTGTGTGCAAAGAGTCCAGAAGAGTGGTGGATTGGGGTGTCCTTTGAGGTTATTTTGTGTGTATCCTTAGGTCATCTTGAGGTTCTGCTGTTTGGTCTCTGGATGTGGTGGGTGGGTTGGACGAGGAGGAAGAAGACAAGTCAACAAACAAATAAGAGAGAAAAACCATACTTGACCTCACAGAGGAGACACCACCAGGACTGCGTCCTCTCTCATCCATGGCGCCTTCCTCCTTCTTGGCCATCTGCTCCATCATCTTGATCCTATCTCTGACACTCATCTTGGCTCGGCTGTGGAAGGAATGGCTTGGAGAAGCAAAGTAAACAAAGAAGCCAAGATCGGCAAAGCAAGGCCTAAGAAGAAGCGCTTGCAGGCTCAAAAGCAACTGTTCAAGAACTGGGGGCTTCAAAAAGCAATAGAAAGAGAAAGAGAAAGAGGGAAGGAAGAAAGCAAATGCAGGCAAAGATCAACAGCGCGCAGCAGTTACAAGAAATAGGGGGCGTATCTGAAGTTGAAAGCCAGCAGAGGTGCCAGGAACAGTCGGAGAGAGAGAGAAGAGAGAGCCTGTCGCAACAAGGAGTGTGGTGTGTGTGTGAGCGTGGTGGTGGCTGTGGTGGTGTGTGGGCTGTGTGGTATTGCCGATTGAGTGTCTGGGGCCATTACCCAATCCCCGTGCGCATGTGCCAAGTTGGCCCCCTTTTTTTTTGTGTCTTGTCGTGCTGGTTGTTCCTCTCAGAGGGCACAGAGGGGCGAGGAGGGGGCAAGGACAGGAGGGGAGAGAGCTCCTGAGCTTAGCGCGACTCAGCAGTCAAAAAAAGCTGTCCAGGACGCGTCTGCTGAATTATGTAACTCTAGTGCGCCCCTTGGCCTGCAGGAGACATGCATGTAGTGTGCAGGATCTGCAGCTGCCGATCGTGGGTTAGGGACAGAGAAGGCAGTGGTGGTGTGATGGTGAAGTGGTGAGGATGCTGATGGTGAGGAAGAGGAGGAGAGGAGGAGGAGGAGGAGGAGGGAAGCCTGGAGGGAGAGGCCAGTGTTGGAGAGTTGATGAGATCTGATTAAAGTGGCATATGGCTTGTACAGACAAACAGTGGTACTTGCATTTCATGACTATGGAGTTTGAGGATATGAAGCAAAATGACAGGAGGGGCGAGGTGGTGGCCCGCCCAGGGTTCATGAGTGCTACGGGGCAGGCCCTGTTTGACAAATATTGTGGGGTGGGTTCATCCATCATCAGCTGCTGGCCTTTTTGTTCTAGTCTGGATCCAAGAGAGAATGAGCTTACTGCATTCTTACTTACTATATTATACCATAGAAGAATATTTTTGCCAGCTCACAGTCTTAAACAAGTCCATCATTTACTGGAGGAAGAAGGGTGGGTGGGTGACTTACAGGGCTGACAGGTCCTCGGTACATCACCGATATGTGGACTCTGCAGGCAGCGGCTGCAGTACTGGCCCACTCAGGTAATACAAACCCAGATTTACCAATTAATTATCCAGAAAGTCAAAGAACCAGCATCTACTCAGTATGCAGTTGTTGATCCATCTCCAAGATGGTGTATGGCTGGTGGTGTCAATGTCAGGTCAGAGATCAGGTTCTGTGTGAGACATGTCGCACATCAGGGCGCTCACTACTTAAGTACTTACTTAGTAAGTACTGCCCTCAAAGCCACTGCAGAGCTCAGCTGAAGTAGGCATGCTGCGCGTTGAAGGAACTTCACATCAAGCTTTTGATACTAATGGTCTTAGGAATGAAATCCCACAAACCAGTACTGTACAAGGAAATCTCAAATCAGAAGCCAAATCTGCTACAGTACATCCGAACATAGTACTACTACTCAAGTACTTAGTATGTACTTAAGCACTTTGTGTGACAGTCCAGCAAGCACCGATCAGCCTAACCTAGCAGGGTAACTTGCTCTAAGCCACTGATCCCTGAACCTGCGGTCCGACCCCGGACCTGATCCGACTCTCGGCCCCACGTTTTGAAGAAGTTCTGGTGATGCGATCTTCTTTTTTTCGGACGGGGGAGGTTGCTGGGCACTCCTCGATCTTTCTCTCCCAACCTAGCAACTCCTCCTCAACCTTCTCAAAGCAGTCCCGACGGCCAATTGACCCGAAGATGGCTGCCAGAACACTCAGGATCGGTATGACCAGTAGTCCCCCTAGGGACATTTGCACCCCCCAACCACGTTCATGAACATGAACATAAAATAACCCAAAAGGCTGACCGCTCCACCTCCTTTCTTCTACGAAAACAAACAGGCCTCATCCCCGGTGATGGCATAGGCAAGGAGGTCATTCCGCCGGCCGGCGCCTCCTCGAGTCCCTCCCCCCTCGCTGGGCCTCTCCTTCTCCTTTGTCGACCTCGACGCCGGCTTCGAGACCTTTGAGCGCACCGGCACCGCCCTGCCCCAGCGCACCGTCGACACCCTCAAGGCCGAGTGCGACGGCGCCCTCTTCGGAGCCGTGCAGTCGCCCTCCAAGGCCGTCAAGGGCTACTCGTCCCCGATCGTCGCCCTGCGCAAGAAGCTCGACCTCTACGCCAACGTCCGCCCCGTCAAGGGCGTCGCCACCAGCCTGTTCCGCCAGCAGGCCGTCGACATGGTCATCGTGCGCGAGAACACAGAGGACCTCTACGTCAAGGAGGAGAACACCCGCCCCGACGGCCCCGGAGGCCGCCCCACCGCCGAGGCCATCAAGCGCATCACCGGCCGCGCCAGCTACCGCATCGCCGAGATGGCCGGCCGCATCGCCGAGCGCAGGCAAAGATGCGCGACGCCGGCGCCGACAGCATCCACGCCAGGCCCATGGTCACCGTCGTGCACAAGTCCAACGTCCTGTCGCAGACCGACGGCCTGTTCCGCACCACCGCCCGCGAGGCCCTGGCCGCCGCGACCCCCGCCGTCGCCGTCGAGGAGCAGATCGTCGACAGCATGGCCCTCAAGCTCGTCCAGCAGCCAGAGTACTACGACGTCGTCGTCGCCCCCAACCTGTACGGCGACATCCTGTCCGACCAGGGCGCCGGCCTGCTCGGCTCCCTGGGCCTCATCCCCAGCGCCAACGTCGGCGAGTCCTTTGCCATCGGCGAGCCCGTCCACGGCAGCGCCCCCGACATTGTCGGCCAGGGCAAGGCGAACCCCATCGCCACCATGAGGAGCGTCGGCGTCATGCTTGAGTTTATGGACCTCGAGCAGGCCGCCGCCAAGGTTTATGCCGCCGTCGACGCCACCCTCGCCGCCGGCATTGTGACCCCCGACCTGGGCGGCAAGTACACCACGACTGAGGTCGTCGAGGATGTTCTGAAGAGGCTGTAGGGCTCTCGCCTTCTATGCGGTGTTGCTGTGAAGAGTTGAGATAACAAACTGGGGGGGTCCTGGGGCGGTAGAAAAAAACCAAAAAACCAAGAAAAACCCAGATATCAAAAAGTTCAATGAGAGGCCTTTCTGCAGTATTTCCTGACCTCTCTCTACATTCATTCCCCCTGCTTTTACGTGCTCTAAATCGCAAGTGAATGTTGCCGCCAGGAGCTCGAGAATCCGCCTACCGTCTCGTACCTCCTTCCTGCCTCCCCTCTCTAAGTCACTGGTTGTCTGCAAATATTCTGGTGAGTGAGGATTGGTTTTGTCCAATTTTTCTCTTCTGCCATCGTTCGGCTTTATACACAATTGCCATCATGACCACTCTCCTCAACTAGTCTTCTTCCAGTATTGCCCTTTCTCTTTTCTTCTGGTCTTCGCCGCCTTTTTTGTTTTCTATGGTAGAATACAGATGCTGCGCGCCAATCTATATGTCCAAGCGCACACTAGTCGTGTTATACATGTCTAGAAGATCATTTCTAAAATGTGTTTTCCGCACCAAGAGCCCGTAGGCTCCAGGCTGCCTACGACCTCGAAGAGAGGCTCTCTATTTAGCGAACTTCTCCTTCTCATACTTGGCGATGAGTTCCTTCCTATAATTCGGGGTCAGCATCTTTTTCAGGGAGATTGATCTAGATTGATTATTCAATGGGGGTGGTTGGCTTACTGGAGCTGCGGTGGTGCAGGCGCGTAGTGGCTGAACTCCATGCTGAACTCTCCCTTGCCCTGCGTCGCGGCCCGCAGGTGCGAGCTGAAGCCGAACATGGCGTTCAGGGAGCAGTCCGCGATGAGGGTAAAGTCCTCAGGGCCGATCTCGGTGTCCAGGATGGTGCCCCGCTTGTTCATCAGCATGATGATGTTACCCTGGAACTCGTTGGGCGCCGTAATGGTTGTCTTCATCAGCGGCTCGAGCACCGTGCCGCCGGCATCCTTGAAGGCCTTGCGGAAGGCCGCCTGCGTGGCCATCTGGAAGGCATAGTCCGAGGAGTCCGTCACGTGCGTCGCGCCGTCGTTGACGACGAGCTTGCAGCCGATGACCTTGTGGCCCAGCAGGGGGCCCTTCTCGCAGCCCAGCTCGAAGCCCTTGCCGCAGGCCGAGAGGAACTTGTCGGGGATGGTTCCACCGATAACCTGGGACTCGTAGTGGTTCTTCTCTCCGCCCTCGGTGTACGGCTCGATGAAGCCCATGACGCGGGCGAAGTCACCAGGGCCTCCGGTCTGCTTCTTGAGCAGGTAGTCGAAGTCGGCGTGGCGGGTGATGGTCTCGCGGTAGGCCACGCGGGGCTGCCCGGTCTCGCAGTCGACCTTGTACTCGCGGCGCAGGCGCTCGACGTAGACCTCCAGGTGCAGCTCGCCCATGCCGGAGATGATGGTCTCCTCGGACTCCTCGTCCACGGTCAGCCGGAAGGTGGGGTCCTCGCGCTGGAACCGGTTCATGGCCTTGGAGAAGGGGTCCGCGTCGCTGCTGCGCTTGGGCTTGATAGACAGCGACATGACAGCGTCGGGGACGTACATGGAGCTCATCGTGTAGGGAAGGTTTCCGTCGGTAAATGTATCTCCAGAGGCGCAGTCGACACCGAACACGGCGCAGATCTCGCCGGCGCCGATCTCAGACACGTCCTCCATGTCGTTGGAGTGCATGCGGACGATACGAGGGATGCGGACCTTCTTGCCGGTGCGGGAGTTGAACAGGTAGCTGCCCTTCCTGAGGGCGCCCTGGTACACGCGGATGTAGGTGAGCTGGCCGTAGGGGTTCTCCTCGAGCTTGAAGGCCAGGCCGACGAAGGGCAGCGCGTTGTACGGCACGAGCTGGACAGGCTTCTCCTTCTGCGAGCGGTCGAGGGCCATGTTCTTGACGTCGGAGGGGTTCGGCAGGAAGTCACAGACGGCGTCGAGCATCGGCTGCACGGACTTGTCGCCCAGCGCGGTGCCCATCAGGACGGGGGGTGAACTTGAGGTCGATAGTGGCGCGGCGGATGGCGGCCTTGATCTGCTCGGGCGTAGGCGTTCTCTCGTCGAGGAAGATCTCGGCGATCTCGTCGTCGACATCGGCAAGCTTCTCGATGAGCTCCTGGCGCTTCTGCTGGGCGAGCTCCTTGAGGTCCTCGGGAATCTGGTCGGAGATCTTGAGCTGGACGCCTCGGTGGCCGTCGTTTCGGATAGCACGCATGTGGATCAGGTCGACCACACCCTCGAACTCCTTCTCGGAGCCGATGGGGATCTGGATGGCAGCAGCAGGGAACCTAAGCTTGGAGTTGATCTGCTCAACCGCCTTGAAGGGGTTGGCACCCATACGATCCATCTTGTTGACAAAGCTGATCCGGGGGACGTTGTACCGTTTCATCTGTCTGTCAACGGTGATGGTCTGACTCTGAACGCCAGAGACGGCGCACAGGATCATGACAGCACCATCTAGGACCCGCAGCGCACGCTCGACCTCGATTGTGAAGTCGACGTGGCCAGGTGTATCGATCAGGTTGATGTGGTAGGTCTCGTCTTTTCCGTCTTCCTTCTTGACCCAGTCGCAGAACGTTGCAGCGGACTGGATGGTAATTCCTCGTTCGCGTTCCAGCTCCATAGAGTCCATCTTTGCACCGACGCTGTCACGACCCCGAACCTCGTGGATCGACTTGATTCTGCCGGTGTAGAAGAGGACTCGTTCCGTGCATGTCGTTTTGCCGCTGTCGATGTGTGCCTGTTCCAATGAGCCTCTGCCTCGCGCACGCTTAAGATCCAGTATGTCTTCCTTACCGCAATACCAATGTTTCGAACCATAGACAGGCGTTTTTTTCTCTTCAGAGCTCATGCGCTCCCTGACGACCTCGGGGGACAAGTTCGCGGCATCCTTCGCAGCCTTGAGACTATAGCATAGGAAAGAAAAAAAAATTAGTTAATCAATTGGTCGAGAGCACCATGCAGAAGAGAGTCAGTAAACATACGCCTCCTGGGCGGCATTGAGAGCAGCGCCCTTGTTGGATGTCTGGCTGAAGGCCCTCCTCGCGCATTCGAACTGAATCGGCTGTTGCCATTTTCGCGGTGCCTCTGAGCTTGTCGGGCGACTGCTCAGGCTAAGCAACCTCGCTCCAGGGCTCGAGCTGAAGATGCGACCGTCACCCAAGACGGCCACGGCTCTAGACGCCCTCATCTTCACGGATTCATGGGAGAAAGGTGGTGGAGAGAAAAGAGGGAATATCGTGTGAGGGAAGGGAAGGCACGCTCGTATAATTCTTGAACGACCCGAATAATTTTTTGGACCATCGGCAGGCAAGCTGCAGCAGGGACATCCATGTTAGCGTTGATTGGTGCTGGTCATCACACTTGACTCGACCCCTGTTGGCTTTAGCACCACACAGCAGTAACAGCGTCATACTGCTGTAAGTAGTACTTACTTAAGTACTTACCGAATGGCCTGGCTCATTATCTGTCTCCCAAACATCATCCTACGCTCTGGATTGTGTTTTGATGTTCCCCCCAAATTTCCTCTCTCACCATCTCCCTTGGTGTTTAGCAAACCCGCCATAGAGACAGCAGTTTGAGAAATAAGACATCAAGACTGATTACCAAATTAGCGACCAAGTCGATGTGGACGGTATTATGGGCTGTCTGCGAGGCAGCAAGCAGCCGCTCATGATACACAAGCTCTGTGACCTCTCGGTCTGATTACAAGTAGGTCTGTGGATGGCGAAGCTATCCTACATCATACGTCCACCCGGATAAAAGCCCTTGCCAACTGATAGTCTAGGCCTTGCCCTTTTTCCAACTACAAAAACGCCGTAAAATGCTGGATTGACCTTGGGAATTAGTCCACCCCGACCGTGACTCCAGCCATTTGCGTAAAGAATGAAACCGAGAAAGAAATAAAAGGGGTATCTGTTCATGCAGAAAATCACAATCCCAAGTCCTCGCCTCGAACCCTCACAGGAGACACACGGCTCCTCCCGCAACGGCCACGGCCAGCGTGATACTAGACAGGCCGAGACCAGCAGAGACACCAGCCCGGCTGGCATCGCTGGTTCCGTTTGAGAATCCTGCCTCAGCCGCGAAAAGTGGTCGTGTGGTTGTCGCCGTGCTCGTAGCCAAGCTCTGATTAGGAGCGAGGGTGGCTGACGGGATGGCCGCGCCCTGGCTCGCAAAGGTCACAATGTTCGACCCTGTCGCGTTGAAATCGGTCGGTGCAATGCCAATCTCGTTGTTGATCAGGTCGTACACCACGTAGGCGCTGCGGAGGAACGTGTCGCCGAGGAGGTAGGTGCTTGTGGCGTTCTGGATCCCAAATTCGCACACGTCCTCGCCCTCGTATTCGCCAGACGTGAAGGTGGGTGCCGGGCCCTCGAGGACGATATCCAGTACGAGCTCATCCATCGTGACCTTCACCGTCGGCCCACCTGTACCTGCAAAGGTAAGAGAGAAGTAGCCCTTGCTCTTCTGCATCCTACAGGGTATGACCGCCAGCCCTATCGAGGCGCTGTAGGTCGCGCCCACTTCTTCCCAGATCTCTTGGGCCATGTCCTGGGGCAGATAGCTGAGGGTCGTGCCCGAATCAAGCACGACCTGGACGGGCATGACGCTGGATGTCAGCTGGTCGATACCACTAGAGCTGGCAGCATACACCGACGTGAGCTCCACGATGAAAGCGTCGTACTGGCCCGTCACGCCGTCCTTGAGGATGGGGATCCTCGTCAGGTCGCCCACGTATTTCTGCGTATCTATGCCGCCAAACAGAATACTTCCTGTGCTCGCGTCGAGATCGTTCAGCCACAAGCTGTATGCGTTGGTCGCGATCAGGCCCTGGCTCACCATCAACGCCGGCAGATTCACGTACTCTGCCGAGAGCGATTCCTCAGTGGTGATGATGGCCTCATTGGCGATATACCCCACGCCGACGAGCCCATAGGGGATGGTCGTGTCCTTGCCCAGTCCCATGGTCAGGTTCGACAAAGTTGCATCTGCGATGCTGAAGACGTCCGTGAAGTAGTCGCCATTTGAGTAGCTCCCATCCACATAAGCGATCTCAAAGTTGCCGGTGCCGAAGACATCGTATGTCGACGATTTCTGAGGGTTGACTTCCAGCCGAGGTCAGCCAACTGGGTGCGAGTACGACTATGGGGACAGTTGTTCCACTTACAGGTGCCAAGTGAGCATGCATCCTGTTCGCACACACTGGCCTCCTTCCACGGTATCCAGATGTCGCTGGACCCTGTATCCAGCTGCAGTACAACGTCCTGACCAGGCGTGCCCACAGTACAGGTCGCAAAGTATCCGCCTCTAGCGATCGAATCGTCGATAACCTGCTGTTGGTACCCAGCCGTTCGTCTTCCCAGTGTGGATTTTTGTTGTTGTCTCTTGTGTATATCCCACCGCACCACGCCTGCAGCGTGGGCTATCGGAGCCAGCAAGCCCATGGCGGCGGCAGCAGCAGCAGCAGCAGCAGCCGTGAAGGTTGACGATTCCCTCACCCTCATCCTCCCCTTGTTGCCGGCGTCAGGGTTGCCGTTCGAGTGAAGCTACACGAGGATTAACGAGGTGATCGCGCGCAAAGTATTAAGAAATGAAAAAGAAATCGAGGTTTTCAACGACAATTATGCTTAAAGGCAAAGGTATTCCAAGTTCAGATGAATCCACATGAAACGCCTTGGCTAGAGGCAATGAAGGAATGTCAAGGTTTAACAAATTCAGGCCACCAAAATGATCAGCGGAGGCTTGGTGACAGCTCAGCTCTACAGGCATCTCTGCAAGTAAATGCAACAGCAACGGCATATAAAAGGAAAGTAGGAGAGACAAAAAACAAATAAATAAAAAAACAAAATGATCTCAGGAGTAGCCAAGTGAACGGCGGCGCTCCCAAGGAGGCGCCAAGATGAACGCCAAGCGAAGAGAAGGGAAAGCGCTGGGAGGGCTTGCTCAGGAGGTTGGTCTTGCTTGCTGCGATCGCGCTGCACATTAACGATCAAGCAAATGCTTGTCATAGTACTATGTAACCCACTGCAGGATTTGCTTGATAAGGAGGCAAAGGGCATGGGTGCGTTACTAAGTGAAACCCACCTAGAATCCTAGGGCAGCAGGGAAAGGAAATTTCATGATCCCTCTACAGGGGGCTCGTCACCTCCAGTATCCGACAGTATTTAGGTCCGGTCATTTCACCAACGCAAGTTCGAGAGATTGGCTTTTGGCGATTGAGCATTCGATGACTGCCAGACGCTTTTCTCTAGGCATCGTCCGTACTGTACATCAATGCCCGACTTCTCGAGTCGCATCGGCGTTTTGGCTTGTTGCTTGCACAAAAATCTAGTGCTGCAACCCAAGTCTTGTGGGGGAAACTTTATGTGTTTCGAGTATAGTATCTTCCTGTTGTGTTGCTGTGGGTGTTGCCAAGTTCGCTGACAAGGTATTCATTCTCGGCGGCAAGGCTTGCAAGCCTGCAGAGAGCTTCATGACGACAGGTGCTCGCTCACGTAGGCCCCGAGCTTGACCAGCGCCTCCTCCAGCACTGCCGTCTCGCTCACATATCCGATGCGGACGTAGCCCTTGAAGTCTTGACCGTGACCAAAGCACTTCGCACCCGGCAGGAACATGGCCTTTGTCTTTTCGAGCACATCCAGAGAGAACGCCTCGTCATCCACCGGCTCACCCTTGTTCGTAAACTGGATGAAGGCCGTCGTGCCGGCTGTCGGCTTCACCCAGCTGCACACATCTCTGTGCTCCTGGACGAACTTGCCCAGCAGCTCGAGGTTCGTTCTCGCCATCTTGAGGTTGCGCTCGATCAGGGTCAGCCTGACGGCATCCGACAAAGCATAGCTGGCGATCTGGTCGTCCAGATAGGACACCGAGATGGTGGTGTAGTCTCGTGCCTGTGCCACGGCCTCGATGATGCTCTTATTCCTCGATGCGATCCAGCCGAGGCGGATGCCCGCCAGCGCCCAGGCCTTGGACATGGAGCTGGTCGAGATGGTCTTCTCATAGCCAAACGAGAGGATCGAAGGCGGCATGTCCACCCCGTGGGGAAGGCTGTGGAACAAGGGACGGTACACCTCGTCGCATAGAACGATGATGTCGCGAGCTTTGGCAAACTCGACGATGGAGCCCAGCACGGCCTTGGGGATGGTCGAGCCACTCGGGTTGTTTGGGTTGTTGAGGACAATCATCTTTGTGTTGCTCCTCACAAGCGCCTCCAGCTCGCTGGCGTCAGGGATGAAGCCGTCCTCCTTCTTCAGCTTCCACAGCGACACCTCGGCACCTAGACTCTGTGGCACGCCGTAGAGCTGCTGGTACGTAGGGTACACGCAGATGACATGGTCCTGAGGCCCGATCAGGGTGTAGTATAGCAGGAAATTCGCGACAATGGCTCCCTGTGTGATCAAGACGCTGTTGGCCGAGAGAGGCTTGGGGGCGACCTCCTCTGCGTACAGGGCAGCCACCCGCTGCCGGAGGGTATCCGAGCCCCGGATGGCACCGTAGGTGAGCTTCTTTGACAAGTCCAGCGGGCTGACGCCGGCCTTGTCAGTCGAAAAAGCCTGGAGGTCCTCGACAGAGACTGAAGCGCAACAGGTCTCGGCTATGTTGAGGACATTTGGCGTGTTCTCGTACCTTTTAGCAGATTGTATAGAGGTCAGAAAGAGAGGGACAAGGTTATGTGGATCAGGTTGATGAGGTGCTTACTCGTCCATCCACTGCTCCACCGCAAAAGGCTCGATCTTGACCATCTTGGCTATCGGGGAGATAATTGGGACGAGCTTGGTTCTGAGATTTGGGGCTGCATTGTCTGAATTGGCAGCGGGATAAATATTGCCAGAGCCATCTTTAAATATATTCAGCCTATCCGCTTGTCTGCGCGCACTAGCGCACGCCTGTGAACGCGATTGCGCGTTACCACCAGTGATGGAATACAACTCTTAGGAACCAAGAGAAGAATATTTAAAAAAAAAAAAAAAATAAAGGGGGGCGAAGAAGGAGAGAGGTTCTCAGAAATATAGATGGAAGGATGACAGAGTGCCACCAAATACAGCCATGATATACAAATAAGCAATAATATGGAGCAAGACGAACAGCATTCCAAATGAGCAGGCTACCTACCGGTGATCTGGATCAACCACTTCTCAGCATCGCATGCGACTTCGGACAACTACTGGAAAGTCTGCGTCAAGGGCAAATAAAATTGAGTTTAGCTTTATTTCTACAGTAGGAAAAGAATTAAGAAGAGGCAAAAGAAAAAATTATAAAGTTGATTTGTAGAGAACAAAGCAGAGGTGTATGCAGGATTTTAAAGATGATGAGCCCGCCCACCGCAGAAAGATCGATTGCCATAGTAACAATTTCATGAACATGCAGAGAAAAGGCACATCTTACAGCCTACTTTGTAGCAAACTACTATGTATTCTTCTGATCATATCATTTGGAACTGCATGAAGTAGAAGTAATTATGGACATAGATCTGCAATGGTATTCCACAGAATTTTCAAGCAAAGAGCCTCCGTTAAGTGAGGGCAGCTACGAGTCTGACCCACCACTGCTTGTGCCACAAGTATCGTCTCTGGAGATTAGCCCAGCCACCCATCATTTTACCGAATGAAGATATGGGGTACTTTGATAGTTCTTGGGATGCATACGTCATGTCTGGTGTGTACGGACGTACAGCATGCCTAGACCTGCACTCAAAGATACTTATATGAATACAGCAGCATGCCTCTGGAAGTTGATATACTGAAAACTTCCTGATAGATGAAATAAACATCAGGAGAGAGATGGTTTTGCAACAATTACTTACTGCAAAGGTTGGGAAAGTGCCAAATGTTGGGAGCATCTGCTCCATAGGCGGCCTGC
Organism: Immersiporthe knoxdaviesiana; assembly: GCA_021117315.1. NCBI lineage: Eukaryota > Fungi > Ascomycota > Sordariomycetes > Diaporthales > Cryphonectriaceae > Immersiporthe > Immersiporthe knoxdaviesiana. The sequence continues at coordinate 881,892 of CP088207.1, forward strand.
AGCAGAGGGGTTTGATAGCGGTAGGTACCCGAGGCTCCGAGCTGCCCCCCTGTGGGCAGGGTTGTTCTCCACGTGTGTGACGGGTGCTGTGGGCTTAGCACAGCTGCTAAAGGAGCTCCTCCGCGCTGCTCACTGGTGAATCACCTGCATACCTCCTAGCCGAACAGGCAGACAGACCACTTGATTCGGGAGGTCACTTGCCCGAGACCTACGCCCATCTTACACACACACACACACGCCACCCTCGGCGACGCTCCTTATCAACAAGTCTGAGACTCCTTTACTACAACTCAGCAGCGAAAGAGAGAGAGAGAGAGAGAGAGACTACCGTCCTTCTGCAACATGGCATCGCGGACGGCCTGCGCCTTCGTACTGGGGGCGCTTGCGCTGTCGAGCGCCGCCTCCGCCTTCTCCAACTACTCGTCCTCCTATGCCGGTGTCGAGGCTCTGCGCGCGCAGCTTGCGCTGATGGACGATCGCCCCAAAGACTGCCCACCATGGTCTGTCTCCCATACCCTCGATAGACCAGGCAAACGAAACCCCTTGACAGCTGACGCTCCTTGTGTGTCTCCAGCTTTAACTGCCTCCTACCAGCGTTTACCTGTGGCCAATATGCGGAATGCAACACGTACAACGGCCAGTGCACATGTCCTGATGGATTTGGCGGCATTGACTGCATCGAGCCTCGTACGTCCCTTTTCCTTCGATGACAAGCCCCTCCCGCCCCCTGTGTCCTCCTCTCCCCTATACTGACTGAGAGCTAGTGTGCGGTTCATTAGCCAAGGGCAACGAGCACCGACAGATACGCGCAGGCGACCGGTGCGATTGCGACGAAGGCTGGGGCGGCATAAACTGCAATGTGTGCAATGATGATCGCGCCTGCAACTCTCTGATGGAGTCTGGAGACGGCGGCGTCTGCTATCAGATGGGCAATGTGCTCAAGAACAACTACCAGATGTGCGACGTGACCAACGACAAGATCCGAGACCTCCTGGGTGAACAAGTCCCACAGGTCACATTCACCTGCAATGCGCCCGATGGCAGATGCGACTTCCAATGTGAGCAGACCAAACCTACCCATCGCCCCTTGGTGAGAGGGTGGCCCCATGAGCGCGCGCGCTGACACCAGGCAGTCTGGGTTGATCAGAAAGAATCGTTTTACTGCACCCTGGACCAATGCGGATCGAGCTACGACTTCAGCGACGAGAACTACAACAAAACGTCATATAACTGCAAGAATGTCGAGTGCTCATGCATCCCCGACCGAATGCTTTGTGGCCTGGACGGGTCCGTCGACATCAGCGATTTCTTGACCGAGGAGATCAAGGGCCCCGGCTCGTTCAAGTGCGTCCAGAACAAGGGTGGCGTCAACAAGTGCAGCTTCGAGGAGCCGGCCATGAACGATCTGATCAGCTCCATCATCGGCGACTCGAGCATCTTCCTGTCCTGCCGCTCCGGCGAGTGTGTGCACTTCTCCGAGCTGCCCGACTACAAGCCGTCCGTTCCCAAGATCAACACGCCACTCATCGCCGGTGTCATTGCCGGCTGCGCCCTCTTCCTCGTCGCCGTTATCGTCCTCACCTGGTATCTGTCAAGGCGCTCCTTCAGATACGGACCCATTCATCTGGACGACTCGGATGACGAGGCGCTCAAGCTTATGACGGACCATAAGCCAGCCTCGCTGCAGTTCGAAAACGTCTCCTATGTCCTCAACGGCAAGCAGATCCTAAACTCTCTATCAGGCGTCGCTCACCCTGGAGAGATTACAGCTATCATGGGTGCTTCCGGAGCCGGCAAGACGACATTCTTGGACATCCTGGCGCGCAAGAACAAGCGAGGTGATGTGAGCGGTGACTTCTTGGTCAACGGCGAAAAGGTCAGCGACGTGGACTTCAAGTCCGTTGTCGGGTTCGTCGACCAGGAAGACACCATGCTCCCCACCTTGACAGTGCACGAGACGATCCTCAACAGCGCCTTGCTGCGACTTCCCCGGGACATGACGAGGGCTGCCAAGGAACAACGAGTCACGGAGGTCGAGAAGCAGCTTGGTATTTCCCATATCAAGGACTCCCTGATCGGCTCGGAGGAGGGCAAGGGCCGCGGCATCTCCGGTGGTGAGAAGCGTCGGGTCGGCATCGCCTGCGAGTTGGTCACCAGCCCTTCCATCCTCTTCCTAGACGAACCCACCAGCGGTCTCGACGCATACAACGCTTTCAACGTTATCGAATGCCTCGTGACGCTAGCCAAGGACTTCAAGCGGACTGTCATCTTTACGATTCACCAGCCGCGGTCAAACATCGTCGCCCTGTTCGATCGGCTGGTCCTCTTGGCGCAAGGTAACCCGGTGTTCTCGGGCCCCTTTGGCCAATGCCAGGAGTATTTCGATCGCGTTGGCTACGAGTGCCCGCCGGGTTTCAACATTGCCGACTTCCTCGTGGACCTGACCATGCACGCCAGCTCATCGACCAACTTCGACGACGGCACCGTGTCCGCCGATGTGGCCAGTGTCGGGCCAAGCTCTACCCGGGGCGTCAAGAGTATCGCGAGCATCTCCAACGTCAGCATTGGCGAGGACAGCGGAGTCGAGGCATCATCGTCCAGGCCCAAGAACAAGCGCCGGGACTCTGTCAAGTCGAGGCAGGAGCGCGAGCTGTTCACTCGTCGCAAGACCAATGCCGATGCCGCGTCGTCGGATGGCGAGGGCGAGACTGGTGCATACAAGCTCCACAGGCAGCCTCCCGGCCGTGTCCCGCCTCAGATCATTGAGGACCCCCACGATCTGCCCCCTGCGGCGTCGGGCGGGACCGACCTCGACATCCTCATCAGTTCTTTCCGAGCGTCTGACATTGCTCGCACGACCCATGAGGAGATCTCACAAGCAGTGGCCACCGCTCAGAGCGCCAATGGCCGAAACGGGAACGCGTACAGTGCGGAAGGCCCCAACGTCCACACGAGTGTTGTGGGCAAGGGATACGCGCGCATCGGATACGCCCGACAGTTCATCATCCTGTCACAGCGCACTTGGAAGAATCTCTACCGCAACCCGCTGCTGATGCTGACGCATTATGCCATCGCCATCCTCCTCGGCGTTCTCTCTGGATACCTCTTCTACGGCCTGACCGAGGACATCCCTGGCTTCCAGAATCGCCTGGGTCTGTTCTTCTTCGTGCTGGCGCTCTTTGGTTTCAGCACCTTGACAAGCCTGAACGTGTTCTCGTCCGAGAGGCTTCTCTTCACCAGGGAGCGTGCGAATGGGTACTACTCGCCGGTGACCTATTTTGCATCCAAGGTTCTGTTCGATATCATACCTCTCCGGATCATCCCACCTATCCTCATGGGTATCATCATCTACCCGATGACGGGACTGAAGGCTGATGCGGCTCACTTCTTCATCTTCATCCTCGTGCTGGTGCTGTTCAACCTTGCAGCTGCCTCCATCTGTCTCTTCATAGGCATTGTCTGCAAGGACAACAGCGTGGCAAACCTGATCGGCAGCCTGGTCATGCTCTTTAGTCTGCTGTTCGCCGGTCTTCTCCTCAACCAGGACAAGATCCCCGACGGCGCCAAGTGGCTCCAGTGGTTGTCCATCTTCCACTACGCCTTTGAGTCTCTCATAGTCAACGAGGTCAGCAAGCTGACGCTGGTGGACAAGAAGTATGGCCTGGATATCACGGTGCCTGGTGCTGCAATCCTCAGCTCGTTCGGGTTCGACAACAGCGCCATGTGGGGAGATATCATCAGCCTGGGTGCTTATGCTGCCGTCTTTGTCGTCCTCGCCTATGCTGCGATGCACCTCCTGCTGGTAGAAAAGCGGTAGTAGGGTGATGGATTGTGTGGATATGGGAGAGAGACAGGGGATCGGAGAACTTTTGTACATGCCTGAGAATATTTGGAAGCGTTCCCTGCATGCGATTCTGCTCTGGTTTTGGGACATGGGATACGATCGCTATCTAGACTATGCTGTGTGTGCTCTTTCATAGAGGCAATCTGGGCAGAACCCGCCCGATCTTGTATTCGCATTCGAACCTTTGGCGTTGGGGTGGGTGATGTCGAAGCATCGTGCAAACAATACGGATGTATTTTTTTTTTTTGAACACATTCATCGAAGAATTCTTGTGTACATCATTTGTCCATAGTCTCTCTCATCCTTGCTGCGCGAGGTTGTAAATTGAAATAGCCTCCTTTGGAGATTGTGACATTTCGGCATCTGAAAATCGGCTTGTCTAATCCACAGACAACGCACCACCGGTAAGCTCGCCCGCTACAACCTTCTGCCTCTGCACCGTCTTGTTGAACGAGGTATCGAAAGACTTTGTGACCTGGGTGCTCGTGCCCCTCATGTCGGCAAACATCTGCCGCACCGTCGTCGGCGACCCATATGCCTCCCACATGTTCTCCGCGCCCCAGTAGATACCCCGTGCCTTGCCCGCCTTGGTGAAGTGGTCCTCGGAGAAGACCTCGTCCACCTTCTTGGCGAGCTCCTCCTCGGTCACGATGAAGTTGCTCGCCTCGACGTACAGCCGCTGGATGGCGTCCTTCCTGGCCTCCGACTTGGCCGCCTGCAGCGCCGCCGTCCGCTCGGCCGACTCGCGCTGGCGCGTGGCATACCCGGGTCGCGGATGACCGAGGTGTCCAGCGTGGCCTGCGGGATCGTGCCCCGCGTAAACACCTCATCCAGCCGCTCGGGAGCGCGCTTGTCGTCCAGATTGCGCTGCCCGTGTGCGTCCGCCCGGGCCTTGGCCTGCCCCTCCCGCTTCACCTTGCGCCGCCACAGGCTCTTGATGCCGCTGCCCAGCGCCTGCCGCCGGCTCTCAGCCATGAGACGCTTCCAGGCGTCGCGCTCGGACCGTGGCGGTTCCCCGCGGCGCTCTGCCCTGGAGCGCGGCGCTGTGTCGCGCACAAAAGTCGACGAGAGCTTGTGGTCCTTGTGGGCGCGCTTGGTGAAGATCTCGCGCGGCACCGGCAGGCGGCCCTTGACGAGGGGTTTCTTGGTCTCGTCTGACTGGGGCAGCTCGGGGAGTGGGATGAAACGAGGGGATTCGGGCGGGATGGGAATGTCGGAGGGGTTGGCGGCGGTGCTCGAGAATGGTCGAGCTGCTGCTGCTGCTGCTGCTGCTGCTGCTGTGGTGGCCCTGGGGGGCGAGGACGGGCGCTGAGAGGGCGCGCAGAGGCGCTCTTCGTATTGGTGGTGGCATTTTTGGTGGATGTGTGTGTGTGTGTGTAGTTATGCTGAGGTTCGTCGCCGTCCAGCCCCCTCGAAAGTTGGTTGACCAAGCTTCGAGTGCAGGTGGTGCAATTGATACTGCAAGCTCATGGGAATGAAATTTCGTCTTACATAACACTCTGAGGCCCGCTAAAATTTTGGAGACAGGCATTACTGTAAGGCCCCACCAACCAACTCCAGCCAACCCTGCAGTTCTGAACTTTTTTTTCCCCCTCTGAAGAAAGGTTCCCTTCCCATTTCCTCTTTTACTTCTTAATGAATTTCCTGCACCACTAGACCTTCTCCCAAAGTGTTGTTACTCCTCCAAGTTATTTCTTGGTAGCACACACTCGGTCTCGAGAGGTTTGGACAAGTTGTCCATCGGCTCTCTTCCACTTTACCGAACCACAGCCGCTCCAAGTCCCAAGTCCTTGACATTCCAGACAGCGATGGGTGGCTTCAAAAGGAGGCGAACCGCCGGGTTCGCGATGGCACCGACAAGGGCGGCAGCGGTCTGAAGGTCAAAGGGTATGCGTGCTTCTTCTTCTTGTCCTGCCGGACGCTTGAATTTCCGTGCTGATGACTGGCGCTTCCAGAGAGAACTTCTATCGCACCGCCAAGAAGGTCAAGCAGCTCAACATTCTCAAAGAAGGCAAACCTCAGCGCAACGCCGAGGGCAAAATTGTCAAGGCCGCCTCGTACCAGAGCCGCGACGTCCCCAGCGCCCGCGTCGAGCCCAACCGCAAGTGGTTCTCCAACAGTCGTGTCATCAGCCAGGAGTCGCTGAGCGCGTTCCGCGACGCCATCGCCCAGAAGGAGAAAGACCCCTACACCGTCCTGCTCAAGAGCAACAAGCTGCCCCTGTCTCTGATCCGCGATGGCCAGGACAACAGGGTCAACGGGCTCAAGCAGCACCAGGCAAAGATGACGGTCGAGACGTCGCCGTTCGCCGAGGTGTTCGGGCCCAAGTCGTCGAGGAAGCGGGTCAAGCTGAGCGTGAGCAACATCGACGAGCTGGCAGACGATACGGTCAAGAGCCTGGAGACGTACCAGGAGAAGCTGGAGGAGGCAAGGCTGCTGAGCGGAGAGCTTGGTGCCGAGCAGGCCGCAGCCGGCGATATGCGCCAGGCAGATGAGGGCGTCATCACGACTGCCGTCGAGCCCATCTTCTCGAAGGGCCAGTCCAAACGGATATGGAACGAACTCTGTATGTGTTTACACTCTGTTGAAGTGAGGTGCACGTACACATTCAGTGCTAACCTGATGCTACAGACAAGGTCATCGATTCCTCAGACGTCATCCTACACGTCCTGGATGCTCGAGATCCTCTTGGCACACGTTGTCGGTCCGTGGAGAAGTACCTGAAGGAGGAGGCACCACACAAGCACCTCGTCTTCATTCTGAACAAGTGCGATTTGGTCCCCGCCAAGGTTGCTGTAAGTTTTCCCCGCGACACATTTGCACAAATTACTTGTTTCTTTGTTCCCAACCCCCAAGTTCTAGTCAGGAAATTTTCCGGCGTCTCGGCGTCTGATGGAATCTGTCTGTTATAACTTGGGGAGAGTGACTTTCATCTCCCAGAATCCCTTGGCTCCGGCCGGGGGAGGACAGATGGTCTCCGTTTTGGCTGAACGTCGCGGGAGTGAATTTGTCTCCATTTGAGTTGAAGTCTGCCTTGTTCATCCGAACACACCCCCGTGGATTTCTTAGTAAAGAGGACATACATATCCCGAGCCCAGTGGCTCCTCGAACTCCGCATCTCGTCTTGCTCTACGGTGCCCCAAGGCTAACGACGATTGCTAGGCCCAATGGGTAAAATACCTGCAGAAGGACTATCCCACGGCGGCGTTCCGCGCGTCCATCAACAACCCGTTCGGCAAGGGATCTCTGATCAACCTGCTCCGCCAGTTCTCAAAACTCCATGCCGACAGGAAACAGGTGTCAGTGGGCTTGATTGGGTACCCCAATACCGGAAAGTCGTCAATTATCAACACACTCCGGGGCAAGAAGGTTGCGACGACGGCTCCAATCCCGGGAGAGACAAAGGTGTGGCAGTATGTGACACTGATGAAGAGGATATACCTGATCGACTGCCCCGGTATCGTTCCTCAGAACCACCACGACGCGCCCAAGGAGCTGCTGCTGCGCGGCGTGGTGCGCGTCGAGAACGTGGAGCACCCGGAACAGTACATACCTGCGGTGCTGAACCGGGTGAAGAAGCATCACATGGCCCGTACATACAACATTGCCGACTGGAATGACGACCACATCCTGTTCCTGGAGATGCTTGCGAGAAAGGGAGGCCGGCTGCTGAAAGGCGGCGAGCCTGACGTTGATGGCGTTGCCAAGATGGTTCTGAACGATTTCATGCGCGGAAAGATACCCTGGTTTATACCACCACCTGTTGAGAACGACAGTGCCGAGGGCGAAGATGCTGCTTCTGAGGCTCCCAAGAAGAGGAAGAGGGGCGAGGAGGATGTGCCGGAGGAGGAGAAGAATAATGTGAATGGTGACGAGGATACTTCAGAGGAAGAGGAAGAAGAAGAGGAGGGCAGTTCCGAAGAAGCTGTCGCGGCCGGGGCGGACGAGACATTCGAGGGCTTTGGGAGCGACAGCGCACCAGAAATATCCGACGACTCTGACTCGGAAGTCGCAGATGATGATGCGGAAGAGGCTGGAGGTGCTCCTGTGGTAGAGGAAAAGGAGGAGAAGGAGGAGGCACCAGCTACTAGGCGTTCCAAACGGCTGCGCAAAGCCTAGATGAGCAAATTGAACATGCGTGCCACGATCGGTGGCATCTCACCTGCGTCTCTTCACAAGTTTATTCTTGCGTACTGCCATCGTTTCTCCTTGAAGATCCTGTCCATATTGTCCAACCTTTCTTGTACCCCTCAAATGCGCTGTCACCGAACAATTCATAAATAGAAGCACAGTCCGACAACCAACAAACGGAGCAACGTCCGGAACGGACTGTCAGCCCCCTCCCAAAACGCAGTTCCGATGGAGCCGAGACGGGTGTGTGTGTGTGGGTCTGGTGATAAGGAATGCATGCCTGTGCCTGACCGGTGTGCGTCTTCCGTCCATTCGGAGCCGGGATGTAACCTCACAGCTTCCAATACCCACAAACCAGCCATACGGCGGGCCCGTGCTACTCTGGTCATGGATCAGTAGCCAGTGCTGTCGCCAGCCCTGCCTTCGGTCAGACAATACTAATATACGATAAAAAGAAGACGTGGGGAACACGAAAAGATGAGGCGGGAGAACACTCAGCAAAGACACAACACGTTGCAGGTCAGATTACACAGTGCAGGAGTAGAGGAGAGGGAGAGAGGCCACTATGTGATGTGATAGGTGCCACTTATCACACATTGTCTCGGGTGTCGAATCAGTTTTCGTCCCATCTCACCAATTCACACCACCGCCTTGTTCTGTTTTGGCTGTTTTGGCTGTCCTGTCTCACCCGATATGCACGGTGCTTTATCTCGTCATGTCCTATCGATGACCCTACTAGCACAAACTATGTCGATGGCCTCTCGAAGGACAGCAGGCACTGCAGTGATACCAGCCCGTGCCTGATACGTAACTACCCGCCCTTTTTGTTTCCCTTTCTTCCTCTTCTGCTCTTCGTTATCTCCAGGTACGTCAACGTCTCACCAGGGAGGGCAACTTGGCAGCAATCATAATGTCTCTCTGTTGATGATTGCATAATTGTACTGTGGTTGACTGAGGTGGGATCGTCTCCCCCTGTGAAAGGGCCACTTTACATCGTACTGAACTGTCACAGCGGTCAAGTGAGCAGCCGACAGGGGGCGAGTAATGGGCCATTAGGGTTCCACCTCTCAGTGGGTGCCAGGCGCTGTGCTGTACGTCCGTACTATAGTACCCTCCCCAGTGCGTGCCTCAAGTGCCTGTGGTGAAAGGTTGACCCCCGCACTCTTGCCCTTTACAGCCCGTTGATAGCGGCTTGGCTTACTTGGTAACGGGTACGTGCTGTGCTGTGGGTGGCAGGAGCAGGTCATCACTTGCTCTTGGTGACTGGGATCTTCACCCACCTCACTTTCCCATATCAAGCTAACTCCCAACGGCCTCCGTCTCCCTCTCTCTCTCTCTCTCTCTCTCTCTTTCTTTCTTCCTCTTTCTTTCTCTATCTCCTCCTGTCTATCTTCCCGTCTTCACCACTTTGTTTATTTTGCCTCTCAGCAAAAGCCCCAATCGCAACTGCGTCACCATCGTCGCCACCACCCATCCACATCCCCCTCCCCCAAATCCAAGAAAACACCACACGCCCATTGTCGTGTCCAGCTCTCGCCTCTGCTGCTCCTGCTGGCCCAACCTGACTTCGATGAAGGAAACTTCACCCGACGGACCGTATATAGATCGCCTTCGTTCTTGGGCAAGCTCCAAAGTTCATGGCGGCAATCGTAGCACGGCGAGACGACCTGGCCAGCACCACCACCCTGACCCTTCTCTGCTCCCCGTAAGCAACGACCGAACCATCTCGCACTCGTCCTCGCAGGCCTCAGCCACCCTCGCCCGGACCGCGACCACCTCCACCAGTAACGATGGCGGCCCCGTTCTCGTCCCCTCGGGCGCCGACGGCGTGCTGCTTCCCGCCGGAGGCAACGAGGAGGGCGACGGGCCTGGAAGCGGCAGATACCTCCATCAGAACGCAGGATCGCATAACGGTCCTGAAGGAGGTCCGCAGCCCTCTCCATCTCCGCAAGCTTCGAGGAAGGGGTCTCAGCTAGGGGTGGATGTCACCCCCGAGAACGCCACCACCACCACCAACATCAACACTACCCCCTCCGCCACCGAAAAGACTCAAGAAGAAGGAGGCCAGGGGGGGGAGGATGGACAGGGCGAGGCCGAGAGGCCCAGCCTGGTCAGGAGGTTCCTCACCACCTGCAGGAAGGTCCTCTTCCACAGCTGGCTCAACGTCCTGCTCGTCTTCGTACCTGTCGGCATCGCCGTCCAGTTCGTCCCCAACGTGAGCCCAGCTGTGATCTTTGCCATGAATGCCATCGCCATCATTCCGCTCGCCGGCCTCCTGAGCCACGCGACCGAGACAATGGCGCATAGGATGGGCGACGCCATTGGCGCCCTGCTGAATATCACCTTCGGCAATGCTGTGGAACTTATCATCTTGTACGTTACAAAGCACACGGTCTCCCCTGCCGGGGCCAGGTTCAGCCCGGGCCTGGGTAAAGCAAGTCTCATATGTGGGACCTAAAGCTGCTGCTACCCTGACCTGATTGACGGCTAGCTGGCCCTTTATTTTTATATTTTTCCGTCTCGGAACTTTCTTGATTCCTTTCTTTTGAATCCTCGATCCTCTATGGAGACCGATGCTGACAAGAATCAACAGCATGTATGTGTGTGCCTTGCTAGAGTGAACCATGACAAGAACGACAGGGAGAACAAGCCTTCGGGTTATCCTCAGATCAATCGCGTCCCGGACTTCTGGATCCAAACCCCCTCTGAGTCTCTTCTGCTCTCCCCAGAGTGTTGCGAGCACATCTGTGCCTCGCCTTGATTTTTTTTTTTTTTTTTTTTGGCTCACTAACACCTGGTCTCACGACGCTACAGCATTGCGCTTGTCAAGGTATGATAGTTTTCTATGGGACAATCACATGGCCCTTTTCAGAAAGACACTAATAACACCCTCTCTAGAATGAAATCAGCATCGTCCAAGCATCCCTCTTGGGATCTATCCTGGCTAACCTGCTGCTTATCCTTGGCATGTGCTTCCTCCTTGGAGGTCTTCGCTTCCGCGAGCAGGTAGGGAACACGTCTCCGCTTCAGGCTTGATTTAATCCACGGAAAATGCTGACCGTACCGAAAGATCTATAACAGCACGGTCACTCAGATGAGCGCTTGTCTTTTAAGTCTGAGTGTTATTAGCCTTGTCTTGCCGGTATGTTTCTCAAGACGCGCCACTGCACACAAGTCCTCATTGTGCTGGACTCATGCTGATAGCACCTGCAGACAGCGTTCCACGCCTCGTTCAGTGACACCACGTTGGCAGACGCACAGTCTCTCAAGATTAGCCGCGGAACTAGTATCGTACGTCCCCTTTCCGAGGGCTGAACCCAATCACCCCCTTGGATATCCCGTGCTCGTTCTCACAGCCTCCAACAGGTTCTTCTCTTGGTCTATGTGATTTACCTGGTCTTTCAGCTCAAGTCACATGCGTACATGTACGAATCCACGCCGCAGGAGGTCATCGACGCAGAGGCGACCCCTGGCCCGGCCGTCGCATGGTTCGACTCCTCCAGCAGTGATGACAGCTCTTCGTCGTCTTCAGACTCGGACTCTTCGGGACGCTCCAGAGAGACCATGTCCAAGAGGATGAAGCGTATGGTACGTCATCCTCGCCGCCGCAAGTCAAGCATGGCGTCTGTGGACACTATGGACACGGGCCCACTCCGCAGCAGACTGTCTCCTGGGTCCGACGCGAGCCCCATGACCGAGGACGGCCCACCAGCTGAGCAGCCTCCACGCGGCCCAGCGCTCTCTGCTACGCGGACCAACTCGTATGATGACGCGGAGTCTTCGACCGATGACGACCGGCATAGACGCCGGAGGAGAAAGTACAAGCGGTCCTACAAGCGCTACAAGAGACAGCTGAAGAAGCTTCACTCGCACTCTCACGGCGCGAACAGCCCGACGGAGGAGACCATCGCCGAGGTTCCAGAAAGCGCTGAGAAGAAGCCTTTCAACCCCGGCGAACCCCGCCGCGTGGACTTCGCCGTCAGTGCAGGGCAGGATAATGTTGCGAGGCCGTCTGGCGAGGGGCTTACAGCCAAGAGGCCCTTTGATGCGCTCTTGGCCCTGAAGCCCGTGGCCCGCAACCTGACTCCGACGGTCTTTGCCCAGCCGCCAAATACGACCGCGATGCCGGCTGTGCCGACAGGTCCCGTCCCCCGCGTGCGCTACGGTATCCGACGCACCAACTCGCTCCCTGGCCGCCTGAACGAGCAGCAGATCCGTGCCCCGGGTGCCATGCTGCCCTCGCAGATCTCTTCCCAGGCCATCGCGACCGCCACAAGCACAGCGAAGCCAGAGGACCCCTTTGCAGATGATCTCTCGCGCGTCAGCGCCATCTTCTTGCTTCTCATCAGCACGGGTCTGGTCGCCGTCTGTGCCGAGTTCATGGTCGACTCGATCAACGACCTGGTGGCGACAAGCTCCATCAGCGAGCTGTTCATCGGGCTGATCATCCTGCCTATCGTGGGCAACGCGGCCGAGCACGTCACGGCCATCACGGTTGCCATGAAGAACAAGATGGACCTAGCCATCGGTGTGGCCGTCGGAAGCTCCATCCAGATCGCCCTGTTCATGACGCCGCTGGTGGTCATCATCGGCTGGTGCATGGGCAGAGAGATGACCTTGTTCTTCACGCTGTTCGAGACGGTGTGCCTGTTCGTGTCGGCCTTCATCGCCAACTTCCTCGTCCTCGACGGTCGCAGCAACTATCTGGAGGGTGCACTCCTGTGTGCCACCTACGTGATCATCGGGCTAGTCGCCTTCTTCTACCCCAGTGAGGCGCAAACAAGCGTCTGGGGCTAAGTCCACTGGTTGTTGGTCTTGTTGGCGAGGAAGAGAGGAGGGAGAATGTGCGGAGACCCATGATGGGGAGTTGTCATGAAGATAACAATGTGCACGGGCACTGGGTTCTCTCTCTTTCTCTTTCTTGGGAGAAGGACAGAGATTGATGGTGATGATGACGACGTCGACAAGGTCTGGAGAGTTTCGAGTGAGTGTCGATGAGAAAGTTACAGGAACACGTGAAGAGATATTCCTTTTCGGTGTGGATACGCTTGCTTGCGCGCGTTCTACTGGTTATTTTTCTCAACTTTGTTTCATGATTGTCTGTTCTTTCTTTTTTCACACGGATCTGAACAGATGCCCAACTCATCTGGGATGGGGGAAGATCAATATGGGCAGATTGTATCTAAACGCAGCAGGTCAAGCAAGGCCTCACAGATTGGCAGCATGCAGAGATGGCCGGGGATGTTTTTAACAAATCACCAACTATAGTCACTCGCTCACTTAGACTCTGAATCTCCTGTTTCCTGTGATGCCTTGTAGTAGTCACTGATTCGTAAGAGTCATTCTTTGGAGAAGTCACTCCATAAAAAGAAGTTTGCGAACCCCCTCGCGTCAAGACAGTCTTCTCTGCCCGGTGGGAAAGCAATGTTGCTCCTCCTTGAGGCTTCCCAGAAGTGACTGTAATCAATATTATGAAATATGGATTGAACAATGAACTCAGTCTGGACGATGACGACAGCTCGCAGTGTGACGAGCAGCCAGGGCGTGATTGGTGTGTTGTTTTGGTGCGAGTCTGACAACGCCTTGGCGGCCAACGTTGAGTTGGGTTAAGTAAGTACTAAGAGCACAGCCTGCCTCTCCCTCCTGTTTCTCTTTGTGACCTTTACCACTTGCTGCTTGCCTACGCCCGAGCCTCAACTCTCACCTTTGAGAAATCTAATCTTCATCCACAACACACAAATTGGAACACAAACTAGAACATCACCTCCCACTAGATCTGAGCTACTGTAAGATGGGTGTATTTAAATCCAACAATCCCTTCCGCAACCCGGCGTCCAATGCAGACGACGACGACGTAGGCCCTCCTCCAGGGCCTCCGCCCTCTCACACCACCATCACCACAGGAGCACCAAGCGACTACGCCCCTCCGCCCGGGCCTCCTCCGGGCTACCATCAACAACAGCAGCAGGATGACTATTCCTCTGTGCCTCCACCTCCAGGCCCTCCACCATCAGCCCACCACCACCAGCAGCAGCAGCAGCAGCAGCAGCAGCACGACTGGCAGTCCGTGGCCCTCCCCGAGGACGACACCTCCAGCTATCCACCACCACCAGCCCTGTTCGGCGGCCACAACCGCAGCTGGGCCAACAACGCGACTGAGGCGCAGGCGGAGGAGGGCGAGAAGTGGTGCCGTCGATACACGCTCCTCCCGCCTGCACAGGACCCTCGGCACCCGGCTCTGCTGGCGGCTCCCAGGCTGATAAAGCCAGCAGCTAATACCTTCAGCGGGTCCATCACGTCTAGCGGGCAGGGGAGCAGGGAACACGGTGTCATCTGGGCCGTCAAGACAGATGGGCGCTGCGGCGACAGCTGCATCACCGCCCAGCCTCCCGTCTACCTTGTCCGGCGCGATGACCCGCGGGCGACGGGACGGGCGAGGACGGTGTACTTTGAGGTGGTGGTGCGGCGGGACCTGGGTCCAGACGCAGGGCTGGGGCTGGGGTTTGTGGCGCTGCCTTATCCTCCGTTCCGGATGCCGGGGGTGGCACAGAGGGTCGCTTGGGGTGCACAGTGATGATGGGCATCGGTACGTGAATGATTTCTGGGGCGGGGATGACTTTGTGCAGCCGTTTGGGAGGAAGGGGGTTGTGGGCTTGGGCATGAGGTTTTCTCCTGCTGCTGCTGCTGCTGCTGCTGCTGCTGCTGCTGCTCAACAGAGGATTGAGGTGGAATGCTTCATGACGAGGAACGGGAGGGTGGAGGGGAGATGGGACGTGAATGGTCCTCGGGACGCGCAGAGAGATCGGGAGCCGGTGGGCATGCAGGGGTTTCATGATCTTGTGGCTGCGGTGGGAGTGTTTGGCGAGGTGGACGTGGAGGTTGTTTTGGATCCGGGAAGGTGGATGTATAAGGATGCACGTGCGTAGAGTGAAAATATATATGTATGTGTATAACCATATATTCTCCTTGTGTCTTGTTTGTATTCCAGCTCTATCGTGTATTTCTACTGCCCTCCTATCGTATACTATCTTTTATACAAGAACAAGTATGCATGAGAGAGACGGCTCTATGCCCTGCTTCCTTCCTTCATTCCTTTCTGTCTCCCTCGCTCTACAGTTCCCCCCCAACTTCAGCAACCACCCTCCTCCGCTCTTTGCTCGCCAGCCTCACCAGCAGATGAGGACGACGACGAAGAAGAAGAAGAAGAAGAAGAAGAAGACGATCCCACCCCCGCAGCCCTCTTAGGCACCCTCACAAAAAGCAACAACACCAACACCAGAGTAACCAAAACCGCCAGCCCAAAGTACGGCAACCCCACCCACCCTCCACCAAGCCTCATGCCGACCGAGAACAACCCAGCCAGCATGGGCTGCGCATACACCCCGCCCAGGATCTGCATCATGCCCACGACACCAAACACGCGCGAGCGGTGGGCCGGGTGGACGTAAAAGCTCATCAGGCTCTTGGCGAGGCTGGCGTAGGCCATGCCCAGGGCGAGGAGGGCGAGGCCTGCGATGAAGAGGGCTAGGGTAGGAGCGGCGCCCATGACCAGGACGGCGAGGATGGTGATGGTGGCGCCCAGGCGGGCGAGGGCGGCGTCGCGGTGCTGTTCGTCGGCCGGGCGGAGAAAAAGAGGAGGAGGATGAATGATTGCTGCTGCGGCGCATGAGGAAGCGGCAGAGCCAGGGCAGGAGGAGGAGGGACTGGATCATGGAGGCGAGGCCGAAGGCGGTCTGGACATAGCCTCCCTGGAAGAGGCGGAGGCCGAAGCGCTTGGAGATGAAGAGGGCCATGAAGGAGGTGGTAGAAGACAAAACAGGGAGGTCGGCGGCGCAGGTGAGGAGGAGGAGGAGCAGGGGAGGGCGGGGAGGCGAAGATGGAGAGGGAGGTGCGGAGGCGGTGGCGGAGGGACGAGAAGGAGAAGGATGAGAATTCTGGGTGTTTTTGAACCGATGCATCGTCGTCGTCGTCGTCGTCGTCGTCGTTGTTGTTGTCGTTATCGTCACCGCCGCCGCTCTGCTCGGTAGTAGAGGAGGCTGTCGAGGACAGATAATGATGCTTTGCATCTGGGATGAAGAAGACGAGAAGAGAGGAGGCGCCGATCAGGGCTACACCTGTGATGTACGGCGGCCAGGGCCCAAGTCTGGACATCATAAAGGATGACAAGGTCGGGGACACGAGGTTGCCGCAGACGGTGGCCATGTTTTGTTTCAAGAACACCACAGCCCTGGTAGGAAAGTAAGTCTATGCACAGCAACAGGAGAAGAAGAAGAAGAAGAAGAGCAGATCGCAGTACTTACCTCTCCTCCTCGGTCGAGGAGTCAGCGAGCATGGCCAGCAACATAGCCACGGCAACCGGGTTGCCACCACCGATAAACGCACCAAGGGACTCCAGCCAGACCAGGCGAAGGGGGATGGCACCACCAGACGCGAGGACAACCAGGGTCCACAGGCTGCCCAGCGTGATTCCGGCGAGGGAGAGGGAGAGCACAAGTTTCCGACCCAGCCTGCAGTATGCGCCGAGGTCAGCCACTTGTCCCGACCGCATCACAAAAGGGGCAAGTGGATTGTAGGTAAGTCAAGTACTGTGCTGTACAGTACTATATTTGCTCACCTGTCAGCCGCTGAACTCCACGGGTAGGCGTTCAGAAACCCCGCGGCCGCCGTCAGTGCGCTCGAGACGGCAATGATCTGGACCAGCTTGCTCTGGATCGGCTCCAGCTTGCACTGGTCCTCGTCAATGGGCGCCACCATCATCGCCATCACCGACGACGACGATGACGCCGCCGCCGCCGCCGAAGCCGCTGCCACCGTCCGCTCCTCGTAGTACGCGTGGCACAGGATATCCTCGGTCAGGCGCGCCACGGGAATATTGAGAAACCCGCCAGAGGCAGAGGCCATCAGGTTGCACAGCAGGAGCATGTTCCTGATGATCATGTCGGT
This sequence comes from Immersiporthe knoxdaviesiana, assembly GCA_021117315.1. Taxonomy (NCBI): domain Eukaryota; kingdom Fungi; phylum Ascomycota; class Sordariomycetes; order Diaporthales; family Cryphonectriaceae; genus Immersiporthe; species Immersiporthe knoxdaviesiana. The sequence continues at coordinate 898,810 of CP088207.1, forward strand.
GCGCGCGGCGCGGTCCTGCTCCTCTCGGAAGAGAGCGGAGGTGGATCGCCTTGGAGGGGGACGAGGACGGCCTCCAGATGGTGTCCCTGCGACCAGAAGCGGCGTGGCCTCGGTCGCCCCGTCGACGGACTCGCGGAGGGTGGTCTCAGACATGGCTGAGGAGTGAAGGGGGAAATAAAAGAATGAGATGGTGAAATCTAAACAATTGATGCCATGGTATTTGAAGAGTGAATAAAAATATCAAGAGATATATAGATAATCAGAGGATAGATTGATCCAAGGATCTCCATTCTCCCCCCACAAATAATATGCTCCCTCGGCCGGGACAGGAGTACGGAGGTGCCAACCGGGGGCTTCTCGCTCTGCTGGGCGGGTCGTCCTGCTAAAATACTGTGCTGTAACAGCATAAGCACGGCGCGGCAATGCCCCGTTCTTGATGCCATCTTATCAATCTCTCAACCCGCCATGCTTTTCCCCTCCCATCCTTTTTTGCTTCTTTTTTGTTCTTGCCCCTGCCACCACTCAGAGAAGGAAAGGCCACATCTGGAGTCTTTTTTCCGGAAAGGGAGGTGTTCTAAAATCCTGCGGGGTGGACATATCTAACATCGAGATGTATGTACTAAGTAAGCAAAGGTAAATGTGACACGGGGCAGGATGACGGCGGTCTAAGGAGGGTGTAATGAGCACTGCAGTAATCCGAAGATCCCAAAGTACACAAAGGGTTTATGCTAACAAGAGCGGTGCCAAGACTATCCTTGAATACGGAACAGTAACTGAAGTTCTGAATGCAAGTGTTCACTGCCTGGTGTGGGCTACTGGATCAGAGTGTAATCCAATACTTAGATTGACGACTGAAGAGCTATGTGCAGTGATCTATCTAACGGTAATGAACGTGTCCTTATATATCCAGCTCTTCAGTCCCGGACCGATGGAGTCGAAGCCGACCGCTTCGGTCCAAGGTAGCATCGAAGGGACCGGGGACGGTCCCGTCGGTCCAAACCCTAACCCTTGCTTACGTAATCCTGTGTGTCCCTTTCTGCACTAGAGTGTTGGACTCTCGGCTCCCGAGGGTCCGTTCTGGGTAGCCTGGGTGCTGTGCCATTTCCCTGTCGTGACCTGTATGTTGGATGGGTCATAACAGAGGGGTATGGTGCGCCATAGGGCTCACTCTGCAAAAACCCCTGAACCTTTTAGATTAACACCACTATCTACTATTACTAAAAAAATTCCAGGTTTTATTTGAACAAAAATCGGCAAATATAGTTCAAAATTCAATACAAAATAGCACATATAAATATTTCAAAACTATATTATTTTTTTTTAAATTTTTAATTAATTCTTTTACTATAAATTTAATTTTTTATATTTTATTAAAATATCTAGTTAGAAAATATAAAATTAGAATTTCTAATTTCTAAAATAGAAATATTTTTATAATAATAAAGCTAGCTTTTCTTTATTGCAAATCAGTTTTAATAAAAAGCAGAGCTCTTTAAATTAGTAATAAGATAGATAAGATAAGAAAATATAATAAGAATTAGAGTTTCTAAATAAAAAAACTAAAATAATTTAATTAATCTTGATTAAAATTTAATTATTTTTAAATAGAAATAATCTTTTATAATAGATTATATTATAATTTGATTTTCTTTATAATTATATATAGTTTAGATATGAAAAATAGATATAGAAAATACTATATAAAGTAAGATGCTATATCTACTCCTACTGTTTGGGTTGACAAAACAGGTTGCAAGGGTTTTTGCAGAGTGAGCCCTATAGCGCACCATAAGGGGTGAATAAAATCCCTGTGCGGTGACGATTGCTTACGTTCTGGATAAGACGGCGGCTGGAATGCCTCGAGCCGTGGAAATGTCGATTGTAAATGCTGCTGCGGTTCAGTGACGTGGTTTTCTGCACGGTTTCTTTTTTTCTTCTTTTTTCTCTTCTTCCGTATCTTGAGCTTTGTAAGTCTTGCTCTAGGCTCTAATATGGTTCTCTGCCAGGCGCTCTACTCGGCGTCCTTTTTTCTTTTCTTTTTCTGATAGGCCTGCCTTTCTGAATTCTTGTAATTTTCTGCCCATATTGATTTTCCACCATTTCTTTTTAATTCTAAAGGAGTGAAGGGGCTTCAGACGAGGAGTGAAGCTGTCTGTTCCCGTCTACTGGACAGTCTCAACTTGGCTCCATGTTCAACGACGAAGCATATGACAGGTTAGGTGTGGGCTGTCGCACATCTCAGCTAGATCACCTGACCTTGTATCACCTCACTACTTAGATATGTCAATAACACGCGCCATTTGCAACAGTAGTCCTTGTCGCACGCTTATTCTCAGGCGGTGGAACCGGATTTCTCTTCTTGCTTTCGACTCTAGGGCCCTGAGAGCATTCAGTACGAGACCAGAACATGTTACATGGGCTACCAGTACTGTACGTCCGTACATACTTTATACTTGCAGGGACAACACAGCTCAGCTGGTCAGTGACAGGCAACAACTCTCAGAACGGGAAGGAGAAGGCGGGGTTGTGGCTTGGCCTGGACAGCGATTGTAAAACCGAATATATGCCCGAGAATAGAGCGAGCAATCCCTTACACGACGGAAAGAAGAAGAAAAAAGAAAGAAGAAAAAAAAAAGAGAGACACACAGACCATGTCGTCAGCGCTATGGACCGGCAGAGAACAGAAAGTTTGCGGGGGAAATACGGGCCCAAGCTCCAAGGCGTCAGGGCCTGGCAGCTCCTTCTCCAACATTTGTGCTTTGGAGGAGGGCCAAGTTGGGGTAGCTCCACAAAGGCCGTCAAGGTCGTCTTCGGGACCTGCACCGGTGCGTCTCCATCTTTTCTCTCCTCTTCGTCCTGCGCCTTTGGTGCATTTGGTGCCTCTTGGGAGGGAACGAAGCCCTTGGGGACGGGGGTCCGAGTGGAGGAACCCTTGCGCCTTGGTCGGCCTTCTGCTCGCTCGAACCAATGCTCCGGATCGCGGGGAAAAAAAGAAGAAAAACAAGGTCTGTTATAGTTCCTGCACCGAGCCCTTGCTAGCAGCCCGCTCGTCCTGCGTCCTGCAGAGGAATCGGCCCGCCAGCACACCTTGGATGGCCTGTGTGGTTGGTAGACACTTTCGAGGCTGGGGGTGACCTCACCGGTATAGGCTTACCGTGCTCTGCTCTAGGTACTCCTCCCCCTCTCTCACACCACGGCCTTTGCCTGATGAAGACGAGGCCTCATGATCGTCATGGCCTCCTCCTCCTCCTCCTCTCTGGACAACGTCTTGTGGGCCGAAGATCGCCTGGGGCCATCTTTGTTTCTATTACTTAATCCCCTCGACCCTTCTTCTGCCGTCCTCGACCTCCTCCTGGTTTGCTGCCTCTGCCTCTGCCTCCTCCTCCTCCTCCTCCTCCTCCTCCATCTTATCCTCCCCCCCAACTATAAGCCCGCCTTGTCCTCGAAGCTCACACCATACCTGGGCGGCATCGTGATGGCATACGCACTCACCCGCCTGGCCCTATGGGGCCTGTGTCCCCTGGTGCTGGCCCAGTCGTCCTCCACCGTCACCACGGGCTCCACAGAGACAACCACCAGCTACAGGGCCATCTTCACGGTGCCCTTTGACGCAGATGACGGCCAGACGCTGCTACCGAACATCAACGACCCAGAGGCTGTCGATGTGCAGACCGTGTGTCCAGGATACACAGCTTCCAACGTGCAGACATCCGACACGGGTCTGACTGCCGACCTGAACCTCGCTGGGGCTGCCTGCAGCGTCTATGGAAACGATGTTGCCAACCTGACCCTGACCGTCGAGTTCCAGGACACAGGCCGCCTCAACGTTGCCATCCAGCCTAAATATATTGGCCCCGACAACGAGACCTGGTTCACCCTCCCGGAGGCCATCGTCCCCAAGCCGACCTCGAGCGGCAGCGCGAGCTCCAGCAATAGCGACCTTGAGCTCTCCTGGACCGATGACCCCACCTTTGCCTTCACCGTGACCAGGAAGTCGACCGGAGACACCCTCTTCACCACCAACGGCAGCAGGCTTGTCTATGAGGACCAGTTTGTCGAGTTTGTTTCGCCCCTCCCCGAGAACTACAACCTGTACGGCCTCGGTGAGACCATCCACGGTTTCAGGCTGGGCAACAACCTCACGAGTGAGTATAGTCTTACTGAGTATCAGTTGTATCTGTCTGGCTGTTCTGGAGCTGACAATGATATTCAAAGGGACGCTGTTTGCTGCTGATTCCGGTGACACCATCGACTACAACATCTACAGCTCGCATCCCATCTATCTGGACACCAGGTATTTCTCCCAGGCCGAGGACGGCAGCCTCCCCTACGTGGCCAACGCCACCGACACCTCTGCCCAGTACACGCCCTACACCCACGGCGTCTTTCTGCGGAACGCGCACGCCCAGGAGATCCTGCTCCGCCCTGAGGGCATCACATGGCGCACCCTGGGCGGCAGCATCGACCTCTACTTCTACTCTGGCCCGTCCGCCACGGCTGTCGTCCAGGACTACCAGACCAGCACCGTGGGCCTGCCTGCCATGCAGCAGTACTGGACCTTTGGCTTCCACCAGTGCCGCTGGGGCTACCAGAACTGGTCCGTCCTGCAGGAGGTGGTCGACAGCTTTGCCAGGTTCAGCATCCCCCTCGAGACCATCTGGACCGACATCGACTACATGAACCAGTACCGGGACTTTGACAACGACGCCATACGGTTTGGCTACTCCGAGGGCGCCGAGTTTCTCTCCAAGCTGCACGCCAACGGCCAGCACTACGTCCCCATCGTGGACTCGGCCATCTACCACCCTAACCCGGAGAACGCAAGCGACGCATATCCCATCTTTGACCGCGGCGTCGACGCCGGCGCCTTCATGCTCAACCCAGACGGCTCTCTGTACATCGGGAGCGTCTGGCCCGGCTACACTGTGTTTCCGGACTGGGTCGGGGCCTCGCTGGGCACCACCAACGGCTCGGGCGCCTTCAGCTGGTGGACGGACGAGATGTCGCGCTGGCACCAGAACGTCTCGTGGGACGGCATCTGGATCGACATGTCCGAGGTCAGCTCGTTCTGCGTGGGCAGCTGTGGCAGCGGCAACGTGTCTCTCAACCCGGTCCACCCGCCCTTCTTGCTCCCTGGCGAGCCTGGAGATGTCATCTACGACTACCCGGAGGGCTTCAACCTGACCAATGCCACCGAGGCGGCCGCCGCGTCCTCCCTCAGCGCATCACAGTCCTCCGCCGCCGCGGCAACATCGACGTCGTCGTCCGGCTCCTCCTCTACCACCACCTCGTACCTGCGGACGACGCCTACTCCCGGCAGCCGCAACGTCAACTACCCCCTTACGTGATCAACAACGTCCAGGGCGACCTCGCCGTGCACGCCGTGGCGCCCAACGCGACCCACCACGGCGGCATGCTGGAGTACGACTTCCACAACCTCTTTGGCCACCAGATCCTCAACGCCACCCACCAGGCGCTCCTGTCCGTGTTCCCGGAGAAGCGGCCCTTCATCATCGGCCGCTCGACGTTTGCCGGCACGGGCAAGTGGGCGGGCCACTGGGGCGGCGACAACTATAGCCTCTGGGCGTACATGTTCTTCGCCATCCCGCAGGCCCTGGCCTTTTCCATCTTCGGCATCCCCATGTTCGGCGTCGACACGTGCGGCTTCAGCGGCAACTCGGACATGGAGCTGTGCAGCAGGTGGATGCAGCTCAGCGCCTTCTTCCCCTTCTACCGCAACCACAACACGCTCTCGGCCAACCCGCAGGAGCCGTACGTCTGGGAGGGCGTCATCGAGGCCAGCAGGGACGCCATGGCCATCCGCTACGCCCTGCTGCCCTACATCTACACCTCCTTCGCCCAGGCCCACGAGACGGGCAGCACCGTCATGCGCGCCCTGGCCTGGGAGTTCCCCGCCGAGCCGTGGCTGGCCGCCGCCGACAGGCAGTTCCTGCTGGGCGGCGCCGTCATGGTCACCCCGTGCCTGGAGCAGGGCGCCGCCACCGTGGACGGCGTCTTCCCCGGCACCGGAGACGGCACCACGGTCTGGTACGACTGGTACAACCAGACGGCCGTCACGGGCGTCGCCAGGGGCCAGAACGTCACCATCGATGCGCCGCAGGGCCACATCCCCGTGTACATCCGCGGGGGGAACGTGGTGCCGACGCAGGAGCCCGGGCTGACGACTACCGCGAGCAGGCAGAACCCCTGGGGCCTGCTGGTGGCGCTGGACCTGACGGGGAGCGCAAACGGGACGCTGTATCTGGACGATGGCGAGAGCGTGACGCCTGATGCTTCTACATGGGTCACGGTGGGTTTTTCTTTTTATTCTATTTTTTTTCTTTCTTTTTTCTCTCCCTCTGCCTCTCCCTGCTGACAACCATCTTCATAAAGCTATCTGCCAAGAGCACATCCCTCACGGCCACACCCTCGGGGAGCTACGAGGACGCCATCCCCCTCGGCAACGTCACCGTCATGGGCGTCTCGGCGGACGTGTCCAACGTCACCCTCAACGGGCAGGCCATCAGCAGCAGCGGGTGGTCCTACGACAGCGGGTCCCAGCTGCTCAGCGTGACCGGCCTGAACGACCTGACCTCGGGCGGGACCTGGAACGAGGCATGGACGCTGAGCTGGGGCAACAGCTCGGGGTCTTTTCCCGACGGGTCGGGTTCGGCCACTGCCAGCGGTGATTCGAGTGGTACGACGAGCACTTCTGGGGCTGGTCATCAGGTGGCCAAAGGGACCTGTCGTCGTGCTCCTGGCTGTATTTGTCTGTGCGGCGGTAGTTGTGATGTAATTAATCGGTCCGCAGCAGGTACTAATCATTTATTGTTGTGAAGGACTAGGATGGCCTTTTAATCTCAAGGTATTCTGGATATGGTTAATTTCTTCTTCTTTTTCTCGTTGGTTCTTCTTCCCCCTTACCTGGTATTGTCTATGTCGATTCACCTATGCCTTTGTTTGTGAATGCCAATCTGTCCGCCGAACCCTCTGCTCGCCTCTTACATCCTCGCCTGTGTCTTCTTCACATAATCTCTAGCCTGTACATATATACACGTTAGCAAACCCATCAGCGACTGATGCCTAGACAACAAGAGTTTTAGTCTTACCTCAGCAACCGCATCGTAATCCAAAGCCCATTTCAAAAAAGCAGACGAGTGAAAGCTGGAGTCCCGATCCGGCACAACGTCTCTAAGGCTCTTGACAGCCCGCCTCTCGACATCTTCCGCAGGTGCCGGCAGGTTGCCCGTAAACATGGCCGTGTTCCACCGCGCATATGCCTTGATCCTCTCAACCCGCGGCTTCCTGATCTCCTGCCACACTCTGGCGACCTCAGGGACGACATCTTGTCGCGGCGAACCGCTGCCGTCCCCAAGGCGCCGCCGCAGCAAGAGGTCCAGCACAGCAACATCCTCGATGATCAGAGAGAACCCCTGCGCAGCATTCGGGTGCATGGCGTGTGCCGAGTCTCCCAGGAGCAAGACCCGCCCTCCCTTGCTCGTCCAGCGAGGGAGGTCTGGCAGCTCGGCCAGCCTCCACCTGTCGCACGACGCCGCCGCATCCAGGGCCTGGACGAGCTCGGTGCATGCCCCGCGGAAGGAGTGGCGGACGAGCTGGATGTCGCCTTGTTCGTCCCATAGGCTGCGCTGGTCTGTTTCGGCGGTATCGATGCCGAACAAGAGACCTGCCGAGTTTCGTTTGGGGTTGTGACGGGTAACTACGAAGCCACCACTGCTGCTATTGCTGCTGCTGCTGCTACTCTTGCTCTTTCCCATCATCCACACGTTGATGTTCTCCGTGTCAGTAAGCCGCGACGTACCAGGCCGCACCGCCAGCGCCGCATCGTCGACGTTCACGCCGTACAGCGTAGTCCGACTGATGACAGGCTCCGTCTCACACCCCAGATCGGCCAGCACGGCGCGCCTAGTAGCAGACCGAATCCCATCTGCAGCCAGCACCAGGTCCGCCGTCAACTCAATCTCACCCGACACCTCACCAGTCCCTGCAGCAGCAGTAGCACCCAGCCTCACCACCACGGGCCCCCACGCGCCGCCGCCGCCGCCGCAGCAGCAGCAGCATCCTCCTCAAGCCCCAGAACCACGACGCCAAACCGCACCTCGGCCCCTGCCGCCAGCGCAGCATCATAAAGAGCGCGCACCGCATCCTGCCGCGTGATGCCCCAGTCGGGACTGTCGCTGGCGTCCACGGCGATGTTGCGCATGCGCACGCGGCCGGTAGTGGCGTCGCGGAGGAGAGCGTGCGGGGTGGCCGTGGCGGCTGCGGAGAGGGCTCTGGCGAGGGACGAAGGGTTCTTCTCGTCGTCGCCATCCTCTTTCCACGACTGCAGGATGATGCGGGTTGCTGAAGGCCGGATGTTCATGTCGCCGCCTTGAGGGGTTAGTGTCTTGTGGCGCTCCAGCACCAGGACTCTGTGGTTGGATCGGGCGAGGCGGTAGGCAGCTGTTAGGCCGGCCAGGCCTGCGCCTATGATGATTATCTTCATTGGGGTGCTGGTTTTTTTTTGGGGGGGGGGGCTGGATTGGGATGTAATTATGGCTTTTGTGTGGCGTTGAGGATGTGCAGCTGAGGGTAGGTGTGACCAATGTTTGGAAAGGGAAGGCGCAATTCGAGAGTAAGCAACCAAGTAAGCCCTAGCTGCAGTGGACAAAGTTTTCATTGTCTGTGCAAGCATTTATGCATTTTTTTGACACCGCAGCACAAACTCACTATCATTGCCTTTCTGCCTGTTTGTGAGAAATTATCTCCATGTTTGCTGTCCTTGGAGGCTCAACCGAGCATTTATATGTACAATAATTACCCCCTTTCCCTCCCTCAGACGGTCTCTTGCTGGTGCTCAGGGCCACAGTCACTCCTTGCAAACAGTCATTCTTTCTCGATAGACTCTGTTTCTAGGACCTGCGCGCCTCGACTTCTTGCCTCCATGTGGTCAGTCACAGCCGTGGCAGCTGTTGGTCTGATAGCTCCCGCCCTTGAGAAATCAGTCTTCTAGTCTACAACAACATGACCTCTAGTGTCGAGATCTTGTCAGGCCCTTCCAATCTCGGCGGGTTCAAGATGAATGCATCTGCCATGGTCGGGGGATCTTTCGACTTCTGGTATCTAGACGTCGCGTCAGAAAGCAGTGATGTGGTGTCAACATTGTCTTCTTCAACACGGGCGACTTCTATTATCAGTTCGGGAACCCTTCAGCCACTTGTCGTCCAGACCTTTGCTTCCGAAGGTGCCCTCATCGAGAACGACGAGATTGGTATCGTAGCCGACTTCAGGGGTGCTGGCGTAAAGTTTTGCTGGCAGCAGCCTCCACGAGCCTAACGTAACGTACATCATCACTTATGATGCTACGGCTGGTGGCGTCAAGGGGTCTATCACATTCAAAGCTGTAAGTATAAAGCCATACTAGAAAAAAATAAAACTCTCCTTTGTCCTGGTTCAAAGACGTTAACGCCCTAGTTTTTACACAGCTCGGCCCCCGCCCACTCTCTCTGCTATGCCATGTAAGCAATTAGGAAAGCACAAACACAACTTCAAATCACAGTCCTCTGTCTAAGTCACTGCAGGAAATGAGATGGTTGACCAAGTCAGACAAGGATCATCTTGTAACTATCTACTTAAACAAAGCTGATCTATGAAGAGATTATCATTTTTATATACTCTAATGTTTGTTAGTAAACAAGGTCCTTCTCATGGAGTAGACGCATATAGCTATAGCCAACCCTATGTAAGAATAAACCACCCTTGAGCATAATTAGTCTATACCTGGGTAGTTCTTAGCTCTGTGCAACATTCTCAGCTGCTATAGAACAGGTTCTATGAGCCATGCAATTGAGAAAGAGGCCAGCCACAAGGACTCTATGCTTCCGATATATGTACCGGATGTGACTGCAGCCAATTGCCTCTCCATCAAGGGAACCAATATCCCTAACTGATGCTCAAGCACAAGACATCTTAAAGGTCTCAAATTAGCACCCTAGTTACTTAATGATACGAGATTAGACAAATCAATATATTGCTGGCCCCTTTTTGTCGACAAAAGTCTAGACCTCCAATCTTTCTTGGAACCAGAATAGTCACTCTGGCCCCGGTGGATCCTTCAGAAATCCAGGTCGGAATTTCAAGTCTCACCCCTCATCATGAGCCACATTCATGCCCCGGTGTACAACAAGCAGGCTCATGGACTTCATGGTCCCCCCCGGCTTCAACCATGAATAATAATAACACCTACAATATTGTTCATAGAGCATGTATTGCCATTGTGGCACATGTTATCAAAGCCATCCCTAAGGAAACATCTAGACATGGCTGAAAAGCATCAGCCTTGGTCATCTGCGGTCTATCCGAGAATGAATGCAAGAATAGGGGGATAAGGTATCATTCTTCAGCCACACAAAGCTTAATTCAAAGATGCTACAGGTAACCAGTGCCCAAGGATGATTGAGTATGCCCGATATCTGGGGGAAGAAGGGAATGCCCAACGGAAGAAAGGAAGGTGTGCTGACTCGAGCCCTCGCACACAAGGAAATGCAAGGGGCCATTTTAAGTTCCCTAGATGAGTGTCGAACCATTTGGAGATCCTGCAATAATTCTCTAATGGGCACTTCAGTCGCGTATCTTCTCGCTGTCTCGATGCCCATTTGAGACGTGTGGACCAAACTTAGGATATATGGCATAATGAGACACCCTCCAATAAGGACAATGCCCTCTGACAAACACGCCAGTCTGAGCATTATGAAGCAACATGTCTAATCTTATTGCAAATCATCTAGATCATCCTGTTTGATGCGGAAGGGCAGATCTTCCTCACAAGCCCCTCTCAACCTCAACCATCTGCTCTTTTCTTCTTCTTTTTCTTTGGGTGCTTCTAGAATGTACATGTGGATAGGATCCGGACATCATCCCTAGGCTCCTCTAATCGACTTGATACATCAGAGACGATCGAGAGAGAGAGAGACACACACACACACAGAGAGATCTTGGTTACGCGTTTCTTTTGAGCTCGCTCTGTGTTCCCGAGGCTCGTGTAATACAGTGGGCCGATCCAGGTAGTAAGTAGGGACCCCGGAACATGGAGAATTCCACAGAGCTGCTCCACCGCTTGGGAGGAGACCAGGATAGGGAGCGGTCTTTGACCGAAGAAGTCTCTCTCTCTCTCTCATCTTAAGTGGCATGACGGTCCAAAAGCCTTCAGAAGAATCATAGATTCCCGTCACACCGAGAATCCATCTCCCATCGGGTGAGGCCGAACCACGATACTACTGACCGAGGAGGGGCCGGCCTGGCACCTCGTCGACCGTGCCAAGTGCTCAGCCTCTGGGACCCGTCTCTCTAGACATCCAGAGACCGACGCAACCAATATTTACTGTAAGCTGAGTTTAGCACGGCCACCGCGCGGGTAGAATCAAAGTTGAGCTTCGCCCCGTCTCACAGTAACAGCACACCCTCTCACACGATGCCGACGGGACCAATCTGATACGCAAGTCCTCCGCGTCCAAATTACCAGCCACCAACTTGCCGGAGCAGGCCTTTGATAGGTGCCTTGGGCCCGTGACTTTTCACACCGGTCCTGTGGAGCTTCCTGCACCTCTGTGCAGAACATTACTTAGTAGACTTTTAGGTCTGCCGTGGCTGTCATAATACCGCATTCCGGCGCCAGTAGAGCGATCATCGGTCCACTCTCTGGCGGGGCCTTAGGTAGATGTGCAGGTGTACATGGGAATGGAACTCCCCACACTACAGGAGAGCGCGCTTATCAAACAGGATAGAACGAGGTCGGGGGAGGGGTGGAAGGTTAAACAAGGGGGCTGGGACTGCTTTTCTATTATGCATACAGCTGGTCTTGCTTGTATTGGTCATCCCCAACAGTCGTAGAGGTCTGTACATAGTAAGTACATGGCTCTGTACACAGTACGTACCGCCGCTGCTTCTGCTGAGTGGGTTTTGAGGCGTGGCAAGTGACACTCAGGACCTAGGTGGCTCGTGGATATGAGACAGCCAGTCTTCTGGGGGTGGACATGGGGGAAGAACGAATAAAAAGAAAAAGGTGCAGCATGCATACCATTCGGGTGATAGGACGGAAGAAGTCATGGAGACTGACCGCGCATACAAGGACTGTTCAGCTCTTTGTGGCTGCAGCGCAAGTGCGCGCGTCCCTCTTGACTCTGCACCCGCAACGGTCTCCGTCCTGTTCGGCCTGACCCGTCGTTCCCTGTTGTGTGTTTCTTGTGTGACATCGATAGTCAACCACAAGCTTGCATACTGTGGTTCAGGGTATCGGGGCACGTAGCACTTACGGCCCTGGGATCCTAGAGCGCGTAGCTGTCGAGGCTCCATGCCTCTCCAGCCAGGATCTGTGACGTGACTGGGCAGGTGGGGAGAGGGCAGGTGAGGTAAGGTAGCATCTGCTATCCTGTCTGGCTGACTGGTAAACTGAGCTTGCGAAGAGTCATACTTTGCCGACGGGTTCTGATGCGCCTTGAACTGTTTTTCTTCGGCGCCTCTCAATAGCCCGGCCTAGACCATTGAAACAGGGCGCAGCCCATACATCATGGGTGCTACTCCGCCTGCACGTCAACGACACGGAGGGATCAGAGAGGGTGGGTTGGCAGGGCTCGCAAAAAGACTAGGGTAGGTGGATGTGACCAGCGGAACGTGAGGGCCACGCCGCGCCAGCCTACGGCGGCTCTTGAGGTTTTGAGGAGTCGTCAGAAGGTCTAGCCGGCTTGCCTGTGCTGCTTGGGGGGTTTAAAGCGGTACCACATGCGTGTGTGGTTGATGTACTGCTGACCGAGAGCGTCGAGGTGCATATTTACAGTGGGGATGTCTCGAGCCAAGACGGTCTGGTTTGGCTTTTTGTTCATGTTGGGGGTCGGAAGTCGTGCGAGGGTGGGAGTCATGTTTTCTTTGCGCTGGACTGTTGAGCTGCCAGCCCATCATGATGATGATGGTGATGATGATGTGAAGCTGGTGATTTTCGCCGTCTCTTTGTGTGCCAGTTCGGGTCGAAAACATCCGTCATCGAGGACGCAAGGCTACACCTAACTTGGTATCCTGACAGTACATAGTAGTTGTTCTTTGACGAGACTGGTGCCAAAACGGAAGATGAACAGCCGTTGGGGAGATGAGTCCAAACAAGCCCCCAGAGTGGGCTGTTCCCTGGTGATCACCTGGTGAGCCGCGAATTTCCACCAGGTTCGATCGATTCTGCTCCTGGTCCTGCTCCTGGTTCTGCTCTTCTGCCCGCGTTTCTTCCTTGGTTTCACTTCTCCGCAATCAGGACCAGTCAGTGATGACCTACATAAAATGGTTCCATCTTGCAGGAAACCCGTGCAGGGATAAACGAGACCGGGGGTTGGTCCGTCCATGCGTGTGTGTGTGTGTGTGTGCTTGTTTGGGTTGCAGCTTGCAGAACTCGAGGAAGCTGTCGTTGTGAGAGGACGGAGGATGGGAGCGCCGATTGAAGGAGGCATGTCGACGAGGAGGAGGGTGAGGAGGAGGGTGGGGGGAAGGAAAAAAGGAGGGAGTCGGTTCCCCGGCCAGGGCAAGTAAGAAAGTACACAATACCACAGCAGAAGAGGAAGTACCCTTGTACCGTTCACAGACTGGAAGGTGCGTGGTGAGGGTGGTGGTTATGGTAAGAACGACCTCGAGGTGGTTCGGCTTGAATCTGAGTATCGCGTACACAGTACATGCATACATTCTGCATACATACTGCAAACAGTACAGTACAGTGTAGTAGTCAGGGTACTTTGTACTTTGGTACTTGATACAGGGCTTGTGAGCCTGTTTGAGACAGGGGTGCAGGGAGTGGTTGAGTTCTGCGCTAGTGTTTTTTAACCCAAATATGCCAGTGATTGGCTTAGCTCATGTTAGTCCTGGACCTGAGTTTCCCTACCTATTTACCGGAACCTCTACCGTACCTTCCTATTCCCTGCTGCACGACTTACACCCTGCACCTGCAACTGCAACTGCAGGGCACACACCACAGGACAGACACACTTGCAGAACTGCATCACATCACGAACCCCACCCACCCACCACTGCTTTCCACTACATCCAACGAGCATATCCGAGGTCTGGTGATGAGAAGTGAGGTTGGGAGGGCTGGATGAACGGACTGGCTCGCTCAGGCCTTTGCTGCCGCTCCCCCTCCCCACGCACAGTCCGCGCCTCAAATCCTCACACCTCACTCACCTCGCCCTCGCTGCTCACCTGCAACCTGCAGACTCCACTGCTCCACTACCGCCAGTAACCATCCCTCGCTTGCCGAGATCTCAGTTGTGACGCCGCACCGGTCTCGCTGCTCGACGGGATGACAGGTTCCACGTTGGGCCGCCAGCAAGACCTTCTGTCATATTGGAGCCAGATCGGGAGGAGGGCGCCTCTGGGTATGTCCTGCCCATACGACGAGGGGCCCAGCATCGATCGACTGCACCTCTCTCTCTCGCACGAGTGGCAGCTGGAAGCTTGTCGGACCTGTCTCACCATCAACAGGGACAGCAATCACATCGCGACCCCAAAGATGCATCATGTCTGCTTCACTCTCCTGTACAGACTATTGTACAGTGCCATGTCCGCATGTACAACGCCGTACAGTACGGTATCACAGTACAACAGATCTGGAAACCATTTCAGGCTTTTGTCGCGCTATGCGATCACTCCCTCACTCCGTAGGGGTTCCCACCCCCTTATTCGAGGTGTCCAGGGCCACGAGATATGTCACCTCATACCGGCCACCACAAGGCGCTCTGCGTGCCCCGTTTCTGGACGGTCTAACTTCATGCCGTGGCGTGCCATGCGCCTCTGGCTTGCTGGGTGTGTGGTGTGTGGTGGTGGTGGTGGTGTGCTTTCTGTCATGCTACCTCGCTGCTTAACAAGCAGCCACATGCTGCCAGAAAATCCGGACAGGGCATGGCCATGACCACGACCACGCCCATGGCTCCTCAGCGCAGCCTGGCATCATCATCCCGCATCCTGCTCTGTGGAGGGAACGGCATCTCGAATCTTGCTGATCTCTTGTCAACCTTGTTCGCCAACACCCCCACCATTCTCGGAACAAAGATCAGATCGACATGGGCACGGACCGCCCGTACTGAAGAGGGACCACATCACGCTGCACATGGACCCTTCATTCCACGATCAAGGTCAAGGTTTCGATCGGCTCGGCACCTGGGGCCATCTAATATACTAATCTACCTTGTCCGACTAGGCCTACCCTGAACCATATCTGGC
This sequence comes from Immersiporthe knoxdaviesiana, assembly GCA_021117315.1. Taxonomy (NCBI): domain Eukaryota; kingdom Fungi; phylum Ascomycota; class Sordariomycetes; order Diaporthales; family Cryphonectriaceae; genus Immersiporthe; species Immersiporthe knoxdaviesiana. The sequence continues at coordinate 914,056 of CP088207.1, forward strand.
CTGGGATATAGGCGCACTTGGCCCCCGCGCGCCTGAAGGCCGGGGCCTGAAGCTCTCACAAGCTCAACTCCTCCCATCATGGTCCGCTGGAATAGGGATATGAGGCCATAGTCTTCAGCAGCCGCCTCCTCCTCCTCCTCCTCCAAAACCCCGTTGTGCCTTGACTTGACAGCCTGGTGGAGATGCACCTCGGCTGGTGTGGGATCTTGACACCTCCCACGCATGGCCCTGAAACCCTTAGGACTGCCTGGACGTCTTTGGTCGTTCGGCAGGTGCTTGTGTGTGATACTGACATTGTACTGGATACCTACACACTGTAGACTGTTCGAGAAGCTCCGGCCGCGCCAGCATCTCGCTTCAGCGACGATGCAGTAGTGGCTTCCTGGGGCAACAAAGACTGCGGTTCCTACCTGCTACACACACACACACACACACACACACACACAAACCTTACCTCAGTCGATAAGGCTCAGTATAGAACAAACTGATCTGTACCATAGTGCACACTGTCCCGCCGCGGAGGAAGAGCAGGAGGAGGGTGAGGAGGGAAGGCTAAACTTCAAACGGGCTTGTCAGCTCCTGGACTTACGACCCGCTTGTCTGTGCTCCCTGTCACCATCATTAGGCACAAAGTTTTGAAATGGCCTCAAGAATACACTCGCACTCGCATACACACATACACACATACACGCACACGCACGCACACACTCACACCACCATCATCATCCAAAGGGGCCATGCGTTTGTACATGTGCTTGTCCTCGTGTCACCTCAAGCTTGGCCTCTCTTGTTACAACATTTCAGGTTTTGGGCCCATCACCCACAGGCACACTAGAGAGGCAGACTTGGAAATGGGGCACAGGTAGCCGCATCTGATGTACGAACTACCTAGGTACCGTCACTCGACCCGTCCACCGTAGCGGTCGACGAACTCGAACACACCCCTCCCCGTACCGCGCCGACTGGTCACGGCCCCCCACCAAGGCTCGGCTCGACGTCTGACCTTGTCGAAAGCGAACACCAGTCTTGTGCCTGCCTTGCTCTTCCGAGAGGCCCAGTCCACCTCGTTATTCCCTTTCCCTTCACCCTTGTGCGCGGACATGCACTTCTCGACAACGCTAACCGGTTGACCACAAGTGCTTTTCGTTTATTTCTTAAGGTACTACTCACGCCTTGTTGCCAGTCTCGAGTCGAGACCTGACTCTTTATTTTTCTTTCTTTTCTACTACGCATCTTTTCCCATCTGAGCACGGTCTCAGTCCTTGTTGTTTTCTTCTCTCTCTCTCTCTCTCTCTCCCTCTCTCTCTCTCTCCTCCTTCTTTTCTTCTGGTCGGACCACCTCCCCTCCTGACTGACCAGCCTGAGCCCTCTTCCGCCATGCCCCCAGAATATCAGATCACACCTTCCCCCGTCGTCACCTAACCTTGTCAGATCCCCATCCTAATCTTGCACCTTTGTCTTGTCTTCCTGTCATTCTCTCTCTTTCTCTACACTTCTAGCTTATCACATATTTTCCAACAGCCTTGGACGACAAAACTACAGGTTCATCAAACGGGAGTTTTTGCTCTTCAACACCGAGACGCCACCGGCGTGGACGACAGGCACGCACAGCTTTTCGACCAGCCAACTGCACACGCTCGTTAACGTATGCCCTCGACACCAGATGGAGTGTCGGCTCTGATTACCACCTGTCCGCAAGTTTTTCCTCGCAACCCCGTTTGAATATTTGGACCACGGACTTGATCTCCCAGGGACACCGTCGGACATACGCTCTTTTTTTTTTTTTTTTTTTTTTTTGTTGCTATTCTTCGGATCAGAGCGAAGCCACGACAGGAGTTAACAACAAGACCCTCGACAAGAACCAAAGGCTTGTACACACCTAGACAGCGCAAACTCTTGAGGATCCTTTGGTTTTTTGGTTTTTTTTCAGCAGTGACAGAAAAAAGTGTCTTCTGGACAGTTGCCCTATGCCAGGACCCAATCCTCTAGGAGAGTATCAACAACGCCTCCGGCTTATGATGAAGTGAGATAAGGGGTGCGGCTTGGCTTCGGTATACATTTGGATTTCAATGTCGGCGGGCACCACAAAAGAGAGCCCAACAACTGGCCGAGACGGAAGCCCGCCGGCCGGCTTGATGACCACAGCCGGCGACAGCGGCGTCGTTCATATGGCCGCAACCATGCATCCGGCCCCAAGCCTGTCCGAGGCACCTCCCAAGGGCAGCCCCCGGCCACATGATCCTCTCTCAGGCCAGCGCGGCATACTTCCTTTCCCCGCAGGACCTCAGAGCCCTAAGCCGAGTCTCAGGAGGAGCAGTTTCCTCGAGAGATTCAACCCAGAAGAGGACACTGGTCGCGAGCGGTCCCGCCAGAGCCGATCGCCATCTACTTCGTCGCGGAAAGATCCACGATGCTCGACGTCGACCAACGCTACCACCTTTACGAACGCGAGCCAGCCCTCGACCGAGACGGCCGCAACTTCGCAGAGCCTGGCCACCTCTCCAACGACGGGCCCCAGCCAGAGCGTCTTCGCCCTCGCCGATGCGCCTTACGACACGGGTCAAAACAGGCAGAAGAGGCGCCGGACAGGACCCCTCAACCCGGAACAGAGGGTGAAGGCCGCTTTGATACGAAAGCATGGTGCGTGTGACACCTGCCACAGGCGGAGAGTAGCCTGCGACCCGTCCCATCACAACTTGACCTGGGACGACCTCAGAAGCCGTTACGGTGCGACCAGCCCACCCCGTCAGGAATCCGTCCCAGTGAGCCCTCGCGGATGGAATCCCACCAACGCCCCCCGGAAGCCTCACTCGGAGGAGATGGAAATGGACCTCGAACAGTCACCAAGCCCGCGCTCGGAGCAGACACCGGCGAAGGGACGGACGCCCCTGCCGAGAGGTCCCCGCCTGACGGGGACAGGGACAACCCAAGCAGCAGCACAAGCAGCAGTACAAGCACAACAGTCTTCTCTGAACTCACCTGAGAGGCCCAGGCCCGGGCCCGAACCGTCTGTTCTGGCGCCACGGATCTACACCATTCCTGACTGCGGCCGCTACACCTCTGTGGAGACATTGATGCTATATTGGGCCGCTGACCGCAACCGCGACCTGAGACCGGCAATAGAGGGGCTGCGGCAGGTCCTGAGCGAGCAGTACAACTCGACATGTATCGTCCAGTCCATACCGGCCTCAGCTGCACCGGCACACCTGTACCGATGGCTCTCGGACCAGATCCGCACCTTTACTCGGCACAACGACCAGCGGGATGTGCTGAAGATAGTCTACTACAACGGATATGCACATTTGAACAGAAATCGGGACATGGTCCTCGCGAGGTGAGTGATATCAGGATGCTTTTCACTCCAAAGGGATTTGTTCTGACGATATATCGCATATAGCTCGCAGAGACCCGACGAGGCCACAGATATCCGGTGGAAACCCATTCAGGCGGATCTCGAAGAGTCATGGACGGACACGCTCATCATTATGGACTGCCCGTACTTTGCCGACAAGCTGTCCAGCAGCCGCGGTATCGTCGAGGTCCTGGCCTCCAACACGTTTGACGACTGTGCTCGGTGTCCCATCCCTCGCTGCGCGTTCACCAGAGCGCTGACCGACAAGCTTCAGACGCATGCCGCGCTGGCACCCCCCGGAGCCCGCTCTGCGTCACCGACCTGCACGCACAGCTCATGTCGGAATACCCAAAGATCATAAGAGAGACGAGGTCCGACGACGAGGTTATCCAGAACTTCCCCAGCCCGTCTCACGTGTTGGTCAGGGCCCGTGACATGATGGCAGCATCAATCGAGCTGGTACCACGCCCAAGAGTGGGGACCAGCAGTCCTCCCAGGCGCCCGGTGCCGCCGGCGAGGCAGCTGAACATCTCACTACAGTTCGGCGGGGATGCGGATCTGCAGACGTTGGTGGACTTCTTCCGACTCAAGCCTGACACGGTCAGGCAGGTACAGATCGAAGAGAGGGCACCTCTGTCTGCTACATCTTGAAGGAATCTTATGTGTGTGTGTGTGTGTGTGTGTGTGAGAGAGAGAGAAAGAGAGAGAGAGAGAGAGCTCATCAGGCGTTTCTTTGGGGGGATTTTGCTTGGTCGGTGCGCTTGACGCATCATGACTACTTCGTGCTCTGGTGTTTTCAGGCGTCTTTCCTCTCTTGTTTTTATGTGTGTGTTTGTCCACGGTTGTGGCCTCCGCTGTATAACATCTACTACTGGTGAATTTTCTTCTGTCTTTTTTGCTACTGATTTTTTCTTGTCAGCCGCGCATTAACATATACCCTGGGATCTTGTGGGTAAAAGGCGTCACGAGGTGCACTGAGATATACCAGAGTCTTGTGTCTTGCCCTTCTTTTCTGGTGTGATCTTTTTTTGTCAAGCAGAGAGCCCAGCCAAGGCGGTATGTGATATCTATTTCCAGTGCCCAAAGCAGAAGGTGGTACCGTATCGGCCAGGCCGAAGCAGCAGCAGAAACAGCAGCAGCAGCAGCAGCAACAGGGATTGAGAAGAGGAGGGGGGGGAAGGGGGGGCAGAGGGGCGAGTATCCTGATTCTTCCTCTCCTACCCGATTCAAGCCAGCCAATCAATCTATACTTGTTTCACATCTACAAGATACTTGCCAATTCTATCTGGGTGAATACATGGGATCTGGCCAAAAACTGTACATGTACATATTCGTATGCATGTATAAAGCGTGATGCTGTGCCGTAGCAGAGAAATAATAGTATCTGAATTCTTGGGGGTAGACCAGCCCTGCCAAACCCTGTGAGCGCCATCTAGCGGTGCCGATTGTTGATTAAAGTAGGTACTGGGAAAGTGTCCATATATTGCACACATCCCTTTCCTAATTGTCCCTTAATCCACCCACCACACACGAAAATCACGGATTTTCCACACTAGGGGAAAAAAAAAAAAAAAGAAAGAAAGAAACTTCTCAAAATTGCAGGCTGAGGTCCTTATATCACACCACCCAAAAGACAAACAACAGCCGCAACGCTCATAACCGCCTTCCACACATTGGCCCCAGCATCTCCACCATAAGCCATCGCCCCCGCCGACTCGGATGCCGACCCCGCAGACGAGGTGCTCTCGTTCCCGATCCTCAGCGAGGGCTCATACTCCCCGTTGTCCTTGGTGTCGAGGGTCCCGTTCCAGCAGTAGCGGGTAAAACAGGTCTGGCAGCCTGTGGGGACGTCGGTGCCGGTGCGGGTGAAGCTGCGGCTCAGGGCGGCGCAGGCGAGACAGGCGGGCCATTCGGAGTCGAGGGAGCCGTTGCCCTGGGTGGCGGCGTTGAGGCCGTTGGCGATGATGTCGTTGCGCTGGTCGAGGGGGTAGGAATCCTGAAAGGTGGAGACGTTGCTGGTGGTGGTGTAGGGGGCGTTGGGGATGTAGACGACGAGGGGCGGGACGGTGGAGGTGGAGGAGGTGGTGAAGTTGTCGGCGTCGCAGCCGAAAAAGGCAGGGCGGTAGTTGAGGCCCAGGTTGATAAAGGTGTGGTCGTCGGGCACGCTGGGGAACAGGGTGCCGTTGGCGATGTCGGACAGGGAGCGCTGGTAGGTGGCGCGGAGGGCGGTGCCGTTGGGCCAGTTGAGGTCTGTGTCGGCGGACGAGTCGACGGCGAAGATGACGTCCACGGCGCGGACGGGCTGGATGAGCGGGCTGAGGGGGATGTTCTGCAGGTCCTCGCCGCCGTCGACCAGGGAGAGCTGCTCTGTGTCCGTGATGGGGTTGGCGGACGGGTTGAAGCCGCGGAAGGGGTTGGGGGTCCACTGGGCAATGTCATTGTCGGCCTCGCTGGTGGAAAAGGTGTTAAGAGAGGTACATGTTATATCAGATTTAGAGAGAGACGGGAATGAGGACGGTCCAGAACTTACCCGATGTCTTCGAGGACGGCGTCGATGGCGTTGACGACGACGGAAGGGATGTTGGTGGTTGATGAGAGGTTGGTCAGCAGGAACTGGTTGAACAGCGAGCTGCTCGTCCCCATGATGAAGCCGGCCTGGTCGAAGCCCTCGACACAGTCCCCTCCGTCCGGGATGGAACCGGCGCTGAAGTTGGAGCCCACATACTGCGTGGGAACGAAGCCATAGACGGTGGGATCCCAGGTGCCGATCTCCCAGGGGCCGAGCTCATAATTGGTGGCGTTGAGGCTGATGATGTAGGAGCCTGGGTCCCGCCCGTCCGCCACGAGGAGCGGCATGGGGATGTTGCCGTCGGCCAGGTCCTGGTCCAGCGCCATCGAGCTCCAGGTGTAGGCAGGCCCGCCCTCGGTGGCGTCGATGAGCTGGTACGAGAGCGCGCGGCCCCAGTAGTCGGTGATGGAGGTGGCCCAGCCGGGGTCCGACTTGTCGTCGACCTGGTCGTAGATGTCGTACCAGTACCCGGCGGTGTCGAAGACCCCGATGCCGCCCGTGTCCGGCCCCACAAAGATGCTGTTCTGGAACTGCCACACGACGCCGTCCTGCATGAGGCCCTCTACCGACGAGAAGTTGTTCTGGTAGATGGAGCCCACCAGCCACCCGCCGCCCGAGAGCCCGGCCACGTACGTCGCCGACTGCAGGAGCCCGCCGATGCCCCCGTCCCCCGTCGAGTCCGTCGTGCGGTTGTCAGCAGCCTTGAGGAACCCGGCCCCGTTCATAAGAGCCCGGTAGCCGCCTCCGCTGACGGCGATGGCGATGTTGGGCAGGGCCGACACGTTGCTGGCGTGCTTGTCCATGTAGGACTGGGCATCGAAGCCGGTGATGTTGGCCCGGGTCATGAAGTCCGTCATGGGCTGCACGGTGGCGGCGCGCCTCTTGCTCAGCCAGGCCGTCTCGTTGGCGCTGAGTCCCGATGCGGCGCTGCGGACGGTCGGGCTTGTGGAGGGACATGTTACTGCCTGCGGTGCATAGTCGCCGCTGGGGGAATTGGGGAGTGCCCTTGGGTTGAGGGGAGGAGACGTCCTTTTCTGAACAGTGCTCTTGGGCAGAGTGGCGGTGGCAGAAGCTAGGTCATTGTGCACGGCGGCCAACACGAGGAGGGCCGTGGCCAGTTTGTCCACTGCCATGTTGGTGGTTGGTGGTTGGTGATGTGGTTTGTTCGTGGCCAGAACCTGGTGTGACGACGAGGAGGGAACACGCAGAGAGATAGAGGAGGGGGGAGAAGAGAAGAGGCAGAGAGAAGACACGGAGGCAAGATGTTTGTAAAGCCAGCTGGGGTGGGCCAAGACGAGTAAAAGTCCGTCCTCCCACCTGAGCAAGGGGGAAACAGTAGTTATCAGAAGATGGTGGGCAAGTATAAAGCTGTTGACAAGGCATGCGGTGAGACAGGAATCACATGTTCTTTCTGCAGTGTGGTGGGGAAAAGAAAAGAAGAAGAAGAAAAGAGGTTGTCACCGCTGGAGAAGACCTGTTGCTTTCCGGTGGTGAGTAGTGAGCCTTGCGGGAAAGTGCGAGATGCCCTCAAGCAAAGAGAAGTACACAGAGCTTCTTAAAGCCAGAAGGAACCTAAAATGAGAATGGGAGAGACAGAGAGGATGCTGTGTTTGGCAGGTGTGACGCAAGATTCAACAGACCAAGCAAGAGGGCAAAGGTTGGGCTTGTTTTGTGTTTGCCTTTTCTTTTTTGCTTTTTTGTGCAGACATCAGATGAGGCCGAGGACAAGCCGGGGGCGCTATTGCGGCTGTGCTCACCCACACACACACACATACACACTTGTGAGCGGCAGACCCTATCGCTCCCGCGCACACACACATCCACACTGCGCCTAAGGCTGTTCCGAGACTGCCGTGTCGCGTGTGCTGGGGGCTGTTTGTTACTCAAGCGGTGGTTGGTGTGCCTGGACTTGGGAAAGTCTTGGGCTACGATGGAAAGAGTCGCATGCAGCCTAGCCTGGTGACTTGCCCAGGTGGTCTCCAGTCGTATTGTGTCAGTTCACACGATTACATGCGCACAGTGTCGACCAGGGGAGGGGGGTTGAAGATGCTACACCCCTCGCATGACCACGCTGAAGAAAGGACCAGGGCGAGTGTGTGTGTGTGTTTGTGTGTGTGTGTTTGTGTGTGTGTTTGTGTGTGTGTGTTTGTGTGTGTGTGTAACTATGTACGGTGTACGGAATAAAAGTGTTGGTGGACCACTGCAGTCCTGGGTCTCGTCTCATGCGCACAGAAAGCCCGGCTCGCGTTCCTGCATGGATAATCCAAGCCCCTGAGCCCACCTGGTCTGCAGTAAGGTTACCAGCTCGGTACCAACAGGAGAAGGAAATATATTATCGAGCAGGGCTAATGCAGGCCCCAAGCACACAGGTTTTCCCCACCCACAGCGGGCTGGGAGGGTCCTGCCTGGAAGCGCCGGATGTGACGCCCCTCCCGCGCCTGATGAGGTCACTTGTAGAAAGGAAGGGGGGGCGGTGGTCGCTGTGTGGCTGCTTTTCAGAAAACGGTATTCGTAAGCTTTTGAGCGCCGACGTTCCGACTTTGTTTATGCGTTGCTTGCTTGTTATCAGTAGCCCTCTGGAAGGTGGTGGGAATCTCTGGGGGACAGATGATGATGCTCGTTCAGCTGATATCCTTGTCTCCCTGGACCGAATCTAGTATTTGTGGGTAGATCTGTTTTGATCGCCTGCGAGGGACGGCATCTTGAAGGAAACCCGACCGATCCGCCCCAGAAGGCCCAAAGAACAACCCGAGGGGGCCGAGACAATTCGACCCCATTACGTATTTACGTATTTACTACGTACGTAGTGGGCTGCCTCGACGCTCTCTTGATCAGCACTGTACAGGATGTTGAACAAGAGCGTGTGCAGTTGGGATAATCTGTTCTAGTTTCACCGCAGACCAAAAACATTTGTTGGGGACGGGCCGCAATGTTCGTAGCCTTCAAATCAGCAACAAACAAGTCTCTCGGGTCCTTCTCAGACTCTAGAGAGTGAGCTTGACCACCCAGGTCACATAACTCCATACCAGGAGACCAAGCTATCCATCACCGCCATATCTATCCATGCTACTGGGGAGGAATGTTCGCGCCTGGAGGAGGTCCGGGTCTGGCTGCCATGAGTCCTTGAACAGCCTCCTCCCCCGGACATGCCATCCATAATGTGTCGCAATGGTGTAATTAGCAAACATGAGGAAACAACCTTGTATCGTCCCCTGCGCCTGAGACCCGCATCGATGCACAAAATATGTACTGTCTTACCCCGTCTCACCCCTCGCTATGCCCGACCACATTCGTCATCGCTCTCGCACACTGATTCAGGTTGGACTTGCTCACTGAGCATGGCGTACTTAGTAGGACAGACTGCGCCTAGAGCACGTGACGTATATATGCATGTTTGAAAAAGGAAAGAAAGTTCTTATGCTCAGGCTGACTTCAGCAAGTAGGTTTCAGGGTCATTTCGTCTCGGCTCTCAGAGACTCGAGATGGAGGCGAGCCCAACGTCATCAGTCTGAATTGATTGGTTCACTCTTGTTTAAAAAGAAAATAACGACAGGAAACCAAGACAAATGGAAATCATAGAGTAGGATTTTTTTACGACCATGTTCTCTGCCTTCTCTCCAGATCACCCATAGAAGCATATCCACGATAATACTTGAGAGGGACTGTGGGATGACTGCCTTGGACGAAGAGTATCTGCCAGCAGGGACGGGTGAGAAATCCTGGCCAGCAGGATGCAGTCTTCTTTAAATCACAATGATAAAAAAAAATACAATCATATTTGTGTATATATAGTATTCATCACTGCACCTAGATTAGGAGATTGTGAATATGCTGAGAGAGCAACCACTCATATTAGCAAGGGCTTTGGAGTATTGCCCCTGCAGCGGCTTATCTAATCGCCCAGTCCCCACTAAATTTTCTGCCATGTGCTTGGTTGCTTCTCCATTCCCATGCGCCTCAAAAAGATTCAAACGCTTCTCCTAGCACCCACTGACTGCCGCAATGGCAACGTCCATTCTATATTGAGCCCTCCCTCTCTCCCGGCGCGAGGCATATGGTACGACCGGCCGTACTATATCTCACCACCTCTGTCTCAACCGCAACAAGAACACACCCCTTTCACAGCAAAAAGAAACGCAATGGACGCCCACGCCCTCCTCAAATCCCAAGGGTGGCGGGGCTCCGGCCACTCCCTCCACAAGACCGACGACGCCATCGGCCTGGCCAAACCCATCCTCGTCTCCCGCAAGAACAACGTCCTCGGCGTCGGCCGCAAGAGCCACGTCACGAGTGACCAGTGGTGGCTCAACGCCCTCGACGAGCAGCTCAAGAGCCTCGACACCTCGGGCAAGACGAGCATCGTGCAGACCAAGACCAATACCAAGCTCGACGGCCTGCTGACCTCGGGCGCCGGGAAATATGCGGGCGCCAATAGCCTGTACTCGTGCTTTGTGAGCGGCGGCTTGCTGCAGGGCACCATCAGGTCTCGGGAGGAGGAGGAGGAGGAGGAGGAGGAGGCGGGCGAGTCGACGGATGCGACGCCAGAGGTGGAGCCTGCGCCCGTGCGGAAAGAGACCAAAGAGGAGAGGAGGGCCCGGAGGGAGGAGAGAAGGAGGAGGAAGGCTGCCAAGGCGGCGAGACAGAATGCTGTCGCTGCAGAGGCCCTGAGGGCCGCCAAGAGCAAAACGAAGAAGAGCAAGGACAAGTCGAAGAGGAGTAAAGAGGGCCAGAAGAGTGTTACGACAACGGCGGTCAAGAGCGGTAAGAAGAGCATCGTGCCGGAGTCAAAGGAAGAGCGCCGGACAAGGAAAGAGGCCAAAAGAAAGAGACGCGAAGAGAAGGACAAGCGGCGCAAGGTCGAAGAAGGTTGAAGCATCTGCAGGGGGATCAGAAGACAACCTTGGAAAACCTCGTTCAGGTCGAGGCTATCCCTGCAGCCTGGACTCGATGGCTGGCAAGCATGCCGACCACCAAACCCCTCTCCTGGCCAACCAACAGATATATCGTCAGGGAAGGTGATCCGGCATGAGCATGTGCAGCACAGCTTTGCTCCTCAAAGCCCTTATTCAGTGTGGAGGTGAAGGCCCAAAACTTTCACTGTGGTTCGAAATTCGAGCACCGGCTGTCTGTTTGTCGGCCAGGAGGGAATCTTCGGGCCAGGCCAATACTAGACATGGCTGGTCCAAGGTCAGGTATAGATATAGACTCGCCAATGAAAAGAAAGAATCGGCGACCTCAAGATATGGGGGACCTCAGGCCATGCATCGGCCATGACAGCATTCAGTGTGATTTTAATAAGAAGCAAACATGCTCTCGTCGACGAGAGGGAGACTTTCTTTCCCCCTTTTTCATTAAAAAAAAAAAAAACATCAAAAAAGAAAACCGTGATTAGCACTGATATATATTCGACAAAAACTTCTAGAAGACTCCAAAATCTTGTCAAATGTTGAATATCCTACCCCAAAAATGGAACAAGTGGTATAACGTTCCTATAAACATACCATAGTGCTTTGGTTTCGTACTTACTACGGATTACAGGCTGTTGGGCGACCCGAGTCAGGCGGTGTGCCGTATTGAGGCGTGGGGCGAAAATCAATTGGAGTCGCAGCGCAAACCTGCGGCAGAAAAAAAAAAGTTCTGGGCTGAGGGGACTTTGGGATTCGTGCACCTGCCACTACCTTGACGCACGACTTCCTCCTGGCGATCGCCGACACGCCCCCTTCCGAGCCACATCCTTCCGCAAAAATGTCAGTCGAGATGGAGTCCGACCACGAACAGAAGCGACACAAACAGTCAAAGCGCAAACACCGACACGGCGAGGAGGAGGCGGCTGCTGCTGATCAGATGGATGTTGACGGGGTCCCTGAGGCGTCTGAGTCGCCCAAGAAGGAGAAGAAGGAAAAGAAGAAGCACAAGGAAAAGAAGCGCAAGGAAAGAACGGAAGACGTCGAGCCCGAAGGAGTTGCAGATGCAGATGTCGAATCATCATCATTGAGATCGCCCGAGAAGAAGCACAAGCGCCAGAAGAGCGAAGACTCGAAGGAGAAACAGCACCACCACCACCATCATAAGCACCCCTCTTCACCCCCAGCGGCCACGACCACCACCACCACCGAGTCCCACCAGGCCGCCGTCCCCGACGACAAGCAGTACCCCTTCTTCACGCAGACCTTTTCGCAGCGCATCCCCATCTGGCCTGCCGCCTTCGACGAGCCCCTCACCAAGACGGCCCGCGAGTATCTGGACCCGATGCTGAACCGGTACTCGCCCAAGTTCCGGGGCGTGCTGCTCGCCTACAGGAACGTCAACCTGTCGCACCGCCCGCGGCGCGCCGACCCGGCGGACCCGCCGACCGACGACACACCCGTCGTGCTCGAGTCGTTTGAGTGCTACGCGCCGCCGTTCGCGTGGCTGACGGCCGACCTGCACCTGTTTGTCCCGTCGCGGGGCGCGTGGATGGAGGGGGAGATCAACCTGCAGAGTGAGGGCCACATCGGCGTGGTGTGCTTTGGGAAGTTCAACGCCAGCATCTCGAGGAGGAGCCTGCCGAAGGGGTGGCAGTGGGTGGAGCAGGATGAGGAGGAGGAGTGGGCAGAAGAAGAAGAAGCTGCCGCCGAGGAGGAGCAAGATCCCTCTGGAGCAGGAGACGGAGAGGGCAACAAGGAAACCGAGGGCGAGGGTGCGGATGGAGAGAAACCGAATGCCCCGCCTGCGCCCCGCCTGCGCAGCACGGGCTACTGGGTAGGCGAGAACGGGGACAAGGTCGGCGGCAAGATCTACTTCCGCATCAAGAACTTCTCGAGCGGGTCCACGGGTGACTACACCTACCTCAGCCTTCAGGGCACGATGCTGGACGACGAGGCGGAGAGGAGGATCGCTGCCGAGGAGCGGGAGGCCGAGAGGGCCAGGCGCGCGAGGCAGAACCCCAACGCGCTGCTGTACCCGACCATGAGGCTGCCGGAGTCAAGCATGACCAAGCTGAAGGATATCATGATATGAGAGTGGTAGGAGCCTACGGGGACAGACTTGACTTCTTTTTGTTTTCTTTTGGGGAGTCTCTGCAGCCTACAGGATTGTTGATCTATGTGCCTGAGCTCACACGAGGTCGCCTGGTCCGAGGCAAGAGGATTTATCAGATGGGTAAAAATCTATCATGGGGACCAGGGGAAGAAGATGCCAGAGAATGAGTTGGAGCTTTGGTGCGGCGCAGTCGCCTTGTCTTTTTTTCTCTTTATTACTATTATTGCCGTCCTCAGCGTTGGCGGCGTTATCGAGAGGCGTAATATGATGTTTGTTGCCTGCATCAGAATCTAAAATAGATAAGAGACAAGGACGTACAAGTATATCATTTTCCGTCCCTACGCCTGGTGCATGTTAAGCTCAAGCCCAAGCAGAGGCAGCAAGCAACCCAATTGGTTACTCTCTGCGAGTAAAGTAGATTATGTACGGACGTACAGGCGCATACTGTTAAGTAGCACATCGTCGCGGCATTGTCGTGATCCCTGTCGTTACTCACCTAAGTACTTAGTTACCCCTTTGAAGTGCCTCGGCTCTCCGCATTACTTAGCGGGTTTGGGGGTTGGTTCCTACCCCAGATTCTCTCCGAATTCAACATTATTTATCACTTGCAACTTTCACTTTCACCTCGATTGGCCACACTCTTGTCTTTTCTCTTTATTTTTTATTCCACTTTCACGTCTGATTTATTTCCAGTCTACGTACAGAAACAATTTCGGCCAAGATGAAGGGGATACAAGTTGCCCAATACGTCAAGGTCAGTCATTGCTGTCCAGGTATTGAGCTGAGTCCTCAATGAAACCGACGCACATGCCCACCTAGTCACGACTGCGCTTCAAATAAATCAAACTGATAGATATACTCACTTGCTAACTTGCTACGCACACACGCACAGAAACTCGACGACCTCAAGGTGACCGACCTCCAGGACCCGGTCCCAGGCCCGGACCAGTACCTCATCTCGGTCCACGCAGCAGCCACCAACTTCTTCGACATCCTGCAGGTCCAGGGCAAGTACCAGCACCAGCCCCCTTCCCCTGGATCTCGGGCATGGAGTTTGCAGGCGTCGTGCTCTCCACGCCCTCGGGGAACCCCAACCCCAAGTACCCGGTCGGCACGCGCGTGTTCGGCGCCAACCAGGGCGCATACGCCACGAGGGTCTGCGCCATCGAGGCCAGCCTGTTCCCTCAGCCCAGGGGGTGGTCCTCGACCGAGGCCGCGGGCCTGTTCGTCACGGCGCCGACGAGCTATGCCGCGCTGGTGGTCAGGGCGGGCGTGAAGGCGGGCGACTGGGTGCTGGTGCACGCTGCGGCCGGGGGGCGTGGGCCTGGCGGCGGTGCAGGTCGCCAAGGCGTTCGGGGCGACGGTCATCGCGACGGCGGGGACCAAGAGGAAGCTGGAGGTCGCGAGGCAGTTTGGTGCGGACCACGTCGTCGACTACCGTGACGACAAGTGGCCGGAGGCGGTGAAGAAGCTCACCCCCGGCGGGAAAGGCGTGGATATCGTGTATGACCCCGTGGGCATGGTGGACAAGAGCACCAAGTGCGTGGCCTGGAACGGGAGGATACTGGTGGTGGGCTTTGCGGCGGGCACGATCGAGAAGCTGGCGCTGAACAAGGTGCTCCTCAAGAACATCAGCATCGTGGGCATCCACTGGGGCATGTATGCCAAGATGGAGACCACGACGGAGAGGAGGGTCTGGCAGGAGATCCTGGACCTGGTCGAGGCGGGTAAGTTCAGGGCTACCGTCTTTACGGACAAGGAGTTTGTTGGGCTCGACAGCATCCCGAATGCCCTCAAGGCGCTGGGGAGCAGGGAGACGTGGGGCAAGGTCGTCGTCAAGGTTCCTCAGGACGACCAGGCAAAGTTATGAGACGGGCTGTTGCCACACGATAGACAAGACTAGGTGTGGGGGCGTGGAAGGCAAAAAAAGTTCGTGAAACCTCAAGAATCCTTTTGCGTTGACCTCTACCCAAGACTTATCCCCCAATGTTCGTTAACTTGGTAGCCATACTCCGTCCTCGCCCTCGGTGCCGAAACGGCAAAATCTTAGCCAAGCCGACATATAACCCAAAAGAGCAAGTCGCCGATTTCAACTACAAATGTAAGCAATTTGGCATTGGTAATACACACAATGATTAGTGATATAAAGAGTTGATCTTATAACAGACAGGTGATAGAGGTGGTAGATCTGCCGAGATGCTTCCCATTCAGACATATTGCCGACATAAGGACGGTGCTCGCTGGCAGAGCAGTCGGTTCTTCTTTTTCTATAAAGATGTCAGCACATTCTCATCCCACATGGACTCGGATGAAGACAGTCAACCTCAACATCCAAGACAGACAACATAAGCAGACACACACACACACACACACTACATTTGATCCTATCTTATTCAAACCTGTCAACAGTTCAATCTTTTCCTTTTTGACTTCCTCTATTTGTCCGTATTGATCCTCTCTTGTTAAAATATGTTCCAAACAATGAAAGCCCTCGTGCTCATCACGGCAGACAAGACGGCTGTCGTCAAGGACGTTCCAGTCCCCATCCCGGCGGCCAACGAGATCCTCGTCAGAGTCCATGCCGTGGCACTCAACCCGGTGGATGCCGCCTGGGTCATATCGCCAGTCGCAGCCCAGCCAGAGAGGATAGTCGGTATTGACTTCGCCGGCGAGGTCGTCGAGGTGCCAGAGAGTTTGCAGGGAGGCTCTTTAGATCCGAGGCTGAAGGTGGGAGCCAGAGTCGCTGGTGGTCTGCAGGGAGGTACGTCTGCAAGATCTTCCAAGAGAGCATAACCACTGCCCTGCTAGCCAGCTTTTTTTCTTGTTTAATAAAAAAAACCAATCAAAAAAAAACCAAAAACCACTCCCTCCCTGACACCATTACCAGCTTGCTCGACCAACGACCGGCCTGGTGCGTTCGCCGAGTACGTCCACCCGGAATGGGATCTCGTCTGGCTCATCCCGGACGCCATGTCCTACGAGGAAGCATCCACCATCACTGCCTGTGGCCTCACAGCAGCCCAGTGCCTCTCCTTCCACCTCGGCCTGCCCTCGCCCTACTGGGCCTCAACCATCAGTGCCGCGGGAGACACACCCCTCACTGTGTTCCTCTACGGCGCGTCGACGTCCTTGGGTCTGTTCGCCGCACAGCTGGTCCACCTCGCCGCAGGCACGTCCGGCCGAGCCGTCAGGCTGGTCGGCACCGCCAGCAGGGCCAGACACGAGATGCTCAAGAGGGCACCGTACAGCTACGACGCGCTGGTGGACTACCACGAGGCGGACTGGCCCGAGCAGGTCCGCCAGCTGACCGACGGCGGCGCTGGTGTTGATTTCGCCGTCGACTGCGTCACCGAGGGCGAGACGGTCACCAAGACGGAGTCGGTGCTGAAGAGAACGGGCCAGTTTGTCATTGTCCGGGCACCCTCCGCGGCAGGCTTCTCGATGGACGACGTCGACATCAAGCCTACCTACAACATCGTTTTCGAATGCCTGGGCCATGAACTACAATTCGGCAGTAAGTGAACTTTCTCAGACGAAGAATTGACCCTTCCCACCACTCAGCTCAGGCCCCAGCTTGGGACAGAGCGCTCACGAGACATGTGCTGCAGGTCTCCAGGCCCCCGCGAACCTGGCTGCTCGTAAGTTTGCAGCTGATCTTTTTGGCTACTGGACCAAGGCAGCTGTTGCGGGCAAGACGCCCATCGAGCCTAACCCGGTGCGACTTATGCCTGGGGGTCTCGAGCGGATCGTGCCTGATGCGTTCCCCCTCCTTAGTTCTGGAGTCCTGGCCTCTGCTTTCCCGGGCGCGGAGTCCAGGCACGAGGGCGAGAGGGCAGAGGAGCATATGAAGCCCATCAGTGGTGAGAAGCTAGTGTATAAAATTGCCTAGAGAGAGAGAGAGAGAGAATCTTGGTGCTGCTGGAAACGACGGAGATCGAGTGTAAAGTTGAGTCTGCTTGTAAAAGTTTGGGGCCAGGCGCTAGATGTTGTGCTCCAGGGGTGGCCTGCAAGGCTTGTACTTAGGAACCAGAGCAGAGCAGGACAGTCCCCCGCGTTTGTGCAACAACTTTCTTCATTGTGATGATTAGAGAATATGAGTAAGTCATGAAAAATTGATTTGGTTTTCTCCTCAGTTTATTGCAGAATATTCATGAAGCAGGGCATTGTGCTGGGCACTGTATTCTTGGGTACATTAGTGAATCAGTACCTTTGCACAATAAGTATAGTACCACACCGTCTAAGGCTCCCCACTAAGTAATAGTGGCTGTTGCGCTGGTGAGCAGGGGTCTTGATTTCCATCTCTGCCCCTCCCATAGAAACTTGGGACTTTCCCATTCGTCGCGTTTCCCAGCCGCGTCGCACCCTGACGACATTCAGGCTTGGTGATCACCATAAACTGCCGCTGCCGTTCATGCTGCGGTCCTCACCCGCCCGCCCACCACCATCTCCTCCTCCTCCTCCTCCTCCTTCTCGTCCGCCACAGACACGATGAGTTTCGCCATCGAGGTGCCCGGGGCGGCAAACCCCTGAGCCTGCAGGAGCTCTGCAAGGCCCTCCAGGCCGCCACGTCCATGGACAGCATCCAGAGACAGGCGGCAGGAAAGCAGCTCAACACGTGGGAGACGCAACAGGGCTACTTTCCCTCGCTGCAGGTAGGAGGACCTCTAGGCCCGTCGTCACATCTTCATCTGTGCCATGTCCTCTAGGCTGCTAACTAACAGCTGCTTCCGCCGCGTGCAGTCCGTCTTCCTAGACAAGTCCATCCCAAGAGAGATACGATTCCTCGCCATACTGCAGATCAAGAACGGCATCGACAAGTACTGGCGCCTCAGTGCCAAAAATACCATCCACGCCAACGACAAGGCCCTGCTCAGGTCAAGGCTGTTCGAGGGCACCATCGGAGAGGAGGATAAGGCCTTTGCTCTGCACAACGCCCTCGCGACCGCCAAGGTCCTCCGCATAGACTATCCCGACTACTGGCCCGAGGCCCTCCCCAGCCTGATCGATCTGTTGAGGCTGTACAGGCATGGCGACCAGCGGCTCCTAGGCGGTGCTCTCGTCCTCCTGCTGCGTATCGTCAAGGAGCTCGGGGCTGCCCGGCTGCGTAAGTCGCAGACCGCGTTGCAGGCCGTCACACCTGAGCTGGTCTACCTCCTGGGGGAGATATACTCAGAGCGGACCAGCCTGTGGACCACCTGGCTGGCGTCTGGGCAGGGAGACGAGGACCTGGCGAGCCTGGCCCTGCAGAACAGCCTCTCTGCCGCAAAGATCCTGCGCCGGCTGCTGATCCTGGGCTATGAGAACCCGGCCAAGGACAAGGTCGTCGTCGAGTTCTGGTCTCTGACGCAGAATCATTTTGGCCAGTTCCTCGGCTACGTCGGCCACGACTCCACCGTCCCTGCGCCCCATCAGGACGTGATAGGGAAGCACCTCCTGCAGTTTACGAAGCTCCACCTCGAGATGTCCGAAGCCCATCCTGCGAGCTTCCCCATCCTCCCCAGCTCTGTCCCCCTCGTGCTCGCATATTGGGACCTCGTGGCAAATTTTGCCGAAGTCTTTGACAAGTCTGGCGGCCTCAGGCAGACCACAACTGCGGACGGCGGCGGCTCCAAATCCAAAGTCGAGGGACCACTGCTCGAGAGGTTGGCCCTCAAGGGGCTCCTGCTGGTCAAGAGCTGCGTGGCCATCGTCTGGAAACCAGTGCAGACCTTCAAATACATCAGCAAGGAATTTGTGCAGCAGAAGGACGCGGCCGTTCAGGTCCTCCGGGCGGAGCTGCTCAAGGACGAGCTCGTCATGCAAATTGTGAATGTGATCATCACCAAATTATTGATCTTCCGGAAAACAGACCTAGAAGCCTGGGAGACGGACCCGGAGGACTTTGAGGCAACAGAGCAATACCTCGGAGATGCTTGGCAGTTCAGCGTCAGGCCTTGCGCCGAGAGGGTCTTCCTGGACCTGTTGGTCTACTACAAAGAGCTCTTGACGCCCCCACTGCTGTCATACTTTCACCAGGCGACCATCTCAGACGCAGATGTCATCACCAAGGACGCCATCTACACCGCCATGGGTGCCTCTGCGCCCAACATCTCCCAGGCTTTCGACTTTGACAACTTCCTGTCAACAACCTTGGTACAAGACGCCCAGTCCACTGGCCCCCTCGCCAAGGTCCTCCGCCGCAGGATAGCAATCCTGATCAGCACCTGGGTGCCGGTCAAGATTGCCGACGCAAGCCGGCCCCTCATCTTCGACATCTACCGTCACATCCTGAACGACAAGGATGAGAACAACGACGAGGTGGTTCGCCTCACCGCAGCGAGACAGCTCAAGGACATCGCGGACGACTTTGAGTTTCCTGGTGACCTGTTTGCCACCTACGCTCCAGACATTCTACCGCAGATCATCAACCTGCTTCCGGATGTGGTCGTAGAGGACACGAAGCAGGCGCTCTTCGAGACGCTGAGGGTATGCATACAACGCATGGAAGAGCACGTCCTCCCGTTTGCGGACCCCATCATGTCAGCCCTCCCGACCCTCTGGGACGCTGCCGGCGACGCACACATGATCAAGGCAGCCATAATAGCAGTCCTCGTGGCGCTGGTCACCTCCATCGGGGCTGAGTCGCGACGCTACCAGTCAACGATGCTCCCCATCGTCGCCCAGTGCATGAACGATCCCTCGAACGAGGCCTTCCTGGAAGACATTGTTGATCTCTGGAGGTCCCTCATTATTCAGAGCGTAGCTCCCTTGTCCGCGGAGATGATCAGCCTGCAGCCTCTCGTCCTTCCGCTCATCGAAAACGAGCCTCAGCTTGCAGAGGCTGCCTTCGAGATCCTCAAAGCATACATCATCCTGGCGCCAGATGCCATTTTATCCGACGGCCTGCGACGAAACACCTTACAAGCACTGTCCAACCCCTCCAGTCTCACACCCGCGGCCGCAGCGCCGACGTCCTGACGAGCGACCGCATGATAGAGCTCATCTTCCTCGCCGCCTCCCACCTCGCCGGCACCAATGGCGTGTCCACCATTGTGCAAGACCTTGCTTCCCTCGGCCTCCTGCACACCATGCTGCAGCGCATCCACGAGGACTGGGAACACACACAGCTCACAGGCCCCAATGCTGCCAAGAAGGAGGCCCTGGAGTGGTCCCACAAGCTAGCCTACTTTAGCATCCTGGCACGCATCGCCGTCGCCGACCCCGTCCTCCTCGTCTCTGCCCTCACCTCCCTCGGCGCCGGCGACTTTACGCAGATTTGGCCGTGGCTGTCGACCCAGTGGTTCTCGGCGCTGACGTCCATGGCCGACGTGGAGAGACAAAAGCTGTCGTGCCTCGCGCTCACGCGCCTCGCCGAGCTGTCCCGCCCTGTCCAGGACCTCGTCTGCGCATCGCTGCAGGACTACTTCACCATGTGGACGGTTGTCGCCCTGGAGGTGCACGACGGCAACGCGCTGGGCGAGGACGGCCTCGTGTGGGGGCACCGCCCATCAGCGAGGAGGGCACACCCCTCGAGAACGGCGAGTGCGTCGTCATGGCCAACGACCCAGTGCATACGATACGGACCTACGGGTTCATCACGGAGCGGCTCCAGGGCCTCGTGGCCAGGGCTGGCGGGGAGACCACATTCAGGAGCGACTGGGTTGTGGATGTAGACAAGGAGGTTCTGGCCGGCTTCGAGAGGCTGGCGAACGGGCCTGCGTCGTCGTCGTGATAGTGTCCGCACTGATGAGGCTGTGGGAAGAATAAAAATCGGAAGAAGCCCGCAACACCTTTGAATTCAGACTGTATAGATGAGTTTAACTTATGAGGGAGGGGCAAAGCGAGATACCAATAGAGATGAATCAACGAGTTTAAGAACGAACAAGGTGTGTAAAATGAGCACCTTCTAAGCCGAGAACGACGGCCCTGTGTCCATTTTTAGTGTGATGGTAAGTCTAAAGTACCAATAACAGTCAAAAACTCCCCCTTCCCTTTTTGATTTTCTATTTTCAGAACATCTATGACCCCCTTCTCAAAAGGTCCCTCAGCCCACCCACTTCCTCGCGTTCCTGAACATCCTCAACCAGGGTCCAAACATGC
This sequence comes from Immersiporthe knoxdaviesiana, assembly GCA_021117315.1. Taxonomy (NCBI): domain Eukaryota; kingdom Fungi; phylum Ascomycota; class Sordariomycetes; order Diaporthales; family Cryphonectriaceae; genus Immersiporthe; species Immersiporthe knoxdaviesiana. Next base: position 935,076 of record CP088207.1, read on the forward strand.
CCCAGCTGTCAACCTCCTCGCGCGGCGCCCAGCTGGCCACATCCGCCATGATGGTCCTCTCCGGGTGCGGCATCATGGCGAGCACGCGGCCGTCCTTGCTCCGCACGCCGGCGATACCCTCTGGGCTGCCGTTGGGGTTAAAGGGGTACGTCTCGGTCACTTTTCCGTAGTTGTCCGTGTACCGCAGCGAGACCAGGCCGTCCTCGTTGCAGGCATGCAGCGCGCCGCCCACGGGGCCAGAGAACTCGGCTCGTCCTTCGCCGTGTGACACGACGATGGGGAGCAGCGAGCCTGACATGCCTGCGAAGAAGATGGACTTGTCGCCGGCATCGTCGATGGTCACCATGCTGTACCGGCCCTCGAACTGCTGGCTTGTGTTCTCCACGAACGCGGGCCAGTGCTCCGCGCCGGGGATGAGCTCCTTGAGGCGCGAGAGCATCTGGCAGCCGTTGCACACGCCCAGGGTGAAGGTGTCGGGCCGCCGGAAGAAGGTCTCAAAGGTGCGCCGGGCGTTCTCGTGCATCAGGATCGAGTTGGCCCAGCCCTGGCCGGCGCCCAGGACGTCGCCGTACGAGAAGCCTCCGCACGCGGCGAGACCGCGGAAGCCATCGAGCGAGAAGCCCGAGAGGATGTCGGTCATGTGAATGTCTACTGCCTCAAAGCCGGCGGCCCGGAACGCGAAGGCCATCTCGGCGTGGCCGTTCACGCCCTGCTCGCGGAGGATAGCGACGCGGGGCCGTTGGGTGACAAGAATTTTAAGCGCGGTGAAGGCGTTCGTACCAGTCTCCGCCGGGTCGAACTTGAGCTTGTAGGAGAGGCCTGGGTCCCTCGAGTCGAGTATGGATGCAAACTCAGAGTCGGCACATGAGGGGTTGTCTCGGAGCTTCTGCATCTCGTAGGAAGTGGCGGACCACCACTTCTGCATCTGTGCGCGGTCCAGGTCCACGAGGGTCGTGGCGCCGTGTCGCACAAGAAGCGACTCCTTTGACGTCGCGCGCACGTAGCCGATCTTCTTGAGCAGACCCGGCGGCGGGCCACAAGTGGCAAAGCAGCGGCGGAACCTCCTCTCGTCTGACTTGCGGATCTGGAACACGGCACCAAGCTCCTCGTTGAACAAGGCCTCCAGGGCGTCAGAGGCCGTGAAGTTGTTGGCTAGCTCGTCGATGGAGATGTCCACGGCGCAGCGGCCAGCAAACATCATCTCCGCAACGGTGGTGAGCAGACCTCCATCGGAGCGGTCGTGGTAAGCTAGAACGATGTTCTCCTCGTGCAGCTGGGATAGAGCATCGAAGTAGTCGACGACGAGCCTGGTGTCGCGGACATCTGGTGCCTCGTGGCCGAGCTGTCCTAGCACTTGTGCCAGTGCGGAACCGCCCATGGCTTTGTGGCCCTGTGCGAGGTCGACGAAGATCAGGATGGAATCGCCCACATCCTCGACACGTCGGAGCTGTGGTGTCCACGTGCTTCGGACGTCCTCGACTGGAGTAAAGGCCGAGATGACCACGGACACTGGGGCGGTGACGCTCTTTGACTCTCCGTCCTCGTCCTGCCATGATGCTTTCATGGAGGTCGAATCCTTGCCAACCGGTATAGAGACCTTCAACTCTGGACAGAGGTCCATGCCGATAGCCTTGACGGCTTCGAACAGGGCAGCACCCTCACCAGGGTGGTTGACGGCAGCCATCCAGTTGGCAGACAGCTTGACCCGTCTCAGGTCACCCCGCACGTCAGCAGCTCCCTTTATGTGGGCAGCGCCAAGGTTCATCAAGCTTTCGACAACAGCCATGCGGGCGGAGGCTCCGGGCGAGATCAGGGCCAGGGTTGGCTTCTCCCCCATTGCCATAGCCTCGCCCTGGCGGGTCTTCTCATCAACACTGAAGGATCCCAGCGTGACGGCAACATCTGCCACAGGGGGTCTGCCAGGGGCCGACCAGCTGGTCTTGCACTGTCAAGCCACCAACAGTCTGCAGATAACATCAGCTACCGGGCGTTCTTCCAATGGGGACGCACGAATATGTACTCACCCGATCGGCGATCGTGATCAGGAACATCTTTGACCCGACCGATGGAAGGGAGAAGACGAGCTCGGTGGCCTTGGCAATCATCTCTTTCCTGTCCGACAGCCCGTATTTCTCTGTGAGGCTAGCTGCTGGGTCAAAAGGCGCCAACGACTTCTTGACAGTCTCGACCACCCGCTCCTGGTGACGCCCTGGAGGGAACAAGGCATCCATCGGCAGATCGATTGGGACAGGGTATTCTTTGGATTCTCGGTCGGTCAGGATCAACCTCGCAAAGCCGTTGTCATCTTTAGTGACAACGGTGCCGACGTTGGAGAATCCACACCGCTCACGTTCTGATATCATTGTCAGCCATGTAAGGACGAATGCGTAGAAGAATCCAAAGCCTTGAACCTACCACAGATACTCTGAAATCGGTTGATACTGTCCCTGTTGACCAGCAACACGTATCTCTCCTGCGCCTCATTACACCACACCTGCAGAGGGCTCATGCTGTCATCAGCACTCTCAACCTGCCGCAGCTCGAACTTGCCGCCAAAGCCCGCATCCTTGACAAGCTCCGGCAGCGCGTTGGAGAGCCCTCCGGCGCCTACGTCGTGGATCATGGCGATCGGGTTGTTTATGCCCAGTGCGACACAGGTGTTGATGACCATCTGGGCACGGCGCTCCATCTCCGGGTTGCCGCGCTGCACAGAGTCGAAGTCAAGGTCCGCATTGCCGCCCCCAACAGCGCTCGATGCCGCGCCACCTCCCAGGCCGATCAACATGGCAGGTCCTCCGAGGACGATGACATAAGCGCCGTCGTGGACGTCTGACTCGTTCTTGAGAGCATGTTGCGGCCGGACAGAGCCAAGACCGCCGGCAATCATGATGGGCTTGTGGTAGCCTCTCCAGTCAGGGCTGGCATCGTCGCCGCTGCCGTTGGTAAGCAGGGTTCTGAAGGTGCCGGTCAGACATGGCCGACCGAATTCGTTGTTGAACCGCGCAGAGCCGATCGGTGCCTCCAGCATGATGTCCAGACTGCTGGCATAGTGGCCAGGCCTGCCGATATCGACCTCCCACGGGTCTCGCTTGCCGGGGATGAGCAGGTCCGAGACCCAGAAGCCACACAGGCCAGCCTTTGGTGTTGAGCCTCGGCCAACAGCGCCTTCGTCCTAAACAAGAGGCGAAGCAGTCAGCGACTGACATCTCACACGAGTAGGATGTGCTGAGAAAGGAGCCGTAGGCCGGCGAAACACTTGTTCCAGTCAGGCCTCTTTCCGAACCGGTAGTCCATCAGGGATCACACCAGTAGCAGGAAATAAGAGACAAGGGAAAAAGGAAGAAAGAAAAAATGAGGAGAGGCTGCGTACTCTGATCTCGCCCCCGGAACCTGTCGCAGCACCTGGGAAGGGGGAGACGGCCGTAGGATGATTATGCGTCTCCACCTTGATGAGGGGGTGAAGCACCTCGCTGGTGAGCTTCCAGGTGCCTGTGGAGTAGTCCGGAGCCCAGAAGTTGGAAACATCTCCCTGGAGGACGGCGGCGTTGTCGCTGTAAGCAGAGACGGTGTAGTCTGGGGTCTTCTTGTGGGTGTTCTTGATCATCTCGAAAAAACTCTTGCCCATGGGCTTGCCGTCGATTGTCCAAGCCGCATTGAAGACCTTGTGGCGACAATGCCTGCAGGAGACGAAGAGTCAGAGAGGGAAAAAGAAGTGTGATTATGGTTGATGCAGAGACAATATCAGTCGCGGCGGAGACGGACACTTGTCCACCCGTTCGTTCCTTTCCTTCGGCATGAGAAGGGGAAACAAGACAAAAAAAAAAAAAAAAAAAAAAGGGGGAATCACAGCGGCCGTGGGAGACATACTCCGAGTTGACCTGAGCAAACATGAACAGCTCCACGTCATGAGGCGGCCTGCCGAGCTTGGTGTAGACGTCCACCAGGTATTGCATCTCTTCAGGGCTCAGGGCCAATCCCATCTTCTGGTTGTATTCCTGCAGCACGGACAGGGGCTCTCCACCGTCGGCGAAGATGTCGACCACAACGAGGGGGCTTCGGTCTCCCTCGAGGAACATGACGTCCAGCGAGGGCTGCTCGGCGGTGATGGTCTCGGTCATACGGTCATGAATGATGTCGCGGAAGGACGACAGGTCGAGGTCGTCGAGTCCATCGTGCTGGGGCCGTCCCTCAAACTGAATGGTGATCACTCGACCCCGTTCGACGCGGTGGACCTGCTCCTTGAGGCCGCAGACGTGGGCGATGCTGGTCGCCTTGGAGCTCCATGGCGATATGTTGCGGGGGAGATGTAGAGGGTGACGCCGTTGTCGGTAGCAAAGGTCAGCCTAGAGGCGTCGGAGACCTGGAGTAGCTGCTGGACCTTGTCGAGCCCGGCCTGGCCCTGCTTCAGGTCGATGTAGTACAGCCAGTTCCCGTGAATGGACTGGGCCTTGACACCGCCCTGCTTGTTGATGCGGTTCAGGAGCTTTTGGGCCTCTGAGGCCGTGTAGCACGAGCCCCCGATCAGAGTCTCGTGTGGCATGGTCGAAATGGTGAGGTGGTGGATGTGATGTCCAGCAGGATGGAAGAAGGAGGCCGTCGCCAACCAAAGGCTGGTTGTGCAAGAGAGGAAATCCCAAAAATCTTCGAGGGGAAGGGGCTACTGCTGCACGATAAGATTTCTCTATCGCTCTCTACCAGATCGCGGGGCACTAAAGACACACCCCTGTCAGCAGGAGGAGGGCGTGGAGGGGCAACCCGTCTTCTGCCTGCACGGTTTTTTTTTTTAAGGGTCCCTCGGAAGTCTTCAGGTCTCACTCCAGGGGCGTGTGCTTACGTCAACCCCACCACAGATGAGCTCATTGAGACTATTGCGACATCTTCTGTCCCTCCTCCTCCTCCTCTCTCTGCGCCGGCATGCACTTCTCGCTGAGGCTCCTCAGATATATACATTGTCCCCTCACAACGACACTGAATAGGAGACAATCTACTCTATCCGTACCCTCCCACATCTTCTCATACTTACAACCACAAAAGAGACCAGATTCCAGTAAGTGAGCCCGCCGCTGGTTCCCTTTGCGACACGAGCAGGCACACCTTTTCTAAACAAAAACACAAGCAGCAATGGCGCTCCCTCCCAAGTTCAAGGGCCACCGCCTTCTCTTCTTCAGCGATGACCCTTCGGCCCCAGCACCCACCGAGACCGCCGCCTCGGCGCCCCTGCACACGATCGAGGTGTACCTGGATTATGTGTGCCCCTTCTCGGCCAAGCTGTTCAAGACCTTTACCACCTCGGTGGCGCCCCGCATCCGCGCCGACCCGCGGCTGGCCAGCAAGGTGCAGGTCCTCCTGCGGCAGCAGGTGCAGCCCTGGCACCCCTCGTCCACGCTCGTGCACGAGGCCGCCCTCGCCGTGGAGAGGCTCGCCCCGGACAGGTTCTGGCAGTTCAGCGAGGCGCTGTTTGGCGACCAGCAGGCCTACTTCGACGTCAACGTCGTCAACGAGACGCGCAACGCCACATATAGGAGGCTAGCGAAGCTGGGCGCCGAGAGCGCGGGCGTCAACGAGGAGGAGCTGTACGGCCTGCTGGCGATCCCGGAGAAGGCGGCCGAGAACGGCAGCCTGAATGTCGGTAACCAGGTCACCAACGACCTGAAGGTTGTGATCAAGATGGCCAGGCTGGTGGGTGTGCACGTCAGCCCGACCGTCATTTTCGACGGGGTTGTGAACAATGAGATCAGCTCGGGCTGGTCGGCAGAGCAGTGGCTCGAGTGGTTGGGAAAGAACGTTGACTAGATCCCTTCTGTCTGGTGGCCATTGATATGAATTGTCGAGTTGGCTCAACTCAAAAATAGATAAAATAGATAAAATAGATAAAATAGATAAAAAAATTAAAAAAAAATAACCCAGTTACATCAGATATAATTGCAGGATAACTACTCTTAGGTTTGTTGTGATGATATTGTAGTTGTACTTGCACATGACGAGCATGTTTTGGTAGAACCACCCCCGGGCGGCAGGGGTGTGAGCTAGTCAAAATCCAAGCTCGGATCCACGACCTCACTCTTCCTCCTCGATCAACTTCTCATCCAATCGTCCGTCTTGACTCTTGACCCGAGAAGGAAACCCTCCCCAAAAACCTCACTAACAATGATAACTTCAATATGGGCTCGTCAGGCCCGATCATCATCGCGAGCGAGCCGGAGCATCCTGCAGGCCAGGATCTCTGCCACAAGATGTCCTGCGTCAGCGATGCGCTCTCATGAGCTCTCATCACAGCTCACGAGAAGAGCCGCCTCGTCGTCGTCAGCGCCAAAACCAAAACCAAAACCAAAACCAGAGCCAGCACCAGCACCGAAAGCCAAACCCTTTCATGGTAACGTCATGCTCCATGTTATAGTTTGATGCCGTAAAGTGGTGTCACAGAGATATCCTTTTTGACTGACCCTTTTTCTGCTTTTGACGACGTAGCCCCGAGGCTCATCATCTACCATGCCGGCACGCCGAGGATCTTTGTGCTCGGCGCGCTCAAGATCTCGACCATCTTCGTCCTCGGCTTCTTCGCCGTCGTGGTTATCCCGAGCTACGTGCAGGCTGACGCCCCATGGTGGCAGGCGGTAGGGCGTAAGTGAACCCACACCATCTTTTTTTTTTTTTCAACATGGCCTCCCTCAAGCTCACCAGCGCTCTCTGTCTCCTCTCTCCTAGTCATGGCCGCCGGCACCGTTCCCTTCCTCGCCATCTGGTATCTCACCTCGCCCATGGTGATGTGGGTCCACCTGCAGGTCCCCAAGGGCTTCCAGCGCCACCAGCTGGCCGTCGACAGGTTCGTCAGGCACGTCCCCGCCGAAACCGAAGTCACCATCACCACCATGGGCACCATAGGGAAGCCCCGCGTCAGCCAGGTGCGGCTCCAGGACCTGCGCCACGAGAGGCGCCGGCTGGGGCTGGTCAACTACGTCCGCGATGTGAGGCGGGAGAACGCGGCCAAGAAGTGGTACCAGGCCGGGGCGGTGGGCGAGTTCAAGATCGAGGACGGGGCGCTCGCGGACAAGAAGTCCCAGCGGCCCTGGATGTGGTATAGGATCATGCAGGGGCTCCGGGAGAGGGAGAGGCGGGAGCTGGGAAAGCAGCAGGCCGCGACAACAAGAGAGAAATAGAGAGGGTGTGTGTGTGTGTGTGTGTGTGTGTGTGTGTGTGTGTGTGTGTTGAAACCTTTTGCTCCGGAGATCACAGCATCTTTCAGCGGTATATTGCTGCTTCTGAGCATTTCAACTGCTCCACTAATCAACTATGTCACTTCTTGATCGCTGACTTGTTACATCTCCCTGGACTCGCTCTTTCTCAAGGCTCTGAATAGCATGGATCCCCAGAACAAGCACCAAGCCCTGGTCCGGCTGACACAATAATTGAACTTGTGGTCTCGGACAACTTCATTGATTACAGATGTTCCCACCATCCCCCTCAGCTCAACATGCAGTCAGATGGATGCGCCCGATAGTCTTTCCCTTTCCATCTAGACTGTCTGGGTAGATCTACAGGCTATGGTGCCAGACTCTATGTCAGGGCAGCACACACACCAAGAGAGGACCATGTGAGTTTCTGTTGAACATCTCGCTGTGATCTGCATGTATTGTAGCAGTTATCCAAGTGATTCAAGTGGTCCTGAAACTAACCTCTGTTTATGTACCATAACCAGTACTCTTGTAAAATGGGGCAATGGATGTTGGTTCCTAGCACCTGGTCCTTGTTGTTTGTGGCATGTTTCATGGCTTGCATGCCAGATGGGTTATACTATGACGATTTTGATATATACATGCTATAACAATGTCTATGTATCAATCTAACCTTGGAACTTTATTGCTTTACATATAATTATATTTAGTGTTCATTTAGCTTTAGGTATCATTGGCTCCCATACAAAGCTCCACTTGAAGTCCTTGGTTTCTTTCCTGGGCTGAATTGTTACTCATAATTATATCTTTGACAGGAGTTCGAATACTTGTTGCAATATGATTTCTTGCTTTGGGGATGTCCCAAAGGGGATCCAGAGGATCGATGTCGTACCTCAGAACACTGATCATCAGAATGCTCAGGATCTCCCTGACTGCGAGATGTCTTCCTGGACACGAAGCGTTTCCTCCACCAAATGTGCGGTTCGTAGATGTAGGAATCCTGCGTTCTTGCTGCTTGGGTCTGAAAGGAAAATTCAATAAGGCTGTATTATGTGATTAGAGGCCTTCTGAGCCAGTGACGACAGCTGGGGGCCTCAATTAACCAGTCTCAGCAGGTGTAGTGAAATCATAGTGGTATTCGCCCCCTTGGCGACGTTCTGCGGAAGCGCTTAAATATGTACGTCGGCTCAGCTTTGAGAAAGATAGATTTCTGTGCCCTTTTGATGCATTATTGGACATTACGAGCCTCGGAAAAACAGTAACCTTACCTCATTCTGAACACGTCCTTCCCACCAGCCCCAGGTTCGAATTTTCCTCTTGTTTCTTCTTCTCATGTGTTAGGTGGCTTTCTTGCAGCTTAGCTGCATGTAATTAGCTGGACCCCCTACTAGTATAGAGGAGGTCAGCCAGCAACGTAGTAAATGCAACATCGACCAGTTATTATCCAGGACTGAGACAGACTCACCTCCGAATTGAGCCCTAGGACAGGTGGGATGGATGGGTGAAAATGTAACGACGCCCCAGCCCCCAAACAACTAAAGTTTACAGTATGAGCTGCGCAGCCTGCCACAATCTAAGAATAGCAAAAGAGGGCAAGCGCCTTATATCATAAGCTTGGTCTTCTTGTCATCACCGGGACGATGATGACTCTCTTTTCTCCCAGTCTTGTAGATTGCGTTCTCATCTTGCCTACTATCTACGAGCCAAGCCGGTCGCAAAGCTGGTCTCACAGCAACTCACTTCTCGTCACCTCTTAAAACCCAGACCTAGACAGGAGCACCGTCCAACGTCTTGCTGTTATCATCAGTAAAAATGTCGGCTTCTTCAGCTACTTCAAGCTACATCATCGCACCAACCGGCGGCGATTACATCTCATCGACAGCATTTCATGTAAGTCATGAGGAAGGCAAGGGGGCCAGCTGGGCATCTTGTCATTGATATTACACGTGATTGGAAACTCTTGTGCTAATTTACTTCACAGGTCTTGACCTGGGTTCTCTTCGGCCTGTGTATTATTGCATTCGCCGTCAGGGTCTACATTCGTTATGCTTGTTTCCGCCGACTCCTCCTCGAGGACTACCTCGCGCTTCTCGCTCTGGTGATGCACAGCGTCGAAGCGGTCCTCATCCAGCTCTACTCTGATCACATATATGTGCTGGAAGATGTCGCTAGAGGCGATCTATCTGTGATCGGACGGGGCTTCTTCACCAACTCAAGGAAGGCTCTCGTCGCCCTTGGCGCCTCTGTGAACATCACCATCGTTGGCGTCCTGATCGTCAAGCTGAACTTCCTGCTGTTCTTCCGCCGCCTTACCACCAACACAGGCAAGCTCATCACGATCGGCTGGTGGGCAGTGCTGGTCTTCACGGTTGCCGGTGCGGTGGCGCAGATCGCAACGCAGCCTTTTGGATGCTTCTTTGGGAGCATTGAATACATCTTTGGCACCAACTGCACCGAGCCTGCCGCGCTGCGCCGCATCTTCTTCAACTCCATCTTTTCCGCTGTCGTCGATGCAGTGGCAGACTTTCTGAGTGAGTTCTAGTCACACTGAACACAAAACTAGGAGTGTCCTTTTTTTTTTTTTTTTTTTTTTTGGCTGACCACAAGAGGTTCACAAAAAGTCATCGCATTTCCCGTTGCCATCTTGTGGGGAAGCCGTATCGGCATGCTGCAGAAGCTCATCCTCACGTTTGTCTTCAGCCTCGTCTTCCTCACCATCGCCATCACAATTGTGCGCGGCAGCGTCTTCCACGAGGAGTTTTCCGGAAATGGCAAGATCCAGAGTGGAACTTTTACTTGGTTTTGGTTCTACTGCGAGTTCAGCGTTGCCTTTTTTATTGCGTGTATCGTATCCTTCCGCACGCTGTTTGTCCAACGCCAAGCCAAGCGCAGCGCTCGCATCCAGCAGCATCAGCGGTTCGAAGCGGCCTACCGGAGCGCCGTCCGGAGGGGCTGGCGCTGCAAGGTCCGTCTCCTCCACGACAGCGTGCTCGAGACGTGCAAGTCGCTCGAAGGGTGGTCCGGCAGCGAGGCAGAGACGCTCAGCATGCGCGGGCTGCCGTTTGTGCCGTCTGGCCTCATGACGGTGGGCTTCAACGACGACAGCAACTGGAGCAGGGCCGCGACCAGAGATGGTGTCACCACGACCAAGATCTCCGCCGACCGTTCTGGTTCTACGAGCAGCGAAAGGCCGCTGCAGGGCCCAGATGCGACCCATGCATACGGTGTGGCGGCTTGATGCGGTCCTTTCTCTCGTTGGTGCAGCTATCACAGCTTGGCCATGCCTGTGTAATACCGCCAGCTTATTGAAGTCTATTTAGCTCCTTAAAAGTACTTGGACTTTTACTTTTACTTTTAAATATTAACACTGAGAGTTGTTCCTAGTCCCCTCAAAAATTGAGAAAGGCTGATTCTCACAAGGGGGTAGGAGATTAGACCATGGGCGAATTAGATGATATGTAGAGGCCGGATATTTCGTGATTGGTGGATGAAGCACCCTGTTTACCTGATTAATTACTGGCGATGTAACCCAGGGTTTATTCGTCCCAAGAACACCGTTGCATGGAGCGTTTTCGGCCCCCAACTTTCCCCAGTCATCGGCAAAACAAGCGAGGTGCTGATCCTACCCTGCAGCTGAAGAAGAAAGGGAAACCAACGAAGAAGAGAAAGAAAATGAGGGTGGCTGAGAATGAAACAATGACAGGCCCAACCGATAAATCAAAAACGTAGTATTGCATCTGTTGGTCAACTTAATTATTAGCGGGGGCTGGAGTGGTTTCGGCCCGCACACACTGCATACGAGCAACCTCTCTGTACTAGCTTTCAATAATATAATCTCGTCGTTGCGCACTCTCCTGTCTATAAACTCGGAAAAGACATCTCGAGCTGTCTTTTCTGTCTCGACGATCCTCTCTACCCTGTTCTCCCCCTCCTGAGCGATCATGACAGTCGCGACGTCCAACTCTCGTCAGCGCTGGCCTGGTCGGCACTTATATTTTCCTTCGCGTTCTCCTCCACTTGACCCAAGATGCGAGAGAGCCACCCACAATCGAGACCGGGATCCCTTTCGTCACCCCTCTGGTTGGAATGATCAGGGAGAAGTCCAAGTACTATGTTCGGCTGAGGTTTGTTCCTGTCAAAAGCTTCCCCCCAAAACCCTCCCCAAAGGAATCTCGTATTAATGCTTGTGAGTGAAAATCTACGGCCAGGGACACATACCGGCTGCCAATCTATACTCTTCGCATGCCCTTTTCGCGCATGTATATAGTGAATGGCACGGAGCTGATCTCAGCGCTGCAGGAGCATTGACACACTGTCAGCTTTGCGGCCATTGCAGCCGATGCCGGCTCGCTCGTGGAGCTCAGCAAGGAGTTTGTCAAGATTGTGCACGATGACCTGACCAGCGAGCACGGCTTCAGCGTGAGCTGGCCCAAGTACATCATGTCGGCCATGGGCCCCGGCAAGGACCTCGACTCGATCAACAAGAGGTCGATCGAGGTCTTCTCCAGCGACATGGAGGCCCTGAGGGCAGAGGGTCGTCCGGTCAGGGTCGGCCTGTGGCAGTGGTCGCGCCACAGCATGGTCAAGTCGACGACGGAAGCTGTCTGGGGCCCACAGAACCCCTACCGAGATGCTGCCGTTGCAGAAGCCTGGAGGCAAGTGCAGTCAAGTGCCGTGTAGGCTTCTGATACTCCCCGAGATGGGGAGTTCCTCAAGATTCGGCGAATCAAAGACTGTGAGCACACTGTGAGCTTAATTTCTGATAAACTTGGTGTTGTGTGTAGGATGTTCGAGGCTGGCTTCTTGACCCTCAATGTCTTCCCCCTGGCATCTTTGTTCTTCCCCAAGCTGATTCGGGCGCGCGAGCTCGCCGCCGCCGCCCTGATCGACTATGCGCGCAAGGGCGGGCACAAGACGGCCTCTGGGCTCGTGCGCAAGCGCTACGAGCACCACGTCGAGCAGCTTGGTTTTCGGCCTCGAGGACTTTGCGCCCGGGGAGCTGGGCAATACCTTTGCCGTCCTGGGCAACTCGACGCCCTGCGCGCTGTGGGTTCTGTACCACATCTTCTCCGACGACTGGGTGCTGGCCGATGTCCGCCACGAGGTCTCTTCCATGGTGCACGAGGAGAAGGAGGACGACGGACTGGGTGGCAGGGTCAAGTCGATCGACCTGGCCAGCATCAGGACGTCCTGTCCTGTGCTCCTGAGAACCTTCCAGGAGACGATGCGGTACCGCGCTGTCGCACCCGGGCCGCGCGTGCTCCTCGATGACGTGCTGCTCGACGGGAAATACCTGCTCAAGAAGGGCAGCATGCTCATGATCCCCACGCCGGTCCAGCACATAGACACCACGGCGTGGGGCCAGGATGCGCTCGAGTTCGACCACATGCGTTTTGTGCGCGCGCCAGGCAGGAAGAGGCCAAACCGGGTGGCCTTTCGCGCCTTTTGGCAGCGGCCACGTCCTGTGCCCCGGCCAGCATTTCGCCAGCACCGAGGTCATGGCACTGGCGGCACTGTTGACCCTCCAGTTCGACGCCGTCCCCGTCGCTCGCAGGTGGGTTGAGCCCACCTGGGAGAACTCGCCTCTCCAGGCTGGATTCACTGTGCCTGACGAGGACATCGAGGTTGAGCTGCGGCCTAGAGACCCAGGCACGCAGTGGAAGGTCACCTTTTCAGGTTCGGACGAGGCTATGGGAATCGTGATGGAGGACATGAACGAGGCGGAGGAATAGTTACGCCAGTCCCATGTTGGAGAGAGGCGAGTGACCTTTAGTGGAAGTAGTGATCTAATTACAGCAAACTGCTAATACTACTCAGTGGGAATAACTTTTGCTCCCAGCCTGATCAGAATCATGGAGTGTCCACTGGGATACTTTTCCCACCCAGCTCCATGTTTTGTTTTGGGGTCCTATGTCCCTCAATCCAATCAAAAGTCTAAGACAACTGAAGCTGTGAAACCCTTCACCAAGGAGCATCAGTGCAGAGGAGGCTTGGAAGGGCAAAGAGAAACAAAAGGAGAGGAAAAAAGAGGAAGAAAAAAAGGAAGATGGTCCCGGAGAGGATCGAACTCGCGACCTTCGCATCACAGATATTTCCTCATCTGAGGAATTATTAGTACGACGCTCTAACCAGCTGAGCTACGGGACCAGCTCTGGTTGTGATTGTTGAACAATCAGGCTGGGAATGGGATCTATGTTTGCAGAATTTGCAGCCATTCCAGAGCTAAAAGTGGGCTCTGTTGTGGAGCCTTGTCTGTGGGCCTCGGGGATGAAAATCTAGAGTACTATTACTATTACGTCCGTACTTGATAGTAGATACCAAAGCTTTCATGTACTATGGCAATACTGTTCACATTGTAGTAGTATCTGGCAGTATTTCGAACACAAACCATTGTGCTCATGTGCTGCATATTGTCAAGCAGGTACAACTGTGCTTGTGAAGGCACAAAACACCACACACTTCAGCAAAGCCTTGGCTTGGCAGTATTGGTGCAGGGTGAGTGAGCACTGAGCAGGTACAAGAGCCGGCCGGGAATCTCGCGGCACCGGCCGTGATCTGATATATTCTACGTAGTATTACTATATACAAATATAGAAATTATCACATGGAAAAAGAAAAGAGAAAGAAGAAAAAAAAAAAGAAAAACAAGAAATCCTGAATTGCAGAAATGTCCAGGGTCCAAGTTGCCCCCCTTCCCCCTTACCCCCACTCCCCCTTCCTTTCTTCTCCCTTCCAAGGGCTATGACTCGCACAGTGACAGATACGGGGGGAGGGAGGATATATAACACACAACCCAGGTTTCTTATTATATGTACTTACGTATGACCACCACCTGGAACTCCTCCTCAGGGCCCAACGCCGCTCGTATTTGTACAAAATACGATGTGATGTATAACAAAATGTGCATGTACAATCAATAGTTTCCTGCAGTTGCAATGATGATCTGCCAGATTCCTTCCCGCTTTTGCGTTATTATAATGATTTTCGGCCGAGCGGGTCAGCGGGTTGTCAGGTGGTGGTGCCACAAGGAGAGACGAGGACCCTGGTAGCGGTGCTACTATATACTACGTACTTATATGTGCACTACTGGAGTTTATCTTCTTTTTATCCAAGGAATGAATGATGCTGGTGGCGGCGGGCTGTGGATATCATTTTCTTTTTCTCCCTCGCTTTTTTTATCTATTTGCCGCACGCCACCGGACTTCTTGGAACGCCAGGGGTCTCGGAAGTCGCACTCGCATTCCAGGGTGCTGGGAACACCCCCGAACACGAACAGGAGATAGATGCCCAAGGGGAAGCTTGGAGGAAAGATGAGGAGGGCACCGGGATGGACCTCAAGAGGGAGAATGTACGGACGTACATACATAGTACTAAGGAGCAGTTCTCACATGAGTCACAACACTTCAAAAAAAAAACAAGGACTATGTTGGACTACAGAAAAACCCTTGCGAGAAGAGAGATGCAGGCAGAAGGAACCAAAACTCAAGGTCAGCGACCTACTTAAAAGAGAAAGGATAGATTCCATTTTTGCCATTATAGTCTACAAGCACGCGACCGTTTCTCTGTTCTGACCATTGTCCCACCCCCTTATGCTCGGCTGTCGCGACGTGCTGTTGAATTCTCCGCACCGCCGAATTTCCTTCCGAGAGATCGTGGGTGGTCCGATTTCCTGGATGTACCCGCCGCCCTATTCTCCCCCGACCAATAGTAGAGATATAAGGTTCGGAAAGGTGGAAACGAAGGGAAGAGGGGGGCGGCACGGCGGTTTGCAAGGTAGAGAGGTAGATCATACTACGTAGCATCAAGCCGTGGTGGGAGGAGATGCGATCAAAGGGGGAAAGACGGGAAGGGGGGAAGGGTGCGGCTGCGATAACGTCAACAACGTGGGAGGCGGGGTATAATCACAAGCTCTGCCCGTCTGTAGTAGTATTCCAGCACAAGTGCCGTGTTCTCACTGATACGAATGGGGGGAAGGGGGGAAGGGGACGGAGGGGTGATGAGGAGAGGAGCCAAACCCAACGGTCTTCTTCCTCTCCCCACCCCAAACACAACGTACACATACAATAGTACTGTACACAAGTACTATGGGTATCTACTATGTAATTCCTTTTCCCCGCCACCCAAGGATCTAGGATCTGCGGGACAAGGTTCAACTACGCGAGATTGGCGAGTGGATGTCGGTGAGGGTTCAGTATACATAGAATCAATCCGCAGGGTCCTCTCCCCCTACAAAAAACTGAGGGCGGATAAGGCTGTAAGTACCGCGGGCTGATCAGATTTCGGGGAGAAGAAGAGAGGGGGGGGGGGGGGGGAGGGGGCAGAACATGTCCATAGTGTCGTGACTGACGTGGAGCCGGCCGAGCAGTTACATATACTTATATATTGTGTGTGTGTACTACTATGTACAGTACCATCATAGTACGTATACATAGAATGTACACACTTGTACATATAACTTCCTTCCAAATCGCTACATGGTATAAAACCTGGATCTGGGAGTGACGGACCCTCTCGCTCACTCAAAGAAAAACAGGAGTTTGCCTTGTCCCCTGACTCTAATCCTGGCAATAAAAAGCTCTGCTATAAGACCAATATAATATCAACGAAACGATTATGGTCTCCCAGGGGGAAAAAGTTCTGCCCTCGCAGTGGGCGCTTCCCGCGCCGCATTAGTGAATTGCTCAACGGTGAGGGTCTAGGGGGTTGCACTTACTACTATGTACTCGTCCTCACACAGTAGGTACCACAGCAGAGCAGAGAGAAAGGTCCTCCTTCCGGTGCCCCAACCCAAATCTTATGTGGCAATAGTACCATGCATGCATTCAGATGTCATACGAACCTTGGTCCCCAGGTCATATATGTATGTCCACCAGTACGTATCGTTGTGGATTTGTGATCGACAGGAAGCTCTTGGCCTGCAAGTGACATGCAAAGCCAGTCGAAGATCACCGCGGTTTGCTGGAACTGGAAGCAAGTAGCCATCAAGACAAGAGGAAATGGTTGCGAGTTGTACAACGGCGCTGTTGTTGAGATTCTTTTTGACTCAGACTGATTCACCCCCTCCCTGTTCCCCCCAAAATGCAGATAGTCCCAAACCGGTTCCAAGGCCGTTTGATATCTTTGCGTCTCCTGTAGTGTGTGATATATATAATACATGGTGAAGTAAAACAGGCAGATGAGACGATTAGAGAAGACAAAGAAAAAGAAAGAAAAATAAAACAGAGACTTGAAGGGGGGGAAGAAGCAAGAACAAAAGTTTTGATGGTATCGCGTTTTCAAATGGATCGGATCAAACCCTCCTTGTCCGAAACCATGCTCCCACATGCTCGACCCCGGATGTCCCCAAAGCGAGAAAGAAAAATAAGAAAAAAGAAAATGGAAAAAAGCAGACTATGAACGCCAGAAAAACCCATACACCTGCCGATTAGTCTTGTATACATCCTTTCTGCTCCGGCTTCGTGCCCTTCGATTAGCTTGTCTTCGAAATGGTGATGAAAATGAATACCGCGCGCGCAACATTACCAGACCGTTGATGACAAAGGAAGGGTACACAAGAAAGGATTGTCACGTGGTCGACATTTTCTTTTCTTTCTCTTCTCTCTTCCCCTCTCCCCTCAGGGTTTCATCATCAGCAGGACCATTGCTGCTTTTCCTTTTCCTTTCCTTTTCTTTTCGTTCTTGTCTTTTCACCTCCGCGCATCGTAATCCCAGCTCCTCTTCAGTCCGCCCTCGTACACACTGGCCACAGATTCTTGCCACATGGTGGGTGTGATAAAGGTCTGGATGGGAGGGGCCGAGTACTGGCTATGCGGCGAGATCTGTTGGGTCGCCGCGGCGGCAGCGACCGAAGGGACCGTGGCATGAACGTGCTGGATGTCCTGGAGTGTTGGGACCTCGGCGGCACCTGGATTTGGAAGACTTAGAGAGCTGCTCGAAGGTGGAGCACCCGTTACAGGTGTTGACTGAGCAGGTGGCGTACCGAATGAAGAGTTCCATTGACTTTGAGGAGGGACAAGGTGTTAATTGAGACGACAGCATCCTCGGGGGAAAGAAAAAGGGAGGAGAGAAATCTGCTCACTCAAAAATTCGTGTTGGGTTCCAGCCCGTGCTACCATCTGCTGACATGGACATGGACGGCTGCAGGACCGGGGCCTGGGTAGCACTGGCCTGGGTGGCAGCCGAGGAGGTGGCCATCATTGCGAGTGACTGCGCAGCTGGAGAGTCACTCTTCAAGTCCACAGGGCCCGCTGAGATGGGCGGCGTGATTGGATGCTGGCCGGGGTAACTGACTTGGGAATGCTGGACGGCGCCCTGCGTGTCGATGGTCTGCTGCTGACGGTGGTCAACAGAAGCCCGCATCGGCGCCCTGCGCGTGTAGTCACCAGGGCTCGTCTGCGCCGGGCTCAGGCGTGTGGTGGTCTGAGGGCTGCCGTAGGGAAAAAGTTGCCCTCAGGACAAAAGGCTTCCTGGTGTCGGCCGAGAAGGCCTCGCGGATCGACTCGATCTGCTTCTTCATCTCGGGCATGGTCCACGTGTGCGTGCACTTCTCCAGCACCCTCATGTGCCGTGTCATGTACTCGCGGGCGTCCGTGTTTAGGTCTGGATCGGGTGAGGTGAGGGCAACCTGTGATTTTGTTTTGTTTTGTGGTCAGGGGGTGACGGCGGCGCAAAGGAGCAGGGAAAAAAAACCAAACCAAAAACCAACAGGGGATACCAAACTCACCAGATGCAGCACTATGCAGGACAGGATGCAGTAGAGCGTGAAATGGAGACCCCTCTGCATGCACTGAAGGCCGTTCAGCCCGTAGGACTGCAGGATGGACTCCTGCAGGCGGCACAAGTTCTTAGCGGCACTGTAGCACAACAGCATGTGGTGTTTCCACTGCCCATCCATGCCGGACGGGTTGAACTGCTGCAGCTGTGGCCGGTGCAGCAGGATGACGCTGAGATAGTAATAACTGTGCATATTTCCGAGGAAGGCAGAGGGCAGCCACGGAGGAGAGCCGTCGGGCGGGTAGTTCACAGCCAGGTCGTTCGGGAGCTCGGTCATCCAGGCCGTGACCTCGGGGTTCAGCGAAGCCAGCTCCGGGTCGCCCATCCAGTCCTTGTGCTTGTGGATGCGTGAATACACCCTGTTCATCCGTGCGATGTTGCGGACAAGCCGGAGCATGTAGGTGAAGTTCCGAGTAGTCTGGTAGTCTGAATCATCGCCCGTCGCAAATGGTCGCTGCAGGTTAAAATCAACAGTGTCCAAGTCTACTGACAGATCGGTCCGGCCTAGGCGTAGATGTCAGTAGTTGAAAGGCCGCAATTCTCCAAATCTCAGAAAAGTCCGGTAACACCACATACCTTGCGCAGAACCTATCATGGTCTCACAGAGGAACACGGTCTGCCAGATTCTGGTCTTCAGGGCGCAGTCCGCCGGGGACGAGTTGCAGGACCGCCCGGCCTTGTGGTCTTCGTAGTGGTCGTCGAGCCCCAGCTCCTTGCCCATCTGAACACACTGCACGATGCTCATCCAGGAGCGGTAAAAGTAACCACGGCGCGGAGCAGCTTCTCTCGCCTTGAGTATCAGCAGGAGCGCCTGCAGGGTGCTCAGCCGAGGGATGCCCAGGAAAGAATCGGCGTGTCCTGACCAGCGTTAGCACGTCGCAGAGTTACATCAGGGGAAGCAAGGCTTTTTGTTAGGGCCAGGACGCACTCGTCGCCAAAGCTAGCCACTGCTGACCCTCCCCAGGCTCGTCCATGATCCTCCCTGCCAGCGCAAACATGGCCTCGAGGACTAGTGGTGATATTGACTCCCGGTCGGTCTGCCACTGCCGGTAGAAGGTGGTCCTGTCCAGCACCGGGATGTATGGGTGAACGTGGGTGAAGAATGCATCGAAATAGTGCAGCGAGGTCTCCTCGTCCGGCATCAGCTCTGGTGGTATGCGGACCTTGTGGCCAGGGCCAGAGACCAGAGGAGGCAATGAGGTCTTGTACTCGTCATCTTCGGGAAGTAACGGCTCCTCCTCGCCCTGGGTCCTGATCCTCAACTTGTTGCTGAGATATGGTGCTGCAAGGAATGTCAGAGCCCCTGTCATCAGTCGAGCCAGTGGGAGGGAGACAGCCTCGGCGGGGACTCACCTGTGCCTGCGTCGTTCAGCTTCAGGGTGCCGAGGATTTCCGAGAGGTCCTGCGGTCCATAGGTCTCCGAGGTATACGTCTCTGGAGGCGAGTCTGGACGGCTGCCCTGCTGTACGTGCGGATGAGGGAACAAGGACGGTTGCCCCTGCGGCTGCGACTGTGATGCCGCGAAGGAGCCGTCGACAACACCGACGGGCGGTGGTATGGTGGTGTAGTGCATCCCAGTCGTCACCGGAGAGTGGTCTGCATACTGCATGGGCTGATAGAGACCAGAGGGCCCCGAGTAGCTTGCTGCTTTTGGCGCATACATGGAGGCAGCGTCGGGGGTTCCAGCCAGCATGTGCGGCGGCGGCATGTTCAGGGGCGGGCGAAAATCGTGAACGCCTACGCTCTCATACTCTGGGCGGGTGGGCTCGAAGACCTGAGGCTCAGCCGCGCCGTCGTAGCCGTTAGGGCGGACGCAGTGAAGCTTGAGGCGGATGCATGCAGAGCACGGCCAGGTGTTGGTGGTGGCAGCATCACACTTGATCTTCCTCCGCCGACACCCTTCACATGCTCTCATCACTACAACGCGTCATAGTTAGTTCTCATGCGCAGGAACGGAAGGGGGAAGGGGAGAGGGAGAGGGATCGATCTCCCAGAAGCTCGGGATTCGGATGCAGTGGGCGCGCGCGTACCCTTGAGCCTCTTGTGACGGTTGTGCTCGTCCACAAAGACATAATCTACAAAAGGACAAGGTTAGATGCCAGTCATGATTTTTTTTCTTGTTCCACCCGGGAGAGAGGAGCAGGAGGAGGATGAGGAGGGAAGGGCGCACTCTTCTGGGTCTCCCTCGGCTGGTGGTATGGCTGGGGCGCGAAGCTGAAGTTGGTCATCTGGGAGCTCTGCGGGAGCAGCCGGCGGACGGAGGGGTCGTTCGACATGGTGATAGAGGCGCGAGCGGTATGTCTAGAAGGTCAAGGTGGTCTCAAAAAGGCGTCTGAACAGGTTGGATATCGCGTGCGGTTCTCATGCGGCACGGTGGGATAAAAAAGAGGCGAGTGAGATCGGGGGCGGAGGCGAGAGCCTCAGGTTGTGCACAGCCGCGGCACAAAAGCCTGCTACATTCAAGCACCCGCACCTCAGCTCGGCTTCCTCCTCTTGCCTTGGTTGGGCCGGGTCCAGGCTCTCTCGTGCTGTCGAGAAGCTGAGTCCCAGATCCCTCTTTCTCTCTCTCCTTCACACACACTCTCACACTTCCTGGTGCTGTGTCGTGAGGTGTGGTGGTTGTTGGAGGAGGGGCGAGCTCGGTCCGTTTTCGCAGTGGATGACGAGGAGATGTGCGCTTTTGAGACCGCTCAAGCTCGAGGTCTGGCGGTGAGATGTCCGGAACCCGCAGTGCTGTAGTGGGCAGCAGAGAGAGAGAGAGCTGCTGTGTGCGGCAGAGACAGGACGGGCCCTAGATGTATAAGACTTTTCTATGGCAAGGGGGAAGGGGGGAGGGGTGGCTGCGGAAGCGTGTGCGTGTTAAGTAAGATGTGTGCTTGCAAGCGAGTGAGAGCGTGTGTGTGAGTGTGTGTGTGGCAGGCTAGTTGTAGAACAAAATCCGGCAGAAGGTGGTCATGTAAGTAGTATTCTGGAATACCAGGTACTGGCCCAATTCACGTTCCACGGCACTGGGGCAGCGCAGGGCTCCCGGCAAGACATGGAGGGGAAAGACAGGGCGGGTTGAGTAGAGTTCCAGGGGGCGGCGGGGGGGTAAGTGGTGGTCATAGTACAAGTAGTTAGTGGTGGTGGTGCGTGGGCCAGGGGTGGTGGGCGACACAGCACCAAGCTTGTGGGCGGGCGAGCGAGCGAGAGCCACAGTCAGGACCAGCCGCAGTGGATGCCACTGACTGGGGAGGGATCAGGGGTCCTTAGGGCCTTGTGTGCCAGGGCTCCAGGGGCGTCCTCGTGGGTAGGCTTGGCCTGGGGCACTAGACTGGGAAGGCCAGGGATGTGCTGATAGCTCGAGGACCAGGGGGGCTGGGCTGGTTGGAGAGGCCCTGGTAGTACCTCCTACAGCTACTAAGTACCGCAGTAAACTGACCACCAGGGCTTGTGTGGTGCATGCCCCTAGCACCATGTGCTACATAGTACAGCACTCCGTACTATACTACTACCATAGTAGGTACCACCAACCCTTGCACCGACTGAGCTTGACACCAGATCTTCTCGCTTTGGGGGAGGGGGTTGTTGGTGTTGGTTTTCCCGCTTTCTTTTCGTTTCTACTTTTTTACTTTTTTTCTTTTTAATGACGGCTGCCGGATCCAGCCAGGAGGACAATTGAAGCTCGGTCGATCTGGTGCGTGCGGCTGGAGACAGCGTCAGGCATGGGGAGGAAGGGGGCGGGGGATGCACGCGAATGGCTGAGCATGAATATGAACCCCAAGGAGAAGGGACGCATTAAGACAACAGCCAGAAATAGACTGTTTCGCCCTACTGTGAGTACCTAGGGATGATGAGCTCCTGGGCGGTGACGACGGGCGGTGGCGCGGGATGTGGTGGCTCCCATCCATGAATAATTACCATGTAGCACTCACTCACCAAAGCCCTGCGTGGCAGCAGCAAGCACACTCACACTCGCACTCGCTGAATGAAGGGGCGCGTTTGGAGAAGACAAGAAACACTACAAGAGAGGCAAAGAAAAATGGAGGAGCGCGTCAAGCCCACCGGTCGGTCCCACCACCCTTGCAGGCCCTGTCGATGTGATGAGCGGACCTTGTATGGGCGGGGGCAAGGTTGAATTGAGAGTGTGAGGATGAGGACACCCAGGTGGGCCGCCTGTTGGGCCAGCAAGATACCGACCGTTGCAGACGTATGGAGTCTGTACTGTATAGTGGCCCCCTTGGAACTGCACTCGACTGCTCAGTTGTACCATAGTACTCTCTTTTCGCACACCATGGTACTTGATACATGGCGAGAGTACCAAAGTACGGAGTACGGAAGAGTCACACCTTCTTCCCCCTCCCCACTATTCTTTCTACTACTTAGTATAGTACAGTACACACTCTCTCAAGATTGTGGCGGACCTGGCAAGGGAGATAAAAAGGTGACACGAGGCTTCGAAGACGGAAAAAAAGGGAAAAAAAAGGCACCCACTACGAGGAGGAGTACGAAACGTACCAGGGTTCAATCGAGAAACACACTGGAGCTTTCATATTTATAAAAATAAAGACAAAAGGGAAAACCAAGCCATAGCATCCCAAACCATGGCCGGCAGCATTCCCTCCTTTTCCCCCCTCTCCCTCTACCAAAGGACCTAAAGGAGAGCCCGTAGTCCGAGTCTCGCCCGAGGTTGCGCCAATCGGCCGAGATCATGTGGTCACTAGATAACATACATAAGTACGGTGTAGTATGTACGAAGTACACACACGCACAGAGACAGAAAGAGAGAGAGCGGGGGCAAGAGAAGGGTAGATCGATGCAAGTCGTGCGCCTCTCTGGCACGATACTGGGGCGCTTCGCACAGCTGAGGCCCGTTCTAGCCCTTCTAAGGCCGGTATTTGGAACGCGCCTATTCCACATTAATGGTCCTTGAGACGTTGGCACTAGCGGTCCCGCGGCGCGTGCGACTTGCTGCTATGGTAGGCCCAAAGAACGAGAGTCAGGAAGAGAGAGGCCTTGGCCTTTGGTGCTATAGTAGTAGTAGTAGTAGTAGTAGTAGCAGCAGCAGCAGCAGCAGTAGTAGTAAAATCCTTGACAGTGACGCTTGGTAACTAGTTTGATGGGGCCCTCTGTCAAAAGTGATGATGATGGTACGAAGTAAGTCCCGATCTTGTCCCTCGTTCATTTTTTTTTCTTTCATTTTTCTTTTCTTTACTTTTTCTTTTTCTTTTGGGTACCATATTCCCCCTTGTCAGGTACGCAGCCTCGGTTATCTGTCCAGCAAACCCCTGCCAGACAGCGCGCAGCAGCATTGCGATGGGTAATTACGTAGTATGTTTGTGGTGCATAATATACTGTATACTATGTATGTACGCATGTTCCACAGGACGACTTCCGAGAGCAGAGAGGAGGTTGGAAGAGAGAGAGAGAGGGGAAAAGGGTTTGCCAGGGTCCTGCGCAGGCAATCAGGCTGGAGAGGGGAGATCATGACTGGAACCCCTTCTTCCCCCTGGCAGTCCTCATTTCAGCATTATATACTATTGCAGCATGTCATGAAGCGGCGCCGAGCTGACGACTCGCCCGGCGCGCGCGCGAGAGAGAGAGAGAGAGAGAGAGATGGAAATAAGGTCGTAGACAAGGATTTTCAAACAGACGAAAAACCAATAGTCATATGGCATGTACCGCGAAAATGGTACCGCTGGGCCGTGCTAGGTCATGGCTTGCCGCCTGCAACGTCGACGAAGAGGGAGGAAAGAAGAGAAGAAACTGGGCAAGTCGAGACGGTTGTGCAGGTGTGGCGCACCAAGCTGTGCAAGCGTCCCTCCTCCCGCCTCCTCCCCTTGATAAATCGAACGACAGCCAACGCTTTTCTGTCTGAAGGCGGCCCGGCCTGGTCCAACACACAAAAACTTAATTTGGGCATGCACGACATGTGCTCATTCTTTTGCTCCTTGCATCACGACTAGCCCATAACACGGGAGCTATAGGGGGTGGGACATACGCGGCTCGCAAGTTTTATGGATGTGGCTGGAGCCTCGGTGTTTTCCATCTATCCTTCCCCCCCCTCCTCCTCCTCCTCCTCCTCCCGCTACTCCTCACATCATCAGCCGCCCATCTCATCCCCCCCCCCTCCCCCTCCTCCTTTTCCCCTGAGCCGAAATCCCATCATGGACGAACCACTCAGCAAAAGGGCCCTTGGAAGAGACAGTGGACGATACCACCCAACCTATGATGTAGTATTCAGATGAAGGCCGAGATCAGTCCAGCCGGGCGCTAGGGTCAAGGGCTTTTGGGTGACGCTATACCCCACAGAGAGGGCCATCCCAGGGACAAAGGATCATGGTCTCTCCTCTTCTTTTCTTTCTCTCCTCTGCTGGCATCCAATACTCTATTGTACACACACACACACACACACACACAAACATGGGACGAAATGCAGAAGATATGTATCTAGGGTTTCCCCCTCCTATGTGGCCTCAACCACTCGCAAGATCGGCATTATCTGCGACAATACGACGCGAGCCCAGCCGTCTTGATACTTTTGCTTAGCCGACAGCAGAAGCAGAAGCAAATTCGCCTCCTGCCGGACGACCTGTTAGTTTGTTTTCCCCCCCCCCCCCCCCTTCTCATGGCCAGAAGCGGTGTGAACTGCAACACAACCAACCACAAGGGGGAGGGGGAAAAGACAAAAGGAAAAAAAGAAAGAAGAAGAAAAAAAGTAGGTGGACCCAGTTTAGTCCAGAACACAGACGTTGGATCGGCCCAGCGCAGGTCCCACCTCGAGCAGTCTTTCGTGGGGGATGTGCTTGCATGTGAGCGACGGGTCCACACACAGATGTACGTCTATACTTATAAGTACTATGTACTGTACTGTGGCACGCCCCTCCCATCCACTCCATCCCCCTTCTCCCCCCCAATTCCTCCCGTCCAATCCGGAAAAGAGACAGTACCATAGTACTTTGTGTGTCCATCTGCAGAAGTATTACGTATTGGTCCTGCAGAAGAAACCAAGGCTTGCCAGGAGCAGAAGTAGTCGGACAAACACCATCAAGTGATGCGCGAAAGCTGTCCCGCCTACTTAGTAGAAATGCAAATACAGACAGACGTACTTAAGCGAGGGCTAGAGGGTACTTATCACGTATGCTGTAGTAAAATTGTGGTAGACCAACGGCTTGGATGGGGCGTACTATGTAAGTATGTACCTGAGGAGAACTGGGGGGAGCGTCATGCCCTGTGTGCTGATGCCGGGTGCCACTTTGGTGACCGAGTGCAGTGCTGCAAGGAGAACTGTATCCGTCACATTACATATAGGCTGGTCAGTCAGCACATCGTGCTACTGCAGTTGCCATTCTGATCCTTACCATAGTACCATAGTACACACAATTAGTCTAAGAGTTTTCCTTCGTCCGAAATTTTTTTTCTTCTTCTTTTTCTTTTCTTCCTTTTCCCTTGCTGCGGGGGAAGAAACATGCCAGCCTGGCCATTTGTTTCTTTTTTTCCTCTCCCTTGGCAAAGCTAAAAGTCCTAGTTTCAGCCCAGCGAGTTCTCAACCCAGCAATGACGCTCGACTTGAGAAGAAAAGAAAACAAAAGAAGCAACTTCTCAATCTATCGTCGTGGCAGATTAATGTAGATGACGTTATGCTATCGAGTCGTTCATGGGTTGCGCACTTGTAGTCTGCGGTGGAATTTCCATACAGTCCTTGTGTCACCTTCCACCGCATTCGCGTACTTGTAGGTGTGCATGAGGCAAATGCAGGTGCAGGTGCAGGTGGGGAGAGGCTGGGGTGCAGGTTAGAGCTCCTGCCACCTCCCAGCCCAATGAAATTTCAGTTAGAACGGGAGGGTGTGCAGTACGTACCCCCTCCCTCCCCCCTTCCTTCCCTGGGGTTGACCCTTGGCTCCCCTACTGGACCTGAATCCCCCTTCCTTCTTGCTTTTCTTTTCTTTCTTTTCTTTTATTTCTGTTTTCTCTCCTTCCCCCCTCCGTACTTTCCCGGGGGTCACCGCCCGATACGGTCACCACTTCATCCAAACAAGATGACGACCCAGGAAACCTAGTAATATTTCATATTCCGCGGCCCGAGACACGCCATGTGCTCCCTATATCCGAGCTGCAGGGGGCGCTGTCGTGTCTACAGTATTTTCCCTGCCAGAGACACTGGGAGGAGAAACTTCACTGTACGTACGAGTGATTATGGCTCGACTCAGTCTTCTTGACCTCGCTGAGCTCGACAGTACCTGGTATCACGGTACAGCAGCAGCCAGAAGAACAAACAAACCGGCACCAGCGGAACCAGGGGGTGGCTAAACAATGTGCCGCCTGACCTTGTCCTCTCGACAGCCCGAATGGCTGGCTTGTCTGCTTGACTTAGTAGAGCTCCAGCATGGATCTATTCTTCCGCTCGCTACCAGAATTGCCTGCCCCTGGCCGGCTCGATCCTTGGACTATCTTAGGAGAAGCAAAGAAGAAGAAAAAGGAAAAGAAGCAATGGCCTCAGCTACCGCTCAGTCGAGCTTACACGATGCCGGCGTGCTCGAAAGACCGTGGGCTTATCCGACCGTGTAAGCGCACATGATCAGGTCGAGTGTTGCAGCGGTCAGTGAGGCTTTCCCTGACATCATCAAATCTACAAGGGTCCGAGCCAGGGATGTTGAGCTACTTAGTACATACTGACTGCTACTACTGACTGCTCTGGTACCGTACTATGCATTGTGACAGCGTTACTTGTTCGGACCGCCAACCCACACCCTTCCTTACAGTACGGGTGTACGTCCGTACACACACCTGTCTCTCGAGCGGATCCTGCGTGGGGTCGTCGATGAAAACACAGATCGTGCATCCGGCTGCCACCCTAAGCTGGTTGCCCGCCCCGATGTGTCGTGCATCACGCTTTACCTCCGTCAACCTCATCCGACCGACAACATGCCGAGAGCCCTCTTGGCCTGGTTGGTTGAACAGCGAGCAGGTGAGCTCGCGAGGACATGTGTGGCACACAACCACCTGGGAGATTTTTTTGCGACCAACAGACGCACTGACCGGCGTGTGGCCCCTCGAACTATAGGGAGCTTCGAAGTTACTGCGACACGGCCCAGCTATAGGACCGGTTAGCTATAGCCCCCCCCCCTTTCTCCTGATATGTACGGACGTACAGGAGTGGCGTCAAACACAGGGTTCAGTACTAAAGTACTGGCGAGCTGTACACGGCCCAGAGAAGATCAGCTCTGCAACCACCTCTACTAAGTAGTAGGTCTCGAGGGCAGGCGGTAAGATGCCTCCGCATAGGATCGGCACCAATTGAGTCCTTTTCGGCGGAGGGAGATAGATGACCTTGGAGATAGGGCGTGCGCCGCTTTGACCAGGTACTGCTTGAACCGTGACGGTTGCTTGTCTCTTTGCTGCTTCTGCCATGCCCACCCAAGAAAAAAAAAAAAAGCAAAAGCCCAATTATGCATGCTTCTCGGTGGGGCAGTGGACGGGACACTTTCCGGCAAATCACGGCGAGACTGGTGGATAAATTCTGGGGATCTTCGTCGAGGACCGCTAGCCGAGATGATCCTTCGACACCACCTACAGAACCACGAGTACGGACTACATTAGTAGTAGGCCTCGATAATCAGCCGGCCGGCTTTACCGTCCCAATGGCTGCCCCGGGGCTGCTGCCGCCCGGAACTCTCCGGCGCACCGTCACAGGGTCACGCACATGCTGCGACACATGCTGTCATCGCTGTGCAGCCGTGTGGTGGTGGGGGAGGGGGCGGGAGGCGACGACGACACACCGCAGGCAAGCAAGCCTCTTGCGTCGGCTGCCGCTTTTTTTGGGGGGTTTCTTTTTCATGCCAATGACGCCAAAGGCCATCTCGAGACGCCTGCTGCTGCTGCTGCTGCTGCCGCCCCTGCCCGCCACAAGTTTAGGCCACTGTTTGCAAGGCATGATCATTGATAACACTTTTCCAGAATGGCTTTAGGTGGTCCCAGGCTGGCGCGCCTGCTGTGCCATGTCCTCCCAACACACCCCACTTGCACTGCGCGACCGGTGGATGGAGCGTTTTTAACATTCCGTCATCAGGTCAAGGCCTAGATCGCTGACCGAGGGACGAATTGAGGAGGGGAGGGGGACTTTCAGGGGTTTGACACACACCATGCTAAGACCTCCCTCAGCTCGCCAATTCGACAGCTTTGGGCCCAGTTGGCCTTAGCATGAGCCTCAGCAATTTCGCTTTCCGCTTGTGCCTTGCAGTACAGGTTTTTTTGGGGGGTTTTTGGGCGTTTTTTTTTTTTGGGGGGTTTCTCCCCTTCTTTCTGGTCGATGGCAATACGGCATAGTCACCCCCGACGCCACGCGCTTCCCTTTCACCATCATTTACTATTATTATTATCATCATAATCGTCATCACCAGCCACGACGTGGAGGTGTCAAATGGAGGTGGCTACGTTCTGTTCAATGCATAGGCGATGACGTGTGCCTGGGCTATTACCCAAGTACCACAGTAGAGGTGACCACAGCCAAAAGGGACCTGGTCAGACTACTATAGTAAGCGAGCTTCTCCTTATGTTTCACGACGTCAAGTGATGGCCATCGGAGACAACAACTACGCCCGACTCTCGACTCCCTTGCGGCACCAACAGCGATCGGCCATCCTATGATGGAATTGATTTGCACGCTTGCATGTCTAACTGTGTAGTTTGTTGGGATCTGACGGCTTACAGCAGGTGCATATGCGCGCATGTGGGCTCTCTTAAAGTCAGCACGCCACGGCTTTGTACCTACATGAAGGACCATCACATCATCACATCATCGCCATCATCACCACCACCTCCTCCTCCTCCTTCGATACGACAGCTCGTGATGCTCAGTGCAGCGCAACTACTCGGCTGAGCGCGATGCTAATTTACCAGGAATAAACACTTTACGTTTAAAAATATCTTAGAAACACGGGGCTGTGGCACAGCAGAACTGCACGGCCAAACGCGTTCCGAGCCACAGGGGCAACCCAATGGAATCACCTCACCCCCCCCCCCGGCGCAGATCTTTGTCTCCTCGCGTCCACTACCACCATAGCACAGTCGCGAGGCCGTGAGATACCCTACTATGTACAGTATGTACATAGTACTGTGCATCTCTTATCGGAACCCGCTTCGTGGTGCATACTTACTTAGTAGTATTGGACTCTCCCTCCCTCTCTCTCTCTCTCTCTCTCTCTCTTCATCCCCATTATTATATGGACCCAACACTGCCTCAAGTGTGCTATATAAAAGTATGGTGATATAAGCATGGTACCACAATTGTACCGCAAGGTATACTCAGTTACATACACAGTACTGAGTGGAGGAGGAGTTCGTGGTGATAAGGGGGGCAAGAAGGGGGAAGAGCGGAGAAGGTCAGGCGGACCGCAGCCAACGGTCCCTTACCTATACCACATAGTACAATGGACCCTTGTGCAAGCTTCGCCAGCATGACTGGTCACTTCGATCCGTCTTCCATGCAGGGATCGCAGAAGCTTCTTCTCGGCGCTAGCAACAACTCGGCGGTACGGCGAGCGGCGGGGAGATACTTGCATGTACCATAGTAGTAGTACTGTGGTATATGGTGGTGCTTATGCTATGTACCATAGTGCTGTACCATAGCAGTAGGATTACTTAGTACAAAGGCTCTGCGTCGTTCGATCTGCACCCGACCGCATGAATCAGACCCAACTTCTCGCTGCAACCAGGCTCGATCATCGACGGGCGTATCTATCCAAGGGCCTCATTCACCATAACGGCCTCGATGACAAGTCCACGCGTCCCCTGCCCCTACCCTACCCTTGGGTCATGCTACCATAGACCGTCTTCTTGGCGGGGAAAAGAGAGAAAGAAAAAAAAAAACATGCTTCTCCACGGTACTATGGTACAAATTCCATCCCGAACCATCTCGGCTTCTGGGACCCTTCATCTGGACATTCGAATACGGGGGGCCACTCCTCCTTCTCCTCCTCCCCCACCCCTTCCCCAAAGCAAGCGAAAGCCACGCCAGCCTGGGAAGATTTGAGCCCAAAAAAGAAGGACGATGAGCTACCCTGGCCCTGCGCAGTACATAGCTTAAGTGATGCATACTCCACGGGTTGAACCCTCACGTGGGAACGACAGGGGTTCGCATGAATGTGAGCCCACAGGTGCAAGATGAGGGCGTGGAAATCGGGACTGCCACCACCAGATGCGGCCTCTTGGGAGAACCACAAAAGGTCACAAAAAATTCTCCGTGATTGTTTCTCAGCGGATGCTATTAAAATCGATATGAAATATTGACAATAGTCCTCAGAGGTGACGACGACTTGTTCCCCATCCTTTACCCTCCCACACGAGGGGATCGACAAGGTGAGCCAAGCAACAACCCATGAAAGGAAGGGGGAAAAAAAAAGAAAGAAAAAAAAAAAGTCTCCACGGTTGTGTAATACGTCGATCACTATGTCAACGGCCGGCTCTCGCAGGACACCGCTGCCCCGAGCTGACGATATCCTCATGATCCAGCAGCAGGGGGAGGGTAAGTAAACACGAGGTAGGAACTACTAAGCTCCACATCTAGAGAGAGAGAGAGAGAGAGAGAGAGAGAGAGAGACAAACACGAGGCTTTGCGTTGTTGCGTGCAGGGTCAGCAAGCAGTACCCGACGCAAACGGGCACCGGCGTTCCACACTAGGCGAGGTGTCAAGCCCTATGCAGTGTCACACTCGACCGGGACAAAAAGACTGAGTTTACTATCTGCCCGGTTTGGTTTTTTTTTACTTTTTGGGGGAAGGGCTTCTTTTTTTCTTCTTCTTCTTTTTTGCTCCCCTCTCGTCTGATCAACAAACCTGGACAAGAGATGGTACAGGACTCCTCCTACTCCCGCCGGTGGGGAGGATGGACAGATGGATTGTCAACCGTGCGCCGCCGGACTAGCGGTATGGCTTGCCGAGCTGTCAAAAAAAAAAATTGTCTGTTCCCATCTCGCTGGGAAAGTGGTGACTGTACTGTGGGTGGGTGGGTGTGTATGTGTGGCCGCTCCTGGCCTGGTGGCCCTCTTCCCTCCGCACATTCCGGACGGGGCAATGCCACGAATACTATGTACAATACTTTCCGCTCCCTGTTTCTCTGCCCTTTCTTCCGCTGGGCTGTGGGAAACCGTCAGGCCCTTTTTTTCAGGAACAGGACATACCTCCGTTGTTTGTGTCTGCCGACGGCCCTTGCCCTGTATGCTGTGGGGGCCAACCTTTTTATTTTCTCTTCTTTGTTCTTCCTTCTCTCTTTTTCTCTGCTTTCCCCCTTCTCTATGGTGATTACTGCTGTGTACATAGTATGAACATGATCAGCAGGAGCCGGAGTCACAGTGAGCACATGCATACTATGGTACATCTAAAAGAAAGGGGTTTCTTTGTTAGTTGCTTGTCGCTTGTCTCAAGATGAGCAAAATCCCTCCTTCTCCTCCTTCGAGAGAGGGTCGAACTAAGTGGGGAAAGCCCTTGATTGAGTTTGTGGTGATGCATGTTCATGATAGGACTCCCCAGTCCGATGCTTTACTTACTTAGTACCACTCACCCACTGAGCTACCATAGCACTACTAAGGAAGTAGCTTTTGGGAGGACCCCCCTCTCCTTCCCCCACTGAGGCTTGCAGGCTCTCCCATTGTAGTACTTACTATGTATAAAATGCACAGAGCAATGCGGTGGGGGGCCATCCCTGTGTATTGCCCCGCATTACTGCAAGGTTCTTACTTGTTTATCGCTGGGCCTTGCCTAAAGGGCCTGCTTGCGGATCTCTCGAAGCATCTGATCGGTTGCCTGGGTGCTGGGCACGACTGGACTTTGCTCTGGGGTGGGGAGCCACTACTTAATAATCCAAAGCCGATCGCGGGGCACACACACTCACCATCTCCAAAACGGTGCCGCCTAAGGAAACAGGGCAAGGAAGAAAAAAAGAAAAAAGGGACCCAGATGCGTCAAGGACCATCATCACACACACAACTCACGTTGCATCCCAGAGAGAAGAGGCCGCGAATCTCTTTCCACCTGCACCTCCTTGCATTGCACACTCACGGAAGATCCCGAGCTTGTACATCCAACCCTGCCTGCACCCCAAACCGAGTCTACGCCACCGTCCACGAAACCCACGGCGCACCTTTCATCTTATCTGAGGTGCAGCGAGTATCGCCTCGTCCAGGCCCATCCTCTCTCGTCACCGAGCTCCACTCCACTCTCAGACTCAGGCCAAGCCCTCTGTACCTCTCTGTTTCTCTCGCGCGCTCTCTTCCTCGGCCCCGAAGCACGACACCAATACTACACACGTCGTCAACTACCACACAACCTCTATCCTTCATACCCTCATCTTTTCTCCCTTTTTCATTGCTCATTTTAATTTTAACACCTGCCATGGCGATGAGCGGGGAGCTGCAGAATGCCAACCCTACCATCATCAACCCCTCGGAGCTCCCCACCCGGAGGCGCGCAAAGAGGAAGGCAGACGGCCGCGTCCAGGGCGACGACGTCACTGCTTTCATGCTAGATCGCGAGTGGGATCCCTCCTTTTCACAGGTGAGCGTCCTTGGGAATGCCATAGGCCTCAGCAGTGGATATGATGGCGATGTTGAGGAGGAGGACGAGCAAGAGGATCCAATCGACGAGCAGGAAATTTTTGGTATGTGTTCCGCTTTCCTCCACACGGGCACCGGAACAGAGTCTGCAGCAGTACGCTGAACGCACCGCAGACCTCATCTCCACCATCTCCGACCCAGAACATCCCCTCACGCTCGGCCAGCTGGCCGTCGTCAACCTGCAGGACATCCACATCGACCCGCCACCGGCTCCAGGAAAGGGGCCGGACCTGGGCGTCATCACCACGGTCACCGTTGAGCTCACCCCGACCGTAAACCACTGCAGCCTGGCCACCATCATCGGCCTGGCTGTGCGGGTCCGCCTGGAT
Organism: Immersiporthe knoxdaviesiana; assembly: GCA_021117315.1. Lineage (NCBI taxonomy): Eukaryota > Fungi > Ascomycota > Sordariomycetes > Diaporthales > Cryphonectriaceae > Immersiporthe > Immersiporthe knoxdaviesiana. The sequence goes on from CP088207.1 coordinate 967,936, forward strand.
GCCTGTCTGCCCCCAACTACAGGCTCGACATCAGGATGAAGCAGGGCTCGCACGCGCAGGACGCGCAGATCGACAAGCAGCTTGCCGACAAGGAGCGCATTGCTGCCGCCCTGGAGAACGACACGCTCAAGCGGACACTGGACACCATGATGGAGACGTGCATCAAGATCTACGACAGCGATGAGGGGGCGAGAGCATGAAAAGGCGGAGTGAGAGAGAAAGAAAAAGGAAACAAAATCCAGAGATATGTCATTTTCTTTATCGCAGAGCAGTGTTGGATGCACAGTGCAGCAGCGCCGCTGTGACCTCCCTGAGGGGGTAACTGTCAGCTGGTCGTTTGAACCACATACCATGTGGGCCGTCTGCTCTCGGCACTCGATCTTGGAAGATGCGGTGTGCGCAGATTCCTGGTGGTCACGAGAGCACAGGACACATCCTAGAAGAGCGTCTACACCCCACCGCGCGAACATGTCCAGCCAGGAACCGCAACGGCAGTCGCTCGACCCTCTCAGACGAGACGCCAGCTGTGCTTTTCCAGGGAGGAACTCACATAGCTGCGAGTCATTTCTGTCCTATTCGAGACGCCGAGCCGGGGAGCGAGACTAATTGATGCCTTTGTCTTTACTTCTACGCACATGCTTTAACCAAGATACGACCCCGTAAGTCTGGTTTTAGTGCGATCCCTCAGGATCATATTCGGAAGCGGTACGGTTTATCTCCAGTGTGCTATGCTAGGTGTAGCACGAGCTACTGCCACAACCCCGAGCAGGCGCGCTTCATGGCGCAAAACCTTTTGGGGTAATCCTCGGGGCCATTTTTGACCAGAGACCCCAAACCATAATGGTCCTCCGTAGCTGGTGTCAGGCGAGATACCGACGTGTCGCCCTACCCAGCCTGGCAGCCCAGTAGACATTACATCCTGAGGAGACTGTTTTCGAAACATAGGAGAACATGTTCCCACACCACTCATGTACTGCAGTATGTCTATATATATATATATATATATATACACAAAATTGTGTGTGCCTGGGCGATCTGTCGAGATCTCGGAGCTCACTGCCCTACACCGACAAGTCCGCCGAACCGGTTCGCGCTACCCGCCGATCGTCAGGAACCCGATCGCCAGGATCCCGATCGTGCCGACCGAACCTTACCGGGGCGGCTCCTCGCGCTGCTGTTGTTTACGCATCCGTCGTCACCTCTTGTGGGGGAAGAAGGGGGAGTTGTCCTGCGACTTCCTATCCCATCACGAGGTGGTGGCGATGAACTACTCAGTAAGGAAGAAACAGATGGATACACTCACTCCATCTTGATATGCACTGCTGCTACTACAAGTCCAGTCCAGTACGGCACGGGACCATTTCTGCAGCCCCCTATCAGTGCGTTGCAGAACGTTTGATCGGCGGCATCTAGCATGAACTTGTGGTTCGATGATGATGTCGATGCAGGGCGTGGCAAAGGAAGCTCTGTTGGGCGGTGGCCGGGGGGGAGAAGAGGGGGAGCCTGTAATCCACACCCCCTTCCTCTCCCTCTTGCCCAAGAAATGCCGCGATGATCCCTATGAATAAAAATATAATACCATCTTTTTTGACAATTACGCTTCAAACCTTAAAAAGTCAGGTTTGAAACTATTCACCCTCCATGGCCTCTTTGCCCCCCACCACCACCGCACGGTTGTTCGGTTGGACGGATGGAATGGAGAGGAGGAGGGGGGTGAGCGGGCGAGTTTGGGCGCCAGAGCCCCCACCCACAAGACGATGGACGGACGGACGGACGGACAGACAGACATATACACTTTGATAGTGAGTGGTCCAAGAGAGCTTAAACTCTGCCCTTGTTTTTCTTGGCTTCTTCTGCCATCTCTTCGTTTCTTGGCTCTAATATATTCGTATCCTTCCAGAAACCCCCCAAGCTCTGCTCAGGACTTGCCCTGGGCGTGGAACCAGGCTCACCCTGTTTGACGAACAGGTCACCTGACTGTGCAAATATACGTCTGTATAGATGTATGTATATGTATATATATACATGTATATACATATGTGCATAATACACCACCATGCCATGAATAGTATGATCAAGGTTGGAAATGATGGGCTTTCGGTACCGAGAGCGAGACCGCTGCTGGCCTTCCTCTCCCCCCTCTTCCCCTAATATAGTGTCCAAACGCCACGGCCAGGCCGCCACGAGGCAAAAGAGCACTACCACTACACACAACATACGAACAAGAGAGAGAGAGAGAGAGAGAGATGGGCAGGCGGCGGCGGCTTGGCAGGACGGCAGCGGGTAACGCGAGCGCGACACATGTTGGGTCCCCCCCAATGTGTGCGCGCGTCCAGGAACAGGGCTATTTTGGTCTGAATTTCGCCTGGTCTGTTCTGTGTATCGTTCTTCTTTTCTTGCCCTTCTTCTCTTCTGGTCTCTCTTCTCCTTCTTTTGTTCTCCCCCCTTCCCTGACACGTTCTGGGGTGTCCGAACGGGACCTGGGATAGCCGAAACAACGGACACATTCTCCCAATGTCGAGGTAGACTATGAGGAGTGAACAAGTAAGGTACAACCTGAAGAGGGTTTGTCCGAGCCCGACGGAACAAACACAGAGTGGTGTGGCAGGTTCAGTGGTGGGTGGCTGGTGGCGCGCGCGCGACCGCTACTTCTCTCTCTCGCATCCTCTTCTTTCTGCCTCCTTCTCTTTCTCCCTTCATCTTCTCCCTCTTCTTGTCAGAGCCCCTCAATGGAAATCACACCGCCCTCTCTCCCCCCCTTACAATACTGGCGCTGTCAACAGAGCACGCACCCCAGCAACAACACGTGCTAACTAAGAGACCTCGTACCTTTTTCTCTCGCAGATACGTGTATTGCTTCTGCTGCTACGGTCCTTACGTAGTGCTGCTACTACTTACTAGTCGCGCCGCTAAATTTCCCGCTTGCTCCTGAGTAAGTAGCGAATTTAGCGGTTTTTCCTTAGTGAGGATGGGATGGATGGGTCCTTCTTTGTTCCCATCCCTCCTCTTCTCTTCTCTTCTCCATCTCTCTTTTTCTTTGGCTCTGGTAAGCTCTAACCTTTCCTCGGCCCGAGACAAGAAAAAGAAAGAGAGAAAAAAAAACCACCACATGCCCCAAGGAAAGTTCAAGCTTGTTGTAGCTGCGCGGCTCGATGTACTCTCGGGGACGGCGACGGCGACACAGCGACGAGTCGAACACAAGCCTTCGCAAGCTCCCCCTCGTTGCGACTTGAGCTCATAGTAAGCAAACAGGCTCGTAGGCTGGCAGGTATGTCGTGCTCCCGCGCGCGTTAGGTCATACAGTAGTAAAGTAGCACTGTGTGTGTGGGAGTGGTGGGCACACTGTACGTACAGTGAGTGAGTATAGCAACAAAGAGAGACGGAACGGGCATGTGGGCGTGCCGAAGGAGGGTGGTAGACAAGGGAAGAGGGGGGCTGCTGCAGCTACTAGGTAATCATGCAAAACACATGGGCGTCTTGGGTGGGAGGGAGGTTGACATCCGGGTCTACTTTGGGGATGTGCTTGCGGCAGGGCTGCTGCTGCTGCTGCTGCTGCTCGTTGTCACGGTGGCATCGGGCTATACTTGACTTGTGGCGATGGGCGGCGCAGGGGAGAGGGGGCCTTTTGGCAGTGGCCGCGTGTCCAGGAACAAGCGAACAAATGAGAAGGAGTAAATTACACATCCATTCTCTCAGGGGACTCTCTCTATCCCGGACCAGACAACAATTCAAAAGAAGCATCATCACAGGCCCAAAAAGGCTGACCGAGAGAGAACAAGAAAAGTTTCAATTCAACCAGCAAACCGTGGTTGGTGTGTTTGTGGGCGGCTGGGCATCAATTACTCTATCCGAAACACTGTGCATGATCGCCCCCCTCCTCGTCTTGTCTTGTTTGGACTGATGTTCTTCTGCATCTAATCTCTTCTGAAAGGAGAAAAGAAGAAAAAAAAAAAAAGTAAATGCCGTTCGGGGCGCCCAAGGCAGCGAGCTAGAGTATTATGGTAGCTAAGCTGCTAAGCTGCATAATAATAGGGATGCGTGTGAATTTCATCCTGGCTGTGCCAAAAATCAGTGCTTTTGGCATTGAGCAGAGCTGAGAGACACGTTGGTGTCCGGCGAGGCTGTCTTGTTTCCCGGCGATTGACTCTCTTTAGAGCTGGGCTGAAAGGTGGGGAAACCACCCCGGGCATAAGGGCCGACGCGCACACCTTTACTGGCCTGCCTCTTCTGGGCGAGAACCTGCTGTATAGTCTCTCCAACCCCAGCCTCGACGCGCAAGACAGCTCTCTCTCTCTCTCTCTCTCTCTCTCTCTCTCTCTCTCTCTCTCATATCTTGGAGAGGGGGTATTTCCTCGGCTTTGCCTTGCCTGCTTGCCAGGGGCCCTGAACGTGGCAAATCTGCCTGCTTCTGGTCTGGACCACCGGTCCACCTGCAGCCCCCTCTTCCTGGGGCAAGGCGAGACGCCCCTCTCCCCCTACTACTAAATACACACACACACACACACACACACACGTGTCTAGAGCCAACATGTGGCCATGTGAAGCCCGTTAAAGGAAGGTAAGATTTACCTATTTTCCTGGCGGCCACCACCACCGCCACCTTACCTCGTCTTCTTCTTCTAAATGTCCCCAAGCGCACCACTCGCGAGCATTTCCTGATAGAAGTCCGGCTCCAGGAACTTGGCCACGGACACATCCTCGCTGAGGCCCTTCCTCCGGCGCGTCTTGAGCACAAAGTCGCGGGCCGTCGCCTGCGCGCTGGCAGGCTGTAGGGGCCGCAGCACAACGTCCCTGTCGAGCGGGTCGCCGGGCACGACGCTCCACCTGTCAAAGACCAGGGCCACCATCGCGCCCTGTGTGTTGATGCGCAGGTCCGTCTCGAAGCCGAACGAGTCGATCACGGGCAGGAGCCCGTCCACGCGGTACAGCGGGGTCCCCACGATCGGCCCGTCGCTGAGGACGTGGCCGCGCCGCCTCGCCAGCAGCGTGTACAAGGTCGACACCGCCTCCTGGTTGCCCGTCATCGCCACAGAGTACATGGGCTCCATCAGCCGCGGCGACGCCATCAGGAAGGACGAGTAGCATGCCCGCCGGGCTGTGGGGATGATCTGGCCGCCTCCTCGGAAGATCGCCTCAGGGGCCAGCGAGATATCTGTGATCTTGAACTTGGTGTTACGTATAGCTGCAGGCAAGCTTCTAGTTAGCTTCTGCGCCAAGGTAGAGAGGTAGGTACAGGTGTGTGTATCATGAGACGGATGCCGGCGGCGTGCATCAGTCACACGCAGGGGCGTGACATTGTGTGTGTGTGTGTGTGTGCGTGTTTGCGTGTGTGTGTATATGTGAGAGACGGACAGAAACGAAAGGAAAAAGGACATAGGAAGGACAAGCTGCAAGGGGCTCGGTTAGGGATGTGATCCAGCTGCACGACTGGCATAAGCGGACCCGCGAGAGCCGTTTTTTTCTTCTTTTTCTCCACAAAAAAAATGAGCAGTGTACAGAGGTGAACCCATGCTCGGCCATAGCCTCCTTCACAAGTCGCAGAGAGACTTGAATGAGAAATGACACCCCATCCTCAGCCGTAGCCTGTTTGAGAAGGTGGCTCGCTCCCACCGCCACAATTGTGCCACGGCAAGTGGGAGCGATAAGCAGCGGGGAGAGCGGCTAAGGATGCAACGAGCATGCAACACCAGGTTGAGGTGGGTGGGGTCATGGCTTTTTCGAAAAAGGAAATGTGTGTACTCACGTTCTTCGCAGAGAGGACCCTCTCGGCTCGCCCAGCTGAAACCCTGGCGGATTGGCTCCTTTACCGTGTTGAGGAGCCTCTTGTCCACCTGTAGCAGAAAGAAAACTAAAGTCAGCAGCACGTCGTCGTCGTCGTCGTCGTCATCGAGGGCTCGGCATGGGAGAGAGACACTTACCTCGCCGGGCAGGGTGTCATCCTGCAAGATGTTGGGGCCCTTCTCGTCTGGACCGAAGGCCCAGATGCTTCTGGCGGCCAGCCTGTCCCAGTCGTACTTTTCTTCAAAGAACTTGGCTGTCCTGCGGATCGGGTCCTTCATGCTCACCGCTCCCGACTCGATATCCCGTGCGATGCCATCCTCGAGCCGCTCGGCAACCATGGTGATCTTGTTCTTCTTGTTCGGCGTGATTGCGTAGCAGCTGGTGTGAGACTGCTCCACGACGGTCTCGCAGAAGCGCGTCACGGGGTCAGAGACCTTGATCTCCATGTCCGCGTAGAGCCGCCGCAGGTCGTGTAGGACGCAGTCCATGTAGAGCTCTCCCGTCCCGAGGATGATGTGCTCGCCCGACTCCTCCACCTTGGTGGTGATCAGGGGATAGCTCTTGTTGATCTTCCGTATGCCGTCCAGCATCTTGGGCAGCTCAGACGGGTTGATGGGCTCGACGGCGACCTTCAGGACTGATTCTGTGAAGTGCGTGATAGGTCGGAAGATGTAGGCGTCCTGGTCGTCCTCGAATCGCTTGTCAACGATCGTAGCCGACTTGACAATGGAGTTATCGACGTCGCCCAGGAGCACCCAGTTACCTGCCGGCACGCCGTCCACAGGGATGTTGTACCTCGTCTCGGCGATCCACACGTCTGATATCCTGGCCATGACCATATCCTCTTCGTCGTCGAGGGAATAACCCTCGCCGAGCACTCGGACCTCAGCCCCTGGGCGGACGATACCGCTCAGGACCCGGCCAAAGGAGTGGAACTGCTTGGCATCCGACGTGTTGAACAGCTTCGTGACGTGGACGACCAGCGGGCCGTCCTGGTCGCAGGACTTCATGGATTCTGCCACCTTGGTGTCCAGCGGCCCCGTGTAGTACCGCTCCAGGTATCTCTGGGCTGCCTCCTGCGGCGAAGGAACATGCTGCACGACCATATCGACAAACGCAGTGCAGGGGCCGAAGAACTGCTCGCACACCAGCTTGAGCAGGACCTTGGCGTCCGTCTTGTACTGGGACGGCTTGAGGGAGATGCCCAGGCCGTCCAGCGTGGTCTTGAGCTCCTCGGGGCTCTCGCCGATGGTGTGCGAGTAGAGCTTGTAGATGGGCTCGAGGATGAAGGTGATGAAGGACCTCCTGGCGCCCTCCTCGACGGCTTTCCTCGTAAAGGAACGCTTCTTGGGGTTGAAGAACACGTCGCCCCACAGGCGGCGTGAGAACTCCTCGGTGTTCACCCCTCCAAAGCTCTCCGAGTACATCTTGGCGAACGACTGCAGGGTGAAGCACCATCCCATCTCCGTGCATGCAAAGAGGACGTTGCCCTTTTCAGGGCTCAGCCGTCTCTGCTCGCCCTTTCCAGGTATCGTCTGTTCGATGATGGTGTTGACCTCCTCGACGACGTGCCTCAGCTTGAAGTATGCGTCGCTGGGCGGCAGCTTGAGCTCGAGGATCAGGCGGTCCATCTTGTTGAGGATGAGGGTGATCGGTATGTCCTCGAGGACCGCATGCCGGATGATCTGCTGCGTGTTGACCTGCACACCCTCCACAACATCCACTACCAGGCAGATGCCGTCCACGAGCCGTAGCGAGGCTGCCACCTCATCGACAAAGTTGACATGGCCCGGCGTGTCGATGACGTTCAGCAGGTGTGATTTGCCCTTTGTGCCCTGCAGCACGAAGCTCATCGGCGCTGCCTTGACCGACAGGCCTCGATCCCTCTCGATGTCATGTATGTCGGTGTACCTCAGCTGCTCCTCACGATTCCTGCCCGTCCGCTTCTCCAGCCTCTCGTTGATGTCGTGGGTCTCGAGGACGAGCATGTCCATAAACGCCGTTTTTCCGTGGTGCAGATGCCCGGCAAGCGCAACATTTCGGATCTGGTCAGGGAAGTTCATGAGATCCGTCATGAAGCCGCGCTCGTAGAAGACGTGTGGCAGGTCGGCCTCTTCGACTGTGAACTTCTTCTGCTCTACAGGCGCGATGATGGGCTCGGTCAGGGGCTGCGCATCCTCCTCTTGCACCAGGGTCTCGACCCTTCCCCATAGACTTGTGCTGCGGTCGGGTAGTACTGCTTGTCCTCGTGGAGTATGACGGCGTTCGAAGGTCCCTCTGCCGCAGACACGACGTTTAGGTTAGCAAGCTTGAGAATCTCGAGGCCACATGGCAAGGAGGGGGGTGGTAGGGTCTTGATCTCCTTCCTCACCATCTACCTCCATGAGCTCTTGTCCAGCCCCGTCCTCCTCGGCAAGCTCGTCATCGTAGACATAGTTGCCAGCATCGGCGCCATGCTGAGATTCTTCCTCTGATGCCTCGGCCTCCTCGCCGATAAAGTTGCCGAACCTGTGCCCAAGTGTCAGCTTCTTTTTTTTTTTTTTTTTTTTCGCCCCAAGAAATTCGTAACAGATTTGCTGCATAGGCGCCTTACTCATCATAGAGATCATCCATGGCGACTGGAGAAGGATGTAAGGAGGAGGAGGAGGGGGTTGGATGGGGGTGGGTGTTGTATGGGCGCGTCGCAGACTGGCAGCAGGTACGGACGCGAAGTTGAGCTTTGGTTCCAAAAAATCGGCAAGGCTGAATTGGGCGCCACACCTGAACCGGCCTGATTGGCTAGTGAATCTGATGGGCGGTGCAGCGCGCCACATCCAGTGGACTCACTGGCGCGATTGACTATCAAGGACCCTGGGAAAACCTTGCCAGTGATACCGAGCTCGGCTGGTTTTAGTGGATACTCTCCTCAAAGAACAACAATTGAAATCTGCCGAGACTCGGTGGATGGGGCTCATCTCTCTCTCGATTCCCCAATAATACTTTGAACAGTCCCTCAGATCCCACCGCATAGCATTTTGTTGGGAGACTTCCAGGTCGGAGCATATAATAAAAGGCCTGTCGTTGCAAGACCAATCCTCTACTCTACACCAAAGCGCCACCGCCCCATCATCCCCCAAGATGTCTTCACTTCCTCCCGTCTACATCGCCTCGGTGGCACGCACGCCTGTCGGATCTTTCCTTGGGTAGGTCACTCCGTCCTAATGATGCCCATCATCGTTCGTGTCTGGACGAGGGTGGTTCAAGAAGCAATGGCCTGTAGCTGACGAGAACACTTCTTCTCTCTCTTCTCGACTTCCAGCTCCCTCTCCAGCCTCACCGCTGTTCAGCTGGGTGCTCACGCGATCAAGGGTAGGATTTCCCACCCAGCCAGAGCTGGGCTCTCAGGACCAGATCTAACTCACTCTTCTATGCAGCCGCCGTCGAGAGGGTGCCCGAGGTCAAGCCTGAGGATGTTGAGGAGGTCTTCTTTGGCAATGTGCTCTCCGCTGGGTGAGTGGTGCCGGCTTTTTAAGCCTCCCCAACAAACCCCACCAACCCCTCCTCCGCCTTACTAACCAGACACAATACGCACACACCAGCCTGGGCCAGGCCCCTGCACGGCAATGTGCCATCCACGCCGGCCTGAGCGACTCTGTGGTCGCCACGACGGTGAACAAGGTGTGCGCGTCGGGCATGAAGGCCATCATCCTGGGCGCCCAGACCATCATGACCGGCAACGCCTCCATCGTCGTGGCCGGCGGCACCGAGTCCATGTCCAACACGCCCCATTACCTGCCCAACCTGCGCACGGGCGTCAAGTACGGCGACGGCACCCTCGTCGACGGCGTGCAGAAGGACGGCCTGCGCGACGCCTACGGCAAGAAGGAGCTCATGGGCCTGCAGGGCGAGCTGTGCGCCTCCACCCACGGCATCACCCGCGAGGACCAGGACGAGTACGCCATCAAGACGTACCAGAAGGCCCAGGCCGCCACCGAGGCCGGTGTCTTCCAGGCCGAGATTGCCCCCATCGAGGTCACCGGCGGCCGCGGCAAGCCCGCCGTCAAGGTCGACCGCGACGAGGAGGTCAAGAACCTCAACATCGACAAGCTCAAGGGCGCCCGCGCCGTCTTCATCCCTGGCACCGGCACCGTCACTGCTGCCAACGCCTCGCCCATCAACGACGGCGCCTCCGCCGTCGTCCTCGTCTCCGAGGCTAAGCTTAAGGAGCTCGGCATCAAGCCCATCGCCAAGATCCTCGGCTGGGGCGACGCCGCCCACGCCCCCGAGAAGTTCACCACCGCGCCGTCGCTGGCCATCCCCAAGGCCATCAAGCACGCCGGCCTGACCGTTGACCAGATCGACTTCTACGAGATTAACGAGGCCTTCTCGGTCGTCGCCCTCGCCAACATCAAGCTGCTGAGCCTCGACCCGGAGAAGGTCAACGTGTTTGGCGGCTCCGTCGCCATCGGCCACCCTCTGGGCTGCTCTGGCGCCCGTATCGTCACCACCCTCACCACCGTCCTCAAGGAGAAGAAGGCCAAGATCGGCTGTGCTGGCATCTGCAACGGCGGTGGTGGCGCTTCCGCTCTGGTTATTGAGTACCTCCAGTAACTTGGGGAATAAGGGAGCAAATACTACCTAAAACTTCCACAAGCGGCTCAGTGGAGGACTTATATACCTTTGACATAGAGTGTGTCTCGGTCATCTTTTTGGGGAAAGAAAAAAAAAACAAAGTGGGCGGCTGATCTCATTCTTTAATACATAGAACTTGCCAAGCGCATGGAAGCTGCTATCTGTTCTCCCTCCGACATTCATTATATTGTTGACTATCGTCACACTGATGAAGCCCCTACCTCTCATGGGCCTGCATCATTTTACACTTCTTCAAGAGAACTCTCTCTCTCTCTCTCTCTCTCTCTCTCTCTCCCCCCAAAATATACGAGACTAGATACCATGTAACCAAGCAAGGCAAAAGCATTTCGCCAGCACAACAGAAAGCGGAGGTTTTTCTATCGTTTCCCTCTCGTGTTGTCATCGAGACCAGATAAAATTAGCAGCTGTCATCGTCATACCGAACGATGACGTTCCAGCCTTCATCAAAGAAGTTCTGGCCTGCCGTGCTGCCGCTGAAGCCATCAGACTTGTAACACTTGATGAGGATGTCCCAAGCACCATTCCCGATGGATTTGAAGGTCGTGAAGAACGTCTCGAGGTTCTAGGCCGAGCACAACATCATCAGCAACTAACTGCACAGCTCAGGGGTGGTAGTCGCCTGCTTGAGTAGAACTTACGTCGTTGCACCACCAAATGGCAGACTTGTAAGAGCACGACACACGACCACAGTTGCCGGGACCAGGACCGTTGGCACCACTGCCGTCGAGGCTCAGCAGGTACTGTACACCCTTATAAATATACCAGGCTGTGGCACTCTGCCATCTAAGCACACACTGGGAGGTTAGAGATCAAGCATCTGGCTGATATAGGAGACGGTGGGGATCTGCACAGGGGAGATCAAAAACTTACTTGAAGCAGTTCTCGACTGTCCCATTAGAATTGGGGTCCATTGTAATGCCAGCCCTGGTGCTTTCACCCTTGATGGGAGGAGGATCCCAAGCAGAGGGCTGGTCAGACCAGTCCATATATGTGGACATGGTGCTGTTGTGCATAGACTTGATAGAAGTGAATGAGTGACCCAGCCAGACAAGATTACCAGTGGACCTGTTGTCTTTTGGTTCAGCAAGTTTGTTGTCGGTGGGCTCAATGTCATTGTTGGCAAAATTGCTGGGGTTGAACTGGGGCAGAATTGGGAATGTATAGTTTTTGTAAGTGGCATTTAGGTAGTTACTATATGGTCAATGTCAGCATATCAGTCACAGAGAAGATCATACTTCCTGCTGGCACCCATAATCCACTGTGTGTGGTTGAGAAACGCAGTCCCATGAGACTAGGGTTCTCCTGAAGGCAGAGAGTTCAATAGTGTAATTTGGATATGTAGAGAGGGGAGTGCTTACATGACATCCTCGAGAGTGCCGGTGATGTTCACCAAATCTGCATCCTTGATGTCAGGCCGGATGGTCCAAGTGAAGTTCTGGACACCATAGCCAGAGATGGGTGCGGTCAGACTGGCTTTAGCACGAAGAGCCTACAAAACTCTGTTAGCATTGATTCTTGTTTGGACTGTCTCGACTGGTAGCAGTGTCGCAAGAAGAGAGACCGAGGTACACATGTGGAAATTAGACCAAGGAAAAGTAATGACAGACCATGGCAAGCAGGGCAACCAGAATTGGGTTGAGATTTTTCATCATGAATGTCTTGTGTTTCTCTTCCAGTGAATGAGACTGGTAAAAGGCTTATAAAACCCTAATAAATAGCTCTTCGGAAATTCACGTAAGTATCTCGATCTGGAATCTTGCTGGGGCTGTGATGAATCTAGCCCGGAGAGACGGGGTCTCCGAGATGAGGTGGCAGGAGGAGCGAGACCTCGTGACTGACAACAGATAGCATGTAGTCTAGGCCTGGTACAGTGGGCTTTCTAGCAGGTATTCATGCACAGACCATAGTCATCTTTATGTATCTCCTTTCACATCTAGAACATGCCCGATTTCAAGCCGAGCTGAAAATCCTCACTTTCCTGATCAGTGGTGGGTAGATCAGTCTAGGTTACTGTAGACTAGGCAGTGCCATTGCTGCAGGGGTTCTCTGATCCTGTCCATGGGCTATCTTGTCCAGAGATAGCTGTGGCTTTGGAACTGAAATCCTACAGAACAATCTAGATCTTGGATGAGTCCGGTATGTAAGTGAAGCTACAAACAATGAACTAAGATGTCTAGTGACTGACTATATGCTTCTTATGGCCAATTTTGGGGTTATATTCGCCAGGAGAAATGATTTCGACATGGGCTGCTGTCAGCAGAAACTTACAACTTTAAATTATGCTTCTAATATGTTCCAAAAATCTTAAAGTAATGACCACTTTGGACATTTTTATAGTGGATCATATTACATCTTATTCCCCAGAAATCTGATGCATCTCCATTGATTAGAGTAGTTTATCATTCTCATCCTCCCCACTCCTGGTTGATGTAATAGTATACTGTAAATATTTAATCCACAGTAAAGCACACAGGGGTAAGTACAAGGACTTTCTCATAGTAAAGATTGTAGTAGTATATTTGTTTGACTGAGACTAGATCAGAGAGTAGAATATCAACATATTCCCAAGGTTCCAGCAAATATATATGGTAGACTAAGTACTTAAGTAAACAATGAATCATTCATCATCTTGCTGGGCATGGTTGCAGGTCTGAGCCTGCTCGACTCTTGTAATGAATGAGAGTTGTTCTTCCCAAGGTCCCAAGATTCCAGATCCTGCATTATGTGCACCCTGACTGTGTGTCATTTCTTGTAACTATGCCAATTGTGAGTCTTGTCCACATGGTGAGCTGTCTGGTGGAGAAGAAGGATGACATTGAGCAGGGTTTGATTCTGACTGTGCCCTCAGCTTTGTTTACTTGCCCTTTCACTTGGACATTTGTAAACCAGTCTCTACTGTTAATGCGGAATAGAACTTTCTTGGAAGGGAATCTACAATTGATGTCAAGGAATGGCAGATATCAAAACCTGATAAATTCAATTTTATCTTTTTCTCCCCCATCACTGGCAACCTAAGAGCCTCTCACTTGCACATAGCTAGTCACTAGGTACTTACTCAAGTACTCAGTACAGTGCTACTGTACCGGTGTACAGTTAGGTGTGCACTTGGTACTGTGATGCGTTGGCCGGGGCTGAAAGCTGTGAATTAGCCGGGGAGGGGGAATGGCAGGGGGCCCTTGCCTCCTCTTACCGTAGTCCCCTGCTGCAGTTGCTTATCGATAAACGCAACCACCCCTCCTGCTGCCTTCTGAATTTTGGGAAAAGAGTCAGACCGCGTCGCGCGTTCAGAAATTTCCTGGTCCTAATGCGCAACACATCTTCACCACCACTCTCTGCTACAGTCCACCAAGGATTATAGTCTTGAGGCCATTGCTGTTCTCTTGGGATTCTGGATTGTTTTCTCTTTGCTACTTAGACAGTTGGTCAAGATGCGTTACGTCCTTGTCTCTGGTGGTGTTATCTCAGGTATGAGTTTTGCTCATGATCCCATCACTCTGCGAAGCACTGCAATCCCTTTCACTCATGAATGTGTTGGTAGGTTTTTGGGCTGACAGTCTGTCGCAGGTGTCGGAAAGGGAATTATCGCCTCCTCTACGGGCCTGGTTGGTTGCCTTGCGTGCTCGAGATCAAAGACGATGGGAATCTCTGACAGAAGATTTCACAGCTTCTGAAAACACTTGGGCTCCGGGTCAGCTGCATCAAGATCGATCCATATGTCTCCGTCGACGCAGGCCTGATGGCCCCTGCCGAGCACGGCGAATGCTTCGTCTTGCGCTCAGGTCCGTTTCTCCGTGTGCTGATTGCCTCCCTGTCTCGTCTCTGCTGCTGACAACTTTTGACCAGGTTCTGAGGTTGACCTGGATCTCGGCAACTACGAGAGATACCTGGCTGTCACCCTGGCTGGTGACAACAATATTACCACCGGCAAGATCTACCAACACGTTCGTTCCCCGTCCCCCCAGCCCACACTGTCCATTTTCACCGGGATGAAGACTGATGGTGGCTTTCGTGTAGGTCATCCAAAAGGAGCGCCGCGGCGACTACCTGGGCAAGACTGTTCAGATGTGTGTGCCCCCTTTCGTCGCCTCTGTCCTTCTGATGTCCCGGCGAGCCATGGTCCCTTGCTGACATTCATTCCCACAGCGTTCCCCATGTCACAAACGCCATCAAAGACTGGATCAAGCGCGTGTCCCGTATCCCAGTCGACGGATCTGACGAGGAGCCCGACGTCTGCATTATCGAGCTTGGAGGCACCGTTGGTGACATCGAGAGCATGCCCTTTGTCGAGGCGCTCACCCAGCTGCGGCATGAAGCCGGGACCGGCAACTTCATGACCATCCACGTCTCCTATGTCCCCACCATCCACGGCGAGCAGAAGACCAAGCCAACCCAGCACGCGGTCAAGTCCGTCCGCAGCTATGGCTTGATCCCCGACCTTGTGCGTCACGATCTGCCCTCGCCCCTCTTATATCCCTCCTGCTGCTTGCGAGGCTGATGATCATGTTTAGGTTGCCTGCCGATGCGAGCAACCCCTCGCGGAGAGCACCGTTGCGAAGCTTGCGCTGCACTGCTCAGTCGAGGTCGACCAGATCCTCGTGGTCCGCGACATGCCAACCGTGTATCAGGTCCCCATACTGCTGAAGCAGCAGCAGCTGGTCACCCTGCTCCGCGTCAAGCTCAACCTCGCCGGCGAGTTCATCCCCCTCGCGCGTGTGGCCAAGGGCGCTGAGCTCTGGGACCACTGGCAGTCGGTGGTCACCCAGGAGCAGCAGTCTGTCATCAACATCGCGCTGGTTGGCAAGTACGTCGAGACACACGATGCGTACCTGTCGGTGGTCAAGTCCCTCGAGCACTCTTCTATGCACCTGCGGCGCAAGCTCAACCTGATCTGGGTCGACGCCGAGCACCTCGAGCCCCAGACCAAGTCTGCCGAGCCGGGCAAGCACGACAAGGCGTGGCAGGAGGTCCGGGATGCCTCTGGGATCATCGTGCCGGGAGGATTCGGCACTCGCGGCACTGAGGGGATGATGCTGGCCACCAAGTTTGCGCGCGAGAGTCGTGTGCCGTTCCTGGGAGTACGCATTGAAACAACCCGTCGACGTGGGAGGTGACTTGTCTTGTTGCTTCGATGCTAATTTGGATGGAACCACAGGTCTGCCTTGGCTTCCAAACAGCCGCCATCCAGTTCGCGCGTGATATCTGTGGGATGACGGGCGCCAACTCGGAAGAGTTCGAAGCCACCGCCAAGGAGCTTGTGGTCATCTCCATGCCCGAGCTCGACAAGCATAACATGGGCGGCACCATGCGTCTCGGGTCCAGAAAGACCATCTTCCAGCCCCACAGCGAGGGATCCAAGATCCGCGCCCTGTACGGCGATGCTCAGGAGATCGAGGAGAGACACCGACACCGATACGAGATCAATCCGGATTTTATCGACCGCCTGGAGGCTGCTGGTCTGCATTTTGTCGGAAAGGACGAGACGGGCCAGCGCATGGAGATTTTCGAGATCAAGGATCATCCTTATTTCGTTGGTGAGTATCTCTACGCTCTACTGTATTTCTCCTGCTGTCTTGTTTCTTGCTGACCCTCCCTGGAGGCACACAATTCCATGCCGAGTACCAGTCCAAGGTGCTCAACCCTAGCGTAAGTGCAAATATCTAACACTCGCACCCCCTTTTTTTTTTTTTTTTTTTTTTTTTTTTATTGCTGATCCCGAGCTGACCAAATGGCCAGCCCCCGTTCCTGGGCTTCATCGCTGCGAGCGCCGGCCTCCTCGACGATGTCTTGAAGGCTAGGCTCACCAACGGTGTCAACGGCACGCACAACTTTTAGACTTCAGCGGGTGTGACCAGGCTGGGGCCAAGCCACTGAGGGCGGTTTCCAGAACCCAGACCAAGACGGCGTTTAGAAAAACATGACACACAAAGACAAGACTGGGCGTTACTTGCGATAAGACTTTTTTTTTTTTTTTTTTAAAGGGGCGGGCCGGGGGCATCGGGCATGAATAGTATAGGGTTAGACCTCAGAAACTGCATTGGAGTCTTTCCCACAAAACAGGGGCCGGGAAACTTGGAAAGGCGTCTGGCGCTTTTTTTCTGTTTTTTTTTCTTATGCATCTTGCTATTGACCTGTCTTCTGCGGCGGGTTGGTGGCGACACCCATGCTCCTGGGCAGTTTCTTTGTCAGGCCAGGATTAGAAACGCCATCTGGGCGGCGGCATCTGCGCCCCACACTCATCGGAAGAAACAGGCCTCACCTCAGACATTGGATGGGCTCAATTAGATACTACCTAGAATTCGAAAATGCTCAGTTGATACACTTTCTACTTGAGATCTCTCCCAAGTCTGCGACCATCTGGGACTCGACTAGACCTTGTAGGAAGCCGTTCACATAAGATGAGGAAGGTGGATTGTTCAGTGGTGGTCGGGCTGACCAAGATAATAATGCCCAGGTGGCTAGGTGATCAGAGGCAGAAGAGAAGGAGAGGGCGACAAGAGGAGAAGGGGGAAAAAATGAGAAAGAAAAAAAAAGAAGAAAAAGAAAAAAGAGGAGAAAGGGAAGGAGAAAAGGATGAGACAATCATCTGCAAGGACTTTCCCCTCACTCCATAAGAGGTTGCCCTTGACCCTCACTATGACTACTTCCAATACTTACAGCTTAGGCCTCATGACTTTTCATCATCAGTCAATTAACCAGATCTAGTTATTGATCATGTATGTCTTTCTAGATGAACCAGTAACCAACTGTTCAGCTTCCACAAAAGACACAACTCACTGGTGGGCACTTGACCTGCCCAGCCACTAGTAGCCCGACGCTATTTGTCTCTATAGTGCGCAAATTTTGTCGACGTTCCAACAACAAGAAGAGGTCAGATGGCCGAGCGGTTATGGCGTCAGGTTAAGGTCAGCTTAACAAAAACTTCCTGATGGAGCAATCCTCCTGGGTTCGAGTCCCAGTCTGATCATTCTCTTTTGCATTTTTTGTGCAAATTGCTTTTTATCATTTTATTGTTGGATGCACTTCTCTTTTTTTTTTTTTTGGGGGGAATTGACAGTGGGAAGTATTTCTGGGTGCATCATTGATTTTTCTGACTCTGCTTTGCAGCTGAAGGAAGGCATCACAAGCACTACTACCATCCATTGGGAGCAACACTGTAGTTCCAATCCCCTTGTGACTGATAATCTTGTGCATGCAATTATTGATCGAACTTGCAGTCTGTCAAACTGAACAAGGCAATTTGAGTAGCACCCTGAAAGAATGAGTGAAGATTTTGTGTGTTTGATGTGGACCGGAATCGGGGAATCCCCTCCTTCTTCCCTTCTCTCCGTCTCACCTAAGAGATGAATACTTTGCCGCGCTGAAGTAGACGCTCCCTGACCGAATCACTCTACATGCACCTCCCTCTCAGCCGCAGCACACACAAACCGCACGCCGGCGCTCATGATAGCCTTCCACACGTCCAGCTCGGCCTCGTCCCGCGGCGCATAGATCATGACATAGCTCCACGGCATAGACGCCACGCCGCTCAGCATGTGCCGCTCCGCCCAGCCGTTGCGCACGACCTCCTCGGCGTCCGCCATGCTCAGCGTGATGTGCGAGCTCGCCTCCGGGTGCACGTGCGCCACCTCGCCCTTGAGGGCCCGCACCAGGAACTTGGGCAGTGGCGGGGCTGGGCTTGTCGTCGTCGTCGTCGAGGAAGAAGAGGAGGCGTCAAGGTACAGCGCGGGTGTGCCCACGCCCTCGAGTCCAGACGGCCGCATCACCAGCACCCCGGCATTGCCAGCCTTGGCCGCCAGACCCTCCAGGTGCGCCGTCATCCGCGCCCGCAGCGCCTCCAGGTCGCCGGGCTGCTGCGTGATCTGCCTCTGCGGGGCGACGTAGCTCGGCACCTCGGGCCTGCCTCCCCGGCGCTCAGGGACCGGTGCTGCGAAAAAGGTCCTGCTGCCGTGCGGCTCCGTGGCGGTGCGGTTCTCGGGCTTGGCGAGCGGCGCAGGGTCGCGCGTGTCGTGCTTGGCGAGGAGCTGTAGGAGGCCCTGCACGGCCCAGCCGAAGACGTTGTGGGGATGCCGCCTGGGCCCAGGGCTATGTAGCCGCGGTAGCTGGTGCGGGCATAGGACAGGGTCGGGATGGAGATGCCGAGGGCTGTGATGGCGAGGGCGGCGGCGGCGGCCCTGGGGTTCTGGCGTAGTGTGGAGGGCAGGGCGTCGGTGAGATGGTGGAAGTGGGCGGTTAGGGAGGTGACGGTGCTTTCCGATGCCATGGTGGTTGATTGTCAGTTGGTCGGTTATTGGTTGGGCTGTTGTGGCCAAGTAATTGTGCTGCTGGCTTTTTGTCGAGCGGTGGCTTTTCGTTTCTTTCGAAGCCGTCCTAGTTTGCTGGCTTTTCCTTCCTTGCTTACATATGTGTGTTTTTTTTTTTTTTTTTTTCCCTTTCCCAATCACACCACCGATGGGGAGTACTTCCTTCAATGATGACGGCGCCACTTCCTTCAGCTGAGCAGTGGAGCAAGCTGTGAGAGAGAAAGAGACCAAAAAAGGAAGGGGGGAATGACGGCAACCTTTTGAAAAGAGATACTAAGTGACAGCGTAAGTACGTACGTACGGGATCGATCGGGATCCCACAGCAGAATATCATACGACGCCGCGGAGCAAAGAGTAAGCTGCACACGACTTGTTGTGACCCAAAACGGCTTGTCTCTATCCGACCCGAGGTCAGCTCCGTCAGAACTCTGTGCACAAGGCTTCCCCTCTGAGTGGGAATGAGGGGAACAAGTTTACCTGGTACCTAGGTAGTTACATATAGATAGTTCCCCAGGTTGGGGGTGGGGCCCACTGGACACTGGACGTGAACGGAGAAAAGCACCGACGGCGATAGGCGGTGGTGAGTGTGACGCCCGCGGAGTTCGGACAGAATAAATAATACGCAAGGTACGTTTCGCAGTGTTTCATACGAGTTGACCACGACGGCAAAAATACGTGTCGCTCAGCCAAATTCCAAGCATGAAAGTCAAGAATATATTTGAGTTTTTACATATATCTAGAAAAAATAAATAAAGAATTATTATCTAGGCTATTGTCCAAGTCAATGTACCTCAGAAACGCAAATGCATTGGCCATCCCAGCCATTTGGACCTAACTGTATTAACCTGCTGCACCTGTGCTCTTTTCTCTTTCTAACCACCCCCAAAAAGTAAAGACACAAGGATATATGTTTCCATAAAAAAAAAAAAAAACGCCAAACATGCCTTCTGATTTGTTTTCTTCCTTGGATGCCAAAATGCACACAAACTATGGCAGAAGGAAACATCAAGCTGCTTAAGTACAAGGCTGGATTTCTCTTATTTTAGACACCCTCCTCCATCCTCCCTGCAACGCCATGCTGATAGAAATAAGTGGAAACAGATAGAAAGCAAGAGGAGGAAAGAAAGAAAAAAAGAGAGGAAGGTCGAAAAGAAGATGCTAATAGTTGCCGCCCTAGGACATCCTTCTGCTGAGCTCTTCCTGCTGGAACTTTTGCACATTGGCCTCGGTCAGGGGATTCCCCTTGTCCATCATAGGCGTGTGCACTAGAGGCGCCACCGAAGGACCCCCGCCGCGTCGATCAGCTTGTCGTCCCGGCTCTGCTGCGCGAGCTCGTCCGTCTCCACACGTCGGATCTGCAGGTCCGACTTGCGTGGCGACGACCGCCCCATCGACGGCTGTTGTTGTTGTCTTTGTTGTTGTTGTCGTTGCTGCTGCTGCTGCTGCTGCTGCTGCTCCTGCTCCTGCTCCTCCTGCGTTGACACACCCACCGCTGCCGCCGAGAAGAAGGACGATGCTGTCGACAACTTGGGCCTCGGCGTGAGCGGGCTACTGCGCCTCTCCTCGAGCTCCGCCTCTGGCTGTAGTATTGTCGGCATGGCCGCGTCCGCGTCCCCATCGACCTCTTCTAGCCCGATGGCTGGGATCCTCGCGTTCGTGCAGTTGTCGCCCTGCTCGGAGCAGATTGAGGTGTGCGCCGACGATGGCTGAGGTGTAGGCAGGGTCCGCTTGTCCAGAGACCACCGCACGAGCATCTGCTCCAGCGTCTTGGACCTCACGGGCTTTGCGAGGTAGTCATCCATACCCGCCCTCCTGCACTTCTCCTGATCGCCCTGGATGGCTGATGCCGTCATGGCCACGATGGGAACGTCTCGTACATAGGTCTTGTAGGGGAAGTGGTGGCGTATCAAATGTGTGGCCTTGTAGCCGTCACAGATGGGCATCTATTGGAGGCAAAAGTTGGGGGAGAGAGAGCCATGTGTCAGAACCAAGAAAGAAGCCGCTTCAAAAAGGGAACACGTGAGAGAATTCCCCCTCCCAAAAGAGAACTCACCTGCACATCCATCAGGATGATGTTGGGCTTCGGATTCAGCCCATTCTGCGCCGAGGCCAGGTAGTCCAGCGCCTCGCGTCCGTTCCATGCCGCCGCGACGCTGAATCCCAACTTCTTGATCGTCTTGGTGGCGATCTGCTGGTTGATGGCGTTGTCCTCCACAACCAGCACGTGGATCTTGGAGCGCTCATCCCGGGAGAGACCCTCCTCAGCAGCTGCAGCTGCAGGAGCAGCACCAGCAGCAGCAGCAGGGAGGATCGAGCCCTTCAGTTTTGTGGACAGTTTGCTCTTCTCGGCCGGGCCTCCGGCGAATTCTCCATTGGGCGGCGGTGTCCCGAGGGCTTCAAAATCGGAGCTGTTGCAAGACATGCTCATCTCGGACTGGAGCCGATCCGGCAGGGGTTGGATCTTGACCAAGTTCGAGGACTGTGTGTCGTGAGGTTTGTTGAACGGCACCCAGAAGGTCGCTGTGGTCCCCTGGTTGGGCACAGACTCCAGGGTCATGCGGCCGTGCATGAGCTCGAGGAGGCTCTTGCAGATCGTCAGCCCCAGGCCTGTTCCGCCGAACTTCCTCGCAGTTGATGCATCGCCCTGGCTGAACGGCTGGAACAGTCTCTTACGGATCTCCTCATCCATGCCGATACCGGTGTCCTGCACAACGAACCGGATCTCGACCATGTCGTGCGTCTCTCGCTCCTTCATGAGCGACAGCCTGACAAAGCCCTGGTGCGTGAATTTGATGCTGTTGGTAAGCAGGTTCGTGATGATCTGTCTCACCCGGCCCGGGTCGCCAAGGACAACGAGATCATCAGCAATGTCGGGTGCGATGTCCGCAACGATCTCGAGATTCTTCCGCTGGGCAGCGAAACTAAGCATTTTATGCACGTCTCGCACTAAACGTGCAAACACACAAACACACACGAGGGGTTAGAACTCGGGCTGGTCGACTTAGAACCCAATACACAATCTTGGTTCAGACTGACCTATGACAGACATGCGGAACTGGACTTCCTCAATGTCCATCCGCCCAGACTCGACCTTGGAGAAGTCAAGAATATCGTTGATGACCGTCAACAAGGCGTTGGCCGACCGGAAAATGTTCTCGGCATAGTCTCGCTGCTCGCCACTTAGGTCGACGTCTAACAGCAGCTCCGCCATGCCTATCCTTCAGGTCAGCCTTGGTTGCCTATGACCTTGCGGCGAAGCCCAAAAACTTACCAATGACACCAGTTATAGGTGTTCGGATCTCGTGGGACATCTACACACCTTGATTTAGCTTTGTACGATGACGGAGGAGGAGGAGCACAAGTACTCACATTAGCCAGGAACTGGCTCTTCAACCTGCTGGCCTCCTTAGCAGCCGCCTCGTTCGCCAGCAGCTGTTGCTTCTCCTTGGCCTGGGCCTCGAGGACGGCCTCTTTCGCCTTGAGCTCCGTCACATCCATGATGATGCCGATTGCGCCCTCTATGTCACTGTCTGGTATACTATCGCTCCGCCCACCCGGTTTCGACCTTGTCTGGGTTTTAGTAGTCATCGGCAAGAATCTTGTCCGGAAATGCCGGTCATCTTATGATCATTGTCAGCACGTCTGTCCTGCCCAGCACAGCAGATGCTGGAGAGAGAGAGAGAGAGAGAGACTCAAGCCACTGAGATAGATAGCTTACCTATGCTGTGCTCAACCAGGACATCGCCGGACCTCCGCTCAAAGATGGCGTCGACGGCCGACAGGAAATCAGGCCGCTGGCCCAGAGGCAGCTCCGGGTGCAGGCGGTTGAAGACCTCATCTACGTTTCCCCTATGCACCCGCCGGGCGAGGGGCCCAGGTTCGCAGCCGCGTGCTCGATGAGGGCCCCCTCGAGCATGGTGATCTTGCGGTCCAGGGCCACGGTGAAGATGGTGACGTGGGCGTGGGCGATGACGCTGAGGAGCTGCTGGCGCGTCCTCCTCGCGGCGAGCTTCGACTCGATGCTGTCGTGCACGTCGGTACACGTCCCGAACCACTTCTCAATCTTGCCCGTCTCCGGGCTCAGGAGGGGCATAGCCCTGCCCAGCATCCACCGCCACTCGCCCTCCTTGGTCCGGCAGCGGTATTCCGCGCTGTAGGGGTCTCCGGTGCGCAGGGAGTGCTCCCACCTCTTCGCGGTATCGGCCCTGTCGTCCGGGTGCAGGGCCTGCGTCCACCTCATTGGCCCCAGGGAGTCCTCGAAGCTCATACCAGTGAACTCGGTCCACCGCGTGTTGAAGAAGTCGAGGCTGCCCCACGGGTCGGTCGTCCAGACCAGCTGTGGTATGATGTCGCAGATGGTCTTGAACCTCTCGGCATCCCTCTCCTTGATCTGGTCAATCTCCTTGGCCATCTTGGTCACGTCTCGGCACGTGATGATGCCCGCCAGAAACTCGCCCGTCTCCTCGTCACGGATCGCCTCGGCCAAGATGTCCAGCATGAGCTTCTTGCCGTCCGGGTCGATGATGCCACACCGCATGCCAGAAAAGGGCGTCTGGGTCCTCAGCAAGACGGCAATGGGATATTCTTCGTGCTCGAGCACTCTGCTAAAGTCCTCGGTGTACACGACCCAATTTGCCAGAACGTCCATGCCCTCGGCTGATTTGTCGAGCTGGGCCCCCTTGATCATCAACCTCCGGCAGGCAGCGTTTGGATACGCTATCGTACCATCCTTCCACATGGCGATGATCGGAGTCTCCGTGGTGTCGAGGAGGGCGTCCTTGATGATGAGTGTCTTCTGAAGAAGAGAGGGCGCGCTCTGCACGGGTTTGAAGGGGGTCCCATCGGCGGGAAGGGGCTTGACGATAAGGAGATGGCGTTCGGACTGATTCGTAACGACGGTGAAGTGGCTGAGTGGCTGGACGAGACTGAGGGAGGATTGGATGAGGAAGAAGCTATCATCATCTTCTTTTCGGCAGATTCAAGGGCGCTGAGCCGTGCCACTGCCTTTGTTCTTGTGTTGACGTCTGAGCACGACTCGGCGTTGGTGAACGTGAGGGTAAAGTACGTCTGCTGGCCCGCAATCTCCCACACGCTTATTATCATCTTGGCATAAGTCTGGCTCTCAGGGTCCAGACTGTTTGCGCGCCGAGAGGAGCGAAGCATCGACTTGCCGATGTCGCTCCGCGACACAATGACCTCAATGACTGTCTGTTGTTGGGACAGGCTGGGCCGTCTCTTGTCTTTGAAGCCGTCCGCAGTGGGCGTCGCATCGCCGTGGCCAGGACGAGCCTTAGGCGCCGCCGCTCCGCCGTTGCCCGCCTGGGCATGAGACGAGCCCATCTCCTCCGCGATCGTGTCGAAGAAGGGCTCCCAGGCAACCCATATCGGCTTTCCATCCTGCATCATATCGATTCCCACCTGAGACAACGACTGCCCGTGGATCTGCTCCAGGACGTTCGATGCCTCGTCGGCACCGCTCTCGCTGGACTCAGATATCAGACCCAATAGCTTCCCCATGGCCTCGTTGGCCAGCACGACGGTCTTCCAGTTGTCTAGCACCAATACAGGCACCGGTAGAAATTGCAAGGCTGAAAAGGCTAGCTGCGCGGGTGTGATGGAGGGCATCTCGAGTCGGAAGGGGCTGTTTGGCATGGCTCTCGCGCCAATGGTGTTGTCGAGGATGGCACGGCGCCCGCCATGTGACCGGCTGGACAGAACATCGCTCTGGCTGTCTGCGGCCGCTGTCCTAGTCGAGGTCGACCTGTCGTGGCCGGGAGGGCCTGTGTCGTCACCACCAAAGGCTGTCTGCGGCGAGTCGGATGTCGGTCTCTGAAGTAGAGATGGATCTTCTAGCGGATAGCTGCCGTCCGTCATCGTGGCCGGAGGTATGGCAGCGGAGTCCTCCTTCGCGACAGAGCCAAACATGTCGCCGTGAGAGCTGGCATGGGCGTCTCTCGCAAAGGCGTCCAGGGGCCCAGCCTCAGAGATGTGATGGTGGCTCGTAGGACAGGGTATTGCGGCCGTTCCTTTTCGAAGGGGAGCCCTGGGTCGACAAACTGCACAAGGAGCGTGGGTGCTTCTCCCTTGCCGTGCTGATACCTCCACGAGTTGGCGAACGGTACTGTGAAACTTCGACTGTACAAGGTCATGTGTTTTGGCAGACAAGAAGCAGCAGCAGCAGCAGCAGCAGCAACAGAGTTGGGCGACGATGGGTCTGGCCCCGAGCCAAGAGAGCTTCTGGCTACTAGTCTGGGAAAAGCCGGCGTAATAGTTTGGTTATCCCGATGAACGGGCAGGGTAGGGTGGTAAACAACCGAGAGGGAGTGGGATCATACAAGTAAGTAAGGTTGCGGATGGACCGGCCTATATCCACAGGGTCCCTCGAGAATGTTCTGCCGAAAACGATGGCAAGAAAGTGTGTCGTGGTGGTGTGGAGGGGTTGTTTGAGACCAGGTGACTGACTTGACTTGGGACGGCAACAACAACAAAAAAAAAAAAAAAAAAAAAAAAAGGAAGTGGATGAAGAGCAGTGACGCTTGAAGCTACGCACACGGCATAGAGGAATGATGATGTGACGCTGCGGATCTCACGTGGCTAACACAAGACAGCGGGACGATAGAAGAGACAAGCTGAGGACCGGATCTAGAACTTCTACCCAGTCTGGCCTGACTAGCAAGCAACCGGCAGCAGCGTCAAGGCTGCCCAACGTGGTTTTTGGGTCCTCGATAGGAGGTGGATTGGGTGGGAGAGTTCCCTCCAGCCCTGCGAGCCTTCTCAACATCAATTCCTCGCACCGTTGAGCTCTGAGTGAGAGAACCTCCAGATGTGTGTGAGAGAGAGAGAGAAAGAGTTGCGTCATGCACCACCACCCAAGTGCCGTTGCCTTCTTTCGATGAAGGGTAAAGTTCTGGTCTGGTGGGAAAGCAGCTCGAGAAATAGTTACCAAGTAGCGTGAGCAGTAAGTAGCAGAGACGGAATAGAGTTTGGGCAGCATCCACCTACAGTACGATCAACACTCGCTTTACCCAGCACGGTAACACTATCCACGTCCGGTATAGCCGCTGCTCTTCAGTGTTGGTCGGAAGCAGAGATGAAAATTTCAGCCTCCTCCCCACGACTGCCACGGTGCACCATTGACACATACAGTACAACCTTGAATTTAATGTTTTCTCTACCCTTATGATGTGATGCCCTAGAAGCCTCTTGCTCGCTGACGATGACAGGCAGAGAGCCTCGATCCCCGCGACGGGAAGCGTTTTACCCGTCGTAGCTGGGTCCCAGATCCTGTCTCAACGCCTCGTACGACAATGACATGGCGGTAAGTAGGTCATAGCATGGTAGTAGAAGAAGTGGGAGAGAAAGAGAGAGGAGGGGTCTAGCACACACAGTACTGTGCTAGACTGCGATACATGTAAGGTCCCTGGCGGGCGGGAATGTTTCGTCCCACAGAGATCCTGCCGCGGTGGAGGGGGCCGCCACACGTGTGTGTTACATAGTACAAGGCCACCCGACTACAGATTACTCCGTACAATGTCATGATGATGAGAGAAGTGACACGCACGCACGCCACGCACCGATGGTGTAGGCAGTCGCCGATACACGAACCCATGGGGAAAAAAAGGTGGTCGTTGGATTTCGGGCCAGGTTCGTCCAGGCGGGGGAAGGGGGGAGGGAGGGTTGCATCGAAACAGCTACACAGCAGAAGGGTCCTGCATGGGACTGAGTAGTGTTCCATTCTGTCGTTGTGGTGGGAAGTGTTTGTCTTGCCTGGTGACGACATCGCACATCCCGACGAGACCCTTCAGATGGCGATCTGCTTGCCCTGCATGTGCTCCTCGAGGGGAGGGACCCTACTTCTTCTCGGCCATGGAACAGTACAGCGGCCGATGCCCCACCAGTGCCCACCATAGCGACAGGAGTCATGGGCAGCGAGCGTTTGGGCAAGGCCACTAGGTTGTCTTCCCCCGAGGAGAGGAACTCTGCTGGCTAGCTTGGTTGGTGCCAAGGCCTGTCTAAGACTACTTGTAGGTCTCGTCCCCAGGTCCCTGCAGAGTAGGGGAAAAGGTCCCACCCGGTAGAACATCATTGGGCACGTGCCTCGGGCTCTGAGCCTGGTAAAGCCATGTACCAGAGCATTCGCCAGGGGCTAGAAATCGAGGATCTGCAAAAATCCCATCTCCAAAGTCCGTCGCCTTGCCAGGGGATTGACGTCATTGTTTTTTGGGGGGTATTTTTTCTCTTTCTCTTTTGCTAGCATACTGTAGTTGCAGCTTGATTCGTTTTGGTTAGCTTGGCCTCTCGGGATGCCTGGTTTGTCAGAATCTACCTCGCTGCATGCCAAATACCTGGGCCCAGGACAAGGCCAATGACTCCGCAGACCCTTACTGTGCATTATAGGATGCGTACATACATAGTACGTCCAGGGAGTAGTACCCACAAGGTGAACAGGAAACGTGCGATCCGAGACCGAAGAGGGCGGCTACGAGATGGACAACAAGGTTGGTCGCTCATCATTTCTCTCCAGACTGGCTGCTAATGGGGTATCATGCTCATGCCAACGCGCAGCAGGCCTCACTTGGAGCTCTCCTTGACGTTCCCACACTGACCACAGCTCCACCACTGCCGCTCCACGACATTACCGCACCGTGAACACTCCCAGAAGGACGGCCCGCTCGGTGCAGGTGGTGGCGTCTTGCTTGCGCCGCTGCTGCTGTTCCTGAACGAGACCATCCTTGAGTGCGCCAGGTCTGAGCCTGTATGTGGCCGGGATTGCCGACTCCTGCCCGCGGGGCTCGGGCGCGGCCCCTTTGCAGCCCTCTCCTCGGCCTCCTGTTCTGCCAGCTGCCTCGTCACGGACTCCGGCCGTGTGGTCCCGCACGCGTCACAGCTGAGAAAGCTGGGCGGGTTGTGTAGGGTGCAGATCTCGCAGGTCCAACCACTCGCGGGGAGAGGGGCCGACGGCTCTAGGTCAGGTTTAGAAGTCGCGCTCGTCGGCGGCTCAGGGCTATCTGGCCGCGACCACTCCGGGACTGGCGGCGGCGGCGTGCTCGAGCTTTGGCCGTTCCTCGATGTGGAGGTGAAGGCGCCGCCGCCGTTGCCAGCAGGGAAATCCGGACTGGGTGGTATGTAGCCCTTGCCATGGATTCGTTTCTCATCTTCCTGGACCAGCTCCCACAGGGCCTGTGCGATTGCCGCATCGTTAGCGGCGTCCTCCTCCGCCTGCGTTCTAAACCCGTTCCTTGTCGCCGTCTCGGCGATGTTGTGTATCTCCTGGTCGGTGTAGTTGGTGCTCGCGCAGCCGCGATCCATCCTGTTCCTCCTCTCGACCGCGTTCGTGATGACCTGACGTATGTCCTGTCCCCGATGTACCGGTGTGCCGCCGAGCCTCTGGCCAGAACCCCGGGACCGTTCGGCCTGCCGCGCCCGCTCCTCGGCCGCAGCACGTGCGAGGCGGCGGGCTTCCTGTGGTGGGACCCTGGTGCTGCCCCCGAGCTTGTGGCCCTGGCTGAGGAAGCCCTCGCCCGTGTAGCCCTTCATGGCTAGGCCCTCGTGCTCGTCGCGCAGCTGATCCCACAGAGCGTGGAACTTGGCGTCGTGGGGCCCGTGGACGTTATGTGCCAACTCGTGAAGCATCGTGTCTGTGACCTGTTCGATCGGGAGGAACTGAGTACGGTCACCGGGATATCGCAGTCGTAGCATGATCTTCTGACCTCTGTTCACGTTCAGGCCTGGAGGGACGCACGCATTAGCAATGAAGCAGCCCCCGCCTCGCTTCCTCGTCAGTGCTGTGGGTGGTGTAATTAAAATTCACCTAGTAGATTTTGCTGCGAGGGGTAGAACTCGCAGAGCTCCAAGACCTTCCAACCCCTGGCCCTCATAATGGGCTTCACAAGGGAGGCAATCTTCCTCAGGCTGTGGAGGGCCTCGTCCGCGCGGGGCAGCTCCCTTAGGTGCCTATAAGACAGGACTTGGGCATCGTGTTCTCGTTGTTGGACCATGGTGAAGATGGCAGCACGGCCGCAATGTGTGTTACGTGGAGCTGCAGTGGTGCTGCAGGGTAGATTGTGCGATGCTGCGCAAAACGCATCACAAAGGCCGAGCTTGAATGATGGTCCCTGGATTATGCACCGGCTGAAAGAAACGGTTAGGTCACGCAGCACTGGAGACGGCCCAAGTCCGACAAAGCTGCATATGAATGAGCGGCCAGGGAATGTCAGCACAAACTCTAGAATCACATCGAACAAAGGTAACCGATAAGTCAGCCGCAATAACAACACCACAGAGTGGCGTACCACAGAGTGGCGTGCGTGTGGTTGGTGGTCGAGAAGCTTCTGTTTGGTTTGGAAGGCCAGGTCACGTCGTCACGAGCCACTCTAGGCCAGTGAGACGCGTATAGTGGTTTCTGCCTTGTCATTGGGTTGGAGCCCTGCCCTGTATAGGCGCTGGATGTGGCTGGCTCAGGCGGGTTCAGGGCCCCCGCCCCCACCAACCCCGCTGCCTTACGGCACGGACGGAGCCCTTAATAGCGAGCGCTTCTGCCTTGCGGCCGCCGTGGGCGTCTTTTTGGACTTTGAAAAGAGACACAAGCCACGGAGGCGCGAGCTATGTCTCAACCATTCCAATCTTTAGTGAGCAAACTCTCGAGTCCATCCGATTTGAGGCTCTGAAAGGATGAGGTTTTATGGTCAAACCCTGTCTGCTCATATCCTAATGTATACTGGCAATGCTTCTATTATACGGACGAGTGAGAGCAGTGCCTGGCCGGGATGAGGAAAAGTCCGTTGGCGATTAAGATTTGATGCAGCTGCCGCCTCAGATTTTGCAACATGCAAGGTGGATCCTCTCCCGTCTACGACGCAGTTGCGGCTGCCAATGTCAGTGGAGGCCATCCTCCTTTGTAATGCACACAGTTCTCATAAAGCTAAAAATTCTAGATTGAATCTCTTTGAGTCCACCGTCAGTCGATAGTCTCAAGACACGGAACGAAAAGAAGATAAATAAAAAAGCAGGAAAAAAAATATCATTATTTCCTAGCGATCGAAACCCTGCAAGGCCACAATCATCATATGAGGCTGCCGAGAGGCTCTACCGAGCTTAGAACAAGCGTGACGTTGTACTTTAAATACAGTATTTAAGTGCCGACTCTAGCCTGGGAATATTTAGACCTGTCTCATCGCGGCTGTGAACACCAGAAGACATTTATCGACGACCTCATCAGCTCTATTTTGTTCGGCTTGTGATCCCACCTCATGACTTCGTCCGAGGTTTAAGTCCCGTCTGAACAAGCCAACGTCGCAACGGCTGTCAACAGGCTGGCAGGACATTCTCGTCTGGAGACTGAGGCAGTGGCAGACCCCCATCACATAAGCTTCTTTCTAAGCTTGTTCCCCCGCCTCAGTAAATTCAGATGGCAGCAGTTGCGCCAGGCTGACGCCATTCAGAGATTCTAGTGGCTGCAGCTCGTATGGATTGCCAACCTGACAGTATCGCACAGGAATCAAGTGGTGTGTGTGTGCCTGTGCCGTAAGCTTGAGGACCACCTTGGCTATTTCAAGGTTTGTCTGCCCTGGGCCACACGGATCTTGCTCGCGCCCTCCTAGCTGGACATCTTGCATGATCTACCTTCACACCGTCTTACGCGTGTACGAATCGAGGGCTCCTGAAGCAGCCGCGATTATATCCGTCTCCATAATTCTCGCTTGGCCTTTACACCTTGGCCGAATTGGCGTCTCACCAAGCCGTCGGAGGCAACCCTGGTGATCGCCATTCTCAAACGCCTCCTCAGTATCCAGTTCCCTGAACCTCCGGCTGCCAGACTCACCACTCATTCTCGCCTGGGCCACTGGGTTATGAGACAAGTAGCACTATTTAGAGAAATGAAAAAGAAAAAGAAAAGAATAGCGAAATGTCGGGAAATAGTCGGTCTAGGCACATGAGGGGGTGAAAGCGGCCGCGATCTTGCCCTGCTTGCCGAGCGCATGAATGATGAACGACGGTCACACATGATCCTACCGTGAAAAGAGGACGATCATCTGTTAAAAATTTTTTCTCATGGCGTTCTCGTTCTCCCACTGTTAAGCGCCGCTTGCTCTCCTTCGAACCCCAAGCGTGGCGGGCAGGTAACTTTTATTCACTTCAATGGTATAGGCCTCTTTGCTAGGGTGTTCTTGTGTTTTTTCTTCTTTCTTCTTTCTTCTTTCTTCCCCTCTTTTCTCTCTTTTCTTGTGGTCTGGTATCACACGTTCGCGTGGACAAGACCGCTACACCATGAAGTTCGTCGCCATTACCGCCCTGGGGGCGTCCCTCGCTGGTGCCGCGCCAGTGTCGAGTGTGCTGGAGAGCCTCCTGGAGTTGACGACGGAGCAGGTCGAGAGGTTCGAGGTTCTGACGCTCGGCGGCATGACCCTCCGCGCAGAGCAGGTGCATAATAAAGCGTTCATGACATCTGGTCGCGGCCCGAGAGCATACGTCCAGTCCCTGCGGAAATATACGCAGTTCGGTGCCACCATAGACCCGACCCTGCTCTGCATCGTTGATGAGATCCTCCAGGAACTGGGTCTGAGCAGCACAAATACTCCCGACAGCTGCACGGGTGGGACCGACACGGGCACGACTGGCGGCAGTAATAGCACTTCTTCGGGTGGCAATAGTGGTGGACAGAGTGGTAAAGGCTCCATGGTCCAAATTCTGTTGTTGCTGAGGACAGTGGGTTGCTGACAGTGTCATCAACAGCATCAAACAGCACCACAACCAGCTCGACCACAGGTAAGCGAGAAGACTCTCTCTCTCGGTTTGCTGTTTCTGTCCCTTTCTTTCTCCGGCTCATATCGCCCCACTCGCATGTAAATTCCCCCATGTACTGACCTCAGCACAGGTACGGCATCTGCTATACCGCAGGCCAACGACGTGGAGTACCTCACACCCGTGCAGATCGGCACGCCGCCGCAGACGGTGATGCTCGACTTCGACACGGGCTCCTCGGATCTGTGGGTGTTCACCTCGCAGACGCCCACGACGCAGTCCCAGGGTCACCAGCTGTACGATCCGGACTCCAGCTCGACAGCGTCGGAGGTCGCCAACGCCGAGTTTTCGATCACGTACGGTGACGGGAGCGGCGCCTCGGGCACTGTATTTCGGGATGTCGTCACTGTCGGCGGCGTGAGCGTGCAGGACCAGGCTGTCGAGGGCGCCACAACGGTAACTGGCTCTTTTACCGAGGACACGGCGACGTCTGGGCTGCTGGGCCTCGCCATGGACAGCATCAACCAGGTGACCGACGGCGGCACGACGCCCAACCCGCAAAAGACCTTCTTCTCCAACGCCATGGCGAACCTGGCCATGCCGCTGTTCACTGCCAACCTGAAGCACGCCAGCGGTAAGAAATCCCATCTCCCCATCTCCCACCCCCACGGCCATGTAGATGAGACCACTCGAGGTTGTATACCTGACTGACATGTGTGCACAACTCCTATACTTCCCACAGCTGGCAACTACAACTTTGGCTTTGTCGACGAGTCCGAGTTCACAGGCAGCGTCAACTTTGTCGCCGTCAATACCAGCCAGGGCTTCTGGCAGTTCTCGGCCAGCGGGTTCGCAGTCGGCGATGCCGACGCGACCTCGTTCGCGCACCAGGCCATCGCCGACACGGGCACGACGCTGATGCTGATGCCCGACGAGGTGGTCGAGGCGTACTACCAGCAGATCCCCTCGGCGCAGAACAGCCAGCAGCAGGGAGGGTTCGTGTTCAACTGTAACGACACCATCCCCTCGTTCACGGCCGTCATCAGCGGGTACCAGGCCGTCGTCCCTGGCGACATCATCAAGTTTGCGCCTCTCACCGGCACCTCGGTCGAGACCTCGGAGCTGTGCTTTGGGGGCATCCAGAGCAACAGCGGCCTGGGATTTGCCATCTATGGTGACATCTTTCTCAAGGCGCAGTTCACTGTGTTTGATGGTGGGAACATGCGCATTGGCTTTGCCGCCAAGTCGGCTGGGAATTTCTAAGTAGACCCGACGCGCCCTAGAACGGATTATGAGAGTGATGACAGCATTGGGCATGGGAAGATGGTTGCAGGGCACCTTCTTTGTTTGATACTTACTGTACTGAGTACTTAAATTCAATAGGAACAATCTAGTATTTGCGCAGACCTTCTTCTCTGTTGCTCAGTGCGCCACTGTACTACCGACTGTGCTTTTGTTTTTCTATCAAAGTCAACAAGCAAGGCCATGACGTACCTATCCCTCTATCGGTCATGTAACCAAGGACCGGAGGAGTCACGAGCTTGACATCTCGGGCATGCCAAGCACCATGCAATTTTGAGATATTGTATAGTCGCTCTACAGGAGTAAGTGAGGATCTGTCAAGAATCCCTCGTCAAACTTTTTACTATGTAGAGTGAATGCTGTCAGGTTGTCAAAGTCTCTTTGCACATAAGGGGGAAAAGAGAGGCAAGTACCACAAAACAGCACCTTGAGTGTGCCCCTAAGTACCGATGGGGCTGACGTGTTGCTTGGCCAACAAGGTGTTGACTCCACAAATGAAGCGGGGCACAGACCAGCCATACCAGTAAACAACGCGACATTCCTTCCATACTAGCAATCGCCCCCTTCAAGCCGACCCACATCCAATGACAACAAATACACAAGCACAACACAGCTCACAGCTTCATTCCGCGATAGCAATGAGCTCTTCTTTCTAGCCTTTTTACAAACCTCCTCTCTCCCTCCCACCTCCACACAGCTAAACATCCATCCACGCGACAAAACCATCCGTTTGCGACAGATCCACATCCACCATGGAACCCCCAGCCTCACCGCCCAAGCGCATCACTCGAGCCAGGGCCGCGAGGACGGCAACATCGAGTACAGCAGCTTCTGCAGCCAAGGCATCGACAAAGCCCGCTAAGGCTACGGCCGTTGCAGCAGCCAAAGCAAAGGCGACACGTACCGCTGCGACCGCTAGCGCCCCCTCTGCCCCTTCATCAGAAGGTGCCTCCTCGGCAGCTAGGAGGTCGACCAAGCGTAAGACGCGTGACGACGACGACCATGGAGAAGATGACAGTGAGGTCGAGACATCCGCCAAGCGTCTGACTGCCACTCGAGGCCCCGGTCGGCCCAAGAAGATCGTCGACCCAGAGCCCGAGCCAGCTCCTCGATCAAAGCGCGGCCGGCCCGCCAAGAAGCCCGCCACGGAGCCCGTCAAGCAGGATGCGCCGCCCCCAGCCAGGGCCACGCGGACGCGAGCAAAGAAGACACAAGCCGAGCAGCAGGACACGGTCGACGACGACGCAGACGACCTTGGGCCTGAACCCATCATCAAGAAGCGCGGTCGTCCAGCAGGTACCGCTACCAGTGCGAGTGCGCCTACCTCCAAGCCTGTCAAGAAGACAGTGACATTTGCGGAGCCTGACAAGGAGAATGTGATTCCGGCCACAGGGGCGAAGAAGACTGCCGCCGCCGCCGCCGCCGCCGCAAGCAAGCCCGCAGAGGCGCCAGCAGCCACGGGGATGCGGGCAAAGCCTGTGCGCAAGCCTGCTGGCACCGGTCGCACCACAAGGACGACCGCCACGACGACGAGGAAGAAGAGCAGCACCAAGGAGAGCACCGATGACAAGAAGGCACCGATGCCTCTGAGCCCTAAGAAGATCTCTCAGCTGTCGGCGAATCGCGATCGCGATGTCGAGTCCGAGGATGAGCTTGCTATGGACAGGGCCCCTGCGAGACCTTTCCGCCGGACCCCAGTGAGGCCTCAGCTTGGCACCAAGCCTGCCTCCAAGTCTCATAAGAACGAGACAGATGATGATGATGATGATGAGGAGGGAGGAGGAGGAGGAGGAGGAGGAGGAGGAGCAGGAGCAGGGGGGGGCGGATCCTGCTCTGCCGCCTGCGGAATCCACCGTCTTGCTCGGAAGCCCGATCCGGCGACCACCGCAGTCTCCCTTCAAGAACTCGATGAAGTCTCCTGCCAAGCGCATCGAGGGACTGCAGCTGGGTCTTGCTGCGGCCACAGAAGCCCTGCAGCCCAGCGCCACTCCATTCAAGGCCTCTCTGCTGCAATCGCCGGCGAAGCGACCACCCATGCCCCTGAAGACGAGCGACGCGAACCCGTTCAACTCACGGGAATCCGTTGTTTCTTCTCCATTCAAGCAGTCCCTGTTTCAGTCGCCAGCAAAGCGCCCATTCTCACCTGTTAAGCCACGCAAGCAGCCCGAGGAGACCACTGACAAACGCTCTCCAGCCCCAACCCCTGTCCTGCTCTGCTCTCCTCCCACAGTCGAGGAGAGTGAAGGAGCCGAGCAGCCTCACGATGCTGAGCCTGCTGAGACAGTGGAGGACAAGCTCGAGGAATCAAGTTCTCCCGCCAAGCTGGACTTCAACGGGCGAATGTCAACAGTACTGCCGCGTGAAGTTGATCCCGCGCTCAACCGATCCACAACGCCCGCAGACGAGCCTACCGAGGAGGATGAGTGTGAGACCGTCGTCCTCGAACAAAAACAGGAGGGCACCGGTCATGTAGAGACTCTCGAGGACACGGGGGAGCCTATGGCTGTTGACGAACCTGAGCTCGAGGTTGAGAACGTCGAACCTGGCGACATTAGCACTACGCCGCCCGACTCGCCCCCGCAAGCGACGCTGGGCATGTTTGGGCTGCGGCAAAAGGACTTGATACCTTTCGACACGTCCTACTCAGAGTCGGATGATGAGCACACTCGAGTGATGACGCCCCACGCCGTCTCGCCTGTGAAGGAGCTGAGAGGCAGCACCATGAGGCCTCGGACCTCTGGCTTCGGCTTCACGCCACTGGCCCGTCGTTTCGACGAGTGGCAAGCCCGCAGCCCTCACAAGCCAAATACCCCGACTGCTGAGAAGTCTGAATCCACCCCGCCAAGTGCGACGCAGACGCAGTTTTTCGAGGACCAGATGTGCGCCCTTCCCAGCGAGCAAGAAGCAAAAGAGCCTGCTGATGAGACCGACCCTCTTCCTGCCGTTCCCGAGATTAAGGATCCCGTGCTAGAGGACATCTCTATAACGGAGGAGGACCTGGACCTCGCTGCTGAGGCCAACGAGATGTCGATGATGTCGCCCGAGCATGTCGAGTCGATGCTGAACCTCGACAGCAACGACGACTCCATCTCTGAGGCCAGCCAGGAGTACGGCGATGAGAATGCGGTTCCCTCTCAGGCGGTCAATGGCGTGCTGGTCCCACCCGTCACCCCTCAGAGGCCCATCAGACGCGAGTTCCACACCGTGTCCAAGGTACCGCTGAAGGCCGCGGACGAGTCCACCCCGGTGGCTCAGCCGTCGCTGAAGAGGCGGAGGCACAGCATCTCCCGCCTCCCCGTGCCTCGGCCTACTCATAACCTCTCCAGGAGCGCCACTGTCATCTCCTACTCGCCCACTAAAAATGGGGATGTCGATGCTGCCCTGGAAGAGGCCGTGGAGGAGGAGAGCCTCCTTGAGCGATCGGGATCCCTGCCGCCTCCCGAGACCCCATCCAAGCCTCAGGCCTGGTCACAGCCAGAGACGCCTGCACGGACTCCCCGTCCCGATGTCCAGCCAACTCTGCTCCGCGGAGCAGTGGTCTTTGTTGACGTCCATACCATGGACGGTGCTGATGCCAGCGCCATCTTCATCGAGCTCCTCACGCAGATGGGTGCCCGGTGCGTAATGAGCTGGCACTGGGAGCCCAAGGACAAGGATGCGTCTTCCAAGATTGGCATCACGCATGTGGTGTACAAGGACGGCGGCAAGGCCACGATGGACAAGGTCCGTGAGACGGATGGCCTCGTGCAGTGTGTCGGTGTGGGTTGGGTCTTAGAGTAAGTCGCCTGGTGGGACTGTGCTTCATTCTTCTCATTCACGTCTCCTGCTAACTGAACTCTCTCTCTACCAGCTGCGAACGAGCAAACGAGTGGCTTGATGAAGCTCCTTACTACATCGACACCTCCCTCATCCCTCGCAGCGCTGCCCGGCGCAGGACCCTCATGGATGCCAACGCGCTCGCCGGCTACGACGACAACA
Source organism: Immersiporthe knoxdaviesiana (assembly GCA_021117315.1). Classification (NCBI taxonomy): domain Eukaryota; kingdom Fungi; phylum Ascomycota; class Sordariomycetes; order Diaporthales; family Cryphonectriaceae; genus Immersiporthe; species Immersiporthe knoxdaviesiana. Next base: position 1,004,670 of record CP088207.1, read on the forward strand.
GCACACCAGCGCCTGGCTCGACCGCCCCCAACGCGGCACGGGACTGTAGAACCGCACCCACGACACCTGCACCTGCAAACCGTCGTGATAGTAGCCTCTGGATGCACTCGCCAGATGATTTCGAGGACTCTGGCGACTTTGACCTGAGCGACCTCGACCTCCAAGTCCCGGCGGGCCACGAGGGCTGGTACAACACTGCACCCCTGACACCGGTGCCCAAGACGCCTGCGCCGGATGCGATCCACCGGTTCGCGATGGAGATCGAGCCGGATACGCCGATGGCAGACGATGATGAGGAGAACATTGGCGTTGAGGAGATGTTGTCCCGAGAACAGCTGATGCAGCGTACCTGCCCGCCCAAGGCCCAACACATGTACGAGGACATGGGTGCTGGGATTCTTGGTCTGCAGAGGGACGAGAGCGTAGCGAGGAGGCTGATGGATGCGCGCCGAAAGAGTCTGGCCTTCGCACCTAAGATCTCGAGTCCGTTGGCTAGGAGCTGGAAGGAGTGGAGCTGAGACGGCGCAGCTGGTTTTTGTTTTCCTTTGCTTCTTTTCTGGATGAGAACGGCAGCCATCATTCGTTAGCATCTTTGTACGGCGTTTTCTGATAAGGCGTTGAGCGGTTATAGTCTTAGAGGCAAGGGGACATTCATTCATTGTCCGACCACGCTCTTTTTACTCTTTCGACAAATGAGAAAAGGCTTAAGATGCCTGATGCCTCTCTGGTCAGAGCTCATCCAGCGGACCTGGCATGGCTGTCAATCCAGGACGTGAAATCTCAAGATTATACAGCACCATTCTATTTAGACGTTATTGTCGGGAAACAGATGGTGCGTATATAGTCGCAGACTAAAGGGGAGACTGTGTAAAGCCAGAATCACTCCAAGAAGGTCATCGTAAATCCCAGTATTTGCGATTCGTCAACGTTGTGAGGTTGGATCTCCTAAGTACTTACATAGTAATTCCTTAACGCAGCGAGTGGGTCCGGGGTATACTAAGCTCGACAGACCACAGCAAGTGACGCGCGTTTCGATCCCTGGCTTGTTTCCTTTACTTATCTCTCGACATCTCTGCTGCAGGATGACCTGGACATGATGATAAGGAACCTCAAAGTCGCCACTCCCCTTCCCAACACATTGATCATTACAAGTACTGGCTATCAGTATTGTTACAGAACCCATCAGTAGATGTTTTCTTCTTGTGTATCTCTCTCTTGAATAGACCGTTATGACTTGGACAAGGTGATTAGACCCCCAAAACAAAAAAAAAAAAAAGACACAATGTTGTCGACGCTGCCTCTTCTTTTCGCATTCCTTTTTCTCATCGCTGCTCAATCAGCCACGGCGGCCCTCTCAGATGCCTCCTCGTCTCAGAATCCACTGGGCAGCATCCTCGAGGATGACCATCCTTCGCCACCATCACTACCACCACAGTGGACCTTGAACTTCACCTCCCCCTCCCACACCTCTTCGCCTCGGTCCCCAGCCTCCTGCACCAATGGAGCAACACCATCTTCCCCAACGGCCACAGCCTCGCCGCCGTCGAGCTCCCAGCCTACACCCTCCTCTACCACGGCCTCATCTCGCCCGACGACGCGACCCCGGAGCCCCCCAGCCCGGAGTGGCTCGCCTTCGACCTCGAGATGAGCTACGGCATCATGGGCTCGAGCCGCGACTCTTTCTTGCTCACCTACCAGACCGCCCGGCCCGCGCGCTCTCTACTTTGACGGCGAGAGCGCCACGCTCATGGGGCTGGGCCAGATGGACACCCAGATGCTGCAGCTGTTTGGGAACGTCACTGGGCCTGCAGGCGAGGGAGGAGGAGGAGGAGGGGGCATGATTGGGTTGGGCGGGGGAGTACCTGCGGGCGCATGGGCTGTGCGACTGGCTGGAGGAGGCTGGGCTGAGAGGGTCTGGGTGGGGGTTTGAGGGGATTGTGAGGATGAATGCTGGGTTTGAGATGATCTGGTGTGACTTTCTCAGCCCGAGTCTGAGGTTGGTCTCGAGGATGAACGTCACGGCGCCACTGCTGCCGGAGGCGGAGGAGGAGGAGGAGGAGGAACAGCAGGTGGCAAAGGACGGGAAGGAGGCCGGCAGCTGGGTAGAAGAAGCACCTCTTCTTGCTGCCAGGAGGAGGGGCCAAGACGACGTCAGGACCCAGAAGGACGAAGGGATCACCTCATACTACCCGCTCCCGCCACAGCCGACCAAGACAGACCGCAACGCCGAGCCCTCCCACGGCGCCCCCCGCCAAACATGCGCTGGGACTCGGGCCGTGAGCCCTTCATCAGGATCCAGGGTTGGGGCTGGTTCGACAGCGCCACCTGGCACTACGGGTCCACGCGCAACGGGCCCGGGCAGGGCGAGGTCAAGGCCAAGCCGCTCGGCTGCGGGATCCTGAGCTACTACTCGCCCCAGTTCGCCAACCAGACCCGCATGCGCGCGCTGGACGAGCAGGCCCGCCTGAACCTGACGGACGACGGTCTGTGGGCGGGGCCCGGCGAGGACGGCAACAGGACCGAGGCCATCAAACAGCTTGCCCGGCGGCGGCGGTTCCATCACCTGGAGAACGTGACTTCCGATGAGGCCATGCTGATGAGGACAAACTCGGAGAGGGCGCTGCGGTCCTTGCTCCACCGCCCTGACGCGGCAGATAGCTGCTCCGGCGCGGACTGGGTGCTCATGACGTCCGAGATCGTGCAGCGCGTCACGAACCAGCTGACCATGATGGACACCAGGGTCGCCTCGCTGCCGGGCCTAGACGATGACAACGATGACAACACGGGGGACGACGAGACGGCTATGTACAAGTGGTTGTTTGACCTGCGGGCGCAGAGCCACATGTTCATGGTGGCGTACATGGAATACCCGCAGGACATCAACCGCGACACGTGGCAGACGGACTCGGATCTCTACAGGGAGACACTCGGGCGGTGCCGGTGGCGGTATACCAGGCTCCTGGTGCCGGAGGAGCTACACCGCTCACTGTCTCCCGAGGAGGCCGACATCCGATCGGCGGTGGAGGAAGTCTACGGCACCATCTGCGCAGTGCTGATCACCATGGGCTTCGGCATCGAGCTCGCCTGGCTGGACATGTTGGCAGACAGGCGTGCAGCAGGCACAGCGCTGGCGGCCCAAGCTGCTACCTGGCAGGATAATATAGCCGAGCTCACCGCCTGGCTTGGCTGGGAAAGCCAATACTACGGCTGCAAGGAGCAGTGCGCGTGGAACGAGCGCTGTTATATTCCAATGTGGCCGATGCTGCATAGAGGAGGCATGGGTGGTGGTGGCCCTCCCGGTGGCCCTCCTGGCGGGGGTCATGGAGGAGGAGGCCCTGGAGGCCCTGGAAGAGGAGGTAGACGCCCAGGAGGGGGAGGGGAGGTGGTCGGGGACGTGCATTCTCATTAAACGAGGAGGACGACTTCCCCCATGGACCGCCGCCTGGCCATGATGGCCCTGGACGTGGAGGAGGCCCAGGCTTCAAGATGCCCCCTCGAGGGCCGGCGTGGATGGGCGATGACACGTATCTCTGGGAGCCAAAGTGTGTAAATATTACTTGGATCATGGGAGAGGGTTGATGTGGATTGTTTCGAAGAAACTATATTGTAGACTTACTCAAGAGTCAGTACTCTCTGGGATATATATAATATGACACAAAGCGAATATTAAGCCATGAATTGGATACGACATACTTCTCTCTTGTATAGCATTATATCCCCTCATTTGTTTGGTTTTGTCTTGTCTACCTGGTCTTGTATTTGTATGACCTTCTTCTCCATCCCAAACTCCAAAGCGACTTGCTTAGTTTTGTGTATGCAACAGCCCAGCTCCGTTCTTCCGTATCAGTTCACGGCAACATACGCCCTCATCGCCTTGACAGCGTCGCCGTCATGTTGCTTAAGCAGCTCGGTGGCCTTGGGCTTCGTCAGATCGAGCTCGTCAACCTGTGCGCAAAGAAAATAAATCTCGTCAGTCTTTTTATCCACCTTTTCCAGAACAGACCATCACCACCACCGCCACTCACCAGCAGCGTGACGTCCGCGGCGTCCACCTTGACCTTCTTGAGGTCCTTCTTGTCCTCGGCCTTGGCGACGCTCAGCTTGTTCACGGCCTCGCTCAGGCCCTTCTGGTCGACCGACGCAGAGCCGGTCGCGGCGTCGTCGCCCCGCGCGTCGAGCTGGGACAGCGCCGCCGCGGCCTTCCTGTCCTCCGCCGACTTGGCCTTGTCGTCTTGCAGCTCGTCCTCGACATCGCCCGTCGTGGCGCCCTCGACGACGCCTGAGGGTTGTTTCTCTTCTGCCATGTCTCTTTCACTTTTGTGGGAGGGGTGGAAGGAGGGAGGGTGGTGGTTGTAGGAGGAGGGAGAAGAGGTGAAGGAGGGGGCGGGGTGATTGCCAAATCGTCTGCGGATTTATCGACGAGACAGCAAGGCTTAAACTAATCAAGTGCGGGCGTGCTGTATTAGATCTCAGGGTTACGATAAGGGTTGTTATCCGTACTTTTTTTGACTTTGTGTCATCCAAAATGGTCCTGAATGAACAAAGATGTGTCACTACAACCCTGAACCTTCCTTTCTTATATCTCAGTTTATGTGATCTGCTTAAATTTGTGTCATTCTCTTACTACTAGAAGACAATATCCTGATCTTGAACTTGTATTGTACACCCACATTTCTTTTTGGAAGTTGAATTGTGCTGTACCGTAAGTCTTTGCAGTATTTCAGTGACACACCCACACAAACATCAACCAGCTGACTCGAATGATGCAGCCAGGACTCATAGACTCACTCACTTATTCACAATTATAAGCCCTGCTCTGCTGCTCATTCACAACTCAACTTGTTCATAAGTGAGAAACCCCAAAAACCACCACAGACCTACAAGATGGCCTCATCCAATGGCCCCTGGACGCCCGACTCGTGGCGGTCCAAGCCCATCAAGCAGGTGCCCGACCTCGATCCTGCCGCCGTGGCCCGCGCAGCCGCTGAGCTCAGCAACCTGCCGCCGCTCGTGACGCCCAAGGAAATCCTCAAGCTCAAGTCGGAGCTCCGGGCCGTGGCCCGCGGCGAGGCCTTCCTCCTGCAGGGCGGTGACTGCGCAGAGCTGTTCGAGTACTGCAACCAGGCCGCCATCGAGAGCAAGATCAAGCTCCTGCTGCAGATGTCCCTCGTGCTGATCCTGGGCTGCGACAAGCGCGTCGTCCGCATCGGCCGCATGGCGGGCCAGTACGCCAAGCCCCGCTCCAGCGACACCGAGACCCTCGCGGACGGCCGCATCGTGCCCAGCTTCCGCGGCGACATCCTCAACTCGTACTACATTGACCAGAGGGCCCTCGACCCGGCCAGGCTCGTCAAGGCGTACCACTACTCGGCGGCGACGCTCAACTACAGCCGCGCCGCGGCGTCGAGCGGCATCGCCGACCTCAACCGGCCCATGGACTGGGACCTGGGCCACGTCCAGGACCCGGGCCTCAGGGACAAGTACAGCGGCATCGTCAACGCGCTCCAGACGAGCATGCGCTTCATGAACACCATCGGCGCCCTGGGCAGCGACAGCGCCTCCACCTCGACCGTGGACCTCTTCACCAGCCACGAGGGCCTGGTGCTCGAGTACGAACAGCCGCTGACCCGCCCCTTCTCGTCCGCCGCCATCAACGGCGGGGCCAAGACGCAGCGGAGGCCCTCAACCACCACCACGATGCTGGTCGGCGGCGGCGGCGGTGGCGGCCACCAGGACCAGGACGAAAACGAGACCCAGTACTACGACACGTCGGCGCACTTCCTCTGGATCGGCGACCGCACGCGGCAGATCGACGGCGCCCACGTCGAGTTCTTCCGGGGCATCGCCAACCCGATCGGGGTCAAGGTCGGCCCGTCCACACCGACGTCGGACCTGCTCGAGCTGCTGCGCACCCTGAACCCGGCCCGCGAGGTCGGCAAGATCACCCTCATCACGCGGTACGGCGCCGCCAGGGTCAAGGACCTGCTGCCCGCGCACATCCGCGCCGTCGAGGACAGCGAGTACGCCGGCTCCGTCGTCTGGCAGTGCGACCCCATGCACGGCAACACGCGGTCCACGGCCGCGGGCGTCAAGACCCGCCGCTTTGGCGACATCTTTGCCGAGCTGCAGGAGACCCTGCGCATCCACAGGGAGCTGGGCAGCTACCTGGGCGGCGTCCACCTCGAGCTGACGGGCGACGCCGTCACCGAGTGCCTCGGCGGCAGCGAGGAGCTGGACGAGGACGACCTGGCCGTGCGCTACACGAGCTTATGCGACCCGCGCCTGAACGAGAAGCAGGCTCTGGAGCTGGCGTTTGAGATTACCCATCACTACCGAAACGAGGCAGGTCACTGAGCGAGAGAGCCTTCTGGTGGGCATTGTATATATGTGAGACACAATTTTGAGGATGAAGATCTTAAAGGGTAAGATCTTGAGGGCAAGGCATGGCGTTGGGCTAGCGCGTAATTTTGTGAAAAAGAAAAATAAAAAGTCCATGGGTGCTGCTACCTGGTGTGTATCATCATCAATCTTCGTCAAGGCTTGCTTGCTTGCTAAGCTCTGCGTGCGGGATCTCAAAAGTCTTTGTTCTCCTCTCATGATGTTCCAATTGCTGGGGACCAAATCACAGCTCGCTCATTGCCCTGGTCTGATATCATAACCTGCCGAGACTCCTTCCCAGACCTCCAGCGCCCTGCTGGGGAAACCTTCATAGAGCGGTGATCGTCTGCGCACCCTCGAATGCGTCGCCGGGCTCCAGCGTCTGGAAGCCCTTGACACTGCCGGCCTCGACACAGATCATCTGCTTGAAGCCGTCCTTGGGCGCAAAGTCACCGATGCCGGCGGCCTTCTCCGTCCAGGGGTTCCACACGACCACGTCGGTCAGGTTGTCCCGGACGACGGAGAAGACCTTGCTTCCGCCCTCGGTCACGACCACGGGCTCGCCGGGGCCCTGGGCGGGGGTGTATACGCGGTCGGTCTCGCCTGTGATAGTGATGCTCGAGGACTGGGTCTTGGTGGAAGCGCCGTCGACCTTGTCGATGTATTGCGATGCATCGAGGCCATCGACTGCGACCCGGGTGATGTCCTGTACCAACACATATAATTAGCAATCTCTTTCTTCTTCCATACGTATTCACGTAGTATAGAAAAAGAACGGGCAGGAGGAGAGTCCGGAGCATACCTTGACCCTCAGGTACGTATGCAGCAGCACCTCAAACTCAAAGGCCTTGTCGGCCTTGTTCGTGATGACGATGGAGGTAACCAGGCCACCCCGCTCTAGGGTGACACTGTAGATAAGGTCAAAGTCGTACGGCCAGAGGGCCCGTGTCTTGTCGTCCAGCGAGGATGAGCTCAGGCCGAAGTCGAGCTTGACGTTGGTGTCGGCAGCGCTGCCGTCAGACTGCTTGGACTCGGAGGTGGACTTGCCGAGGAACTCCCACCGCGAGGTGCGCGCGAAGCCGTGCTGGGGGAGCTTGGATGTTGCTGCGTGGTCGGGGGCGGTGCCAAAGACCTGTGGCGTTACACACAGTCCAACTCGTCAGAACAAGCAACAGAAAGGACACATCAAAAGTCATTCTCAATGAGAGACGAGGGAGGCAGGAAGGGGGTTCAATCTGAGCGAGTCTTACCGGGAACACCAAGGGGATCCCACCGCGGACGGCCTTGCTGCCGTCCAGCACGGCCTTCTCGCTCAGCCAGAGCTTCTCGCTGCCGCTCGCGTCCTTCCAGCTGATGACGGTGGCGCCGTGCAGCAGCACCTCGACGCTCTCGCCGGTGGGCAGCTTGGCGGATACACGACCGGTGTCGTTGTCAATGCTGACCGAGGCCTGGGGGATTGGCTGCTGCGGCGTCGAGGCCAGCGCCGACGGCTTGTTTGGGCGGTCGACCATGTTTGCTTTGTTTGCTTTGTTTTTTTTTTTTTCCCCTTGCTTCCTTGGAGGAGGGAGAGAGAGCTGCAGGCTGGTTCCTGGTTGGCAGTGGATGGAGGAAAAAGAATGTGGACGCGAGGTGTCAGAAGAGAGGAGAAAACAGGAAATGGAGAGAAACCGTCTGGTGGTGATGCCGGATTCTAGAAAATACCTGGTTGGTGGTGGTGGTGGTAGTAGTACTGTAGAGGTGGTTTGGTACTACTACTGTACTACTAATGTAAGTGGTGGTAATCGTGGCAGTGGCGTGTCCAAAGCTTACTGTTTTGGCTTTGTGTCAAAGCAGCTCGGTCCCCTGTCTCGATCCTTAGGGCTTGGCTTTGGCTTACTACACTTACTATCTACTCCGGTACAAGCCCTATAGCCTATGCCTGCTCTCTGAGAGAGAGAAAGACAGAGAGATAGAGAGAGAGCAGTGGGAGCTGCCCCCCAAAGATGTCATGGCGGGGTAAGCACCCGACCCACCCTGGCTGGCACCCAAGCTGCCTCACCCTCGCCATCCCAGCACGCGCGGTGAGGGGAGCACGGATCCCCCTGAGGCCGGGCTAACCAGGAAGGGCCGCTTACCACGCACTGGTGAAACACGTCAAAATCCCAACGGCCTGCCCAGCGTACCCAACGGGCCCAGCGTGCCCAGGCGTACAAAAATAGCTGTCTTTCACACACACGACTGGTGGCAATCACCAGATCACATCTCACCGCCCCATCCTGCTGCTGGAAACAGCTCCCATCCTTCAGAAACGGAGCAAGGGGACTGCCTGCCGTATTGTATTCCTCTCTACCAAGGATGAAGTATTCTGCGTCATGGTTGCATTGTACCAGTAATTGCCACCTGCCAGTGAGCACGCCTGACTGCATGTCTTGTGGGTATAAACATCCCGCGCAATTACTAGCCTACGATGGTTTCTTGGCTATCAGCACATACTTCAAACTGCTGCATTCGCATTAAATCTAGCGTGCCCTGGGTCGGTACTGTAGCTGTTGGGCAATAACTATGGCGTTTGTGCTGTCCAAAAACATGACCGCGGCCGATTTGGGTACTGTCTCAGAGCATATTGGTCTCGAGGTCGGAACCCCGGATAACTCTTGAAGTATAATCATCGCCTCCAGCTTAGAAGCTCAGCTTAAAGTGATTCTCAACGCTGTAACATATTTCTTAAGTTCTCGAAGGTACAAGGAGAGAAATGAACCCCCACCCGGGACGGGATGGTCCCCCACACACCCGAACGTAATGGGACGGGGAAAGGGAGACAAAGTAGGAAAAGTAAGCATCTGGCTTCGGCAAACGTACTTGACGATCAGAGAGAGGGATACTTTCAGCCCTGACCTGGACGGCTCGAAGATTCGTCCTCTGAACAGTGAGTATCTGCCTAGTTTTGTGGTAAGGGTGTGTTACAGTATGCAACAATTCTCCAGGGTATTTTTCTGCAGTTGGCTCTTAGTTCCAGTGGCGGAGAGGCCCCCAACTCTCGCTACCTTCCCGAAGCAGCATGCAACTAGGTGCATGGCCAATCAGATGGCAGCAATAACCTTCTTTTTTGTCTCCAGTGAGGCCCATGAGAAACAATCATGAGTTGACCAGACCAGGACCATTCACTAGCGAGATGAGCAGCATTGAGTTGTATGGAGCTTGGTGAGCTTACAACAGTACTTGCCTCGGGGAACATGGTCTTTTGTTCTGGTTGAGCACAGTATAATTAACACATTCGACTTGGAAATATGTTTACTTCACCTCTCACCTATTTGGCAACATCTGCGCAGCCCTTGCTCAGCCTTGTTTGCCAATATGAGTTGGTCCTGCATGCCATCTTGGCTAGAAAGGAGGTGTGGGTAGTGATGATAAAGTATAAAATTATCTAGCCGCCGGAGATTCTGCAGGGTCTGACTGGGTATTCACATGTGCAGTTCTGAAGTTCACAACCTACTGTCCCCATACACATGCAAGGTGGGTGGTGGGGGTGTGCATAGCTGAGCTGTGAGCCACAATCGAGCCCACCATTCAGAAAGATATATCAACCCCAAGCCACTCACCTCCACCCGTTTTTTTTGAGCCGGCTGCTGCCTGTTCCAACCATTGTCCCCAAACTTTTTCCCCCAAGCATCTCCAGTGTGTGGTCTATCCAACAGCCTACCTTTCTCAGCCTATCTTTACAAACTTCGGCTTGGTCGCACACCAGGTCATTCATCACTGCCTTCTCATCACCTTGAGGAAGTTCTGCCAGCAGCAATGTCTTCTGCCTCTTGTGTGCCTTTGGAGGATGGCGTCACAGTCGCGCAGGCGCGTGACTGGGTCAACGCGATCGCAAGGGAGCACGGCCACCTCGATGATGAGATCTGGCAGGAGCTTGAAAAGATCAGTCCCAAAGCCAGGGAGAAGATTCTCCAGAGCCAAACAAAGTTGACTCATATGGCCGCGTCGTCGATAGCAACGTAAGTCGCAACGCATCTCTGGCACCTGCCTACTTACTTGAGTACTCGAGTCTCGAGTACCTAAGTAGGCAGGCAAGCTCCATCGCCCCAATATCCTCCAGTGCTAGGAAGCTACAGTATCCCGACTATTGACTAACAACTACTCAAAGGCTCGCCAAGAGTCTGTACACAAGCAACGCGCGTTTCGTATTCGAGCTGCTGCAGAATGCCGAGGACAACCATTACACCAACGCTCGTGCACGGGGCGACCAGCCCTCCGTCGCGTTCGAGATCCACGAGGATCGCGTCATCATCGAGTGCAACGAGGACGGCTTCAACAAGGCCAACCTAGACGCGATCTGCAGCGTCGGAAACAGCTCCAAGACAGGTGCTCAGGGCTACATCGGCGAAAAGGGCATCGGCTTCAAGTCCGTCTTCATGGCGGCGTATCAAGTCCACATCCAATCTGGCCCCTACTCGTTCTACTTCAAGCACCGGAGCGGAGATTCTGGCCTGGGAATGATCACGCCCATCTGGGAGGAGCCTGTGCGACAGTTGCCTCAACACATGACGAGAATGACGCTTCTCCTCCATGATACAGGTGATTCCGCTGTTCTGGCATCGCAGCGCCAGACGATGCGCCAGCAGTTCAACGACTTGCAAGAAAGTATGCTCCTGTTCATGCGGAACCTCGAGGTGATTCGCGTCTCTTTCTTCGGCAGCGACGGCGTGCTCCAGACCTCCACTAGCTTCTCAGCCTCAAAGACAGACGCCAACCGCACAACCTTGACCAGGACAGCCACGAAGGGAGAGACAAGCGAAACAACATATCAGATCTACCACGTCACGCGTCGGATGGTGAACAATCTGGCTGGGAATGAGAATCGGACATATTCGAAGACAGAAAAAGCCACGATGGCCTACGCCAGGGCTGAAGTGATACTCGCCTTTCCCCTATCAGCGGATAGCAAGACCTTTGTGATCAAACCTCAAGATGTCTATGCTTTTCTACCAATGAGGCACATGGGCTTCTCGGTAAGAGTTTCACCAGTTTTTCTTTGATATATCTCAATTCCTCACTGCCTCCTTTCGAAAGCTTTCGCTTCGAATAATTTGTCATTGCCCCATATAGGACAACTGCACAGTATGGCCGCGCCTATGTCCTTTACTTTCATGTATCTCTCGAGGACTCATGTGCTGCGCTGGCATAATGGCCCACTTTCCTTGATACACCAGTGCTAACTATCTACTTCTACTCTTCCAGTTCCTCATACAGAGTGACTTCGTGACGCAAGCTAATAGGCAAGACATCGTTGTTACGTCTGTGCGAAATCGAGGCATTCTTGACGGCATCAGTGATGCGTTTGTTCAGGCCGTCTCGGAATTCTGCTCTGATCCGAATCTTCGGTACACTTGGATGAGGTTCTTGCCAGACAAGGATCGATTTACTCACGTCCAATTCTGGTTGGGTCTCGTCAACGCCATACGGCAGGAACTCAGTGAAGTACCATGTGTACTACCGAGGAGTGAGCGTGGGTTTCGCAAGATCAAGGAACTCCGAACTCTTCAGCCGATGCTCCGTGATAGCAAAGGCAAACCTTTGTTCAAAGACCTCGAGCCCGAGAAATGGGTATCCGAAAAGTACCTTGCTGACGACATCAAGATTCTCAAAAGTCTCGGCTTAATCTCAACCCAGTGGGATGAGCTATTGAAAATAGTCGAGCAGGATTTGACGTCACCAGACTCCCGCATGAAATGCGAAGAGACAGATGAGGATTGGCATACCAGGGCAGCAACTCTTCTAAACCATCGGTGCCGGACACTTTCAGGCCAAAGTTTCCTGGAAAAGCTTTGCTACATGGAACTGATACCCCAACGAACCGAGGCTGGCACGGTCTGGGTCTCGCGACCCAGCAGCGGCAAAATCTATCTGAGTGAGACCCCAGAGGGGTTCGCCATTCCCCGAGGTCTCCCTTTGCAAGTCATGGAGATGAAAGCATCACGAAATCCGGAGCGTGTCGCATTCTTCAAAACATTAGGCGTCTGCGTGGCCGACACAACAATGGTGCGCCGTGAGATACTGAATGGACATCAAACCCTCAGGGGCCGCAGGTTGTCAGCATTCTCATCTATCGTTCCAATCTTGTTCACGCAGCTGGAATTTCTCTATCTCACAGATGATCTGAAGCCAACCTCCGAGCGGCTGAAGAATGAACTAGTACTCCCCGACCAACAAGCAAGGCTGTGGAATCTCGAGCAGAGAGAACCGCTGTACTTCCCGAACAACGATGATTACTGGCCCCAGGAGCTTTCCAAAGCAACAGAGGCTGGAAATGAGCCAGGCGCCGGTGCGCCAGGGCTGACCATGAGGTTTCTGCATCAGTATTTTGTGGAAAATACTCCCGAGAAACCTCATGCTCAGTCACTTGAATGGCAGGACTGGTTGAAGGTTCATGCAGGGCCGCGATTCACACTGAGATTAGTCGACACAGCGGCCGGATGTCTCTCTCCTGAATTCAGCTATGTTGCAAAGCATCGGCCCGAGCGACTCCTAGGGCTGCTGCGCAAGACATACTTGTACGAGGCAAAGGATCGGAGAATCTGGGCCGTTCTGCGGGAAAAGGTGAAAGGCCTCAAAGTTCTCTGCGAGGGCGATCGCATGGTTGCTCTGTCCGAGACGTATCTTCCTCTCCTCGACCTGAAACAAAAGTGTGAGAGATACTTGCCCGCCGGTGAGACCTTCGCCTTTCTCAAGATCGACGACAGTCTCACAAGGGAGAACTACGAGCAGATGCACTGGTCCTTCCTTGTCCCTTCTTTCGGTGTCGGTGTTGAAGAGAACGTGGACTTTTACCTGGATATCTTGGGCCAACTTTGTGGTTTGACCGCACAGGATGACCAACTTGGTGATCGTGTCATCCGTCTATACCACATGATCTACACGAGATACACAATCTCGGCCGCACAAGATCTAGAGAAGGAAAAGATCAAGTTTGTTCCTTTCTCCCTCTCCTGAAAAATGGAGTTCTTTACTGATTTTAGCCAGGGAATTCTTCCAAGGGAGTCGCGCAGTTTACATTCCGGCGTACCTCGAATCTTCGCCTTCCTGGGCCTCACCTGGTGCGTGCCGCTGGCAAGGATCGCCTTCTATGGTCAATATGACGCCTCTTCGTGCTCGCTACCGGGAAGCCTACGCCACCATGTCAGTCGAGTTGCACAATGTAGAGAGACTCCTCTGCGATGTGGTAGAGATCTCAGACTGTGGCTGGCGTGATATACTTATCGAGCTGAACTTGCTGGAGAAATCCAACAAGGCCCGCGCCGAAAACATCTTGGATGTTTACCAATATCTCAACAAGATCTTGACAGACACGAGCGAGGAAGACCGGGCGGCCATCATGTCAGTTAATACCCATACAAAGTATACTCTCTCCCTTTTCTTTCATACTAACCTCAAATCAACCTCAGTGACCGGTTTGAAATGCACAATGTCATCTATGTGCCAACTGAAGGCGGTCGTCACTGGTACAGCATCCGTGATTGTTTGTGGTCAAGCAATACAAGGATCCAGGGGAAGATCACCCTTAGCGAACACTACGAGAGCCTCGAAAGCTTTTTCCGCGAGTTCTTCAAGGTGAAGACTCTCACCATCGACATAGTCCTCGAGGAGCTTGCCCGTCTGGGCAGCAATCAAGAAAGCTCTGGTGCCGACACCAAAGACAACATCATTTCTTTGAGCTCCTTTCTTGAAGAAATGGAGCCCAGGGACTATCCGGAGGCGTCCGAGTTGCGCAAGTCCAAGATACTTCCGATCCGACATCCCGATGGAACTGCCAGCCTCGATTCTGCTGCTGCTGATTTTGCCATCGTGGACACAGACCCTCTGGAGAAGATCTTTGCGGGCCGGGTCAAGACACTTGACTTCGCTCTTGATGAGGTCCGTCTACTTGGCCCGTTCATCGCGTGGCTTGATCTGGGTAAAAAATACATGTCGACCATGGTACAAGAGATCACCACGGTCAATGAGGAGACCAAACAAGCCACGCGGCGCCCTGAGCGCAAGATCGGCCCAAAGGCTCACGCCCTTTATCGGTAATTACATTCCTGATTTTTTTGGTCGCTTTGACTTTTTCTCCTCCTTCCTTTCTTTTTCTTACTCCCTGTCCTGTATAACTAAATGTGTTGCCTCTCAGGATTGCCTACCATTACCGCAGCCCCAGGTTGCAAAACTCCAGCACCCCGCTTTACGACATGCTGCGCAATGCACAGGTCTACGAGACGGACGGCATCTCGTGCGAGCTGAGCCTTTTCCAAGACGGGCAGGCTCATAAACACGCCAAGGAGAAAAGCGACCTTCACATCAGAGAGCACGGAGCTCAGCTCGAGATATTCATCTCGAAAGACAAGGAAAGCCAGGATCGCGTGTACATCTGGAAACTCGGGCCCCGCCTGTTCGACTGGCTGCTTTCAGATGCGAGCACGCGGAAGCACGAGGCAGATTCATCAAGAGGCCTCTCCGCCATTCAGAAAATTCTGAATATCGCTGAACGATCGGTCCATGCGCACATACTGGAGGAAGACGGCATCGCAAAAGCCGACTTCGAAGACGCGTATGAGAGCACAGAATCGGAAAGTGATGAGGATGCATCTGATGACGAGTCGTTGAGACCAGCATCGTCGCCACCAACGAACATCACTCCCCCAGATCTCTCGGGTCGAACTCTGGTACATGGAACGTCTGCTCTAAACAGCTCTGGAACTATTACGAGAGTATTCAGGTCAGTCTGCACGATACTCTCCTCTTCAAGAATAATTGCCTTGAAAGGCAGTCATTGACAGTGCTGGATACTAGCCCTTACGGTTCCGCTCACGAAGATTCAGGCCGAATTCACTACCAAACTTCAAGACAAGACGAAAATGGATATCGGGATCTCCTGTGCCGGATCGTGTCTGCTGCGCAGGCCGCGCAGTTTCCTAGAGCGGACTCGTTCGGCATGTCTGAGATGCTCTCGGCTCTGCCTCTCCCCAATAGCCCTAGGATCAGCGCCGATGGTTTCGAGCAGACGTCTCGCCTTGGGTACTTGGACTTGCCCGAGTTTGCTCTGAAGATCGGTGCAGCTGGAGAGCTTTTTGTAGGTTTCCACTGGCTTCATCTTAAGCTCGCTGTTCCAGGTTACAGAATATTAGTGCAATGTTTTTACTAACGTGATACCCTCGCCCCAAAGGTGTTCGAACTGCTGAAGTCCTTCGCTCTGCCGGACTTTTCCAGGAGTCAGTGGCGAAGCAATATTCGGCACCACGTCAATGTTCATCCTGACTACACTGACATTGTTCCCTGGACTGAGCGGGAGACGGCTGATCTCACCTACAATGATGAACAGGGGGCATTGACAAAGCTGCTTATCGACAACGGCCACCTCGATGGGGCCGTCTGGCAGGACAGGAGGCCGATGTACTACCTGGAGGTGAAGACGACGACGGGAACGTGCAGCACACCTTTCTACATGAGCCAGGCGCAGTACTTACGAGTGAGTGGCCCCCGCCCCCTTATTATATCCACTCCTAGAGACCAGTGCATTGAAGCTTGTCGCCCATGACTCCGTGTTGTATCGGGTTGGAGCTCAGGCCTAGACTGACTTCCCAATGATAGATGCAAGAGCTCAAAGACAGGAAGGAAGCAGTGTATGTCGTCTTCCGCGTGTACGAGCTCCACAAGCAGCATGTTGGGGTCAGGGCGTTTGTGAATCCTGCCGAGCTGGAGGCGGAGGGGAAGCTTGAGTTTACGGCTGAGAAATGGTCCGTCAAAGTCATGTCGTAGAGATGTTTTTATTGAGTTGATTGCTTGTGGCCTGTAATGTGTTCCTGGATTAGGTAGTATTGGTGGAGTCCTTTTGCTTTTATGCTGCGTGCGTGATCTTGAGTCTCTTGTTCATATGAAGTCATCCTTCCTGCTCAATCTTGCCCACGGCAAAGCTCCTTGGAGACACCGGTCCCGGCTGTCTGACTACGTACAGTTGTCCAGGCTGTACATCCTACGATCTACATCTTATGTTTTACAAGCTGCGTTGAAGAGATGACAGGAACGACGAAGGGGTGGGGTGGGGCTTAGCCAGGTCAATATAATGATGACCAGACAGCCCACTCTCGGGCAGCTCTCAAGCAGACAGAACTGCCCTTCTGACGGACAGAGAGAGCAGGAGGCTCGCCGAGATATCGCCCAAGATACATCTCAATCAGGCGAACAGACCACCTGCGATTATCTCATGCAGTCGGAGGGCCGTTCTCCACCACAGGATCTCCGCCCCCCCTTCTCCTTTTCTGCTAGTATTTCAGCTGTTACGGACGAGCAAAAAAATTAATAACGCCTTACCTGAACGTAGCAACAATAGATAGCCCATGGTATTCTGTGGTTGGACAATCAGAAACTAGACGTCTTTATTTGTTTTCTAATGCTCCGTGGCGTAGGCAAGCATGCTCAATGTCCGTTGTGTGTTCTGAAATCCTGCTTTCTGTCTCACCAAATCCATTAATAACGCCCGTGACTGCCATGAGATTCCGGATTTCATCTTTCCAGAAAACTCCCAACACCGCAAACGCCAGACGTCCATTCAATGCGAGAAAGATGACATCGCTGGGGAGATGACCGCTACCCTGATTCTTTCGGTTCCCTTGACCACTCCCCCCCCCCCTCGACGAGTGTGTACGTGATTTTGTTTTGTCTGTGCGAAGAGAGAGGGTGGAAAACAAGAGGAAAAAAAAAAAAAAAAAGAAGGGGGTGGAGGGGGTGAATGCGTATACGCGAAAGTACCGAGCAGCTTAGGAGTGAATGGCATAGAGGCTCTCTGCTGCCCAGCCACTAACTATTAAAGCTGCCCAAGCTTGCGCAGCCTGACGATGAGACCAGCGACTACAGCGGCTAGAATGACCAGAATGATGATGCCGATCAGGCCAAAACCGACGTTGGCGATGCTGCATGGACCGCAGCCAGAGACGCGACACTCGCATCCAGGGCTGTGCGAGTTGTCGATGCTGCATGGGTCGAAGTAACAGCACTCGGCGGCAGGCTGAGAGACGCCAGAGCGACCACCCCCGCCGCCACCGTTGTTGTTGTTGTTGGTCATCGGGCGCTCAGGCTGGTACTGAACGGGGTTCTGGTTGGTGGCGATAGTGTTCTGGCTAGCCATGTTGACAAGATTGGTGGTTGATAGACGGCGCGTGTTGTTGTTTGCAGTAGGACTGGTTACAGCATCGTCGTACTTGGGAGGAGGCTGGGTGTAAAAGGTCTGGAGAGTTCCGCCTGTTCAGAAAGAAGAGGAGACAAAAGATTAGCTTGGTCCTGTGAGGGGGAAAAAAAAAAAAAAGTTCAGCAATCCTGCACATATTGTCTTCAGTATTGTCACTATTATTGATGGCGCCAGTGGCTGAAGAAGAGCAGGACCACGGACGGGCAGAGTGAAGCCTGTCTTTGTTGTGAAGCAGCATATTGGGCGAAAGTCAATGTGCCTGTCTGCAATGTGCTGATGGGAAGAAAAGGGTCCTTGATGATGGTGGGTGGCTGGGGTGTCTCAGCAGCGACGACAACATAGAGTTCTGGTTTATTTAGTTTTCTTGGGTTGGAAGCTCTCGAGCACCATTTGGACCACTCTATCAATCTACAGTGTTGGAGTGAACCCAAGGGGTGCACGTGACAAGACATTATACTTTATTGTATACTTCAGGGTTCGGGGCTGCTTATGCAATTCATTCATAGAAGCTTTACCTTCTTACAGGGGTTGAGCAGGGATTTAGTACAGCAGAGAGAACCCCTATAAATGGGTGCAAGGTACTTAACCCGAAATGGTAAAGTAGAAAGCCGGTTCGGTTTTGAGCTGCTGCTGTATAAACAATGTCACTGAAGAAGTGTCAATGGCCTCCTCCACTTGTGTAACCCTTGCATATACATACACTCCTTCCTCCTTGATACAATCAGCAGCAGCGAAATAGAATAGCAGCCCCAAGAACGAATTTGGACGGTCTTGATGGTATCATGATTATGAACTACATATCCTAGTCCGTGTTCATTTTGCAATACTCCAAACACGCACGTACATACACACACAACCGTACATACGGTCGCCATGCACGGGGCAAAAAGTACAAGCAGGCCAGGCCACACTCACACACCTCTGCGCGGCATCATGCCAACTTGAACAGCCGCAACTTCACCTCCTGCCACGCCGCTCTGCCTCGAGCAGCTCATTCCTCATCTCGAAAAATACATCTTCTGCCTGGTAGAACTGTTCCCTCGTGAGATCTATCGACCGGAGCGTCTCTAGCCCGTGCTTGAACAGGTCCATGAGGCCGTCGAATGTGCTTGGCCCAGGCCCCATTTCTAGCTCATTGGTGGTCGCAACAACCCGTTGGGGTGCCTCCTGTTCGATGGCCTCTGCAGGCTGAGTCGGTACAGGAGCAGGTGGGATCGCACGGGACGCTGCTTGAGAGTCTTCTCCGGCGGATGCCTGTTGTTGTTCTTCTTCCTCTCTCGTAAGCTGTGAGTGGATAGCCTCTTCGTCATCTGTCTGCTCGCCTGCATCCTCCATGCGCTCATCTGGTTGGTCGACTTCGGCTCTGTCTTGCGGCTGGGGTTCGGCTTCCTCGACAGGCTCGCTCGTCGCTGGAGGGAGTTCCATAGAGACCTCGTGGCTGATGGAAGAGCTACCATCTTTTGGTACTAGTGACACTTGGCCTTCATAACGCTTCTTAGCTGTTTGCACATCTACACAGCGATCTATGCCGGCTCGTTGATCAGCATTCGTAACCCCTTGCAGTTGCCCCGTGTTGTGCGGTTCTGACTTACCGTCTCTGACAGCAGCAGCAGCAGCAGGTTGGCTGTCAGGCACCTCTTGTTGATCATCCTGGGCGTCAGGTTCATGATGCCGGGCCTTTTTGCTGCCACCGCTGCTGTACACTGAGGATGAGACCGATCGTCTGCGCTTCCTCAGCCATTTTCCGTTACCCGGGGAGACGTTTTCAAAGCCGTCTAGCGATTCGGATGCCGCAAGCTGGTTGGTCGGAGTATAAAGGCTGTTGTTCACATGCGGCGGACCTTGCGGGACCTGAATGTCGAGTGGCGGCTGCGAGGATGGAGGCGGCTGAGAACCCCGAGAGGCCGAGGCACGTTGGGTCTTCTTGGAGCGGCCGCGTCTCGATCTCTTAGGCGCTCCGCCTGCCACCTCGATACTGTCCAGAGCCTGGTCAGGCGACTCGGGGAGTATATCGCTGTAGGCTTTATACTCTCTCCTCTTGGGTGAGCTCGACTGCGAGCTTCGTAGCGGGATCTCGATCCGACCAGTCCCAAGGTTCCTCATGCCATTCTCAAAAGAGACACTGACGTCAAACGACTGGCTGTTGGCGCTCTGGCGGGGTGGCTGCTGCACACTGGCAGACATGTGGCTTTGCCTGGTGACCCTGTGGCTAGGTGTCGGTGGCAAAGGACTACTGGGCGCATCCACAAACTCATCGTTGTCGGACCTGGGGGTGATCTGAACTGCACCGGATCGCAGCTGTCGTCCAGTTGGTGTAGATTGTAGTTCATGGCTAGCAGATGGCTCTGGCGCTGCCGCCTGCACGGCCACTTCTTCGGTAGGACCAAAGAGGATGGTCTCCTCAATCACCTCTGCATCGGTCTCAGGCTGCGAGGACGTGCCGGCTGTCTGTTCGGCCTGGACATCGTCGCCAGTCTGAGGTAGCGGAGCTTCGTCATCTAGCCGCAGCGCCTCGTCAACGTCGTCCAGTTCTATGGACTGCGAGGTCGACGCAGCCTGCAGGGCTGGGTTTGGCGACCCCGAAACTGGGGATGACGAGAATTGCCAGTCTACCAGGGACTTTTGGCTGTTCGCCTGCGACTTGAGCTCGGCCAGAAGGCGATAGCTTCGCGGCTCAGGCGGCGAGGATGGTGGATCGGTCATTTCCTGGTCGTGAATTGGGAGTGATACTGGCCCACCCCGCCGCGGCGTTGGAGTCGAGGTGAGACAATCTTCAAAATCCCCTTCGCGTTCCGGAGTCAGTGCATGAGGTGATTCTGTGTACACAGAGGGCTGCTGCACATTGGTCGACTGGGCCTTCTTCGTCTTCTCGGTTGGACTCGACCGTATTTCCGGGAACATGGCGGCGGTCTCCTGTTGTCTCTCCCGAATCTCCTGCTGTCGGTCCGTAAGCAATTGAGTTTCCTCGGCGATCATGGCGGGAGAGAACTCGATAGCAGCAAATTGCAGCTGCGAGTCCTCATGACGGAGCTTCGGCTTCGGGGTGCGTTTCTGAGGCTTGGTCTTGGCAGAGGGCGTTGAGTGCTCCTTGCTGCCGAATATTTCGGTTGCGTCGTTCGAGACCGGGATAGGAGAAATGCGTGCTGCAGAAGGGAGAGACTGAGGTGTCGGCTGTAGTTTCCCGCGAGGCGTCACGGACAAGTGGTTGACTTCGTTCTGGGATTCGGCAAAGTTGTGGCGGAATTCGTTGGACTCCGTGTTGGCTATCTCTAGCCCAGGGCGTGTGATCTCGACGGAGGTACCTAGGGATGCAAGCACCGTCTTGAGGGCCTCAGGATATTCAATCTGCTCCCTGTCCTCATATATTCGATTCCACGTCTCTGCCATGATATGAACGATTTCACGATGGGTACTGCGGAACGCAGCACAGAACAAGGGCTCGACGACGTCCAGGTGCAGGTTGTTCGCAGTTGTTCGGACGAGGATATTGCAAAGCCTTTGCCAGAGTGATCGCACCTACATAAAATTAGTAAATAGAACCCATAGCTTGGAAGTTCGCGATTTGAGAGTGACTGACTGCCTCGGGCACACCAGGGAACCCAGTCCTGGTGATGCGGTGGTCCTCGTCCTCGAGCCAGCACACGAGACCAGTCTGGATTGCGATCAAAGCTCGGAGTTCGAGATGAGGATTGGCGCGTCCGAAGAAGCTTTCCACCTCACTCAGAAGCTTTGTGACTTGTTCCAGTTCGCAGGTCCCAATATGGACATAGACACTCTCCAGCAGGCTAACGAGGAGCTTGTACATGTTGTCGAATGGGTCAGATGACGCTTGTCGTGCGCCGGCATTTGATGAGCCCCAGAGGCGTCTTTTAGCGGCGTCAAGTGCCTGCTTGTCCCGAGGGTGGGTAGAAACAGCCAGTATCTCGACTGCAGCGTCGAATCGACGTGCCTGGATCATACCCGCCTGCTCATCTAGACCCATGTCCTTAACGGCACCCGCGAGCTGTTCGACCACAGCGACCGCGACACCAGCATCGCCCACATCATCTCTCAGGCGAGAAGTGAGCCTGTGGAAGAGCCGAGTCCAGTGAGTCAAGGGAAGATTAGGACTCGACTTGAGACCACGCTCTAAGAGCTTGGCGATGTCGCGGTACTCCGGCCCAGCGTTACTTGCCGCCCCGGAAATGCTGCTCAGAGAGCCATGTTGGCTACGCTCCATGGGTAAAGACATCTTGGTAGCGCACATGACCCATATCCCGCATGGACAGAATGCATCCATGGGAAGGAGACGCAACAGCTCCTGTGCAAGATCAGCCTGTGCCTTTTCATTCTTCCCATTGAAGAAAGGGGCGAAGGTAGCGTCAAAGAACAAGACAGCCGCATCATCATCTGGTACGCCGGGCGGTAAGTGACAGAGCAGAAGGAACAGATGGTGCAACGGCAGGCGCTTCGAGCCATGGCTCTTTGCTGGTCGGTGTGTTGGCGCCGATGGAAGGAACTGATCTTCTTTGGTTCGCACGAACTGATTTGCAGTGAAGGGGTTGGGCAGGAGGCCTAGTCCTTCCACGAGGATGAGGACAAAATCTCTGGTGCTGTCCAAAAACTCCAAGCGAGTGCACGGCTTGTCATTGATTCCGGGGCGTGGGCCTTGGGTCCACGTCGCCAGCAGAAAGGTAAAGGCCTCCGCGACAAACTTGGCAGTGTCATCGTGTAACTTGACGTCTTTGGTGGAGGCAGAGGCCACCGAGTGAACAAGTGCCCGCCACAAGTCCCGGAATGGGCTACCGGCTACTGAAATGCCGGCGAATCCCTTTGCCAGAACTGGGCCGACGAGCGCAAAGATGTGGTGCGGATTAGCCCTGATCCATTTCGGCTCGATGGCTGGCAGCTCGTCGTCCTTGACCAGCGTGACGTCCCTGATGCGGTCTTCCCTCCATACCCTCCTCGTCTTGCAGTCGACCAAGCCGGTCAAAATGGCAGCAGCCTGTGTAATGTTTGCCTTGTCTTCCTGCTCGTTTTCGATGAGGCGCTGCAGGAGTGGTGTGACGCCCATGTCCCATACCTCATTCAGCATCCTCAGGTTCATGTCCGGCCTGAGAGCGTAGTAGTAGAAGTTGCGGATGGCACCCAGGACAGAATCCCGAAGACCCTTGCGCTTGAGCTGGCTTAGAAGAGGCTCTCGGATGAGGCGGAGGGCGGGTTTGTGGTCTAGACGACGGTCGAGAAATAGTCGATACGTCACGCGACTCCAGGCAAGATTGGCCTCTCTTCTCGTCTGGACGTTGGAGTGGTTGAAGGAGCGCTTGATGATGTCTAACCATGGCTTGAAACGATCCCACTGGTCGGGACTCGGGATGAACAAGGTGATGACGCTCCAGATGCGCGGGACGAAGTGTGACTCGTCCCTGTTCTGGAGCATGGACCCGAGGCGCTCGATGATGTGCTCGACGTATTTCTTGTCTTCAAGGCTCAGGTTAAGAAGATCCAGCACCCGGCCGACCAGCCTCTTGTCCTTGTTGAGCGTGAAAGCGGCTTCGAGACCGAGTCTTGCGGCGGCTGAGCGTATTTCGCCGGCACTGCTCAGCATGTCTGTAAAGAGATCCTGCAGCCAGTCCGAGTGAGCGGCCATCTGCTGCGGACACTGGTGGACCAGCTTCTCATAGACGTGAATCCTGCTCTGGATGATGCTCTTTCCGGACAGGTGATTCTCGATGTCATGCAAGGCAGTGACAAGGCGGCCGACCCGGTCGAAGCTCATGACCTCGAGAGAGAAGTTCTGCAGGTACAATGCTTGCATGAGGTGTCGAACGACCTCTTTCGGGGCCTGCTCGTCCTCAAATGACCGCACGCAGTGTTCCACGAAGAAAATACCAAATTCGGCGGGAATACTGGACGCGATGCCGGGAAAATGCAGAAATGTGTGGAGGAGCTTGAGGGCGGAGGTCACCATGGGAACGTCAACAGTGCCAGTCGCGGTCCTGTAGGACAGATCCCGCTGGATGAACTGCATGAACAGCCCCATCTTCTCTTGGAGGGCAATCCGGTCGGGAAGGTTGCTGGAAGCCTTGAGCGCACGAAAGAGCATGGTGTAGGCGTCGACCTTGGACTCCCTGTCAGCCCCAGCAAGCTGCTGGAGGGTGGATTCGAGCATAGCTGCGATATTGACCTGCCCCGGCTTGTCGATATCCAGATACACCCCATTTGCGGGACCGAGCCGGTTTGGCACAGCGGTCTGCTTCAGTATGCCCTTGACGGGCCTCGAGGAGCTGCTGGGAGGGAGCGACAGGGGAGTCTGCTGCTGTCTCCTCGAAATGGGGTCGGTGTATATCGGGGGATCCTGGTATTGGGCCTGGGAGGAGAAGCCAACTCGTTTCCTTCGCGCCGTCGAGTCTCCAGACGAGGCGGTGGGAGACAGCACGCCTGGAGGCGTCTGCAGGCTTCGCGGGTGGCTGAGCAGCTGCTGAGGGGCGATCAACTGCTTGGGGAAGACGTCGAGGTCATGGCTGGCCGTCTCTCTGGGGGAGTGGGTGGTCGAGCTGGTAACGATTCAAGAAGACTGCAGTGGTGCTCGTCTTCTGCCGACCCCATGGCGGCGGGTGGTAGGGTTGGGTCGGGTCGAGGCTGAGAGGGGAGGGGGTTCGTGTGTCTGCCCCGACGAGAGAGCCACACTTTATCTCCAAGACCCCAGGTCTAGTTTGGCGATATGGTTGTGTTGAGGGAGCAGACCATGGCCGGGACAACCAGCCGCCGTCGCGAGCAGCGTGGTGGGAATGTCGAGAACGCGTCGTGGCGGTTGGAGTCTTAGGGCAGCGCGTCTGCGGATCTTCCAGGGACCATGCACGAGAGTGGATATAAAACTCTCAGGGCAGCAGACGAGACAAAGAACGTGGTCTGAGCACAAAAATATCAGGACAGAAAATAAATCACTCCGACTCAAAAGCCTCCTCTTCAGAGCTTCGTGTTGGGATGAATTATGGTCGTTGGATCGATGCTCTCGGCCGCGCTTGGGTGAAGCACTATACATGAAATATTGGAGCTAGAACCATGCAAGCCTATCGCACAGTAATTTGTACATACTAAGTACAGTCCCACTGTCGGCCGCCTCAGCGGTGGGGCGGGGCTCAGAATCCCATTAAACGCGACCTGCAGGGCGCGTCCCTCCGCGGTACAGGGCCCTGGCAGCGCGCCGCCCGTCATTTACGCGTTTTTTTTCTTCTTTCTCGCAGCTCTTTTTAGCTGTCCAGGCCCCCTGCCCACCTGCCACCCTGCTAATCTTCCCCCAGAAGCCCCCTGTAACCCGCAGCGCGCAGCGGGAGGACGCCCGCACAGAGCCTAAAGCGAAACCAATGACGGCACGTTCTGACCTCTTCAAGCTTAAGCTTGGATTCCCGCCTCGTCTCGTCGCGACTCGTATAAGCTGAAGGAGGAAGCCCAGCCTTTTTCTCTCTCCCCTCCTCCTCCCCCTCCTCCCTTCCTCTCCCTCCCTCTCTCTTCCCTCCTCCTCTTAAATAGGGTGCAAGCAAGCTGTCTTCTTGTCCATCCTCTCTTCCTCCTTTACTACCATTGGGAATCAGCTCAGGAACCCCATCCGTCAGACAGTCAGTCGGTCAGTTGGTTGTGGTCTGACTGACGTCTCTCTGTCTTCCTTTTCTCCCTTCCAGCCTTTTCTTTTTCTATGTACGAGTCGTGTCGTGTTGTGTCGTCACCACCACCACCACCGCCAAGATTCCTCGTCTGCTTCACTTAGCGATACCCCATTCATTCTCCTTGTCCCTGTCTCCTCTTTTCTTTCCTTCATCCACGTCCTGCTTTGAGCAACTGTCTTTCCTTGATCAACTCTCAATTTGTATGCCGCCGACCCGCCTGCTCTCGACGAGACCGGCATTCTCCCCCCTCCCTTATCTCACCACATCATCCACCACTATGTCGTCCATCAAGCGCAAGGCCGCCGGCCAGATTGCCGGGTCGGACCCCAAGAAGCCCAAGCAGAATGCGAGCATCACCTCCTTCTTTGGTGCTCCCAAGACGACGACTTCTGCGTCTGCAGCCCAAGGCTTCGGCGGCAGCTCTCCGGCCTCGTCTGCTGCCGAGGCTGCTCTCGTCAGGTTCGACAAGGCCAAGTGGGTGGCCTCTCTGACCGACGAGCAGAGGGAGCTCCTCAAGCTCGAGATTGACACCCTGGACGAGAGCTGGCTGGCCCAACTGAAGGGCGAGATCGTCACCCGGGAGTTCTTGGACCTGAAGAGGTTCCTCGACCGTGAGGCTGGTGCGGGCAAGAAGATCTTCCCGCCTCGGGAGGACATCTACTCCTGGTGCGGTCCCCACCCCGAACCTGAATATTCATACCTGGTCTGTGCTAACCCCATCCCCACCAGGTCTCGTCACACCCCCTTCCACAGTGTCAAGGTTGTCGTCATCGGCCAGGACCCTTATCACAACCACAACCAGGCTCACGGTCTGGCCTTCTCCGTGAGGCCACCCACCTCTGCCCCACCATCACTCAAGAACATGTACACATGTCTCAAGAATGATTACCCCTCCTTTGTCCCACCGCCCAACCGCGGCGGCCTCCTCACTCCCTGGGCGCAGCGCGGCGTGCTCCTGCTCAACACGTGCCTGACGGTGCGTGCTCATGAGGCCAACAGCCACGCCAACCGCGGGTGGGAGCGCTTCACGCAGAAGGTCATCGACCTGGTCGCTGCACGCCGGACCCGCGGCGTGGTCTTCATGGCCTGGGGCTCGCCTGCCGGCAAGCGTGTGCAGAAGATTGATGGGAAGCGCCACCTGGTCCTCAAGGCCGTCCACCCCAGCCCGCTGAGCGCCTCCAGGGGCTTCTTCGACTGCGGTCACTTTAGGAAGGCAAACGAGTGGCTCGTGACGAGGTACGGCGAGGCGGGCGAGATCGACTGGAGCCTCGGGCCCAATCCCACGCCGGCCAAGGTGGCTGACCTGGAGGACGGCGTTGATGAGGACTGGGAGGCCGAGGCCGTTGCTGCGATCGCCGAGGCCGAGAACAAAGTGAATGTGATGGGCCCGCCGCCGACGCCGTCTCCCAGGAAGGGTGACAAAGTCGTGACCCCCGACATGACCAAGGCCAAGGCCGCCGGCAAGGAGAACGGGAGGCCCGACATTCCGGCGTGACTAGATGTGAACCTGTTCTACTGTTTCAAGTAAAGTGCGTGGAACAGGTTCATAAGGATGGGACATCAAAAGGACAGATGCATATACGCTGCGGTACTTGAGAGCGTGTTTCTTTCGGTCCTCGCCACATAGGAAGACGATTTGTTTCGTCACCCCCTCTCCTGCTTCTTCACAAAGCTGGATTGGAGCAGTGACTCCTGCTCTAAAGGACCAGATGAGGTGTGCATTATAAACCCTACAACAACCACTAGGGAAAAGGGGACGACGATTGGACAAATGGGAGACCGTGTCGGTTGGGGAGAGAGACCGCCTAACGACTGATGTAAATGTACGAAATGTATGGCTGCGGTTGGGGACTCATGAGAGTGAGTGGGTCTCATAATTAGCTCACGTTATGGCCAGAACCCTGATCCAGGGCTGGAGAGTTTCTCTCTCTTTTTTCTTTTTCTCATTGTTGGGTGCTGGTAACTGGAAATCATCTTGTCAATGCAGAATGACCATAACATACTTCTTTACGAAATGAAACACTTTGCGGATGCTCAAGCATCCTAACCCCCACTTGCGTCTTCTTACTACTTGACTCTTCAAGGACCCTTCTCCTCTGCCCTCTCTCATCATATATCCCTTCATCTACTCAGAATTCCTCACGCCTCAGACCTCCACATCCGTCCAACTTATGCAGCCTAGCGGCCAACCAAGCATGCCAGACGGAGACGTGTGTGTGCCCAACTGCCACGCGACTCTCAAGTGCTCTCTCTCTCTCTCCAACGGCATTTCAGGAGGCGCTTGCATCTGTAGTGAAAGTCTTTGGCTGTAGCGGTCGCCCTCACTCGGGAGGAGAGGATGGGGCGTCGGCAAGCTGAATGAATTGCGCGGTAAGCTTCTTGTGAGGAAATTGTAGGCTGCTCAGCGTGGCGGGTTTGATCTTGATATATCTGAAGAACGAGGGGAATTGAGGGCTGAAACGTGCGTGCTTGTGGGTAATTGGGTAATGCCTCCCTGGCTCTCAATATTTATGCCGGCATAATACTCTACAAAAGAAAAAAAAACGCACACGCAGCCACCAACGCCAATCCAGCCTACCGAGCATCAGCCGTGACGCCTTTTCTCTTCTTCTCAACGCCGAGACCCGAGGATATACGTAGTCATCGGGGAAAGACAAATACAAGAAAGCCAATATACACACCGCAAAAATAGAATATTAATAAAGAAAAAAAGAGAAGGAAAAGAAGGGAGAGGCTCTTCTTCCCAATTAGAAAACCTATTCGGTGGATATCAAGGCGTGAGCCCCCTGAGCGCTGTATGCGTTGTTCTCTTTCTGGAGACGACCAATGCCTCCGAGACACTCAAACCTCCCGTGGGCGCCACTCTGTAATGTCGTCGACCGATAGGCTCGTAGCAATTTTACGCCCCGAACAAAGGAAACCGAAAAGCCACAGGCGACATGTACGTTTCCTCCTAGTGGTTATGCGCGTGCCCAGCCTCTCCATGACTATGTGCCGAGTGGCTGCTGTCGCTCCTCACAGAGTCATCCACGGCCGTGGCACTCGTCGAGCAGCACCCCTGGCCGACACAATCATCGACGCACTCCAGCAGGCACGCGCCCTCGTTCGTAGCATTGCACCTGCGCATCTCAGCAGTGCCGTCGATGTTGAAGACCTGCTCGGCATCCTGCACGTGGCCGTGCGTCTCGTCGAGGCAGAACTCGGGCTGGATGGTTGCGGAGTGGATGCCATATGCGTGCAGGCACCGGCGCACCCGCCGTGCCAGCTCCATGTACTTCTCGCCGCCGGCCTCGGAGATGGGGAAGGCTACATGGATGTGCATGGACGCGACAATCTTGGAGTCGGACAGCTGCCAGATGTGGACGTGGTGGCAGGTGATGACGCCGGGAAGCGCCTCAATGTCCTCACGGATGTCCTGGACCTCGAGGCCCTCGGGAGTCGCCTGCAGGAGGATCTTGGATGTGGCAAAGGTGAGGGGAAGGGCGGACTTGAGGATGATGAGGGTGATGAAGAGGGACACGGCCGGATCGGCGTAATATTTGCCCGGCCAGTCGGTCAGCCAGATGATGAGGGCCGTGACGATGACGCCCACGTTGCCGAGGGCGTCACCCAGGACGTGCAGGATCATGGCGTTCATGCCCATGTCGGCGTGGTTGTGGCCGTGGCTCGACTGGCCTGGCTTGCGAGGCTTGTTGTGGTTGTGGGTGTTGTGCAGGCTTGAGTCCCTCCTAGACCGACCCCGCTTGGGTGTAGTGTCAACGTGCTTACCGCCGACGTTGCCCACGCTGCCGTCCTTCTTTCCGATGAGGGGTGTGTTTTCTGTGGCCTGCTCGCGCGCGGCGGCGTCGTCCACGTCGTCGCCGCTGTCCGAGCTCAGCTCCTGAGGGTGGGGCCGCGTCGCCGCAAGGATGTCCTGTCGGGAGAAGGAAGGATAGATGCTGATGTCGTCGATGCTGGTGACGTTGTTGCGACCGGTGCTGCCGCGGCGTCGCGATCTTCCACGGTGTGATGCCCTGCTGCCGGTTCTCTCGGTCACCTGGGAGGTCTCGTCGAACGATATCCGCTTCGATCCCATGGACGCGGAGCTCTTGTGCTTAAACTTGGACACGGCAACCTCGGGAAGGCACTCCAGGATGGGGCCAGTGCTGTCCTCTCCTTCCTCTGCCTGGTCCGCACCGGCTCTGCCCTCCTCCGCCTCGCTGAGGTCGTCGTGACTGTGTCCGTGCCCGTGTGCGTGCTCGTGCCCGTGCCCATGTTCCTCATCTCCGTGCTCGTGCCCATGAGAATGACCGTGTCCTCCAAGGACCAGGAAACCAACCAAGTTCGAGGCAAGGCCAAGTGAGCCAACGATAAGGATCAGTTTCGGATTCGAGATCTCCGGAGGCTCGAAGAATCGGGTGACGGCTTCGAGGACGATCGATACGCAGAGGGCGATCAGAAAAACAGCATTGAAGAAGGCGCCCAGGATCTCGGCGCGCAGCCAGCCATAGGAGAACTTGTCGGTGGTGGCCTTCTGCGCGAGGCGGACAGCCCAGAGTCCGACCAGGAGGGAGATGATATCGTTGAGCATGTGGAACGCATCGGCCATCAGTGCCAGGGAGTGGACCAGGAAGCCAGAGATGAGCTCGACAAGGAAGAAGGCGACATCAATGGCCAGCATAATGCTGATGCGGGTAGACTTTGACCACGCCATCTCTCCTGACTGTCGAGAGGGCTCGCTGCCCTCTGCCCTGCTCAGAATGAGTGAGGAATAACTGGACCACCAAGAAGCAGCCTTGTCGAGTCTGAGTGGTCTGGGAAGTCGTGGGTGCGAGGACCCAGGGCTTCTCTGTTGTGTTCAGGAATCTTTTTAAAAAGCTGCTGTGTTGTGGTTTGCGACGAGTGGTTTGAAATGCTGAGCGACGTCGCTCCGCCTCAACAAGAAAAAGTGGGCAGATCAAAGGCCTGTCATTGGCAGGCAGAGTCTATTAGTGGGGTGCAGAAGGCGCTATCGGCTAAGTAATAAGCTTCATAGACCAGCGCCACTGCAGAAAAAAATATGAACCGCGCAGTGTGACATGTGACGTCGTGTACTGTAGTACTGTACTATGTAGTGAGTAGGTACGGACTCCAAGCTGAAGTACATAAAGATTGCTTGAAAAATACAGAAACCTGCACCCCAGAACTGGGGCATGATGTGATAAAGCTCATTACGGAAACAGGGTCTTCCGGGCCGGAGCTGGACTGCGGGGATCACCAGATTAAGATGCTATGGTAGATCTTGATGAATGCCGAAGCCGAGCACTTCATTTCCGCAGCTGTGTTGCGACTGACGCAGCGGCCTACCTTGCTTATATAATTTGTATATATCGACTGTGAGAAGGAAAACACAGTGACTCTGATATCTGCTGTAGCACAACAGCTGGACAGGAAAGAGATCCTGCAGGGCTGTCATGCTACGTCTTCTGACAATGAAAGGGAATGGCCTGACGATCTAATCCAAACATAAAAGCGACATCGGACAGGGAAAAAAAAAAAAAAAAAAAAAGGGTACGGTGACCACATCAGCGATCTTACCCATCTCAAAGAGGGGAGGGTTTGTTACACGACATGAACGGGTACCACCTGCTACCGCTTTGCCGTCCTCGCTCGCCACCCCGACCGCCGCGCCTCCTAGTTGCTAGTGGCGATCTGAGCGGCGGTGACCTTGCAAGCTAGCCTAGCTTGAGCGCCATGGCTGTACTGTATATGTAAGCCCATGCGTGCCGAAGGCCTACATCAACCAAGGCAGACTTCTGTCATACGTCCGGGGTGCATTATCAGCTTCTGCATCCAAGCTCTGCCATCTTGTCCTAATGTCGTATCAGTTTCCGCCACAAACCATGTTTCCAGGCCGCCATATCCTCCGCTAGCAGGCAGACCATGAAGCCATCAGAAGCCCTGTTGACGGAACAGCTGGTAATTGACCCGAAGCTGCGGCTGGCTGATGAGACAACGAATCGCTAGGCTTGGTGATCCTTGCCAAGGATACTCAGTCCCACTGCAATCCGGACGGTTCGAAGTGGCATTCCCATGTCGACCGAAGGGCTCACAAGCTGCATCTTCCCCCAGACATGGCTTGGAGAAAACATTTGTCCGCTCGTTCCACGAAATGCGAAGTGCAGCGCCCCGAGATATCTCCCAGGATCTTACCTGCTGCTATCAGCCAGCCAGAGGTCTATCCGTTCCCCCCAGCCATATACCCATGCCGGAATATCATGACGTGTCTGGTAGGTGCCCCAGACTTGGGCGTGGATCCCAGGACACTGAGGGCTCGCCAGCTGGGTTGGGCAGGAATCAGTTCGGGGAGCAGACTCCTCAGACTGGAGGGTTCGAAAAGAAGTATGTGCCCTTACAGATCTGTAAGTGCTAGACCTTCACAAATGCAGTGGGCGCAATGGTTTCTCGATGCTCTCGGCGTGTCAGTCTTCAGAGGAGACAGTTGACATCCACAGAGCGGTAGTTAGAGCGAGGCGAGTGAAAACTCAGGCAGACTTCTGCCCCCAACCCCTTCCAGACAGTTCAAGCGAGAGCTCATTGCTAGGAAACTACTAACATTAAGGCAGCAACGTACATCAGTTTCCCTCCCCCTCATTCCCTCCCCAGCGTCTTGTTTGTGTTCGTGATATTCGGTCTGCTTTAGGCTGGATTCGCAATGGGATTGCGAACTCGGGCTCGTCCGGGTGTCTATGTAATTTGCTAGTCATTCACCCATGCCCAAGGTGCTCTTCTCGACGAGGCTCATGTTAACCGCTATATCAGCATAGGAAGCCGATCAGATCGGTAGTTGGAGACGCACAACATCTCCACGAAAATCTCTTCTTCCCCGTCTGGTCACAAAATGGGCATGCTCATCGACCTTCCACGTGATGTGACCGTGTCTCGCCAGGATGGAACACATTGTCTGAAGGAGGCCGGATCCAGAAAGCAGCGTCAACGAATTCATGAGAACGTGATACCTCGCCTGATAAGAAAGAAGGGACGCGAATCAGAGTTGCTCGAAAATGTGGGATGCTGACAAGACGCATGCTGGAAAGGATGAAGGGAGGGCACCATCAGCTTGTGGGTCAGCGTGGGCGAGCGAATCGACGGGCAGAGCGCAATCGTCCCAGACACCACCTAGGGCAGGGCGGTCATGCATCACCATCATCAGGACTCGTCATTTGGGACAACATTGCTGGAACGTTGCGCTGCCGCACTGGTAGAAACCACACAATCTCGACACCATCTTTCGTCATCTTGGACGACACATTCGTCCACCCATCGGAGACTCGTATCCTTGTGGGCCGCGCACAATTGTGTCGCACCATCACTTCGTGCATCACAGGATCACAAGGCGTATGGGTTGGTGCCAAGACCTCCTAATGTACTACTTCGATCTGGATGCAGAGTTGTGCTGATGGAACCGCTGTATAGTCTGCCTTGTGCCATTCCCTCGCTCTCCCCCCTCTCTTTTTTTTTGTGTGTGTGTGTGTGTGTGAATAATCGAGGCGGTCACGCGAACATGGATTTTCGTGGAGGCGGAACTCATATCGTCTCCACCGGGTACACTGGAAGCATGCCGGTATGCAGTCCACGGATGAAACTTCCGAAGTAGATCCGGCAAGTGGCCAGTCATGAGGTCGCCTGTTGGTAGGCTTTGCATGGATTCCACTCTGTGATTCAGGGATTAGCATCGCTACCAACAGTATTGGAGACATGTACCATCAACTTTGAAGAATCGGGGCAGAGATGGAGGGCTCCACGCTCATATGAGAGCTCCCCTTGGGCCGAGCAGAGATTGCGGCATCCCCAAAGTTGAGGTACATTGAACGACGCGGCCGTGGTACGTGACTGAGCTCATCCAAGGCGGTGTTACCAGCTTTTGATCAACCTGCACGTCTTGCTCACGAGGTTGTGAGAAGACAGCATGCAGCAGCAGCAGCACGAACATGTCGAGGAGCAAGGGTGCCTCTGATCCCCAGCACGAACCTGGTACTCGTATCGGATGCTGACCCGCGTGAATCCGTAAGAACCACGGGCCCTATTCAATAAGAAGGAGGGGAAGAAGACAGGACGACCAACGGTCCACTCGCAAGCGAAGCCTCGGATGGCGACAGATCGTCCCGACCTCAGATATCACAGCTGTGAGTTTCTCCGTCGACCAGGCCTTGCCGGTGAATGGTAGCGCGATGGCGACGAGGAGCTTGTTGGAGGCGAAGACAGTACGCAGCTGTCACCGATGAGACGCCGTTGGGCTATGTGTGGGTAACAAGGAATGCATGCAGTCCGTCGGCGGGAAGAAAGGAGATGGTTCGCACCAGAGTTTAGCCAGGGCACGGTTTCTCCTCCCACAGACTATCGGATTCGGAGGCTGGGGAACTTTCCCTCTGGATCTGGAAGTCACTTAGTCACCTGCGGTACGTAACATTGCTTCTCCCTTACCTAAAAACTCTGTCTTCTCCAACGTACCTGCCGTCTATAGAACCTTGATACGAAGAGACGCGATGACCACACAATGACGACCCATCCTGAGCCTTTCCCACTCCACTCACAACCAATTCATTGGTACCCGCGAGCCACTGGACCATCCATCATCACCCACGCCCTGAAGCTTTGGGCCTCTGCTACCCTGTAAGGTTCAGCGGAGAGAATCTGCATTCTCTCCGATTCGTCACCGGGACAAGTTCGTTATTCCCACGCTGCAGCCTTCAGCGCTGCCATCCATCCCCCAAGATAGCTAGTCTCGTGCCCAATCGATAGATTGAAACTATCCGACATGAGACTCTACATCTTTTGAGAGACAGAGATAGAGAGAGAGAGAGCAACGTACTGCCTCTTGTCAGCTCGGTCTTCGTCATCTGGGGCCCCTCTCTGTCTCCCCTTGCCTTCGTCACCTTTCTATCTAGAGCCTCTAGGATATCGACTCTGGCCTTCCGACGGGTGCATTGCCGTGCTCCCGTAGCGCTACTCGTGCCGTCGTGCTAGCCGTCGACGAGGTTTCATTGTGCCCGTCGTACAGTTGCCCCCAAAGGTCGTCTGTGCGATTCATACGTACGTATGCAACACCAAGAAGTAATTTTTTGCCCTGAGGAGGAGGTTCCCGAGCTGCATTCCTTGCTTACGTGCTTGCGTATCCCAGGAACCACTCGCATCCATTCTGCCATCAGCGCCACGGCCTGATCTCGATCCTGGTCTCTGGGACTTCTGCCGGCCGAGAGGTTGGGAAAGATATGCAACGTGCGGCTGGAATTGTTCGATCTAATTGTCGGTGTGAGCGCCAATGACTGATAGACAGATAATAGATGTTCCAAGTCGGTTGGGACGGATGCTGCGGTTCCTATCTGGTCGGCCACGGCCTCGCCATACGGTAGAGCCTAGCCAGGCATTGCAGTAGTGGCTCTTTATGAGCCTCCGTTGGCTTACGTTTCACCATGCTCAATGGTCAGTTGGAAGTTCAGCTGGTTTGGGACCGTGCCGGGCCCGGTGGTCACCGTCCACGAATCGCATCCAACTCCGAGAGCCTTGCGGACCGTTGTCACAACGGCTCGAGCCTGCAAGGGGGAGTGGGTTTGTCTGCCCGACTGCAGATCTGCTGATTCGACAAGGACAGCCACGAGCGGTGGGACAACGCGTCCTGCGCGCCTTTTCTTCTAATGCTGCTGGAAGCCTTGCATGACGAAGACGGCTTGAAGTCGACGGCGGGTCCGCTCGTCTCGTGGGATCTTCCGACCAGCCAATCCAGAGAATCCGGAGAAGACCCACTTGATGGGAGGAGTTCCGGCCCGGGCTGCCGCCCCGAGCACCTTCCCGCAATCAAGGCCAACTTATGTAGCACTCACCGCGGCGTTTAGGGCCTTGCGTCGAACAAGCTTTACTTCTTTCTACGCTGCGGCTTGATCGAGCCCAGCTGCAGCGGCCGCCGATTGTGCTTCTTTCCAAGAGGTCGAAGCCTCGCTTTCTTGTACACAAGCGGCACAACGACATTTCATGGTAAAAGCACTATTGCATCCAGCTTTTTCAAAAAGCTGTGCGACGATAGGCTCACGCACGTGTTCGCACGGAGACAACGCTACGACCCTCCCAACAAGCAGACATCCGGTGATGATGACACCTAAGAAGAGACATGCACGAATTCCCACCAGCCGTAATAAGGAGTTCCCCATCAATACCTATACCGTGGCAGGCAGCGACCATGATATCAACAGCACGACGTAGCATGGCAGCATGGCCGTCGAGATCTCTTAAGTGATCGGCGCCAGTGGACAGGGTCACCAGCCGCCCCAGGTTGCTGTACAGGGGGTGAAGACCCCAGCTCTTTGCAGTCCCGAAATACCGTCTCACGCTGTCGGGATGCAGGAACTTCGGTCCATCTTGCGTTGTCCAACCTAGAACCCTGCTTGTGCTAACGTGGCTGCAGCTATCAAGACGAACCCACTGCAAACAGGCTGTACTAATGGTCGATACTTATGAACTTCGAGCTTACTTTGTATCCTGACGGGCTGTAATGTCGTCGAGGCCGAACCCCCAACCGCC
Source organism: Immersiporthe knoxdaviesiana (assembly GCA_021117315.1). NCBI lineage: Eukaryota > Fungi > Ascomycota > Sordariomycetes > Diaporthales > Cryphonectriaceae > Immersiporthe > Immersiporthe knoxdaviesiana. The sequence goes on from CP088207.1 coordinate 1,040,427, forward strand.
TATCCGATGCCAAGGCACTGCTCAGCGTTCAGGACCCTCATCACCAAGAGGACGGTCAGGCTCGCTGTGGCGAGCAGAACCCTGATCTCATCAGCGGGCATCAGCGTGCTGCACGACCATCTCTTCTCACAGCCTGGGCCTGCCGCGAAGGCCGCCGCTCATGCGGTCCGTTCCTACCGTCGTGCCTGTTTCCCTTCACAAGCTGCGATAGATGAGGTCTCATGGCGCGCTGCGTTGACTGGGCACACTCTGACAAGGCGCAGGAATCATTCCCACTGGCTGCCCGCTTTCCACTCCGATAATCCCATCGTGCTTCAATATGCACGATAACATGCCGTTGTCGATCTTTCATGGGAACGGTACCTTGACGGCATACCCGGAACCGAGGCTGATAGTCAGGATACCTCACGTGTCTGATCTCTACCAATCTTTTCCAGCAGTCTGGCCCGTGCTTCTCATTGGCTTATCGATGGTGATTGCTATCATCGATCTATCATTTGAGGACTTGTCCAATTTTCCTCATTTATTTGTACGGCTAAATCTCGGAGGGCAAGAGGTGCGGATCCCTTGGAAGCGCTCAATGCTTATATAGGAATCGCGTCACCCCCACGACTACCCAGGTGATGACCTGCCTCCGTCCACAGCCACAACATTTTTCGTCTTGGACTGACACAAACCTGACTCCAAAGAGCCTTTGATATCTCCTGTCACATCCACTCGTTCCTCGTGCAGACGGTCACGCTCGTTTCCATACGTCGACTTGGAACCAAGTGTTCCAGATCGGGCTCTTTCGCCTTTGCAAGCTGATTCAGCTGTCTTGCAATATCCAGGTCCAACCTGTGTCCAAGCTATACTGTGATATCTCTGGACTGCTCGACATGACGGCAGTACAGGCTGCCACAGAGCTGGCCGTGAACAGTGACATGGAGCTGAGTGCGTCTCCTCTGGAGCCGTCTCCGATGGAAGCATCCCCTTTTGGGAGTGCAGGAACCTGCCTCACTCCTGACACAGATATTTCTGTGCCGGACAGTCCAGAGATGGCGCAGAGTACTGCCACCAAAGACAGGCTCTGGGCAAGGAACAAGATTGCTGAACTTACCCAGGAAGAAAAGGTCAGCTTGTCACGTTGGAAGATTTAACAGTCCTCAGGATGCGCTGACATCCCTAGGTCTCATTACTTACAGCGGCTGATTTCTGGAGGACGAATGCGATCACTTCCAAGGGCATACCAGCGGCGAAAACGAGCGATGGTCCTAACGGTGCTCGGGGCGGAATTTTTGTTGGTGGCACAAAGGTATTCCCATCAACCTGAATGCGGAAAGCTTGATGAGTCTCGGCATGCTAAGCAATGTCACAGGCCGCATTGTTTCCTTGTGGCGTCTCGCTTGCTGCCACATGGAATCGAGAACTGCTGTATGAGGTAGGTCAGCACCTTGCCGTCGAGGTCAAGGGGAGATCGGCTCACATCCTGCTTGCCCCAACGGTGTGCATGCATCGCCATCCCCTGGGCGGCAGGAACTTTGAATCGTTCTCGGAGGATCCGCTCCTGACCGGAAAGCTGGCGGCGCAATATATTCGCGGGCTCCAACAGAAAGGCGTTGCCGCCACCATCAAGCGTTCGTAATGCCGGGAAGACATTCCACTCACCTCAGCTGACGCCATCGCCAGACTTTGTTGGAAATGAGCAGGAGACGCACCGATTAACGATAGACTCCATCATCCAGGAGCGACCTTTGCGGGAAATCTATCTGAAGCCATTCGAGATTGCCGTACGGGAGGCTAACCCGTGGGCCATCATGACATCCTACGACCTGGTGAATGGTGTGCATGCGGACATGAATACCCATAACCTGAGAGACATTCTTCGCGGCGAATGGGGCTACGATGGGTAAGTGTGAATGTTAGTATTAACGCAGTTTCACAACATTATCAAAGCGACTAATACGCCACGCGCAGGACAGTAATGTCGGACTGGGGAGGTGTCAACTCAAGCATCGAGTCAATCAGGGCCGGATGCGACATAGAGTTCCCTTTCTCGACCAAGTGGAGGTTTGAGAAGGTGCTCGAAGCACTCAAGCAACGGCAGATCTCGCAACGAGATATAGACCAGGCCGCAGAGAACGTTCTGACCCTGGTGCATCGAGTCAGAGGAGACGACATGTCTAAGGAGGAGCCAGAGCGAGAAGACAACCAGCCCAAGACTCGGGCTCTCATCCGGGAAGCGGGTGCTCAAGGCCTGACGCTACTCAAAAACGAAGGAGCGATATTACCAATCGACCGCAAGAAGACCAGGGTTGCTGTCATAGGCCCCAATGCGAACCGCGCAATCGCAGGAGGCGGAGGCAGCGCGAGCCTCAATCCCTACTACAACACGCTGCCGTTGGAGAGCATCAAGAGAGCCGCAGAACAGGAGGTGATATATGCTCAGGGATGCCATATCAACAAATGGCTTCCCGTGGCATCACCATTCTGCAAGACGAAGCAGGGCAAGCCCGGGGTGACTATCGACTGGTTTGCGGGCGACAGATTCGAAGGATCGCCCGTGGTCAATCAGCGGCGGACGAATACCGACCTGTTCTTGTGGGACTCTGCACCACTTGCCCAAGTTGGACCGGAATGGTCAGCCATCGCGGCGACATACTTGACCCCGACGACGACCGGAAAGCACACCATCAGCTTCATGAGTGTCGGGCCTGGGAAGCTGTACCTGGACGGCCAAGTCGTGCTGGATCTATGGGATTGGACCGAAGAGGGCGAGGCAATGTTTGACGGCTCGATTGATTATCTTGTCGAGGCAGACATGCAAGCTGGTAAGGCTGTTGAGCTCAGGGTGGAGATGACCAACGAGCTACGGCCATTGTCGAAACAGAAGCAGTTCAACATGACTCACAAGTATGGGGGCTGCCGTATCGGCTTCCAGGAGGAGGACAAGATCGATTATCTCCAGGAAGCGGTTCAAGCGGCCAAGAAGGCCGACGTGGCGGTGGTGATAGTGGGTCTTGATGCTGAGTGGGAATCGGAAGGATACGACCGGCAGACAATGGATTTGCCCTCGGAGGGCAGCCAGGACCGGCTCGTTGAGGCTGTGCTCGAGGCCAACCCTAGGACCGTGGTGGTAAACCAGTCCGGTTCGCCAGTGACGATGCCTTGGGCTGGTGAGGTCCCTGCCATCATGCAAGCGTGGTACCAGGGCCAGGAGGCCGGCAATGCCCTGGCGGATGTCTTGTTTGGGTTGAAAAACCCCAGCGGGAAGCTTCCGGTGGGTTCGAGTTCTTTGCTTCGTCGCGTCGCTCAAAATTTGCAATGATAGCTAACAAGGGGCTCGTTCGGTTGCAGTGCACATTCCCTCGCCGTATCGAAGATGCACCCGCCTATCACAACTGGCCCGGCGAAAACCTCGAAGTGGTCTACGGCGAGGGCCTTTACATCGGCTACAGGCACTACGAGCGCGCCAACATCATCCCACTCTTCCCGTTCGGCCATGGCCTGTCCTACACGGCATTCGAGTACGGGCGACCATCACTCTCTTCCAAATCTCTGACCGCATCCGAACCCGTCTTCATGATCCTCGCCGTGAGCAACATCGGAGAGGTTGATGGGTTCGAGACGGTACAAATCTACGTGAGGGGATGTCAAGTCCCGCCTGCCTCGTCCTGGAAAGGAGCTCGTGGCCTTTGAGAAGGTCTGGCTCGAGGCGGGCGAGACGAAGCACATCCGAGTGAGGATCGACAAGCATGCTGTCGGATATTATGACACGAGCTTGAAAGCGTGGGTCGCCGAAGAGGGCACGTTCGAGGTGCTTGTTGGCGCTTCCAGCGTCGATGTCAGGTAAGACACCTTGACGTATCTTGTCTAGATGGTGGAATATTCCGAATACGGTGCTGACCATATCATCACAGACGCAAGGTCTCATTCGAGGTCAAGGAGTCCTTCACATGGATATTCTAAGCGAACTGTCAGGCGATCACTCTCCGGGCGTGGAGTCTGCGGCTCCACCTCTTGGCCCGGACATCTCCATGAAGCAGGAATGAATAAGGGCAAATTTGACACATCGAAACCGAGCGAAAGGGGGCCAGCGATCGACAGGAGAATGCTTATTGATCTCGCCTCTCCGTCGAGCCTGTCCTTAGGATGGCTTTTGTTATTGACAATGCTGGATTTTCTTGCGTCAACCTACGGAGGCACAGGAACGTGTTGGTGTGGGTGGGGGCAGGAGTATTACATATGCCACAGGCCATAAGGCTTGAGTGACCAGGTCAGAAGCCAGGGGATGAACTGTCTTTCCGCGTGTGCGGATCTGTCTTCATCTGGTATGATTGCCCGCACGGTTTTCTGTGTAAGCACAGTTCTCCACATGCTTTGCCTGGAGGGAGGGAGTGGGCTGGCGGTATGTACTGTACTTGACTTGGCCAAGCAATCGATCAGTCAAAAAGCCCGTCACCGTGAGTCAAAGCCCAAGGTCGTGCATACAGTTGTGTCCGTCTCGTATAAGATTGCGATCTCGTCAATTTTGTAATATTGTTTCTCTCTTTTACTCTTCTTCCCCCTGGAATCTGTTTTGTCCAAGTCAGAGGTGCCTGAATATTATTGCACACTTCACTTAGTACAAGTAAGTAGTGAGTACTTACTGTAGGTAGTGATTGGACTAGTACAGTAACATTCCAGCTCCTGTACCCCGGCTGCTTTGTATGATACAGTGTGACAGAAGTACCGTGTACATGTGTCATTACATGTTTTTGCTCGCCAAGGGGGGAAATTATGTCTTGCTTGGCCTCAAAACATATTTCAGATTAGGAACTGGATTACTGGGATTTCTCTGTATACTTTTAAGGTTAATTGCATCGCTAAGTAACCTCGAGCCCAGCTGAACTTGGGTGGCTGCTAAGTAGCGGATACCTTGGCGCGCAAGGAATTTAGGCGACTGAGGCTGAAGCTAGTGATCAGTAATAGGCAAGCTCCGGATGGACCCCAGAACTTAATTCGATTACCTGCATGCTTCCTGCATCTCCAGCAGCCCCCTTGACGCCCTGTTCTCTTTTTTTTTTTTTTTTTTTGGAACTTTGCTCCCCCAAGGCAAACCACATTACCACCTCCACACCTCTCTCACAAGAACTCGTTTTCGAACGCCCACGTGTTTGGAACGCAGACGCCGCACTCTCGTTCGACCCTGCTTGTGGGTCAGGTCTCGTCATCGACATCTGCAGCTGCGCGTACGGACTCCTGTCGCCTCGCCCGTGTTGTCTTGTGTACCACACAAAGCCAGGCCAGGCATGGCCGTCCACCGAGGACTCCCAGCATCTCCTCCGCCACAGCCCATCACCACACTCTCTCACCTACCTCTGCTGCGTGGTCAAGACCAGGGCTGTCCTTCGTGAGCCCTGCCATCCATACGAGCGTCCCTTTCGACTCTCACGCGCCTGCTAGCCTGGACCCGTCATGGCTAGCTACCCCAGCAGTAGCAGCAGCAACAATGGCGCCTCTTCCTCTTCTTCTGCATTCGCACACTCGAAACTCCGCCAGAGCCACTCAAACCCCGGCGATGACTCGAGCCTTATAGACGACTGCCTTGCTGGTGTTCAAAAATCATGGCAGTCGCTGCTGTTCTTCTGGAGTACCAAGGGGAAGAGGGGGTCATGGGCCTGTCTGCTGCAGGGGGCGCATCAGCTGCGCAGCAACCTGGCAATGCGCAGGCTGTTCAGCTTTCCGCATGTCCTAGTAGCCGTCTGGCTGTTGGTACTGCTGTGGGGGGAGAGGTGGGTGTTCCACACGACCGTGGAGAGGTGTGCCTGGGAGAATTGGGAGAACTGGGTGAGTACGAGGGGAAGCTTTTGGCGCTCATGGCGGCAAGCTGGAAGTTTTGTTGAGCTGACGACGGAGGTGCCTATAGCCCTCAGGAGCAACACCTCACCACCTCATCTTCGTCGCCGACCCTCAGCTCATAGATCCACACTCCTACCCAGGCCGGCCGTGGCCGATCAGCTCGTTGACCGTAGCGATCACCGACAACTACATGCGTCGATCGTACAAGCAGCTCCAGTCACAGCTACACCCCGACACCGTGTTCTTCCTGGGCGATCTCTTCGACGGCGGCAGAGAGTGGAAGACCTCTCACGGGGAGTTTGAGGATCCGAGCTGGAACCACCGACCGAAGGGCGAGGTGGGCTATGCGGAGCAGTGGAAACAGAAATACGGAGAGGACTTCTGGCTGAAGGAGTACATGAGATTCATCAAGCTTTTTATCGACCCGTGGGACCTGGCCGGGTCGGAGGCCGGCCCGGGGCAGAGAGGGAGAAGGCTCATCGCCAGCCTGCCGGGGAACCACGATCTCGGGTTCGGATCTGAGGTCAAGGTGCCGGTGAGGGACCGATTTGAGGCATTCTTTGGGGATATGAACCGCGTGGACGTCATCGCGAACCACACCTTTGTGTCCGTGGACACAGTGTCGCTCAGTGCTCGCACCTCAGACGAGAAGTCATTGGCCGACCTGAGCGAAATCTACAAGCCCGCCGAAGAGTTCCTGGAGAAGGTGCAGGTGACGAAGAGGAAGGCTGTCGAGAGGGAGCTGCGGCGCTTACGCGGCGAGACGGCGGAGCCCCAACAGAGGCAGGAGGTGCAGGAGGTCCAGGCGCCCGAATACCAATCGACGGATTCCAGCATGATACCAACACTGGATCCTGGGGAGGGTAAGGCGGAGCTGCCGACTATACTGCTCTCGCACGTGCCGCTGTACCGAGCTCCAGGCACGCCATGCGGTCCGATGCGCGAACACTGGCCGCCTGCGAACCCGCCGCTGGACGTGGACCACCGGAATGCGATCTCCGTGTCGAGAGGATACCAGTACCAGAACGTGCTCAGCGATGCAGACTCGGTGGACCTGGTGAAGAAGATTGGGGGTGTCGTGCACGCCTTCTCGGGCGACGACCACGACTACTGCGAGCTCACACATGACGAGACCAAGGGATATGTCAAGGAGATCACGGTCAAGAGCATCAGCATGGCTATGGGCGTGCCGACGCCGGGATTCGTCATGATGAGCATGTACAACCCTGTCGACAGCCAAGGAAAGCCGCTGTCGGGAGACGAGCCGCAGACGCTCCAGACGCACCTCTGCCTCCTGCCAAACCAGCTGTCCACCTACGCCCGATACGGCGGCTTTGCGTTCGTCTGCTTCGTCATGCTCACCGTCCGGGCCTTCCTGGTGCCCATCCTCAACCTGCAGCCGTTTGCGCTCGAGCCAGAGAAGCGCAGGTCGATCCTGCCGGTGTTTAAGGCCAAGCGGGAAGACCAGGACACAAACCCCTCTGGATATGGATACGGGTCGTCGGCATCATCCTACCACTCATCACCCTATCGGTCCGGGACACGCGATAGGAGCGCGTCTTTCACGCCGGGCCTCAAGGCGAACGGTCTGGCCTCTCAGGCCCGCAATGCTCCTCCCAGATCAGGCGGGAATGCCAAGGGCCTGGGGAGGCACAGCTCAAACCGGGAGAAGAACCGCAGCAGCAAATGGGGATGGGGGAGGGGCCCAAGATCGAGATCGATCTAGGCGAGGACGACGAGTATTACTATGATGCAGGCAAGTCGCGGTGGAAGGCGTCGGCCTCGAGAAGAGGAGGGATCGGGAGCAGAAGTAACCTGCGCGTGGTGGGCCAAGAGCTGTGGACCACAGCGTGGAGGGTGCTGTGGATGGTAGGCTGCTATTGGGCCTATCTGACCTGGAAGGGATAAGGGGTGTATATGGTGTACTGTATGTACCCGTTCCCCGCTTTTGCTAGGCTCTCGAGGAGGAGGAGGAGGAGGAGGAGGAGGAGGAGCGCGCATCAGGACTCTGTTGGGCTCTAGGAACTCTTATGTAATTTGCATCGTGTAAGGCGCTTTTTTTTTTTTCTTGGGTGGGAGAAAAATCATTGACCGGCTCAGCTGGGGGTGGATGCATCCTGGGTTACTACTGGGCAATCAACTTCAGAATTTTGGTTGGAGTAATCGTGTTGATATTGCGCTTCTGTCCAAGCAGTTACTTATCTTTGCGCGGTCTTGACCCTCCAGGGCCCTCCTTGGCTATCTGCGCTAGATTAAGGACTTTTGTAGAGAGAAATGCTCGAGATTCATGACTGCCAAGTGCAGTTCGAATGTAAAGAGTGTATAACAAGAACAAGGAGACTTTGTCTTGGTCGGTTGCAGCCTGAATCCTTTCTTCTTTGCTTGGGACTCGTACTATTTCTGGTATGTACTTCTTACTACCACTACTGGTGGGTGCGTGCAGTCTTGACGGAGCGATCTCGCAGTGGGTCCGTGCCCCCACGGGCGGGACCAGATTTGCGACAAGGCTTTGCCGCTGAGGCAACCAACCCGCCGCCTTCGAACTTCGACAACTTGGAACCTTGTGACCTAGAATAGCCACCTGCTGCAGGGCGACACATACACACACACATACACATCGGGCCAGCGCTCCTTCGCCCGCCCTCGCAGCCCTTTCCGAATACACCCTTCGCTCTCTTCTTCCCCCTTCCCCTTTTCCTCTCATCTCAGCCCTCTCGACATCCCCCGATTTCTCCTCCTGCGGCACCCCGACGAGAGACATCACCCACCACCATGTTGCCCTGCTCGGTGCGGCGTGTGGTCGCTACCTCTCCTCAGTCACATCTGCTCTCGGCGCTCCCGCGGGCCACGACGACGACGACCATCACTCGCACCTACAAGCCGGCCCAGCAGAGGAGATACTCGTCGTCCAAACCGTCCCGCGATAATGGCTCCGAGGACTCACCCGTGAGGCAGTCGGTGCAGCCGGCAGCCGAGACCAACAAGACGGCTGAGGCAAAGTCTTCGGGCGAGAAGAGGAAACGCAAGTCCAAGGATGCCAAGGAAGCTTCCGAGAAGCTCAAGTACCCAAGCGTGCCTACTACTGCACACATACCCAGCGACTGTATGTACACCTGGACACCTGCCAATCACCCTGCCCTGAAACCCACCTCCAAGAGCGCACGCGCCAACTGACGTCTCCCACCCCTTTTTTCTTTTTAGTCCTTGCCCTGTCTTCTTTCTTCTCCCTCCACCGACCGATCTCCGTCACCCGCGGCCTCCCCAAGAACGTCACCGATGATGCCTTCGCCTCGATATTCGCCACGCAGAGCCGCGGCCAGAAGGCCGCCGAGGTCATGTCCACCATCTCCCGGACGGTCGAGGATCTTGAGAAGCCCATGGCGAGCATCTCGATCCAGCAGCAGGGCGGCGGGGCCTCTGAGTCACACCACCACCACGACGGCGGCCTGCAGAAGATCGACCTGCGCAATGCCGACGGGACGGAGACGAGCATACCTGTGCAGGTGAACAACATGTCGGGCCAGTTCCTGCCCTTCCGCCCGCCACCGCTGCCGCAGCCCGAGTCGGCCGCCAAGACCACCACCGCCAGCACGGAGGCTGTTGCTGCCAAGGCCGAGGAGCATGCGATGGAGGAGGAAGGCCAGCAGGACGCGCAGACGCGCGTGTACAAGGCCGTGTTCACCATCGAGGAGACCACGGACGGCAACGGAGAGGTCAAGATCGTAGCGCACAGCCCGGAGCTGATAGAAGAGCCCGAGTCCGCCAGCAGCGACCCTGCCGCCTCCTCGGCGGGACCCACCGAGCCGCAGACTTTTCTGGAGCGCATGGCGCTGCGGCAGCTGCGGTACGAGGATGCGCGGCGCCCGCGCAACACGATGCTGGCCATCAGCGTCAAGAGGCAGAGGAAGCTTAAGATGAAGAAGAAGAAGTACAAGAAGCTGACAAAGAGGCTGAGGCACGAGAGGCTGAAGCACGGACGGACATAAAGAGAGAGGAAGAGAGAGGGGGAGACGCAACTCATATGTTTTGGGGGCCGTCACTGCTCCGAGGGATGACAGGCGGACTTCCAAATCTCTTTTTGTAGATATGGCTCTCGCCCTATTTACGTGGCTTGTGTTGGGGTGACTGGGGCATTGGGATCGAACAGGGGGGACTTGCATTTTCTAGAGATCCGAACACACAGGGAATTCATTGTCATAGTGGTCTGTCTTGGGGTGGTTTTGCTATAGAATGGGGGTTCACCTAAATGCATCATGCTACTCGATCATCGAGTCTCTTCTCTGTTGGTCTCCATCCAGAGGTCATGGTGCTGTACAAAACACTCCTGTTGGGTGTTGTCTGATAGAAGGTAGCTATTTTCGAAGAGACAAACTCCATCTTTATTGATTTGACTACCTCGCCTTGTATGCTTGAGCTTTGTAAATCTAGTTCTACAGCCAAACATAGTTCTGGCCTTGGGTATGCTGTTGCTCCCTGTTGAGAAATAAAATTTTCCAAGAAATTGGTGGAAGAGTCTTGTCTCGGGATGAAATCTTTTTGTATTTGATGTACCAAGCTCAAGATCAGGTAACAGTTTCATCTTTCACATAGCATATAGGCAGAATTTGTGTGCTACAGAGTGATCCAGATGGTCTTACAAAATTCACGTCCTACTCTCCTTTCTCTTTTTTTTTTTTAATTTTTATTCTTGTTCTTCTTCTCCTCCAGATTATGCCCTGGAGCCTTCGACTTATAATTCTACAGGCCGCCTGCTGTGGCCGTTTCGGCACCGGGCGCCTCAGCACCTGAGATCCCTGTCGTACCCCACTAAAATTCTCGACAGCGGCCAAAAAGTTCAAGTGCACCACCGCCCGAGTCTCGCAGGCTTGTTCGTGCGCTTGAACCCTCCCACTTCTCCGTGGACCAGAGTGATCAGACCAGCTGGATGCGCTCGAGGACTCTGCGCGCACAGCATCACACTGGCAAAGATGTCGCGTAAACAGGTGTAAGCTCTCTCTACCCCCATCAGCTCCATTCGAGGACCAGTCATGCGCCCCCTGCCACTCTTTTCCCTCTAACCTCGAACCAAACCTTGCGCAGAGACTCGCGCATCCAAGCGCTCATCCGGAACAACGTCCAGGAGAAGAAGCGCTCGTTCTTCGTGGTCGTGGGCGACCGCTCCAAGGACGTCATCGTGCACCTGCACTACATCCTGTCGACCGTCGACATCAAGCAGAACAAGTCCGTCCTCTGGGCCTACAAGAACAAGCTGCTCGGCTTCACCTCGCACCGCAAGAAGCGCGAGGCCAAGATCAAGAAGGAGATCAAGCGCGGCATCCGCGAGGCCAACTCCGAGGACCCCTTCGAGCTATTCGTCTCGCTACACAACATCCGATATGTCTACTACAAGGAGACGGACAAGGTGCTGGGAAACACCTACGGCATGTGCATCCTGCAGGACTTCGAGGCCGTCACGCCCAACATCCTGGCTAGGTGCATCGAGACCGTCGAGGGCGGCGGCCTGGTGGTGCTGCTGCTCAAGGGCATGAACAGCCTCAAGAGCCTGTATACCCTGTCCATGGACGTCCACTCCAGGTACCGGACCGAGGCCTACGATGATGTTGTGGCCAGGTTCAACGAGCGCTTCATCCTCTCGCTGGGCAGCTGCGACTCGTGCCTGGTGATCGACGACGAGCTGAACGTCCTGCCCATCTCCGGGGGAAAGGACGTCAAGGCCCTCCCGCCGCCAGACCTGGACCAGCCCAAGAGCGCGTCGCAGAAGGAGCTGGAGGACATGAAGGAGAGCCTGCAGGACACGAAGCCGATCGGGTCGCTGGTGACCCTCGCCAAGACTGTGGACCAGGCCAAGGCCCTCCTGACGTTCTGCGACGCCGTGCAGGGAGAAGACGCTGCGGAGCACGGTCACGCTGACGGCTGCAAGAGGTCGTGGAAAGTCGGCGGCGATGGGCGTGGCTGTGGCGGCAGCGGTTGCGTTTGGGTACAGCAACATCTTCGTCACGTCGCCTTCTCCAGAGAACCTCAAGACCTTTTTCGAGTTCATCTTCAAGGGCTTCGACGCTCTGGGGTACATGGACCACGTCGACTACTCGATCATCCAGGCGACCTCGCCAGAGCTCAACAAGGCCATTGTCAGGGTCAACATCCACCGGGACCACAGACAGACTATCCAGTACATAAGACCGCAGGATGCGCATGTTCTGGGGCAGGCAGAGCTGGTGGTCATCGACGAGGCCGCCGCGATACCGCTGCCGCTCGTGCGCAAGCTGATGGGGCCTTACCTCGTCTTCATGGCATCGACGATCAACGGCTATGAAGGAACAGGGCGGTCGCTGTCTCTGAAGCTCATCAAGCAGCTCCGCGAGCAGTCGAGGCCAGGCGCGGTCACAAACGGCGAGGGAGAGGTGGCTGACAGGTCGACGGGCAAGGCGTCCAAGGACCAGGGCTCATCACACCTCGGCAGCCGGACACTACGGGAGATCACGCTCTCGGAGCCGATCCGTTACGCACAGGGTGATTCCGTGGAGAGGTGGCTAAACAAGCTGCTCTGTCTGGACGCCACCCTCCCCAAGTCAAAACTTAGCCAGGGCTGCCCCGACCCGGCGCAGTGCGAACTGCTCCACGTCAACCGTGATACCCTCTTCAGCTTCCACCCCGTCCCCGAAAAGTTCCTCCAGCAGATGATCTCTCTCTACGTCTCGAGCCACTACAAGAACAGCCCCGACGACCTGCAGCTCATGAGCGATGCCCCGGCCCACGAGCTGTTTGTGCTGGTTCCGCCAGGCGCGACAGAGGGCAGCAGGCTGCCGGAGCCGCTGTGTGTAATCCAGGTCTCTCTCGAGGGCAAGATCAGCAGGCAGAGCGTCATCAACTCTCTCAGCAGAGGCCAGAGGCCTGCTGGTGACCTGATACCGTGGCTGGTCAGCCAGCAGTTCCAAGACGACGAGTTTGCTTCGCTGTCAGGAGCAAGAGTTGTCCGGATAGCAACCAACCCGGACTACGCTTCGATGGGGGTACGGCACAAGGGCCCTGCAGCTTCTGATTGACTATTACGAGGGCAGGTTCGCGAACCTCTCTGAGGATGCGGACGTGGTCGGCGATGAGACCCTCACGCGGGTGACGGACGCAGAGCTGGCCAATGCCAGCCTGCTGGAGGACAACATCAAGATCAGGGACCAGAGCAAGATGCCCCCTGTTCTCGGTGCTGTCCCAGCGCAGGCCGGTCAATCTCGACTACGTCGGTGTGAGCTACGGGCTGACGAAGCCGCTGCACAAGTTCTGGAAGCGCTCGTCGTTTGCCCCAGTCTACCTCAGGCAGACGGCAAACGAGCTGACGGGAGAACACACGACCGTCATGATCAGGCCGCTGGAGAAGAGCGGGGACAGGAGCTGGCTCGGTGCGTTCTCGCGAGACTTCCACCGCCGGTTCATGGAGCTGCTCGCCTACCAGTTCAGGACCTTCCCCGCCGTGCTGGCCCTCAGCATCGACGAGAGCGCCAACGCAGGGGCCTCGCTCGACGAGGTTGAGTCGGCCCGGCTGACCAAGAGAGAGCTCGACGAGCGCTTCACACCGCACGACCTGAAGCGTCTCGAGTCGTACGCAAACAACATGCTCGACTACCACGTGATCCTGGACCTGATCCCGCGGATCGCAGAGCTCTACTTCCTGGGCCGCATCAAGGACGGCGTCAAGCTCTCGGGGGTGCAGCAGTCGATCCTGCTGTCGATCGGCCTCCAGCGCAAGGACATGGACGCCATCGCTGACGAGCTGACCCTGCAGTCCTCGCAGCTGCTGGCCATGTTCATCAAGATCCTGCGCAAGATCACGGCGCACTTCAGCACGCTGGTCTCGCAGGCCTACGACTCGGAGATGCCCAACAACAACAAGACCATCGGCGTCAGCAGGGAGAACGCGGCCGGCGTGCACGAAGATGAGGTCGTCGACGAGACGTATGTGCCGCTGCAGCAGTCGCTCGGGGAGGAGCTGGAGGAGGGTGGCGATGAGGCGCTCAGGGAGGTGCGGAGGAAACAAAGGGAGCTGATCGACTCCCTCCCACTAGACCAGTGAGTTTTTTGAAACCCCGCATACACACACAACACGAAGTGTATCACTTAGCTTTTTTAATCAGGACGGGCTTTTTGTGGTGGCTGACCAAGTACTTTTTTTTTTTCTTCTTCTTTTGCAGATATGAGATCGACAACAATGACGACGCATGGCAGGACGCCGAGAAGCAGGTGCTTAGCGCGTCCAAGAAGGGTCAGGCGAACCCTGTCGTCAGCGTCAAGAGCAGCAAGCAGAAGCGCAAGGCGGGGGGCAGACCGCCGAGGAGGTGTACAACGAGGCGTTTGGGGACAAGAAGCATAAGAAGCATAAAAAGTCCAAGAAATAGGTTGGCTGGTGCTGCAACGTTGGCACTTTTATCGGCTCTTGCATCGAGGTTTGGCGTTCAGGTGCTCACGTAAAGGTACATTAAAAGAATGCATTAGATAGGAGGTTTGACAATTTTTTTTTTTTAAAAAAAAAAAAAAAAAAATTATGTTTGTGTCTGTATTCTCAGCCCGCTTCCAAGGTTGTATTTGCTGCTTCTCCTCACTGCTGTTCCCTGTTGCTGTATACACTCAAGATTGGGGAGAGAGAGGGGCCAATGCTTCCATATGTCATCACCATCGCAGCTTTAGCGTAGAGTGATGATGATGCCCATGGGCCATAGCAAGTTTTCCCATAGGATTTCTTTAGGATCTCCCTAACCCTTGAGGCGAGGACTCTCCTCCATAGATGGGAAATTCAGCCCCGTGAGCCAGCTAAACCACGTTCAGCTCCTCAGCGGCGGCCCAGTCTGGGGTGTTGAAGGTCATATGAGAAGTGGGCAGGCATGGTATTGTCTCCTCCCTCTCTCCCTCTCTCTCTTCTGTCGTATGCAATTTGTTTCTGTTCCTTTTCTTTTCGGTCCGGAGGATTTGCTCCATGCTCCATGTGAAGGACAATTCGATCCTTGCCGTCCTTGGTTTCTTAGCTGCTGCAGCCTGCAAGAATGACGGAATTGTTCACACTACTGAAGCTGTAAACCCTGGTAAACCTGTTTGTTTAGGCTTCAGGTACGCGAGTCTTGGCATGACGTTAGTGTGAGACCTGAGACCTCATACTTACCTTAGTGGTGACAAGGCCCTTCTTCCCCAGATTTGCCCACTTTATTTATTTTTTATATAAAGTTGACTGTTGCTTAATTTTTCTTGGCTTTTCATTACTAAGAAGTCTTGTCTGATAATTAATTCTTCCCAATTAATTGTCTTGGGCCCCTTGAATCCACTCAGTAATTGTCCTGTCTTTCCCACGGCGTCTCCCGGAGAAATCAACAGGGCAGCACACCATGTTTGGCAGGTCGAAGCAGAAGAAGCAGGGGGAGAAGCCTCGGAACAGCTCCCAGGGCATGAGTTGGGAGATTCCGTATGTTTTTCTTGTTATTTAATGGTCACGGAAGAAACTAACGTTGTTGATACTTTGGGCAGCATCTTGTTCGGCATCATCTTCGCCCTTGCTGTGGCCGAACTGTGCTTCACCATCGATGCCTTCGTCTACCTCGAGGAACTGCATAAATGGTGGTCCTCGACCGAGAGGGCCCGGATGGGCTTCCTCATCTTCAGCTGTGCCAGGACCATCTTCCTGTCTGGAGTGTACACCGTCGCACACTGTCACAAGTGAGTCTTGACCAGACGGATTGCTTGGCGAAATAAGGGAATTTTTGGGTAAATTAGTGGTTTGCCTCGGGGAGCACGTGCTAATCAACGACTTTAACCCCCAAAAAATAGGGTGAAGAATCTCATGAATACTATGCACACGGTAAACCCTCCTCTCCCTTGTCTCTCGATCCTCTCCCTTCCCCCTTCTCTTGTTTTGACCAGAGAACAAATGGGCTGACGGGCTCCCCCTCCACAGATCTTCCTGGTCATCTCGACAATCCTCTGGATCATCTCGGGCGTCCTGATCCACCAGATCTGGGGCTACGTCGAGTGCGCCAACGCCGGCGTCCCGGACAACCTGACCGAGTTCAAGAGCCAGGTCTCGGGCGGGCTGAGCCTGTGCCACGAGATCAAGATCATCGAGATCATCGCCTGGGTCATCGCCGCCGTCAGTGTTCTGGCTACGATCCCGGTGGTCAAGATTTATCTGGAGAGGAGGAAATCCAGGATGCATGACAAGCAGGCTCGAGCCAACAGGAAGAGGGAGTCGGTCTGATCTAGTATGGCCTTGGTAATAGGGAGTAGTATTAATGATTGTGGGTTGGCATTGAGGAGGCATGGAGGCACTTTTATTACGAGTACAACAGAAATACCCATTTAATTTCACCGGCGCTATAACGGCCTGTCATGGCAATGCCCCGTCGTAGGTCGAGGTAAGGACACCACGATGGTGCACCAGCAAACTCCTTGCACGTGGGGTCATCGTGCCAGACCATACCCAGGAGGCGAAGGGAGCGGCGGGCGGCGAGGCGGGAAAAGAAGCAGAGTCTCAGCTGGTCCAGGGACCTCGTGTAGTCCGCGTCGACCAGCAGCTCGCCGTCCTCATCCCGCGCAAGGGGGTGGCCGAGAAAGGCGTAGATGAAGTCCCGGTGGTCCGTGACTGACTGGCGCCATCTCACCGTGATCAGGACATCTTCGGACTGGAGCTTCTCCTTCTCTGCGACAACCTGCGCTGCGGTCCTCAGGAGAGACGAGGACTTGTACCATGACTTGTCGACGTCCGTGGTGAAGGTTGTCCAGATGTCGTTGAAGAGACCGGG
Organism: Immersiporthe knoxdaviesiana; assembly: GCA_021117315.1. Taxonomy (NCBI): domain Eukaryota; kingdom Fungi; phylum Ascomycota; class Sordariomycetes; order Diaporthales; family Cryphonectriaceae; genus Immersiporthe; species Immersiporthe knoxdaviesiana. The sequence continues at coordinate 1,057,022 of CP088207.1, forward strand.
TATGTTGCCAGAGACAAAGTGGACTCGCTCGAAACCGTTTTCCGCGCAGTCCCATGTCTGGGCAAACTCCATGATCTCGGTGGAATTGATGATGGAGCTACCGTAGGCAACCAGGGCTTCCTGGCGAGGCCTACCTCCTGGAGAATCCACACGCGGGTGAACCAAGGCTTTTCGAACATGCGCACTGCATGGATCAGCCGATCACCCGTGACAGAGCCGTAGCCCTGCGTAGGTCTCTAGCGTTGATCGGTGCCAGAAGCCAGAATCTCGGGCACGTACTCCGCGGCGATGCGGTTGTAGGCCTTGATGGCGTCGAAAGCTGTCCTCGCTGCGTGGCCGTCCTGCCCGTCGTCTCCGAGACAGATGATCACGCGCTGGGAATGAGAATAGATTGCTCCCATCATGTTGACCTGGAATCCCTTCTCTCCAAGGTTCCGCTGGTTGATACAGAGGGCGTCCACCCAGAGATGCCGCGGCTCACCGGCGAGCCTGACTTGGCGTAGAGACTGGACGAGGTTTGCTGTGACCTCTACCTTGTGGCCACAGCAGGTGATTGTGTCTGAGTTTGCCGGGTTTCCCCAGACGTAGGAGATGGCCTCGTATTCTTTCAAAGGTCCATCAGTAATCGATTCATGACCAGTTTCCGTCTTAATTACCCAGCGACTCTATGACAAAATCTGAAGGCGTCTCTTACCTGCAGATCGGAACGGCGTGGAATATAATGAGCACACGATGGGATCACTGGACTCTCCTGGCTCGAGGATCAAGAGGCGGGTGTGGTCGTTCGTCGTCGGTAGATCTTCATAGAACGGGTGTGCTTCATCCTCGGCCATGATGGATGTTGGTAAACCTTTGAGCAGGTGATGATAGGGGGGAAGAGATCATCCAAAATCAGGAGCTTCTTTGTTTCGAGAGAGGATTGGCAGCTCGCGGCAAGCCAGTCTGTGATCACTGATGCGCAAGGGAGTTCTGCGGGGTCGGCTAACGGTGTGCGAACCCGCGGACGGTCAGCTGAAAGACCACATTATTATTCTACTGTACATAGTACAGACCGTACAAATCATCCACTATGCGCTGGCGTCTACTGTAGGCAGGCCCACTGATACTTACTTACTGTTCCGCAGAGCTGTTCGATCCCTGCCCCACTTCCTGTCAGCACAGCGTAGGGGTGTTGTTGTTGGTCTGTACTGCATATCAACCACTGAAGGTGTATGGCCAGAATGTTGTCTTTTGAAGTAATATGAAGGAGTATGCTTGTCAAGAAGTGACGATCTTACTGTGAACATAGCAGAGAATGTGACTTAGAACGAGGCTTGGGAGCCCTCTGAAGTATTATTTCCAACCACCTGCAAACACTTTACCGCTTCTGAAGAGGACTGACTTTGATTTTTTGGAAGAGTATAATAACAAAGGCTCAAGAGGGAGAGTAGGGGCCAATTTTCAAGTTTAATAATTGTTTCCACGTTCTAGTCTTTTGCATGCTTGGCTCGAAGATCTTCAGGCAGCCCCCGACGGCTCTGAAATTGTGTAAATTATAGAAGACTGATTCCAAAAAACTTTCGAGTATCATCGAATGTGGAACCAAGTACTGAAAAATCACCAGGCCCAGCCAGGACTCGAACCTGGAGCTCGGCACCTCCATACGGAGCACACTGCAGATGCAGTGCCTGTCACCACCGAATGTTGCCATTACACCAGCCTGGCTACAAGACTTTTCCATTTAACAGTTTATATCCTAGCGTTACAAGCTCGCAAGAGACCAGTGTGGTGTGCGAGAGACCTAAGGGCACCAGGATACACTATCAGGAGGGCTCTTGATACCGTCAAGATCCGGTCGAACGCTTGGGCTTTAGTACCAAAGGGCCCAACTGCCTGGCCCGCTGAAGTGCCTGTAGCAAGGTGAAGGAAGTCCGCTCTCAGTTCGTGTAACGTCAGTCTTGCAGGAAAGACTACTTTAAGCAAGGCCACACGAAGCTCAGAGATGGAGAAAGAGACTGCAGGCTGACGAACGAGTACAACCCGAGCCACCTGGCACGCGCAAGAGAGCACAAGACTGACTGGTCGAGTTCATTTTGGTGTTGGTGATTGATCATGTCGCTCAACTCGGCCGCCATGCTATGATCTGGCCATCTTCTCCCGCTGTGAAGACGACCTGGTCCTGGTCGAAGAACCGGAAGCTCCGCACCAGTTCTGAGCCATGGGCGCCCGGCAGACCAACGCTCGTGTCCGCGCTGAACCCCCAACCTGGTGACTTGGACATGTGTATTAATTGAAAAAGTTGTTGGCTGCCGTCCTTGTGTTAGCAAACTTACTTGAAACCTCCCTTTCTTTCTGGCGCGCCGACACAAGAAAAGGAAGGGCAGCTTGACTTACTCTTGAGAGCCGGCACCTATCACGGCACCGTTGTCGCCCAGCTTGGGCGTCACGTTGGCGACATATTGGCACCGGAGCATGTCCCGGATATCGCCAAAGTCGACCGTTGCGGAGCCCTTCTCCTGGGTCTCTGCCATGTCGTACAAAGCGAACTTCTCGTCATGACTGGTGGCGTAGACCTCAGTGCTGTTGAGAAACCCTGCGTGGTGAATAGAGCCGTGGTTGAAGGTCTGGATGACAACTTCATCCTCGTCTGTGATTGTGGTATCGCAGACGTTGACAAGACCATCTGTGGAACCTGAGAGTAGGATGTTTGGTGAGGTGGGGTGGAAGTTGAGCTGTAGAAGCCCGTTAGAAACCGGAACATAGTTTTTCTGTCTTGGAAAGAGGAGGACGGGAGACTGACCTCTGTCACATCATCGCTGTGGACCTCATCGTAGCGTATCCTGGGCGTAGAGCCGGCACGAGCATCCCAGATGAGGATGGAGGCCTGGTGATTTGCCAACTCGGTGCCAGCCGCTATAGCATTGCCCGCTGCGGTGCAGGCCAGCGAGACTATGGGTGCATCACTTCCTGAACACACGCCAAGTCAGCTCGGCCGGTCAGCAGCATGTTAAAAAAGTCTGTGTGGCATCACATACCTGTCGGGGCGGCTATCTGTGCTTTTGACCCGTCCAGCCGCAGATCCCACAACGAGACAGTGCCATTCTCTCCAGCCGTGCAGATAATGGAGTCGGAATCATAAAAAGCTCTTGCACAGGTGATGTTGCCGTGTGCTGTTCGTATTGTCTTGAGTGGTCCCTGGCTTAGGCTCAAAGGGCTGAAGAGGGTGAGTTTCTGGTCTGACGAGATGGCCGCGAGGCCTCCTGCGACGGGAACAATCTCCAACACGTAGGCCGGATCTTGTCCCGGGTTCTGGAAGGCATCGGCCTTACTCAGATTATACATTGCGCCGCCTTTCGCCGCCTCGCTTCGATTCAGTTGTGTGCGTGTCGTTTGGTGCGCGGTTAGAACGAAGGTGATTTGAAAAACTGTGGTCTGAGAAGCTCGTGTGAGGTATTGACCGTCTGGAGTTCGTAAGAGACTGAAGCGTAATCGACACAACTTGACCCACTGGTTGAGTTGAATCCCAGGTTCATGTGAGTAAGTATTTAAGTAGAGTGTTTAATAGGTTGGTGGTGGTTTTTTTTAGTCGACGAGGTTGAAATCTCGGGACTTAACCGCAGAGGCTCTCAAAACGAGGTTGTCCAGATCAGCCAATCAGGTATGATCTCGCCTTGCAGGGGTGGCCCCATGCTGGCACCGCTCAGTGACGGCAGCTTACCTACTGTATGTACTTAGTACTTAGGTACTTTATAGTACGGAATACATGCGGGCCACAGCTGCCGATACTTATGGCCAGCTTGTAAATCCAACACTGTCTGTTCCTGAACCCGTCAACGTCGTTTGTCACAGCTTGGACAACTGCTTTTTTTTTTTTTTTTTTCGTCACCGCACGGCCACGACGGCCATTTTGATCTCTTCCTCTTGCAGAGCACCATAGCAGTAGATATGAACTAAGCTCGCTGCTATGCGCTATTCTGCACACTCCTTTCCATGATGAGGCCCCTCTGGTCACTTCTCCGTGAGCAAGCCCTGCCCCCAAACCTGTCGTGTGATCTGCAGCATGTCTCTGCCGCAACCTTGATTAATGCTAACACAGTCCTTCTTTAGTGCTTCTGCAGGCCCTCTCGCCGGTCTGGGCAGAGCACGACAAAGATCAGACCGTCACGACACCCCCACCAGACATCATACACAGTCATGGAGAGCCCAGCCCTCCCGTCCGGGAGCCCGGCGCGGACCACGTCGACGCCGCCATCGCGAAACTCTACGAGATCCACAACCCGGCCCATCATCACAAGCGGCGAAAGAAGACGGGCGTGCTCGGGCTGATTGGACAGCTGGCATGGAAGGCCCTGCCGAGCCTGCGAGCAACCACGGCTCCTACAGAGGAGAGCGGGTCCCACAGCAAGATCGTCGACGCTCGGCTGGTGGAAGCTGTCCGGCATCTGGAGGCGGCGACACACAAGAACAATTCGGATGCCCTGTTTCTTCTGGCGCAGATGAACTACTACGGCAACTACTCGCACCCGAGGGACTTCCACAAGGCATTCGATTACTACCAGCAGCTGGCATCGCTGAACGGGAACAGCTCCGCCATGTACATGGTCGGGCTGATGTACTCGACCGGGGTCGGAGACGCGGTGCCCAAGGATCAGGCCAGAGCCCTGCTCTACTACACCTTTGCGGCGGTGCGAGGACACACGCGCGCCGAGATGACCGTCGCCTCCCGCCACTGGACCGGCGTGGGCACGCCCAAGAGCTGCGAGAGCGCGGCCAAGTACTACAAGCGCGTCGCGGACAAGGTCATGGAGTGGTACCGATCCGGCCCTCCCGGCGGCATGAGCTGGAACAGGGAGGGCTACCACATCGCCGATGACTTTGGTGGCACCTACGGCGAGGGGGCGAGCGTGTCCAGCTCCGGCATCAACGCCATGCACCACCACCCGAACTCGGATGCGTATGCTGCCATCGAGGACATCATTGAGTACCTGAACCTCATGAGCAATAAGGGTGACTTTAAGTCGTCGTTCAACCTGGGAGCCATCTACTACGAGGGCCAGCGGGGCTTAGAGCGGAACCTAAAAGAGGCAGCCAAGTACTTCTTCACGGTCACCAAGATGTACTGGAAAAACGGGCGGGGCGACGAGAACCACAAGCCGGGCCTCGACAAGTATGCCGCCAAGGCAGCAGGCTATCTCGGGAGGATGTATATGCGGGGTGAGGGCGTGCAGCAGGACTTCGACAGGGCCAAGTTCTGGTTCGAGAGAGGCCTTGAGCGTTCTGATGCGCAGTCTCAGTACTGTCTGGGGCTGATGATGCTGCACGGCTATGGCGTGCCCAAGAGCATCGCTCGGGCCGGGGATCTGTTCAGGTCAGCGGCCGAACAGGACTACTCCCTGGCGCAGGTCCAGCTTGGCATCCTGTTCCTGGACCGCGGCATGCCTGAGGACGTCCGGGTTGCAAATGACTACTTTGAGCTGGCAGCTAGGTATGGCAGCATCGAGGGTCAGTACTACCTCGCCGAGATGATCTACCACGGCATTGGTCGGGACAAGGCATGTGCACAGGCTCTTGGGTTTTACAAGACGGTGGCCGAGAAGGCGGAACCTCTGGTCTCGCCCTGGACAGAGGCCAACATGGCGTACGAGGACGGCGACTACGAGCTTGCCTTCTTGGGGTACCTCCACGCCGCGGAGGAGGGGTACGAGTCTGCCCAGAACAACGTCGCCTATCTCCTCGACACGAGACAGTCGATGCTGTCGGACGTTCTCGGCATCGGGGAGTCCAAGTCGCCAGCCCTCAACAACCCCAACCTGGCGCTCGTCTACTACACGCGCTCGTCGAGACAGGGCAACATCGACTCCCTCGTCAAAATGGGCGACTATTACCTCGACGGTGTCGGGATCGAGCAGGATGTTGACAAGGCCGTCAAGTGCTACACCGGCGCCGCAGAGTACCAGCAGTCGGCCCAGGCCCTGTTCAACCTCGGCTGGATGCATGAGAACGGGTTGGGACTGGATCAGGACTTCCACCTGGCTAAGCGCTACTACGATCTCGCGCTCGCGACCAACGAGGAGGCCTACCTCCCTGTGAAGCTCAGCCTCCTCGAGCTGCGCGCGCGGAGCTACTGGAATACGTTCACCCACGGACGCATCAACTCCATTCAGGATGAACCTGGTAAGGACGAACCCCCTTTTTACTACGTGTGACTGCTAGAAGGATTTTTGCTGACGTAGAGCCCTGCAGAGACGAACAAGGACTGGTCCCTCAGCGAGTGGATCAACAACTTTGTCCAAGAAGAGTATTACTACTACGACGACGGCTATTACGATGACCTCTACGACGACACCATGCCGGGAGGCGATGACCCTCACTACCACGGTGTTGACGACGACGAGGGCCTCGTAGACACCGTGATCATCATGGGAATAGCCATCTCCCTCGCGTTCTTTGTCTATTACAGGCAACAGCGCGAGCGAGCCCTGCAGGCACGGCGACAGGGAGAGCAGCAGCAACAGCAGGGAGGCAACGGCGGTGCTGCCCTAGCGCCAGCACAGCCGGCGCAGAACAACGGGGGTTTCTTTCCACCAGCAGGTGATCCAAACTTTGCGAACTGGGCTGCTGGCGGTGTTGGACACTGATGAATGCTGGTGACGATTACGGGCATTTTTTTTTTTTTTTCCCTTTTCTTTTCTTTTTTGACATGCCAATCCTTATGGGCTTGAGCAGAGCAGAGCAGACGTCAAACAATTAAGCATGGGCGTTCTGGCAAAATTTGTACATAAGATGTTTCCCTCTTTTCTATCATGCGCGGTAGGGTGTGGCTTTAGTAATGGCGCTAAAATGAGAACCCCTGCCACCGCGACTTCCTCTATTCACGGCTGTTGATATACATAGTACTTGCTAGTTCATACTTGAACTTGTGCTGCACAATCCACCAGAAATACAACTCTTCCCCCCAAAAACTTCCAGCCGTGGACCTAACAACCTCTTCTGGCGTCACATGAACCTTTACTGCATACATCATCTCTGTCTTGCCATCATGTCCACACCATCCGCCAAGCGCCGACGCGTCGACGCAGCAAACGCGATTCTCAGGAAGCCCTTCCATTCACCTGTCATCAGGCGGCCAGGCGCAGGCGCAGGCGAGAATGGTGGTCCTCCACCACCAGCTGCAGCAGACGCAGCATGCAAGACCCCAGACACAACAGCTGGTGGCTCATCGTTGCAGGGTGCATACTCGCCCAGCTCGCCCTCGCCCTCGACGCTGCGGCAGCCGGTAACAGCAGCAGCACGAAGCGTTAGGCCGGTCAGATCCCTCACTGCCCTACGGCAGACACCTGCCGCCGCCTCCAACCCCAGGAAACCAGCATCTCCGCTGCTACAGTTCAAAACGCCTCTGCTGTCCAGTAAAAGCAGCAGGATCAGCAGCAACAACAGCGCCCTGAAGAGAAAAAAGAAGACACCTGACCCGGACGCAGGGACAGAAGAGGACGGCGACGACCAACGCCACCACCATGGCGCCGCGGCTCTCATCGCCCTCGTGGAATCCCACAGCCACGCCGCCTCAGATGCAGCCATCAGGGACCTCGACCGCCGGCTCGAGACCACGCGGCAAGCCAGCAGCATCGAGGAGGCCTCGGAGCGGCGGCGGCCCGGGGAGGCGGTTGACCAGGAGCTGCGGGATCTGGTCGCCAGGTGGAAGGGGGCGGGCAGGCTGGCTGCGGAGGAGATGTTTGAGATTGTGAGGGAGAGGGTGGAGGGCGCCGGGGGTGCGAGGGCGTGGCGGGAGATGAGGAGGAGGCAGATGGAGGGCTGGAGGGGGGATGGGACGAGGAGGAAGGGAGAGGGAGAGGGAGAGGGAGAGGGAGAGGGACTGATGATGAGGATGATGAAGGTGAGGCCGAGGAGGAACAAGAAGAAAAGGAGGATGAGGATGATGAGCCGGTGAGTGCAGGTGTCTTTGGCAATGTCCCTTCTATCCCATCGTTGCTGACCGACCGTTACGTGCCAGGAATTCAATATGGCTGAGATGCTTCGCAGTCTAAATATAGACTCCGCCCTGTTCGGCTACGACGAGGAAGAGGAGAGATGGATCGATTGAGACCCCAAAGTCTGTCCCGACGTCTCTACCGCAGGATCTATTGGACCGTTTTGAGACGTTCACAGTAACGAGGCAACTGTCGGGTTCTTGTTGAGACAATCGTGTCATTTCTACGAGAACATATCTTCGTACCATCAATAAAGACACTTGACTTCCTGCCATTTTTTCCGGCAGTCTGGCCCCGCGTCTTCTTTCTTCGTGAGATGTAATTCCCCACGTTAAACCATTATACCAACATTAAGACTCATCACGCGTTCTGCTGGCCGCTCTCCACCACCTAGGCCCTCTCCCTCCGCTGCCTCTCCATCTCCTCCCTGAACGCATTGCCGCCCTGCTGGCGCGGGAAATGCTCACTCGTCGGCGTGCCCGCCAGGCTCCCCAGCCCATCACTGTCCCTCCTGACGTGTCCGCGCCCGGCGCCACCGCCACCCATCCTGAGGTCCTGGGCGTCCTCGTCGTAGTGGTAGTCCCTCTGCCCGTCGTGATTCCTCGGCTCGTCGCGGTACATGTGTTCCTCGGGCACGTTGTCCATCATGCGGATGTTGTGCGCGGCGCGCTTCCTGCTGCCGGCGCCCATGGTCATCCTCTTGGCGCGGCTCTTGGCGATGCCGTAGCCGCGCCGCCCGCGGGACATGAGGTGGCGCACGTCGATCTTGCGCGTCTTGCGGTTCCACATGCACACGCCGCAGATCATGACAAGGCAGAAGCCGAAGATGACGGGCAGGCCAATGTACAGGGCGGCGCCGCTGGGAAGCGTGGGGGAGGCCTGGTGGTATGTGGGCGCCTTGGTGACGAGGACGGTCGGGCCGGGGTAGGACTTGGTGACGGTCTCGTCGTCCGAGCCCAGGGCGTTGAGGGTCAGCGTGACGTTGACGGCCCTGCCGTTGCCCTTGCTCAGGTAGCTGCTGCCGGGCGTCCAGGCGTAGTAGGACCACGAGGCCTTGATGTCGTCGGACGTGAAGGCGTCGTCGCCTGTCTCGCCGGTCGTGCTGTTGATGTAGGTACCGGTGACAGTCACCTTGGTTGTGTTGAGGACGGAGGAATCCCACGTGACTGTTCACACCCTGTCAGTCTGTCATGGGCTCTCCCAAGGAAAAGAGAGGGGAGGAGGATGCTAATGATCACTCCGAAACAACAAGGAGGGAGGAACCAGATAAAACATACCGTAGTAGGTAGTGCCCACGTAGAGCGAGCTGTTCTTGGCCGGCTCACAGAAAGGCGCATAGTCGCCATCCGTGTTGCTGCACACGAGAAAAGACCCCTTGCCCTTCTTGTTGGAGGCGGTCGGCTCTGCGGCGGCGGTGCCGCTGCTGGTGGTGAGCTCGCCGTACTCGGTCCGTGTGAGGACCGTCGCGGTGAGCACGGTGGGTATGGCAGAGACGGTCGTCGTGGAGCCGTCCGAGACGGTGACGACTGGCGTTACGGTGGTGGGCATGCCGGTCTTGTCGACGCTCACCCACGCGTCTGTGGCCTCAGCCCGAAGCTCGAGGGCGGCGGGCGTGACAGCAGGCGCAGGCACGGCCTCGACGGTCCGGAGGAGGAGGACGGTAGTGGCTGCCGCTGCTGCGAGCAGCTTTGCTGAGGTAAACATCTTTCTGTTTTCCTTTTCCCCTCTGTATCTTTCTCCTAGAAGCTCGAGGTAGGAGGTGTGTCCCTTGAGGTCTCGTCCCGAACGCGATCGATGCACTTCTCTCTTTCACCAATAAGGCAAGTAAGTGAGCGTGAGGTCTCCAGATGCACGTCAATTGGAGATAGAAAAATAAGAAGACGAGATGAATGAACGAGTGGCAGCTCCTGGAGGTGAGCCTTAGGAGGAGAAGAAAAGAAAAAACGATCTCGGTCTTGAGCTTCAGGAGGACGGGGGGAAAGAAGGGGCCGAGCGGTCGCATCCAGCTTTCTGTGTACAAGTGCGGAGTACACACACCACAAGTAGACGGTTCATGCCTAGAACACTTACCATGTACGTCCGTACTTCGTGGTGCTTAAATGGCGCTACTGCGCTGCCTGGGATCCTCGCGGAAATGAGCCCTTCAGGGGTGTCTACCACAGCAACAAGCTTCACCGTAGCACTGAGCGCCCTGCTGGCAGGGGTCCCTGCGGGGGATAAACGGCGGTAAGGAGCACACCATCCTCCAAGCCTCCAGCGCATGCAGGTACCGCAGTACAGGCCCACCCGAGCACACCACCATTCTTAGTACTTGTCCGTGCATCACAAGGCTGAAGATCTGCAACCGTATTTCTTCTTCCGCTTCCGTCAGCCTTACCTCTCGAAACGTGCTACACATTTCTACAAAATTCTCAAGATATGCTTCCAAGACATATTTGAACTATCTAGCTATACGATGAAGAGGCGGAGATAGTACAACTATTTCCAGGTCAATAAGCGTAAGCCTCTGCTGCTCTTTGCTTCATCGCCAAGTGTCTTGGTCATAAACCTCTGTCCAAAGTATTTCAACCTTTGAATATCCACATGCTGACCGTCCCAAGAGGTAACTTACACCGAACTATCATCATTGGCTACATAGAAATCAAGTAGAGGATAAAGCTACGAGTCAGGTTGTTAAGTAAATAAACTATGTAACAATCGCTACCATGGTTGAATTGTTATTGGGAGTCCTGGAATGGCTGTAGTTGATATTACGTCTGTGCAAGAACAAATATTAGACGAGATGGGAGGAAAAAGGAATTGTAACGAGAAAGAGGCTGTCGAAAGCTAAGAAACTGGTGGCTGTGGGTATCCTTCCTACCTAACAAGAGCTCGGCCATGAGCCATCCTGGGAGGGACTGTGGTTTTTTTTTTTTTTTTTTTTTTTTTTTGTAGGTGATTTGAACATAGATCATGACTATAGGTCTATGGATCTATGGTTTCCAAGCCTCTAGAGTAGTATTTCGCACCCACTCCGCTGATAACGTCCGTGGATAAAAACCTTGAAGACGGGCACATGATTTCCCTACAGAGATACAGAATGTTTGGGAAGACTTGCTTTTTTGTGACTGGCCAAGATATAAAGGAACAACCTCTGCATCATTTTACTTGGTCAGTGGATTGACTAGACCGTGTGGACTATGGTAGAAGCAGATGTCAGCGACGTGATGCTCGATGACACCTGCACTCTCTCTACCTCTTCTCAACTCTCAACAACGACTACCCGGATAATTTTGCTGCTGCTGCTGCGATGATTTAGAGTTGCCCTGACTGGAGTCCGTCATAATCTGTCACGGATACTAAAGAAGGCTCTTTCCGAAGGTGGCTGACAAGGAGTATTCTGAGGTAAGGTGATGTAGATCTGAGTATTCAGGAGAGTTGGTCAGGAAGTAGAGTATCTTGATCTCGTATATAGTATCTAATTCTCTTCAGATTTTAGACCTTTCAGAGGAGAAGGAGCATAATCAGTGCCAAATGACTTGTTAGTATCATCGGCTCCCACTTTCGGCCCTAAAGCTGGAGCATTGGCAGTCTAAAGAAAATCCTTTAGCGCAATGCCAGGTTGATTCTCGGATGGATGACATGAAGAGAACCACCAAGAGGCTAATGTACCCAGACGACTGTCCTTGACTTTATGTAGAGAGAACAAAGAGAGACAGACCGGTAGTAAAGGTGAAACTATTACTAAGTAGCAGTAGGCGGACCAATTCATAGTATACCAATAGGTTTATTGGTGCTGATATTATTACCAAAAGTGTGCTGTATAGTATACCTCAGAACAGAAGCAAGTGTTGTTCAAGGTAGCGGCTGGCGGATATCAGAGAACTTCAACCTGGGCGGGGAAAGAGTATTCCCTGGCTAAATGCCCGGCAGAGTCAAGACAAATCCCAAAGGATGGGTCATCGAGAACCAGAGGCTGAGGAAGACCGCTGTCGGTGAGGACCTGACAAACTTTGTTGGGATGCTGATGTTAAGTAGATGGTGAGCTCCAGACGTGGTAAAGCCTTCAGCGGAGGACAGATGATGACAAGACGAAAAGATGAGACGAAGAGAGTGCCAAGAGTAGTATTGCTGCTGCTGTCGAAGAGGGACCTCGAGGGAGCTGGTCTTGGAGTAAAAATCCTCAGTTCTTCCAGAGAGAGAGAGAGATATGGAAAGCTCGAACAGGACGATCAGCTGGCAGTGCAGGAACGAAGCAGAATCCTTGCAACACAGAGAGCACCGTTCACAGAGCCATCAATGCGACCCCTCAGGTCCTCGCTAGCTAGGTGCAGGGAAAGTGGGATAGACAGCATGATCACTGGGACTTGTGAGAGCTGAAGGGAGGTTTACGATACACAAGCGTGGCCGCATTGCGGGTACTTAAGTACTAGCCGATGGAGCGTTTCTACAGACACATTCCACCGAAACTCCTTGGCCCCAAGAGCCGGATGAAGACGCAGGTGGTCGTCTGAGGTTGAAACGGTACTGTCAAGTCTGGCGCATCCTGGTGCCGACAGAGCGGCGACGGAGCCTTGCTTAAACGAACGACACGACTCCCATCAGGAATGTATCACTAGAGACGATATCTAGAGTGGCAACGTGTGACCATAGCTCATCTCGAGCTCCCTGTAGTCGGGTATTCCAAGAATAAAGAAGAAGAAAAAAACATGATGTTGAGCCTGTGTTTCTCCATCAGGTAGCTTGTACGGCCGGCCCAAGCCTTCCCGCCAGCTCACAATCTCGCAAGTAGTCTTGCCTCCCAAGACCAACCTTATAGATCCTCATCCATACTTATCATGCTTGTTCTTGACCTTCAAGTCAAGCAACCTCTCATGATAGTCGCCCTCACGCCTCGCCCTCTTGAGCATCTTGACCTCGTCCTCGTCTAGTCTCCTGCCCGCGGCCTCCTCTAGCTCCTTCCTGCTGATCTTCTCCCTGGCCTTCTCCTCCTTGGTGGCTCTTATGCGCGGCTTAAACCGCGCCTGCATGCGTATGCGCAGCGTCGTGTCGAAGTTCATCTCGGTCGCGTCGCCTCTGACCTCGGGCAGCGCGTTGGCGCGGGACGACTTGGAGGCCTGGACGGTGAGGTACGTATCGCGCAGCGTCTGCACCTGGAAGGTCCCGGGCGTGTCGGCCGTCGCGATGAGGACAAAGGACTCGAGCGGGGAGACGGCCTCGGTGGCGGCGGTGAGTATGCCATACTTGTCGCAACCCAGATATCTACTCACCCGAAAAGAAAAAGAAAGAAGAAAGTTTCCCGTCAGCCATTGCCGCTCCTTATTCACCTGCACGGCAACGGGCCTTCAGTGCTAGTACTTACTTGCCATGATGCCCCTTGAACCGATAATTCTCTGTCCCGACAATCCGGTTCGCGACCCAGACCATGCGCACATCGTGCGGCTCCGCGGTGGCCGGGTTGTCATCGACCATGTTCTCGACGGGCAGCGTAAACACCTTCCCGTTGGCATCGCACGCGAGGGCTGTCACGGGCTCGGTGGGGAGGACGAAGACGACCGGGCCCGAGACGTCGGAGACGATGTCGGCCGAGACCCAGCTGTCGTCGTTCTGGACGCTGTCATCCTCCTGCTCCTGCTGCTTCCTTGCCGCCGCTGCCGCTGCCCCTTCTGTCCTCCTTGCTGCTTTGGTATCGTTGGGGGTGGAGGCTGCGTCGTCGGCGTCATCTCGGGCCTCCCGCTTGCGCTTCTTGGGTTTCTTGTCGCCCTTGAAGCTCAGGGGTTTCACCATCGCGCAGGACGGCTGAGGAGAGAGATGGGGGCTTCGAAGTGGAGGAGTCAAAAAAAAAAAGGGGGAGGCCTCGAGGCTTTGCCTGTTGGGCAGCCACCCGGTGAGAAACACCTGGTCGTGTCGGGGTGCCTCCGTCCGGTGGGATGGATGAGACCGTTGTCTTTGCGTCCGCGCGCGTGGGGGTACACCTTTTTGTTACTGCTATGTATCGCGGTCAGAGCCCTCGTGGGTACCAGGATCGTTGGAAATGAGGGCAAAGGGGTGGGGCGTTGGGCAGCAGAGCTTAAAAGAAAAAAGGTAGGATTTTAGGATTGAGGGGTGGGTTTCTTCGGTATCGTCGAAGGAGGAGTTGGTGGTCGAAGCTCTAGATAATGCTATGGTAGGTGCGCGCTTGACCTTCTCGATGCGTTGGTTGTGGTTCTAGAGGCTTACAGGGGGGTCGGGGGGGTGTGGCTTGAGGCTCTGTAGGGTAGTACCGTACACAAGACTGCATCCTGGGAGGGCTGTACTAGGTACCGGGGGCTGGGATACCTCTTCCCTACCACCGAGTCCAGCACGTCTGTGCAGTAGCATCTTCTGGGTTATGTAAGCCTGCTCGCTATCTTGAGACGCTGCCACTGGCTGTGGTGTGCTGTTCATAGTGGGTGAACACGCTAGAAGCATAGCTGCAGGTACTATGACTATAGTAGGCCTCGGCCAGAAGGGGGCGCTGTTCAACTACATGGAGGATAGAGGATAAAACCATCCTTGAGGTTGAAACGCGTGATCGTGGATCCCCTCCTTCTTACATACTTGTCTTCCTCTTGAAGGTCTGGTGCAACCTTCGGAACTTTCCCGCAGTGCTAAGAAGAAAGAGGGAAAATCGAAAAAGAGAACCAAAAAAAAAGAGCAAAAAGAATGGCCCCCATCGCGCAGGCGGTTACAGTCTCGCTCAAGGAGCTAAAGAAAGGTCTGTTTCTCCTCCTTCAATCTCGCCACCTACAACACGCACGCACGCACGCACGCACGCTCCTGCGCACGAACCCACCCAGCCGACACGCAACGCCTCTGCCATATGGTGCCATGTGTTGTTGTTCTCGGGCCAGTGGAGGCGGCTAACGCGACATCCTCTGTCCAGGCTCTGTGCCCTTCAGCACGCTCCAGGAGGCGTTCGGCCCGGAGTCGCTGGGGATTCTTGTCGTCAATGACGTACCCCCTGGATTTGCTGATCTGCGGCGCCGTGTGCTGTCATACTCGTCCTATCTTGGGAACCTGCCCAAGTCCGAGCTAGGTACGTACCTTGTGTGTATCTCTTGTATCTCTCTTGTGTTCATATCTGAAACACAAGAGGAGGAGGAGGGGAGGAGGGGAGGAGGGGAGTGGGGAGGTTATGTCGAGGATGGGTTGACAACGCACACACACATACACACACAGACTCACTCACACGTCACAGATAAGCTTGAGAATGAGAAGGCAAAGTACCTCACTGGCTGGTCACTGGGCAAGGAGACGCTCAAGAACGGCCAGGTGGACGATCTCAGGGGGCTCGTTCTACGCCAACTGCGCCTTCTACATCGACCCAGAGCTGTCGTGCGCGGCGCCCACAGAGGAACACAACGAGGACAACTTCCCCGAGTACCTGAGCCCCAACATATGGCCCGGTGAGGCCGTCCTCCCTGGCGTGCGTGCGGCCGTCGAGGAGCTGTGCAGGCTCATCATCGACGTCGCGGTGCTGGTGGCGGGCGCGTGCGACAGCTTCGCCGAGCACGAGATCCCAGGCTACCCGGCGGCCTATCTCCAGCGCATGGTGGCCGGGTCCATGACCACCAAGGCGAGGCTGCTGCATTACTTTCCAGAACCGGAGGGCGGTGCTACTGCTGGTGCTGCTCCCGCCGCGGATGGCGACGAGGACGACTGGTGCGCCACGCACCTGGACCACGGCTGCCTCACAGGTCTGACGTCGGCCATGTTCGTCGACGAGGGCGTCACCGACCCGGCGGTGCCCAGCTTCGAGCCGTCCGTGCCAGAGGCGCTGCAGCCGCTCGACGAGCTCGAGGCCTCGCCAGACCCGGCGGCCGGGCTGTACATCAAGTCCCGCACAGGGCAGACGGTGCAGGTCAAGATCCCACGCGGCTGCATTGCGTTCCAGACGGGCGAGGCGCTGGAGCGCATCACAGATGGGCGGTTCAAGGCGGTGCCGCACTTTGTGCGCGGGGCCAGGGCGACGGGGCCCGGCGCGAAGGTAGCGCGGAATACGTTGGCCGTCTTCACGCAGCCCAACCTGGACGAGGTGGTGGACCGCGAGCGGGGCATCACCTTTGGGGAGTTTGCGAGGGGCATCGTGTCGAAGAACACAGTCTCTTGAGGAGTGGGGGAAGAAATTCCAAGGCAGACCTGTGTCTTTGCCGACATTACATGCAAAAACGAAAAGAAAAAGAAAGAGAAAAAAGAACACATCCAATCAGCCAGATCACATGTCAAACAACCTGCTACACCTACCTGCTGTGCCCATCTGTTTCGTCTCCCCAAAGGTGTCTCTGGTTTTTCTGGCCTAGAACACGATCTGTGGACACCACCATTGCAAAGAGGGCCCCCGCGAACAGGGTTGGACTCATTCGGGGCCCCTTTGTGGTGGGCCTGCCTTTTTTTTTTTTTCTTTCTCGTTTCTTGCCTTGCTTTCAAGCCAGTGATTTATTTTTGGAGGAAAAAAAAATTGGGACACCGCCACAGGGGGGAACAAAGCATATACCCGCTATTTACTGTACCTGTGGACTGTACCATGTCCTCGTGGTATTATGGTTAAGGAATACCGTGGTAAGAGATAGAGAGAGGGGGTGTGTGTGTGTGTGTGCTGTGTGCACAGATAGCGGCGGCGATCGTATCTCGGCGTCGTCGGCGGACTGGATAGAGAATCCGCCACCGCAGGACGACAAAGAGCTAAGGGCATAAGGTGACCCAGTCCAGAACCTCCTAGAAACTCGTTATCAATTTTGAATAGGGGCTGCTGTGATTAGCAATCCCTAATTTTAGTTTTTGTTACCTATCATATGGATCTGGAACCTGAGGTGAGCGACGGAGAAAAAGAGAGAAGAAAAAAAAAAAAATCGTCGAGGGGAGCCAGTCATGGTTGCCTTTCACATGCAGGCTTGGTTGGACGTTGAGGCAGGGCGGCTGCGGCGAAACGAACAAGCTCGGGATACTACATTGGGCGTTTGATTGGCAACCTCGCGATAGACTCGGACAGGGGGAGGGGGCACGGGAGGAGGGCAGGGATGGGAAAGCATCGCGGTGTTTCGGCAGGTCCCTTTGGCCTTGTTCATGCCAGTGTGGCATGTACCTGAAGGGAGGGAGTGGGTAAAGGCGTGGGTGGGATTGAGATTGGCGGGATGCTCATTGGAACAGAGGAGGGGGGAAGAAAGAAAAACATACTACGTACATGAAAGAATGTGTGTGCCTCGCAGTAGCGGGTGAGTTGTCCATGCCAATCACTGATTCACTGCAGTAGCCCCGAGCCAGGGTGAACGTCGACCGACTCGCGAGGCTGTGCGTTTGTGTGTGTTTGTGTGTGCTCTGTGCTGTTTGTGTCGTATCAATTGGAATTCATTACGTCGTTATCATGCGTGTTGCGTGTCGGGTGGTTCCCCTGGGGGTGTGTGACGATGACTCTGTTGTAATAGTGCTATGACCTGAGAGGTGATCCATCCCAAAAGAATTGTGTCATACCGCGCCTGCCGTCGATTTTCGTTTCTCCTTCTTTCTTCCTCTTCTTCCCCCTGCAGGTAATTACAGCACACAGTACATTTGTTTGAACATCGGGGTAGAAGAGACAAAAAAAGAGGCGTGATTCGCTGGGAACAAGCTTCCCGAGGCACCTGCAAGACATCTGCCGCCATCGCTGCAGTGGTCGCGATCTGCAGTGCTGCTCAGCCTCCGTGGCGCCGGATCCGGGTGTGGGTGACGAATCCAACGGCAAGCCTCGGTGTTTCGATCTGGGATATCTCTGCTAGCAGCTCACTTGAGTACTTGTACTTTGTACTGTACATTACATATAGAATTTACTTGGTAGTAAGGAGCAGTACGATAGTAGTATGTGTGATGGTCGTGATCACGCCATCTGTTGAGATACCATATGGACAACATACTATGAACACTTGTCTCTTGTCTGTCAGCACAGTCCATATACGTCTGTACTTATACTATGTCAGTAGTGTCATCATTCTGTTTCCAGTACACAGTACAAAAATACGGCTTGGACATTGGTCCCCATGGTAGGCGTTGGCGCGGGACTGGCTACACCTCTTCCGGCGGCTCCGCTCCCAGGTGCCCAACATCCCACGCCGTCACAGATGAGGACCCTGCTGTGCTCTGGTTCTTCTCGAGCTGTCTCGAGCGTATCATCTGTCGCCAAGGCTTCTTCTTCCCTCCTCCTCCCTGGTTCTTCAGGGGGCCCCTGCAGCGTTCCCTTGCCTCCCCTGCTTAGTTCTGCCACGATCGATGGCGGCTCTTTGTACTGTACTTGGGATGTTACCTTTCTGACTCCCTCTGTGCTTCTTTCCCCTTCTCTCCTAACCTCCACTCGTCGTCATGCCTCTCGCACATGCCCAGAGATAGGCTCTTTTCTATTTTTTTCATCTCTTTCTATGTTTTTTTTTTTTCCTTCCGCACCCTCCCTCTTGATCCGGCCTGTCCCCACTCGGCCCAACTTTCCGAGCCTAGATACACCGAGCGCACACGGGCTATGTGACAGGGTTTTTTGTCTTTTCTTAATGCGGATATGCTCGGAGAAAAAGAGGCGAGACGACTGCCATGGCTGGAATTTCTGTTCGGGTCGCGACGGCGGTCAGGAGGCAAATCAAAAATTAAAAATCAAAAATTTAAAAAGAAAACCCAAAAATACGTTTGCGGTGGAACACCAGTGTACTATGTAGGATCTCGTCAACCCTCACACATACCGCCCCACTGTACGTCGTTTTGTTGAAGTGTGTGAGAGAGAGAGGGGGAAACTGGGAAAGAGAGAGGCGTGAGAGGTCGCTTCCCAATCCACAACCGACGACTACCTCGACTCCATCCCTCCTGCTCGGCCGGTCTCTCTTCCTGCCAAGGTCAGAACCTCTCTCGCGGGCGGGGCCCCGTCAACTCCGCCAACGTCACTTGCGCCAGACCTACGCCAGACCTCCGCAGCATTCACACACGACAGATGGGGGCATATGTGGACCTGTCGATCTCTCCCAGGACCTAGACCTCGACGCGATTGCGATCCTCCCTCACCCGTCGCCCTCACATAAACTGGGGCATCCTCGCTCTCTTGTCTCTCTGTCTCTCTGTCTGTTCTCCCTCGCGCGTCCCTGGCGTCACCTCGTCTCTGCCTCTGTCCGGTCCGGCCAGACACGAAACTCGCACAGCATCTTGCTATTTTGGTTCTCGTCCCACTCCCTCGCTCGACCGACCACGTATGCTGGCGTCATAAATATCCATCCCTCTCACTTCAAAAACAGCCCACTGCAGACGACGATCATCATCCATCATCCCCAGACCTCGAGGAGGACAAGAGAGAGAGAGAGAGAGAGAGAGATCTCCATATCAACCCGTGGTCCGTACTCGAAGTGGGATCCGCTGAACCGAGTCTAAAAAAAATAAAAATAAAAAAGAGGCTCCCGGATTAGCTCGCTCGCTCATCTCCATACCCGAGAGCACATTCATTTCTGTTCAGCGTCTGTTTCAGGCCGCAAGAAACTGGGTCCCTCCCGCTGTGCACACACCTCTTTACCAACAAGACAATCCTTCTATTAATATTGTTCAGGGCCGGAAAGGGGATCTCCTGCTGGCCAACAATACTTTCTTTTCTCCTCCAGAAAAGCGCAAGTCCCCTTCGCAGGTCGACCTCCTGGTCCAGGAGGCGACCCAACTTTCCTCGGCAACATGTCGTCCAGATCATCCATCCACGGTTCTGCGAACCCAGAAAGCCCAGGAGCCGGGTCCTCGGGCTCACCACACCCCATCGTTACCGTGACCATCCCCAAAGACGAGGTCGAGGAGATCAGCAAGGCAAAGAAGAAGAAGGTCGGTTTCGCCCGGGACCCGTCGCCCCCAAGGGAAAGGGAGGCCGACGATAATTACTTCGACCATGTCCCAGTGGGTGGTGACTCGGCCAGCAACACGCCCGGTGCTGGACCAGCTGCCCGCCGTGACTCCTTCGACCGCGCTGAGCTCACCGAGGCCCTGGAGAAGATCCTTAAGCCGGAAGACCACTCTGGGCCCGCGGACCTTCACCTCCCCCGTCCGCGCCCGGCCCTGCGCAAGAGCCGACCAGCCAGCCCGGCTGAGCCCGTCGTGGGCCTGTCACACCCGTCAGAAATCGAGGCGAGATACAGGGCGGGCCGTCTGGCCGAGAGCGTGTCGGCACTGGCGTCCAGGAGGAACTCTATAGACAGCCACGACGACTCGCACCACGGCCTGCTCCCCGAGACCAGCGCCCACGACTGGCATGGATCCTCGATGATGGCAGCAGGTGCCGCTACATCAGGCGCCGAGACGGACCTGGAGGGCCTGATCTACCGTAAGAAGGTCGAGACGGAGGCGGACAGGCTCGTGCGCAAGCACACGCAGAGGAGGCGTGACAACCTCGCACCCACCTCGGCACCACAGACCCCCGATCCAGACACGCGCTCCGTGCCCGGGACTCCCGTCGCATACGACCTTGAATACGTCCCGCCTGCGCCGGCCAGGTACCATGGCGGCATCCTCGGCAGCCTGCTCAAGCTGTACAACAACGAGGAGGCCAGGCACGACAGCGGAACCACGACGCCGGACGTGCGGACCCCGAACAGGACGCCGCGCAGCTCCCCGCCCAGCACCACGCCCGGAACGCCACGCGTCCCAGATCCGCCCTCGCGGCCTCGCAGTGGACTGTTTGGCCTCGGCTCCCGCCACTCTGCCTCGACGCTTGCCGAGCTGATCGGCTCGACGTCTACCCTCGTCGCCCCTGCTGCCGGCGGAACAAGCAAGGACTGGTCTGAGGCGGTCGCCAGCAAGGCGAGACAGGAGCGCGAGAGGCCCAAGAAGGGGCACAGGCGGAAGACGTCCAAGACGTCCACCAAGACACAACAGCTCCTGGTCACAAAGCAGTAAGCCCCCTTGGTTTTCCGCACCGTCCACTCGGACCTCTCCCAGCTGACAGACGCACCACACAGCATCGCGGTGATCATCTCCCGCCACCGCTACCTAGTCAAGCTGTGCCGCGCCCTGATGGAGTTCGGCGCCCCAACCCACCGGCTGGAGGCGTACATGGCCATGTCGGCCCGCGTGCTGGGCATCCAGGGCCAGTTCCTCTATCTCCCGGGCTGCATGATCATCTCCTTTGACGACGCCGAGACGCACACCACCGAGGTCAAGATCGTCCGCGCCCCTCAGGGCGTGGACCTCGGGAAGCTGCACGACGTCCATGAGATCTACAAGCTCGTCGTGCACGACCTCATCTCGGTCGACGACGCCATGTTCCGCCTGGACGCCGTCGTCAACAAGAAGCACAAGTACAACAAGACCACCCGCGTGCTCGTCTACGGCGCCGCCGCCGTCACCGTCGCGCCGTTCGCCTTCGACGGCAGGTGGATCGACATGCCCATCGCCTTCGTCATGGGCTGCATCCTGGGCGTCATGCAGCTCTTTGCCGCCCCGTCCAGCGAGCTCTACGCCAACGTCTTCGAGATCTCCGCCTCCCTCCTCATGGCCTTCCTGGGCCGCATGTTTGGCTCCATCACCTACCACGGCGAGCGCCTCTTCTGCTTCTCCGCCCTCGCCCAAGCCTCCATCGCCCTCATCCTGCCCGGGTACATGGTCTTGTGCGGCAGCCTCGAGCTGCAGAGCCACAACATGGTGGCCGGCTCCGTGAGGATGGTCTACGCCATGATATACACCCTGTTCCTCGGGTACGGCGTGACCATCGGCGCCACCCTCTACGGGCTCATGGACAAGAACGCCGTCAGCGAGACCACGTGTGAAAACCCACTGAACAGCCACTGGAACCTGCTCTTCGTGCCGCTCTTCACCGTGTGCCTCTGTATCATCAACCAGGCCAAGGTAAAGCAGATGCCGGTCATGCTGCTCATCTCCTTCGCGGGCTATGTGGTCAACAGCCAGACGAACACTGCCACAAGCTCCTCGACCGTGTCCAATACGCTGGGTGCCCTGACCATCGGTGTGCTGGCAAATATGTAAGCGCCCCCTTTTTTTTTTTCCCTCCCCAAACCCATATTGTTAATCATGAGAGAATCATTTTAATCTGACCTTCCAATTTTGGCAGATACTCTCGTGTGAGCCGCCATGCCGAGAACCTCTGGCTTGACCTGTGGGAGAAACGCCTCCAGCCGCGCATCAAGGGCCTGCGCAATCCTCGTCGCACCGACCCGGAGGCCGCCCTGAAGACCGAGCCTGCAGATTCTCCTGACGGCAGGCGCGTGGGCTACGGCCTTGCTGCGGCGGCCATGCTTCCGGCTATCTTCGTGCAGGTGCCCTCGGGCATCGCATCTGCCGGCTCGCTGGTCGCGGGCGTGTTATCCGCCAACGCCATCACGGGCAACACCACCGCCGAAGCCGCCAATGGGTCGTCCGACATCAGCAGCGGCGCCTTCAGCGTGCTGGGCAGTGTCATCCAGGTCGCCATCAGCATCTCCGTGGGGCTGAGCCTCGCGGCGCTGATTGTGTATCCGTTTGGCAAGAGGAGGAGCGGGCTGTTCAGCTTCTAAGCAAGAAAGGATATGGGACGAGCTAGGGGTTGAGACAGTGAGGACACGGCGGCATGTGTTGGAAGGGATTTTTTCTTGTCTTCTCTTTTGTATCAAGGAAAGGGTGGGGGCACAGAGGCAAGAGAGCGAGAGACGGAGATTGATGGTATCTGCGGTGTGGCATAGCGACTGGTGTTTTTCCCCCTTCCTATTTTCTTCTCCTTTTGTCCTCCCCTTTGTGTTTCTTCAAAAGGAAAAAGTGCATTTTCGGAGCGCGGAGAAATATGCCTCGCGATAGGAGTTAAATGGTTGATTTTGCTCGTTTTTCTTACTCCTGTTGGCCCTCTGCACTTATACTTATAGAGCAAAAGATACCCTATAGAATCAGGCACAGTAGAGATTGAAAACTTTTTGTATTCCGTTTTCTCCCCTTTTGAGGAAAAGTCGTGCCAGCCTGGAGACTGGTTCAACATCGTCCGTCCCATCAACTTTCTGTGATTTGTTGTTGAAGTAGATAGTATGGTAGGGTTCGTTGCAGTTGAGAAGCCTGATAGATTGTGGACAAGGGCTCCGACAGTCAGTGTTCAGAGCGCACACCGCAGCAAGTTGAGTATGTAGTCAAAAGTAAAAGTCAATGTGACACCACGATTCCCACGTGTCAACAGAGACCACACAACTCACCGCCTCGAATCGTGAGACTAGGCAGGTATTCTGAGCCCGAGAAGAGGACATCCTGGTAGGCAAGTCACGCCATCAGTCATCCCATGTCTTTGTCAAAACACCCTAGGAAAGGACTTCCTTTTTCTTTTCTTTTTTGACTCATGTTCTATATGTGTGTGTATGTGTCAGGCCTTGTTTGGGATGGACTTCTATGTATGCATTGCATGCATACATAGGCTTTATTTAACTTTCCTTGTTTACTTCGTCTCTTTTGAAACTCTAGTTTGGGGAGGGGGAGGGGGAGAGACTCACTCTTTCGCTCGTGGACGAGCGCTAACGCTAGCTCTTCAGATTGAGATGGCACGCACGACATGAATTTGTACAAGAGAGGAGGAAGATGACTGTGCAAAGCAGGAGAGGACGGGCATGGAAGTGCTGAGAGACTCGGTTGGGTCGACAATGAGGCTTTCCCTTCTCAATTGCTTTTGCTTTCATTCGTGGTGGTGTCAAGAGGAGCTTGAACGACCTTGAGAATCACCGACCGACCCACCCACGACGACCGTCGGCTCTGTTCATTCCCATTCCTCCTCCCCCCTTCTCCCGCCCCCTTTTTTCCTTCCTTTCAAACCCCCCAAAAAAAAAAAACGTATAAGCTCTCCAGCAGCAGAAGATTGTGTGTGTGAAGAGAGAAGATAATAAAACCATACGTGGTACCCTCGAAGCCCACATCCGTACCCAAGAAATTGTTTAGTAGTTTGATATCATTTGAAAAACCAAAAGTTGCGACCCATACCCTTGCCCCGAAACAAGGAAAAGAAAAGGACAATAGAACTCCGCAATCCACCCAAGTAGAAACTCCAACGCTGGTATCTCATTTTGCGTGACGTGCAGTGATGATGGTGGACGGCCATCCGAAAAAAAGAAGCCTTCCCATAAAGCGAACGACGGTGGCGTCCAAGACATGATATAAATGGCGGCAAATGGAAAGAAACACTGATTATGCAAAGAAAGATAGCTGCCTCTCTCTCTCCTTCTCAATAACTGAAGTCGACGTGGCCCATAGACGTTATTGCCTTGTCTTCTGCTTCCGAGGCAGAGTTGACATTGGTTAATGATTGGTCCGTCTCGATCTCTGAGGCCCCTGATGAGTGTGATGAGGTCGGCTCCAGCTCCTGTTCCTGCGGCACGACCCCGGAGTCTGAGTAGCCCAGGTCGCGCATCTGCTGGAAGCTCCAGCTGGGCTCGAACTGCTGGCTCTTCCACGCGTGCGCCACCCGCTCGTACATTTCGTCGATCTGCTCTAGACTGATCTTGCTCGTCTCGTACACGAAGGCCCAGGCGAAGAAGGCAGCCACGACGCAGAAGGCACCCCACACAAAGAACACCCGGGTGCCCATGTCGGCGTAGCCTGTGCCCTCCTCGACCATATAAGGGGTGCCGTACGATATGCCAAAGTTGAGCAGCCAGTTGGATGCTGTGGACACGGAGGTTGACTTGGCCCGGACCTTGAGGGGGTATATCTCGGAGGTGATGACCCACGTGACGGGCCCCCACGATGCGGCGAAGAAGAAGATGTCGACGCAGATGAACACCACTAGGATCTGGTGGGCCGTGGTTTTCATCGACTCGCCGGCGGCGATGGTAAAGGCAGCGATGAGCAGCTGGCAGACGGCCATGGCGATGGCGCCGACAATGAGCACCTTCCGGCGGCCCCACGACTCGATGATCAGCAGAGCCGGAAAGGTGGATAGGAAGTTGACGATGTTGATGATCATGGTGATGAGGAAGGAGTTTGAGATACCAGCGCCGGTGAAGAATGTGGTGCCGTAGTACATGATGAAGTTGACCCCCGTCAGCTGTTGTAGCATCTGGAGACCACATCCTGTCAGGGTGCGCCGTCCAAGATGCGGTGTGCCCATGATGATGTCCTTGTAGGTATCGGGCCCGAGGGCTAGCTCGTATTCGTGGTTCGCTTCGATCTCGGCGAGCTCTTCGACCAGGGCCGGATGTAGCCGGTCTAGGCGGCGTAGGCGGCTTAGCGAGATGGCAGCAGCGTCCTTCTGTCCGCGTTTGATGAGGAACCGAGGTGTTTCGGGTAATATGAAGAGACCCAGTGAGAGTATGACGGCCCATGTGAACTGAAGGCCGAGTGGTATCCGGTATGCGGCGGCCCCGTCCATCTCGTTGGTGAGCATGTTGACTATAGAGGCCGTGAGCAGGCCGACGGTGATGGATAGCTGATAGAAGCAGACGAGGGTTCCTCTGACCCACTTTGGTGCCATCTCAGCCTGGTAGATGGGCACAAGGACGGAGATCACGCCCACCCCGACGCCGGCAAAGAATCTGTCGACGAAAACGTCAGCATCCTGCTCTCTCCATCAACACACACTACGGTGATTCCTCGTGCTCTGGGGGAGTGTCCCGTCCTCCGAGTAAAAACCTACCTGCCGGCCAACAGCATGGGTATTGCCTGCGCACAGACCTGGAATATACACCCAAAGTTGAAGACGGTGACGGCGGCTATCAGTGACTTGCGTCTCCCAAAGTGGTCACCCACAGGGGCGGCAAGCAAGGCTCCCAACACGGTCCCGAGGCTGAGGATGGCAACGATGATGGCGGTCTGGGATGGCGTGAGCGCAGAATCGTCGTGGATCTTATGGCCGGTCGAGAACTGCTTCCTGAAGGCGGCCATCGCGAGGATACCATTAATCGTCCTGTACACACATGCCAAGGCGAGGTCAGTAACCCTGTCTCTCTCTCTCTCTCTCTCTCTCTCTCTCCCTCCTTCGACGCGGGAGAGCGCGCTTCCTTGAAGGTCGGCCCTTACCCTGTATCATAACCAAACAATAGACCTCCGGATGCGACAAAGATGCCGATCATGATGGCCGGGGCAGAGGAGCCGGCGACGTTGTCTGGCTTTCGCCAGCCCATGGCAATCGCCATGGTGAGAGTGTTGAGGCCGTCAAGCCACGTTCTCTGGATGATGTCTCGTCTTCTCGGCGTGCCTGTGGGTGGGTCTCGTCTCGAGGAATCGTGTGCGTGGTAGCCGGCGGCAGACTCGACCTATGGTCTCGTGGACGACCATTTGCAGAAGCAATGGCCGTGGGCGGTCGCAGCAGCAGGCAGCAGGTGTTTCGCGACGGGGGGAGAGAGGTTAGGTCCAGGCGGGAAGGGGTTGCTCGAGGACCGATGTTTGTGAGAGAACGAGATTGACGAGAAAGTGGAACCGGAGTGCAGAGTGATTCGGATAGGGTGGATGTTGTAGTAAGGCGGGTGGAATCAGGCTGGGACTGGGACCGCGGAATGGGCGATGACTGAACGACCGATGGTACGGCGCAGGGAGCAGCGCGCAGTGTGTGTGAAGGTCAGGTCAGATCAGGTCAGGTCTGATAAGATGGAGAACAAAGAATGGAGACGAGGGAGGGGGGCGTTGTGTGCGGAAGAGAGAAAGAGAGTGAGAGGGGGATCTCTTTCAGACTTTGGTCCAGTAGCCAGTAGACAGGCTGGAGAAGAGGAGGAGGATGGACTGGGGGGTGGGTGGAAGTAGAAGTGGACATGGACATGGACATAAGTGTAGGGTGGTAAAGTAGAGAGATTTGAAAATGGAAAGCGCCGGGCCAAGAGGAGAAGAGAAGGAGAAGAGGCGCATTGGGGCGTTCAAGGGCGTCCAAGGGGGCGGGGTTTCTGCAATGGGGGGAAAGGGCGATCAGCTGGCCCCATCCTGGGGGATCCGGCTCTGATTGGTCCCAAATGTGAACTACTTAGTAGCGGATTTATCTTTGGCAGGAGGCGCTGGAGAGGAGAGGGAGAGACCAGGTTTAGGTGGGTTGACTCGGGGGGGGTTTAGTGTCACTACTGTGCTATAGCCTATGGTCAGTGCCCTCTGTTCTTTTCTTGGGCTCCCCCCGGGGGGGCCCTGCTGTAGGGCCTGGCTGGTCTGAGCACTTTGCCCTTAGTGACCACTCAGACGTTGACCTCCCCCAAGTTTGACTTGCACTGTGGTCACGCACTCACCAAATGTAGATTTCCTGTCCCCTTTGCGAAAGTCTTTGAGAAAGGCTTCCCATCTCCTGACCGTCATATCAAAAGCGACGGCTTGGCTGGGCCCGTCCAGGGATGATCTGTCCCGTGGGTTAGAGTCAAATCGTTGAGACCTGGGAGTTCCAGTCGTCCGCTGCTTCACCTTCTTGGGCTGCCACGGACACAGTACGGAGGACACTGAGCCAACACCATGGCACTACTGCCTAGTACATACATTAAGAAGTAATTATGGTGGTAGGGCGTTTTGGGGCTACCGGTCCTGCGGTATGCCAGCACCTAATCAAGCCACACACTGTCTTTCCCCCTCTCTCCCGTCTTTCATTCTCCCACCCCCTTTGGGGTCATTCCTCTGTCCCGTACCTTATCCCCGCCGTCGTCCTTAGTAGAAACAGCAGAGAGAGGCCCCGGACTTTTGCGTGTCGGGCTAGACTCACTGGGGCCAGCCTCGAGCCGGCTCCTGCGCCGGAGGGGAACTTTTAAAGGACTTTGTTTCTTGACACGGTCGGTGACATTGTCTGCAGCCTCCAAGGACGCCTCCTGGATCACCTGAATGCAACCAAGACTGCACATGTGGTTGACGAGTCGTCTGGGGAAGTCCAGTATTACAGGGGTGTGCTCCACAGAAATGAGTGTGTGGCTGCTCTGCAGGCTACAAATCACATTCCCACCACCCTCGACGGGCATACGAGTGGTCTCTCCCAACACCCACACCCACACAGACAGCGAGAGGGAGGGAGGGAGAGACAAAGAGATGCCATGTGCGAGCTCCCGATACAAAGTCACGACTGCATCCTGATCTCTCGTTCTTTCCTCTTTCCGGCGAACTCTTGTAGTAATAGCACTCTACAAGTACACAGTACTCTACGTCCGTATTTACTATAGTACTCCGTACAGTACGGACGTACATGCTCGATGCAGCTGGTGACCAAAAAAGTGCATCGAGATAGAGTCCCAAGCCCCCCCTCTCTCTCTCCAAAGAGGAAGGGATAGGGGAGGGGAAAGGGGGCATGAGACCTGCATTGTGTACAAAATTACACCGGCGTGTACGGTGCGAAAACACTCCAGAGAGGCCCCAGTGCGCACTGGGTGGGCTGGTTTACCCCGGATTTGGCCGGAGCCCTTCCCTTCAGAACCTCCGCAACCCGCCCACCTTTTTTCCCACGGTGATCTTCACCAGCCTCGTCAAGAGAGGGCCCTTGACGCGATGGATTCAAGCTCCCGTATTCCGAGAAAAAAGCTAAGTCCTTTCCTTGATAATGGATCTCTCGAACGATCTCAGTCAAATGAACACTCCAACACTCATCATCATCAGCCTTGTGGGTTTTGCAGTACAGACGTCCAGTACGCTTCTGAAGACCTGGCAAACCCTCCGCAGTCGGACCTCGATCTGCCCCAGGGTAAATCTCTCGAAGGGAAAAAAAAACCACCAAAACCAACAACCTAACAAACACCGCTCGTGCCAAGGAGAGAGAGAGAGAGAGAGAGAGAGAGAGAGAGAGTGTGTGTGTGTGTGTGCGTGTGTCAGGGACCACCGCCAAAGGGTAGAGATTATCCTACAAATGCTTTGAAAGTATGGTTCGCCGGGCCTTTTTGGGTTATGTCAAACGAGCGAGAGAGGGGTGAGCATCCCGCAAATCCTTCGCGTCTTCCCCCCGACCTGATCCATCGGGCTCGACGAGCCTTAGCGTCACGAATCCTGCAATTCAATCATTGGCAAAACTCCGTCTCGCCCAGCGCGCGAGGAGGAGCTGCGCCGCTCGGTGGACAGCCTTGGCCTAGCCGTCTGCGGTGTGCCCTGGGCTGGCTTTCCCTAGGGCACCCGCAATCTGATTCCTCAGGGAAGAGAAGAGTAAGTTTTTTCTGGACCACACACTTTTGTCTCACTCTCACTCACTCACTCATTCTCTCACTCTACAGGAAAGAGTCTCACGTGGCACAGACGAGACAGACTTCTTCTCGAAGCGATATGACGAACCTCCGGAGCATACCGATTTGTCTGTGTCTAACGACCCTTCCCCAAGATCGCCTCAAACATGGCTTGAGCCCGAGTAAGAGGAGGGGGGGGTGTGTGTGTGTGTGTGTGTGTGTGTGTGTGTGTTAACCACCTACCACGGCATCTGCATGCTGTGGCCACATATGCCTCTCTGGGGGACACACACACCTCGTCCTCCATTCATCGAAATGGGCAGATCCCCCATGTGTTACCTGAAACCACTCGGCTAACAAGTTTGTCCGTCTGCAAGCCATGCCATGCCCCCTATGCCGAGGGCCCTCCTTGAGTGTCGTTCCTTGATTGGCAGAAGCTGGTAGATGAGTGAGAGATCCTCGGTACTATCTCTTTCTCTGTCTCTTTCTCCCTTGTGTACCTCTTCTTGAACTGTATGCTGCTTGGCCAGGTGGGTATGGATGGGAAGGTTTTGACGGGATGGCCCCTGACAGGATCGCCTCTCACATGTCATGTCAAGCGACCCTGCAGCCTGTCGTTGGGGGGCGGGTGTGAGAGCGCCTTCCTGGTTGAGAGAGGGCTGCATTGGGGTTGCTGGCCGGCTTGAGCTTGTCCTCCTAACTTCCTGCTGGCGCCAACAGACTCTTGGATGCTGAAGGGACGGTCAGTGCCAGCCTGGCAGCTGATTGATAGACAAGCCAGTCAGCCTGTTGGGGTGAGATTACTATGTACTTGTCCTGTCCCCCCTGCTCGTGTGAAGTCTTCTCTCTCTCTCTCTCACTCTTTTTTTTTTAAAAAAAAAAAAAAAAAAAACTTCGTTGTCGCTAATAAGATGGATCGGTGATACGCTTGGGAAAAGTGAAAAAAAAAAAAAGGTCCCAGCATTAGATGCTGTATTCGAATGACTTGGGTCAAAGACGCCGGTATGCGGAGGGAAGAAGATGGGCGAGAGAGAGAGCCTTGGACTTCCACATGTCAAGTCATCGATCGACCCGGCTCTATGTCTTGTTGAGGAAGTTTTCTGACATTGACAGCCAGATGACCCAGTGTCATCGCGCCCTGTCCGGTAATTCCTTTCTTTTTTTCCTTTCTTTTTGGTCTGGTGTCATGAGGTATACAGACTCGCTTAGAATGTGATTGGATGTGAAAGCCTTCTTCTAATTGGGCAGTGTTTTCTGTCTTTTTCTTTTCTTTCGCGTGTCTCTTGACAGCACCAGGGGACAGGAGGAAGACACAGGCTCGCTGAGAGCCTTGCCAGCACCAAGCGAGATCCGAACATGTGCGAGAACCCCGTGCGAGCCCAACAACCCTTCCCCCTCCCTCTCAGCGCAGTGTCCCGTGCATGTCGCCCAGTCTCACTTTTTACTCACACCTGTCGTGTGTGTCCCGCATATGGAAGGGTGGGCTGTCGCTTACAGTACCTGTGCTGTCACCCCGATTGATATCGGTACGGCCGGGAAATGCGCCAATAATGAATTAAATACCACCCTCCCATTCTTCCCATGTCACCCTGTGGCATACATACCGCTCCTTCAGCCCAGCGCCATGCATCATGCAAGGTCCACGGCTGGCTTTCTCGTTCATTTGAGGTGCCGTACAGTCGTTATGTGCTGTTGACTGTATATCTATCACTGTACTCCTTGGAGGAAACAACCGCCACACCCTGAGTTCTCGATAAGGCTTTCCTTGTTTCTCTCTCACCCTATGCCTTGCTGATTTCGTTATTCAGGGTATCGATGGAAGTTCTGTTGACACGAGTGGCTGTTTTCGATGTCCCAACAGACACACACACACACACACACACACACACACACACAAGTCGTGGCAGTCTTTCCTGGCAGACGGCCGCCAAGGGCTTACCTGGTACTACGCCTCTCCAGCCAAGCTGCTGCAACGTCACACAAAGTCCGAAGAGAAGTAGGGGGAAAACCTCAGTGAGGCGGCGATCCGCTCAGCCCAGGGGGAGGAAAGGCCTCTCTCACTCTCGGACCCCGACGCCGTCGGAGTGGGCTGAAGATTCAAAAGTGAGAGAGACAGGAGACAAGTGGAAGAGGAGGTAAGAAAGGGAGGCATCCATCACAATTGGGGGGCACAAGGATGAAAGTGTCGGCAACAAATCCCAACAGAACAAGAACAGAGATCATCCTTGGGGCTTTCTCGGATTTCTTCTGTCGTACTGAATGGTCGGTTTCCCAAAATTTGTTACACGGACGCTGAGTCTCCCGGGGGCAGCAGACACGACATACGGACATACGGCTATGCACCCGGAGAAACAATTTTCGGCATGTCGAGCTGGAGAGCAGAAGTCAAGGGAGAAAATGAAAGAAAAAAGAGCCCGCGGCGAATCGGACACGTGAAAAAGGGGTGGCTGAAAGAGCACCTCCTGCCTCCTTCTTCAACCTGTTGTGCTCTCCACCGCCGCAGTGAGAGTGCTGGGTCGCTGCTCCGTTCCACGGAGAATCATCATCGCATCCATCATCCCGCTGCGTGTCACTCGCTCGGCTGGAGTAATCTGTTTTTTGGTCCATGACTCCGGCCCTCGTGTGTCACCTTACTGGCTTGTTACATTACGCATCTTTCGGGGCTTACGTACGGATACTTGCACGGCTCCAATGTTGGCCTCTCTCTACAGCATGCCTCCCTGGATTTGCCTCGCTCACCGTCGTGAACCAGTGTCACCAAATGGCCCCTCGTCTCTTTCTCTCTCTATTTCTCTTGCCCCTTCCTCCTACTAAGAAGACACGCGGGAACGCAGGTGAGGACTTGCAAGTCTCGGACGGGCGGGGGAAAGGGCCGTCTGCACAATAATGGGAGAAGGGAAGCAATTATCAGCAAGAGGATGCGAGTGATCCAGCGTGTGCCACAAGTTTTGTGCTAATAGTCCGAGAGCGCTGCTATTATCGTGTCAGGCCCGTGAGTAGGTATGTTGTATCAGCGTTGAGCATCGACTTGGAAGTTTGTGAAAGTTGAAGTTCTGTTGCAAGTGGGGGACGAGGGTACGAATACAAGATGAATACGACAAACATAGCACTATCTCAAAAATAAAAAGGAACCCATCTTATCCCCTTCATTCCTCCTTTGCCATACAGCCCTTGCTAAGGCAATAATCCAAAACCGAAAAAAGCTGTGTGGCTATCCAAGTAGATGTAACCTTAGGTTGTTCAGCCGCCAATGCTGGTCTACATTGTTTACAAATGTTCTCTCGCTCCCCCGAGAGTTACGTCTGTCAACTCTGTCTTCCACTTTTCCCCGGCGCAGGTGCCCCCTCCCCCTCTACAGCTCCAAGCTGGGAGTCTGTCCTTTTACCCTGCCGATAACCTGC
Organism: Immersiporthe knoxdaviesiana; assembly: GCA_021117315.1. Lineage (NCBI taxonomy): Eukaryota > Fungi > Ascomycota > Sordariomycetes > Diaporthales > Cryphonectriaceae > Immersiporthe > Immersiporthe knoxdaviesiana. Next base: position 1,089,422 of record CP088207.1, read on the forward strand.
TGTGGCGCATACTTGGGGGATGACCTCGTCGTCGTGCAACATCTCGAACTCCTCCGTGGCATCCCGGCCCATGAAGTTCATGATGGCCTGGGGACCACCAGGGTGCTCGTCCAGCCAGTTGGTCAGGTCCATCACGCAGCCCTTGACGACAACCCACAGGTCATCCTTCTTGTTGTGCTTGGCAACCTCCTCCAGGGAGTACTCCTTCTCGGGCACCTTGAAGTCCTTGGGGTTGTTGGGCTTCGCTGCGTCCTTGGCACCACCATCCTTGGGCGAGGGGCCGGCCGCAGACGTGCTGGCCTGCGGCGTCACACCACCGGCGCCGGCAGAGGCACCCGATCCAGAACCGCCCTGACCCCAGTCAAGAGTCACGCGGCCGGCGGCGGGGTCGAGGTGCAGGGAGATCTGGCCCAGGCGGGAGGCAGGAGTGCCGGCGGCACCCTTGAGTGCCTGCTGGAACAGGTAGTTGCTGGAGGTGTCACCAGCGACGCGGCCGTAGACGACACAGCCGAGCAGGGACGAGCCGCCGAGACGGTTGGCGCCGTGCACGCCGCCAGCAAGCTCACCGCAGGCGAAGAGACCGTCGAACGGCTTCTTCTCGCTGTTGAGAACCTGGGCCTTGTCGTTGATCTCGATACCGCCCATGGTGAAGTGAAGCACGGGCTCCATGACAGAGACGTGGAAGTCGTCGTTCACATCAAGGGGCATGTTGTGGAAGAACTTCTTGCCCCACGGGTCCTTCTGCTTGCCGTCCGCAATGGCGTTGTAGGTCTGGAAGGTCTTCTGCAGGTGGTCTGGGGTGCAGCCGATCTGCTTGGCCAGGTCCTCGCCTGTCATCTTCTTCATCAGGCCGCGGCCCGAGTAGTGGCGGGTGTGGAAGTCGAGAGTGTTGGAGGCCTTGGAGTTGAGGCAGAGCCGGATGGGCCACTTGCCCTTCTCCTTCTCCTTCCACATCATGCCCGACACGTAGTCTCTGTGGCCCAGCTCATCACAGAACCGGTCACCGTCGCTGTTCAGCAGGAGACCACCCTCGCCACGCAGGGCCTCGGCAGCCAAGAACTTCCACTTGGAGCCCGGGTCCTGGGGTCGACCAGACCAGTAGGGTGGACCTGGACAGACTCCATGTCGATCCCGTTGCCGCCGATGGCCATGACCATCTTCTGGCCGTCACCAGTGGCGTGGGCGCCGTTGGTGGTCGCCAGGCCAAAGGTATCGGGCCTGTGCTTCTTCAGCAGAGATGTGTCGCTAAAGTCCGCAGCATAGCCACCCGTGGCCAGCACGACAGGACCGTCCAGGCTCTGCTCCTCCCCGTTGAACTCATATGTCACACCAGTGATGGAGTTGCCATCCTTGTTCAGGCTCGTGACGCGGGCCTTCTTGATGATCTCGACCCGATCGGGCTCGGTCTCGGCGAGCTCCTCGAGCCTCTGCATGAGAGCGTATGTGATGGCCATGCCGGGGAACTTGGCATCGTGACCTCTGTGGGTTCGGGGCTGGGAGTGACCTCTGCAAGGGAATGATCCATCAGCTTACGAAAAAAAATAAAAAATTGAAATACAATAATGAGAGAATGTGGCAAGATTTGACTTACCCTAGCCGTGAAACAAGGGTGAGATCCAGGTTGAAGACATCCTGCAGCCACTCTACAGCGGCGGCAGACTTGTAGGTCAGGACCTTGACGAGTTCCGGCCTGACCTTGTCCCTGGCAGACTTGAAGGTGTCTTCGTAGAACTGCTTGACGCTGTCCTGGATGCCGAGATCGACCTGTGTCCTCGTCAGGGCACCGTTGATGCCCGAGGTGGCCTTTGTGGAGTTGCCGCCGAAGAAGCCTGTCAAGAAGCGGGAGCTCGGGTTAGAATCGTTCGACAGTCACCCACCAGATGGTACGACTCCACACCAGAAAATGGGGTGGTTCCTTACCTTGCTTGTCAAGAACGACGACATTTCCGCCAGCCAGATAGACGGTATGCGCAGCGCTCAAACCCGACACTATTGATGCTGGGTCAGTACGGGGTCTGTAGGTGTGTGGTCAAGGACGGCGACGGTGGCATGTGATTGAACCCCCACAAAGCCGCCACGGCTTACACAGAGAGCTGGGGAGAGCATTGAGACTTACAACCGCCGCCAACAACGATCACTCTGGGTGCCATGGTGATTGGATACCAGATATTTGATGTGAGAGAAGAGGAGGAAAAAGGGAGGATGTTGACCTAGAGGGAGTGCGTGCGGTCAAGGAAGGTTTTGGGTGGTGACGAGGAGAGAGAGGAAAGGTTGGGAACGTGGGAGAAGAATGGAAGTCATATGCTCACTGTCAAGTACAAGAAGGTTCGTGGCAGTGGGCCTACTCGCTGCTTGGCTCAGGCTCCTTCCCCAGACTCTCTTCTGGGCCGATTTCTATTGCTGACACGCTGATTTGCCGAGGTTGGTCAACTAGCAAGGGTCATTGATCGGGGACTTAGCAGGGCGCACTCTCGCAAACCCTCTCCTTAACCGCCTTCCGTGCTCGGATTGAGTCGACCCTATTGCTTTGTTACGGCACACACTATGGTATACAAATTGGCATCATAAATTTTCGTCCGTCTCGTTCTAAAGCGCTCGAGCATCCCGCTGAGCTGAGAGCAGTTCGGCGGCGTCGACTGACGATAGCGAACTTGACCGACACGGCGTGTGGGTACTGTTGCTACCACGACGGGAGACGCTGGAGCAGGCCCACCTCGTCTGCTGGTCAGCATTCACAGCCGGAGGAAAAGTTGCCGAGGCTCAGTGGGTTCTGGCCAGAGTGTGGGGAGGAGACCACTGGTGGCCGTCGAGGGTGGGGACGGAGGGTGAGCGGCTCCCACTGTCCCACTGGCTCTGCTAGCGAGACGTATCACTCTCGTAATCATGTCAGGATACCCCTTCAAGCCGCCCGCCGTGAAGTCTTGGAGCATCTCCTTCAGTGTCTCCGAATCCGGGAAAAAGAACCTTGGAAGAAGAAGAAAAGGGGTCCTTGAACGCGGAGAAACGCGAGAAGACCCTTTTCATCGTTTCTTCAGCAATTCCTGGAAGCCTTCTCTTCTTCTAGGCTCCTTTACCGTTGCCAGACTGTTCGCATGGTCACAAGCTGGCTTGCAGCCCTGCGTCAACTTTCACATGTCAGCGAGTCGAGCCGGGCCTCCAAAAGGGCCAGGGGCCAGGGACAACGGTCGCAATTTGATGAACCTGCTGATGAATGTCTGTCTGAAACCGCCCGCAGAACTTGAGAGACATGTTATTGTTATAATCATCTCGATGATTGGCTGCACCCCCGGCGGGCCTGGCATTGGGAATGCTTTCGGCATGTGAAAAGCCGCCAACGCCCTCCAGGCCGGATTTTTGCATCTGATCTCTTGCAGCACAATCGTCCCTGGATGAACATCATTCGTCGGGCTGACTCAGCCCTGAGACATGCTGTTCTTGACAATGGTAACGAACTTCGTAGCCTGCAAGCTCATGAATCCCATATTCGACACGAATGCCGACATCACTCACCTGCGGGGCGTCTCCATGCTCACGTCCTGATAAACTCGACAGGATCTCGGCGTCGCAGTCGTAGCCTCACCAGGCGTCTGGGTTCATGATTTATTCATATGCTCACCAGATCATTTTGAGTCATGCTTCCTGTTCCTGCTCTGCTCTCCGAGACGGGCTCCTGGATCTTGGTAGGGTGGCATTGCAGGCTGGGCTTGCAAAGAGACATAGTGATCCCAGCCAGACTTGCATCAATGTAGACCGCCAGAACACCATCGTACGAGGTTGTTGGGAACTGCCTTCATAGAGGTGTCCCCGAGCGTCAAATCCAGCAAAGCACTTCGCCAAACTAGAAGTTGAGATGCGGAGGAAATGAGCTGCGCAATGATGCCATTGCCAAGAGGACGCTGAACAGTGCAGACAATAGTAACGGTTTGTTCAGATCTCCAAACGCCTACATCTAAAGATACAAAGCGTCTTCAGAACTGGTGGTACATCACCAATTACAGTTCTTGCCGCCCAAACGTGCGTGTATTGACTCGATCAAGGTCGTTGATTTCCCGGCGTCCCGTCAATGTCTTTGGTAGGAAGTACGTGAAACCGTGACATCGGCGTGTCGAAGGCGAGAACAGATGAGTCCACGTATCTCTGTGAAGGCCATAATCAAAGTGAAATTGTTGTACTTCTCGAAATTAGTTATCATCATGAGGGAGAGAGTACAGCAAGGAAGAGATCAACTGGGCCTGGACGGACTTTAGGGTTCGGGTTCGCCTTATCAGCAACGGCTACGTCATCCTGGCCCCTTATCGCTGTTGCCTCTGCGGGCCAGGAACAACTCATCGTGCTGTGTCACGACAGCCATCGTCACGTACTCTTCGAAACTTCGAAACATCAAAACCTATCGCGATCATGAGGCCAGCTATCATTGCTGCCCTGCTACCCTGCGCCGTCACCGCCTACTCCCTCGCTCTGCTCAAGGCCCGCCTTCAGCGTACCGACGATCCCTCCCTCCGCGCTGGCGACATCGACGCCCAACATCCCATCCTCGACACTCCCGGCCCCGCGATGCCTCCATCTGGGACCCCCAAGATGGTCCTCCCGCCGGCGGGCCCGGCACCGTGATTCTGTCCGATGTGATGGGCCGCGACAGGTCTATCAACATCTTTGCGGGCCTGGTGCGTGACGTCGAGGGCGTGTCGCGGCGGCTGGACGACGAGGGCCAGAACTCGACTGTCCTTGCGCCGCTGAACAGCGCAATGGAGAAGCTACCGCGCAAGCCGTGGGAGGATCCCGAGGAGTATGACAAGCTAGGGGGCGCAGGCGTACGAGGGGGACGAGGGGGTGGGAGAGGGCGCAGAGGAACATATGGCGGTTTGTGGAGGCGCATGTGGTACCGGTGAATCCGTGGAAGGAGGGGGAGAAAGTGAAAGCGATGAGTGGAGAGGGGGAGTTATGGTGGGAGAGCAGAGATGGCGCAAAGGTGGTGAGTGATCTCGTCAGGCCAGTGCTCGGTCGGGCGATAACGGGGAAGACTGACAATTTGGCAGATACAACCAGGTAATATTGAGGTGGACAGTGTTGCGAGCTCAGTTCAGAACGGTCAAGTTGTAAGTGCCCTCTGAGAAGTTTCGGGTACAGGAAGACTCTAGCTTTCCGCATCATGGCAATGGTTGCTAATTCTTGGTTACCTGCAGTGGATCTTGAAGGGTGTTCGGAATTACTCCTCATAGATGATGCTTGTCTGGCCCTGCATCTAAGTACTTTGGCACAAGGGATAGCACACAAACAAAATGATGAACTCCAAGTCATAATGACAAGCACCCAGACATGCTGGTAAAACACAACTCTTGGTGGTCATGATCAGGATATTTTGTGCTCGCTTCACATTTCCATGTTGTGACAAGTGCTGGTGGAGTCAGCTTCGCAGACCTGGGAGATATTTGGTGTGCCTGGTCACTGAAGTAGATCTTCTTGAGTGGTAGAGCTAGACATATCCTATTGTGTAGGATAATATTCTCAATACCCAAAGCTCTTCCCCTTCTATAATATTATCTATAGAAGCCATCAAGCACTATGATTTCCACATTGGTCCTTCTTCTCCAGCTTTCAGCAAAAGGCAGGTAAAAACAAGGAAAAATTCCAGATTTGCTCTATGGAAATCTTGTATCAACCATTAGGACACATTGACATGTTCCTTCCAGTCCCAATCCAGAGGGAATCTATCTTGTCCTTAACTTTGGGTATGGATTATATATAAAGTCTCCTTATCACATTTTTAGACAAGATTTCAGGCGCTTACGTGACAGAGGTCATTCCGCGGTCGGCAGCAAGTTGCAAGTTCAGGGCAGGCAAAATTCGCCTGCTGACGCAGGGGGTCAGCCACACTGCGGATTAAATCGTCATGGTAGTCACTATCAATTTTGGAGTTCCTGTGGTGGTGATTTGTATGCACTAGCCACCTCCAGTGTTGCTGGTTACATCAGAGTTCTCTTATCTTATCCAGCCCCCTCCGGAATAGCCAAGCCAGAGCCGATGCTTGCTTGCCCCAGGGTTGGCGATCTTCTGTTCCTCCTCCTCTTTACAGCTTCAGAAACTTGCAATCTTCAACCACCCCCAAGCACTGTCCAGACCCATATAAACCTTTTCTTCATTAAGCCCCCATTGTATCGACCACTAATGCATTGTTCGTGTCCTCGACGGCCAGTTTCGCCTCTGTCGGTAGGTAAACGGTGGTCCCCTTGGTTTCTTTTCCCCTGCGCACTCGTTTGTGTATCGATTGTTATTCGTCACCCACCCCCCATCACCATTTCTCCGGTGCAGCACTCATCACTGCTGCCTCAAATCACGTTCTCAGTCATGTTTCCTGCGCTGTAATTTCCTTCTTGGGATCCGTGACGGTAGATCTTGGGTGACTGAGCTGACAGGTCCTACTAGTCTTGTTGAGGTCCAGGATTTGTCGAAAACTCCAATCTCCAATCGAATCTTCCGTTCCACACCCCTAAAAGTCCCCTCGACGGTGAGCGCACACCCACATTCTCGTCCAGATGGACGACCAGAGACATCGCGCCCATGAGGACGGAATCAAAATGGAGAGGGAGAGAGACAGAGACCCGCGCGAGGTTGCTGGCGACCGCCCTCGGGAGTCGTACCAGCCGAACGCGCAGCATCACAGCAACGCCGCGTCGCTCCCCATCCACCAGCCCGTCGCGAATCGATTTCCCGGCACGATACATAGCCCAGGTGGACTGCTCGCAAACCATGGAGCATCCACATCGAATATCCCGCTCGGCGCGCCACCTGGGCCGGGTGGTCCTGTCGGGCACATCAATGGCGACGCCGGCAGACATGGCCCCCACGGTGGTCAGAACGGTGTCGCGCCAGCACAACACGCCATGTTCGCCCAGGGACCACATGGTCCGGTGCACACGAATGGTGCAGCTGGTACCTCCAACGGGCCGGGCGCTGTGTTTGGCCCGCCTCTACAAACTGATGGTGGCCGCGGTGGCCCCCTCCGCCCATGCCATTCGGCAGCGCCATGCCGAATGGCGGTGCGATAGGCCCGGCACCCGGTCCAATGAATCAGGGGCAACAGCCCATTCTGAATGTGAGCCCTCACTCAGGTGTTGACTACATAGAGCTATCAGGCCAGGCCTCATGAGAAGGCCGCCTGACCTGATGTACTGTTGCTGATGCTTGCCTCCCGACAGGACGCCCTGAGCTACCTTGACCAGGTCAAGGTGCAATTCTCCGAACAGCCCGATGTGTACAACAGGTTCTTGGACATAATGAAGGACTTCAAGAGCCAGACGTGAGTTGAGCTACACACCGTAGGAAGACGACGGCATGCTGACTTCGAAAAAGCATCGATACTCCTGGCGTCATTGCCCGAGTTTCTGAGCTGTTCGCCGGCCATCCCAACCTCATCCAAGGGTTTAACACTTTCCTGCCACCAGGATATCGGATTGAATGTGGCCTCGAGAACAACCCAAACAGCATACGAGTAACTACGCCGTCAGGCTCGACCATCCACTCCATCGGCCCAGGAGCGAGGGTACAGCCAGAGCCTGTGCCGGCTCCATCTTCTGCTCCGAGCCAGCGGTTCTTGGACCAGCCGCGCCCGGCGAACTGGCAGGGGTCCGTCCACCACAGCATCGAGAGCCCAGAAGCCCAGTTCAGCACGCCAGCTCCTGGTGCGCATGGCCCCATGGCCCAGGGACCTGGGCACGGCGCACCCTTTGACGGTCACAGCCCGGTTCAGCAACGAAGTCAGCCAGCGGCACAGGGTGGCCCGGTAACAGCTCACCCTCCCATCGCCCGGAATGCACACACTCCTACCCCGGCGGCCGTGCAGGCGCTGAACGGAGTTGCGGCTCAACAACACGGAAATCTGGAGAAGCGTGGACCGGTTGAGTTCAACCATGCGATCAGTTATGTCAACAAGATCAAGGTGAGTCACCCGACCCTGTTCTGCAACCATTGTCGCGCTACATTGTCCACCTGTTGCAAAAAGAATGAATCTACGTAATCCGGATTGACACGTTTGCTGATTTAACTTTTCACCAGAACCGTTTCCAAGATAAACCCGAAATCTACAAACAGTTCCTCGAGATTCTGCAGACATATCAGCGCGAGCAGAAGCCGATCCAGGACGTCTACGCTCAAGTCACGACTCTTTTCAACGCGGCGCCAGATCTGCTTGAGGATTTCAAGCAATTTTTGCCCGAGTCCGCAGCGCAGACACGAGGTGCAGGCCAGCGCCCCGAGGACGCCCTCAACCTTCCTCACCTCAATCAGACGCCTCAGCCTGGACATGTGGCGCGCGACGGACCCAAAGGCCCACCGGTTGGCAACTTCGCACCCCCGGCGAGCGCCAATAAAGAGGGCAAGAAGCGGGCCAGATCAGACAAACAGACGGGACCGGCGACACCGATGGCAGATCCTCCGCTGTCCAACGTGCGCGGCGCCCCATCGACCGGGACCAAGAGGCTCAAGACGAGTCACCAGAAGCCGGGCGCGGCAGACGGCGTGGTCATAGAGCCCACTCTGACGCCCGTCATGCCGGAGCCGCTCGCTCCCACACCATATGCCGTCGCCGCAGCCGACGAGATTGGGTTTTTCGACAGGGTCAAGAAATACCTCAACAACAAGACGGCAAACTCAGAATTCCTAAAGCTCTGCAACATGTACACACAGGACCTGATCGACAAGGATGTTCTGACGAGCAAAGCCGCCCAGTTCATTGGCGGTCACGCTGAACTGTTCTCCTGGTTCAAGTCGTTCGTCTTATACAGCGGCGATGACCAGATAGTCGACAACCGGCCCGCACCTCCCAGCGGCCGAATTTCCCTAAGCAACTGTCGCGGATACGGCCCTAGCTACCGTCTCCTACCTAAGAGAGAACGGCTCAAGCCCTGCAGTGGTCGGGATGACCTCTGCAGCTCGGTCCTGAATGACGAGTGGGCGTCTCACCCTACATGGGCCTCTGAGGATTCTGGATTCGTTGCTCATAGAAAGAACGCGTTTGAGGAAGGCCTCCACAGGATCGAGGAAGAGCGCCATGACTACGATTTCTACATCGAGGCGAACCAGAAGTGCATTCAACTTCTAGAGCCAATCGCGCAGCAGATGTTGACGATGCCTGCGAACGAGCGTGTCAACTTCAAGATGCCCACCGGACTGGGCGGCCACAGCCAGTCGATTTACAGGCGTGTGCTGAAGAAGGTGTATGGTCCAGAACACGGACCTGCGGCTGTTAATGACATGTTCGCGACCCCCTTCAGCGTCGTCCCTGTCGTGCTGGCTCGGCTTAAGCAGAAAGACGAAGAGTGGCGGTTCTCGCAGCGAGAATGGGAGAAGGTCTGGCAGACACAGACTGAGAATCTGTTCCTGAAGTCGCTCGATCACATGGGGCTCTCCGTCAAGTCTAACGACAAGCGCAATCTTTCGGCCAAGCACCTGATCGACATGATCAAGACCAAGCATGAGGAACAGAAACGCTCCAAGGCCGCCCGCACCCAGACGGGCCGCTACCAGTACCTGTGGAGCTTTGAGGACAAGGACGTCCTTCTTGATCTGTTGAGGTTCATGTTCCTGTACGCCACAAACAGCGGACAACATGGTGCCAACGAGAGAGAGCGTATCCAGGACTTCTTTGAGGAGTTTATCCCACAGTTCTTCGATCTCCCGGAGGACAAGGTCGCTGAGAAGCTCGCCGGCATCGACCGAGAGTCTGGCGACGAGGACGGAGAAGACGTGGCTCCTGCCGAGCTGCCCAACGGCCGGTCAGGGCGCCGCAGAGGGAAGACGAACCTGCTGCGCGCCGTCATCGACCCAGACCGCAACGGCAGCAAATCGCGCAACCACAAGGAGGGCAGCAATGCATCCGGGAGCAAGGAGACCACTCCCGATGCGAATTCTGGGAACGAGGAGGAGATGCCGGACGCTGCCGAAGAGACCTCTGTGCCTGAGGTGGGCGCCAACGACCGGTGGCTGGCCACTGCGCCAGTCCCCACCGTCGCCTCGGGCGAGTCCGTGTACCGCGATATGGAGATCAAGTCCGATGGGCTCTTCCCTCGGCGCTGGTACAATTTCTACTGCAACCAGACCCTCTACGTTTTCTTCAGTATCCTGCACGTCCTATACACGCGCCTGAAGAGCGTCAAGGAGAACACCGAGAGCGTCAAGCAGGAGATCGCGCGCGAGGAGATGGAGAAGCCTGCAAAGAAGCTCCGGCTCATCCACGACGAGTCCAAGTACTTTGCCGGCCTCGAGGAGCACCAGTTCTGGCCGCGCACGGTGAAGCTGATCGAGGACTACATCAACCAGGACGAGGACGAGAATGTGTATCAGGACACGCTGAGGCGCTACTACCTCAAGAACGGCTGGACCCTCTACACCATCCAGGACCTCCTGAAGACTCTGTCCCGCCTGGCGCTGATCTGCAACAGTAACGACAGCAAGGACAAGACCAGCGAGCTGATCACGCAGCACTTCAGCCACCGGCAGACCGAGGACACCTCCTTCCAGGTCGAGCTCAGCGCTCGCAGGTTCGCTGAGAAGTGCGTAAAGGACGGCGAAATGTTTGTGCTGACATGGGTATGTCTGCTTCCCTCCCCGGCAATCACAATATCAACAGAAGCTTACCTTGCGACAGTTTCCTGGTAAGAGCGAGGCGACCATCCGCTGGCTGCAGAAGGACGACATGACATTCCACACGGACGAGATGGGGCTGCAGGAGCGGTGGCAGTACTATATATCCTCGTGGATCCGGACCGAGCCCACCGAGGGGGTATCACGCACAGGCCTGCAGAAGGTGGTGCTGACGCGCAACCTACCCTCGGGCGACGCCGACTCGGACAGCGAGAACCAGCCAAAGGCCATCTCGTTTAGGGAGGGCCTGGTGCTCAAGATCTGTGTCAACACGGCAAAGATCATTTACGAGGACTTCACCTCTAACTACTTCATCTACAACCTCGCCAGCGGCTCGGACGAGGAGCGTGCCAAGCGCGAGCTCAAGTCAAAGATTATCACCGAGATCCGGAACCAAAACTTTACCGAGAAGATGGCCATGAACAGCCCGTGGATGAAGAACCTCAGCCAGGAGGAAGTCCAGCAGGCGAAGGAGGACTACCAAAAGTGGAAGGACGAAGGCATCGCACCACCGCCGCGAGCAGACGACGACGAGGCGATGGCCGATGCTCCACGTGGTGGCTCATGAAGGCCTGGATGCCATGGCTCATCCGCGGCCCAAGAGCAAAATGGCAGCTGTTCTGTCCGTTGGCTGCTGGTCGCCCTTCGAGGTCGCCCGGGGTGGCGACTAAAGTGTTCTCCCCGCCCTTTTCTCTTTAAAGCATGTTGCGACATTCCATGTCAAACAGGTGATAGCTTTCAAACAAGATCCGGGGGGGCGTGCGTATTATTCCGAGCATATCTTCATTCCTTTTCATTTTTTTCTCTTGGCCTTTTCTCCTTTTCTTTCCCTCCTTTCTCGAGACCAGGAAGATGTGCATGTGCGACTGATTGGGATTTCGATTTCTCAAGAATACAATTACAATACCAGGGGAGGGGAATCTGGAGTCGTAAGTAGGCAGGTGTTCTGCGGAGGCTCCTCTTATGCATATTGAATAAGCTTCATCACGGCCGAGAAACAGTGCTACTTATACGGATACAAGAAGAATTTCAAACTGTTTTTGTTTTTCCCTTTGCGCTTAAACCCCTTCCTCTCTGGCTGAACTCAATTGGTGATGTCCACTTTACGGAGCCATGGTGTGACCCCGGTCCGACGGATCTTGGGGATGATGCGCTGGTGACCATCTTTCAACGGTAAGTAGAATTCACTGCCCCGGCTTTCCCACCCCACGCGGGGAATTCTCTCCAAATTCCGCGAAACGTGGACCTTGTCGACACAGCTCAACCTTGGCAGAGCGGCAGATCGGCTGTATGTGCTGGCTGTGTGCATTGGTCATATTAAATAAGGAGTGTGTGTCTGGGCGAGCTCGTAGGCTTTTACTTATTCACCAGAAACTCCTGCTGACACTATACCCAACTCCAAATTCTTGTGCTATACATACTACATACAAGCCTTTTGCCCCTCAAGCCAATCAAAACATGCCCATCCCGTCCCCTTACCCGGCCCTCAAGCTTGAGGCCACCAATGTGCTTGACTATGTCTTCCCCGCCCACTCGACACCCTCCGACGAGCCGTTGTGGATTGACAGCCGGGACCCGTCCAAGTCGTTGTCAGCTAGACAGGCATTGCAATGGATCAAGAGGACGTCGTCTGGACTCGCCGGCCTGGGTCTGCAGAGGGGCGACGTGGTCATGATGTATACGACAAATCACATCTTCATGCCGCCAGTGTACTACGGCATTATCGGCGGCGGGTTCATCTTCAGCGCTGCCAACCCTGCTTACACAGTGCCTGGTCAGTGTCTTTCTTGTCAAAACAAGATGAGAGTCCAAGAAAAGAGCTAATGATCAGACTGACAGAACTGGTCCACCAGATGAAAAACTTGGGCGCAAAGGTGCTCCTGGTGCAGCCCAAATTCATCAAGCCGGCCCTGGAGGCCGCGTCACAGGCAGGCATACCGCGCAACCGCATCTTCCAGTTCGCAGACCACGAGGTACCGACCCAGCACGGCACCGCAGACTGGCGCAGCGGATTGGTCGGAACCGCGGCACAGGGCGAGGCCTACCAGTGGCCCAGGTTGTCGCCAGACGAGTCCAAGACGACCGTGGCCACCGTCAACTTCAGCTCCGGGACCACGGGTCTCCCCAAGGGGTGTGCATCTCCCACGCCAACCTCATCGCCAACGCGGAACAGACCATCTTCATGCTCGATGCGGGGAGGAAGCCTCATGACCCCCGACATGGCGATAGTGAGGGTAGCAGCCGCACGCCGGACAGCAGGTACGCGGGCATGCTCCCGCTGTACCACGCCTTCGGGCAGAGCTGGGTCATGTTTATCGCGCTGCGGCTGCAGGTGCCGACATACATCATGCAGGCGTTCCGGTTCGAGGAGTTCCTGGAGGTGGTGCAGCGGTACGGGATCACGATGCTGCAGGTGCCGCCGCCGGTGCTGGCGATGCTGTGCAAGCGGCCCGAGACGGCGCGGTACAGGCTGGACACCCTGCGGGAGGTGATGTGCGGGGGCGGCGCCGCTGAGCCGCAGCCTGCAGAACGAGGTGCAGAGGCGGTTCGGCGTGCGTGTGTACCAGGGCTGGGGCATGACGGAGGTCACGTGTGGCGGCATGCTGGTTCCGGGTGGTATCGCTGACGAGAGCGGGAGCGTGGGCGTGTTGGGGCCCGGGTCGGAGGCGCGGCTGGTCGATGAGGAGGGCCGGGAGGTCGTGAAGCCGACATCACAGGGGGCCAGGAGCGAGAGGGGCGAGCTGTTCATACGGGGCCCGCAGATCTGTCTGGGGTACTGGCGCAACGAGGCTGCCACGAGGGAGACGCTGGTGGGGGACGGCTGGCTGCGGACGGGCGACGTGTGCGTGGTGGACGACAGGGGCTGGTTCTGGGTTGTCGACCGCAAGAAGGAGCTTATCAAGGTCAATGCGTTCCAGGTTGCGCCGGCCGAGCTGGAGCAGGTCCTGCTGCAGAACGAGCATGTTGCCGATGCGGCTGTTGTGGGCATCACGATGTAGGTTGGCGCTTTTCTTTCCCCTCCATGTCAGCCCTTGTGAGCCCTCGGTAGCAGGTACTAACAGCCGGGTACAGTGACGAACATGAATGGCCGAGGGCGTACGTCGAGATACAGCCTGGCTCAAAAGGCAAGGTTACACCTGAGCACGTCGCGGAGTGGATCAAGCCAAAGGTGGCCAAGCACAAACATCTCGTCGGCGGCGTTGTCTTTGTCGACACGGTGCCCAGGCTGCAGAGCGGCAAGATCCAGCGAAAGGTCCTCAGGGACTGGGCCAAGAGGGATGCAGAGGAGCTGAGAGCTGGAAAGACAGCCCCAAAAGCCCGTATTTAGACATCGTGGAGCAATTCCAGTACTTCGCGGCGCCTGTTTGATAGACTATTCTGAATAGAACTCGATTGCTTGTGCCTGCTCTGAGATCTCAAAGAGGAGATCTGCCTCGAGTTGAGAATAACCATAAGTTTATCAGAGTTGTGAGGCAGACAGTCGTCTACAAAGTTGCTGCTGTCCCCTCGGTGCAACAACCCTCACCTGCCTCGCGCCCAATCTTCCTCCATCGAAGACATCTGACAAGACACACTTGGATAACGAAATGACCATACTCTTGAAAGGCAATTACTGCGGTCTCATGGTGTAATCATGTTAGCAACACAATTCCTTCCCAAACGTCCTACCAGTGTGCGCTGCCAAAAGTTAATGCCAACTGAAGTCAGCTTTTGGCTTTTGGCTTTGCTGCCAATTTCGTCCCAACTCTCAACGTCCCAGCAACGAAAGTTGTACTAATTCCCTCGACGCGACTTCACTCAGGTTGTTGACACACCTCTAGAACTGTGTTGTCCTTTGGACTTTTAGTTTGGGCTGACACAACTTTGAAGCCCAGTCACAGATTCCAAGGACGTCTGAGCAGGCTTTCTCAACAACGGCAACCACTTCCTTGCTCGATACGACAGTCTACTACCCCTACAAAAGCACGCTCTCCATCATCCTCGATTCTCTAGGCATCATCGAGGTCGTCCGTTGACCAGAGCCCCCAATCATCACCACGATGGCGCCCGCCCACGTTGATGTCCATGTCGCACGCGACGAGGACGCGCACCAGCCCTCAACCCTGATCATGTTCTTTGGCCTCTTTGCCCTGTGCTCTTTCGTCATGCTGCCTGTCCTGTGGTTCCTCTGGTGGATACGCAACATCAACCGTGAGCGTAAGCTGGCCCCTCTCGATCGCCTGGCAGATATTGTTGATAAGTGCTAATAGCTGACCAATGAAGCACAGCTGAGGCCAATCACGAGCAGTGGCGTCGATCTTGGAGAGCCTCCGTCAACAGGCACCAGCGACCTGTATACCCTTCTCGACCTGGCCGACAGGATCAAGCACAGCAGCAACAGCAGGCCACTCCTGCGGCAGTCGACTGTCAGCACCGAGACAACAATGCTCTGCCGCGAACACAACCGCGATCGCCCCTCTTCACCTCCCGGATGGGCCGCTTTGCAAAGTCCACGGGCCAGTCCATCGGTACGTCTTCTCGGGCTGCTTGGAAGAAGGCCCGAAAGCCCTTTGGCTGGCCTAGTCGTCGGGGTGATGGCACGAACGATGGCATAGGTAAGTCGTGTACAGCACAAGATAAAGTAATGATGCGGTATGGTTCCTGACGTACAAATCTTCCTTTCTCTTCCTTCTTCAGAGCTTCCCATCATGAAGCACCGTGCTTGGCAGGAGCTTGCCTCTGGTACCGACCTCAGGCCCCCACAAGCATCGACGATGATACCAAGCCCACAGCCTCGCAGACGGACAGGCATGTCATGGGCTCTCACAATGGGGCCACGACGCAGGCGGGAGCAGGACAGTCAGAGCTGCGTGGCATTCGCGTCGACAAGGAGGAGTCATCGGCTGAGCAGACCATTGGCCTTACCCTAGGCTGAGTGACGAACAAGGCAGTGAGCGGCCAGAAGAGACATGCTGGGCCAAAAGTCATTGTGTGTTTGAGAGAGGGAAAGGAACAGGGTGATGAAAGATTATTGACTTGACTGAAACAAGCTCCTGTTCTGTGGTGCCGTGATTACAATACATTATAAAAGGAATTCAAACGCTCCGCCCGAGATGAAAAGGACAAACGCTCCGCCCGGAATGAAAAAGACAAACGCTCCGCCTGGAATAAAAGACAAACGCTCCAACCCGCTCACTTCCCCCCCCCCCAAAAAAAAAGACAAAAGAAGGGAAGGGAAAGAAGAAGGGAAAAAAAACCACCAAAAAACCAGGCAAAACAAGGCTTCGTGAAAATTCATATGGGTGTTACAAAAGTCGACACCATTTATCGGCCTCCACTACTTATACCCCTCCTCCAGGCTCCCTGCTGGAAACTCCTCAGCAGCAGCTCCCTCCACCTCGTCCTCTCCCTCGTCTGCAGCTCGCACACCTCCATGACAGGCAGGCTGGGCAGCGGCTTCTCAGGAGGAGGATACGGGGGCGGCGCGCGGAGCTCTGAGCCCAGACCACCCGTCAAGGGCGCCGAGGCCGACGAGAACCTCTTGTGCCTCTGCTGGCCCACGACGAAGGAGACAGAGGACGAGGAGGGCTCCCGCCGCTCCGCAATGTCGGCCATGCTGCTGACGCCGACGCTCAGCCGCCTGGCCCGGAGCAGCGAGCCGTCCGAGTAGTAGGCGCGGAGGTGGCGGGTGCGGTTGATGCGGCGGATGGAGCGGGGCTTGCCGCCGGCGCTGCTGGTCGTGGCGGTGGTGAGGGTGGTCAGGGTCGAGGCGTTGCTGAGGCGCTTGTAGGACCGGCTGCTGAGGTAGCACGGCGCCGTGGCGACCGTGTTGGCCGTCAGCGTGGACGCGTTGCTGAGGCGCTTGGCGCTGCGGAGCGAGGCCGTGCTGCTGCCGACATCACTGCCACCAACGCCGAGGCTGCTGGGCCCGGTATACAGGGTGCCGATGACGGTGGCAGCCGAGGGCCGTCGTCTCAGAGGCCTGGCGGCTGGGTGGCGCTGGCGCTGGGCGAGGCAGTCCCGCCAGCCGAGATCCTCAAACGAGTGTTTGAAGTTGAGGTCGGGCGACTGGATCTCGATCTCGGGCACCATCATCATGGGCAGCTCCTCCTCCTGCACATTGTCGAGCAGCGGCAGCGTGGCCGTGGACTTCTTCTGCGAGAGGTAGGCGTCCCAGTCCTGACAACCCTCGGGGAGCGCGGGCTTCGGAGGCGGTGTGGGGGCCGCGGGCGTCTCCGTCCGGCTGGCGGAGGATGACCCCTCGAACTGGGGGGCTGGTTTTGCTCTTGTTGTTCTTGTTGTTGTTGCTGCTGCTGCTGCCGCCGCCGCCGCCGCCGCTGATGTGGTGGTTGTGGTGGTGGTCGTCGTCGCCTGGTTGTTCGAGATGGGGATCATCAGCAGGTCGGCGCCGTGATGCTTCTCGTCTAGTATCGGGACGATGAGTACCGCCGAGGCCATGTGGTGACTCGACGGGGACATGCTTGACAGGGCGGAAGGCGAGCCCGAGTAAGCCTGCTCCTCGCGAAGGGCGGCTGAGGATGGAACTGGGGAGGGCGCCGAAACACGGAGCATGTTTTTGATGGCGTTTGGAAGGAGAGATAGGGAGAAGCGGTGGGAAGGGAGGAGGGGAGGGGTGGAGGACAACACGAGAGGCCGTGTGTTTCTTTTGCAAAGACGCACGCGAGAGGATGTGACAAAGCCTCGAGGTCTAACGTGAACTTTTGCCAAAGGAAGAGCAAAAGAAAAGCAAAAGCTCAAGAGCGAGGAAGTCTGGGGAATTTGTCCTACAGCTATATACCAGATTGTCTTGTCCACCATCCCACGAACGAACACGACACCTCACAGTGGCCCCAGCCCAAAACTATGACAGGCATGAGCAAGCTGGCTCGCTGGCTGGTCAGTCTAGTCACCTGTCGAGGAGGAATATCCCATATCGGCGGTCTGGGGGCTCCAGCCTTGGACGCCAAATCCAGGCGCAGCAGACAAGGAGGAGGAGGAGGAAGGCAGCTCCACTGGCCGCCGTGGTGGCCGACGCGTCGCCTCGAAAAGAGCCCTCGTCGTCCCTCCTACGACTCTCTTCCCCCTACATTACCTTGGCCTACCTTAGGCGCCTTCTCTCTCTCTCTGTGTGTGTGTGTGGCTGGCTAGCTGGCTGGCTCGCGCAGAGAGAGGGTCACACGGTCGGACACCGAGATAGCGGTATCTAGGCCCAGGGGTCTGAAGTAGCTCACCAGGGGAGGAGCCCAAGCCCAGCTCAAGCTGCCCAACAAGTTGACCTGTCGAGTGAGGCGCGCCAGGCCAGAGGGGGCAGGGCGGATGGTCCGACTCGTCGGCACGCCGAGGTGGGTGGAGCCCTGGAGACTTGATGCGCTGTCACTGTCAGGCTCCAGTGCAGGCTCATCCGGGAGCGCTCACCGCGGGCCAAAAAAATAAAAAATTAGAAAGTGGTCCGTGGGAATTGGGAAATGGGAGAGGACAAGAGCATGGGGACGGGTCCCAAGGTCAAGGGCGTCGAACATGTGCCTCCTGGATGAGACGTGGTACTGCAGCAGCGTGAACTGGCTTCTGCCAATCAACAGCGGTTGGGCTCTGTCGAGGGTTTTGTGCGTCTCCATACCTGTGCATGAGGCAAATCCCATCTCACAATCTGGATCCACTTTCCCTTTTCGAGAAGTGGCTCATCGGGAGGGCAAAAGCGAGAAAAGGCGTGCTGGCAGGGTAGAGAGGAATGGAGAAAGAGAGAGAGAAACCCATAATTAGACCTGGTAGATCTTCAAGCCCAACAGTCACAGAACTGCAGAAAGAGAAGGAGGAGGAGGAGGGAGGAGGGAGGAGGAGGGCCGGATCCATGACTACATACCATGTTCTCCTGCCTACCAAGTAGGTTCCTGCAGCGTGCGACGGTTACGGAGGAGTCATTTCTTCTTCCTACTTGTTCCGGCTCATCGGTGCTCGCGCCTGTTTCTTTTTCCTTGTTCATGTTCTTTCCCCTTCCCGTCATATCCACTCCTCCCCCTTGGAGTCTCATGCTCGATGCTTCATGCGATCCCCATACCCACAGAGAAAGCATGCGTCGCAACGTGCCACGTCCATCTCAACCTGGCAGCTCACGGGAGCGAAAAGTGGAAAAGTAATAGTGGGAAGGCATGCTGGCAGGGGCCTTTGCCTTGGATGGGTTGTGCAACGAGAAAATGATTCAAGAAAGAAAAGAAGAGAAGAGAAGAGAAAAACCGAGGCAAGAGATTGTAGGGCTCCACTGCCCCCAACTCTTTTTTTTTTTTTCTTTTTTTTTTTTTTGGACGTGTTTTGGGAGCCGAGCTGAGGGCGCAGCTGATTAGTTTGCTGTTTGTTGTCCTTGCGACGGCTCGTGGAGCCGGGCTTTACATGCTGGCCTCGACAATTCCCCCCTTGATCTGTTCACGGTAAAACATGTTTCGATTGGCGCCCGATGAGAATCCGAGGCGAGCAAGAGGATACGTTTGTATTACAAAGACACAAAAAGAAACACACACATACAGAGAGAGAGAGAGAGAGAGATGGCTCTTGAGCTTTGGGCAGAAGCTGAATCTTCGTCCCAAAGTTTAAACTATATCGACCCCAATCACAGGAACCCTCCTATCTTGCAAGTCTAGGGTCATGATAATATTTCCAGCACTACGCGCTTATATCGCTGTTATGGATATTCTGGCTTGACATGACACCTTTTCCGATTCATTCACAAATGACTGATCTGCTTCAGAACATGCCCCATTCGCTGGCAGTTGTACCCAGATCAAATCCCCAGTTTGTGGCCCATGTCTCAAGGTCGCTGCTGTCAAAGTCACTCAGATCCATGCAAGGAGTCGTCGCTATGTCTCCCGGCGGCCCCAGAGCGGGCTCCTCACTGCTCGGCTGCTGCTGTTCACAACCTGGCCTGTGTGTTGTTGTCGTTGTCGTCGTAGTATGGATAGAGGTTCCACCCTGTTGTAGATCTCCCGGGATAGTATTATCATTCTTATTATTGTTGTTATTATCATTATTAGTATTCTCCGCCCGGGTCGTCGCGGCGGCCGGGCCTGGCATGCTGTGCTCCAGGGCCTGGTCGAGCTTTCTCGACATGGTCTTGGCCGCCTGCGCACAGAACGCGTAGTGTGGCTGCTCGGGGCTGGCGAGGCCTTCCAGCTGGGACACCAGCACGGAGAGGTTGCGGAACAGGGTGGCCTTGCTTATGGAGGGCGGGAGGCTGCGTGCTGGATCTCGCACGGCGTCTTGCAAGGCTGTGATCCTATCAAGAACGATCTAACAGTCAGTTATGCATCTGGGGATTTACGCACACGCCCACGCACAAAAAGCGCTTGCTTGAATCTCTGTTCCAAGATCGGCAGGTCGCATAGGACGAGTCCCTTTTTTGCCACGTCACCTCTTGAGAAAATAAATAATGCGATAATGTCAACCGAGATAAGAAGAAACATTAACTCACAGGACCACAGCACAGGGCAGCGCATAGAAGAGCAACTAGGGGAGAGATATCGTCAGCCATTACTTTTAGACAATAGATGCGTTGCGAGGGACATGATCAATTACATCCTCGGCCAGATCGCAAAGAAAAGGCTTGTTGCCGCGCTCCACGACACACATCATGATGCCCTGGAGCATCCTCGCAGAGATCTGGAGCAGCTCCGGCGAAGGGCCCGCGCTGCTGTTTTTACTGATGGATCTGATTATGTGGAAATCGATGTGCACAAACGCCAGGTGTGCTCTCATGAGCATCTGGCGGACCATGTTTGGCAGGTCGGACGACATGATGCCTGAGTCCTGGCCGCACCGTATATGCTGGGGAAGGGAATTCCAGTCTTCGTGGCATCGGCCAGATAGATTTCTATGAGGCGCAACTCAATGGTCAACTCACTTGATCCTGATATCTCTTTTACTTCTTCCTGGACAGGTAAAAATGCCATACATACCTGAGCTCGCTTTCATCGACCGGCTGTATCAGGTGGAACTGAGCCTCGATGAATTGCCCACGGATTTCGCCAACCATATATCGCAGTCGTGTCCAAGTCGTCGTCCTGTACCCGCCTTCTCTGCTCCAGCCGTCCGGGGTCAATTTACCAAGCAGCCGGCCGAGGTCCCCAGACCCTAGTGTGAAGAGTTCGTCGTCGGATACATCCAGAGGCGGCTTGCAGTCCGCATATCGACGTGGAATTCGAGGAGGCTGGTTGAAGATTGCCGACCATGCCTTGTCGATGTTGGAAATGATGGCAAAGAGCCTTTTCCGATACTGGGATAGAAAGAAAGGCACTGCTTCGTCCGAGTGCGTCGCCTCGCGGTGTATGCCCAGTGCGTACATATCAGTGACTATGTCGCCCAGTTTTCGCCAAACGCTCAAGCCTGGGAGGGGCCATGAATTTAGTGACGGGGAAAAAAAAAAAAAAAAAAAGCAGGAGAGACAGAGAGAGAGTGTGTAGATCTGGTAATTTGAACTATAATGACAACACTTACTTGCGCTACCCTCAATGCTTGTGCAGCATTGCATGTTCTCATATGCCAGCCACATGATCACATCGTTGACCTGGGGTGAGAGCTCGCGGGCGAGCTGGAGGCTCAGGCTGGCGCACCGGAACAGCTGGTGCGCCAGCCCGTCGTCCTCGTCCTCAGCATGCCAGGTGGAGACATAGTCAAAATGGCACCGTGCTGCTATGGCGCACACGAGACCTAGCGTTTCCACACGAAGGTTGGTCCCGCAGAAGAGCGCACAGAACGCCTCTGCATCGAGACGTGGTGTGATGTTGACGGTCGACGATGAGGCCTCTACTACCTCCCTGGCAAGCTGCGACACGCCGAGGGGGCTGCTGCTTCCGCTGGTGGCCCCACTGTCATGATTGTTATCATCATTATCATCATCGTTATGGCTAGTATATCCTTGGGCCGCAGCAATGCTCTTGACGGAGGCTAGAAGCCGCCGGACGACGGGAGGCGGGACGACGGCAATCTTTCTGAACAGGATGGCATCTTCGACGAGCTTTTCGATCCGCACGATATGCTTGAAATGGGATAGGATCTCCTCCGTGACGATGACTTGTTCCCTGTAAGCTTCTGCGTCCCGATTGGTGTTTTCTGGCAAGACAGTCTGCGCCGGACCCCCGTGAAAGTCATCGGTCAAGAAAGGCCATGTGTGGATTCTCAGGGCTCTCTCTGAAGCGCCAGTGCGGGCCAAAATACTCCCAGGGCGAGATCTCCTGGGTTCTGCGAGCTCATGCCCTTCTTGCCCGCCGCTCCCAGACCTCGCTGTAGAAGGGGCCGGACTGAGCGGAATAGGACGGCTTCTGAAGTGTGTGTTGTTGTAATTGGCCCGTGGCTTCGAGAGAGGCGCAGGGTGGTACCAGCAGCGGGATTCAAGCTTGCGGCGTCGACAGGCCGTGCATACCGGCTGCTCGTGTCCACATTTTTGTTTTCTCTTGCGGCAGGGCTCACAAGACGCCTCTGAGCCGTTACGGCGGCGGCGCTCTGTGGCTGTTGACATCTGTCTCCAGGTGAATGATCAACCCCGCCGTCGACGGTCTTCGGGTACTAAGGATGTAAGTAAGTAATGAATTAAACTTTGGTCCAATTGGGCTTATGACGCACTGAGTGGCCAGAATTTTCAAGACGGGCTTCGGGTCAATCTGACACAGATTTGGAAGAATCTCTAGGTTCGAAGAAGGCAGGATAATAGTAAGAATATCGATGGGACAAGACGATGATATGCATAGGATGTCGTATACACTCGCCTCAGCGGCATAAGCGGGCTATTTTTGCCCCGTGTCGGACTAAATCTGGGGCCTGCAATTGGCCGATTCACTCCGAGGACGGACTGGATTCTCATGGTCGATCATCGGCATCAGAAGAATAAGATGTCACAACTCAGCCACGAGCATTGCCATGGCCATTTATCATAATGACACTCAGCCCTTCGAATAAGAGCTGTCGCCTCCCTCCTCTATTTAAGTCCTCAGTCTCGCCTCTCACCCGACTCGTAGCTGCCTATGCCTGGCCAAGCCCAGTAACATCAAATCATTTCCAAGTTTATCGCTTCTGAATGTGTATTTCCCTACCCTGCAGCTAACAAATTCGAGATTTCGCCAAATATTATGTCTTGCCCTGCGCCGTCGTCATCAGAATTGAGTGCAGTACAAAAGGACCATTCCCGCAGTCACAGCTCTCTCCGTCGAGTTCTGTCAGCGATCGGAAAGGAGGTGAGGTTTATCAAGTTTCATGCCTTTCAATGATCCCCCCAAAAAAAAAAACCTGACAAGGATCTAGGACTACAAAATGGCGATTCCTAAGGAGGAAGAAAACTCTCATAACAAGAAGCAAAAGGAGTGCAGGCCAGCCAAGCCAAGAAAGGCCACTCCGGGGATAGAAATCCAGGCATTGGTGATGAATATGGCGATGAAGTAAAGGAGTGAAACCGCCGTTTCTCGTGCCTAAGTGCAAGAAATGGGCCCAAGTTGTTCTGGGATGTATCCATGTTAATTGGAAAGCCTTCTGAACGAAAATGTTATGATATAAAGACCCGCCATGCTGGCAGTTAGTAGCTGGCTTGGACCACAGAGGCTGCAGTGGCCATGTCGATGTTTTCTTTCTTTCCTTTTTTGGTTGCAAGGAGGAACCCAGTCTGCAGTGGATTTGATCTACTGTAATCAACTGAGCCGCCAGTGCAGGGGCTGGGCGGGGCGTTCCGGATCTCATTAAACAAACAAGGCTCCGAGGTTCACCACAGCACCGCAGGTAATGCTTTTGAGTGAGATATTAATCGATTGAAACACAATATTGTATATACCTATTCAATTGCCTGGATCCTCCACACGTAAAAAGAGGGAGAAGAACAAAGAAACCAACAGTAGATTTCTGCTAGGCAAGTACCACCAGTTCCTGCACCGCCTCGTGACCGTCTTGTAGAGATGATATCAGATTGCTACGAAAACAACAAAAACCAAAAGACTTGGCATCGTACCATTATGTGTGTGAGTCAGTCATGCTGTAAGTAAGACAGGGTCACATCAACCTGTCCACAGAGAGGCCAAAAGTCCCCTTGGCCCAACGCCCGAGCGGTAGTCCCGCCGCAGTCCTTCCCATGAAGTCTCTCACCCCCTTCTCTCTTCTCTGCCTAGCCTGCCCCATTTTCAGAACTGCTGCAGCCAACCACCGAGCCTGGCACTCGTTCCCCCCGAGTTCCGACCTCGTGTCATGCGGCGGCTGCCTGTGCTAGTGGCATATTGCAGAGGAAGCTACCCTGGCTACGTCGTTACCTCGCTCTTGCTCGGTCTGTAAATTGTGCCAGGGGAGGGAAGGGGGGAAGGGTGTACCTGGACACGCTGGGATCCAAGTTAGCCTTGGAGCCGCACAGATTACCAGGTGTCAGCAGTGCCAGCTAGGCTTAATCATCTCGCTAGAAGGTCCTTAGGGGCGCTAAGGGCCTAATATCATCAAGCTTAAAGATTTAGCCCTTGGCGTTCGGCCAGAACAGGAATGGCTCCAAGGCGCATAACATCCAAGGAAGGCACAAAGCCACCAGGTGCGACCAGGTTCACGATCCCGCCTGACCCTCTCTTTTGGGGGAAAACGGAAAGAAAAAATTATTCGAGGGGACCCCTTTCAATTCCTTTCTCATTTATAGACATAAGATGGCGGGACTTCATTTTGTTGGGGGCCAGAGTTGTTTCTGCCCTTCTGATTCCTCGCGATACTATGTTGTAGCGTCTTTCAATATTTGTTCGTCGCCTGTCGTTTTTTTTTTTCCCTTTCTTTTTCCTTGTTATTTTTATTAATTACTGGGAATTTTGTTCCAGTTCCTGTTCCGGTTCCAGTCTCCCTCCTCACCATGAGGACGTCCACTCGTTTGGCGCTCATCAGCGCCTCTCTTCACTTGGCAGATGCTGCTGTTCAGTTTCCTTTTTCCAAGCAGAAGCTCGGTGGGACCAGTAGTAGTGGTGTCGCCGGCTTCAAACCTCGATCGGTCAGCTCGGGCCTCTCATTCCAGGACACGACTTATGTTGTCAACGTGACTGTGGGAACACCAGGTCAACCTGTCTCCCTGCAGCTTGCACCCTCTGTCGCGGACTCGTGGGTCATTGACCAGCGCTCGGAATATTGCACCTACTCGGAGTATGTGAGCACTGGGAGTGGAGATGACGACGATGACGATGACGATGACGATGACTACGACTATGTCACCGTCAACAATTGCATTTGGGGCACTTGTAAGTCAATAGAAGACCCTCTTCTCACGACGCCACCATGCCTCTCTCTCTCACACACACACACACACACATCCATAATAAGAGTAAACGACCTTTGGAACTGACCAACCCCGAACAAGTCTCTCCTGGCAACTCAAGCACCTTCAAACTCATCGACACAGATAGCGATGACGATGATTACTACAGCGACGGTTCCTTCTATGGATCCAGCAATGATGGCACCTCGTCATACGGCGAATACATCAGCGACGTCCTCACCATCGGCGGCATGAGCGTGTCCAACCTGACCATGGGACTGGTCAACGACACCTACGGCAGCGAGTTCACATCGACATATATGGGAGTCCTCGGCATCGGCTACAACGACAGCACGTACGACAACCTCCCCAACCGCCTCCAGGAGGAGGGCCTCATCGAGAGCACCGCGTACTCCATCTGGGTGGACGATGAGTCCGCGAGCTCGGGGAACCTGCTCTTTGGGGCCATCGACACGACCAAGTTCGAAGGCAACCTGACGCGCCTGGAGTCGGAATACTCCTCCTACATGATGACGATTCAGGTCATCGGCATCAACGGCTCGACGAGTACCAGCGGCGGACCCGTCGCCCTCACAGCCGACAGCGACGACGACGATGATGACGACTCGTACACGTCAGGGTCCTATTACGGCGAGGACTACTTGTTCACAGCCGTCTACAGCCCGCCGGACACCGTCTCGACCCTTCCCACCTACATCGCCCAGCAGATGTGGTCCATGGCCGGGGCTTCTTTCAACTCAGACCTCCAGCTGGCTATCATCTCGTGCTCCGCCTCGACCGACACCACGACCAGCTTCACCCTGCAGCTCGGCGGCGAGGGCACCCTGGGCCCCATAATCACCGCCTACATGTCCGATCTCGTGATTCCCGTGAGCGAGGTGAACCTGTCGGCAGTACTGGACGACTATTACTACTACTACGATGACGATGACACCGACAGCGACTCGCTCACCAACATGTGCCTCTTTGGCGTGCAGAATTACACGTACAGCTACGACGACACCCTGGGCAGCACACTGCTGCGGCGCGTCTACAGCGTCTTCGACCTCGTTAACGACGAGGTGGCCATTGCACCGGTCAAGTTCAACGCCACCGCAACCAGCAACATCGTCCCCTTTGAGAGCTACGGCGCCATCGTCCCCTCGTCGACGCTCTACTGCGCCTACTCTGAGTGCTATGCCGATGCAGGGAGCGGCACGGGCTCTAGCTTTGGCCCCGGTTCCGAGGATGGAAGCAGTGACGAGGTGGCAGGCCTCTCGGGTGTGCTGCCGTTCGGTGCCCTGATCGGTATGAGCATCGGCATCGCCGCTGCAGCTCTTGCCCTGGGTCTCGCCGGCTTCTTCATCTGGAGACACCGCAGCAACAAGAAGATGGCTGCCAAGAATGATGCCGAGTCGGCTGCCACCAGCGGCGACGCCGACGCCTTCATGTCGCCCGCAATCGCCGCTCCTGAGATGGCAGAGGCCCCTCGAGGAGCAGCAGCAGCAGCAGCAGCAGCTCCTGCTGTGGGCAAGGGAAAGGCTCCAGAGAGGCCTCTGCCTTTACCGCCGGTTTCTGAGGAAGGAGCGGCGGCGGCGGCGGTCGATGAGGGTGTAAAGGGACATGAGGAGGAGTCACGGGCTGCTGAGGCTTCGAATGCTGAGGCTTCGAGTGCTGAGGCTTCGACACCTGCACCTCATGTTGCGGACTCAGGTGAACCATCGTCAAGTCGCCATGACTAGAAGAAAACAAAATAATCCCTTAATCATTAATAACACTGGTGACGACGCCATGATGAGGCATATGGGCCAGGTAGAATCTGGATAGAGAGGAGCATAGCGTTGACTTAGAATGAAAGATACCCCCGGAGTTCCTTCAACCGCTTTCCACCATTGATACCCTTGAGAGGACTGCTTGAACGGAACTGAATTTCGAGTAGAATCAAGTGAATGTGCAACTTTCTCCGATGGTGTCCTTGCTTCAGCTACGTAGTGAGCGTCCCAGCCCGAGGATAAGGCCAAAAGAATGTCCAGTGGCTTGAAGCTTTAGAAAAGAAGGGCCAAAGTCTCACGTCTTACTGGTCTAGGTCAGTGATTGGACACCTCTTCGGCGTTATTTTCAAGCCTCAAATCCAAGTGAGGCCGATTGATAACTCACAAAGTGCTCAAGCTAACCAAGTTACTCCATGAAGTTTCCACATCTTCCAAGACTGTCGTCGTGGAATTACACATCTTACTCTAGTTCTCCGGCTCCGCTGCCCGCCTGCCCCATGGCCTGTGTAAGCCTCAGACGAACGCACCCAAGTAATCCAAGTCTTGGCAGATGATGGTCATCAGGTGGTTCGTGCCTCTCACCTGGTCGTTCGTTCGTTGGGTAAGTTTTTAGCTATTAGACCGTCTGTGGCTTGAGTGATTCCGTCTTCCTCCTGCCCTGGGAGCCAGTCTTTGACCCCCTCTCTGCCTTGTAAGTAATCATGCGCGTAAGACAAAAATTGTGTAGTCCTCAGCCTTGGCATCCAGACCAACACATCTAGTATCATTGCTAGCCTTTATTTCTCTCTCACATTGACCCTCGAACGGATATGTTCCTTTTCTCACGATGTAACAGCACAACGCAGACGGATGTTCCCATGCACGCCCACCACGTCGAAAACTCCCTCTTCCTTATCCTTCACATGCGGCTGTTTCCTCCTTTCTAGCATTGATCACAACCGGGCGGGCTTGCTGGTAGACCTCACAATCCGAGCGCACGGTGTTGTCAAAGCGGTGAAGGTCTCATGATGCGCATAGTCCCACTCGCACATGGCGATCACTCATCGCCGTGATGTTGTGGCTTCGTCCTAGTGAAGCCCATCAGCAAAGAACCAGAGAAAGGAGAACCTCGGATGGGGGAGAAAACTTTCGAAGACTGGCTCTTTCTTAGAAATGGCCGTCACAATGATTAGAGGACTAGAGTTAGCGCCCTTTCAACGTGACGGCGAGGTCGCAGACAACCTGTCGGCGACATAGTGAGGCCGACGACAGAGTTCCATCCGGACAGGAAAGGACAAGTCAAGGGGCCGACAGCGAGGCAGCTCTTGAAGATAAATAGGCCGCTACAGCCCCGCCGTCGAGGTTTCCTGATCAAAAGCCGTCCATCCTCATCCTCATCAGAGAAATTCACTTCACTCTTCTTCAGCCACCTAAATTCAGAAACGAGAAACCCTTTTCAGTATCTCTCAAGATGTTCTCTCAGCTCTTCCTCGCCCTCTCTCTCGCCGCCGGCGCCACCCTGGCCTGCGACCCGTCCCAGCCCGCCATCAAGGACGCCAACACGGTGACCCTCAAGCTGTATAGCGACGACACGTGCTGCAACCCCCTGCAGACGACCAGCATGGGCGTGCTCGACGAGTGCCACGAGGCCGGCGGGGCCTTCTACTCGGTCACCATGGCCGTGGGCGCCAACATGTTCGGCAGGAACATCAAGTGGGAGGCGTACGAGGGCACGGGCTGCACCGGGAACGTCCAGATCGGCTCGCTCACTAACAACGATACCTGCTGGGAGGACGGGTTCGGCTCCACCGCTGCGTTTCACAGCTTCCAGATCAGCGTGGTCAACTAGAGAGAGAGAGAGAGAGAGAGAGGTGCGTCGGATGAGGAAAAGTCGATAATGGGGTGGCTCGGTGGACGTTAAGTTAACGAGACGCTGTAGGACGAGCATTCTGAGGCTTTTTCTTTTTGCAGAGCTAGCAGGATCTCTTATGTTTAAGGCGCGACCTCCCTCTTCGGCCTTGGGTTGTTTTCAACAAACGAGCCGCCGGTCCTGAGGAACGAAAGACCAAAGCTTTAGGTACCTAGATAGTGATAAATAGGGGAAAGAATTCTTCTTACAGCCAAACAGGGCAATAGGTCCTTTCCAGGCCACTGACCCTCTCTTTTCTCTTCAGGCTACTGCTCCTTCAACTCTGCATGGCTGCAAGCTGTAGCGGGTGTGAATATGTCATCCTACATGATGTGATTAGCAGTGAACGGGAATGCTCCTAAGATTGTCATCTCCTTGACTATGAGCAGCAGTATCACGCATCTTAACCAAGCTTTCCTACCGTCGAGCTGCGCCATGGTGAGGGGGAAGCCAGCGGTCTCCGTGGCACCAACAGGGGATCGTGAGGCTTCTGAAACTCTGATTGAGTCGACAAGCCTATATCCTCGCCAAAAGTCACGCCTTGTATATGTCTTCTTCCTCACAGCAGTCCACACCCTCTGCAGCAATCCTCTTGACCGCCGCCTCGACCTCATCCTGGCCGTCCAGCATATCCACCCAGCAGTTCTTGATGGACTCCACCTCGAGCAGGCTCGCGGCGACCTGGGCAACAGCCTCCCTGCTGCTCGAGCCCTTGCTGGTCTTGGTCTTGCCCAGCTCGACCCCGCCGGCGGGCTCGGTTGTCAAAGTCCCGGGCCGCAGGTTGATGCCGACGAACCCGCTGCCTCTCTTGGCGGACTCCTGGTACAGGACCTCGTCGGCGGCGATCTTGGCCTTGTAGTAGTCGGGTAGGATCTTGGTGTTGACCTCGAGGGCGTTGGTCCAGGCGGCGTCGTCCCACCAGCTGGGCTTGTTGCGGCGCGAGGAGAGATACGAGACCATGAGGAAGCGGGTGATGGATGGGGAGGCGGCCGAGGCGCGGATGAAGTGGATGGCGGCATCACGGTCGACGGCGTAGGTCTGCAGATGCGCAAAAGAAATCCGTCAGTTGATTGTGTGTGTACGGGTTGGCAGAGCCTTTGTGGTTCAACAGAATTCAGGACAAAGGGGACCCAGACTACTACAGACCCTCTCTGCACCTCCTCGGCCTCCTGCGCCAGCACTCCACACAACATAGTCAGGCTCAACCTCGTCCAGGATGCTCTTGGCCTGGAATTCAGACTTGACCTCCTCAATGCTGCGGACAAGCACGTTGAGCTTGCCCTGCAGGCTCTCGCCCAGCTTCTTGATGGTGGGGACCTGCTCCTCTGTTCGGATGATGCTTGTGACAGTCCATGACTTCTTGAGGAGGATAGGTGTGAGGAGCTGGCTGACCTTGCCGTGGCCACCAAGGATGAGGACGTGTTTGCTCATGGTTGCTGATGGACTTCGGTGCTGAATGGATCGAGAGCTGTGGCGAAGGTTTGAAGAAGTGGGGTTGCTGAGAGATCTCGGGGCGACAGCTGTGGAGGAAGAGGGGTTGCCGATACATACTTAAGTACTTATACTATGCAAGTACAGTACCTTACCTAGATCATGTATGGTGTGTGTGTGTGTGTGTGTGTGTGTGCATAGCTACAATGATGTCATCATGCCCAGTGGGTTCTTGAGTACCAATTGATGTCAATCTGCCCCTTTCCCACCAACCTGACCTCCTTTCATCATTTAATGCTGATAGTTTTTGATCGATCCAGAGATGTGAGGTACTTTACAACCTGTGGCCAGCCATGCTCCAGCAGGTATGGCAACATCAGGGAGCTTCCCCAGAGCTCCAAGTACACATGAACATGCATCTTATTGTTAAGAGATAAGATGCCTTGAGCAGGAGCAACTCCCAGCAATAGACAGGTAGGGTGGCAGGCATCACAGGGTAGGAAAGGAGGGGAATGATTCCTTCTTCATGTCACTGCCTCAAGCAGAGAGCATAATGAAAAAAAAAAAAAAAAAAAAAAAACAGCTGGAGCTGAGTTATGGCAGCAAAAATTCCGCCCAGGTTGGCCCCTTGGGACAAACCAGACTGGTCAACTCCGCGCTGTGCAATGCAGGCTTCCCAACCTAGTCACGATAATTCTTGAGCTACCGCGACTCAGACAAGGTAAGTATGAAGAAAGGAGAAGAGAGGAAACAGACAAAGCTGGGTGTGCGGAACTCGGGTTTATATATTCTAAGCTACAGGTGCACGGACCAGGTGTTCTGCCACTGACCGCCTACTGGATCTGGACTAGTGGTCCGTCTACCCCAATTGTGAGTCAGGCCTGGTATGCCCCTGCCCCAGCCTTTTTTCAGTGGCTGCTTCCAAAAGGACGTCTTACTGTCTACCAGGCATCATTGGCAGGGGTAGCGCGGCGCCCATTTCTTTCTGACTCTTGCATGCTCCCAACTCTTGACATATCCAATGTTGCTTGTGCCTGCTTCTCGGGGACGATGCTCCTGTGACTAGCCATATTGCTTTCTGTTTTTCTCAGGAGCTTGCCACTTGCCCGATTTTGTCATCCCCGCCACAGCCTTACCAGGTCCTGCTGTGACTACGATTCCTAGAGGGCGGTCTGATGGTGTACATCCGGCTTATCAACGTGCGCTGTGACGAAGCTGCCAACACCCAGGCCCAGTTGTCGTGCGAACGAAGCAGTAGACACCAATCGCTGAACACATCATCACAACGACATACAGCCATTGGAGACCGAGAAGAAGACACAGAGGGACCAACGGCACCCTGGCCGCGCTGACTGTGTTATCACGGCCCTGCTCCAGGAGGTTGACCTGAGGGACAAACACCCCGAGAGACGTCGACAGCGCGCGGGATGAGAAGGCCCCGGCCCAGCGGTTCGCCAGGTCGGTGGCGTTTTGGGCAGAGTATGCAGCGTCCCAGGCGGCGGACTGCAGGCTCATTTTCGCAGTGTTGAGGCCTGGCGAGAGGTCGGCCCAGGCGAAAGGTGCAGAGAAGAAGGCGCCCCATCCTGGAGCGGCTGGCTCCGCTCGGAAGCTGTTCAGCGTCCCGTTGACCCAGCTGTAGTCGATGTCGTAAACGGTGGCACTGCAATTCAAGAGCCACATCGCGACGGAGGCACCTGCAGCGAACACCTCCAACTCGTCCTCGCTTGGTCTCCCCTCTCTTGTCAGGGCGGTGTTCAGGTCGCCCCACGCAGGAAAGCCTTGGGCCCAAGTCCCGAAGTAGATTGGGTTCTGCTCAAGCAGGGCACTGACCTGCCCGGCAGTGCTGGTGTGGTCTCTGCCAGTCATGTTGGTGAAGCCTGCCCCGCGAGAGAGCTGGGCGTCAGCGGCAAACCCGATGCCCGTCGTACAGTCTCCCTGTCCAGATCGGCTCCCGCCGGGCGGCCATGTACCAGCTTGGCACATGGTGAAATCGCCCTCGAAGCCACCGGGGCATCTGAAAGCAGTACCGTTGCTTTCCTCACCGTCGTAGCACTTCGTCGTGATGATCTCACATTGTGTTGCCATGCCCATGGACTGGCTCTCGAAGTCCTCGGCGGTGCCACTCCGCTCGTCGCCGATGACATAGATCGGGCAATCCATGGATGACGACTGCAAAACAACATGTTCTGACTGTGATCCTGACGATTGCCCTGACTGCACAGGTTTCATGGTCTGGCTGCCGGCGAGGAACATAGTACTAGGGTATGGAGCTGACATCTCGATGTTGCATGGCCACGCAAAGCTCTGTAGATTGCCTCCTTGAGAAGGTGGGACCATGGGTCCCAGGGCGCAGTTCGAAGAGCTTCTGTTGCTTTGATCTAGCTGACGGCCGAAAGAGTGGTATGTGTCTGTAGGGACCTGATGAAGCTGGGTAATAGTCGTAGTCTGGACACTCAAACCGAACCATGTATCAACGAGAGGGATCAGAAGGCTTGTTATAATATGGTGTCAGCAAGGTTTAACTTTGAACTGGTCACATTGATTCATTTTCGACAGCCGTACTTACCCTGAGATCATGATCAACGCCAGGGATATAACCATAGCTGGCATTGGAGCTACAAGTTTCCCTTGGTTTTCGGCATGTATACGGCAGCATTTCTCGAGAAACCGAATTCGCCTGTTCCTGGAAAGTTGTCGTAGTTGCAACATCGAGACTTTGTTACTGTAAAACGAGGAACGAATATCACCACCGCTATGATGAAGCTCGATATGTAGGCAATAACATGCCCGGTCCAACCTGCAATCGTAGTAATGGCTGTGGGCGGGTAGTCGACATAATAGTACGCCAAGTCGCTTCCATCTCGCTCGATCTCGCCCAGCCCGTTGGTCGTAGTATCGTGTAGCCCTGACCCCCAGGAGGCATCGCGAAACTCTGGCAATCCGGGATCAGGTATAACACGGTAATGGAGAATGATACCAATCAGAACCGCGGAAGTTACCACTACTGGGATGCATAGTAAAGCGATTCCGCAGAGTATGGTCCAGACAGCTAGGGCGTGATGTCGTCTGGGCTGTTTGGCATGGCTCTCCAAGACCTTGAGATCATTGTCGGCGACGGCCGTGTCAGACACTGCCTTGGTTTTCCCGGTCGTAAGGGGTTCCTTTCCCACCATTTCTCAAGTTGTGGTAATTTATGCCTAGGTTGCAGTGCTCCAAAGAAAGGGGATCAATTGCTGTCCAAAACCAACGGTCAGGACAAGGCGAGAGAGGTGGTGACAAGATCTCGAGAGCAGATAGGGAAACTTGGCCAACACCAAAACTTCATAGTTGAGCCATAATACCCCGGATATGTATCGGGGAGCAGTCGAAAACGGTCGCAACGCGAGGAACATGGTGTTGCTAGCCATTCTCAGGTGCTAGCCTCATCCGATCTCTCATTACTATTCGGCACAGTGAAGCTTAAGAGAACCACGACGGAAGCGGCCCGTCGCCGAGGGATTAGACAATATCTCAATGCAGGTCAGTATTTCCACACTATTTTCGATATGCAGTCCGTGTGCAGATTGGA
Organism: Immersiporthe knoxdaviesiana; assembly: GCA_021117315.1. NCBI lineage: Eukaryota > Fungi > Ascomycota > Sordariomycetes > Diaporthales > Cryphonectriaceae > Immersiporthe > Immersiporthe knoxdaviesiana. The sequence goes on from CP088207.1 coordinate 1,122,937, forward strand.
CGATTTCTGAGTATGAGGTGGTTAGTGCTGCACAGCAACTTTTGTTACGATTTGGAGGGAGGATAGAGCTAATGAGGCTTGAAAATATCTTACTTGACATCTCTAGTAGGATTAATTAACAAGATTCTATCATACTTCTTCTCCTGTGTTGATTTCTTGCACATATTATTTATTAAGTACTTAAGCTTGTAGAGTCAGCGTTTTCTAATCCGAGCACCTTGTGTTTCAGTAATAGTTACCAAATTGATTCCTTTTCTTCCGACTGATAAATATTGATAATAGCCAATCTTGGATTCAGTTTCCAAATTGATGCTCTTCTGTGCCATAAATTGATGTAATATCCATATTGTGATATATAACATGCACGTATGGGCAAAAGTTTCTAGTAATTGCATGTCGATTTCCTGTCTGGAGCTGTGGGTTGAAAAATGCCACGCTTACTCTTGTCCTCCATTAACAATTAATACTTCTTAATGCGTCACTTGACAGTTTTCTTCTTCTTTTCTTTCACTGAGGGACCCTTTCATTCCAACAAACGCAATTTTTTCTGTTAGTACCAGAACCCGCGTAGAAAAATGGTAGTTAATTAATAAACAAAGCCATAATCTCACGTCCTCGCTGTCCGGCCAAGTAATAACACCTGGGGAAACGTCGCATCGGGCCGCACTTTTGACCTATGAGCACCTTCAGGGATGCAGATCCGCATCTCCGGGGTGTCGCGTGCCTCTGCTGAGTACTACGTACGCCGTGGCCCGTAACGTAGCTGTCTGTGTACCTCGGTCTCCATATGAGTAAGACGCAAAGCAAATTTTAGTGGACGCCTGTCATCCCGTCTTCCGACACGTATCAGAGACGCGCTTCACAGCCCCTTTTCTTCTAATATCCACTTGCCCTCCCGTTCAATACTTCCAAGAGTCGTCGACCTGTTCAACAAAACGCCCCACGCATGAAAATATCCGAGTGCGGGAAAGTGAAGAAACAAAGGAATTGAGGACTCGTAATTCCTGTTTCGGGCCTATTTTCAGAGTTTTTGACCTTTTTCTTTTCTTTTCGTGGCACATTTTTTAGACCGGCAGCAGGCAACATGCCTCACAAGAAGAACGACGACTATGTCCTTGCCATGCCGGAGGAAGGAGACCACGAGATGGACGACCTGGACGATCACCAGAAGCCACAGTCGCCTTACACACCTCCAGCTCGACAGAATGCTCAACCAACCATCCCACTATCGGCACTCGCAAACAACCCGACTGCGTCTGTTCTGGGCTACTGCTTGGCATCCATCTCAATGACTGTTGTCAACAAGTTCGTGGTGTCAGGCTCGGACTGGAATCTCATGTTCCTTTACCTGGCAATTCAAGTAAGGCCTTGGCTCCCCCATCTTGTGTTTTTCCCTGGTGATGAGGCAAGAGGTAGCTAACATTGCATGGTCAGTCCGTGGTTTGCATACTTGCAATTCTTGTCTGCCAGCAGTTGGGCTTTCTCAGCCTCGAGAAATTCAATGTGGATAATGCGAGACAATGTGAGTCTCGCCTTGCATCTTACTAGGAAGTGAGAGAGAAATGGCGGAGGAAAAAAAAAAAAAAGATGAAGCAGGGCTGCAGGCGTGGCTGATCATGACACGATTTAGGGTTCCCAATCGCCGTACTTCTCGTGGCCCAGATTTACACCGGTGGAAAGGCGTTGCAGTTCCTCTCGGTGCCCGTGTTCACCATCTTTAAGAACCTGACCATCATCGTCATCGCTTATGGAGAAGTCCTGCTGTCTGGCGGCCGCGTCACCCCTCTCGTGCTGCTGTCCTTCGGCCTCATGGTGTTCAGCTCGGTCGTGGCAGCCTGGGCGGACATCCAGGCCACGGTCGGCGCGGACAACCACCCGAGCGAAACCGATGCGGCCCTGAAGACGCTCAATGCAGGCTATGCATGGATGTTTGCCAACGTCTTCTGTGCGGCTGCATATGTGCTGGGCAAGGGCAGAGTGATGAAGAAGCTGCAGACGCGAGACTGGGATGGTATGTCACTGCCTCCCATCAAGAGAACCCCAGTGTTGGTTGTGAATATGTGTACTGACCGAATGGCTTTGTTTTCTCTTTTTTTTTTTCACCCATTTAGCCACATACTACAGCAACCTTCTCAGCATTCCGGTCCTGGTGCTCGGCTCCCTCCTCGTAGAGGACTGGTCTGCAGAGAACTTTGCGCGCAACTTCCCAGAAGAAACCCGGCGCAGCCTCATCATCGGCATGATCTACTCCGGCGCCGGTGCCATCTTCATCTCCTACGCCTCGACCTGGTGCCAGCGCGTCACCTCCTCGACGACGTACTCGATGGTGGGCGCGTTGAACAAGCTCCCGATCGCCATCAGCGGCCTCGTCTTCTTCGACGCACCCATCACTTTCGGCAGTGTGTCGGCTATCCTTTTCGGTTTTGTCAGCGGTATTGTGTATGCTTGGGCCAAGATTCGCGAGAAGGAGAAGGCGAAAATGTCCCTCCCGACGAGGCGGTGATGTTTAGAGCCAGCGTCGCGTTTTGTGAGCGCCAAATACTATTCACTTCACCTAGACAGCCCAATAAAATTCAGGACAGGGTATCTTGTTATCTTCCACGCCACTGACAACTATTTGCACTCTATTTCGATCCAAAGAACTTATCAGAGACGCCGATCGACATTTTGTCTCTGCGCATGCTGCAATAGTGCATCAGGCTCTGGTCCCTCGACAAGCTTGAATGTAGGGTTGAATATCGACCACGCCACCATGGAGGCCAGAAGACCGTCCAGACAGCTCGCCAGAGCAGGGAGTCCCCCTCTCTTTTTGACCATCTCGAGCGCAGCCCTGCCGTGTAGGAACCATCCGTCTATGTTGCCTGTGATGAACTAGACCGATGGTTCAAAAGAGTCAGTATATGCCGCAAAGGATCATTGCCAGTGGATACAATGATAGTACCTACATCGTCAGCGCCTACAGAGATGACAAGGGCGATGGTGTTGTCGCCAGGACACATTTCTTCTCGTGCCAGCGCCTCGATGGCTTTTCTCAGACACCTCTCTCTGTAGTGGCAGGCCACAAGATCCCACCTCTCCTCGCAGTTGCCTCTCAGCCCGCTTAAGGCGTTGCCAGCCTTGAGGAACAAGGTCTCCAGGAGTCCTTCCTGGTTCATGCAATAGGGAATCCATCTCCGCCTCAGGTCTTCAGCGGACACACTCTTGTGCTTGACTGTTCGCTGCATCGCGTTTTTATCTGTGTGTCTCTATTCGTCAATAGACTATCGCAGTGAAGGGCGGCACACCAGAAGATTTTGTTTCAGAGTTGCCGCCACGTAAAGCAATAGCATTGACGGGGATTGGCTCACAATTCTCTGTGTAGTGCATCACTGAGTGGGATCTGTTTAGTCAAGGCTCTTCAAAAAGAGAAAACCAAAGCACCGCGAGCATACCGAATCGGTAAACATACAAAAGCTCAACATGTACCTCTCCGTCCGCGTAATATCCCTTGCAAACACCTGCCCAGTGCCGACCGGATACTGGAGCAAGGCAGTGGGCACAATCACCCTGTGTTCTTCCTTCAGCACAGGCGCCTTCTCCACTGGATCTGGCTGGGAGGATCCGCGCCGCCCGCACGTGTTCTTGGTAGCCACCACCACCACCTCGTCTGCTGTGCCCGCACTGTGCCGTTGTGGAATGCCGCTGGGCCGCGGCGGGAGCGACCTGACCTGCAGGTTGTCGATACGCTTCTGCCGTGCACGCGCGTGTATGTCCCTGGCAACGTGCGAGCGGATCTGGCGGATGCTGCTAGGTGTGGATGCGTCTCCTGGGGTGTCGAACCTGATGAAACTAAACTGCATCGGCTTCTGTGGTGGCGGCTTCCTGCGCTTCTCTGTGTTGATATTATTACTACCTGGCGCCTGTCGCCTCGTTGCAACTGCGTCTCGAGGGCTGGGAGACTCCATGTGTGTATCTGTGTTCTCACGCCCGGCAGTATGGACAAACCAATGATCACAGAGCCTGCATTATCCTAAAAAGTAACCGAGAGGAACAAAGAAAGGACCCAAGACCGCATTTGAGTGGCGGTAGGATTTCAAGTGATGATTAGGGTGGATGGGGATCAAAGCGGACCCACTCAACTTCTGAAGGATGCCAATGGCCCAATGATGATGAGGTTGTGCTTGAGTTGGCCAATGAAAAGATGCTTTACAAACTCCTAATGTAGTAAGGTCAAGCTTGGGCGCCTCAGGCACGCCAGGGATATATCATCACGGCTACTGTAGATTGGTGCTGCGACCGTTGCTTGCGACTGATGCAGCATGATACTGAGGTAATCAGGTCGAGATCTATTAGAGCTGAAGACGCGGCATTCTAGGTCCTTACAATCAATTTTCTTGAGAGGAAAAAAAGAAGAAGAAGAAGAATTTATACCTTCACAAGCGTGGCACATCTTGTATGTATTTTTAATACTAAGTTTTCGCCACGACGAGTACCAAGTCTCAGTCCTGAAAGCTGAAGACCTCAGGAGTGTCAGGATGATGATCCAGCATAGATATCTCTCGCCAGCGCATACAGGTGTAATATAATTGTGCCATTCGGGTCTGATAATGTACCCACCTAGTGAATACAGGCTGGCAAAGAGAGAGACACAGAAGTGGACACCCCCTATATGAAGCATATCTATAGGTAGTCTGAGGTTGCGCACATGGTGTTTTTCCCATGTCAATCACATATATATTCGATAGTTCGGATTGTTCTGATTCATTGAACTTTCTTGTTGTTCTATTATTTGTCATTAGTATGACCTGTTTTGCAGACATATAAGGGCGCATATGTTGAGGTGCAGGAGAGAGGGTGCTGTAGATGGTTTATTATTAGTGTGCCAACAGTCACTGAGCCACACCAAAGTGACCATTCTCTCGCGCCAGCATGAGAGGTGTCTTTCCCAGGACACCCAATCCATGGGCGTCAATGTCTTTGTGGCTCAGGAGAATCTCAACAATCTCATCGAGACCGTTAGCTGCGGCGGAGCAGAGTGGTGTTTCGACCGTGTAGATGTCGATGTCGGCGTCTGGGAGTTCCGTATATATGTCAATATCTCCTGCGTATGCGTAATTGACATCAACATCATCCTGTTCCAGGATGATTGATACCATCTCGGGGTTCTGGCTTCTGACAGCTGCCTGCAGTGGTGTCTCCCTGCCGTCCCCCCACTTGCGATAGGGGTCATCTGGATCATATTCTTCTCGGCTGTAGACCAAACCCTTCATACTCATGCGTCGCCCCAGTCGTGATAGAAAGAGTCGAGCCAGCGTAGCTTTGCCGTGTCTCGCCAAGTGGTACATGATTTCCCAGTCGTAGAAGGTACCTGTTTTATCAAGCCTGACATCCTGTCGGTCTAAAAGAAGACTGAAGACTGCGTCGCGGCTGTTCATTGCAGCCCGAAGAAGCGGTGGTGGGCCGTTCCGGTCGATGTTCACATTAATCTCTTTTCGGTTGAGAATGCTCTGTATGAGGTCCAGGGGACCTCCTGCACCAGCTAGAACAGACAGTGGCGCCCCTTCTGGGGCAGAGATGTGGTCGTAGTTGATGTCTATGTCGTCGATCGTTTCTACGATCCACTTCGCATTGTCGACCTCTCTTTGGGACTCGATTTTCGGCAGCAAGAATCGTAACTGCTCAGTCCAAGATCTCGCACGATTGCTATTCAGTCGCCCGCGGAACGCTAGGAACATAGTTTCTCTATCCCAGGACAGCGGAGGTGAGTAAAAGCTGCGTTCTTCTATCCCTGGCAGACAATATGACAAGGCCTTCCTGAACACGACGTCGATGTCCAACTCATAATCAGGCACGATGACCTCTCTGACTCTGGTGTCTGACGCTATCCCAAGGAGAGCGTAAATGTGATCTCTTGGGTCGCTAGCCTCGCTGTAGGTGAATTGAATCAGCAGCGTCTTCAGGTCGTGTCTCTGATTCCACCATCCGCGTCGTCTCTGGCCCTTTGATGGCATGATGTCAAGGATGGCCTGGGCGTGGGGCGTTACCGATCTCATCAACAGAGACGGCAGAATCGCGAAAGTCCGCATCGGGATCGATAACAGAGTGCCTTCCTCTCCTACGACGATCGATCCGGTTCTGCAGCTGGCGACTTCCTGGATGATCCAGGTCCGCCGGAACCATGGCCTCTCCAAGAGGTCCTCCATTGCGCTTGACAGCCGCCGGCGCTGCCTTTCTCCCAGGACTTCCAGCCACTGGGAACAGATCAGTTCCAGAAACTGCTCCCAGGATCGGTTGCTAGGTGCCCGGAGCGCAGCCGTGTCGTCCTGCTTCTTTGCAAAAGCGGCCAGCTCCGTCGTAGGTTCGGGCTCCAGGCCTAGGGGCCCCAGCCAAGCAATCACCTCTTCTGCCCGCTCGTACACCAGCCTCATCTGCCCGACCTGGTGCCTGCGCTCGCGCAGAGACTGGTCATGGTCTCTCTGGTCGATGCAGATAGCATCCACCCACAAGATTCTGTCCTCGTCTTGGCTTCGCAGATGAACCAGAGCTTCGTGTAGGTTCTTGGTAATCCTCAGCCAGGTCGTAGGCTCTAGGCTGGTCTTGCCGGCGATGTTGATCGGAATCCTGTCCGCCGATAGATCTCCCCACGCATAGGATAGCGCTCGGTAGGGAACACCTTTGTCCCTGTCTAGGTAGGACTCGAAAAGCGTGCAGAGAATCGGCTCGGTATACCGGCCCTTGTGGAGCCGGAGCAGGCGGATCGCGTCGGTCGCCAGATCGATACGTTGATATCTGTACTCTAATAGCTGATCCATAGTTTGTCTCAAGGCCAGTTCCTGGAATATGTAATACTGAGGATAGGATAAGTTGACCGACGGGTGGACCAAGAATCGAAAATATTGAGACCTGGAGTCTCAGCAGAGAGAGATGGCCCCTAAGCAGTGAAGAGTTCATCGACGTCTGCAGTGAGTGATATAAGCACTAATTTACATCTGGCTGTGATCCATTCATTGGTTGCCTCTAGACTGTGTTTTGGTCATGCACGCATGCCTGCACCTCGCCCCTCTGCCTCCCAGGTGACTAAGTAGACTAGGACTCTGAATTGATTAAGTAGGGTATCTCGAGTGTGATGACAGAGATCTCCAGAGCGAATCACGATCAAAAGTTGTGCTCACGTTTCATCCCTTCTACTGCAAATGCAATTCCTTGGACATTCATGTTGAAAAAAAAAAAAAAAAAAGAAAAAGAAAAAGAAAAAGAAAAATAACACACCCAATCAAGCATTATTAGCACATAGCTTTATATACTTTACTTGTAAGTAACTTTCTCGGAGCAGATGGATTTCGTCTTAACTCGTAAGAAAAATTATGAAAGTTTCGATACTTGGTAGAAGTCCCGTCACTGCCAACCTTATGTCTATTGCCTTCACATTTCGGATCTACAGTGAAGAGAAAGTGTCTACAACCTTTCCTTGCACCACTATTTACAGAATTCTCACCAATTGGTCCCGTAAGCTCGGCTGCTTAGAGCGTTGCATTAATTAATATTTCCGACCTAGGAGGAACATAAAAGTGGATGCAAAGGTCACGAGTCCGGTCCTCTCCGGGACCAATTTCTTTTATAGCTTTTGCTTTCGTCTTCCGTTTTGGGACCCCCAGGACCTCTATGGGCTGCGCACAGGGCGGTCTCTATCTCCGGACCTTACTTTTTTTTTTTTTTTTTTTTTTTTTTAACTTTTCCTCCCTCTTTCCCCTTTCTGGGTTGGGGGCTTCTTTCTTCTCGCTCCTTACTGTCATTTTCTGCTGACAAACGGAAAACGAGAAAGAGAAAGAGAAAGGACATAATTCTAGAATCAAAGTCTCATTTTTTATGCTTTCCAGCAAGCGATAACTAGCGTCATGACTCTATTACAGTACACTTGCGGCGATGTTCAAACAGTCTTCCAAGACCCCTTTACGCTGTTCTTTCTGCTCTATTTCGCTTTGCTCACTTGCTTAAACAATTTTTCTATAACCTCGTTTTTCTTACTAATTATACTTTCTTTTCAATACTTGACTTTTATTGTGCTTTGAGTCTGGCAATGCGTCCTCTTTCCCTCGATATTAGTGGTAACAAAATTCAAAAGCTTTCATACAAACCCAATAATAAGAATGTAAAAGTCTCTCCGTCCCAAATATAGAAAGATAGCGCTGCTATATGAAGTCCTGATTAGCCGAACTCTTAAAGAAAATATGGATAAAGATCTCGAGCGTTACGAATTTTTATTTCTTAATAAGGAGCTCGGCTTGAAAATGCTCGACCAAGAATGCAGCATATTTCGAATCTTATTCTAGCATACTGATTCTACATTATTACTGAATGAGCCGTTTTATTCCAATTATCTTGTGTGAGACAATTTCTCTTGATTATAGAAAGCCTAAACTGAAACAGCCCCAATATCGCTTTAGTCTAGTCGCACAAAATCAAAACACAAAAGCCCGTATGACAGCAATTGCAACTATCGATAGAAATCCTAATGAGAACAATATCTCCTGCTCGAGCTGTAAAAATTGTCTCATCTTAGAGAGCAGAGAGGCTTGTGGTTCCAGAACCAGGGCCCATGAAGTGGTGAATGGGGTGAGAAGAGCATAAACCCGGTACGCTGGTGTTGTCAATCTGTACAAGATGTATGATCTGATGGCTGTACGGGTGGACAGCTCGGCAGGTGCGGACCGGATGAAGTTGTACCACGGCGGCAAGACTTCCCAGATGGCCAGGATAGATAATGGCACTTTGATAATGACTGCACCTGTCAGTGCATAACAGACGATCCAGGCGAATACTGCAACATCATAGAGCGCTGTTCTGAGGAAGTATCCTGCATAAAGCACCCCTTGAGACATGATATATTGGTGATTGTACCGTCGATGCAGGTTCATGCCGCGGCTCCATCGAAGCTGTTAATTATAGCGAATCAGTGTTCTGATTACCCGATACTTGATAGCGTTATAGCACACTTACACGTTGCCCTACCCAACCCTTCAACGTGTCCGGGCCAGCTGTGAGTATCCTCGAATTTTCACAGTAGAGTCGCTGCCAACCTCTCGCGGCAAGAAGCATTGTAACTTGTATGTCCTCATTGATGACCTTCTACTTGTGTCAGCCAGGCCTGATTCATGATCGACCATAATAACGAGACTTACAACTTGTGCATCCGAGTTTGGGAACTTGAACCGGTACCATGGGACCATCACTTCGCGAAGTTCTGAGACTCTGAAAATCGAACCGGGGCCGTTTAGACATTCAGAGCGTCCTATGGCGCCCAGAGATGCTCGATTCAAGTATGAGTCACATGTAAATGCGGTTTCTGCCATGCGCGATATCGTCGAGGTATTGCCGTTATTGAGATGTACCAGCGCTGAAGCTCCAGCTGCATGGTGTTCTGAAGACAAAACTTTTGTAATGGTCGATAGTGTGTCCGGGAAGATTATTGTGTCCGAGTTACTCGACCACAAGAAATCAATATCCTTCAAGTCTGCTAGAACGACTGACAAGATCCAGCTTGAGAATCGAATTTCTTTGAGGTTTCGATGAGGCTGTGTGAAACAAATGACAATCTGGCCCCTTTTGTTGGCGAGAAGTTGAGGGACCTTTGACTTCATCACTTCATCTCTCATGAAAGAATATATTTCATGAAATGAAACCTTATGATCAGCTGCTGTGTTCCCTGGGTAGTCAGTGCCCTTTTGTGTTGTTGATCTGTTGCTCGGCACTTCAAATTTGAAGGTCCTCTCGCCAGGGCATTCGCTCAGATCAAGTATGACACAGTGAGGGTGGTTTTTGAAGACCTGTTGCCCATTTAGCTGCTAAACATGTGCTGCAGATGTTGTTTCTCCCACCTGCTTAAAGATCCGAACCATCTCTTTATCTGCATCTTGCTGTCCATCGATTCCCACAACCAGGGACTCTACACCAGACTGAGCATAGCTTTTAAGCATTTCTCAAATAGTACCGGGTTTTCGCGATAGCCAACCACAGATGCCACAACTTTATTTTCGCCCTGACACTGTAGGATATTCTGGTTCGAAACTATTTTCAAATTCTTCTGTCGATTGATTTCCGCAAGTGCAATTCGGACCATGAGGTCAAATAATGCAAAAAGAAGAGTAGTGCAATAGCCAAAGCTCCAAAACCCCATCTTGAAAGACTTGGAAAGCTGGTTTATTTGTTATAATCAAAAGGTTTGAATGGGAGCATAGGAATGGAAATAAGAACCCCAATTCATGGCAATATATATACATATATGCAAACAAGCTTTATGTCCATGTCTGTGAGCTCAGAAAATGCACATTTTGAGATTGAAACTCGCTTTCTAGCACAGAGTCTGCCTTGACAAAGCCTCAAACCTGGTCCTGCAGGTGGTTTTCAAAGTTTACAAAGCTTTTGAGTCACAAAACTTATGATCTGAGCCAGAAGTCAGCTGTTTGTGCAAAATGCTTTAACCTTAGCTCGTGCAGAGAAACTGGGTGCACAAGGCACATTCAGAGTGGTTGCAAATGGTAGGAAGGACAGGGAGTCCAGTAATTATTGCTGGGGATTCACAACTCTCTAATTAATTACTTACTTAATGGCTTACCCTGAATTAGTGAATGGCCTCTTTGCCTAGGCTCCACAGTGGATGGGACCTTTATAGTCTGCTACCATTGCACAGCCTTTTCAAAGCTTTTGCCATGCATGAAGGGTTGCAACACTCCTGAAATCCCTCAGTAGTGCTTATGAATAATGCATTAAGATAAGCACATCGTGCCCTGCTTAGCTGCCCAAACAAAAGCCTTCTGCAGCCTCTAGTGCCTTATATGTGTGAATTCCAGTAAGTGTAAAATATACACCCTCTCAAAGCGTCTGCTTTGCATAAAAGGTTGCAATGCTCTTGAAAATTTTTCAATAGTGCTTATCAAGCCTTGCACTATTAAAATAAGCCCAGTATGCCCTGCCTGGCTGCCTAAACATAAGCTTACTGCAGCTTCCCTTATCATGTGCGTGCGATTTACAGTAAGTGTAAATGGCACAGCCTTTTCAAAGCTTTTGCTTTGCATGAAGATTGCAATCCTTGATGCCTTACCAGAATTTTGAAGCTGCATACTCCTCATACACCGATTACAGCTATCAATGCTTAAAGAAGAAAGTACAGTAACTTTTGCTGTGCTTACTCTTAGTCTAATTATTTCAATCCAATGTGTCTGATGTGAATGATTTAATAGTCTTGTCCCACTGCTTAAATTGTCAGTCGTTTCTTGTCATTCGGGCGCCCCTGAGTAATACAAACCACATATGCAAGATTCGGAGATATTACAGGAATAATGGATCCATTATCTGTAGCTGCTGGTGTTATTGCTGTTTTGCAAGCGACATCGTCTGTGGGAAAAGGTCTAGGTGTGCTTCGCGAGTTGCGAGAAGCTCAGAGTGTAACAGACAGTTTGGTCAGGGAGGTATCAGCACTTGATGCTGTTTGTGGAAGATTGAACCCTGCCCTTAGGGACTGGGAACTACGGCTACGCATGTCAAACAGGTATGGATGCCTTCCCACCCCCCAACTCCCCCTTTTTTTTTCTCTCTTTTTTTTTTTTAATTGGTCTCCATTTACTGTGGTTTCACCTGCATCCTCACCACGTACTTAGACTGACAAAGCTTTGGGCGTCTGTAGCCTCCCTTTGTCTGGCTCTGTGCTTGACCTGACCAAGGATGCCTTGAAATACACACAAGAAGCCCTGGTCAACCTCGACCGTTTCTTACAGCATAAACTCTTGAGAACGTCCAGCGATGGACGGTCGCGCAAGGTTGATAAGCAAGTCTGGATCCTTCGGCGTAGCCAACTCGAGCGCTTGGGCCATGATTTACGGTCGGCGAGGCTACAACTGTCACAAATGATCAATTTGTGTGACCTGTAAGTTCCACTGGGAGTACGAGTATTAATAGCCGAATTCTTCAACCAGCTAAGTTGCTTCGTGCTACCAGATTTCAGACGTTCCAAATTGGATATCAAATCGAGAGCCTCGCATCAGAGACAAAGGCCGAGGGCGTCAGGAGAACTACGGAAGCAAACAGTCTGTCTAACTCTATCAGTCAGAGTCACAACGCTATTGAGGGAGTGAGGACACAACTTCAATTGCTGTATCAAATGATGCAGGACAGCCAGCAAACCACGGTCAGCCAAGCCCAGCGTATTCAACCCAGGAACCCAGCAGACCCGAGCCCTGCCGAAATGCCGAGCTCAAGACCTCAATGCGTCAATCATTCAGCGATAAATCCGGCCAGGCCTCTGCGTCCAATGTCAACATCTTGCTTGGAGAAATTCTGTCTCTGTGCTTGTCACAGTCCCGGTCGCATTAGTAGTCCGAAAGCTGTCAGCTCATTGCTGGGCACTTTGTACGTCGGGTACTCTGATATTCCGAAGCTTACACCCAGATGTACATTACGTTCTTGCAAACAGCGTCGCTTGTGGCCGTCGCTCCGGTTGAACTACTACTTTCCATCATGGCTCATGAGCCGCATGATCACGACATCACTGGCTTACAGTGCGCGGGACGGGCTTGATTTGCATCGACTACGGGTGCCGAGGGTAGTACCGACAGGATCTCAAATTTTCAGTCTTTCACAAAGAGGAGACGTGCAAGGCCTTAGGACGATCTTCCAAGATGGACTCGCATCACCGTTTGACGTCGATCAAGACGGATTCTCAGCCCTTTGGGTCCGTCCAATTCCTTCCCACTTGTCTAGACCTCGGGCTAGATATCGTGCCATGGAACTGATTTCTGATTCGATTAGTTCGCTTTGACCAATCGCACGGCACATTTCCTGGAGATCTGCCGTCTGATGATACAGGAGGGCGCTGACCCCTATGAATACGTCACAAAAGAGTGAGTTCTCGGATAAAGGAAGACCAAAAAGAAAAGAATATCTCTCCCCATTCCAATTAGTCGTGCCGTATGGCTCTGACTGACCGGATTCGATGCCAGGGGCGGATACATGCCGTCTTTTGAAACAGCATGGGCACTCATTCTCGGCAAAGGAGTGCCACAAAATGATGCAGATGCTCTGAAAGTCATTTTTGATGATTCCGACCGACTGAACGAGTTCCAGTTCTCAAGAGCCCATCAGCAGGTCCTTGGAATATGCACATCGTCACCTGAGGAGAATTCAGGAAAGCATTCGGACGTGGTAGATATCGACGTCATTGATGCGTTTGGCCGCACACCCCTCCACTGGGCAATCGAGCGTAACGATTTAGACGCTGTGAAATCTCTACTAAAGAGTGGCGCAGACCCGAATATGCCAGCAGCGCGCTCAGGATGGTCATCAATCCATTTTGTCGTCCGCACCCATTCGATCAATCCAGAAGTCCTGGACGTACTCCTAGCCCACGGTGCTCAGCCAAATGCGCTTGATTGCAACAGTGCGCCGCCCTTGTCGTGGGCAGTACGCGAGCACGAAGCCGTCGAGGAGATCAAGATCTTAGTCGCCGCAGGGGCTGATCCTAACCTACAGTACGACGAGACTGGGTGGACCGTATCACATCTGGCGGTCTTTCTGGGACGCTGCGACTGCGTCCGAGCTCTCTTGGAGATGAATGCGGACTTCTCGCTCCAGAACAAACTTGGAAGTAATGTGGTGTATCTGGCAGCAAGATATGCCAACGTCGAGATGATCCGAGTCCTCACTTGCTTTAAGCAAGAGTTACAGACGGCCATTGCGGAGTGTCGCCATCTGCGCGTGAGTGATCCTGCCAGCTTCCGTGCAGCTGGCAGTGAGCCTTTCACCGAGGAGTGGCGAGACCTTTGGAATATGCTAATGGAGAAGGACAAGGAGGATTCGGACGACGATGATGATGAAAGTATTAATGACGTGTTTGAAGACGCATTGGAAACTCTTGAATAGAACCTAGTAGGCCCAGAGTAATAGGTGAGCAGATTATTATTGATTTTATCTTTTCAAATTATTATGTATAAACAAAAAACGCCTTTATGTGGCAGATGCTATAGGGGCCCTATTATTCACTGGGGATAATTATTCGCTGAAGTCTCTGCCAGCAAGAGTGTTGCTATCCCAATTGAAACTGGCGCCATGTAGGCCTCTGTAAGTATATGGCAGTGCCCTTTGGCATCTAGCGATAGTTACACGATCTAATTACCGTTCTCTTCTACTATTTGCTGTGCCTTGTTGCCATTTTGAATGAACTACAGTAGCTCTGCCTCATTGTTAAACACTGGGCTCCAGGTCGGTTGCATTGGCGCGTTTCTGAAGTCATATTGTAAAGAGAAATGATTCTATGTGTGAACTCAGAGGGAAAAGAAATGGAATGCGCTACAGAAGAGAGGGGAAGGAAAGAGAGACTGCCAGCTAATCTGGCTGAGCCTATCTCGAAGGTGGCTGCTGGCTGGCCGAGTCACTGGCCCTCGCACATTCTAGCCTGAACTTCCCATATATTGAACATATCCTCTCTACGCTATCTCCTAACGGAATCCAGAATGTTGTAAAGCTGAAGGAGAAGAAAGGAAATCTAGCAGTGTAGGTAAAGTTACTAATGGACTCTTTTCAAAGAGACTGCACCTCAAAGTACATGGTGTATAAAGTGCACAGTCGATCACTTTGTCGGACTAGCGTATTCCTTTTCGGACCGCAGTGGACTATTCTGCGCTTCAAGATGGATACATATATAAATTTATACTGTGTAATATAAGCAATAGAAAGTACGTTAGATAAACAATTGCGGGTTTTATGTTACTACTTTGTAGCTTTCTCGATATCTTCACAATCTTTATTCCGTCTACTTACTGGCCGTTCCAAATTTTCTGTTTTCTTCACATATTTTATTCTATGATCTATGCGAAGCTCGCTAGTTCGGTCCTCTCTGGGGCTATCTATAGTTTTCCTTGTTTTTTTTTTTTTTTTTTTGGTTGTTGTTGTTGATTCATGTCAAGAAGCCTGCAGCCTTTTATGAGTCCGGAACTGCAGTGTAAGGCGACACTTTACTGTACACAGTACGGAGGAGTTAAGTACGGAGTACATAGGTGGGGGCCGGGCGGGGCGGAGGTGCATAAGTATTACTGTAGAATCCGTACAAGTAAGCAGCTTTCACTCCGCTACAGTAAACGGACTTTTTCGAGAACGCCGCTCCTACTTACGCGGCGTTGATTTCGTACCTTGTCGCAGGAGCCGACCAGCGCGCCTAATAATGCCCGCCCGCCCGCGCAACTTACTTGATATGCCTTTTTGACTCTTTCATCTTCTTGGGTGGACAAAGAAAAGAAAAAGAATTACAACAAGAACAAGTAGACGATATTATGGACTCTTCCAAGAACTCACTCAAGGTCGGTATCATCTGCGGCAGCACGCGCTCTGTCCGCGTCGGCCCACAGATCACAGCCTTCGTCCGCGACACCATCAATCATCACCTCTCGTCCCAGACCAGTAGCGATGGCACCGGGGCTCCTTCTCCTATGTCTCTCGAGATCATCGACATAGCAAGCTTTAACCTGCCCCTCTTCGATGAGGCCGTCATCCCACAGGCCGTCACTGAGCACAGCGGGTACGCGCACGAGCACACGCGTGCCTGGTCGGCCTGCGTCAGCTCCTTCGGCGCCTTTGTCTTCGTCACGCCGCAGTACAACTGGGGGATCCCGGCCAGCCTCAAGAACGCAATGGATTATCTCTACAACGAGTGGAAGGGCAAGCCGGCCATGATCGTCTCGTATGGCGGGCACGGGGGAGGCAAGGCGGCGGAGGCGCTGAAGACCGTGTGCCAGGGCCTGAAGATGGGTGTCGCTGAGAAGACGGTGAACATGGCGTTCCCTGACAGGGAGTTTGGAGGCAAGTGCTTTGTTGGAGGGGATCTGGGACTGGCAGAGGATGGGTCCAAGGTCTGGGAGAAGGAGAAGGAGGATATTGTGGCTGTGTGGGACGAGATGGCTAGCAAACTGACAGGACGCGCCTGAGAAGTGCCTGACAGGAGCCTGAATGTCGAGTTCCCATGTTCATCTCTTTTTCACCCTCTTTTTGCCGTCTCTTCTTTTATGCTTTGGAGCCAAGTCGTTCAGCCTATTAAGCTAGCATTGAACCTACATGCGTTTGAAATTCTTGAATGCAGCTATCGTTGCAGTATAAACTCGAGAATATGCTGCTGTGGCCGCCTAATTATATTCTCTCAGCATTCATTTCTGTAGACTATTATGAGCGTTAGCTGCTCAGACACTTGACGTATTCCAACCACTGTCGACATCTGATCAGCACTGTTTGCGGCAGACAGCTCAGCCAGAACCTGAAGAGTTGACCTCAGGAACACCAGACAGTGTGGCACCAACAAGTCGGATTTGTACTGGGTTGAGAAGTGTATGATTCCTATCAGTCTGAACATTTGAAGCCCTGGACATTGAGAGATGACTCAATGGAGTTGCGCGATCTTTGGACGGATGCTTTTTCAGGTGAGAAGTGGGCAAGCATTGCTTGGGGGCAGGAACTTTTTCTTGTTTCTTGCTCCTTTTGCTCTTCTTTTATTTAGAATATTATATATATATATATATATATATGGACGACGAATGAGCGCAGCAGAAATCCACCTCTCAATGATTGGGGAGGTCATAATTATTATATCAGCTCATCGCTGAAGCCCATGAGTGCCATTCGCGCCCCAAACATATTTCGAAACCCACAACAACCCACTACTTACACCTCTTCTGTTCTAAGTGCTTTGTCAAGATTTCGATTTTGATTAATCTCATGTGTCATTTCCCGATGTTCCAAGAAAACATCTGCAGACGTATCTGGGAGACTGTGCAGTAGTGTGTTCGCCTACCACCGTCCATCCCCTTGGTAATACATGCGCCGATTATCTCGACCGACCTCGTCAACCAATCTCATGTAGTCTCCGTCTCCACTAGTAGTTGTATTCACCGTCGTAGTCATTGTCACCGAGATCGGATTCTCTTTCTTGTTCTTGCCCGCCGAACCAAAAGTCGCCAGGCGGATCCCGTTGGTCGGCCGAGAGTCGTCCGCTTTTCTTGTCAACTTCTTGCCAGTGAGCTTGCGAAACACTGGCATCATCGGAGGCATACAGCCCGCAACAATAGCCATACAGCTTTCAACTTCAGTCCACATGTTGCAAAGAGTACCGGTCCACGTTGCATCGCTGAAATTTATCTGCTTAAAGTACCATGTCCGGAGTATCGAGATGGCGACGACTAAAGATCCGAAGAGGAAAACGAAGGTCAACTGAAGCTTCCGCCGGAACGTAGCGTTCAGGCGCCACACGTAGTGCAGTGGTAACAAGAGAATAATCAAGTCCAGTGCCGCGTTCCACGAGCATATCCATAGAAGCATGTATTCCATATTGGCACACGCGAATGGTTGTGCCCCGGGATTCTCGACAGTGGGTACGTCGATCGGCAGACAGAGGGCAGTAAGGACGGTCATGGATGTGATTGTATAGATGATCGAAGTGATACCAACACCAGTGAGGACCCATTTGAATTGATTGCTAGGGAATAGTCGGCGATAGATAAAAAGAATGGCCAACTTTGAGAGGCATATAGATGGAAAGTAAAGAGCATTCGAGGCGATCACAACGCGTAGGAAGGTACCGATTTGCTCAGGATGTTCCGAGATGAGAACTATTTCGTGTCGTCCGAACCCAAGGTACGTTAGGTACAGAAGAACAGAGGCCGATATTGAGGCAAAAAGCTGGGGAATGTCAGCAAGCGATACAGTTATCTTATAATAGATCAGCTGAAGGCCCCCTTACAAGCGATAGAACGGTTAAATAGTCATCCCACCATAATTTCTGTCCTTGGAGATGGCGGCCGTAGATCCGAAGAGCTACAGCACTATAAGCAAGTGCTATGCTGGCCCCAACTGCTCCATACACGCTTGGTTGCATTGTCTCGTAGTAATGAGGAACTTGCTTCTGAAGGCTCGCCGGCAACTGCGCGATGATCGCGGATACGTTGGTCGCCATGACTTCCGGGTGTAGATAGGGTCTTATTTTGATGCAAGGCCTTCTTGGAGTATTTTCCAGAGAACCAACAATGAGATGAAAGAATGGTCTTTAGTAGATCACCTCAACAGATGGGTTGGACGAGAGCAAGACGTGCCGGGGAATTAGGGGAATGGACGACGCTGAAACTGGCTGGAAACTTTTGCAAGAGCTAAGGGAATACTCGAATACTCTTTACCTGACAATTTTGCTACACAGAAAATGAATATTTGCCTAGACGTATTCAGCCCCCAAGACTGTGAATCCTCATGTTGGAGAATCAGCCCCCATGAATCCCTCACGGCCGGAAGCAAGACATGATTCTTGCAAACAAATAGTACGAAGCGAACCAAATTCCCCCAATCCTGGGAATTGTGATCGGACGAATGATCGGAGAACGGAGTCAAAGTCAAAGTCAAAGTACTGTACTATGTACAGTGCATAAGCACTAATTAGCTTGAGGTTGTTCGAGGCTGTGTATAGCATTCCCGCTGACGGAAAGATATTCCAAATATATCAAAAGTAACCAGTCTGTAGTTACTATACAGCAAGTATAGTTCAAATACTCAAGCTGGTAGAAATATGAGTAGATTTACTTCTGAGATATCGTATTAGAGCTTGTAATAAGTTCGATAGAGTACATAATTAATATCACGAGAATTGTATCCTCCATCTCACAGTATCTTATATAAAAAGTATATAACAGGCTGGACCTTACAAGTATATTGTTTGACAAACTTTGGCCCCCATCTGACAGTGTCTTGCATAAGCACACATGAAGCTAGACCTTACCAATATAAAAGCTACGCAGCTCGCTGTGATTCTTATGTACGAATTGGAAAGTGGTACAACCGTTTGGCCCCAATCTGAACACATTTTCGTATAATGAGACATACTAAGTAATCAGCTCCAGTTTACGAAAGTGCAGTAGCACCAGCGCAGTCTGATCGATTCGCTAGTATGTCATACCACGGCTGCAGAGTCAGGCTGCGAGCCAACTTATCGCACATAAGACATTCTGCAAGATCTGTTTTCAAGCTTGTTGCTATGAGGACTCGCCTCGCGATTCCATACATCCATTGTCTGCATCCCCAGTCTCTAAGCCAAGATGGGTACTCAAAATATGGCTTCGTGCTGGGCTGACGGCCGAGATAGTCAGTCAAAGTCGTCATCTCTGCTGAGAGCCTCCGGGCCGTAGGACTTTTTCGAGATATCTTCTTCCACCGCCCTTGCTCATAGTATCGTTCTGAAATCCAGTCTTGGAAAGTAAAGACCCTGCCGCTATTTGTTTACTCCTCAGCATCTGTCGACACTCAAACTGGACCTCGAGAACTCACAGAACATAGCTTTAGTAACCAGCATCATAGTTATTGATCATGTTTCGGAATACCTATTGCGAAGGCTCTCGTTAGCAGTCGCTTCATTCTCGACCAGGTGAGTACGATGACAAGTCTTTTGAGGATTCCACGAACAGCCTCTCCATGTCCCCACTCCCAACCGTCCCCAAGCGCTTCGCCTGCTGAAAGGGAGTATATCTCATACTTCAACTAGTTAAAAAGTTCTGTCAGGTTCAGGGCCTCCAGAGCTTCGTGCGGTTCTGGAGTATGGATAAGCATGTCGAAAGTGCTGAAGAAGACCTCCTTGAGCTGCTCGCGAACAGTCTTCCAGCCAGTCGAGCCTCTCGCCAAAGCAGCTACCACGTAATCTCGGAGCTGAACATCTGGCTGGATGCTATCCGCAGACGGCCTCTGTTCCTGTGTCAAGGACGACACCCAGATCTTTTTATAACGAGGTGAGATGTGTGAGTAATGGAGTGATACATCCTTGATGTGATTTGCTTGCCCTGGAGTTCTCCTTGTCAGTCCTGTCCCGGCCATAAGCAAGAGATAGGGGTGAACACATAACATACAGAAGAATTGTTCGAGCATCAGACTGGGTGCTTCAACAAAATCTCTATCCACGTATTGAGAAGCCGCATAGGTCGTCTCCGTACACAGGGCATGAATGAGATGACCGATCTCGTGGAAAAGTTTGCGCACCTCCTCAAGGCTGAGAAGTGTTGGACGATCGACGGTCTTGTTATAGTTCATAACCAAGACCGAAGAAGCATGATGGCGTGATCTATCTGGTCACAGGAAGTTCTGGGGACAAGCTTCGTCAACACGAAAACGAGATGCGTAGGGATGATAAGACATTAAGTCACCGGCTGAAGGGAATAGTGACCGACATGAGTGTATTTACCCCCTGTCGGGGGTAAAAGTCAAAGTATACATAGCCCTTGAAGTCCTCGCTCTCCGAATCGAATACGGCAAACATCAGCACGTCTTCATGCCAGATGAGTGGTCTGCCGCTGCCGAGATCGTGTTGTTCCTCCGGGGTGATGAGTTCGAAGCGAGTCGCGAATATGTACTCGAACATCTGCAGGAGCTTCGTCAACGCGGTGAACAGCTCAAAGTACTCGGACAGCTCGGCACCATGGGCCTCTTCGTTCTCGCCCTGCAGGTTGGCGTAGTAGGACTGATCCCAAAGGTAGATCTTGTCACTGGCGCTTCCTCGAGATGCGGTATCCTTTCTTTTCAGCCCCAGGAGGACACTAGCATACTCGGCGCCGCGTGGGACTAAACGGGCTCTGATCTCGGAGAGAAGCAGCTCCACAGTGTCGGGCTGCTTGACCATCATGTTTGCCATCTTCAGGGAGGCATGATTAGGGTCACCCAGGATCCTTGCTGTCTCGTCCCGCAGGAGCACGAGCTCTCGGAAGAAGGGTACCTTTGCCGGCATACGGTTCTGGAAAGCGTAGAACATTTTCTTTCTGGTGGCCTCTGCTGCGGCGTATTTGAGGACAGGGCTGCTCTGCGGAACCTTATGGCGACCCAGAAGTGATCTTCGTGCTCTCCCTCCCCCTGCTTGTATCGGGACATGAAGCTGTGCGGCACGCCCTCTAGATCCTCTCGCGCAAGCCATAGCCCGGTCTCCTCCTCATGCAAGTTCTTGTTGCACTGGCGCTCCAGGTCTTGAAGACGCTTCTGACATGTCTCAAAGTGCGATTTGAGGGTCGGATCAGTAATGCCGCAGCCATTTTGCTTGAGTTTGCGATGTATCTTCTCAAGATGATTGCGAGATTCGGCATCGAGAGTGTTGCCTTGAGTCGCGAGCCGCCACAGCATCCACGAGGGCGAATATGTCGGTTCTGGCAAACAGGTCCACCTCGAAGTCGGTAAGCATGGTCACGATGGCTCTAGAGGCGTCGCGCAGATCTTTTGACGGCGAAGTTGAAGCATAACAACGTAGGAGTCGCATCGAGGCTAGTTGCGCGGTCTCACTTTGGAT
Organism: Immersiporthe knoxdaviesiana; assembly: GCA_021117315.1. Classification (NCBI taxonomy): domain Eukaryota; kingdom Fungi; phylum Ascomycota; class Sordariomycetes; order Diaporthales; family Cryphonectriaceae; genus Immersiporthe; species Immersiporthe knoxdaviesiana. The sequence goes on from CP088207.1 coordinate 1,144,247, forward strand.
GACTGGCTTGATGCCGTTTTCGAAAGTGGCACACTCTGGCTTGATCTTGTGTACGATGTCGTCCCAGACTTTGCGGGTACAATCAACCACCCTCTGAGCATCGTCCCGAAGCGATTGAGGGGTTGCATCAAAGACAGCTGGAGGTGGGCTCTGAGAAGGATTCCGGGAACCCGGCTCAGAGAGTTGAATGACATGTTGCGGAATGCTTCTGAGGATCAAGTACTTTGAGAGATTTCCGGATGATACAGTTGCCAGTTGGAGAATTGTGCATCAATGAGCAGAGATGACCGATGTATATCCGAGTGCTCTTGTTAGTTGCAGCCTGGACATGTGTCTTTTGTTGTGGTAAGTGCACAATTATCATCAGCACCCGTGCAAGTCCATCACGCCTAGGGTTTGATCAGGCAATCGTGTTTCATCCTTCGACTGCTGGGTCAGGTTGTCTCAGTGGGTTTGGAAGAAGCCCGATTTGGGCATAGAAGAGTATTGTTCACAAATCTTGGACAACTATAATTATCAGTAAATGTAATTATTATAGAAATACTCTATTCTCTTTTCGAAGATCTTCTTCTTCTTTTCTTTATAGAGATGTTTATAAGAATTGATTCTGTGCCTTTAACCAGGATTTGCCTAATATCCAGTCTATCAAACTTCTGCCACCCCAAGCGTCAAAAATGCAAAGCAGCTTGTATTATTCACTAACCGGGACTGCAGAAGATTTACAAATTTTGGATATTAAGGGAAATTGGGGGAAAAGGCAAGATTTGGGGGCTTTCAGCTGAAGTCAGAGTTTTGGGGTCGAGAAATGAAGCTGACTTTTGAGAATCCTTGGATTCACCCCCATCACTCCTCCTCCCTGGTTTCTCTGCTTTACATCCATTCGAAGCGAAGACGTGTTATGTCAACTTTCCCTTCTTTTCTGGTGAACAAAGTGCCGGACTGTTGTTCCGACACTCATCACAGCATAGCAAAATCTCCAGCAGTCATGGCAACAATTACTGCTCTCTCACTCACCGACCCGACAACCACTAATACTGCAACTACAGGAACGAACCTCGGCCCCCTTACCACAATTCACACATTCTCTCCATCCTGTACCTACATATTCACGACCACAGGTCTGCCATACAGCCATTACTGGGCTCAAACATGCTCGGCTGGTACGATGCTGGACAACCCAAAGTGCTGGCCGTCAACGGACCCGACTATCGAGGCTGGACCCACGGCAGGTTTGTTTGGATGGGGCTACTACTCGCCAGGCCTCATATGTCCATCTGGCTGGTATCAAGCCTGCTCAGCCACCGCGACACCGACCTCCGACAGCACAACGTCCGAAGGTTTTACTTTTCAGTTCCTGCTCAGCGCCGATGCGACAGCAATCGGATGTTGCCCAAGGTACGGCGAGAATCTAAACCACTGATTGATAAGCCAATATCTAACATGATGTATTCCGCGTTCTATTTAGTGATTACAACTGCGCATTCGATTTGTTGAGCCATCAGTCATGCGTGCGAAGCCTCAACCCCGAGTCTACATTCACAGCAGCCACATGCATCCCTTCCAACAATGCCTATTCGGCTTTTGTGACCGAACCGACGTCACTGAGCAGCACGACACCAACGGACGCTTCTCAGATATGGGCGCCGATGATTGAGCTTGTGTACCAATCCAGCGACTTGTCGTTGAATATGACCGCCACCACTACTACGGCTAATACTACTGCTGCTGCTACTACCGCCGCCAGCATCTCGGAGACTACAAGCGCCTCATCAACAGATATGGCATCTCCAATTGGAGGAAGTGGGCAAGCATCAGTCTCGTCCCCAGGAGCATATGTAGGCATCGGTATAGGTGTCGCAACTGCCATCGTCTTGAGCGCGTTCGCGGTCGCATGGTTCTGGCTTCGCAGACGCAAGACTGAAGCACCTGCACCGCTTCTGGAACTCGGCGCCGCGGCACCTCGTGGCGAGCTTTATGGGCACTATAAAGGAGCGGATGAAAGGCACGAGATGCTGGTGATAGAACGCCCTTTGGAACTGCCTGCAAGACACGAATGCAGGCCGTCAGAGCTTCCTGCTGAATATGAATATCCACAAGCCAGATCAGCATCGCAGCTCTAATTATAGTAGCTGTGTCTTCGAGATACAAGTACCCAGGTTTTTAATCTGCGTTATACATGTAAAGTAGAGGAGGGGTAATTGCAGGCAGATGAATGAAAATAAATGCTGTCTTTACACGAATTAAAGTAGGACGTCAGCCGAACTATTTCCAACACTTGCAAGCTGTGTAGGATTATTTCTAAACTGTCGGGTGGTTTGGCTTGGAAGCACCTTGCAACCCAAGGAGCAGTCCGACTGGCGAACTATCATCGCCGCAACTCAGATACCGGCTCAGTTGTCCGGACCCAAATAGACTCGAAGCCGAAAGTGCTATTGCCGCATGTCAGCCTTATCGATTCCTGCATCAGGAGTTACATCTTGCCAGCCAGCTGGCTTCTCCCGACCAGGTTCAAGACGGCGCTGAACGTGAAGCAACCAAGCTATCAAGCTATTGTTGCACTTTTAGTCTTACAGGCTTTGCACAAGCACTCGCAGACGGCGGACGGCCGACGAGGAAACAATCGCTAGATATAGAAGACCTATCTTGGCCAAGGCTGAGCAGGATGTAGTCGTAATTCCGTCAGGGCTGGATACAGCGGCATAGTCGAGATAGAGGCAATTCTATAGAATAGGCCACTTATTGTATAGCTGGCATGGCTACTTAGTAAGTACGATGTATCCAAGAACAATACTGAGTAGTCTCACTGCCAAGGGTTCCAGGACCAATATCTTTTAGGCAGTTTTGATTACCACTGGCACATTTCCGGTATCACATATGAATTGATCTGCTAATCCTGTTCTCAGCCTCTCCAGCCTGTAGGGAATTTATCTAAAAAGCAGGCATCTCGCGGGCTATATTTGGAATGTATCATGTGGATGGCTAGAATTTTGAACTGTGCCCGAGAATGTTTTGAGATGTTCACAAGAACGGAGACTCAGTTGGTTGGCGCATCAGTAATTACTGACGTGCACCAGCGCGGGGTGCAGTGACGTGCTGCTGTGCCTTGCATCTGCCCCGCCACAGCTCTAGCGTCAGACCCCTGTAGACCCCTGTACTGCAGGCACTGTGGCCTTGTGTAGGTGATCCCTGGGCCCTGGAGGATTTGTCATGTAGATCCAAAGAGGCAAATCCGCATACTAAACAAAACGTCACGACTTTCCAGAACCTCTTCAAGTCTTCCTATAACTAATGCTCTCTCCCTCCCCCTCTCTCTCTCCCTGAGTATATATCTAAAACTCACTTGATCAATCAATCACCTGTTCTCACACCCCTCTTACCCCTCTTGCAAGGCAACCCTCTTTCCAACGTTCAAGCTGCCTTCTCAAGCTCAAAACCGTCCTCTCCACCCCACTTCACCTACCGCACTCCTCACTACCACAGCCATCCTCCTCCTGGCCCTCCTCCTCCCGACCATGACCTCCACCATGCCCGGCTTCATAGCCCGCCTGACCCGTCCCTTCACGAGCGCCTCTTTCCTCGGCGTCGCCACAGAGAACGGCGTCGGCGCCACCGCCGCACCCATCCCGGAGGGCGCCCAGAAGGCCACCGTCGCCGCCGGCTGCTTCTGGGGCGTCGAGCACATCTACCGGAAGCACTTTGCGGACAAGGGGCTTTACGATGCGCGTGTGGGCTATATCGGGGGTGACACCAAGAGCCCGAGCTACCGGGCCGTGTGCACGGGCGAGACAGGGCGTACGTTTCACCCAATGTTCGCCCCTCCTCTCTATCAACCTAAGTGAAATGTGAAACTGACTCCTTTATGTGCGTGTGTATAAACGTAGACGCCGAGGCAACCCAGCTGATCTACGACCCCACCAAGATCACCTACGCCCAGCTCCTCGAGTTCTTCTACCGCATGCACGACCCGACCACCAAGAACAGGCAGGGCAACGACCGCGGGACCCAGTACCGCTCCGGCATCTTCTACCATGACGCCGAGCAGAAGAGGATCGCAGAGGAGATCACCGCCAAGGTCAGCGAGCAGTGGTACGGCGGCAAGGTGGCGACCGAGGTCATCGAGGCCGGGCAGTGGTGGGATGCCGAGGACTACCACCAGCTGTACCTGGACAAGAATCCTATGGGCTATCAGTGTGCCAGCCACTACGTTAGGGAGTTCCCATCTCTGAAGTAGACGAAGAGGCAGCGGAAGAAAAAGACAGATGGGATACTGGGTGCGAGAAAACACTGTGCCGGGCGCAAACCGTACGACAATATCATGTACATGAATTGTGGAGATTTTCGGAAGCGTGGACGACAATCACTTATTCTTTCTTTTATTTAATTTGATTTAAGAGTTGCGCGCGAGAACGCCAGAACGGTTCAACCTAGCCTTTGCAGACCACCAGCTATTGCCATAAACCTATTAATGTGAGAGGAGAGCATGCCCCAGTCGATTGACTCCTTAATTCCACTGCTAGCAGCAGTGTGCCTCCGCTACACTCCGAATCCTCGGCCTGATTTCCTGGTCTCTGCCATTTCCCAAACCCCCTTTACTTCCGCCTGTTCTGCTGCATCATCAAGATCTGCACCATCCGGACGAAGATGTTCAGGAAGTCCAGCTCGAGCGAAATGCTCTCGTTGACGGGATCCTCCTTGATCACGCCCCGCTCGGCCAGTCTAGCGTGGTACAGCACCTTCTGTACGTCGTACAGCGTGAAGCCACCAAACAGTGCCAATCCACCCCACAGCCAGATGTTCTCGGTGAACGCCAGCGTGCGGACCGCGGTGGCGGGGAGGATGAGCGGCGCAAATCCGGACGCCATGACAAGACCAGCACCGGCCAGGAGGGGTCCGCCGATGTACAGATACTTCTCCTGCTTGGCGGTCGCGCCGACAAAGGAGATGGAGCCCATCATAGCTACGGTGTAGAGACCGGCGCGGGCGACCAGGGCGCCGGGGACGAAGGCGACGAGGGGTGCGATCAGAGCGGCCTGGGTGGCATTGAAGGCGGTCCAGAGCGCATACTCGGGAACGTAGCTGTGTTTTATCACGTCTCGTCAGCACTGCTGTCGGCGCACCGCCCGAGCTCCTTTGAGGGCTAAGGCAATCAAAACTTACTTGTCGGGGTCCACCATCCTCGTGCCGATCATGGTACCAAAGCTCATGGCCAGCCCACCGATCATGACCACCCACGGGTTTGTGACCATCAGCCGGTACACAAACCCGCTCTGCACCATCTGCCTGGCCGTAACGCCGATGATGCCGATGCCCAGGCCCGTGTGCAGGAAGGTCTGGTTGAGGTAGCTCCGCTCAAACAGCGGCATGCCGCCATCCTCGCGGGTCTCCCGGTTGAAGACGGCATTGACAGCCACCAGCGTACCGCCAAAGATGGCTCCGCCGACCGCCAGCTTGCGCAGCTTCGAGGTGTTGTCCGCCGCGGGCCCCGCTTGTGACTGGTAACCGCGCTTGCTGCCGCCGGCGACAAGGCGATTTACGAGGGATGTCGACCTGCTTGGTGTTGCGCGCGCAAGGGCGAGAGTGGTTTTGGATGTGAAGAAGGCATTCGATCGGCGGGCGGACTGGTGGAAGGAGCGCGCAGCGATGGAGGAGGACGAGGAGAGAGTGGTCTTCGCCACGGGTCGGGCGATCTCAGGCAGGCGTGCGGCCAGGCGGGCGGGGCCCTGGCGCAGGGTGATTGTGAAGGACATTTGTGTTGAGATGTCGATCAGTTGCTAACAAGAAGGTGATTTGACGAGAAAGAATCGAAGGAGAAGAACGAAGGACGAGGGGGAGGGAGGAAAAGGAAACGCAAGGTTGAAATCGGAGTTGATGGGAAATCGAAGTTTGTCAGGGCCCAAAATGACGTTTGCCATCCGCCGCCCTGGAAGCTTCGAGCTCTCGGGGCCAACCAGGCGCTAATTCCGGACGAATGACCGACAGGATATGTCAGCAAGTGCGAGGGGTCAGCCCTAACCCTGAGCCACATGTCTGCAGCATCCCTTGATCTCCTCGGCCTTCTTGGCTGGGCATCAGTCCATAGTCCTCCACACTGCTCTTGCATACCGTTCCAGCTCTTGAACGCCGATAACAACATCGCCCTCTCCGGGGCCTGGATCCCGTAGGAAAAGAAGTCTGAAGGATAACACCAGCTCGCTACTAACGATACTGAATGTTGGTGGGACTGTGGGATTCTTGGTGATGGTGATGGTCTGTTGCAGCTCTGGTCCTCGTGATCCTGTGGATCGGGTATTTGTCGCTCCAGATCGTTGGACCGGTATATTCTCTTCCCATCTCTCGATGGTGATTCCTGATTGTCTCTGGTCCCAGCTGACCAGAAGCACAATTCTCACATCGTGGTCCGATGCAGCGAACCACCATCTCATGATTTGGCGCAAGTATCGCTGGGACCTGGAGTAACCGGATTCGATGACCAGTGTTGGCCAGGCATCGCCATTGCGCTCTGGAGATGGGCCTCCCGAAGAATCGCCCTGTCCGCTTCCATCACCAGCTCCGGTATTTGGTTTTCCACGACGTGTAGCGGCTCCTGTGTCATTCCACAGATCCTCCACGCCTGTATTGGGCATCTGACTGCAGATTTTCCGGTACAGGCGTACATGCATAGCTTCGTGTATCCTAGAAGGGATTGTAACCAAGAGTATTCGCGATTTGGCATTGTATTGGCGCAAGCGGACCTTCGGTTGTCGATCTTCGTGATCAATGACATCGAAATCCAGGGGATCCACACCTAATCAGACAGTCAATATTACTCTGGACCAGGGGAATATATATATATATATATATATATATATACCTGTGACAATGATCAAGTCCTTAGGACCAATGCGGGCCATCTCCTGGTTGAATCGCTCGATAGTCGTAAATTGCATGGTCGGTATGTCATCGTCATCGTCTGACATCACAGAAGTCGGGGGTAGAAATCGACATGGACAGAGGCGATGCGGCCATCGTGGACATAGAAGAGTTGAGACTTCAGAAGTTGGAGTGTGATAGTCGAGGTATTTGTTGATGGCAGAAGGAAGAAAAGAAACGCGATCTGGGAAGGTGAGGGCTCTTTGTTTGTCTAGGTGCGCCTGCCGGGGGACCTTAGTCAGCGCTGGAGCTACCCAAATGCGCTCCGAAAGCTACCCTGAAAAGCCCCTATAACGAAGCTATTTTAGGCCTTAATAGTAGCTTTAGAAACAGACAATAGCCAGTTCTGTAAGTACTTACAGACAAATTTGAGACAATGCCATGAAAGTAGGGCCATTTAGCAGTTCTGTCCGCCCTTGACCACAAGGCTATACCCTTCAGGATAGGAAACCTTCCCACTCAGCAGATGATATGTGGTTTGCCCAAATACCATTCTCGTGTCGTTAGATCGGCAAGCAACCGATATCGTCCTGGCAGCATTCGCGAGGGTCGGCCAGTCCGGGAGTACCATGTATTCATCGTTTTGTATAGCCTCATGAGAGTGGTCAGCAAGCCTATCATTTGCACTTGGAAGCGGCCTTTTAAGCCGGCCGGAAAAGAATTCGACTGGGAAAGAAGGAGTCCTGCAGAACATCGGGGGTTGGAGGAAGAGAGAGAAGAAAAACCACAGCAGGGCCACCGGGGAGAAGACCGTACATCATTACACTAGCTAATGTCCGCTTTATAGTAACAAGCCACCTGTCCGCACTGGTGGGCATCGTCTCCAGGAGGCCCGCCCTTCACCTGCGAGAGGCTCTTCGCCATCAGGAAGACGGCGTCGTCGACTACGGTGTATTCTCCGCACTCGAAGACCGGGTCATGGTTTCCTAATTCTGCCACGGTGCTGTTGACGAGTGTCGTCGTGATTGTGTTCTTATGGGGGTTCCCGTGTAATAGAGACAGAGTGGCCTGCAGGGGACAGTGAAATAGTCAATATTCTGTTCTCGAAATGATACATATGCTCCGTGATGAGTGATTATGAAAGGGGAGCAGGGATACGATTCTAAGACTGACTGGTTTGGCTTGAGTGACGAGGCCACACAGACTACCGATGAAAATGCCGGCAAGGATGCTTCGACAGTGCATCTTTGGGCGTAAACTAGGAATCAGTATAGCAGGCCAGGAGCTGGTTGTTGGAAGATAAGTAAATTTTACTGCAGGTGACTTCGGTATGAAAGCACCAACAAGAGTAACCTTTCTGCTGAATATACGTAGACCTATCCTAACTACAAAACCTCTTGAGTAAATATTCCATAGCTGGCCTTTTTGCACATGGGCGAGAGCTATCGAGCCTTGGGCGCAGGTCTAGTCCACCCGGCGTGGTCCTAGCCTTTACGTCTTATTATCATCATCATCATCTAGCCGCATAAATGCTTGCGTGCTGTGGGCTACCGGTGAGAAAAGACCGGCCGTCTTACTTTGTGTTGACCCTCCTGATGAACGTGCCATGATCAGAGCATAAGGCCTAACTAGTGGGAGTTGCTTCCACGTCGGCGTGTCTATCTAGCCCTTTTACGCCGGGGAGGCAGACTTCATGTGATCTACAGGCATCGCAGAGAGACTGGAAAAGACAGTCAATGTCGAGTCCAGAGCGAAAGAATACCAACGACTACGGCGATGACTTGGCAGGTTGTAGTAGTGGGCGCGTATACTCTACCATGTTTCGGCTGGGCTGCCATAGACCGAGAGAGAGACTTAGGTACCCGTTAGGAGGGACAGCCAAGAACCCGTGGGTGAGCTTGGCCCGGGAAGCGAGGCTACGGAGCCCGCTTGTCGACAGAGAAGCTGGGGATCGGGTCATGATCCATATTTATATCCAGGGCTGAATCTCTTGACCCCCTAAGAAGAGCCATCAGAGACTAGATTGTAAGGTGCTTACTTTCCTTGCTTGCGTTTCCAGGAAGCCACCAGTCAGGCCAGACTTCAAGGACTCCACCAGTCATCCTCGGCCATGAGTTTTTGGCTACACGTGCAGTACAGCTGAACCAAACATGATGACACCTACCGGAAAAATAACGACACACTTACATACTATATAGTCTTGGCGATAGTGCGATGGTCACTGCCAAGAAAGTAAGAATGCAAACCTACCACAGTAAACGGTCGACCAGAAGTACTCACCCACACCCTTCGCGGAAGCAGAGCCTCCAAAAGGCCTGGACCCGGCCGACAAGAAAGACCCCAGGACCCTTTGTCCCCTCCCCTTTCGGTGCCGAGATTCCGAGACTATTGGAGGTATGGGATGTACAATGGTCCAGGGTCCTCCTTTTGGAGAAGCCGTGTCCGTTTTCCCCAAAAGTTCAGAGGGAGGTCCATTCCAGGAAGCTCGATACTATTCGTCAAGAGGAGGCGAGATTGAGACTCTGGGACCTGAGGGGGGGGGGATTTCCTTGACAAATGCCGTAAGAAAGGATGTGTGGCTGCTGACCAACATCTGCATCCCGCCTTCCTTCTTCCTCCTCATCCTCCTCCTTTGTGTGTGTGTGTGTGTGACCTCGGCTCAAAGGAGACCCTGTAAAGCCGCTGATTCTTCTGTGGTCTTGTGCAAGAAAGGCCCCCTTGTTTGTTATCCGGGCCCCCGGTCTGCCAAGCCCAATGACTTTCTATTCCGGTACGACGGGTGGATATATTGGGGGAAGGGGCCCTTTGCTCTGTACCATTTTCCCAGAGTACATATACTTCCGTTGCAGCGGGGTTGACTTGGAGAGATTGCGATGGGAAGGATTGATTGGTTCTTAATGCATCTCGGGGCGGGCTAGTGGCTCTCGGGTGCTACCATGGAATCATTTTTATACAATGCAGAAAGAAGGGCATTCTGCATGGGGAAAAGGATATATATGCAAGGTCTGGGTCGCGTGCTCACACCATGGGCGCGTATTATTTAGTAAGTAGCACTACTATTATGAGCCTCTGTTCCTGCATTTTCTTTTCTTTGCGTGTTAATTATTTATCTGGAACCCGCCCGCACCAAGGGTTGCTTCGTTCTGTGCCTTCTCTTCCCTTTACCTATATTCCACAACTGCTCATTCGCCATCAACTGAGATATCGGCATACAGCACGTACACGTACATCCTTTCAACGTTTGCTTAATCGGCATTCCATCTATAGTCAACAAGATGAAGACCACCCTCCTCCTCCTTCTCCAGCTCGCGGCAGCGACGACGATGGCTGTTGTTATTCCAACACCCGACCAAAGCCCGCTTGTCCAGGACGACAGTATGGCGAGCAAAGAGCCATCTGCAAGGGAGGTGCCTGAGACGGAGGTCGAGGTGGATTACTTCCATGAGAGCCAGCAGGACGTCGAGCCCACGGTGGAATCCTGCTTTTGTGCTGGTGGATCGATCTGCTGCAACCTCACGGGGGGCAAGACGGACTGTGGGTTTGGGACGTGCGGCATCTGAGCCCCTCGACGCTGTCCCAAGCAGCTGGGAATCATTTGTTAGCGGACGCGATGCGGCAAAGCCCCACTACCAGCCATCATACCCCGATCCAAGGAACCGTGGCAATGATCGAGCGACAGGAAAGAAAGAGAGAGGGGGGAACAAGGGGAGAACAGCAGGAAGCAGGCGAGCCACCAAAAGCATGACTCCCTCAGAGGAAGAAGGGCTCCATCGAGGCCTTTTCACACAGGAAATCACCTTGAGTAAGGAGACACAAATTTCGGAACTGGCGAAACTTGTGTGGAGAGTGGGCTGGAGCGCCTTGTGTCGGTATGGCGACAGCTACATGATGCCTCTGCTGTTCAGACGTGCGCACATACTGGCGGTGAGACATTCGATGGGTCTGAGGCTCAGGCAAGAAGCTGCACGACGTCGGTGGTCCACACGACGGCCCCGTGAGCATCAATGAATAAGTGCTCTCGCCAGCCACGCGGAGGATGAGGAAGAGACTGTGCGTGTATGTGTGAGAGGAAGAAAAGAGATCGTCGTCGGCAGTATGCCCAAGACGTCAACCCACGTGGTCCAAGAGGCACGAGAAGGGGGAGGGGGTGGGAGAGAGCATGACCAGGAATGGTCTCGGAGCAGTGCAGTCAAGTATGCGCCCTCCTCTTCTGTTCAGTACACCTCGGCGGCACAGACTCTCGCCATGTCTTGTATGTGTTGCCTCGGGTGTTCTCGAGTCGAGTCGCGACCAAGATTGATGATGACGGGGAACGCTGAGTGGTGAGCTTGGATGTCAATTCAACGAGCGAGTTGGGTACTTTTGATCACTGCTTGGAATCATGAATTGGCTGCCGAGACAACACCAAAATCCGAAACTTGGGGCCCCTCTCCCTTGGTGTAATCGAGCCCGACGGGACGGGAATCATCGGAAATCACTGAACGGGCATGTAAGGAGGAGGACGAGCAGGGGAGGACAAGGCTAAGGCTGCAGCTCGGTAGCTCACACATATGCTTGTGCATTATTGTATCTAATGATTGTTCAATGATGTAAGGTCGGGAGAAAGGTCGACCTCACAATCGCATTTCGAGTTTTTGTCATCTGTGCCGTCATCAGTGACGATAGGATCAACGGCTGCATGCATGATGCATCTTTTGATCGGTCTGGCTCAGGAACAGAAGAGACGGGCTCAAAAGACAGCCTTAGATTCACTTTGTGCGACCGATCAGATCGATCGTCGGACGCCAGGATGGAGAGCTGTCGTGCTGTGTGGTACTAATGGTAAAGCAGTATGGTAGCGGCTCGCCCGTGTCGACTGGGACTGCGATGCGGTGCGATGGGATGCGACCTTCCTGTCTGGTGAGGATCGGGCTTGCGGGCAGGAAGGGTCACCGACGATGGCGCGTGGCTGTAATTACGCCAGTGGCAGATTTGCACGACGCCGCCAAGGGGGAGATGCCGCGCTGAGCTGCTGCTGCTGTGGTCTGGAAGGTCGGCGCATGTGGTCGTACATACTATGACGATGCATGCATGTACACTACGGTATGCACGCGTTTGTTGTCATCTGCAAGGGCAGATAAGGCTGCAGCTGCGGCGAGGGTTGGGATGGTGGGCTGGCACAGCAAAGTGTAGACTGACCTGACGCTGTAAGCCGCCTCGCTGCAACACACACACACACACTTCGGGGTGACCGATGTTTCGTGGGGCATGCAGCAGCCGATTATTGGTTGTTGATTGGGCAGTTCAGACGGGTATGTGTGGGCGTTTTCCTTTTCTTTGTTTCTCTTCTTTTTCGATGGCAAGCGCCTTTAAAGGACAGGCTACTGCCTTGATGTTCGTGATGAAAGGGGATTGATCTTGGGGAGAAACACACACACAGAGAGAGAGTGTGTGTGGGTGGGCAGGTGGGTGGTCTGTGAAGAGAAGAGTGGGGAGGAGAAGGGCGAGCTACAGTAGTGCTGTCCAGCACCTGAAGGCACACAGGCCAGGCGCTAGAAAGGGTGAAAGGCTTCCACGCCCTAACAACAGAAGCAACCTTTTCTGCGCAGGGACCGCCAGCTTGCTCGACCCCGCGAGACCCTGAGATGGAGATGAGATCTGAGATGTCCAACGCTCCTCTTCCTTGACGTGAAAACCCACATTCTGCAGAGCTGATTGGCTGAGCACCTCTGCCACCGTCCAGGAGTACTGTCCTTGCAGCTGTCACATCTCGCCATCATCACGCGCAAGACATCGTGTAGGAACGGACATGCTGGCAATGCAGAGAGGAGAAGGAGGGAAGGGAAAAAAAAAAAAAGTCTGGCGAACTGGTGGATCGAACTTGGGGGGTAGCACTAGCGTCTAGTCCCGGGCACGCCCGCCATCATGATCCTACCACGCCCACCAGCGCTGCCAAACCAGGTGGGCTGGTGGGGTTCTTGGGGGTGGAGGGGAGGGGGGAGGGAGGGAAAAGAAGGTGAGGGAAAAGGAAGAGGGGTGGAGGAGAGTCTCCGCAGCTAGACAAGCAGCCCTTTCCTCCCATCTCCTGACTGACCAGCACGCGACCACAAGAAACCGACATGGCATCTTCTTCCATTCGACAGAACAGACAGACAGCCGGTTCACAACACAGTCATGACCTGAGCATTACTGTTCTTCCGAAAGCCTTGGGGAGAGGCAGCTTTGGAGTCTGTCACGCCAAACCTCTCCCCTTCGCCAATTCGAAACATGGCCCCGCCATCAGAGTCTTTTGCCTCTGAAGGGGCCTTACCAGGAGCTCAATTATGAACGCGAACCCACACCGATCAGGGCCAGCCAGGGCAGAGAGCTAGGGACCAGCGCCCACACCGACATTTGGAGAACTGATCTGCCCACTCAGGTCAGTCTGGGTTCTGGAGTCTCCTAGCCGAGATCGCTCCAGTTCAGAATCGTGTCTCTCTCTCTCTCTTTCTCTCTGCACGTGTGGTCCACACATGAGCGAGGTGTTCTGGCGTAGTAGGGCCTGGCTAGCAAGGGGAGGTTGGCGACGGCCACCCGGCGAACCAGCGACCCCCCTTCTGAACTGCCTGGTCTCTCTGGTGACGAAATGCGTTCCCCGCGGGTGCGTGTTTGTTACATTGCAAGATGCACGTCAGCTTATGAGAGAACCTTCTCAACCTGCCTTAGCGGGCTTAGCTGGCGGCACTTAGAGCCCAGCTGCCCCGGGTTCCCACGACTTTCCAGCCCTTCTAGAAGTTCTGGAAGATTTGGAAGCCCAAGAAGCTTGATCAAGGTTGAGCCACCTGCTGCCGTCCCTCATGGGTCCCTGCATGTGGTCAGGCCACAGCGCGCGCCGAGCTCCTTGGGGCTGGCCCTTGGACACCCCCCCCCTTTCTGCAGCTCATCCCGTCCAACGACGAGCCAGCTTCTATGTACTTCCGAGCGAGGGACGGGGGATGTGTGGGACGCGGGCATGACATGGATGATGGCCACGGCATGGAAAGGCAGGGCAGCGCAGGAGAGAGAGCGCATTCTGGTTGCCATGCAGCTGTGTCTGCTGCACAAGCTGACAGGAAAGAGAACGGCCCCCCAGGCCGAGGGGCCACACACCACTGTGTGTGTGTGTGTGTGTGTGTGTGTGTGTGTGTGACGCCAACAAACGTCAGGGCGAGCACCCACATTTTTGTCTCCAGCGCATCAGAGGTTATGCAGGGCAGGCAGAATAAACCCAGACACCGCACATCACACACCAAATCACCTTTACAAATGTGATCTAGCTTCGACATCCTTTCTCTCCCGCCCATATCCTTGCCCGAACCTGCAAGCTGGTTCCATCTTCCTCTTCCACTCCCCCCTCTCTCTTCCTCGCGCATGTGCTACCCGCGTCACGACCTCGGGCGTTTCCTCTCCTCTAGATCTCACTCCTCGCTCGAGCGACAGAAGCCCCAACATACGCCCTCTGTTACAACTCCTCCCCCTCCTCCCTCTTCTCGTCGTTGTACACCCTGACCGTTGGGGTCTGGTGCTGTGTTGCTTTTCTCAGCCTTGGACAGGTTCCGATCCCACGGTCCCGGATCCAATTCCCTGACCGCTTCTGAGACACGACGCCACTCGTGCATCATTAGATCTCAATCAGTTCTGCCGGGAAGCGCCCTCTTTCGATCCGTGGGACCATCTGGTCGGTGCATTCCTCTGGACTCTCGCACTTATCTCGAGAGGGAACACCAGCGAGAGCACATACACATACACACATACACATACACACACACACACACACACACACACACACACATACAACTTGGTGCTACTGATCCGACGGTTTCACCAACATCCTTCGAGAACGCCCGCGCTGATACAGAGACACGCACCCGCGCACACGCACACTACTCAGAGCTCACAGAAGGCCTGATCGCACCTCGTCAGGGCTAATCCCCAGCGGCAGAAGCAAGCCTCGGGAACCTGCATCTGGAGATCACGCTTCCAGCCGCGGCGCGCCAAGCATCATCATCGTGCAGCCAGCAGCTTCTTTCTTGTCTCTCCCGCCTCTCCTGCGTGCTCAGCCCTGGCAGACAGCCAGACAAAGAGGAGATCCGATTGCCCAGCCATTGGGTAATAGCATTGACGCCACTAGACCTTCTAGCAGCGACATCTGGTTTTTTTTTTCAGTGTTTTTTTTATCATCATCCTATTGGCATCGATTGCTAGATCGTCCGGGGAGGGCAGCCGACCCTAGTCTAGCCTGAGTCCGAGCCCCACGCGCCTCTAGAACCGACAAGACGATAGGCATCGACTTTCCCATCCTCAACCATTCTTCCAAGAGGGGGGAGAGAGACAGAGAGAGAGAGACACATTCAGTCAAGCTCTTTCATAGCACAAACAAAAAGGGAAAGAGAGAGAGCCCGGGTTCTTCAGCTACCAGGCGGGCCCTTTGCGTTTCACCTCCAGGGCAGCCCGAGCTCGTCATAGCGTATCACAGTACCACCAACCTTACCAGCCTAGCCCACCACTGCCAGCACCCAGCACCCCCAGCAGCGTCCACCTTGTCATTCCCCATCCCGACCCTCCGACAACCGCGCGCGACCAACCCCTCCTCATTGACAACAACAGCACTTCGGGGCGCCAGACGCTTCCCTCCTCCTTACACGCGCGCTCGCGCTACAACGTCTCACAGGCGCCTTGTCTATTCCATCCTCCATTTTCTCTTCTCTGGCCGAAATTGTCCAAAAGAACCAGCGCCAGCGCCCTTCTTGTCTTTGGGACTGACCTACCTACTACCTACCTACCTACCTAGCTTCTGTAGGCCAGAAGCAGCAGACAGCCCGGCGCCTGAAGCTCCTATCGTCTCAAATACGGCACTTCTTTGTACGTTCAAACCTACCCCCAGGTATAGTTTAGCTCTTGTCAGCTCTTGGATTTGAGAAAAATATTGGGGCGAAGCATTGAATGCTGACTTGACAACGTCCTGGTTCGTAGGCTTACCTCGATCTTTCTGTCGCTCTCTCTCTTGCATCAGAAGGCTCTCTCAGGGTTTCCACCTCAGACCCCCTCCCCCTTCTCCCCCAGGCCACCAAAGGGCCGCCGGCGATCCTGTCTTCGATATCCTCTTCGACGACAACGCTCTGCCGAGGTTGCACATCCCCAGGCTGTGTGCTTCGAGTCTACCTACGGCCGAAACTCTATATTCAATTGGGAGTCTTGACGGTCAAAACTGTGAGGCACGTGGTCTCGTAGGACACTTTACAAGGCCGTCAGGCTTTTGAGCGTTCCCTCGCTCGTCGGATCGTTCATTAGAACCCGCCGTCCACCGTGCCAAGCTCTGCTGGCAACGTCTCATGTCCATCTTGAACCACAACAATTATCTGACAAGGCATGGTCAGTGTATACGGATGGCGATTTGATTCAGAGGGCAAACAATTCGACGCGGATTGGAACTGAGGAGAGGAAAACCTTGGATCTCTTCGAGAAGCAACGGCGGACCTTGTCAAGAGCGGCGAAAGAGAGAGAAAAGAAACAAAAGCCAGTATCATCTTTGCCACACATCCTGGTGTGCTGCACTGAGAAGGAGAAGGGGCTGCCGCATCCATGGCTATGAGGCGGAGTCGAGTCCCGACCCCTCCGCCGTCGCCCTACCGGGCGCTGGCACATCATCATGCACAGTACCAGGCAAACGGCCAGCCTCTGCCGGAATCCGTGTCCTCGTTGATCCGGTCGTTCAATGTCGAGACCAACCCCGCCCGGCCGATACGGCCATCGCCCCTCGCTGCGAGTACGATACCTGACATGCCACTGGATCTCGTCGACCGGATACGATCCTTTCCTCTGTTCATGTCCGCCCCCGACGAGTTTCTTGCTGCCGTCGGCAGACATCTGAGGCCACAGGTTCATGCCGCGCACGACGTGATCCTCACAGAAGGGGACAACGCCCTGGCAATGTACTGGCTGGTGCGAGGCGTTGTGGCCGTCACCTCCCGAGACGGCGAGGCGGTCTACGCAGAGCTCAAGCCTGGCGCCTTCTTCGGCGAGATAGGCGTGCTCATGAAGATGCCCCGCACGGCCACCATCGTCGCGCGGACGAAATGCCTGCTGGTGGTCCTGAAGAAGGAGGACCTCAACGTGGAGCTTCCCAGGTTCCCCGACATGGAGAAGGCGATCCTCCAAGAGGCCCAGGAGAGGCTCGCGATCCTGAAGAAGAAACAGCAGGAGAGAGGGGCGAGGAGCACCGACAAGAGCGGTACCGTGTCGCGAGAAGCAGCCCCGGGCCGGGTCACCACCGGTGATGCGGGCGCTATCAGGGAGGGCACCGTTGTGAACTCCAAGAAGAGAAAATCACCCAGCCCTGGCGTCATCGAGGACCCGGCCGTGGGGGGCAGCGCCCTCGGGAGCGGCTTCATCAATGTTCGGACCACGCTGAAGGAGCTGTCGCTCTTCTCTGAGCTCCCGTCCGACATCCTTCACTTCCTGGGGCTGAGCGCGCACCCCGTCTCGTATCCGCCCTTCACCGACATTGTGCGCCAGGGCAGCCCCGGCAGTGAGATCTACTTCATCGTGCGAGGGGAGTGCGAGGTGGTCCGGGAGACGCCCGGCGGCGAGAGCATCAAGAGGTCGACGAGGTCCTCCATGGTGCGTCCTCGCCTGAAGGCCGGTCAGTATTTTGGTGAGGTCGCTAGCCTAGGGCTCGCCTCGGCGCGCACGGCGACCGTGAGAACAGTCACGGCCGTCGAGTGCCTGATGATTGCCGGGCCCGCGCTCGAGGAGCTCTGGAAGAAGTGCCCTCCAGGGGTGCGCTCCCAGGTCGAGGAGACGGCCCGGAAGCGATATGAGACCCAGCCCAAAGACGATGTGGAGATGAAGGATGCCTCTGAAGGATATGAGTCTTCAGACACAGACTCGGAGCTGTCGAAACTCCCACAGGTCACATTCACAGTGCCCACGAAGCCAAGCTCGCCCGTGGCCGACGAGGCGACAGGGACCAGATCACACACAGATCCGGACCCCTTCTTGAGCGTGGACATGGAGAACATAAGGAATCGGCGGCGAAACTCCCTGGCGCCACCGGTGCCTGCCGTGCCTGCCGTGCCCACTACTCCTACGCCTCCCGAATCTCCATCATCCCCTGGGACGAACGGTCTCAAGACCTCACAGACCTTTGAGAGCAGCCCGCTCAAGCTCTATTCATTCTCGACCCCAAACACGCCGCCCGAGAATGATGATCAGCCTCAGTTCAAAAGCAGAGAACATTGTCCCTCCGGCCAGCTTCGCTGCAGAACATGCAGACCCCAGCCCTGCCTGATGACGTCCTGGTCATGGTGTTTGAGCACCTGGACATCGTGGAGCTGCTGCGAGGCCGCCGGGTATGCTCACACTGGCGGCGGCTCCTGACAACCTCGGAGAAGCTCTGTAAACAGGTCGACCTGTCCGCCTTCAACCGGCACGTCACAGACTGGGCGCTGGCCAACGTCATCGGGCCCTTTCTCGGCTCTCGCCCGATAATGGTTGACATTTCGAACTGTTTTCACGTCACGGACGAAGGTTTCCAGGCCTTCTACAAGCTCTGCGGCAAGAACATCAAGTCATGGCGTATGAGGTCTGTGTGGGATGTCAGCGCCAGCCAGATCCTCGAGATGAGCGAGAACTCCAAGCAGCTGGAGGAGGTTGACTGGAGCAACTGTCGCAAGGTCGGTGATAACCTGCTGGCCCGAGTCGTGGGATGGGTCGTCCCAGAGCCGCCGCCCGAGCGCAAGCAGGTCGTCATCTCCAGCTCAGGTGCTCCCGGCAAGGGGAGGAACATGAGGATGCCAGCTATGCAGTGGCACCAGGCCGTACAGCCTAACACCCCTCCGCCGGGCACCATTATTGGCTGTCCCAAGCTCAGGCATCTCAACCTCTCCTACTGCAAGCACATCACCGACCGGTCGATGGTCCACATCGCCGCGCACGCCTCCTCTCGCATCGAGAGCTTGTCCCTCACGCGCTGTACCTCCATCTCCGACGCGGGCTTTCAGTCCTGGGCACCATTCCGCTTCCCACACCTGACACGACTCTGCCTCGCAGACTGCACATATCTGTCAGACAATGCGATCGTCGCGCTCGTCAACTCGGCCAAGCAGCTCACCTACCTCGACCTGTCTTTCTGCTGCGCGCTCTCGGACACCGCGACAGAGGTCGTCGCCCTCGGCCTCCCCCAGCTCCGCGAACTACGCCTGGCCTTCTGTGGCTCTGCCGTGAGCGATGCCTCGCTGGGCTGCATTGCCCTCCACCTCAACGAGCTCCGTGGGCTCTCGGTGCGGGGGTGCGTGCGCGTCACGGGCGTGGGCATCGACAATGTTCTTGAGGGGTGTGGCCGCCTCGAGTGGGTCGACGTGTCGCAGTGCAAGAACCTCGGGCCGTGGCTCGCAAGCGGCGGTGTTGTGCGGTGGGGCTTTGACGAGCGAGGTCCCGGGCGCTGGCTGCCTATGAGCATCACCCGCGGCACGTCCTTCTCCTCTGCCCAGAGGACTGTGGACCCGGCGCTGTTGATGAACAACCACATGAACCTGCCTCGCCCCCAGACGCCCATCAATGGCAGCAGTACCAACGGAAACAGCGTGACGAGCCCTGACGATGGCGCTTCGGAGACGGGCGGGCTGGCACCGAGCCCGTTTGGTAACTCTGGCGGTGGAGGGGGCCTAGGGATGGCATTTGGTGGAGCTGCTGCTGGCGGGATGGGCCCGATGATGAAGCCAGTCGTCCCGCCGCGAGGCATGATGAACAGGAGGCAGAGGAAGCCTGTGAGATTTATTGTCGAGAAGGGCGCGAACGGGCTAAGGTGATCTTTTCTGCGTTACTTTCGCTTTTTCTTTCTTTTTCTTTCTTTCCTTCCTTCTTCTGCGGTGACACCAACGACGACGAAGTTCGCCATGAGTTGCTCACTGTATGAAAACAAAAAATTGCACGGCTGGGCGCTTTGGGGGCCAACGAAATCCTTTGAAGTCAACAATACGAACATGCCCAGCATCACCCCCCAAAAAAAACCAAACAAACCAGTGTTAGGCATGAGCAGCACACGATCTTTACGCAACAGCTCATTCAACGAACACAAGCATATATGCATGGGCGAGCATCAACGATGGACGGCCGACTGTTTTTTTTTCTTTCTGGCAATTTGGGATGGCAAGTGCTTATATTTTTATTTTATTTTTTTTCTTGTTGGTAGGGTGGCTTTTTTATTTTCCTCTCTTGAGCATGTGGCGTTTATGGATATGAGACTTTCTTTTTTGGACCAAATCTTCGATCTTAAGCAACTCTTTCTTGAGTGCTGAACTTGCATACGCATTACCCGGAGCCTTCAAAGGAGCGGTGTTTTTGTTTGGGGATGGATGCATTTGCTATTTTGGATGAGGCACAATTAGTAGACGAATATTTAGATCTTTGCTCCAAAAGAAATCATTATTTTTAGTATTTGCTCTCATTCATACTCTCTTTATCATTCTATGAATATTTACGGCCTGTACATCTTAAACACTTGGGCGATCAAATACTGTGACTATAAAGGGATCGCCCGTCTCTGCGTTGCGGGGACAAGATACAACTCATTGAATAAAAGACACGCACCTCAAAGTAATACGTCCTTAAGTATGCTCGGGGTTCACGTTGGTAACTATTATACATAGTATGCAATTAGCCTGACAGCTGACTCTGTGACCTTGATTTAAGATGGGCTAAATGGATGATCGCCCCGAGAGGCACGGGGTCCTTGGAGATGTGATCGGCGCCACTATCAGAGATCGACACTATTTTGAGGTTTCCCGCTGGTGTAGTGCGCACGCACTGCACGGCAAGGACACTCGTTCAGCTTGGAACGACCCGAGTAATGCCTTTTGCCTCCCTCCCCACCACGACGCGTCACTCAGATCTGCATGGCATATTCAGCTTCCCTCTCTATAAGTTCTAGGGGGTTCTGGACAGGGATCTTGAATGCTGGCAGAGATTTGCACGAGGTTGTGTCGGCCAGATCATGAACGAAGGCTGGAAAAAGGTAACTTATGAAAAATGGTTGATGGTGATGTTATGAATTTCTTGTACCCGAGGGTAAACAATGTACCAATTGTGCTGTTTTGTTTTTATTTTACAGCAGGAAAACCCCGCCCTGGGTTGGTAAATATCTAAATAGATCCAAGGAGGAGGAAATTATGAACAAGTTTTGAAAGAAAAAAAGAAGTCCCCCTTCTCCCGTCCATTGTGGGATTTTCGGTTGATGAGTAGGGGATCTTTGGGGGGTATCAAGTTCCGTCTTTCGATCCACGAGGAGAAAGAAGGAGAAGAACATCTCCCCTCCACCTCGTCCATCGTTCAAGACGCCCGCTCTCCCTTGCTCTTCTTCCCCAAGCCTTCTCTTCTCGCTCCTCCCTTCTTGCTCACCTTCTCACCTCTCTCCCCCAAGACATCGCATCTCGTCTCGTCACTCCTCTTCTCGTCCATCGATTGCTCACACCAACCGCCCAAGTCCCATGCGCTATTACCAGAGGAGAGATGTAGATCTAGGGTAGAAAGCCCATTTCTCTTGTCAAAACGCCGCGCTAATGCCAAAGCACACACACACACACACACATCCATCAACACACTTCTCCCCAATGCCCAGAGTTGGATGATAGGGCAAACCACACAAAGGATATTATTACAGACAATGACAGAATTGTTTATTTTGTTCTCAAGACACGACCGTGACTACGGTGGTGGTGACAACAACAACCTGCTGCTCGTCGTCGGCTCTGCCATCTAGTCACAGGTTCTTGCTGGCCCAGCCGATGCGGGGGCTGTCGCCGCCCTCGAAGACGACAAAGGCGGCCTTGAGGGCGATGTCGCCAAAGATGGCGAAGCCGATGGCGCTGTCGTCCTGGAGGCCGCCGAAGCAGGTGGTGTTTGCGCTGTCGAGGGGCGCGTAGTTCATGTAGGAGCCGGGGATGGTGATGGTGCCGGCGTCGATGCCGAGGGTGAAGTCGGGCAGGGAGGAGGTGCAGGGGAAGGTGTAGCCGCCCTGGGAGCTGTCGTAGGAGGCGCCCGTGACCTCGCCGTAGTAGGTCTTGACGATGGCCTTGGGCAGCATGAGGAGGGTGGTGCCGGTGTCGGCGATGCCCTTGATGCTGGTCGAGGTGAAGGAGGCGTCGCCGATCTGGTAGCCCGACGAGGAGAACATCCAGTAGCCATCGGTGTCGTCGACCGAGGTGTAGTGAATGTCACCAGTGTACGACGAGTTGTCGATGAAGCCAAAGTTGTAAGTACCAGCTAAAGAAACAAAAAGTATTAGCAAAAGAACGCACAAAATACATTATAAAAGCCTTTAGGGGGTGGGGGGAGGGGGAGTAAAAACTTACGCTCGCCGGCCTTGAGGTCAGCAGTGAAGAGGAAGGAATCCAGGTCGTCCTCGGCATGGTCAAAGAAGGTCTTCTGCTGGGTGGGGCTGACGGTGTTGAGGTTGCTGAAGCCCAGGCCCAGCAGGCCGTCCATGTCGCTGTCGGCAGTGAACTCGGACGAGACGGTGGTGGCGGTCTCGACGGCCATGTCGGTGACAGCCAGGCCGCCGATGGAGACAGTGTCGTAGTAGACGTCGCCCTTGGAGGAGGAGCCGTCGCCGTAGCTGATGCTCCAGGTCATGCCGGACTGCTTGGCGCTGGTGCTGGAGGCGCTGACGTTGTAGACGGTCTGGCCGTTGACCTCGCTCGAGGGGGTCTCGGACGAGTAGACCCAGAGGTCCGAGGAGCCCGTGTCGATGTCGAGGTTGAGCGTCTGCGCGGGGGTGCCGATCTGCACGGGCGTGAGGTACTCGACGTCGTACTCCTGGGGCGTCGTGGCGACGGAGCCCGTGGCGCGCTTCTTGCCGTCCAGGCTCAGGCTCAGGCCGTCGATGCCCATGGCGTCCAGGCCCGCCGCCAGGTTGGTGCGGATGCGCGACACGGCGTCCGTCAGCTCCGTGGGCATCGCCGCGTTGAACTTGAGGTACGCCTTCTCCACGGCAAACGCGCCCACCCGCTGGTGGGTGCTCCTCTTGGCATTGCGCACCTGCTTGAGCGAGACGCCGCCCTTGGGGATGCTGTTGTCACGGGCCTGGCTGCCGCTGGTCACGGGGGCGTGCTGCCGGAGGCCGGTGGGGACGCCGGTGGCCAGGTCGGAGGCGGCCAGGAGGCCCACCAGAAAGGCGCCGAAGGAGTTGGTGTATTGCATCTTGACAATGTGTAAAAAGGGGGTGTTTGTGGGTGAATTATTCAGTGGTTCCGAGGTTGGAACAGAGCGAGTGAGCGAGCGAGTGAGCGAGCGAGTGACGAGAGTGAGAGAAATGTATAGAAATTACGGGCAATAGAGACACAGCCTTGTTGTTGCGTGTCAAGACTCTTGTTCTCTTAAAAGAGAGTGTATGAAAAGAAAGGGAGGGGGAAAAAAATAGATGTTGTTTATAACTTTCAAGTGTGACTGGGGGAGGGAACGACTGTAGCGGTCCTCGAGCAGCTAGAAGAAGAGAAGAAAACAGAAAAAAAAAAAATACTAAAAGAGAGGCAATGATTGATTTTTTTTTTTTTTCTTTTTACTAACTAGTAGTAAATAGCAAGAAGACAGACAGAGAGAGAGAGAGAGAGAGAGAGAGAGAGGAAGAGAGACGAAAGAAAGAAGAGATGGGCAAGTGTTTCTTAGATAGGGAAGATCAGCAGAGGAAGGACACGAAGGCGTGACATCGTGAAGAGGCCCATCTCCTTTTGTAATCTCGTTGAAGATTGCGCAGACCAGTTCGTCCCTCTTGGCGTCTCCAGCGGAAGCCCACCGCCGGGGCACAAGCGAACTTGCCCATCATGCTGCCCGGTGGATCTCTTCAGCGCGGGTGTCCACATAAAACGGCCGGGTACGACGGGGCCACATGGCGCGCAGCCACCCTCAGGACGTCAGGACGGGAGACAGGACAAGGCGGGGGCTTGTTCTTGCCCTTCAGAGACAGAACCACGGCGCATAGCATCCATCTCTCCTTAAGGAGACAGGAGACATTGCTTACTTGCGTCCAGACTAGACGAAGAAGAGCAAGGGCACCCGATGGGAGGGGAGGGTGTGGTCTGGGGTTGCAGCAAAGGAGGGCGTGAGAGGGAAGAGCAAGGCCTGTGTCAAATCTCAGCCAAGGAAAAACAAACAGACCGCCCAGTGGCTTGGCTAGAGAGGGAGCACCGCAGGATGGATGGTATACAATAACTCGCCAAGAAGCTCTGGGGGGAGCTGGACACTGGCTGTGTCTCTCTCGTCCCGGCAAGCTCTCTCCTCCATTCGTCGTCGCCTGACTCTTCGCGCTGCCGAGAGAAAGAGATAGAAAAGAGACACCGCCTTTGCATGACGCCAAGGTGAGAGGAAGAGAAACGTGAAAAGGGGACCCAGAGGGCCAAGAAGCAGTCTGGTCGTGTAGGATCCGAGCTGTCTCTCTGCGGCTGTGGAGGTAAGCGCATAGTCGTCCGTAGTACATACAATACTGGCTGCTGGGGAAAGCCAAGAAAGGCGTGGCGCTCTTGTTTTGAAACAAGCCGGAGAAGCGGCGGGTCGTCCCTAATTAAAGTGTAGCGAATCAGGACCTCGCAATGTGCATGGCCCCGGCCTCTCTGCGGAGGAGGTGAGAAGTGCCGCCTTCTCTTAGTCTCCAGCCCCTGAAGCCTGAAGGCCTCTGGTTTCTTCAGAAGGGGGCACTGGGGGACTCAAGCGCTGCACCTTGGCGGTTCTTGGCCCGTAGCCCTTTTCACTTTAGGAGAAATAAGGTTTCTTTCTTGGCTGGCGGCCTTAATCTGGCTGGCCTTTCTTATTCTATTGCCCTTTTCAACGTGTTTCGAGGTGGTGACATTGGGAGAAGCAGGTTGCCGTTTTGCTAGATGGATGCTGAAGTTCATACTGAGAATTGTGCACGAGCACAACAGTTGACGAATGTACCCCTTGTGCTATTCTATCTTCTGTTAGATGTATCTTCCCATGAATCACATGGTAAGGATCTAGACAATCATATCTATTTGATAAAAATTCACACCCAGGACAGTAGAGACTACAGCTCATCAAGTCACACACAACACTCTCATCTGCGCATCCTCGTGCGTTGAATATCCTAAGCTTACAGTAGATCTCACCTCCAGTCACTCGGCCTTCCTCACCTTGCTGATCTTGAAGCCACCCGGCACCCTAGTCTGGAAGACACCAGTCGGATCATACTTCTTGGAAGCCTCGCTCATCTTGCGAATATTCTCCTGGCCACATGTCGCCAGCGGATCCTGGCACACGTCGCAATAATTTGCGTAGCGGAACTCGACAGATCCCCCCAGAGCGTCCGCATAAGCCTCGACCTCGTCCAGCAGGGCCTTGAACCTGGGAAAGATGGCCTGCGCCAGCGCCCACGTGCTGACCTGCAGGGACGTGACAGAGAGCATCGCGGCCTCCCCAGCCATGCGCTCGAGACCCAGCATGTTGCCCCTGTGGCCGACCGAGAGGCGCTGGAAGGACGTGGGGAGGCACTGCAGGACGCTCATCGCCTCGAACTCGCCGCTGGGGATGTGCTCCTCCTTGACGTGGTCGATCAGGTCTTGGAAAGCGCTGATGGCTTTGCTGGCTACGCGTTTGTCGTTCTTGAAACAAGTGCTGAGCCAGATGCAGCTGTGCAAGACAATTCAGTCAGAGGTCTGGTATTCACCAAAAATGACAGCAAGTAGAACGTCGCGACTGCAAACGAAAGGCTGGACTCAACTGCTGATTCGACTGTACGGTGAATGCAGACGTCTTGGCCGCGATGGAGATCTTCTTCATGCTCCCCTGCCCAGGGATGGAGACGAACTTCTGCACAGACTGGGCGTTCTCGGTGCCGTCCAGATGTGTCACAATGCTCATGATGGACATGTCGCGCATCACAGAGCTGTACGCCCACACTCCTAGGTAGTGCTCCGAGGGCTCGTCCGTTGCGCTCAGGTGCTCGATCAGGCTGACGAGAGCGTCAATGACGGCGGGCGTCTCGGTCTTTGCGTGGAACAGGATGCCGTCCCACACGTCGCGTGCGGGAAACGTCTTCATGTCGAAGCGCGTGACGATGCCGAAGTTATTGCCGCCGCCCTTCAGAGCCCTGAACAGGTCCTCGTTGGAGCCCTCATTGGCGCTGACAATGCTGCCATCGGCAAGCACGACTTCATAGTTGACAACCTGATCTGTCAAGAAAGGAATCAGCGGGTCAGCACAGAGGAGAGGAGAAGAACCAGTATTAATCCACCCAAGAAAACACACACACACACACACACACACACACACACACGTACGTACAGCGCAAGGCTGTGAAATTGGTATCATCACTATGCAATTCTTACTCACCACATGCAAGCCCGACACGGCAGGAGTAGAAGGAGATCTGTTCCGATGGCGTGATATTAGCTGGCCAACAGGGTCTTTCACGTTTCCATGGAATTTGATGATCAGGGAGACGAACCCCACCGCCAAGCAGCAGCCCACCAACGCCAACGAGGCCCTCGCGGCCACCCGCAACCATGACGCCGTCTATTTATCATTCATAATTTTTTGGTTAGTCCGAGCGCCCAAGGACAGCGGATAAGCGGATCAATCAAAACGTTCACCTTTCTCGAGGGTCGTATAGACATCTGCCCACCGAGGGCCAGGCGGCACAGACGCGATCTTGGTCTCGGGATCATAAGTGGTCCTGGCCAAGAGGCCAAGGTCGATCGTTACTCCGTTCTCGATGCCATTTGCTCCCGGCCAGCACGTGTGGCCCCCGCTGTTTCAAAAGGTTAATCTCGTTAGCCAGAGAAAAACGCTCGTGTATGTGTGTGCGTGTATGGAAGGGAGGGGGAAAGGAATGATAAATCTGGAGGGCCCTCTTCTGACCTGCGGATGGCAAATTGGCAGTCGGGAGTTGCGACGATGGCCTTTACGGCCAGGGACACCTCCTCGGTCGTTCGGGGCAGGACAAGAGCCCAGGGGCGGAGGCGAGGAGTCAGGGACCAGTAGGATCTGAGTCGCTCCTCATATTGCTCCGAGCCTGGTAGGTGCAGCACTTGTGAGAGTCCGCCGTCTTTGAGGTTGGTAATGACCAGCTGCGCCGTGCTGGGAAGATCCGTCATGGTGTTTATGGATAGTTGTCGCGTTTGAATCTTTATTGTTCATGTGCAGTGATACCCAAGCTTGCCAATGGTGAGTACCTAGGTACGAGTCAAAGTCCATGAGGGCAGCAAAATATAGAAAGCAAGGTGCTCAAGATGGTTTTCTCATCCTGTCCTGTGTCTGCGTGGACTGCATGATGCTCTCAGTCAGCGGCTGCCCCTCTTCTCCTCTTGGCTGTAATCAGGTACTTAGGCCAAGCATGGGAAAGGCAGGAGGATTTGCGGGAGAGCATGGATGCTGTGAGCAGGATCAGAAAATGACACCTCAGTCTTTTCTGCGCTTGTCAGTGAGCAGGTGACAGTCAGTTGTGCTTGGTACTCGCGGAACAAGGGCTCTCGATTGGATGAGCAGTCAATTGCTGCATGCAATGTGACCTGGTACAAAAACATGAGTACATATTGATTACTGAACGCCCAGAATATCTGTCAGTATCTGACATCTGTATGTATTAAAGACGGAGTTCTTGTTCTTATAATTACTGCAGCGATGACGTATAATCTTACGCAGGCATGCAGGAAATCATGACAAAAAGCTTGGGCCCTTGGATGAGACTGTGTATGATACATGTGTTGTCTGCGAGTGTCCCACTCCTACTCCGAGATGACGGGCTGTTTCTCCGTCTCAGGTCCACTCTCATTCGCCTCGGCTCCCTGGCCGCCATTTCCGGACAGCCCTTCCCTCTGCTCAGCAGTCAGCTCCCGGCCCAGAACCTCCTCGACCTCCTCCACCGTCGTCTTGGGCCCTGTGAACCACTTCCTCGCGTCCAAGAGATAGTAGAGCGTGCACCCGCCCCAGACCGCCATGTTGATCACGACGGTGTAGTTCATGCTCTGGGGCGTGGGATCCGGGCCGCCGTTGGGGAACATGGCCAGGACAATGCCGTAGATCAGGAAGACAATGGCCGCCCAGGCTATGGGCAGGCTGAACATGTGGCCGGTGTAGAAGGGACCCGGGGTGAACTTTTCGCGGCCCCAGACTGCGCGCGAAAAGATCGGAACGCCCCAGGCCAGATTATTGCCCGCCACGGCGAGGGAGAACAGGGCAGAGGCGGCTGCGGTTGCGATCAGGCAGAGAAGGCCCAGGACGACGGCGGCGAACACGGAGCCCCAGACGGTGCGTAGAGGAATATACCCGAACCTCTTGGACTGGATCACGGATTGATTGTCAATGAGGGCACTATGTCTTTCTGATAGGAGGAAGGGAGGAGTATATATATACATATATACAAATATATGTATATACACACATATATAGACTTACAATAGGTCGGAAAAAGGGCGAAAATGGCAGCGCACCGTCACGAGAAAATGCCCACGTCTGCCGTGACGCAGCAATGAGGATGGAGAGACCCATCAGATACTGGACGATGAACAGGAAGGCGATAAAGCCCATTGCTCCATGTTTGCCAAGCGCATCGTAATAGATCTGAGCCATCTGCGTGGGAGGAACACTTTTGGTTAGAAACAACTCCAGTGAATGATTGAGTCCATAACGAATTACTCACAGGCTGCCCAAACGAGCTTCCGAGCACGCTCTCGACATCCGGGTTCATGCAGGCCGCCAGAACAATCACAATGACAAAGCCGAGCCCCCAGCACATGCCGATGGAGCTCAGGATGCCCAGGGGAACGGCCTTGGCGGCGTTGCTGGCCTCCTCCGACATGTGGACGCACGAGTCGAAGGCGCCGATGGTCCAGATGGGACTCAGCCACGCCAGCATGAAGGCCCACCCCGTAGGCCAGGTGGTGAGGTTCTCGACCTCGGCGAAGATGAAGTGGCCATCGTTGCGCTGGCTGGCTCTGCCCACGGGCAGCGCGATGATCGTGGCGAGGATGAGAGCAATGTTCTGTCCACGGGATGTGTGTCAGCTGTCAAGGCCAGGAGCGAGAAAAATGATCAAAGGGAAACGGAGATGGAAACTAACCATCGCGACGGCAAATGTCTGGATTTTGTTCATGATCTTGGTCAGAGTGGTGGCAAGAATGCCGTGCGTAAGTGTGCAGACCATGAACACAACGTATACGATTCCGTTGCTGGGGGACCATGATCCGTCTGTCGATATCACAATGACAGCGCAGAACATGAGGGCGAAACCATCTGGAGTAAGAAATCAGGTCAGTATTTTCTTTTGCATTTTATCACAGCAGGAGTCGGGGACTTGGGGGGTCTCCTAGGACAAACAATTAATGCTGCAGAGCCCACCAATCAGGCCCAGGCTGTTGCTGTACCCGACCAAGAAGCACAGGTAGTTTCTCGTCTTTGCAGAGCTGAAGTAGTGGGTCCAGTAGTAGAGCCCGCCGCTCGTAGGCATCGCACTGCCCATATCAGCCATGGCCAGGCCGACGACAAAGATGCAGCCGCTGGCGAGGAACCAGGACCAGACCATGCCGGCGGGCCCGGCGGGCAGGGAGAAGGCCAGGGTCGAGGCGATGGAGGGCAGCAGGCCCATGATGGAGAAGGCGATGCCGAAGACCTCGAGGGTTGAGAAGTTGCGCTTCAGCTCCTGCTTGTAGCCCATCCTGGCCAGCAGCTCTGCGTCGGCCTCGCTCGCGAGGACGACGCCGCCGTCGCCCGTCGTCACCAGTTCGGGATGGTGGTGAGGAGCAGCAGCATCGTCGACGGCGGTGGCCGGTCGTGCGCCGTCAGGGTTGGATGTCTTGTCTGGCGCTGACATGGTCGAGGGTTGTTGGTATACACAAGTGATTGGCTCTGAGATGAAATCGTCTCGTCGAGACACTCAAGAATAAATTAATACTTAGTACAATAGATTGTAGCACACTGCGGTTGGCCCACGCGTCGTCTGTGTCACACAAAGACACATACACACGCTCACACAACAGGTGATAATTGCAGTCTTACCGCGCCAGGTCAGAAGCAGAGCAGATGTCATCGTGCAGAAAGGACTACACCCTCCAAATATATATCGCTGGTCTGCAGGCTGCCATCTCAGATTGCCCCCCTGTTCCGGCAGCTTTTACCGCTGCAGCCCCCTGCCTAGGGGCCACTGTACTCATACACGATACAGCAGCGATGATAGGAAAAGTCGCTGGTGCGTCGGATCTCCTCCCCCTGTATAATCAAGCCACAATCCTGCATGAAACCTTGCTGATAGCTGCTCACTGATAAAGGCTACGCCCTTTGACCATTGGCAATTGGACTACTATGTATTCCGTACTGTGGTAGGCTTCTGTGTCCGAGCGCCTGTTTTTGCCCTGGGAACATGCGGATAGATAAGAGCTGACGCCGCTTTCTTTTTTTTTTTTTTTTTTTTTTTTTGGTGGCATCAGATCATTCCCAACACTATGGCGCCCAGGCTACGCACCGTTACTATGTGCTATGTAAGTGCACAGTCTTGGGTTCTCAATATAGTTGCCGTCTTGGGAAATTGTCCTTGGAGCTACTGCGTAGATTGATAACCGTCGGCGAAAGACTAACCAGACAAAGGAGAGACACTCTCTTGGATAGTTTGTTGTTATCTGTAACCTTTCAAGTAATTCCGCTATTAACACCCTTCTTCCGCGGGAGGCCCCACCCGCACCCACACCCGCATGTCTGACATCTCATGTGCTGGGGATTACATTACCCGTACTACTTGTACAATGTCGATTCACTTAATTACAACCTGGTACTGCCGAAAGGTCCGAGGTATTCTAGTCAGATATTAGCTTGCCTTTATAGTCTTATCCGTCAGCAACCTGATCATAATCTGAAAGCCCCTCTCGCGTTTCACTGCTTGCCGAGCTGACAATCTTCTTAGATCGCGGGGAGACATTGTTGTGGAGAAATGCAACAAGATGCAGGTGGCTCCTACACTGGAGATTATTTTCGCGACACTAGGTGAGACTATCACAGCGCTGTTGTTAATAATATTGAGGTTTTCACCACACGAGCGATTGTCCTGACTGCAATTTTCGATGGAAAATGAATCAGCCATGGGATCTCACTTATAGCTCTGGACTTCCTTGCTGGTAATTAGGTGAACAAAACGCCGGCGGTCCTGCAGATTATGGCTAATAAGGACGGATATCACAAGCCTCACCGGGTCTGGCACTCAGAAACAAACTCGCATGTAGCGAAGAAATTGGCAGTCCTAGCAAATGAATATCTCTTATCAAAGCTAAAGTAGAAATTATACAATCGGAAACCTAGTCGGAGTTCATGAACCCGCAGAGCATGGCTGTATTGCTGGGCACCATTATCAGATGCTAGACAGTGGCCAAGGCAAGGTCGGACCGCCGGAGTATGTTTGAAGCTGGGACTAATACCATAATTTAGGTCCCGAGGTCTATCGTTTGTGTCCGTCACTCAATTCCGGGTTGGACCCCCCCCCCCCGTCCCTTTCCCTTTGTCTTTCTTTCTTTCTTTTTTTTTTTTTTCCTTCCCTTGTCCTTGGTAGGTGAAAGTCACAAATATCTCCTCCAGCCGTCGTCAAGTCTCCACCATTCGTCAGGACCACGTTATCTGAGCTCGGGGCCATCGTATAATGCCAGACTGAACCACGTCGAAAACCATGCCACCAACGATCACAACAGGGCAGATTGGTGCAGTTGACGGGGGTAGATGACAGTGAGCACCATTCAATACTGCACTGCCGAAATTCGTAGCTGACATGATTTTTATATCTTTCTGGAGAGTAGACCAGCCACGAAGGACTTGAACACGGGTGGTTAATCAGTACGCCATCTGAGTTGAACCCAGTCAATACCAACCAGCTTTTCCCTTAGCATCTATAGCCCGGGGCAAGATCCGCCGCTAGTCCTGTCTCTCAGCTCTACTTGCGCAAAGTATGTGGAAGCCTTCACGATACCGATTCATCCAATTGCGCAGCAGCATATTATAAGACTGATGGTCTGCACCCTGGGCAAGTCAGGGAGCAATTCTGACGTCACGGCAGTGGTTACAAGCTGTTCCTCTTAGTATTGTAAGAAATAATGACTGTCCTGTCCATAACCTCTGGCCAGATTCTCGGGTGATCCTCATACTTTCCTTGATCCATTCACCTGTACTTGAGGAGTGACCCAGTGGTGGACAGTGCATGAGATGTGAAGCCGAGGGAGTCCCTATGCTGAGCCAGCAGCAGTAGGATTTGTATAATTAACACCTGAATAACTCATCTGTAGTAATTATGATGAGTGCAAAAGCTTTGCGTGTATTAATGTGTATTGCAAGGCAATTATTCTGCTATCAGCCTTGACTTTGTTAATCACTACACCTTCTCTCCTTGGCAGCTGTTGGTAAGTATTAATAATTCCAGCCTTAAATATTACATTACAGGTGAAGTCTCCGCAATTAACATAGGACGAGACAGTAAAAACACATAACTATACACTGATAGAAGCCGAATCGGAACGTGCAACGCGCAACCCCCATCATCACGCAAGATGGACGTACTAGCACGCCAGAGCCATATTGAACGGGATCGAACCCACATTTCCGGCAAGGAGGTTTGCTCATGCTGCCCGAGAACAACGGCCAGGCGCCCGCAATTCTATTTGAGAAGCAGTAGTTTCACTGCGAAAAGAAAGAAGAAATCGTGTCAGAATGTCCGAGGCGCTTCACGTATAAAATGATTAATCAATTACTTACATGCTGTCTATAGATCTGCGGAACCCCGTCCGTCCCCGGGGCTCTTTTCTTGTCCACTACAGTACAGCGAATCATCCTTATCAAATATCGGCTCGTCCTTCCTGATTAGGGGCGTCGACACATCTTGCTCATTCGTTATCTATGCGTGACGCGGTGGCCCAGCCTGTGATACAGTAAGTACGGAGACACTCTTGCAGCAGCCGGGACATTGCAACAACGGCGATAGCGATACCGGAACATGGTTTCTTGGTGTGCTACGGTACCCGGCCAAAGACATGATCGTCGGACCCCCTCAGTCTTCGGAGCATCTTTTCACAGACTCATATAATCAATGCGTTGTAGGCGACTGGGTTCCAAGCATACAGATTGGCAAACGACTATCAGTCTACGACCTGTAACTCCTCACCCGGAATCTCTGCGCCACCATATCTTGGCTTTGTCATTCTTCACTCCTAAGCCGTCTATCAACAGTCCGACTGAGGACTCTCTTTCTTTACAAGCAAGTGAACTCTGCCATCATGGGCAGCGTCACACCCACAACGGAGGACCTCGACGCCCTCACCTACCAGCTGGACCGCACCAACGTGTTCCACTCATGGAGCGCGCAGGCCTCGCTCAACCCCCTCACCGTGGCCGGCGCGTCGGGCTGCGAGGTCTGGGACCACAGCGGCAAGCGCTACCTCGACTTCTCGAGCCAGCTGATCAACACCAACATCGGCCACACGCACCCCAAGGTCGTGGCCGCCATCAAGAAGCAGGCCGACCTCCTCCCGACCGTCGCCCCCGCCCACGCCAACCTGGCCCGCGGCAGGGCGGCCGAGCTCATCCTCAAGCACGCCAACGCAGGAGCAGCTTCCCCTGCCCCTGGCGGCGCCAGGCCCTTTGACAAGGTCTTCTTCACCAACGGCGGCGCAGACGCCAACGAGAACGCCATCCGCATGGCCAGGCTGACCACGGGGCGGGACACGGTGCTCTCCGCGTACCGCAGCTACCACGGCTCGACGGGCTCGGCCATCGTGGCGACGGGCGACTTCAGGCGGGTGCAGAACCAGTTTGCGCGCGGCCACACGCACTTCTTTGGCCCCTTCCCCTACAGGTCCGAGTTCTGGTCGGGCTCTGCCGAGGAGGAGGCGGAGCGGGCCCTGCACCACCTGCGCAGGGTCATCGAGTGCGAGGGCCCGGCGTCCATCGCGGCAGTCATCCTGGAGACGATCCCCGGCACGGCCGGCGTGATTGTGCCGCCGGCGGGCTGGCTGGCGGGCGTGAGGAGGCTGTGTGACGAGTTCGGGGCCGTGCTGATCTGCGACGAGGTCATGGCCGGGTTCGGGCGCACGGGCGACTGGTTTGCGTGGCAGAACAAGGAGATCAACCCGGAAGGCGTGCGGCCCGACCTCATCAGCTTCGCCAAGGGCGTCAACGGGGGCTACGTGCCTGCAGGCGGCGTGATCCTGTCAGAGGCCATCTCTCGGGCGTTTGACCAGCGGTTCTACCCAGGTGGCCTCACGTACTCGGGCCACCCGCTGGCCATGGCCGCCATAGTCGCGACTCTGGAGGCGTACGAGGAGGACCGCATCCTGGAACACGCGGCAGATATCGGCAGGGATGTCCTGGGGCCCGGCCTGCGGAAGCTGGGCGGGAAGCACCGGATTGTGGGCGAGGTGCGAGGGCTGGGTGTCTTTTGGGCGCTGGACCTGGTCTCGGACCCCACGACCAAGACACCCGTGGCGCCCAGTGTCGTCGCTAAGATCAAGAACGAGTGTGTGGCGCGAGGTCTGTTGCCGTTTGTGGTCGACAACCGGCTGCACGTCACACCGCCCTGTGTGGTCACCAGGGATGAGGTCGAGAGGGCGCTGGCTATTTATGACGAGGTGCTGAGTGCTGTGGAGGCTGGCTTGTAGAGAATATATAAAACTAATTTTACAATATGTGTGTTTGGGTGGTGGATGAGGAGTTTCTCTAATTGAGGTGCTATCGGTCCAGATGCCCTATCTCAGCGCCTCCAGCACGGCCGTCTCGATACGCCCGAAGCAGTCCAGGTCTAGAGCCTCCTGTCTGAGCACCCTCACCCGCTCAGTGTACTTGTTCTGACCCAGCACGTCCTCCAGACTCCATCTCAAGTCCTGCACGCTGGGCTTCGCCGTCCCCAGCCCAACGCCGATCCCAGAGTACCGCACCCTGCGGATGTTCTCAGGCTTGTCCTGTCCCTCGCCCGCGACCACCATCGGCACGCCGTGCGCAATGCCGTGCGTGATAGCGCCGTAGCCCCCGTTGTGCACCCACACCTGAGCGTGCGGCAGGATGGCGTCGTAGTGCAGATAGTCAGTCACCCGCGCGTTGGTCGGCACGGCGAAGTCCCCCGGCAGAGCTGCCCCCTGCGGCCCATGATTCCCGCCACCAGCACGTCCTCCCTGTCCCGCATCGCCTCCATGGTCGGGATGATGAGGTCGTACGGGTTGGTCTCGACTGTGCCCTGTGCTACCACCACCAATTTTTTCTCTGTGGTGGTGGTGGTCGTCGTCGTCACCTCGTCCCACCAGGAGGGGAGATTGGGGTAGCCGCCTGGTGGTGGTTCTGCCAGCGGCAGAAAGCCGACAAACTGGAACTGAGGCGGCCAGTCGCTCCTCGGGTACTCAAAGCTGGGCACCCCGACCTGGAGGATGGCAGAGTGGCAGGTGTAGTTGGAGCCGTCCAGCACGGGACCGTCTGGGAACCGCGTGGCCCCGCACTCGGACAGCTTGGCCTCCAGGAGCCTCTTGAGCGGCGCCGTCAGCTCGGCCCAGTGGTCCCAGCACCGCGCGTTGCGGGCT
The DNA here is from genome assembly GCA_021117315.1 of Immersiporthe knoxdaviesiana. Classification (NCBI taxonomy): domain Eukaryota; kingdom Fungi; phylum Ascomycota; class Sordariomycetes; order Diaporthales; family Cryphonectriaceae; genus Immersiporthe; species Immersiporthe knoxdaviesiana. Next base: position 1,179,628 of record CP088207.1, read on the forward strand.
CGTCCCTCGGGGTCCTGGCTGAAGGGGAGAGGGTGGTCGAAGGGCGGGAGGTCGATGCTGCGGAGGGCCGGCGGCGTCACGGACAGACACAGAGTTTTGGGGGAGGGTGGTTGCTGTTGTTGTTGCTGCTGCTGCTGTTTTGGTGGCTCTGTTTTGACGCCGTCGGGCAGGGGAGCCCCAAAGTGAAGAGGCAGGATGCCGTGGAAGAAGGCCTCGCTGATGATGAGCACGGGACGGTCAGGGTGGTCCGCGTGGATACCCGCCAGGGCGTCTCGGACGCACTCCCACTGTGTCGCCAGGGGGTCGATGCAGTGCTTCTCGAGGTCGACCAGGGCCCGCTCGTACCACTCCAGCGAGTGGAATCCGGGCACGGGAGGGTCTGAGCCGTCGGGCGAGTAGTACAGCAGGTCGTCGACATCAGCGTCGCCCTTCAGAGGGAGGAAGTGGACTCCGGCCGCCGAGATGCGGGCGCGGTGGGTCGTAGGCCCGACAAACGAGACCGGCCATCCTCGGCGCCCGAGCTCCGAGGCCACACGCAGGGTCGGCGTGATGTGTCCCGTCAACGGTTGGCAGAGGAAGAGGATGTGGGCCCTGGGTGGTCGTTCCCCCTCGTCAGGGCTTGGCATCTTCAAGCAGCAGCAGCAGCAGCAGCAGCAGCAGGAGGAGGAGGAGGACGTCGGAAAGGTGCGAGGGGAGGGGAGGGATGTGGAGGGCGGAGCAAGTGTTGTAGTGTGAGTTGGTAGGTAAGGTTGAGTCCATCGAGGACGGACGGTGACGAACGAATTGCGTGTGTGTGCGAGTGTGCAAGGTTTTGCCTAGTCCAGCTTCCCCCAGCTGGCAGCAGCGCCTAAATTAATACATTTACAGGGGTTCAGCAGTGGCCCTAAACTCTATTCTGTGCAGTGGTTTGACCTGCTTCCAGTCTGCCGCGTCAAGAGTTTCTGCGTGTCTCGTGTCTCGCGTCTCGCGTCTCGCGTCTCGTGTACAGTAGTTGGCCCAAGGTACGTCCCTCTCCAAGGACTTCGGGTTTGGTTGACACAAATATACTTGAGAGATATAATGCAGATGAAAGGAAAGTGAAGGAAGCTATTTAGCACTCGGGTCGCCTGAGATGATTATATAGTAGCATGACACAACCAGAGGCAAGGCTGCACTGATTCGTGTCAATATGCGGCGGAGTCGACCTTCTGCGGGTTGGTGCCAAGGCCACCGCCACATATTATACTGGACCCGGCAAAATACACCCAGAGGCTGTGAACACGACTTGTTGGGAGATAGATCTTGTCTGGGAAAGATAAGAAGGTTCTGTCGGACAGCAGCTTAGACTCAATCTTGAAATTGGCAATAAGAGCGATCGCGGTGTGTATAACACTTTGTGATATGTATGTGATATCGCCAACGAGAGGCTCAACGCTCATTGTTCTCGCAGGCCCAGCCTGTCCACCTGAAGCAGTCAATCGGCACCATGGGCTGGCTGGTCAGACAACACCTCCTTTAAGGTCAATCTATTCTTAATACCAAGAACTCATCATGACCTATTTGAGTCTCGCAATTGTACCTCTGTTTGTGCAGATAGAAAGTTACATTAGCTCTCTGAGACTCGACGTCAGTTTGCGGTCGACAAAGGAACCCAGATGCTCCGAGATAATAACGTACCAAAGATACTCGCATGCCCAAGACCGGGTAAGTAAATAGCAACATAAGTTGACCGCCGGAACGCTACCTTTTGTGGATGCATGGCGTTCACTTCTTCATCTGCCTTCTCAACCGCAGCCGATGGTTGAGCAGAGTCTGGGAACATGTGCAAAAGATTCGAAGTTACGCATGCGTGTTCGACATTCATTCAACATGAGACTTTTTCTTACTATCGCAGTACTTGCTGCATGCGCTGGATCTCACTGTAAGCACGATGCTGATAATATGTCACCAATCCCGTTTCTCGACTTTGTCACCATGTAACTAGCTAACACTTGCACAAGATGTCCTGCCATCTATAAACAACGGTGTACGTCAAGTTCTGATATGAAATGACATTCCCTAACATATTTGGCAGGCGCACAAGATACCAGAGCAATGGTCCTATCACGGACGTCACGTCTTCCCAGGTGACATGCTATCAACTTGCTGCTGGCAACGAAGGCGACAATCCAAGCAGGCTCATCTGTGGCCTACGGCATCAAGACTAGTATCAGCCACTCCGGACCCTTCAGCACGTGGCTGGCCAAGTTACCTTCTGGCGAGACGGCCGCAACATGTCCATTCTTTTTTTTTTTTTGGCCCTTCAACTTCTTTTCTTTTCTCCTCCGTCAAACAGTCTAGCACCGAAACCACACTATACTTCCCCTAATGAGGTTTTATAGTTATGTCGTATAGTTCCAAACTCTCTTGATCAGGGCTTTGTAAAACAGACAGAGACTGACCAGTACATATTTCAGTATTATCCTGTTCTCACCAATTACACTGCTCATGAGCCTGCTGCTCTTCAATGCTAAGCTGTGATTATGAAGCCAGGTATTGATTGCGCTAGTCCGAGGAAATCTCTTTGCAGATGGCGACGCGCTGGCTGAGCACAAGAAATATGCCCTCCAGCTCCTAGGGCGCTTTCTCCTTCATATGGCGTATTCGGCATTCCTATCACAAACTTGAACTTGGATGTGCACATTAATTCCATAGGGGTCCTGGCCTACTGACGGACCTCCTTGGTTTTTTCATGGTGTCGCCAGGTTGGAAAGTCAGAAGGACGTTTTGTGGGCAGGCTTGAGGATATATAAACCAACACATGGAAAAGTTTCTCAATTTTATTGAAATGAGAAGTATACAAGGCCAGGAATCCTGCTATAAGCCTTTTGTATACCTGATGACCATCATGCTGCAATTTCATGAAGATGTATTATGAAAATCTAGGACCATCTGTAGGCCTCATTGACTAGCTGTAGCCTCTGCAATCTGGCGCCGTATTGCTGTGCTGCTGATCTTGGACGAGAAGTCTTGAGTGGATGGAGGGGCGTCAGAGACTCCCCGGCATCGAGAACGTCCACTTCGAAAACGTCAAGATCCTTCCACCCGCGTTTGGCCCTCTCACTGTTGACTGCCTGTCCACCAGACCTCGTCTCCGCGGAGACAACCAAGGAGTCGAGGTCCTCCTGCGTGATAGTCGGACCAAAGGGGTCCTGAATTCTTACACACTGAATCGTGATGGTCCCGTCTCGAAATGTGGCCACGAAATCGCCGTCTTTCTCGTCGGCCTTTGGAGCTGCTGCCCTCGTCCAGCCTTCGGGAGACAACTCCAGTATGGAAGACAGGAACTGGATGACATTCCGAGCTCTGTCATCCCAAGGTTCCAGCACCTCGGCATCCTTCTTCTTCTTGAGCAGCTCATCACCTGTTATACCGATCACATAGGTACAGGTGCTGGCTGAGCCCTTCTCAGGGATGTCCAGCAAGTAAGCGCCAGCTGTCAGGAGGAGCTTGTGTCCAGGGTGCAGATGGTCGAACGTGCCGCCCAGGCACACAGTCTTATAAGATCTGGTCCCTGCAGAAGGAGGTGCTGAGTCCTTTTCTGTGGAGGGTACGACGCTGAGTGCGAGACCGCCTTTGACGGTGATGAGCTGCTCCTGCAGCAGCTTCTGGTGCCCCTCGGCCAGTTTCAGGTAGACCGAGTGAAGCTCATGGGCGGGTTCGCTGTCGGTGCTGAATATATATCTCCATGGGTGGTATGCAGATGCGAACGTGGACAGATCGAGAATGGGCGTGTTGTTGGGTTCAATGGCGGCGCGGTAGTCTTGCCCGTATCGCCGTCTTCTCTCGTGGTCGATGAGAACAACCCTCGCGTCGACAGATCCTGGACCGGCGTTCATATACGACGGTATGCTCAGCTCGGCGCACACGACAGCAATGATGGTGTATAGACCAGCGAGGATATGTTGTGTCTCTGGCCAGGATAGTGTCTTGTGTCGCAGACCTGAGCCCCTGAGCACGGGGTATGCTATCGCAACGATGAGGGTTTGTGTCTTAGGTGCATCCTTTAATCTGGCGAGGGCGGCCGTGAGTGCTGGCTTGTAAGCCGCGCTCAGAGCAGGCCGGCTTGCTGGGTCTGGAGGGGCGGCGAGGAAGAGGAGCGAGGGAAGGTCGTCTCGGTCCATGTTGCGGCGTACTGGATCTGTGAGTGTGTTGTCGGTCTGAGGATCAGCCTGGGTGTAGATGAGAAAGTGAGCTTTGTCGAGCCGAGGCAGATAGATACTTGAAGGAGGGGCCGAGGACTAAATCGTATGAGAGGCGGGGCACGCTCAAAGGAGCACTGTAAACACTATCTTTTCTCGACTCCGAATGTCTTTACCCCAAATAATCATAATCAGGAATGAAGTGAGATTTAAGAAAGTCTACTTCATCGAGAAAGAATGAAAATTAAGGATGCCGTCGTTATAGGAAATGGGGGCCTGAGAAAGAAAAAAGGGAAGGACAAGAAAAAAAAAAAAAAAAGTTGGCCCTGTGACGCACATGTGAGCAGCAATCCGAGGACTCTGCAAGTGAGCACAGTAACACAAAAGAACGCCAGCCAAGATCTGATGGGCTGTTCACTCGCGCGGCTCGCTGGCGCCAGTTAAGTATGGATGGCGGTCTGAGCACTGTGGGATAACACAGCCCAGGTCGAATTAATTAATGCTGCATGCCTTACGAACCCTACAAAGTTCTGTCTCATGCAATACACTTCTCATCGGCAACCCGTCCCTTTCTCTATTTTCTCCAATCAAACTCATCGATCCTGACTGGGAATTCCATCCTCCTGTTCCGCCAGGACGAAAAGAGCCAGGAGGCATGTCCTCCTTTCTGAGAAGCGCCCGGTACTCTCCTGGCCGCAAGCAAACGGCGCCACGCTCTAGGGGTGATAGCGCTGCCAGCCAGTGCTTAGGGGCCGCTGGGGTCTCCTCACCAGCGCCTACAGCACACATGCATCCGCCTGAGGCAAGATCAGGAGGAGCAGAGCCAGCAGCGCCGGCAGGGCCAGGCACAACACTGCCCAGCCTGACTAGAGGCCCGCAGGGACCTCCACATCCACTTTCGCCCGCCCGCAGCTCTGGGCTTGGAGTTGGGCATCCACCACGACATCCACAAGACTTCAACTCCTCCTCACCAGCCACCCCGTCCACGGCAGACAATACTCGGCGTCTGCCACCAGTGTCTGGCACTGGCACTGGCACTGGCATCGGTCTCGGCGGCGGCATCACCCCTTCAGGCCAGCTACCATCCTCTGCTGCCGTGTCATCGGGGCTTCCTTATCATCAGCACCAAGAAAACAGCCACCACCACAGCCGGGCGGGGCTCTCTTCTTCTTCCTCCTCTTCTGCCTCTCCCTCGTCTTCGCGCGCGCAGGCTCCTCACTTCTCATTGCCCTACCGCACAGCCGCTAAGACCTCCTCCTCCTCCTCCTCCGACCACCAGTCCTCCACGACGCGCGCCTCCCACCGTCAGCAAGATCCTCGCGCCACGGCGCATCCTATTGCCCTTGTGCCGGAACCAAGGCCACACGCAGGCGCAGGCACGACGACGAGCGTGGATACAGGTCAAGTCTCGGTTCTCGGCTCCAAGCCCATCTTCGACCTACCTTCCATACCCAGGTCCTCCACCGACGATTTCGCCTCGATCCCCTATCTCAATTCTGACGCGAGCTCGGCCTCACACCCCTCCTCTGCTGCCTCCACCGTCAAGGAAGCAGTCATGAGCCAGCCACCCCAGCAGCAGCAGCAGTACGCTGCCCCCGCTCAGCGGCGAACCGCCGGCTATGGCGACGAACAGCCGCAGCAGCACATGCAGGGCTCGAGCCAATACCAGCAGCATGGTCCTCTGTCGCCGCGCGACTACCCAACCTCCAGCGGAGGCCCTCACATCACGCTGGACCAGGCACCAGGCGGGACTTCGTCATACCAGAATACTCCTGCGTCGTACACGAGCGGTTCTGCCGTTCCCAGTGTCCTGCAGCCTGGTGGTCCTCTGTCGAGACCAACAGCCGTGGGTGCCAATACCGCACCTTCGCTGCTGCAGGGGGCACCATCTCAACAGGCGGACTACCAGAGCCCAAACAGACCATCTCTGAGTCTGTCGCACAGCTACTCCCGCTCGAGCCCGGCAGCAGGCTTCGATGGCTCCAACAACCCCGGCTTCTCCCCGTATACTCCGACTACACCAAGCGGCGGCGGTCCCAGCTCTGCGCAGTTCATGTCGCCGACTGAGCGAAGCTACAATGCCCCTGGCTCGCAGAGGAATATATCACACACGCCCCTGGGCCTGGCAGACATCAGACCCCGCGCGGACTCGAGCCTGTCGGATGGAATGCCCAGTGGTGTGGACTTCCCCACGCAGAACGCGCCCCCTGGGACCAGCAATTACATGGCACCATGGACTTCCTACGCTTTCGACTGGTGCAAGTGGGCGCCTCAGGGCAATGGGGCTGGCAAGGTCGCTATTGGGAGCTACCTGGAAGATGGCCACAATTTCGTAAGTCCTGGCTGATGCTGGCCTTGAACAAGAACAAGAAAAAGAAAGTCTGACATGGTGCTTGCAGATTCAAATTCTTGATACCCAAATCGTTCCTACCCCTTCCGATGTGTACAGCAACCATGGCGGCTCGAAGTGGACTATGGACTTCACCAAGATCGCCGAGGCCACACACTCCTACCCCGTAACGCGGCTGCTCTGGGAGCCGCCCTCTACCACCAAGCAGTCGACTGATCTGCTCGCCACGTCTGGCGACCACCTGAGGCTTTGGTCCCTGCCTTCTGAGACATCGGCGACTCCCGGCAACTCAATCACAGGCCGCAGCCGAGATGTGGCCACCACCAAGCTTACGCCACTCGCTCTCTTGTCCAACTCGAAAACCCCCGATCATACCGCGCCCCTAACCTCGCTCGACTGGAACACGGTCTCCCCCAGCCTGATCATTACCTCCAGCATCGACACGACCTGTACGATCTGGGACATTCCTTCCCTGACGGCCAAGACCCAGCTTATCGCGCACGATAAAGAAGTGTACGATGTGCGGTTCTGTGCGAATAGCGTGGACGTCTTTGTCAGTTGTGGCCAGGACGGCAGCGTCCGTATGTTCGATCTGCGAAGCTTGGAGCACAGCACCATCATATACGAACCAACGGGCAAGGAAGACAGAGGTAAGTCTTGGTCTCCTGAGAGCACAGATGTGACCTGCATATGCAAAGCGCTAACACCCAACAAAGTCGATCCGAATGGTGGGAAGATCAGCCCAACCCTGGCCCAGCAGACCATGACGAACCCACCCCCGCTGCTGCGGCTGGCTACATCTCCGCACGATACGCAACTTCTCGCCACCTTCGCTCAAGACTCGAATGTCATCCGGATCCTGGATACCAGGCAGCCGGGCCAGGCACTGCTCGAGCTGCGCGGTCACGGGGGCGCTGTCAACTGTGTGGAGTGGTCGCACACGCGGCGGGGTCAACTCGCCTCGGGAGGTGACGACTGTCAGGTGCTGGTCTGGGACCTCATGAACCAGCCACACTCCAACGGAAGCTCTCAAGGTGAGAATGTCCGCAGCCCGGCCGCCAGCTGGCAGTGTGACTATGAGGTGGGCAATCTCGGGTGGGTGCCTCGACTACCGAATGACGAGGCTTCGGAGTGGCTCGGCGTGAGTGCTGGCCGTGGGATCTGGGGTGTGAGGATGTGATCTGGTTCCTTGGGCCACGTCTCTCGCGATGAATCGATAATACTACATATCAAATCAAGGTCGCACACCGTCGGGACGAGAGAGGTGGAATAGGCCACACGACCATTAGCTTGATTCTGCCGGGACATTTCTGGGGAAGGGACAAGAAGCACTACACACAAAAGTCGGCATTTCCAAATGCGCATAGAATTTGTGGCTGGTTGAGTGTGTGACGCATTCTCTTCAGGATCGTGGAGATCCACACGTCCAGATTTCAGCGCGCTTCTTGATTTGCATGGCGAACCACGCACGGCGTTTCATGCATCACGAGCGGCACGATGACGAGATTAATACGAATACCTTTGCAAGGAGGCTACTGGCTTGGGTGGGAGAGGGGGGTGGTGGGGTGAACGGTCATTTTTGGAAGAGCACTGCGATTTGAACTGCGGCGAGACGACGAATAGAAGGGCCGCTGCCTTGTCCGATGGGGAAAAAATGTACGAGAGAGAAGATACCAATTAGAAAATGCTGGCGTCCTGCCAAATACGTATCTCGCATTGACGCGGTATTACCATCTTTGGTTGATGCAACAAATATGCCATTGTGCAGCACTGCCCAAACACATGCACGCAACCTCTGAGAAGGAGGCTTGCTCGAGGCAAGCCTGGCAGGGAACTTTGACCTCATACTAAGTACTTAGCGTGCTTAGTACACCCCCGAAAGCCTTAGTCATCAGACTAGCGCTGCAGCCACCCCTGCCGGCTCTCAAAGAACCTCGCAGCAACGGGCCAGCCGCTCGCTAGCTTCTCAGGAAGTCCAGCACTTGGTGTTAACCTTCACCTCAGCATCAGCTTTCCTTTCTCTTTTTTTATCTTTCCACCTCGCCCTTCCACCCACCTTCCTTTTTGTTTCCTGTTCTTTCTCTTTACCATCCTCCAAACTACTCAAAGAAACCCAAGAACTCTGCACATCTCGTTGCTTCCCGCGGGTTTCGGACAAAGAACCGTCCGCGGAACATAGACGAGATGTCTTCCCAGCACTACGACTCCGAGTCGGAGGACGACAACTTCAACCCGGCGCCTGAGGTCGCCTCTGATGACGAGCGCGAGCCCCGGCGCCATCGAGATGACGACGGACCCAGCTCACCTGTCGAGTCTCACAACGGCGGACACCGCCGCAGCAGCGTCAGCCGTGATGATGACGATGCAGGCTCGACGAATGGCCGCGACGACCACGCCGACCGCGCCGGCGCCGAGGACGACGAGGACGCCGATGAAGCTCCTCCTTCGAAGTCCCGCAAGTACGACAACGATGACGACGAAGAAGACGAGGACGAGGATGAGGATGAAGACGACGAGGATGATATGCCGGTACGTAAACCAAAAGAACCCGTGGCCTCCCCTTCCCCCACCCCCTACCTCCCAGATGGCACCACTGGTAATGGTGTACCTTGTGTGTATCATATGAGCTGCGTCTAGCCCATTTGAACTAGACTGTTTCCATCGTGCGTCACACCTTTGGGCAGTCCATACTGACAAGACATTTGTCTATAGTCCCGCAGCCGCAAGCGCAGAAAGAAGGACGCCCGCAGCGCCTTCTTCGATATCGAAGCCGAGGTCGAGGATGAAGACGAGGACGTCGAAGATGAGGAGGAAAACAATGAGATAGGAGACTTCATTGACCCCTCGCACCCAGATGACCTCGCCGAGGCCGGCGATGTCGACGACCGATACCACCGCGAGCTCGACCGCCGTAAGCAGATGGAAGAGGAAGTCGGCGCTGAGGAGGTCGCGGAACGGCTGAAGCGGGATTACGGTCGCAAGAATGCCTACGGCGCCAGAGGCGGTCTGGGTGATACCACAGTCGTCCCTAAGCGCCTGCTGCTGCCCAGCGTTGATGACCCCTCCATCTGGGCCGTCAAGTGCAGGGAGGGCAAGGAGTTCGAGGTCGTCATGAACATTATGAGGAAGATCGAGGAGACCATTGGTACGGACAATGAACTTGGGATCATCTCTGCATTCGAGCGTACTCAGGTGGGCGCTGGAATCGAGTCGATCGCCAAAGGCTACATCTACGTCGAGGCTCTGAAGAGGGAGCCCGTGGAGAAGGCTCTCGACGGCGTCCTTGACGTCTACCCGCGGACCAAGATGTTCCTCGTGGAGATCAAAGAGATGCCAGACCTCCTCCGCGTCCTGCCGCCCGTTAAGCTCGAGCCCGGCGCGTTCGTCCGCATCAGGAGGCCCAAGTTGTACGAAGGCGACCTGGCCGAAATCATCGAGGTGGAGGAGACAGGCCTGAACTGCCGTGTCAAGATGGTCCCGCGTATCGACTACAATGCGGCCCCGCGAGGGTTTGACCCCAAGAGAAAGCGCGGCTTCAATGTGCCGCGTCCGCCCCCCAGACTGTTCAACGAGGTCGAGGCCAGAAAGCGAGCCCCCAGGGATCTCAGCGGCAGCACCAAGACTGGTACCTGGTACTTCAAGAACGACCAGTTTGACAATGGCTTCCTCATCAAGGAGTTCAAGCTGCAGAACCTCGATACCAAGAATGTCGTCCCGACCCTGGAGGAGATTGAGCGGTTCAGCGTGACGGACAAGAACGAGGGCACCCAGAATCTCGACATGGCGGCTCTGGCCACCAGCCTGAAGGAGAGCAACGCCAGCATTGCGTACCTGCCCGGCGACACTATCGAGGTCTTCAAGGGCGAGCAGAAGGGTCTCATAGGCAGAGTCACCAACGTCCAAGGCGAGATTGTCACCCTGCAGGCTGTCGACGGCGAGCTGTCTGGCCAGTCGATCGAAGTCCCCGCGAGGACTGTCCGCAAGCGATTCAGGGTCGGTGATCACGTCAAGGTCACCGGTGGCAGCCGGTACCAGGACGAAGTCGGTGTTGTCGTATTCATCGAGGAGGACAAGGTCACCTTTGTCACAGACGGGGAGAAAACCCACATCACGGTCTTTAGCAAGGACCTCCGAGAGGCTGATGACACTGGTGGTACCGGCACCCTGGGTCAGTACTCGATGCTGGACCTTGTGCAGCTTGACGCGACCGCCGTGGGTGTCGTCGTCAAGGTAGACCGGGAGACCCTCACTGTCCTCGACCAGGACGGCAACACGAAACAGGTCAGGCCGACGCAGATTGCCAACATTATCCCCAAGAGAAAGCTGTTTGTCGCCGCCGACCGCAACGGCTCCGAGATCCGACACGACGATGTAGTCAAGGAGTACGGCGGCCAGCAGCGGCAGGGCAAGATCATTCACATCCACCGGTCCTGGGTCTGGCTGCACAACAACGAGTCTCGCGAGAACGCTGGTGTCTTTGTCACCAAGACAAGCAACATCACGACGGTTGCTGCCAAGGGTGGCCGTGTCGCCTCTGCTGGGCCCGACCTGACCAAGATGAACCCTGACATCCAGCGCAGGGGCGGCAGCAACGGCAGCATGGCTCCTCCGCCCAAGCAGAGTTTTGGTCGTGACCGATCCATCGGACAGACTGTCACGATCAGGAAGGGTGGCTACAAGGGCCTGCTCGGGATCGTCAAAGATACTACGGACGTGCACGCTCGTGTCGAGCTGCACACCAAGGGCAAGATCGTCACGGTGCCCAAAGCCGACCTGCTCTTCAAGGACAAAATCACAGGTCGGGTCATCGACATCAACGGCAGAGGCGGGGGCCAGGCCGGTCGTGGAGGCGGCTTTGGCTCGGGCCGTGGAGGATACGACAGTGGCTTCGGCGGTGGCAGTCGGACACCGCAGGTCTCGTCAGGCACAGGCGGTCGAACACCTGCGTGGGGTGGTACTCCAGGTCCGTCTTTTCTCTCTCCTGTTTCATGGTTGCTCATACGCTTGCTAACATTATTGACAATAGGTGGCCGGACACCAGCGTGGAGCGCAGGCAGCGGTGGACGTACTCCAGCCTGGGGTGGTGGCAACGACGGCTCCCGTACCGTCAATCCTTATGACGGCAGCCGGACTGCGTACGGCAATTACGGGTCCTCTGGCTCACGCACCCCGGCCTGGTCATCAGGTGCAAAGACTCCAGCACCGGACGGCTTCTCTCTCGGTTCCAAGACCCCCGCGTACGGAGGCAGCAGCGGTGGCGGTGGCGACTCATCGGCCTGGGGAGCAGGATCCAAGACACCTGGGTACGGCGTCTCAGCACCGACTCCAGGAGCATCAGATCCCTGGTCTTCAGGCTACACCCCCGGTGCCATCGACGCGCCGACGCCTGGAGCTGGCCTGGGCGCTCCGACGCCAGCAGCTCTCAACGCGCCGACGCCTGGCGCATACAGTGCCCCTACACCAGGCGCGCTCAATGCACCCACACCTGGGGCCTGGCAAGGTGGTTGGGGCGCCGACAGTGCACCCACGCCTGGCCTGACGACGGCGCCAACGCCGGGGGCGAGCGGAGGGTACTACTCGGCACCTACACCAGCTGGGTACGGGGCTGCTGAGACCCCTGCTGCCTCAGGACCAAGGTATACCGATGATGACTGAGGTGGTGGTGAGGCGGAGCAAATAGAGTGTGATGCGTACTCGACGGGCTCAAGGGTGGATACAGGGTAGCAACACCGAGGGTGGATGGATGTTTCTTCGGCGTCCTTGGTCTGTCTTAGCATGAACAGGTATCTTAGCGGTCTTCGCAAGATGGCATACAGGATGGAAAAAGCGAGGCCGAACTAGAGCCTGTCTGAATTCTAAATGGTTCGTTCGTAACACGTGCCCGATTTGTGACGATGTTACAGGGTTTGCTTGCCATCAGCTGTATTGTGTGCTCGACCAAACGCCTTACGGTCGATGTTTCCTGTCGAAGCGAGAGGAGAAGGGTGTTAGTAAAGACGCCTGGCACCCCGACCATATTCTAGGCAGCCTGGCTTGCAAAGTAGACGGCCACAAGACAGAGCTTTGATCATTGAGAACCACAGATTCCACACGATCTAGAACGGTTGATGAGCAATAATTCCTTCGCACTGAGGAGGAATAGCGTACACAGAAAGATGCACTTTGCAGAAACCTTTTGCTTTAGGCCCGACTTCGATCCGTCAAGGATGCCCGCCATTTCAAGGACTTTGAAGTGTCAGAACCCTCTCAGGTGACCCTCTTAGGCCCCCTTTTTTTCAGAGCCGGCTCCAAGGCCCCTTGACTGCCCTGTCATGAAGACCTTTTGATGTTCTTCGACATGCCTTTTGCAGTCAAGTACTTAAGTAAGTAGTCAAAGCTCTTCAACCACTGCTGGGCTAAGCTTCTTGTTGAGTCACCACCCATGGCCTCTCCCCATGTCGGCCAACCGTGATGGCGAGCAAAGGACCCACAAATTCTGATCGAAATTGAGAAAAAAGAGAGTATTAGGTTTACTAATTCTGAGTTGTGGCCGAATCAAATCATTGATGTATCTCTCGGACCATGTGCAAGACTATTGTAGCACCGGTTCCTGTCTAAAAAGTGCCTAGGAAGGAAAACTTCGAAGGAATCCAGAGGCACATCGCAACAGTGTTGTGTGCAATCTTGGATTTTAAATTGAAAAAAACCACCAAAAACCCCACTCTCTTTATCAGCCATGATCCTTCAGTTTCTTAGAGTCCCTTAAGGTGATTCTTGTTGTGAAGCCATATATGAAGACCTATTAGGTTGAACTCTACAGCTCTACTACGGTTTAAGGCTTTCGGGATCTGCCTTGAGTACCCTCAGGCCATTACCTACTTATTCAAGTACTTACTTAGCTGGACATCACTGGTGACCAGTGTGCATATTTAATAGGCTGGACAAGAGTATAATTCTCAAATCCAATGGACTAAAGTTGGGCTTGCCTTGGGTTGACTTTAGTGCTTCTGTCATTTCTTTGTTTCCAGGCTAGTCCAGTGGTTTGATCACCTTTGATCACCTGGGCAGCACTTAATAAGCTAAAACGGAGGCTTGGAAGTAACTAATAGGATTGCCAGACTTCATTGCAAGTTTTCTGTGTTAAATGAACCAATGATATTTGCTAAAGCTTCACCTGAAATGTGTTGGGAAATATGTACAAACACACTGAAGGGGGCATCGCCTGGCTGATTTGTTCTTGTGTTGACAGCGACTGCATGACAGTTGTTGTGTCACTGCCCAAATGAGGAATCAAAACAGATGAGGGATGAGAACAAGGTCTCGATCACATTCAGTGGATGCGTTCAAAAGCTCTCAATGGCACATGCCAGATCAGACAAGTGTTTGCACAAACACCCTCAACGTGTTATGTCATGATTCATTAATACAGCCACCGTTTCATACCGTAATTAATACCATGTCATCTCGGGCTCTCATGTGCGTGCTCAGGGGAACAGCAAAGGCTGCTCATTATTCTTAGGTCCTCAACATATGACCTGTCTTGGTTGGGCCGCGTCTCCTCTTTGGAGGGAACGCGCCGGTCAAGTGCTCATCTGATGCAGCTCTGGGAGACAGACGGGCCCTAGAGTGGCTGGTTTTGAATTCTATGATGTTGGGTTGGTCAGTCATGATTCCTTCGCGTCCCCTAGGACGTGTGATGGGCTGTGGCTTGGCCATCTGCTCTGTTTGATCCACGTCTGTCGAGAGTGAAAATAATAGGCTAAGATAGTCGGGCTCATACGACCATGTAACCCTTCCTGCTTTAGACATTGCTGATTCTGACCATGACTTCATGATGTCTCTGTGGCTGCAGTTGCTTCTCTTCTGCCTCAACCAACCCTGTCCGACAGGTCAACCACTTCAAGATATGTGGAGTGCTGGAGTGCCCGAGCACCTCTGGGTGGGAGTCCGTCGCCGTACGCAGTACCCAGGTATGGTGTAGCTTCTTGGACTGGCCTCGGACTTCTCCTTGAGTCATCACTTGATCTGGTACTTCTGCATGGTTATTGCAGGGCCTCCCTGTTCCTCCCAACAGCTCTCAGAGCACTAGGAGCAGGTGGTGATATCGTGATATCATGGTCGAATCTAGTAGCCTCATCTCTGGAGCAGGTCAGGTGGAACAGAGGCAAGCAAGAGCAAGAGACGGAACGACAGCCCAGAGGGTGCTACATTGCTAGTGACCCCTGTAGCACAAGCACCGGGGACGTGCTTGCTCGATGATAGACTTTGTTTGACCTGGAACTAGGCAATTCAACAGCTCAACAAGAGCCCGTATTGGCTCCTGCTGCCCAGTCTGGGCGTGGCAGCAGCGATGAAGCCCGAATTATATAAACAAGTACAGGCCACTGCCCCCCAAAACACTGCCCACAACTTCTGAAGTCTCTTGTCTCATCTCACTTTCTTCATCTCCCAACGCATTTTTGTAATCATCTCCACAGAATATCTTCACACAAGAAGATATTACCACACCCAAGTCGAAAGGATCTCCACAATGCAGTCGCCACCACGCACCATCCTCCCTCAGGGGTCCAGTCCTCAACCCCAAGAGGTGCTCCAGAGCATCGAGGACCGGCCTGAGACGAACGCCAACAAGACGTCTGAGGGCCCACAGCAGATCCGCCGGCCCCGTGCACCCAGGCGTCCCGTGCTCCAGGAAAGCAAGCACACGGTCGAGAAGTGGGATTCGATGCGTGGGCTCATACGGCAACTGTACATCGAACAAAACAAGACCCTTGACCAGTTGTCGAACATCCTCGAAACCCAGCACAACTTTGTGGCCTCGTAAGTTATATGATCTCCAGTCTATCGATCCTCGTTGCTGCAGGACATGAATTGGCCATAAAGCAGTCATGACAGTCTCGCCGTGTACTAATATCATGACTTCTGCAGACAAAAACAATACAAAATCCGTTTCCGGGAGTGGGGCCTATGGAAGAACCTGTCTGCCAAGTCTGCCAGCGAGCTGCTCGACAGGAAGGAGAGCAGGGATCTGGTGGGCAAACCGTCAACACTCGTGCGATCGGGTCAGGAACTTGACATCAGTCGCGTCCGAAAGACCCTCCGTCGCAGCAAGCTCCACAAGTCTCCTGCGTCGGACAAGACGCCCGAGGACCGTGGGAGAGAACCTGCCCGGTCGGATGAGGCTGCGCGGTCACTACCCCGGGGCATTGAAATTCGGACGCCTTCCGCCTCGCCAGAAAGACAAGCCCAAGCAGAGGCCGCAGCAGACGCCCAAGAAGATGCCCGAGCAGACGTCCCAGGAGACATCTCAGATGACCTCCCAGGCGACTTCCCAGGTGACATTCTGGGAGACACCCCAGCAGACGGCGATCCGTCACTCGGCCTGAACTGGTCTTTCCGCTTTGAGATCCTCCACAGCCCGGCTGCGGGTGGCATGTGCCGACCGCAGACGTTCTTTCCACCGCCCGGGTCCACAGGGTCTCAAAACATCGCAGGACCTCAAAGCCAGCCGGCGCTTGGGTCTCGCGCCCACAGTATCAACTGGTGCTACGATACCATTGTGTACAAGCTAGCCCAGAGATCTGCACGACAACACCTCTTCTCTACGGGACCTCCTGCGCAGACTCGGCAGTTTCAACACAACAACAGGCTCTTGGCAATCTCGGACTGCGATCCCACCCGGCAAAAAGACAGAGCCAAGGAGCTGTTTGTTCAAAACTTTGTCGTCTCGTTCGGGCATCATCCTTCAGTCGTCTCATATATCCATGGGCAAGTTCTCCCGGCCCTTGCTAAAGGTCGCCCGCGACACAACGAGGCTGCACATTCGGCTCTGGCGGACCTCGAAGCAGCCATTCACCAGGATATCTATTCTATAGGTCTGGCACCGTCCACGATAGCCATGGTAGAGATGGAAAGGGATCGAGGCTTGAGCATGCAAGGGAGCCAGCTCATCGGGAACAACGCAAGAGATTTCATGTCTCCTCCTGGGCCTCGCGGGGTGTATATTGCAGGCGCAGGTTTCCAGTCACTACCGATGTCGTGGACTCCATCCGTGGATTCCCTCAGTTCTTGGTCATCTTCCTCAGCCTCAGAAGCGAGCTCCTCGGCAGCCCAGCCCAGCCACCCGACAGGCGGCCCACTGGCGCGAGAGATCGACCTGGCTGTGTCGGCCTTCGACTCAGGCAGCTTCGCAGAGGCCAAGACGAAGCTGCGGATGGTGATTGCGAACTCGCCTCAGCAGAGCCAAGTGATGGCCCGGCTGGCGTGGTACTGCTTGTCCTGCATGCATCGGCAGTTTGGAATGCTTAACGACGCCGAGAACTGCCTGATGCAAGCTGTTCGCGGCTCTACGTATTTTGATGACGATAAAGGACGCATGTGGCTTCAAGTGAGACACCTGTTTATGTTGTGAAACGCGGGAGCAGGATCGTTTGGAAAATCAATGGCCTGGAAGGGTACTACTCATTGGCACAAAGATCCATCCAAGACGGACAAGAGCGAGGCATGCGGTATAGCCTATAGCGAGCAGAAACTAAATATGTGAATTAATTTCTTCTAAGGAGTTGATACTGTTGTGATACAGTTGTGCTTGATTCCCTAAAAGACTTGGCAGGCCGAAATCCAGTGCGTCCTATATTAACTAAGTAAGTATTTAATTATTAATAGCTTGCTTAGAGCGGTGAATTATCATTAGCAGGAATCTCACCCTCTTAGCACACTCGATGGGAGGATAGAAGCTTGGAGTTGAAGTGTTGAATCAGAGAAGTATCGTGTCATGAGATCGTACGGTTGTGGCCTCATGTCCTCTCATCTACAGAGAATAAATGCACCAAAAGATAGGATCAGGGCTAGTTCTCCTTTGCCGACAGACTCAAAAATTTGGCATCTCTCTCCAGGAGCACCAGGGCTTCTCTCATAAAAGGAGAGGCCTGGGATCGCACCCTCAGCACCCACCGCAGCTCATCCATCTGTCTGGCGCACCATTCCATCTCGTCAGGACTCTCGGCTGTGGCCCACAGCAGACACACCAGGCTGGCGACCAGCGCGATCTGGTAGGCTGAAGCGCCGCCCCAGAACGCACCTATATGCTCCGGGCGCAGCGAGCCCAGGAGGCTGATGGCGGCCTGCGCTCTGCCCTTGGCGGCCGATCTGACGGCCCGCGCCAGGTCTATCGGCGTAGCAGGCGTGAGCAGCCTGACGAGCGCGCGATGGAGAGCAACCTCGACGGCCGCGTGGGCGACATATAGCGACCCGTTGGCCGATGGTCTCCGCTGCCGCTGCCGCTGCGTGCTGTCCAGGCTCAGCTGTCCGGGCAGACCCACGAGCCACTCCCTCAGCTGCAACAACAGCGGCCTCGCCATCTCGGCAGCGGCGACGACGCCCATCTGGTCCAGGCTGCCGCCCGGCTTGGTGGCGGCGCCTGAATAGAACCGCCTGACCACCTCTGTCAGCACCTGTGCCAGCTGGCCATGCCGGATGAACAGCTCTGCCGCCGCAACCACGTCGGCGGGGTCTTCCACTTGGCCGCCCTCGCGAGGACCGTCGCCGTCCTGCTGGGAGGCCTCGGCAAAATCAGCTGGGGAGCAGAACTGCGGATCCCAGTCGTCGTCGCTCAGGAGGGACGGACGCCCGTGGGCGAAGGCGCCCCATCTGTCCTGCATGTAGAGTGCCCATGCCAGCCTCCGCCGGAGGCTCTTCTCCCACTGCGGGATGGCCCAGTCCTGGCAGTCGACATGTATGCCCAGGCCCTGCGCCAGCGTCACCATCTGCGCCATAAACATCCAGTTCGAGGCCTCTGCTTGGGCGCGGCACCGCTGGAGCAGCAGCAGGCCGGCCTGGAGCGTGCTGAGCTTGGGCCTCTTGAGGTCATCCACCATGGCACGGTCGGCCAGCGCCTCGAGGCCAGCCCGGTTGCCGCGGACCCGCTCGGCGGCGGCCATCTCCTCCTCGCTGCTGCTGCTGCTGCTGGCATCGTAAAAGTGGTAGTCCAGGGCGACGAGGTACACCGCCGCGAGCAGCGGAGGGGAGAACAGGCGGCTCGAGACGGCGTGCTTGGCGAGGAAGACGCCCTTGTGCAGGATGGGGAAGGCCGGGTGCACGATCTCAAAGTAGAGCCGCACCAGCGACGGCCCCAGGGGCGAGATGCTGTCCTCGATGGCATCGCAGTCCGCCATGCGCTGTGCCTCGGACGCTGCACTGTCATCGGGCAAGATGAGGAACATGCTACGGTGGTTGAGCCGGCGGGCCACGGACCTGCCCCTCGAGCGGGTGTTGGGGGACTGGCGCCGTCGGGGCCCTCGATACCGGGCTCGGCGGGTCGCTCGAGGTCCAGGAGGGCTGGTTCGCGGTGGCTGGTGGGGCCGACATACTCGGGATGTGTGTCCAGATCCAGGCCCAAGGTACCGTTCAAAAGGGACAGGGGAGCAGCCTCGTCGCCGTCATCCGTGGCCGTCAGCTCCTGGTCTGGCAAGGCTTCCCTCGGCTGCTGCTGCTGCTGCTGCTGCTGCTGCTGCTGTCCGCCCTCTTGGGCATCCTGCTGCCGTGATGATGAGGGCCGCCGGGCCTGACGCGTCTGCTGCCGCCTCTGCAGAGGACCATTCAGGTAGGTGCACTGTTTATTGTGGAAGGCACACAGGATGCATTGGCTCTGGTCCGTCTGCTTGACGCACCTCGTCTTGCGCCGACGGCACAAGTCACAAGGGCGGGATCTGGCAGCAGGTGGTGACATGCTGAGCTGAGCCGAGGGGCCACAGCCCTTACCAGAGAGCCCTTCAGAAAGAAGATTGGGGGTTGGAAACCTGTGCGGAGTGTGTGAGAGCTTCAAGGGACGTGATGCCCTTTTCGGAAGGAGCTTCGTGGGGAAAAGTATCGTGCGTACATGGTGACATGTGAAGGAAGGTGCGAGGCTTGGATCCCCAAGACGGAAGTCCCTCATTGGTTCAAAGTCTGTTTATTGTGGACCACCGCAGAGTTAGGCCGGCCCTTTTCAGTCTGGGTGCTGCGTGGATCACGACTGCCACAACAAGTACTTGAATATGCTCTTGATTACTTCTCTGGTTACTTCTCTGTTGAAGTTACTGTAAGCACCTGCCTGCCTTCCGCCTACGAATATGTGCTTAATTAATTCGCCCCAGACGGACCAATCACCAGCAGTGGTGCCATGGGTGATACGACCTCACCTTCCCTCACCGCAATCTTGACTACGCGCCCGCCTGCTGGGCTGTTGACTGTCACCTCCATCTTGTTGCTCTCTATACACAGCAGAGGGCCGCCCTCTTGGACCTCGTCTCCCTCCTCGACCATCAGCCTGAAGCATTTGCCAGGAAGCATGGCTCGGACCTGGACTCCTTCCATCATGCTCGCCTCCTCCTGTCCTGCGTCGTCGGCCATGAGAGCCTGGCTTCCGTGCGTCGCGGCGTCAAACGGTCTCAGAAGCTCGTCGAGGAAGGGGGCTTCGGATATAGCCTCTCTGCGGCGCCTTCTTGTCTCGTCGATGTCGTCTCTGTTCTTTTCAAGCCAGGCTCTGTACTCGTCGAGGTCCAGAACCGCATGCTCCTCGACCTCCACCAGAGCATTACGCCCAGAATTCGCCGCCTCGCTGCACTCGGCCAATCTTGCTTCTTCTACACGGTAGAACGATATCCGATCGAAGTGCCGGAAGGTCCATGGTGCTGCCGCTGGTGCTGCTGCCGCCTCTGCCTCCTCCTCCTCCTCCTCGCCCCCTTGTCCCGCCTCTCCCAACTCATCGTATTCATATTGCAGTTTCTCTTCCTCCCAGATCGGCACGGTCCTGCCCACGAGCTGGTAGCCTCCTGGGCTCTCCCCGGCATAGATGCACATGTACTGTCCTCCGATCCCGACAGCCCCACGAGGCGTAAAGCTTCG